>JAWHQI010000028.1:7065000-8315000 GCA_033032865.1 Dactylorhiza incarnata | reverse complement strand
TGCGTTTTAAAAATCACGGAAAAGATGGTTCGAATAAACCTCCACAAATCTCACAGAAAGAAATCACAATATGAGAAAGAGATTAACCAACCAAGTAGATGAACACACACAAGATAAGGTGGGAGATTCACTCTCTCCACGGATCCACCGGCGTCACAACGAATGGGGTTGCAACCTTCTTCCTTGGAGTCGCACCGAAGGAAGCCACGCCGGAGTCGCACCGAACGGGATGGAGATTGCGCGGGAGGCTTCACACCAAAGGGGGCGGCGGCTAGAGGAGTTCCTCCTTGTGGCCGAAATTTTCAATGAGAAAATAGGGTTTCTTCTTCAATGATTCTAATCTCATCATAAAGGCCTCCTTATATAGGAGTTACAACAAAACCTTAACCATCCATGATGGAGATGTAATCTCATCCATCCGTATGGTTAAATACACACCATAATAAAATAAAATGTCCCAAAATAAAAAAATGACAAACTTTTATGAATATAAAATTATCATCAAACATGAAATAATTTAATATTCATAAATATAAAATAAAAGTGCATAAATAAAAGTTATAAATAAAACTTTAATTTTTCACGGCGGCTTTGGCACGCCGCGGGCGGAGATTGTATCGCGGACTTCCTTCAGCATCATCATGGCACCTCAGATCTTTGTGTCGCAGCGCCTCGGCAACCGGGTCATCATCAAGGAGTGTCGGAGGGGCCGCGCCATCAATCCTCCCTCACTCAAAATCACGTATCTCCGATGCGTGGTCCGAGAGATAGAGACGGAGATGCTCGGCGTCCAAACGTTGAAGCTCTGTCGCGAGTACCCATGAGTCATCTGAGGGAGGGCGGTCACGCCAATGGATGAAGAAGTGGTAGGTAGCACCATCATGAGTGGCAAGTGGCTCAACAGTGAGAATCACATCTGGAGTGAGAAATGTCTTGGGGAACCTGGGAAACATGTCAGTAGTAGGAATAAAGGAAGACAACGTACCATCCGATGTTATACCTGCGGGGACCGAAGGAGAGATATCATCCGAACTACCACTCCCCAACCCATTAGAATTTTTAGTGGAGGGAGAAGACGACAAAGAATCCAACTCATGCGGAGGCGAAACAAACGGCGTCAAATCCGAGACATTAAAAATAGGGGATATACCCCAATCAGCCGGCAAATCTAACACAAAAGCGTTGTCACCTAGCTTCTTTATAATCCGAAAAGGGCCGGCACGCTTTGGTGCTAACTTTTTAACAGTGCCAGTTGGCATTCGTTTGGGAACTAACCGCACTAAAACCAGATCGCCGACTTTAAAGTTTGACACCCTCCTATGTAAATTAGCGTGCGTTCGATAAGACTCGTATTGATCAGTCAAGGTAGCTCGTATACGTGCATGTAAGTCATGAATATGTTGGGCTAAGGATTGTGCGAACTGACTTGTCTTGTACGTTGGGGGCAACGGAACCAAGTTAAGAGGCACAGGGGCCTTGTACCCGTGAACAATCTCGTTTGGAGACAGACCGGTGGACCGATTTTTGGAATTATTATATGCCAGCTGGGCGTGGGGGAGAAGAAGATCCCTCGTGCCTTTATGATCGCTCAGTAGACATCTAAGAAGGTTTCCTAGGCTTCGATTGACTACCTCCGTCTGCCCATCAGTTTGCGGGTGATACGCAGCGGAGAATAGTAACTTCGTTCCCATTAACATCCATAGAGTCTTCCAAAAATAGCTAGTGAATTTTACATCCCTATCCGAGACAATTGTCTTCGGCACTCCGCGATGGCTAACGACCGTCTTAAAATATAGTTTTGCCACGTGAGATGCATCGTTGGTCCTAGTGCACGGAATAAAATATGCCATTTTAGAGAACCTATCCACAACTACGAGAATAGAATCTAAACGGCGTAAAGTGGTGGGTAGGCCTAAAACAAAGTCCATGCTCACGTCTTCCCATGGTGTGGAAGGGATATGCAAGGGTGTATATAATCCAATGTTGGTTTTTGTGCCCTTAGATACCTTACAGGTACGACAACTACTCACCACCCTTCCCACCATCGCTTTAAGTTTAGGCCAATAGAACTTCTCCTCAACTAACGTAATGGTCTTATCCCTACCGAAATGGCCACTCAACCCTCCGCTATGCAGCTCCCAGATGATATGAAGACGCAAAGATGACTGCGGGATGCACAACTTCCCATGCCTAAAAAGATAGCCGTCCTTAATAACGAACGCAGATATAGTCGTGGGGGAACTATCCTGGGCAGATAAATATGAATCCTGGAAATCTGTGCAAGTACCGTACTCATCCTTAATGCGCTCGAATCCTACAACATTAACCTCCATAGTAGTAAGAAAAATGGTAAGGCGACTAAGGGCGTCCGCGACTCGGTTATCAGCTCCCTTAAGGTGCTTAAGATTAAATGTGTAACCTTGTAGGAAAGATACCCATTTAGCGTGACGCGGACTGATTTTATGCTGGCCATTGATGAACCGCAATGCCTCGTGATCGGAGAGGATCACAAACTCCTTGGAGAGGAGATAGTGCCTCCAATGGTGCAAACATCGAACTACCGCGTAAAACTCTCTTTCGTAGTTTGAATAATTTAACTTAGCGCCAGATAACTTCTCACTAAAATAACTCACGGGGTGCCGCTCCTGACTCAAAACACCTCCTAATCCCACTCCAGAAGCGTCACATGTAAGCTCAAAGACTTTGGTGAAGTCAGGTAGACGTAAGACAGGTGCCTCAGTCATAAGCTCCTTAATGCGCTGGAAAGCATAGGTGGTGGACTTCGTCCAGGTGAACTCGCCCTTCTTCATGCAATCAGTAATGGGGGCGTGATGCTACTGAAGTCCCGTATAAAACGGCGGTAAAATGTAGCTACCGTGGAAACTACGCACCTCTCGTAAAGTGGTCGGCACGGGCCAGTCCTTAATGACTTGGACCTTGCCAGGATCAAGTCTAATGCCCTCCGATCCAACTATGTAGCCTAAGAACTCTACTTCAGGGACATAAAAGGTGCATTTCTTAAGGTTAAGAAATAATGTTTCCTTCCGCAGGGTGGAAAGAATCGCTCTCATGTGGGAGGTGTGATCGGGAGCGGTGGTGCTATAAATCAATATGTCGTCAAAGTAGACTACCACGAACCTACCCATGAATGGCCGAAAGACGTGGGTCATCATCCGTGAAAAGGTACTGGGGGCATTGGACAGCCCAAAGGGCATCACAACTGTTGAAACCAGCAACTGGTCTCTTGAGTTCGGACCCACTGGGGGTGTAGCCGATGCTTATTTCTCCCTCACTAGACTCTCTTGACGGTGGATGCTGGAAACGGAAAAGACCCAAGGCTGAAGCGAGGAGGTCCCGCCACTTACCCGGAAGATCTTAGAGAGCTTCCCCTCCCAAACCAAAGCTCAACCGGGCACCTTGGAGGGCACTGGCTGCCAACCAAAACTAGCCTAGAGGAGAGGATGCTCAAAAATCGGATCTCCTCCAAGGTGCCCTTAAGGGTCTATTTATAGTTTTTCTTAGGCTGGTCTGCAAATAGCATGAATCCGCCTTTTAATTTTACTAAACGCACCCCAAATTGGTCTACGAATAGCCTAACTCCGCTGTTCTGAAGGGCTATATGCAGACCACAAGGGGTATTATGGTCGTTTCCTCCTCACTGCCTTCTGGGCGAGTGGTCCGTGAGGGAACCACTCGCCGAGTTCCCGCTTGACTGGGCGAATGCTCAAGCCCTGGGCGAATAGTCCGTGGAGGCACCACTCGTCAGGTTCCCGCTTGACTGGGCGAATGCTCAAGCCCCTGAGCGAATGGTCCGTGGAGGCACCACTCGTCAGGCTCCCTCTCGCCTGCAGCCTACCCCCACTAATCTGGAGATCCTTTTTCCTATCTTGGTACGGGCGAATGGTCTGGATGACCCCTGTCCCATCAACTGACTCGAGGGACCCACTCGCCAAATACGGGTTGTACACAATCCCCGCTCTTTGCGAGTGGCTCGCCCACTCGGAAAGAACAGTCCAATCCCTTATTTGGTGAGTGCTTGTTGAGTGGGCCCCGCAAGATTCCGTGGGTCCCACCGTTATCCTATATATATATACATCCCGTGTCCGGCTCTTTCTGGACCACTTATCCATTTCGGCTCAGGATTTCTTCTCTCTCTTGACCTTTCGCCACATCCAATGTCTTCTCATAAGCCTTCCGCGAAACCCCTTTCGCAAGAGATGATCGAGCGCCTGGCCGCGGCCCAGGTTGCAACCGCCCCGAAAACTGCGAGATTCGCTCCCTGGCTGACATCCAAGCGAGACCCAAGCGTCCCGTACGTCTCGCGGCGAGCCAAGACGATTCGTTTGAATCGTCAGAAAGGCGAGGCCGTGTCCGAATCTCCGGCGCGTACTCCTGTTGACCTCGGGATCCAGGTATGGGAATTCCTCCCACCTTACCTTTTAGTTCGGACCCTTACTCCAAAGTTGTTTTGACCACTCGCAGGGGACCTCGGTGACAGAGGACGACCACGCGGTCGTCTTGAATGGAGTCGCGGCGCCACCCCCCGAGTCTGAGGGACCTCCTCCAGATCTGGCCCTGGCTCTTCTCCCTAACCCGGACCTGGCTCATCTCCCTCCTCCGGGCGAGACCGTACTTCAGTCCAGTGAGTTTTGGAACCCTTCCGATTTACCTTTGAGACGGCTTGTTTCTGACCCTCAACTTTTTGCAGCCCTCAACCCAGACGTCTCGCTACGGGACTCTATTCTTCCACCTTCCCCAACCCAGCGGAACCCTTCGGTTACAGCGAATGAACGGAGGGTCTACCCCGAGCGGGAGCCGGGTCAGCACCTCCGTGCTGAAGATAACGCGAATCCTCCGGCGGATGATCAGGCTCCTCCTCCTCCGCCTTTCCGCCCCGGAAAAGGGAAGGTTTTCCCCCCTTTCGCCGGTTTGCCCGAAGTACACCCCCATACTTCTCGCCCCTCAGGCCACAGGGTACCTGCCCCAGGTGAGGCTTCTATCTTGTCCTCGCCGCATTATCTAACTTCATCGTATTGATCCTTTTATAATCTCGTAGGGTATCGGGAGGTCTCCCCCCCTGAGTCCTACTATGAGGGGGAAGACGGGGTGCTCTCGCCCCTTCCCTCCCCAGGTGATCTCGCCGACTTCTTGGGTGACTCATCTGACCACGTGACCCTGAAGGAGCGAATCACGGAGATCTTTGGGAAACTTATATATCTTCAGCGAAATGCTGCCGGCCAGGTGGATGAGGAGAAGCTGGAGATCAAGCGCGAGCTGAAGGAACTCCGGAGGGACTACTCGCGGCTTCTCGCGACAGTGGAGCGACTGGGGGGCGAAGGTGGGGAGCTGTCGCCTGAAAGGCACGCGGCGAGAGCCCGGGACCAGCTCCAACTGGCTTCCCACGAGATCACCAACATGATGACATACTACCGTCAGCGAATGCCCCCAGAAGCAGGGTCGCGAAAGCGAGGTCGATGGGTTTGGGTGGAGTACTGACCCAGACGTCATAGTCTCTTTCTTTTCCTACCCGCCTCGCCGCGAGTGTCGAACATTAATATTTGTCTGTAATAACTTTGTATATTATGATTCTGAGAATGCTCTATTTATCGCTATTTACTTTCCTCCGCCTGTCTGATTGTCGCCGAATGATATGCTTTGCGAATGCTTACCTAACCATTTTTACTTCTTTCATAACCTGCCTTGGTACTGCCGAATGATATGCTTTGCGAATGCTTACCTAACCCTTTTCGCAAAGCCGTTGAGCGAATAGTTATAGGTCACTCGCCATTAATGGGCGAGAGAGACTTGGACCGGGTTTCGAGGCGCCGGACTGCCGCAGATTGCTATCCGCACCCCCCGTTGCCTCGAAAGCCCAAACGCCGTTTAACGCCTCTATAAATAGGCCCCTCAACTACCGTAATAAATACATCACCATTCGCTCCCTCTCTTTCCTTGCTCCTAGCATTCGCACCTCTCCCTTCTTTGCTGCTCCTTTCCTTTCCCTCATTCGCGAGATGGGTGCCGATGCCGAAGGAAGGGGCAAGTGTGCGAGCGCATTCGTCAATCATGTGTTCGATTCCTGCGACCTTTCCGAAGAAGCCTACTTGACGGCGGTTGCTGACTACGTCCCCGGGGGGTTCGAGGGGCGAAAGCCCAGGCCTGAGGAGCGCCTGAACTCTATCTCGCCTTGTGCTCTCGCGATCCCGCTAGAGCACTTCGAGGTGGGCTTTCGCCTCCCCATCTGGCCGGAGTTGCGCCAGACTTTCAGGTACTATGGGGTCGTGCCCGCCCAGCTCAACCCCAACTCCATAGCCATGCTGGTCGGGTACGCGAGCTACTTGCGAGAAGAAGGGATCGAGTTCTCGCTGCCTGTCTTCCGCAAACTCTACACCTTCCGCTGCTCCGGCGGCATCTCCTTCTTCTCGGGTTTAAGCCCTCTCAAACACTACGGGCTCCCGAACAAGAACCACGAATGGGTTCGCCGCTTCATCTTCGTCAGCGGGAGCCTAGGTAACACCCTTCTCGCCCCGGTGCAGGAGGAGGAGTCGACCTTCCGCCCCCCGACCCTAGGGGGGCATGAGGCGAAACTCCATCAATACATTCTTCAGTACGGGATGGACCTCGTCTATCTCCGGCGAAACGTCAACACGCTCCCGTTCATTCCGCAGGGCGAGGGTAAGATTCCAAGACTTTTGAATTCATTTTGGTTGTGATTCTTACTCCATTCGCCTAAACCACTCGCAACATCACGCAGGTGTGCGTAATCTTCCCGTTCATCCGCCTCGCCCTCCTGGGTTTTGCTTACCTCTCGCGCAAGCCGCCGCGGATGCTTGCCGGGAGGAGCCGTCCTCCTCCAAACCTAGTAGCCGGAAGCGAAAGTCGGTGAAGGCTTCTTCCCCTCCTCCCTCGAAGTTGCCCTGTCCTCCCGCGGCGAAGGGCAAGGGGGTTCTGGACGAATCCTCTGGGGCGGGTGCTCCACCCTCAACCCTGGGGGCCGACGCGCCTGGCGCGAATGCTCCTCCGGACAAATTGGCGCTGCCGCCACCTCCGTTGCCCCGGGACCATCGTAACTTTGCGAACGGCGAGAGGTACGTGGATCCTTCCGGGGCTCCTTTGCTGAAGTGGGACAGGAACGCGAACCGGGTTTCGCTGTCCACTCTCCATCCCTCTTGGGTGGAGACCAACATTGCCAGCGGCGAGGCCTATGCCCTGGCGTACGCTCTTTATGGCCGGGAGGACGCCGAGGTCTTCGATCTGGAGAAGACTCAGGTTCTCGCCCACGAAGCCGCCCGGGCTATGCTGCGCGCTCTCGAGCTCTCGCATATGTCCTCTCGCCGAAGCCTTGAGGTTTCGCGGAACCTGGCCAAGGTCGAGGAGACCAGGGCTCTTCTGTCCCAGGAGGCGAGCGATCTCAGGGAAAAACTAAAGGCCGCGGAAGCTCTTCTCGCCAGCCGCCCGGTTGTAGAGGTACATTTACTTTTACTCCCGCGAATGGTTATCACTGACCGTCCCATAGTCCTCTCATTATGATCACTTTATTTTTTCAGGATGCTACAAGTGCTGGGATGCTCCGAGCGCGGGTGGCCGACCTCGAGGAGAAAGTCCGTCTCGCCCAGGCCGAGACCCAGCTACTGCGAGAAGCTGGAATGACAGCACTCGCCCCGGGTGATGGGGGGCACTTTTACCCCCATCACGAGCTGGAGCAACTGCTTCAGGAGAATGCGCAACGCGCCGTCAAGCATTCGTTGCAGGTGCTGCGGCGGGCTGGGTATTTGAAGCCGGAGGCCGAATGCCTCACCACTCGCCAAGTAGTCCCGGAGCTTTACATTCCGATTCCTTTCCCGGAGGACGATGGCGTCGCGCCGCGAGAGGACGCTCCCGACCAGGATGAGAGCGAAGATTCTTCGGAGGAGTCTGGTGACCCTTGAGGGGGGCCCTCTGTATTCCCTCTTTTTGTGTTTATACTTTTGATTGTAATCTTGAACCGGCGAGTGCTTGTAAAAGATGTACTTCATTGATTACAATTTGTATTATTCTCAGCTCTCTCTTTTTTTTTTCTCAATCGCCGCCATACCTCGTTAGGCTCATTAGGACGTCGATTCTTTTTATTCGCTGCCACATCTCGCTAGGCTCATTAGGACGTCGATTCTTTTTATTCGCTGCCACATCTCGCTAGGCTCATTAGGACGTCGATTCTTTTTATTCGCTGCCACATCTCGCTAGGCTCATTAGGACGCCGGGTCTTTTTATTCGCTGCCACATCTCGCTAGGCTCATTAGGACGCCGGGTCGTGACGCGACTGTCTTGGCCACCCCGCGAATGTTCGAAGATGACTTAGGTCGGTTGCCCCTCTTCGACTTCCCGCTACCCGAAACACTCGCGTACCCTCACCATTCGCTCGGACTGGGATTTCGCCGGGGCAGTCAGGAAGAGAGGTAGGATTATCATTCGCTTGAGTGATTCCTGCGAATGCTCCTGGATCTACCTTAGAGAATTTGGATCCTGCCACCAAGTGGACCCTCCAACCTGCCAGCTGGATGAGAGCCCGGACAGCGGGTCTGCTCGGGGCCATTACCTTGGACCCTGCCACCGAGTGAGCCTTCGGACCTGCCAGCTAGATGAGAGCCTGGACAGCGGGTCTGCTCGGGGCCAACCTCGGGAACATAGAACCTGCCACCGAGTGAGCCTTCGGACCTGCCAGCTAGATGAGAGCCTGGACAGCGGGTCTGCTCGGGGCCAACCCCTGGAACATAGAACCTGCCACCGAGTGAGCCTTCGGACCTGCCAGCTAGATGAGAGCCTGGACAGCGGGTCTGCTCGGGGCCAACCTCTGGAACATAGAACCTGCCACCGAGTGAGCCTTCGGACCTGCCAGCTAGATGAGAGCCTGGACAGCGGGTCTGCTCGGGGCCAACCTCTGGAACATAGAACCTGCCACCGAGTGAGCCTTCGGACCTGCCAGCTAGATGAGAGCCTGGACAGCGGGTCTGCTCGGGGCCAACCTCTGGAACATAGAACCTGCCACCGAGTGAGCCTTCGGACCTGCCAGCTTGATGAGAGCCTGGACAGCGGGTCTGCTCGGGGCCAACCTCTGGAGCATAGAACCTGCCACCGAGTGAGCCTTCGGACCTGCCAGCTAGATGAGAGCCTGGACAGCGGGTCTGCTCGGGGCCAACCTCTGGAACATAGAACCTGCCACCGAGTGAGCCTTCGGACCTGCCAGCTAGATGAGAGCCTGGACAGCGGGTCTGCTCGGGGCCAACCTCTGGAACATAGAACCTGCCACCGAGTGAGCCTTCGGACCTGCCAGCTAGATGAGAGCCTGGACAGCGGGTCTGCTCGGGGCCAACCTCTGGAACATAGAACCTGCCACCGAGTGAGCCTTCGGACCTGCCAGCTAGATGAGAGCCTGGACAGCGGGTCTGCTCGGGGCCAACCTCTGGAACATAGAACCTGCCACCGAGTGAGCCTTCGGACCTGCCAGCTAGATGAGAGCCTGGACAGCGGGTCTGCTCGGGGCCAACCTCTGGAGCATAGAACCTGCCACCGAGTGAGCCTTCGGACCTGCCAGCTAGATGAGAGCCTGGACAGCGGGTCTGCTCGGGGCCAACCTCTGGAACATAGAACCTGCCACCGAGTGAGCCTTCGGACCTGCCAGCTAGATGAGAGCCTGGACAGCGGGTCTGCTCGGGGCCAACCTCTGGAACATAGAACCTGCCACCGAGTGAGCCTTCGGACCTGCCAGCTAGATGAGAGCCTGGACAGCGGGTCTGCTCGGGGCCAACCTCTGGAACATCCAGGGTCTCTCCTGCGAGCTGTAGCATTATTTTCATACACATAGTTTAGACAAAATGCTTTCATTCGAAAAGAGTATCATTATTACATGGTACTAAGGATAAAAGCGTTTAAGGTCGTCGCCACTCCATGTGTGGCTGAGGGGTTGGCCCTCCACATTCTGAAGGCGATACCCCCCAGATTTCAGTGCTTCTTCCACAACATAGGGGCCTTCCCAGTTAGGATTAAGCTTTCCCACCGCGGCGGACCTCCCGGCTGCGTCGACCTTCTTGAGTACCAGATCTCCCTTCTCGAACTGCTTGATCCTGACGTGTTTATCGAAATACTTGGCCATTCGCCGCTTGACCTCTTCTTGATGGATGGCTGCTCGGTCCCGGGCTTCTTCGATGAGGTCGAGGGAGAGCCGTAACTCTTCCTCGTTCTCGGCTCTCCAATCTTCCTCTCCCTTTGCGGCGACCTTTACCCGTGGTGTTGTAATCTCGAACTCTATGGGGATGACCGCCTCGCAGCCGTGAGAGAGCTTGAAAGGGGTCTCCCCCGTGGCGGTGTTGGGGGTGGTTCTTAAAGCCCATAGGACCGAGGGGAGCTGTTCCACCCAATTGCCTTTGAGATTTTCCACCTTTTTCTTGAGCAAGTTCACGATGACTTTGTTCGCCGCCTCTACCTGCCCGTTGCTCCTGGGATGGTGGACGGACGCAAACCTAAGGTCTATCCCCAGCTGGCCACAGAAGCTGATGAATTCCTCGCTTGCGAACTGCGGTCCATTATCCGTGACTATGGCCTGCGGAAGCCCATGTCGACAAATGATCTCCCCCCATACGAAGTTGCGGATTACCTGGGAGGTGACCTTAGCCAACGCCTTGACCTCCAGCCACTTTGTGAAGTAGTCAATCATGACTAGGAGAAATCTCCTCTGCCCGCTAGCCTGGGGGAAGGGTCCTACCAGATCCATTCCCCATATGGCGAATGGCCATGGCGCCGTGATACTCTTCAGCCTCTGGGCTGGCACGAGCTGAAGCGGGGCGAACATTTGACACTTCTGGCATCTCTTTGCAAAGGCTGCCGCGTCTTTGCTTAGGGTTGGCCAGAAGTACCCCTGCCTCACGACTCTTGCCTCCAACATCCTGCTCCCCGAGTGGCTGCCGCATTCGCCGGAGTGGACTTCCTCCAAGATCCTTGGGACCTCTTCTTCCGAGATGCATCGGGCCAGGAGGCCCGAGAGGGTCTTCCGATACAAGTCACCCTCATGGAGCACATAGTAGGCAGACTTATACCGGAAGCGCCTCTGGTCCGGAACTTCTTTTGGAAATTTTCCCGTTGCAAGGAAGGTGACGAAGGGATCCTTCCAGGAGGGCCGTTGTTCTACTTCCATGAGCTCTCCTTCTTCAATCGAAGGACGGAATAGGTCCGTCAGGGTTCCCCCGGCTCGAGGACCAGATTTTGCCAACCGATCTGCCGGAGTGCTCTCTTCTCGTGGGACATGCTGGATGGAGAAAGTTTTGAACGTCCCCACGAGACCTTTGACTTTTGCCGAATACTTCATGAGCACAGGCTCCCTTGTTTCGAACTCTCCCCTTATCTGAGAAGCTATTATCATAGAATCCGTGAGTACCTCCACGTCATGGACCCCGAGCTCCCGGGCCAACCGCAGGCCGGCGATCACAGCCTCATACTCCGCCTGGTTGTTGGTGATTGGGAAGTGTATCACTAGCGTCTGTTCTATCTTCACTCCGTGGGGACTCTCCAGCACCACCCCTCCTCCGAGGGAGTTCTTGCCCGAAGCCCCGTCCACCAGTAGCTTCCACGGGATGTGACGAGGGGCTCCGTCTTCTTTCATCTCGGCCACGAAATCTGTCATGAAATCAGCCACCACCTGCGCCTTCATAGATAATCGAGGGACAAAGGTAATGTTGAATTCACTTAGCTCGATTGACCATTTTGCGAGTCTTCCTGAGTGCTCCACTCCTTCGAAGATCTGGCGGAGTGGATGGTCCGTCACTATTTGGATCGAATGGGCCTGGAAGTATGGCCTGAGCTTCCTGGCTGCGATGACCAGGGCAAAAGCCAACTTTTCTAAAATTGGGTACCTGAGCTCCGCTTCCCTCAGGACCCTGCTTACGTAGTAGACTGGTAGCTGCTTCTTTCCTTCCTCTCGAACCAGGACGGAGCTTACGGCCTCCGCCCCGACCCCGAGATATAAATGTAGGACCTCCCCTTCTTTGGGACTTTGTAGTAGCGGAGCCTTGGTGAGTTGGCTCTTCAAGGCCTGAAAGGCTTCCTCGCATTCTCTCGTCCATTCAAACTTCTGATTGCCTCTTAGCGCCTTAAAGAAGGGAGAGCATTTTTCCCCTGCCCGGGATAGAAACCTGTTCAGCCCGGCGAGTCTTCCGGTCAAGCGCTGAACCTCTTTGGCGCTCCGAGGCGACCCCAGCTCCATTATAGCCCTAACCTTGTCCGGGTTAGGTTCTACCCCCCAGGGGGTGAGAAGGTGCCCGAGGAACTTCCCTTTGCTGGCCCCGAACACACACTTCAGGGGGTTCAGGCGCATCTTGTACTTGCGTAGGGTGGCGAAGGTCTCCTCGAGGTCCTGGATGTGGGAGCTCACGCACTTGCTTTTTATCATAAGGTCATCCACGTAGACCTCCAGGTTCCTTCCCCTTTGCTTTTTGAATACCCGATCCATCATCTTCTGGTAGGTTGCTCCTGCATTTTTCAGCCCGAAGGGCATCATTTTATAGCAGTAGCATCCCTCCCTGGTGATGAACGAGACATCTTTGACGTCTGGTGGGTGCATTCTTATTTGGTGATAACCTGAAAAAGCATCCAAAAAACTCATCACAGAAAAACCGACGGCTGAGTCAACCAGCGCGTCGATCCGAGGCAAGGGATAACAATCCTTAGGACAGGCCTTATTTAACAATGAAAAGTCCACACACATACGCCAGCGGCCATCGGCCTTTTTTACCATTACGACATTGGAGACCCAGCCTGGATACTGGATCTCTGTTACAAAACCTGCCTCGAGGAGTTTCGTCACCTCCTCGCGGATTGGACCTTCGAGCTTGTCAGCTATAGCCCTTCTCTTCTGCCGGATGGGGCGGGCTTCTGGATCGAGGTTGAGACGATGGCAAGCCACGTCCGCCTCGATGCCCGGCATGTCCGCTGCGCTCCACGCGAAGATGTCCATGTTCTTTTGGACGCATTCCAACATCCTTTTCTGGTCCCCCGGGCCGAGGCCCCCGCTGATCCGCACCTTTTCCACCCTTCCTGCCTGGGTGGTAACCTCCATCTCTATCACCTCTTCCGCTGGCTCGAGCCGGGCTGGCTCGTCCCACTGGCCCTTCGCTTCTCGCCCCTCCTCCCGGGCCTTCTCCCCTGCAGCTCTTTCCGCCTTCATCGGCTCGACCTCCTGCTCCTTGCGAGCGACCTCCAACACCTCAACCTCCTGCTCCTCACGAGCGACCTCCAACACTTCCTTTCGGGCAGCGCCCTCTCCCCCTTCTCCTTCCTTCTCCCCTTCCTCTCCTGGCCCCTCCGGCCTTTCCATCTCTTCATCCATCTTTTCGGCATCCGCCATCCATGAGATGGTGTTGACGGCAGTTACGTAGCATTGCCTCGCCACCTTAGCATCTCCTCGGACGCGGATCTGGACTCCTCCACTATGAAGTTTTAGGCACTGATGGTACGATGAGGGCACGCACCGAAAGGCACTGATGAGGGGTCTTCCAAAGATGGCGTTATAGCTGCTCGGAGCGTCCACGATGACGAACCGGCAGTTTCTCGGGACTCCTCCTAGCGTCACCTGGAGACCTACGCCTCCCTCGACCTCCTTCCTCTCTCCCGAGAAACCAAACAGTGGCCCGTCGGAGGCCTGCACCCTCTTCTTCTCTACCTCCATCGCGTCGAAAGCTTTTTTGAAGATCACATTCACCGAGCTCCCGTTGTCCACCAGGATCCGAGAGACCGTGAAGTTTTCTATCGCCGTCTGGATCACCAGGGCGTCGCAGAATGGGTCTTCGTAGTCTGGCATATCCTCTGAGGAGAAGGTGAGCTTCTCGGAGGGGGGTGGGGTCTGGGAAGTTGACGCGACATCCCTTCGGAACATGGCCTGGAAGCTCCTCTTGCGAGAGGCCTCTACCCCAACCCCACCGTGAATCACCCCGATTCCCCCCCTGGTTCCTGTATCCGCCCTATCCTCACACCGGTCCTCTTCTGCCTCTGGAAGTACTTCCTCAATTCTGGCATGCGGCCGCCGTGGCCGTCCTCTTTCCCTCATTTCCAAGAACTCTGGGCAGGTGGCGGTCGCGTGACCTTCCTCCTGATGAAAATCACAGTAAGGCAACGCCACCCTGTCCTCTCTTCCAGCTCTTCCTCTTCCTCCTCTTGCTCCTCTACCTCTTCTTCCTCGGCCTACCGCCATGGCTTGCTCCCTCGGGGGGTTAGGGGGTCTGGGACCCTGCCTCCACCCCTGATTCACTCCTCCTGCCTCCCTTCCTGGGTACCTTTCATCCTGACCTCGTGCTGGTCCTTCTTGGTTCCTCCAGCCCAACCTGTTGTTGGGTTCCTGGTTCCTCCAAACCCGAGGTGGTCTTTCGAACCCCTGGCCCCTGGGCTCCTCTCGCCTTCTTCCTTCTGGCTGCCTTGCCTCGGGCTCGCTCATCTTTGCCAACCTTTTATAGAATTCGGGGTTGGCCGCCTCCCCTTCGATCTCCTCCGCGGCTCTTTCCATCAACTCCTCGAAGGATACGGGAGGTCTTCTCTTCAGGTCCATCTTGAAGAACCCTTCTCGCAGCCCTACGATGAATGCCATCTGGAGGGCGAATCCCGGCACCTCCTGCACTAGGTGTATCTCCTCCTGGAACCTGTCCACGTACTTAGCCAGGGATTCTCCCTCCCTCTGCCGGATCTTGAAGAGAGCCTCCGCATCCTTCTTCCTCTTCTTTGACGTCGAGAAACGTAGTCGGAAGCTTCGGCGCAGATCATCGAACGCATAGATGGAACCTGTGGGAAGTTGGTGGAACCAGTCCCTTGCTTTTTCCTTCAGGGTGGTTGCGAAGAGTCGGCATTGGAAAGAATCCGACATGGGAAGGATTGAAGTCATGTCCTCGAACCACTGCAGGTGCACAACTGGATCCTCCTTGCCGGTGTAGTAGGACATCTCCGGCCCACGAAACCCTTCTGGCACTGGGGCTGAGAGGATCATCTCGCAAAAGGGGCTCCCTTCCCCTGCTCGGCGAGTGGTCCTCTCGCGCGGGACCAACTCACACACCTCGGCACTCGCCGGACTGTTGAACAACTGCCGTCCGGGGAGGTCTCGCGCACTGCCTTCTGCTGGCACCTCCTTTCCCGGTCGCTGCCCCGGGGCGTTCTCGCCAATCTGCAAAGGCGGGACCACTGGAACCACCGGGGTCTCGCACTCGGTCCTCGACGCGAGAACCGTCTGCAGGACCTCTCGCTTAAACTTCTCAAACATCTCCAGCCACTCGCCCGCCGCGGGTGGCTGCGAGTGACCCGAGTCAGAACCATTTCCTCCATCTCCTGTCATCGAAACCAGCTTGGGATTTTCTTTCACCTGCTACGGTCCACGCTCACCGCACCAAAAATGTTGAAACCAGCAACTGGTCTCTTGAGTTCGGACCCACTGGGGGTGTAGCCGATGCTTATTTCTCCCTCACTAGACTCTCTTGACGGTGGATGCTGGAAACGGAAAAGACCCAAGGCTGAAGCGAGGAGGTCCCGCCACTTACCCGGAAGATCTTAGAGAGCTTCCCCTCCCAAACCAAAGCTCAACCGGGCACCTTGGAGGGCACTGGCTGCCAACCAAAACTAGCCTAGAGGAGAGGATGCTCAAAAATCGGATCTCCTCCAAGGTGCCCTTAAGGGTCTATTTATAGTTTTTCTTAGGCTGGTCTGCAAATAGCATGAATCCGCCTTTTAATTTTACTAAACGCACCCCAAATTGGTCTACGAATAGCCTAACTCCGCTGTTCTGAAGGGCTATATGCAGACCACAAGGGGTATTATGGTCGTTTCCTCCTCACTGCCTTCTGGGCGAGTGGTCCGTGAGGGAACCACTCGCCGAGTTCCCGCTTGACTGGGCGAATGCTCAAGCCCTGGGCGAATAGTCCGTGGAGGCACCACTCGTCAGGTTCCCGCTTGACTGGGCGAATGCTCAAGCCCCTGAGCGAATGGTCCGTGGAGGCACCACTCGTCAGGCTCCCTCTCGCCTGCAGCCTACCCCCACTAATCTGGAGATCCTTTTTCCTATCTTGGTACGGGCGAATGGTCTGGATGACCCCTGTCCCATCAACTGACTCGAGGGACCCACTCGCCAAATACGGGTTGTACAACAACCACTCGTACAACCCATCCTTAGACTTAAACGCAGTCTTCCATTCGTCACCCTCACGGATCCTAATCTGGTGATAACCACTCTGTAAATCTAACTTCGAAAAGATAGTGGCGCCAGATAAGACATCTAAGAGGTCATCTAATCGTGGAATAGGGAACCTATATTTGATGGTAATCTTGTTGATAGCACGGCTATGAACACACATCTGCCATGTACCATCCTTCTTGGGGCCAAGTAAGGCTGGTACCGCACATGGACTCATGCTAGTCCTAATGAACCCCTTCTTTAACAGGTCCTCAATTTGGGCCTATAACTCCTTGTGGGCAGCAGGATGGAGTCAATAATGGGGCTGGTTGGGCAAGGAAGAGCCCGGGACCAGATCTATCGCATGCTGAATATCCCTAAGCGGGGGTAGTGACGACGACAACTCCTCCGGGTACACGTCCCTATACTCTTCCAACAGTACCCGTAACTCTCTGGGTAAATCATCCAGAACACTAGAATCAGGCTTCGCACTCATAAGTATTAGTGCATACATCACTCCATCAAGAAAGGGATCCTTCGCAAACTCTTTCCTACCAACTAGACTCAACGTCTTCCTCTCAACTTGGACAGTGGTGTCCTTAGCCATAACTACTAGCTCCTTCGGGATGGTCAGCCTCAAGGTGATGGTTTTTCCATTGAATTTAAATTCATAAGTATTGGCTCTACCAAAATGCGTCACATCACGGTCATAGAGCCAAGGGCGGCCTAACAACACGTGACAAGCGTCCATCGGCAGGACATCACACCAAACCTCATCAGTATAGGATTTGAATGAGAGGGGGACCAGGCACCGCTTGGTGACCGGAACAATGATCTTGCTAATCCATGCTACCTGATATGGGGTCGGGTGTGGTTCCGTGGTCAAGTGCATACGTGTGACGGCGCTCTCAGAAATGACATTCACGCAACTACCACTATCAATAATCAGCTTGCAAAGCTTCTCACCACTCTTAAAGATCAGAGAAAATATGCTCGTCCTCTTCTAATCATCTAACAGACGAGGAGTGGTCAAGATACAACGCATCACCATAAGGTGGTGATCGTCCTCTAAATCACTTGGGACCCCATCTGGCTCTCCCTCCTCTTCAGCCTCATATACGTAGTCAGCAGGGTCGGTCGTCGAATCTAAAAGTGTTATGGCCTTAGTATTTATTGGGCATTCGAAGGCATAGTGACCTTGAACGCCGCACGAATAACAAGTAGTGTTGGCCTTGCTAACCTTCCCTATGGGGACACGCTCACTCGCGGGATTCCTACCGTTTCTAGCGGTGATCACTACAGACTTCGACTCAGAAGACCTAAACATTCCCTTATCCGGATTCGTGGAGGAAGACGCTCCGACCGTGGTCTTGCTCTTCGTGTTGGAATAACGAGAGTGGGCCTTCGAAGCAAGATGCTTTTCAATGTCAAGGGCGACATTGAAAGTCGTGTTCAAGTCCGTGTGACCATAGCGAAGGAGCTTCCTCTGAATATCGGGTTGAAGCCCCTAACGAAATCTAGATAGGGTGACCTTGGGAATATCCCTAAGATCACGACGCACCATACGGTCCTTTAGCTCTCCCATATACTCAGCTACCGAATTGGAGCCCTGTCGCAGTGTGGCAAGCTCGTCGAACATCTGTGTTCGGTGGTACGCAGGGACGTACTGGTCGGTCAGCAAATTCTTCATCATCGGCCAACCTATAGGTGGGACTCCCTGCCCGGCTCCTAATCTTCGCTCCTCATTCAGCCAATAAGTCTTCGCACGACCTGTTAACTTCATCCTGGCAACTTGGACCTTTGAGGGTCCGTCAGGTTGTGCCATTCGAAATAACATTCAATATCCACTACCCAAGTAAGGAAGACCTGGGGGTCTCCCAGACCATCGTAAGTAGGAGCGTCAATCATAACGGCCCTAGTAATATGAAAGCCACGCTCGTGGCGGTGTTCTCGAGGGGGCACTCGTGGAGAGTTCCCTTCGGAATCCGAATCATGGGCCCATTGGTGCCTGTTGGGCTGCCCAACATTAACAGGTGGTGGTGGCGGCCCTCCTTGATTCAGAAGGATTTGTGCTAACATGGTCTTAAGCTCGGTCATCTCGTTACGTAACCCCTCTATAGACTCAGCGTTACGATCCCGGTGCTCATTCGCTGCCATCCTAGACGATGAAGGTGTGTTATACTCCGTTCCTAGCCTAGTGCGCACACAGGGTTGGACAAAATTATGAAGTGAATTTTGTAGTGCAGATTAATAAGAGATATTTTGGCAGGAAAATATATTCGGGATGTGACTAACAGCGAGAACTTCCAGAAATTTTTTTTTATTTCGACAAAAATTGAAAGTTTTGGCCCGCTATTCGCAGACCAACTAGACAGAATTACGACGTTCCCAATTTTCAGGCCAGCCTAACGAGAACGAATTGAAAAATTTTCTGTTTTAATGTTGCTGGAAATACGTACAGGAAGCTAAAGAAAAAAATTTCAGATTTTTTTGACAAGTTTTAAAATTCTGATATTTTACTAAATGCAAACCAATCCGAAAATTTTCAGATTTTGACCGTTCTAACGAACGCACCGACTAGAGGACGGATAGCCTACAAATCTGAGAGTAAGGATGGTGTCGAGATAACAATCAACATGACCGGCTTTGATGCCAAATTGATGTAGCGACACGCGTTCGACTATGCTTACGGAAAACCATCATCACAGAAATTAAAAACAACATAGGAGGGCTCCGACCAAAAGCGAACGAAAAGGGATCGGTTGGCTCCCAAATCCGAATGATAAAATTAAAAACAACATAGGAGGGCGCCGAGTTTTGCTCCCGCGACGGATCTTCCCAATCAGGAATTACAAGAGATTCAATAACAACGAAAACGAAATCAGAATATGCAAGCGATGCGTTTTAAAAAAGACGGTTCGAATAAACCTCCACAAATCTCACAGAAAGAAATCACAATATGAGAAAGAGATTATCCAACCAAGTAGATGAACACACATAAGATAAGGTGGGAGAGTCACTCTCTCCACGAATCCACCGACGTCACACCGAATGGGGTTGCAACCTTCTTCCTTGGAGTCGCACCGAAGGAAGCCACGCCAGAGTCGCACCGAACAGGATGGAGATTGTGCGGCAGGCTTCACACCAAAGGGGGCGGCGGCTAGAGGAGTTCCTCCTTGTGGCCAAAATTTTCAATGTGAAAATAGGGTTTCTTCTTCAATGATTCTAATCTCATTATAAAGGCCTCCTTATATAAGAGTTACAACAAAACTTTAACCTTCCATGATGGAGATGTAATCTCATCCATCCGTATGGTTAAATACACACCATAATAAAATAAAATGTCCCAAAATAAAAAAATGACAAACTTTTATGAATATAAAATTATCATCAAACATGAAATAATTTTATATTCATAAATATAAAATAAAAGTGCATAAATAAAAGTGCATAAATAAAACTTTAATTTTTCACGGCGGCTTTGGCACGCCGCGGGCGGAGATTGTAACGCGGACTTCCTTCAGCATCATCATGGCAACTCAGATCTTTGTGTCGCAGCGCCTCGGCAACCGGGTCATCATCAAGGAGTGTCGGAGGGGCTGCGCCATCACTTCCACCTCCAATCGGAAAGATCCCCGACTAGAGACCATTCTCCGGGCTCAATCATGCCGGCAGATGGGAGGCTCATCGGGTCGACTCGCTACTTGGTAATTGGATTGTAAGGCGTTGAGTTCCTCTGCCTCCAGGTAAGCTAAGCCCCTAGGACGTGGATGGGTACTTTCGCCTCCAATTGGATTTGGAAGGCGTTGAGTTCCTCTGCCTCCAGGCAAGCTAAGCCCCTAGGATGTGGATGGGTACTTCCGCCTCCAATTGGATTGGGAAGGCATTGAGTTCCTCTGCCCCAGGTAAAGGTAAGCACCTAGGGAGCGGACGGGTACTTCCGCCTCCAATCTGAAAGATCCCCGACTAGAGACCATTCTCCGGGCTCAATCATGCCGGCAGATGGGAGACTTATCGGGTCGACTCGCTACTTGGTAATTGGATTGGGAAGGCGTTGAGTTCCTCTGCCCCCAGGTAAAGGTAAGCACCTAGGGCGCGGATGGGTACTTCCGCCTCCAATCGGAAAGATCCCCGACTAGAGACCACTCACCGGGCTCGGTAACGCCGACAGATGGGAGACTCATCAGGTCGACTCACTGCAGGCAAGATGTAACACCCCAAAAATCGTTGTTCAGCGAGGTAGGCGGAGTGGTAATGCTGCGCTCGGGATAGGCTAAAATTCCACAACAGTTCTATGCGCACGACCATTGTCCTCTTCGCGCACGACCAGTGATCGTGCGCTAGTGATCGTGCGTATCTCGCAAGGAATTGGAGTTCTGTCTCGGCTTATCGCACGACCATTCTCCTCTTCGCGCACGACCAGTGATCGTGCGCCTGTGATCGTGCGCCCTGTTTATTTCTGTTCCGCGAAATCGTGCGGGGATGACGATCCGACCGATCAAATATTTCGGGATTTGATCCAGCGGCTGAGATGTTTTGCTGGGGGGGCTTTAGGGCTTGGATGAGGGGTTAATCCCTCATATTTTCAAGCCTTTTCTCTCTCTTAGGTTGGAGAAAGGAGAAGGGGGCAAGGAGGAAGAAGAGGGGAGATCCGCCATTGTTGGAGCTTCGGAGCTCCGATCGCCGATCCGAGACCGGCAACGCGTAGAGGGCGTCAAGGCGCTTCTTCTCCACCGTTGGTTTGCAAGCTTCTCATGGCTAGGAGGAGATATCAAAAGGTAAAGACATTTCTCCTCCCGGTCTTTAGGATGCGTGCTTGGCATTCCTTTATTTTCTGCATTTTGGCACCGGATCCGTCGAGTGAGAGGGATCCGGGTCGCCTTGGTTCAAAAGGAACCATCGGGTTGATTGAGTCCGTCCCCGACATGATTTGCACTAGAGATCCGCTCCGTTAGCGGATTAGGCATTGTGGGTGAAGCCGGATTTGTGGCTGTTGGTCCGATTCGGTGATGTTGATTTACGCGCATTTTAGGGGTTTTGTTAGAAATCCGATTACGGCAAACTCGTCGTTGTGATGCCCTTGTAGCTTCGTGTGGTAACGAACATTGGGTTTAGGGCGGAGAAATAATGTGCGGAGTATGGGGCTTGTGATGCCTAGTGTTGTGCGAAGGCGCGATTGGTCTTTGTGGTCGGCTGGCTATCCCGTGAAGACTGAGATTCACGTGTGGAGAGTGTCCCGGCAAGATTAGTCCCTTCGATTGTTGACTGACGAGAATGTCTGTGCTACGGATGAGTCCGTTGACGGTCGCCAGGCGAGGCAATCGGTGGACGTTGTCCCGAGAGTAAGTCCAGGGCCTTGGGACGTTTTGGTTAGCCAGAATTCTTAGTATCGGTCTTAGTGTGTTGTTGACGGCCCGAGCGTGTGAGCTGTTAGACAAGCTCGATGGCGTGGTGAGCCAGGCGAGGTGGGTCTCAGTGAGAGCTCTTGGCCTTGGGTTATGATGCCATTGCGGGGAAACGATAAGTACCCTTGTGTTTGTGATGTGATGATGATGTATGATGATGTGATAGATTCATACGCTTTAGGATGCCTTGGGTGAAACCCGGGTTTGCATTCATTCTGCACTGATAGACCCCTTTTTATTATCTGCTCAACATAGAAACGTGGATGTTGTATGTGACACTCATACCTATTTTTATGCTGTTTTCCGTTTATGTACATTTGCATACGAAGTGCTGACTTGCAGGGTGAAGTAGTTCCCCGGGGTCTGCTAGGACGGCCGGGAGGAGGGATGTTGTTACACCGTTTGTGGTCAGCCATAGCTGACCCTCGTTTACCGCTCTTTGTGATTTGGTTGCAGGGCAAGAATCGCAGGCTGGACCCAGCGCGCCGGCCAAAAAGGCCTAAAGCCTCATGAAGTGTTTACCTTGTCTTCATGCACTTCTTTTATTACCTCTATTGTAACCGGCTTGCATGCCGAGGTAGTTTAGGTAAAACTACTATCTGTCCCCTTTTGTTGGGACGTCCTTTTGTGTTGAATGTTTGGTGATTTGGACTGTGGTTTTGTATGGCCTTAAGGCCAGTTGGACTCCTATGTAGTATGGACAATCTCTGTGTTTTCTGTTTGTTTCCGCTGTGTTGTCTAAGTTTTGAGAATGGGTAGTCAATATCATCTTTTAATACTGAAGCTGTGGCGGTTATATGTAATGGGGTCCCGTCCGGACCCATGTTATATGATCATTGCAGGGGAGGTGTTACAATTTGGTATCAGAGGGAGGTTGAGTACTCTTGCGAGGTCTAGTGTTTTTGGATCGCGTAAGAGATTGTCCACATAGGAGTATTGTGCGGGATCATGAGTATCCCTGCGTTCGAGTCTTGCGTTTAGATCCTGATGAGCTTTTATTTTTTCCTTGCTGATGCTAGGACGTTGGCGACGATGCGGGGACGTCGAGGAGGCAAGAGGAGCCTTCGGGGAGCAGTGCTACTGCTCCAGGCCTCATGAATGTGGGCATGTCCCCGGCTGATTTCTGTCGCATGCTAGCGGAGGCAATGGTAGCGGCTCAAGCTGGAGCGATGCCACGTGTTCCTACGCCGGTAGTGCAAGTTGCGACTCCTGTTACTCCGGCGGCCACGCCGGATACACCGGAGGTCGAAGTAAGGCAAGCAGAGCCTTTAGCGGAGAGAGCTATTCCGATGGGTGATCGATTCATGAAGTATTTCTTGAGTTTCCACCCTCCGACATTCAAGGGAGTGGGCACTCCAACGGATGCCGAGGATTGGCTTTCGAGGATCCAGGAGCTCTTGAAGGCAGCTGAGACCCCAGCTGAGAGGCAGTCTCACTTTGCGAGCTTTATGTTAGAGGGCGATGCGAAGTTGTGGTGGGTGAACCATAACGGTCGACATTTTGTTGGGCGTGTTCCATCCATGGAGGAATTCGGAAACGCTTTCCTAAAGCGTACATTCCGGCTTCAATAAGGTTAGCACTGCAGCGGCAGTTTCTGCATTTGGCGCAGAGGGAGAAGACAGTGGATGAATATCTGCAAGAGTTCACTCGGTTGGGTCGTTATGCGGGTACGACTATGGCAGATGATGAAGAGAGAGATAACCTTTTTTATCAAGGGTTGAGGGAAAATTTAAGGCAACCACTCATAGCCTTGAAGAATGCGGGATTCTATGAGTTGGTCGAAGCCGCTCGCACGCTGGAGAGCGACTTGGAGCGAACTCAGCGGCGAAAGGGTGTTGAGGCAAGGCAGGGAGAAGGAAAGCCTTCTCAGTCTCAGCCCCAGTGGAAGTCCGAGGGCAGTCGATGGAAGAAGAAGCCCCGTCCTAATAGGCCTGGGGAGAGAAGTGGCGCACCTTCGGGAGATTTCCGTTCCAAAGGTCCGGTTACTTGTTACCAGTGTGGCAAGGTGGGTCACATTAGTCGTTTTTGTACCGAGGGCGGAGCTGGGCCAGAGCCGAGACAAGAACAATCGGTGCGTTCGGGTCCCAGTGTTGCAGAGAAGGGGAAAGCGGCGGAGTCGAGTGCTTCGCGGTTCCCTCCAGTGCAGCCTAGAGCCTATAATCTTGGGCAACAGGAAGCGATACGTCAACCCGATGTGGTGACAGGTACGAAAGGTTTAAGTTTCGTTATTACTATAATGTAGGTTGCGGACTTTCATGTTGTTTTGCACGTGGTTAGGTTTCGTGCTAGTTTCGGGCTACCCCTCTCAAGTGTTGTTCGACACGGGGGTGTCACACTCTTTTCTTGCGGAAAGTTTTATCCGGAAGATTGGTGCTGAGTCCGTAGTGGCAGAAGTGGAGTTGAGTGTGCGTATGCCGAATGGGTCTTTCATGACTACCATGAGGAAGGGACGCATTGTGATGCAAATTGGCGATTGTGATTTCGTGTTAGTAGCAGCGATTCTGCCACTAGCCGAATTCGATGTTATCTTGGGAATGGACTGGCTTGCGGAGCAGCGAGCTATTATCGACTGCCAGTTGAAGGTGGTAACCCTGAGAGGTGAAGGTAGAGCAGAGGTCAAGTTTGAAGGCCTAAGCGGAGTGTCTTGCTCCCTGATTTCCGCTATGCAAATGAGGTGTGCGGTAAACCAAGGAGGCGAGGCGTTCTTAGCTTTGTTGGAGACTCACTACACAAAGTTGGCTATTAGAGAAGTTCCGGTGGTGAAAGAATTTGAGGATGTATTCCCCGAGGAGCTTCCGGGAGCACCTCCTCAGCGTGAAATTGATTTCTCGATAGAGTTGGTACCGGGTGCGAGGCCGGTGTCGCGTCCTCCGTTTAGGATGGCACCGAAGGAACTGGCCGAGCTAAAGGTTCAGTTGCAGGAGTTGTTAGAGCAAGGGTACATTAGGCCCAGCTCTTCGCCGTGGAGTGCGCCGGTTTTGTTTGTGAAGAAGAAAGACGGAAGTATGCGGTTGTGTATCGATTATCGTGAATTGAATAAATTGACCATTAAGAATAAATACCCAATTCCCCGAATCGATGATTTGTTCGACCAGTTAGTGGGGTCGGTGGTGTACTCCAAGTTGGATTTGAAATCGGGGTACTACCAGTTGAAGATTCGAGAAGAGGACGTTGCCAAGACAGCATTTGGGACTCGGTATGGACACTACGAGTTTTCGGTGATGCCGTTCGGACTGACAAACGCGCCATCTGTGTTCATGGATTTGATGAACAGGGTTTTTCGCCCGTTCTTAGATTCGTTCGTGGTGGTGTTTATTGATGACATTTTGGTGTATTCAAAATCGGAGGCAGAGCATGAGTCTCACTTGAGGCAAGTATTGCAGACTCTAAGGGAGAATCAGCTTTATGCTAAGTTCTCAAAATGCGAGTTTTGGATCGAGAAGGTGGCATTCTTGGGTCACGTAATTAGTGGAGACGGGGTGGCGGTAGATCCATCGAAGATTGAAGCCATTAGAGATTGGCCTGTTTTGAGAACCGTGGTGGAAGTCCGGAGTTTCCTTGGACTAGCCGGTTATTACAGAAGGTTCGTGGAGAACTTTTCGCGGATGGCGTTGCCCCTCACCACTCTCACTCGCAAGGACCAGAGGTTCGTATGGACACCGGAGTGTGCCCGTGCATTTGAGAATCTGAAGGAAAGGTTGATGTCTGCTCCAATCCTTAGTCTTCCTAGTGGGACGGAAGGATTTCAGATTTTCAGCGACGCGTCAGGTTGCGGGTTGGGTTGCGTGCTGGTGCAGCACGGCAAGGTGATCGCTTATGGGTCAAGGCAGTTAAAGACTCATGAGAAGAATTATCCCGTCCACGATCTGGAGTTGGCGGCGGTAATCTTTGCGCTAAAGTTGTGGCGGCACCACGTTTATGGTGCGAAGGTGGAGATCTTCACAGATCATAAAAGCTTGAGGTATCTTCTAGACCAAAAGGACCTGAATATGCGGCAGCGTAGGTGGGTCGAGTTCCTTGGGGACTACGACGTGGAGATTCAATATATGCCGGGTAAAGCCAACGTGGTGGCGGATGCTTTGAGTAGGAAGTACTCCGGGCAAGGTAATTGGATGGAGGCGCATAACGAGCGTTTGATTCGAGACTTGGAGTCTCTTGACATTTCTTGTGTGGCTAGATGTGAGTCTAGCGTAGCTCGTTTGAACTGGATTGAAATGCAGTGTGATATAATGGATCGAATCCGAGAGGCGACCAGTGCGGACGAGGAGTGCCAACAGTTGGTGTTGGAGGCTCAGCAAAGCGAAGGCACTGCTTTGGAGATGGTTGGTGGAATTCTAAGGAGAGACGGAAGGATCTGTGTTCCGCGCTTCGGCAAGCTTCGCAAGGAGTTGATGTTTGAAGCTCACTTTACGAAGTACTCCGTTGATCCAGGAAGTACAAAGATGTACGCGGATTTGAAGAAATCTTTTTGGTGGCCTGGGATGAAGCGGGATGTAGCCGAGTACGTGAGCCGATGTCAGACTTGTGCCTTGGTGAAGGCTGAGTGCCAAAGGCCCGGTGGGTTCTTGAAGCCTCTTCCCATCCCTGAATGGAAATTTGATGACATCTCTATGGATTTTGTGCATGGTTTGCCTCGATCGCAGCAGGGTAACGATGCGATTTGGGTGATAGTGGATCGCCTGACGAAGGTGGCCCACTTCATTCCGAATCAGAAGGGCGATGGCGTGGAGAAGCTCGTGGAGCTTTATGTTCGAAACATTGTGCGGTTGCATGGGATTCCGAAGAGCATCGTTAGTGATCGCGATGGGCGATTCACCTCGAAGGACTGGAGATTAGTGCAGAAAAGTCTAGGCACGAAGCTCAAGTTTAGTACCGCGTTCCATCCGCAGACCGATGGTCAGACGGAGCGAACGAACCGTACGTTGGAAGACATGTTGAGGATGTGTGCTCTCGACTTTGGCAAGGGTTGGGAAGACCACCTTTTCATGGTGGAGTTCGCCTATAATAATAGCTTCCAGGCGAGTATCAAGATGGCGCCATACGAAGCTTTGTATGGAAGGAAGTGTCGAACGCCGATGTCTTGGGCAGAGGTGGGAGACACTAAGATTTTGGGAAAGCAAGTGGTGGAAGATGCTTGCGAGATTGTGCGGATGATTCAGGAGCGCATGAAGGTTGCTCAGGATTGACAAGCGAAGTACTTTAATGTGCGCCACAGAAATGTGGAGTTTGCAGTGGGCGACATGGTCTACTTGAAGATCAAGCCGTTCAAGGGTGTTTCGCGGGTGCGGCGACTCAAGAAGTTGAGTCCGAGATATTTGGGTCCGTTCGAGGTTACAGAGCGTATAGGAGAAGCAGCCTATCGTTTGGCGTTGTCCGCAGAGCTGACTGGATTACATGACGTTTTCCATGTCTCCCTGCTGAGGAAAGCTTTGGTAGAGCCGAGCGTCGTGGTCGAAGCGGCGGCAGTGCCGGTGATGGAGGACTTGGAGGCGAGGGTTCGCCCGGTGTGCGTGGAGGATTCCGAAGTCCGGCAGTTGCGTAACAAGCAAGTCAAACTTGTAAAGGTGCGATGGGATAACTGCGGGCGAGACGAATTCTCTTGGGAGCGTGAGCAAGCGATGCGGGAGGATTTCCCGGAACTTTTCTCTCCAGGTATGCGTTGTGAATTTCCTGTTTAAATTCTGAAATTTCGAGGACGAAATTCTTTTAAGGGGGGTGGAGTTGTAACACCCCAAAAATCGTAGTTCAGCGAGGTAGGCGGAGTGGTAATGCTGCGCTCGGGATAGGCTAAAATTCCACAACAGTTCTATGCGCACGACCATTGTCCTCTTCGTGCACGACCAGTGATCGTGCGCTAGTGATCGTGCGTATCTCACAAGGAATTGGAGTTCTGTCTCGGCTTATCGCACGACCATTGTCCTCTTCGCGCACGACCAGTGATCGTGCGCCTGTGATCGTGCGCCCTGTTTATTTCTGTTCCGCGAAATCGTGCGGGGATGACGATCCGACCGATCAAATATTTCGGTATTTGATCCAGCGGCTGAGATGTTTCGCTGGGGGGGCTTTAGGGCTTGGATGAGGGGTTAATACCTCATATTTTCAAGCCTTTTCTCTCTCTTAGGTTGGAGAAAGGAGAAGGGGGCAAGGAGGAAGAAGAGGGGAGATCCGCCATTGTTGGAGCTTCGGAGCTCCGATCGCCGATCCGAGACCGGCAACGCGTAGAGGGCGTCAAGGCACTTCTTCTCCACCGTTGGTTTGCTAGCTTCTCATGGCTAGGAGGAGATCTCAAAAGGTAACGACATTTCTCCTCCCGGTCATTAGGATGCGTGCTTGGCATTCCTTCATTTTCTGCATTTTGGCACCGGATCCATCGAGTGAGAGGGATCCGGGTCGCCTTGGTTCAAAAGGAACCATCGGGTTGATTGAGTCCGTCCCCGACATGATTTGCACTAGAGATCCGCTCCGTTAGCGGATTAGGCATTGTGGGTGAAGCCGGATTTGTGGCCGTTGGTCCGATTCGGTGATGTTGATTTACGCGCATTTTAGGGGTTTTGTTAGAAATCCAATTACGACGAACTCGTCATTGTGATGCCCTTGTAGCTTCGTGTGGTAACGAACGTTGGGTTTAGGGCGGAGAAATAATGTGCGGAGTATGGGCTTGTGATGCCTAGTGTTGTGCGAAGGCGCGATTGGTCTTTGTGGTCGGCTGGCTATCCTGTGAAGACTGAGATTCACGTGTGGAGAGTGTCCCGGCAAGATTAGTCCCTTCGATTGTTGACTGACGAGAATGTCTGTGCTACGGATGAGTCCGTTGACGGTCGCCAGGCGAGGCAATCGGTGGACGTTGTCCCGAGAGTAAGTCTAGGGCCTTGGGACGTTTTGGTTAGCCAAAATTCTTAGTATCGGTCTTAGTGTGTTGTTGACGGCCCGAGCGTGTGAGCTGTTAGACAAGCCCGATGGCGTGGTGAGCCAGGCAAGGTGGGTCTCAGCGAGAGCTCTTGGCCTTGGGTTATGATGCCCTTGCGGGGAAACGATAAGTACCCTTGTGTTTGTGATGTGATGATGATGTATGATGATGTGATAGATTCATACGCTTTAGGGTGCCTTGGGTGAAACCTGGGTTTGCATTCATTCTGCACTGATAGACCCCTTTTTATTATCTGCTCAACATAGAAACGTGGATGTTGTTTGTGACACTCATACCTGTTTTTATGCTGTTTTCCGTTTATGTACATTTGCATACGAAGTGCTGACTTGCAGTGTGAAGTAGTTCCCCGGGGTCCGCTAGGACGGCCGGGAGGAGGGATGTTGTTACACCGTTTGTGGTCAGCCATAGCTGACCCTCGTTTACCGCTCTTTGTGATTTGGTTGCAGGGCAAGAATCGCAGGCTGGACCCAGCGCGCCGGCCAAAAGGCCTAAAGCCTCATGAAGTGTTTACCTTGTCTTCATGCACTTCTTTTATTACCTCTGTTGTAACCGGCTTGCATGCCGAGGTAGTTTAGGTAAAACTACTATCTGTCCCCTTTTGTTGGGACGTCCTTTTGTGTTGAATGTTTGGTGATTTGGACTGTGGTTTTGTATGGCCTTAAAGCCAGTTGGACTCCTATGTAGTATGGACAATCTCTGTGTTTTCTGTTTGTTTCCGCTGTGTTGTCTGAGTTTTGAGAATGGGTAGTCAATATCATCTTTTAATACTGAAGCTGTGGCGGTTATATGTAATGGGGTCCCGGCCGGACCCATGTTATATGATCATTGCAGTGGAGGTGTTACACAAGACTTCAGAAAAGGTAATTGATTTGGTAAGATGATGAGCTTCCTCCACCTCAGGTCGAGTTTTAGCTCGGCCCAAGGTGTTGAGCTTTCTCCACCTCCAGTTGAGCTCGGCTCACAGGAGGGTTGTTAAGTGGAGAAAGGTTTGCCTTCCACCTCCGGTCGAGTTCGGCTCGACTAGAGGTGTTGAGTCTTCCTCCACCTCAGGTCGAGTTTTAGCTCGGCCCCAGGTGTTGAGCTTCCTCCACCTCCAGTTGAGCTCGGCTCACAGGAGGGTTGTTAAGTTGAGAAAGGTTCGCCTTCCGCCTCAAGTCAGGTTCAACTGAAACGCTCGGCAGGAGTATCCCGTTGGCAGGGCCCTTCGTGGACTCCCCTTAGGTCCCACCTTCTCGTCAAATATGTGGGTTGGACTTTCTTTCCAAGCTTGAGACAAGCTCGAAAAGAGCGGGGATTGTGTACAACCCTCATATTTTGCGAGCCGGTGTGACCCGATGTGGAGGGGGTCGTTGATGAGTCCCAAATATATACACATTTATGGACTCATCTGGGCCGATTTTCTAATCTATGCACTACACTTTAGGCATGTTTTCGTTCATATTTGATATTCCATGCTATGTGCACTTCTAGGCCCGTTTTGGTGTTAAATCTTGTTTATCATTGTTATTAGTTTTCTTGCATGTTAAGTGTCACTTTCAGTGGTTTGATTAGTGTTGTATGCTGGAACAGGAGTCGTGCAGGTGTTCCCGGTACAATTCTGTACAGGAATACTGTGCACGATCACTGGTTCTATTGCGCATGACCACTAGTCGTGCGCCACTGATCGTGCGCACTTAACGCCCTTTTTATGAGTTCTGTCTGGCTTATCGCACGACCACTTACGATAGTGCGCACGACCACTGGTCGTGCGCCAATGGTCGTGCGAACATTATATTTCATAAAATTCTTGCATTGCAGGCTCCGCCCAGGCAGGCGCACGATCACAGGATGATAGTGCGCACGACCACTGGTCGTGCGCCAACGATCGTGTGCACTATTTATTCCAGCGCCTATAAATTGCCGTGCTCGCGATTTAGGTCGGGGACCTCGCCGTTCTTCCGCCCGACTCTGCCGTTCCGCCTATTTCCGCTGGTTCTCCGCCTCCCTAGGCCTCCTCCATCATCCACGAGCTTCAAGGAGGAGATTCCACGCATCTTCATCACCAAGCAAGGAGTTATTCGCTTTAAACGTGGCCGGATGGTAAAGCGCTGGAGAAGACGGGTCCATTGGGAGGTGTGACAGCCCTCCTCTACCCCGGACGCAGTTGAGACCGAGCTAGGACGTGGATTGACAACCCGACGATTCCTACCGTGAATCTACAACGAGACTCCGGATTCGGTCGTATCTCTTGCCTCTTTCTTCTACTTGTGTGGTTGTATTTGTTTGTAATCTCTATATTTAGATGATGACACTATGAATCTTGTTTATTAATGTTTATTTCATGTTTATGGAATCATATTATTCATATGTGTGAATGAGGTGCGCCCCCATCTAAGTTCCATTCCACCACCGTGTCCGGTGCCGCACTAGCAATTGCTAGTGGCGTGCTTGTCGACGAGGTGCTTGCGACCCTCATCCATATGCCTACTCGTCCATCCGCCCTTACGAAGTAGCGCGTTCAAGGCCTACGTAGTCTTCCATCCCGCCGAGCGAAGCTTTGCATAGCGGCATTGCATAGGAGTAGTTATAGTACTTTCTCTTTATTTTCCATAATCCAAAACCCCCGTTTCCGCATCCATCCGCTCGAAAGGACTTCAATCTCAAGTCCTTCCTCGATAATAAACTCCACCTTACTGTGTTCCTTTGAGATCGATACTTGGGGATTCATTCCCATTTTATATTACTTGAACGATCGGTACACTGCCGTGTCGTGCCGCAGTCTAGCCACCATCTATAGTTGTGTGTAGGATTTGCGCACCAAGGTTTTGGCGCCGTTGCCGGGGAACACAGTCGTGTGAGTTTTCTGGAGAGGGAGAATCTGAGAGAGAAGCCCTTCCATTTGTTTATCGCATCTTTTATTTTATTTCTGTTCTCTTTATTCCATTTTCTTGTTTTATAGTAGGTTGCTTTAGTAAATTTTTGTTAGGTGTAGTATTTCGCACAATAGTGTTCTTCTTTTTGAATCATTTTATCTTCACACTATGTGGGCACATCTCAATTTCCGTTGCCGTTGGTGTGGAGCTACCTCCCACTCTAGTGATGAATGCCCTACGGAGAATAGTAGGCATAATTCTTATAGCCCAGCATATGGAGCACCGACTTCGTCTGGTACTCCATATGGTGCGCGTATGTCTTATGGCTACTCTGCTGAGCCTTTACCGTCGTACTTCTTTTCGGCTCCAGCTCCCGCTGTGCCAAAGAAGCCTGCAAGGCAGTGTCGGTTTTGTCAGAGCACTGATCATGTCCTAAAGGACTGTGCCGAGTATCTTCGCCAATTGGACGAAGACGACGAGCCGGATATCCGGATTGTCCCAACTCCTAACTCTGGCGGCACACCTTCAACATCCGGTTATGTGTCTTTGTCACCTTCGCATCTTGAAGGGTATGGCATGGACACGGTCACCGGATGTGCGGCTGATCTGGGCACCGACATTGCTGAGCCTATTCTCCCGGTGCATCCACCACCCCTAGTGGATTCGATTCTTTGTGAGGAATCTGTGCTCGACTTTTATCCGAGCACTATTCTTCCCCCTTTTGTGCATACTACATTCGTCTCTGACGACATTGTTGATGATGTGTCACAAGAGGAGGCGGTTGATCTTAGTATTGTGCCTACTCCTATGGAGGAGGACAACCTTCTAGGTGAAGAGGACTTTTCCTCAGCACCGGTGGAGGAAGTCCAAATCTCTAGCTTGGCCACTGTTGATCCCACCGAATCTTGTAGCATTGATGACAATGCAAACATTATTTTACTTACCCAACCTGATGGGAGTGAGACCGGGACCACTCCCCTGATTTTTGATTATTTATGTTCTTCGTCTTGTTTATTTCTCGATCCCCCCTCTTCATCCGAGTCTGTGCAGGTTGAGTCTTCACAGGTACATTAGGAGGACTTGGAGCATGATGCTCAAGTCAATGATGAGTGTATCCTCATATGTGAGGAGGTTGACCCCTCCTCCATAGAGGAAGCCTCATTCATTGCCTTCTCCCCCTGCCGCCTCCCTGAAGATGACACCTTGCTCGGCAAGGATTTTTTTTGTGAGATGAGTGAGGACCATGCCTCCTCCTTTTCTTACATTCTCTACCCTCTACCTGTGAGGAGCAGGTATCTATATTTAGGTAGAGGGGTGACTGCTCTGTCTCCGTATCGGTACCCGCTACCGATGCGCATATTAGAACAGTTACCTGTGCATTTTCTTTTTCATAGGCCTATAAGCTAGAACTATATATAATCCGAATAAGTCGTGCTGGGATGACAATAACCCCAGTATTTATCTTTCTTTCCATGCATTTTATTTTATTCAATCCTGTTTAGTTAGCTGTAGTTTATTTTAGTTTTTCCTTTTCTTTTTCTTTTGTTTTGCGGAGCTGACCCCTGCAGGTATCCTTCTTCTGGATGGCGGATGCTGTAGCTTCATTTTAGCTTACACGCCAATCTTCTGGTATGCTATTTCTGAGCATTGGGTACTCTCTTCCCCTAGTTCTTTTCTGAATATCATAGATATATATTGTGTGTATTATCTAGTTTAAGTCTGGGGGAGAGTAGTTATGTGTGCCCACGCACGTGCACTATTGCATTTGCATACCAGGAGTATTTTAATTTCAATTATTTAGTTATGTTCAATTGCATTGCACACCACTACACCCACTCGAGCGTGCACTTAGTTGTTGGCACGTCTTGAGCCGAACTCATTTCTTTTCGTGTGATTTGGAAAATCACTGTGCTGGCTTAGGATTATGAGGCGGAGTAAAATGTTGACTCCGGTAGTGCTCCTATTCGAGTGCTCATGTCTCGTTTAGAAAATCGTGTAGATTCAATTTCTTTTTATGCTTTTAGTTTATATTTTTTTCTATTAGCGTAAATATTGTTTACTCTACTCAATTGGTGAATCCGGTGTGAATCAGACGGTAGCATAGGAATGTGTGTAGGCGTTCGTTAGCCTTGTATTGCCCGAATCGGGAGGAAGGAGTATCTTTCTCGGTGGCTAGAACTTGCCCCAAGCGACTCTTGAAGCATGGGTATACGGTTAGTCAATTGCGTGAATGTGATATAGGCCGTCATTTTGGCCCGGTTGAGCCTTTGTGCCTATTCCTACTGCTTTATCCTCGTTAGCCCAGTTGCGCCTACCCTTTCTTTGATTCAGCTCCACTGATTGTCTTACCAAAGCCTAAATGCCAATCCTAGTCGCACACCCAAATCTGAGCTTTAGCTGTTTATTATTTTCATAAGTTGGGTTGTTGATGTGGTGATATGTTTGTGAAAATGTGGATGTGCATTATTGATCAATTTGCTGAAAATGTTTTGAAAAGAAAAGAAAAGAAAAAAAATGATAAAAAGAAAAGAAGTAAAAAAAAGAAGGAGATGAGCCTTATTGAAAAATCAGTGCATAGATTTATGTTTGGAGTAGGCGGTGCACGCACCCATGTTGTTAAGTCCAAGTCTGGGGGTGTGGTGTACCCGCGTATTTGTGTGGTGAATGAGGATAGTTTTCTGCATTAGCTCATTTGGGTTTAGTGTCTGAGCCGTCATTTTTATCATTGTTTTTCCTCACCTAAACCCAAGCCTCATCTTAAACCTAAAGTCCTATTGATTCACGCAGTTGAGTCATACCAGTGCCGTGGAGAGAGTGCGAACGGTCAAGCTTATGGTCACCGACATTGATGGATTTCAATGGAGTTGTCCCGAGCCCCGATCTTTGGCAATGCTCGCCTCAGCGTTCAGTTTACTTTCTTCCTATGTACGACCTTATGATTCACCGTGATTCACTTTTTGAGTAAACGTAATATATAAATACGCTCCTAGAAAATTATAATCTAATATGTATAATTAGAAATTTTGTCTACTGTATTTCTACGCGTATGAGCATGCGACTTCGCATGGTACTCCGCTTTTTAATTTCTTTTCCAGCTTATGTTTTTCTTGTCCGCGAGAGATGGTTTGCTCGGGACGCGCAAACAGTTAAGTCTGGGGGTGTGATGAGTCCCAAATATATACACATTTATGGACTCATCTGGGCCGATTTTCTAATCTATGCACTACACTTTAGGCATGTTTTCGTTCATATTTGATATTCCATTCTATGTGCACTTCTAGGCTCGTTTTGGTGTTAATTCTTGTTTATCATTGTTATTAGTTTTCTTGCATGTTAAGTGTCACTTTCAGTGGTTTGATTAGTGTTGTATGCTGGAACAGGAGTCGTGCAGGTGTTCCCGGTACAATTCTGTACAGGAACACTGCGCACGATCACTAGTTCTATTGCGCACGACCACTGGTCGTGCGCGATCTTGCGCACTTAACGCCCTTTTTATGAGTTCTGTCTGGCTTATCGCACGACCACTTACGATAGTGCGCATGACCACTGGTCGTGCGCCAATGGTCGTGCGAACATTATATTTCATAACATTCTTGCATTGCAGGCTCCGCCCAGGCAGGCGCACGATCACAGGATGATAGTGCGCACGACCACTGGTCGTGCGCCAACGATCGTGCGCACTGTTTATTCCAGCGCCTATAAATTGCCCTGCTCGCGATTTAGGTCGGGGACCTCGCCGTTCTTCCGCCCGACTCCGCCGTTCCGCCTATTTCCGCTGGTTCTCCGCCCCCCTAGGCCTCCTCCATCATCCACGAGCTTCAAGGAGGAGATTCCACGCATCTTCATCGCCAAGCAAGGAGTTCTTCGCTTTAGACGTGGCTGGATGGTAAAGCGCTGGAGAAGACGGGTCCATTGGGAGGTGTGACAGCCCTCCTCTACCCCGGACGCAGTTGAGACCGAGCTAGGACGTGGATTGACAACCCGACGATTCCTACCGTGAATCTACAACGAGACTCCAGATTCGGTCGTATCTCTTGCCTCTTTCTTCTACTTGTGTGGTTGTATTTGTTTGTAATCTCTATATTTAGATGATGACACTATGAATCTTGTTTATTAATGTTTATTTCATGTTTATGGAATCATATTATTCATATGTGTGAATGAGGTGCGCCCCCATCTAAGTTCCATTCCACCACCGTGTCCGGTGCCGCACTAGCAATTGCTAGTGGCGTGCTTGTCGATGAGGTGCTTGCGACCCTCATCCGTATGCGTACTCGTCCATTCGCCCTTACGAAGTAGCGCATTCAAGGCCTACGTAGTCTTCCATCCCGCCGAGCGAAGCTTTGCATAGCGGCATTGCATATGAGTAGTTATAGTATTTTCTCTTTATTTTCCATAATCCAAAACCCCCGTTTCCGCATCCATCCGCTCGAAAGGACTTCAATCTCAAGTCCTTCCTCGATAATAAACTCCACCTTACTGTGTTCCTTTGAGATCGATACTTGGGGATTCATTCCCATTTTATATTACTTGAACGATCGGTACACTGCCGTGTCGTGCCGCAGTCTAGCCACCATCTATAGTGGTGTGTAGGATTTGCGCCATCAGTCGTGATAGAGAGGGTGACCATGGCGCCGTAAACCGACCCGTTGGGGGCCGTCGGGGTCAAAAAAGGAAGTCCGGGGGGGGGGGGGGGGAGGAAGTGGACCGGACACCTGGGCGAGTGGGCCTATGGTGAACTCGCCCAGGAGTGGCGAGTGGTCCATGGTCCACTCGCCCAGGGATAGGGGCGAGTGGACCTGTGGTCCACTCGCCCCGGGCACTCGGGTGAGTGGACCGTGGGTCCACTCTCCCCTAAGGGGAGTGGACCGAGTGGTCCACTCACCCAGCCCAGGCAGTGGACCATTCGGTCCAGTCTCCCGACCTCCAGTAGGGGGGAGTGGACGTCTCAACCTCCACTCACCTCCCTTCCAGCGTTGTTCGTTCGTGATCATGGTCGAGCTGCGGATAGTGGACTTTCAGCTATCCGCAGCCAAATTTTGGGAAGTCTATAAATAGACCCCCATGGGCACCTTGGGAAGGGTTGGTCTCTACCCCCTCCCACACGTGTGTCTTGTGAGCAAGCACTCCCCTCCCCTGTCATCAAAGGTTGACGGTGAGGTGGTCCTTAGTTCCCTCCAAGGTGAGGCTCAGTATTGGCTGGAGAGGGGAAGTTCCTTATGAGCTTCTGGGTGTGTGGTGGGACCTCCGCGCTGCGGCTTAAGGGGTCTGTCTCTAGGCTCAAGTGTTCTTTCAAGGGGAGGTCTTTCGGTTCATAGCTACTGGTTGAGGGTTCTAGATCAGGTCAAGTAAGGGTTAGCTGCATCCCACTTTCGAACGTCGAGACCAGGTTTTTGGTTTCAACAAGGCGGTGGTTAGAAGCTACAAGAAAGGGAGGGGAAGGGTTGTGGGGCTCGGTGAAGGGGAAAGTTGGTTGTAGGAGGCTTGTGCAGGGGAGATCAGTACGGGAAGGATTAGGGTTGGGTGTTTGAGACCGGTAGCAGCTTGAGTGGGAAGGGGCGGCAGATCCAGGAGCGGCTGGTGAAGGGTTTACGTGGGGGAAACTGGCCGTAGGGGAGGCTGAGGGAGCATACGGCCTGGGGAAAACCGCGGGCTAGTAGGTGGAGGGGGAAAGAGATGGATTCACCTTAGAGTCACACCAAGGAGGAGAAGTTCTGGCGTCGCACCAGGAACCGCGACCGACGGTTGCCAGAATTGCAGCCAACATTCGATGCCCACAAATAAGTACTTGCATCTATTTATACACAACACAAATAGGGCACCCGGATTGAATGGTTCATATTGTCCGATCCGATCCGGTGTCAAATACAACTCAAGCTACATAAAATAATATATCAAAATGACTCGGAACGACCATCCGGGCACAACTGTGGACTCGGACCACCCGAACATAAAGCGATTCACTACCTCCAATTGGAATAGACTTGTGTTGGTCGTTGCACTCCATCACAATGATTACAAACTAATAATTCACAAAATAGTGAATTTACACAAGTATTCAGTACTGAGGGGTTACAATAATTCAATGAACTTTCAATGACTATGGATCAGAAGGTATAATGGATGCTCGTCGAGGTGTTGGTAACTGAAGGGACCATGTATTGTTGAATTTGGACTGTCGGAGGGGAATATGGGAGGATTCCAGTGGTGGAATTGAATTCTAGCAAGAGGTTTGCTCTAAATTTAAATTTTTGAATAGAAATTGGGCATCCATAGGCTAGCCGGTGATGTGAGAGAGAGAGAAATTGGGGACTGGGAGTTTCGAGTAAGGGAGGGGTAATTAGGGGAGAGAGGGAGACTGCTAGTGGGGCTTGAGCTCACATAGTGAGTTGTTATAATATTTTTCTCTCTTTGTAGATTTGGAGGATATGCCATCAGAAGAGGCGAACAAGAAAAACTCTACTTTCGCGCGCTCACCATTGCCCTCGATTAGCATGTCAACTTGGGAGAATACCGGTGAGAAAGAAGAAATGATAAGAAGACGCGAGCGTGGACCGCATGATTAGAGGAGTGCGACTGAATTTTTTAGGAAGGATGTAAGGGCGGTAGATGTGGTTGGTGGTGGTTGGGAATCAATTGTCAATGAAATGTTTTCATGAAGCTTCACGAGTGGAAGGATGGATCATGGATCCGAAGGTTTAATGTTTCTTCGCACTCTCTCGTCAGCGTTGATTGAGCAAGACAGAGAGATGGGGATACCGCGAGATGAGTTGGAGAGGTTGCGAAATCGCAGGATTGAGAGATGGAGTGTGACAACACCGAGAGATTGGGGTTGGATGGGGTTTTCATGTTATTTAGCAGGAGATTAAAAACTATGCGGGATATTAAGCACGGAAATTGATCGGATAGTTCTTACGGATTTGATGGTGAAATGCATACTGATGTAGTATTTCTTTATACGAAAAAATATTGCATGAGTAATGCATTTCACCATCAAATCCATAATAACCGCCTGATCAACATTCACGTTCACTATCCTACTCACTTTCAATTAACTAAAAACCTCTCCAGACCTAATCTTTCGATGGTCATACACCTCATCCTCAATCTCATGATTTGTCCACCTCTCCTGCTCATCCTGCGATATCGCCACCTCTCTCTCTCTCTCCTGCCCAGCAAGGCTCGACAAGAGAGTTCGGTGAAACTTCAAACCCTTGAATTCCTCCTTCCACTTGTGAATCTTCCAAAATAAATTCGCTAACAATCGATCCCCAATTGTCATCGATGAATCAATTCCCTCTGCTTCCCTTCCCATCCATCGCCCTTAAATTTCCAAAAAAATGGAGCACTCCTCAAAACACGCGGTCCATGTCTGCCTCTTCTTATTGTCTCTTCTTCCTTACTGGTGTCCTTCCAGGTGATCGCATCTAGGGATTGTCCAACGTAATACTTTACTCCATTCCATTATCTCTTACCCAACTTCTCTATGCCCTCACTCTCTTTCATCCATGCTTCTTACTTCCTTATAAGTGCTCAAAATTACGGGTAGAATCCTTCATACATTGCACAACAATAATCCTCAAAATGTTATGTCAAAGTTCTTTATTATACTTAGTGATGATGCACATATAGAATCAGATACAATATATCAATATGAATTTAATGTGTACTTTCATTTTCATCATTTTTGTGCATCCTTACTGGTCGTGCTCGTGATAGAAAATATCTTTCGAATTTGTTGTTGACGCTTAATCAATATTTTTAGTGGTAATGAGTAGTTTTTTTATTGTAGGTAATCGAGACTTTTATTACATCAATATCAATATTTTGGCTTACTCTATAGAGTTTTCCAATTGTTGTTCAAAGATTTTTTTTCCTTCTTCTCTACACCTTTACAAAAACTGCAAATGGACTTCGCTTTTAGTTATGATTTGCAAAAATGAAAGTCTTTCTCTTATTTGCATTGCAAAATGTTGATCAATTACTCACGGTTACTTTTGTGATGATTCCAAGTGCACTCAATGAGAATCTTTGGGTCCTAAACAATTGAAACTTCTTACTCTTCTTCTCTTTAACAACAACATGCATATGTATGAAATGCATCGCCCCACCAATTATCATAGTTATTATGGGATTGGGAGAAAAACTGAGTACCGCATAAGGAGGTCTCACCCTTTATTTATACTAAGCATGAAGGAACATAATGTGGTGGTACAAGGTGTGGGACTAATATGTCTAATAACACTCCCCCTCAAGTTGGATCATGGGAACTTCCCAGACCCAACTTGTTACATATATAGTTCATTCGAGTCCCCGTAACCCCTTTCGTAAGAATGTCTGCAACTTGATCTCCGGTCTTCACATGCTTTAGCGAAACAAGACCTTCTTCATACTTTTCTCTAACAAAGTGGCAGTCGACCTCTATGTGCTTTGTGCATTCATGAAACACGGGATTCATGGCTATCTGGATTGCAGCTTGATTGTCACACCATAGAGGAGTGGGATCTTGAACGGGATACCCAATTTCACTGAGAACCTGCTTCATCCACATGATCTCAGCAAGAGTGTGGGACATAGCCCGATATTCTGCCTCAGCACTAGATCTGGAAACTGTGGTTTGTTTCTTGCTCTTCCAGGAGATAAGATTGCCGCCCATAAAGACAATGAATCCCGTGGTTGATTTTCGGGTGGCTAAGCATCCTGCCCAGTCAGAGTCACTGTATGCCTCTAGATCGGAATTACCTCGACTCTTGTATGATATTCCCAAACCAAGATCCTTCTTCACGTATCTGATAATCCAGAGAACGGACTCCCACTGAGACATAGTTGGAGTTGCCATGAACTGACTATGTAACACCCCCATCCGTTCGGGAGCATATAACAGAGGGTCCGGCCGGGGCCCCACGCCATATACTACAAAACAAACGGGAACGTCACTATAAGTAATATCATTCAACTCTACACCAGTCCTACCTCAGAGCATTCTAAGTGGAAGCAAATAAAAGAGAGACAAGAATTAAACCCCCAAAACCCGTACCCGGGTATGTCCACTTTTACTAAATAGGCATAAATGTTTTACAACACAAAATTTAGGCACGACGGCCTTACAATTTACCAACATCGGCGCGCAGGCCGGCCATACATGAAAAGCAAAAGAACATCAAAAGGCCTTCAAGGGCCGCAGCAGCACAAGGGCTTCAGCCCGCTATGAGCCCGCTATGTTCCCGCTCGGTCCAGCACCTGTACAACAAGCCCACCAAAAATGGTGGCAAACAGGGCAACGGTCAGCTAAAGCTGACCAAATTATAACGACCCCACCCCTTCGAGGGGGTGGCAGTTCTAACCATCCCTGCAAAACAACCTCAGCAGCATATATATATATAAAAGAGTGCGAATAACAAAGCCCACAACAGTTCATACATATGCAACAATAACAAACGTGGGAATGGCCTCCACGTCTCGTGCTCTCAGGCACTCTTTGGTGTACTCCGCCTTCCACCACCATCCACTCTTGATGGCTTTGCCCTTCGAGGCTAAAGTCGGTGGCCCAAATACCAGGGCTCTCCCATACTTAATTGTGAACATTCCGTAGTCTGAAGACTCTTTCCCAATGCTTCCCGACATGCTGTACGAGCCTGACTAATCAGGTGCTGCAATGGTGCGGTTTCAGGTTCGCCAAATGCCCGTTGTTCATAGCTCTCGTTGTACAACACGAAGAGCGGGTATGGCGTCCCCTCAGCCCAGGTATTCTCAATTAGCCGGCTCTACGGGCCGCTAAGTCATCCACCAGGACACCCTCACAGGTCGGGCACACAGGCCCCAGGTCCTCTCAATAGGTGGGCACAACAACATCACCAGAACTCAGTATGGGAGCTATCGCCGGCGTTAACGCTAATGCCAGCGGTAGTGAGCAGAAATTCCATTTCTGCTTCTAACTTCGGGTGCTTCCCGGGGCACACCCCCAGGCGTTGCTGCGCATACAGTAGCACCCTCTAGTCCTACGATGCAGGATATCTACACGGGGTTTTCCCAGACACGCATAATATCAAAAAGCATCACCAATCCGGATGAACCGTCTCGGATGGGCTTCACACAGCGCGCCTACGTCCATTTCACGCATGGACTCTACATGTATGCAAGATTTGATGGGGATAACACGAATCGACCCGTCGGAGGCCACGACCTTACCCTTTTGGGTAGGGGCCTCAACGATGCACGGAAATGGACTAACACATGTCCAAAAAAGGGCAGAAGTGATCGTTACCCTTAGACGTCGCTTCTGAACCATGGAGCACGTTCAAGATTTGGTTCCCGCACACCAGTCCGAGCTCCGAAATGACCACGTGAGTTCTTCCTCGCACTTCGCCAGCCAAGCACGAGCTCCACGGCTGCGCACACAGCAACACCCAACCCAAATGGGTTGGAATTCTCCTAGCCGGCGGCGGCCAGGACAAAGAGAGGAGGAGGGGCTTTGCTGCCCTTGCAGCAACCGACGGGAGAGGAGCTCTCCTTGCCCTAGGCGGCGACAGGAAGAAGGAAGATCGCTCGGGCTTCCCTGCTCCAGGAGACGATGAGAGAGAGAGAGAAGGGGCTCAGAGTCTGCTCCTCCTTACTCCAGGCCGACGGGGAGAGAGAGATCGAGAAGGATCGGGGCGGCGTTTCCCTGCTCCAGGAGGCGATGGGAGAGAGAGGAGGAAGATCGCTCGGGGGGTTTGCGGCTGCTCCAAAAAGAATGAGAAAGAGGGAGGTCGGGGAGGGAGATCAGGTTTGAGAGGGAGAGGGGCTATTAGGGGTTTTATTAAAACCCTAGCCATCCCTGCTATCCGCAGACCAACCCCCTATTCGCTCCCCAAACTCCACTATTCGCAGACCATAAACATTCTCCTTCTCCGCTCAAATTCGCGGAGCAGAATAAACAGGGCGCACGAGCATCGGCGCACGGTCAGTGGTCGTGCGCGAAGCACCTCCACTGATCATGCGCGCTTACCGCAACAGAACTCTGTTTTTCTTGCGAATTAACGCACGATCGCTGGTGCACGATCACTGGTCGTGCGCGAAGAGAAACAATGGTCGTGCGCGAAGAGCTGCTATGAAATTTCCAGCCTATTCCGAGCGCAGCACCACCTCTCCGCCTAACTCGCTGAACTACAACTTCTTGGGGTGTTACAACTCCACCCCCCTTAAAAGAATTTCGTCCCGAAATTTGTAAAAACAGGCATATAAATATATATCCAAAAAGGTCTTTACATAAAGGGGAAAAAGAGAGATAAATGACACCGAAACAACTCGGGGAACTCCTTTATCATGGTCTGCTCACGCTCCCATGAGAGCTCCTCGCGATCGCAGTTGTCCCAACGGACCTTTACCATACGGATCACCCTGTTCCGCAACTGACGCACCTCAGCATCCTCGATGCTAACGGGCCTGACCGCCGTCTTGAGCCCACTATCTACGGGCACCTGATCCGTCGCGACCACATGCGTAGGCTCTTGCACTGCCTTCCGCAACACGGAGATGTGGAATACATCGTGTAGCCCGCTCAGTTCCGCCGATAGTGCGAGCCTATAAGCCGCCTCGCCTATGCGCTCGATGATCTCAAACGGTCCAAGGTATCTCGGACTCAGCTTTTTCGAGCATCGAATCCTGGATACACCCTTGAACGGCCTGATCTTCAAGTAAGCCCAATCGCCAATGGCGAACTGGACGTCGCGGTGCTTCGCATTATAGTACTTCGCCTGCCTATCCTGCGCAACCAAAAGCCTCTCTCGGATCATACGTACCGTCGAAGTCGCCTCTTCGACTTCTTTCCTCTTGAAGAGCTTTGTCTCGCCCGTTTCTGCCCAAGCTAAGGGAGTGCGGCACTTCATGCCATAGAGGGCCTCGAAAGGCGCCATCTGAATACTCGCCTGGTAGCTGTTGTTGTACGCGAACTCAACAAGAAAGAGGTGATCTTCCCACCCCTTGCCGAAATCCAGGACGCACATCCGGAGCATGTCCTCCATCGTCCTGTTGGTACGCTCAGTTTGGCCATCCGTCTGAGGATGAAAGGCCGTGCTAAACTGCAGCTTCGTACCCAATAGACGGTTGACTAGCCTCCAGTCGTTCGAAGTAAAGCGTCCATCTCGATCACTGACGATGCTACGGGGCACACCGTGCAATCGTACTATTGTATCAACATACAACTTCGCCAACTTCTCCACCGAGTCATCCCTCCGGTTGGGTATAAAGTGCGCCACCTTCGTCAGCCGGTCTACGACTACCCAGATGGCATCATTCCCGCTCTGCGATCTCGGCAGCCCATGCATGAAATCCATGGAAACGTCATCGAATTTCCACTCTGGAACCGGTAATGACTTCAATAAGCCACCGGGCTTCTGACATTCCTCCTTCACTAGCGCACAAGTGTGGCACTTGGCCACGTAGTGAGCGATGTCCCTCTTCATACCCGGCCACCAGAAAAGGACCTTCATGTCCTTGTACATCTTCGTGCTCACCGGATGAACTGAATACCTGGTATGATACGCCTCGTACAACAACTCACCACGCAGCTCACCCACCTTGGGGACGCACAAACGGTCGCCTCTCCACAGCAACCCGTCACGCACCTGAAACTGGGCCTCCGGCCCACCACCAGCCTCCTCCGCGTAGCGCTTTATACTCGGATTGAGTTCTAAAGCCTGGCGGACTCTATCTGCGAGGTCGTACTGCACCTCATTCCAACTCAAACAGGCACCGGCACTGCTCCGCTTCTCCACGCAAGAAATACCCAAGGCCTCCAGGTCACGTATCAGGTGCTCATCATGCATCTGAATCCAATTGGCCTGCGTTGGAGCCCTACGACTGAGTGCATCTGCGACAACATTCCCCTTCCCGGGAGTGTAGTGGATCTCGAAGGTGTAGTCCCCAAGGAACTCCATCCACCTCTGCTGCCGCATATTCAACCCCTTCTGCGTCAGAAGGTACTTCAGGCTCTTATGGTCCGTGAAGATGTCGATCTTCAAGCCATACACATAATGTCGCCAAAGCTTCAGGGCAAATATCACGGCCGCCAACTCCAAGTCATGGACCAGATAGTTCCGCTCGTGCACCTTCAGCTTGCGAGAGACATACGCTATTACCTTGCCATGCTGCTGCAGAACACAGCCATGGCCGCTCCCAGAAGCGTCGGTGTAGATCTCATAGCCCTCTGTGCCGCAAGGCAAACATAAGATCGGAGCCGTGGTAAGCCGCCGCTTCAACTCCTCGAAAGCCTGCGCACACGCGGGCGTCCAAATAAACTCCTGCATCTTCCGTATCAGCATCGTAAGAGGCAGCGCGATCCGTGAGAAGTTCTCCACGAAGCGCCTGTAATAGCCGGCCAACCCGAGAAAGCTACGGACCTCCGCTACAGTAGAAAGAATAGGCCACTCCCTGATGGCCGCAACCTACACTGGATCTACCGCCACACCCGCTCCACTAACCATATGGCCTAAGAACACCACGGAAGGTAGCCAGAACTCGCACTTCGAGAACTTGGCATACAACTGGTTCCTCCTCAGAACCTCCAAGACTACTCGCAGGTGATCACCGTGCTCCTCCTCCGACTGAGAGTAGACCAGTATGTCGTCAAGGAAGACGACCACAAACCGGTCGAGGTACTCTCGAAAAGTCCGGTGCATCAAGTCCATAAACACCGAAGGCGCATTAGACAGCCCAAACGGCATCACGGTGAACTCATACTGCCCGTACCTTGTACTGAAGGCAGTCTTCAGGATGTCGCACTCCCTAATCCGCACCTGATAATAGCCGGACTTCAAGTCCAGCTTCGAGTATACTGTCGACCCAACGAGTTGGTCGAACAAGTCGTCTATCCTCGGAAGAGGATACTTGTTCTTCTCGGTCATCTTGTTCAGCTCCCGATAATCGATGCAAAGCCGCAGGCTACCGTCCTTCTTTTTGACAAAGAGGACCAGTGCACTCCAAGGTGAGGAACTCGGATGCACGTAGCCCTGCTCAAGCAGCTCCAGCGACTGCAGCTTCAACTCCGCCAACTCCTTCGGAGCCATACGATATGGCGAGCGGGCCACAGGCTTAGCGCCTGGCACCAACTCAATCGTGAAATCTATCTCCCGCTGTGATGGAGCACCGGGGAGATCACTCGGGAACACATCGGGGAACTCTGAAACTACCGGATCATCCACTAGGCTGGGCCTCAGTGTTGAAGCCTCCACTAGAGCAAAGAATAACTCTGCTCCCTGTCGCACTGCCTTGGACACCTGGAGAGCAGACATCAGCATCTTGCTCGATCCACGCATGCCCGCAAAGACCGTCTCACGATCGGCACACTGCCCAAACCTCACCTCCTTGGTGGTGCAATCGATGCACGCACACTGTTCCGATAGCCAGTCCATGCCGAAGATTACATCGAACTCAACCAGGGGGAGTAACGATGCTTTCAGGTCATACTCCTGACTTCCAACTAGAACTTTCACGCAGCAACTCCTCTCCACACGCATCGAATATCCATTCGGCAGTAGGACCTCCAGTCCATCTGCAGAAGCAATCGACGGCGCACCAATACGTTGGACGAAGTCCGACGATAAGAAGGAGTGCGAAGCTCTAGTATCGAAAAGCGCTCTCGCAGGAACGCCTAAAACATTTACAAAGCCTACGCCGCCAAACAAGGTTAGCATAAACACTAAAATAGGTATATAAAACAGTAAGGACTGTATCTTAAATTATACCTGTCATGACGTCCTTGGCTTTGATAGCCTCCTGCTGACCAAGATTGAAGACTCTGGGCTGCGGGGGAGCCATACGGGAGGCAGTGGACTCAGTCGCCTTCCCCTTCTCAGAATAAGATGGCCCAGTCTTCTTCTCTGACCTTGGAAGCCCACTACGGCAATCCCGAGAGAAATGGCCAGGCTTGCCACAAGTAAAACAAATAAGAGGGCCACATCCAGACGACGTGCCCGAAGCAGAGGGAGCCGGCCCAGATAATCGAGCCTTCTTCCAGCGATTCACCCTCCGCAACTTCGCCGCACTCGGCGTCTTACCCTCCAGCACTGCCTCGACCACCGCCACCTTGCCCTTCTCCCTGAGCATGTCCTGCTCAAGCGCTCGGGCTGAACCAACGAAGGTCGTGAAACCCTGCGTCAACGACCCTGTCAGAAGGTACCACAACTCACTACGCAAGCCTCCGTAGAACCTGTTCACCCTTCTCCCCTCGTCATCGAAAGAAGTTCCAGCGTAACGCCCGATGCGGGTGAACTCGTACAGGTAGTCATCAACCAGTCTATCACCCTGTGTCAGAGCCAGAAATTGGTTCTCCATCGCGATCTGCAGCGACAGAGGCACATACCTTGCCAGGAAGATTCTCGAGAACTCTTCCATCGGCACATCAACCAGTCGCCTTCCCGCAAACTGGCCCCTGTCTACCTCATCCCACCACCGCCTGGCTTCCTTTTCCAACAAGAAAGTAGCGAAGGACACTTTCTGCGCTTCATCCGACTGTGTCGCTGTCAGAATTCGCTCCACATGCGACAGCCAGTCCTCGACCTCAGCTGGGGATTCAACCCCGGTAAACGGAGGAGGTCGAAATCCCAAAAAGTGCTTTAGTTGTTGCTCAGCAGCACGCCTCACGGGGACCTACTCCACTCTCAGTGGCTCTGGGGCCACTTCCTGCACCGGCGGTTGACCTTGCCTTCCAGGCTGGCCATTCAACTCAGCTAGAACGGCTTCTGTAACTAGCCGAACCATCTCAGCAGACGGAGGTGTAGGAGCCTCAGCAGACCCGCTACTCTCAACCACGTCACGGGGACTCGACGGTCCCGCTGCACTTCGAGTGCCCTACACAAGTGCAACACACAGTTAGGCGACAGCACAGTCGCAACTAACAACAAAAGGAACACCCAGGTTCCAATATCATGCAATAATTGTTGGTTTGTTGTTACATTTTATTCCTAAGTGGACATTTTTGGGTTTATTTTACGTCTCGATAGTAGCGCACACACGTGCTCACCACCCCTTAAAAGAATTCGTCCACGAATTCCTTAGAAGGATACGGAACCCTAGAAGCTGATAGCAATTTGTAACACCCCCATCCGTTCGGGAGCATATAACAGAGGGTCCGGCTGGGGCCCCACGCCATATACTACAAAACAAACGGGAACGTCACTATAAGTAATATCATTCAACTCTACACCATTCCTACCTCAGAGCATTCTAAGCGGAAGCAAATAAAAGAGAGACAAGAATTAAACCCCCAAAACCCGTACCCGGGTATGTCCACTTTTACTAAATAGGAATAAATGTTTTACAACACAAAATTTAGGCACGACGGCCTTACAATTTACCAACATCGGCGCGCAGGCCGGCCATACATGAAAAGCAAAAGAACATCAAAAGGCCTTCAAGGGCCGCAGCAGCACAAGGGCTTCAGCCCGCTATGAGCCCGCTATGTTCCCGCTCGGTCCAGCACCTGTACAACAAGCCCACCAAAAATGTTAGCAAACAGGGCAACGATCAGCTAAAGCTGACCAAATTATAATGACCCCACCCCTTCGAGGGGGTGAAAGTTCTAACCATCCCTGCAAAACAACCTCAGCAGCATATATATATATAAGAGTGCGACTAGCAAAGCCCACAATAGTTCATACATATGAAATAATCACAAACATGGGAATGGCCTCCACGTCTCATGCTCTCAGGCACTCTTTGGTGTACTCCGCCTTCCACCACCATCCACTCTTGATGGCTTTGCCCTTCGAGGCTAAAGTCGGTGGCCCGAATACCAGGGCTCTCCCGTACTTAATTGTGAACATTCCGTAGTCCGAAGACTCTTTCCCAATGCTTCCCGACATGCTGTACGAGCCTTACTAATCAGGTGCTGCAATGGTGCGGTTTCAGGTTCGCCAAATGCCCGTTGTTCACAGCTCTCATTGTACAACATGAAGAGCGGGTATGGCGTCCCCTCAGCCCAGGTATTCTCAATTAGCCAGCTCCACGGGCCGCTAAGTCATCCACCAGGACACCCTCACAGGTCGGGCACACAGGCCCCAGGTCCTCTCAACAGGTGGGCACAACAACATCACCAGAACTCAGTCTGGGAGCTATCGCCAGCGTTAACGCTAATGCCAGCGGTAGTGAGCAGAAATTCCATTTCTGCTTCTAACTTCGGGTGCTTCCTGGGGCACACCCCCAGGCATTGCTGCGCATGCAGTAGCACCCTCTAGTCCAACGAAGCAGGATATCTACACGGGGTTTTCCCCGGCACGCATAATATCAAAAAGCATCACCAATCCGGACGAACCGTCTCGGATGGGCTTCACACAGCGCGCCTACGTCCATTTCACGCATGGACTCTACATGTATGCAAGATTTGACGGGGATAACACGAATCGACCCGTCGGAGGCCACGACCTCACCCTTTTGGGTAGGGGCCTCAACGATGCACAGAAATGGAATAACACATGTCCAAAAGAGGGTAGAAGAGATCGTTACCCTTAGACGTCGCTTCTGAACCATGGAGCACGTTCAAGATTTGGTTCCCGCACACCGGTCCGAGCTCCGAAATGACCACGTGAGTTCTTCCTCGCACTTCGCCAGCCAAGCAGACTTCTCTTAGCCGGCGGCGGCCGGGACAAAGAGAGGAGGAGGGGCTTTGCTTCCCTTGTAGCAACTGACGGGAGAGGAGCACTCCTTGCCCTAGGCGGCGACGGGAAGAAGGAAGATCGCTCGGGCTTCCCTGCTCCAGGCGATGACCGGAGAGAGAGAGAAGGGGCTCGGGGGCTGCTCCTCCTTACTCCAGGCTGACGGGGAGAGATAGATCGAGAAGGATCGGGGCGGCGTTTCCCTGCTCCAGGAGGCGACGGGAGAGAGAGGAGGAAGATCGCTCGGGGGGTTTTGCTGCTGCTCCAAAAAGAATTAGAAAGAGTGAGGTCGGGGAGGGAGATCGGGTTTGAGAGGGAGAGGGGCAATTAGGGTTTTTATTAAAACCCTAGCCATCCCTGCTATCCGTAGACCAACCCCCTATTCGCACCCCAAACTCCACTATTTGCAGACCATAAACATTCTCCTTCTCCGCTCAAATTTGCGGAGCAGAATAAAGAGGGCGCACGAGCATCGGCGCACGGTCAGTGGTCGTGCGCGAAGCACCTCCACTGATCGTGCGCGCTTACAGCAACAGACTTTGTTTTTCTTGCGAATTAACGCACGATTGCTAGCGCACGATCACTGGTCGTGTGCGAAGAGAAACAATGGTCGTGCGCGAAGAGCTGCTATGAAATTTCCATCCTATTCCGAGCGCAGCACCACCTCTCCGCCTAACTCGCTGAACTACGACTTCTTGGGGTGTTACAGACTGACCTTACCAACTGCACAAGAAATGTCTGGACGAGTCATGGTGAGTAGTTTAATTTTCCAACAATTTTATGGTACTTCTCTGGTGATTCAAAAGATTTGCTTTCGGCATGAAGACTCTTTTCCCCTGGTTCTAGCGGAGAATCCATATGGCCACAGTTAGCCATCCCAAGGTCAGATAGAAGATCAAGAGCATATTTTCGTTGGCAAATAAAGAGAGAGTGATCATTATGAATCACCTCAATCCCAAGGAAATACCGCAATGGGCCCAGATCTTTTGTTTGGAAATTAGAGTGTAAGAATGCTTTGAGATTTGATATTCCTTCTGAGTTGCTGCCTGTGATAACAATATCATCAACATATACCAGTAGCAGAATAGTACCAGCCGAGGAATTCTGATAAAAGAGAGACGAGTCTTTACTACCCTTGGTAAGCCCGAACTGGGTAACAACAGCTCGGAATTGATCAAACCAAGCCCGAGGGGATTGTTTCAATCCATATAAGGACGCTAGGATACAGCACACCTTGTTACGCTCCCCCTCAGCAACGCACCCAGGAGGTTGTTCCATATAAACTTCCTCATCCAGGAGCACATAGAGAAAAGCATTCTTAATATCCAACTGGTGTAAGTCCCACTGGCGGAAGACAGCAAGTGAAAGGAGTATTCGAACAGAGGACATCTTCGCAACTGGAGTGAATGTTTCATCATAATCCACGCCATAAGTCTGAGCATAACCTTTGGCAACCAGGTGGGCTTTTAGGCGGTCTAGAGAACCATCATCATTCACTATGACAGAATATATCCATATGCATCCAATTTCCTTCTTGTCGGGAGGTAAGGGAACCAGGTCCCATGTATTGTTCTGTTGGAGAGCAGTCAATTCGTCATGCATGGCTGCCGCCTAGCCAAGATGAGCTTTGACCTCCGCCACGGTCGATGGTAGATGATATCGATCAAGAGTCGAGTTCAGCGCTCTATGAGAAGCAGACAAGCCCTGGTAAGAGTTAACATAGAGCGGTTTCTCCCGACAAGTCCGAACTCCTTTCCGGACTACAATAGGAACCTCTAAGCTAGATGGTTGAATAGTAGTAGGTACAGTAGCAGGTTCTTCCAGAGGAACAGTCGTCGCATTATCGGTAACAGAGGTAGGCTGAGGTGGTGGCACCACTGTATTATCAGAAGAGCGACGGGAGTAAACTTGCACCCACAGGGGGGACAACAGATCATTCGGTGAAATGATAGCAGGTTCATGCCTAGGGACCAATAGAGCATCAAGAGAGGGATCAGGATGAGAGGATCCAGGAGAGAGATAAGGGTCGGACTCCCGGAAGACGACATCAGAGGAAAGGATGTATCGGTGGAGATCAGGAGAGTAACACCGATATCCTTTAGTGGTCCGAGAGTAGCCGAGGAAGATACATTTCAAGGCACGAGGATCAAGTTTGTAGACAATGGGACGAGCATCCCGAACATAGCAGACACACCCAAATACCTTCAAAGGGAGGAGGGGACAGTGATGGTCAGGATAGAGAGTGTGGTAGGGTGTCTCCCCCTGATGGATGTGAGTGGGAAGATGATTAATAAGGTGTGCAGCAGTAAGTAGGGCATCCCCCCAGAAGTGTTTGGATGCGTGTTTGTGGTGGAGGATTGCCCGGGTGACTTCAAGGAGATGCCAATTTTTGCGTTTGACAACACCATTTTGTTAAGGGGTATCCGGGCAAGTGGTTTGGTGGATTATGCCTTTGTCAGAAAGAAAGGTAGACATAGACTGAGACATGTATTCCCGACCATTATCAGTACGAAGACACTTAACACGGACAGAAAATTGAGTAAATATTTCATTTCATAAGTTTTGAAAAATAGAAGGTAGCTCAGAACGATTTTTCATTAAATAAACCCAAGTCATACGAGAAAAATAATCAATGAAAGTGACATAATACTTGTGCCTTAACAATGTAGGAACAGGACACGGTCACCAAACATCTGAATGAAGTAAATCAAAAGGTGCAGAAGCACGAGCATCAAGACGAGGACTATAGCTAACTCTGTGGAGTTTAGTAAACAAACAAGACTCACAACTAAGTGGGGAAACTTTCACAAGCTCAGGATACAGACGACGCATGACCTGCATAGATGGCTGACCATGACGATAATGAAGATCTAGGAATTTGGTGGAGGCTGCGGTACAAGCAAGGTGGGAAACTTCGTCCAGGACATAGACGCCACCACGCAGCTTCCCTCTACCAATAATACGGCTCGTCGACAATTCCTGAAAAATGCAACCAGAAGAGGTGAATATAGCAATACAATTCAAATTATTTGTAAGCTTACTAATAGACAATAGATTGTAAGCAGACTGAGGGACATGCGCCACTGAGGAGAGTGTCATGTTAGGTGTCACATTGCAGCTACCAAACCCAGCAATAAGAACCGTGGAGCTAGCAACAACAGTAATTGAAGATCCTCTATGAGGTTTGTTTGGGTGTAAGATACCCGAGGAACTAGTCAGGTGATCAGAAGCACCAGAATCAGCGAGCCACTTGACCGGCCTCTATGAGGTACAAACAGGCTGAATGGTTTGAGCCACAACCGCACTATGAGTTGGTGAGTCAACCTAGAGAGCCTGCAGGCGCCGATACTCATCCTCGGATACTTCAACAGTTCTCGATCCCGGAGGTACAAAAGTAGACTAAGCCAGGTGTGGCGACCGAGGTGGAGGAGGTTTGGAGGCCCAGTCCGGCTTTCTATTAATCAGCCAACATGTATCCTTTGTATGTCCCCGACGCCCGCAATGGGCACAATGCCTTGTGTCAGTGTCACGACCACGGCCAGAGCGCCCCCCCTCCCCCCCCCGACTAGTTCCCCTTCTCCTCGTGAAGTAAGAGCCATTCACTCGCCGGAGGATGTATGTAGAGCAGATGACGAAGTACCGATGGATCCAGCCTTAGTTAGCCGATAGTAACACTAGCAGTTTGAAGGGCAGTAGGACTCGCCTGTATTTCAGTCTTCGTTGTGGAGAAGTGTGGATCCAATCCATTCAACAGCCAAAGGAGCACCAGGTGTTCACGTTGAGCCTGATGGCCTTCCCTAGTAGAGGGAATCTCCCAAAGGTCTAAAATCTCATCAGCCAGAACCTTCCATTCGGCAAAGTACTCGGTAACAGGACACGCTCCCGGTCTCAGGTCAGCTATCTTAGGGAAGAGTTCACCAAGTCGAGAGAGGTTGTTCGCCTGAGAGAACATTATGTGGAGAGTGTCCCATAGTTCTTTGGTGTTGTCGCAGTTCTTGCACATTTGCTGGATAGATGGATCCATGGAACTCAGGAGAATAGCAAAAATATGGCAATCATCACTATACCAGTCATCATATTCGGTACTCCCCACTTCATGAGTTGGGAGACGAGTAAGGTGGTGAGTACGTCGGATGCCTGAAAGAGACAAAGTAACCCCCTTCTTCCATAATTGAAGTAACATCCCTCAAACAACTAGACCCCTAAGTTGGTTTTGTCAGGACTAGGTCATGACAAAACCATAGGAAGAGCTCAAGAACTTGTGAACATATGTGAGAAGGTGAAAACCCAAGTGGTCTGCAAATAGCAATTTTGAGATACCAAGTCTAGGGTTGGACTTTAGGACCCCACCTTGAACCTTGACCCCACAATAGCATCCCTAACCCATTAGAGGTCTCCTTGAAGCACCAGTGACCCATTGGGGTCAACCTAAGAGGCCAATTTGACTAAAGTCAACCTTAACCCTAAATTGGTCAAACTAGCTCAATTAAGACCAATTTGCCCCCACCATGCCAAATTGACCAAGCCCCTACCCTTGTATGGGTACTAGGATCCTAATGGACCAAAAAGCCCCATCATGGGGCCTCCAATTTGACCAATTTGCCCTAAACCCTAATTTGGTCAAAGTGCCCTAATAAAGGGCAATTCACCCTCACCTTGTCAAATTGACCCCACCTATGCCTTCCTAACCCTTGAGGGAAGCGAATGGAGCTCAAGTCATCCTTTGGGGTCAACCCAATTGGTCAATTTGACCAAGGTCAAACTCAAGCTGAATTTAGGTCAACATACCCCAATTTAACCTAATCTAGCCCAATCCACTTGGGCTAGACCCAATTAAGGTGGTCCACCACCTAATGGGGTTTGAATGCTGCTGAGGTGGCCATTCAATTTGGGGAGAGTTGGCCAGGAGAGAGAAAAAGGAGGTTTCTCCCAAATTGGAGAGAGAGAAAGAGAGCATTTATGGTGATTATATGCTATTGATCCTTCAAATCCCTCCCAATTGATGTGCATTCATCTCCCCCTTCAGTTACCCACGAATTTCTGGAGTTTTCCATGGCCAAGGGGGCTGTTTCAGAGAGAATATAGCTGTAACCGAAAATTGGTTAATGACCATTAATGGCTTTTGGAGATAAAGCCATCCTAGTCGAATGAAACTTCTCCCATTTCCTTCAGTGCTCAGAGAGGAAGAGATCCCCCTTTTTCCCAGTGAATTTCGTGCAGAGAAATCCTAGATCGGCATGGCATCAAAAGCTCCAGCACCAACAATGGCAACTCGCCGGAATTCACGCCGCCAAGCCCCTTCTCAGGTCCAATCCTCTTCTCCTCCCTTGGTGCTAGATCATTTCCTAATTTGGGGCTTGATCCGTGCCCAATAGGGCTCGGATTGCGCTTCCAAAGAAGGCTCGTTTCGAGCTCTTTTCCCTCCTATAAAATTCAGATCCGACCACCTTCGGCCGGCCAACCACCCCTATTGCCGGCCACCACCTCAACGGAGGTGGTGGTGGCATTGGCCGGCCGAAAGGAGACGCAGGTGGCTGGGAAATCACCCTGCAAAGAGGCCCAGGACGGGCTGTCGCGAGCCGTCCAACGATCGGGGACGATGGTGGAGAGCTGTTGGATCTATTTATTATATCATTTGATTTGTCGAACGCTGTAAGAAGTTCTTCGAACGAGTTAGTTCGTCGAATGAGAAGTTCGTCGAACGAGTTAGTTCGTCGAACGAGTTAGTTCGTCGAACGAAATAATTCGTCGAACGGGAGTTGGTCTTCTTTAGTCGAGCGCTGTTTTATTAATATTAGTCGAACACAGCTTGTTCAAATTTCGTCGAACGCAGAGTTGTTCAGCTTTCGAAGAATGCAGAATTGATCTGCTTTCATCGAACGCAGTTTGCTCTGCTTTCGTCGAGCGCAGTTTAAATTTCGTCGAACTCAGAAACAGTTATTTAACTAATTGTTTTCAAGATTTCTGTCATATATTTTGCTGTACTTAGATTTAATTGTTAAAAATACTTAGGCCCCTCTACAGAAAAAGTGGTCAACATCAAAGTTGTAGTTCTTAGGGTCTACTTTATTTTAAAATTTATTTCACCACAAAAGGAGTTATGTAGCTCTTTGTAGGTCCATTTTGGTGGGGCTGGTCCTTAGTGTAGGACAACCACCTTTTCTTGAATAACTTTTGATTGGGAAATGATATGGACTTGAGATTTAAAACATAGTCTACTTATACCTACACACACATCATATCCAAAGATGGGATTTTTAGGAGAACCTTTTTCTAAGGGTTTTGAAAGAATTTCATAAATCATCTAATAATAAATTAGTGGGTTAAATGACCTCCAATGCCCTCCAAATTTTGGTGGGTGCTCCTTAGTGTTACTGTATGACCTTGGTAAAATTATCAGCCTAATTGGGACTGTTTTGTTTAGGTATTTGTAAACCAAAGATAGGACAAATAGGTTCAAGGTTAGGGTATGGTGTTTACCTTGGGGTATGGTGGTCAGAACTCATCACCATGTAGTGAAACCTTGGTAACTGGTTTAGGATCACCTAAGACACCTCCATGAGTGATATGGGGTGGTGTGGAGGTGGCTAAGCCCTAGTATGCTAGTTTTATTCCTAGGTGTGCATTTAGAACCTTGTGAAGGCCATGTGGTCAAAAGTCCCTGGTTTGTTATGAAACTTGGTGGATAGATTCATATGGTGTAAATAGGCACTGGGTAATTTTATAAGAATTTTAGGAGCCAATATTCCCTTTGATTTAGGACATAACCCCTTTAGGGAAACTTATTATAAGACACATTTACATGCTTAAAAAGTCTTGGATGATGATGAGACTTTGGTTGTGCCATTATAATCATGTTTTAGACCTCTGGTAATTTTTGTGAATTTTAATAAATAATTTAATCAGTACTTCTTTCTCAAGTCACTTCTTTTGATTTAAACTTAAGAGTTTGGCCTATCGTGATTTAAATTATGTGTCCAAGTAGTAATTTGTATTAAAGTTCATGCATTTACCTTATAAGATACAACAACAACACTCAAGCCTTTATCCCACCATAGTGGGGTCGGTTATATGGATCTCTGTCGCCATTACGCACTATCTTTAATCATAGTCTTACTAATGCCTGAGTACATCATGTCTTTCCTTATAGTTTCATTCCAAGTCTTTTTTGGTTTACCCCTCCCCCGTTTAACATGTCTAGTAATTAAACTCTCACAACGCCTAACAGGTGCCTCTAATGGTCTCCTATGTACATGTCTGAACCATCTTAAACGAGCTTCTCGCATATTCTCTACAATTGTAGACACTTTTGTCTTATCCCTGACACATTCATTCCTCATTTTATCCAGTCTCGTGTGACTACACATCCACCTAAGCATTCTCATCTCAGCAACTCCCATTTTTTGCTCATGTACACCATTCACTGCCCAACACTCAGAACCGTAGAGCATTGCTTGCAGTACGATAAAACATGCCTTTAACTTTTAATGATACTTTACGATCACATAAGATCCCAGACACGCCTCTCCACTACAACAACCCTGATTGGATTCCATGTATCACATCTTTATCTACATCTCCATCTTTTTGAATTATCGATCCCAGATATTTAAAGCACTCACTGCGAGAAATATCTTGGTCATCCAATTTAATAACGTAGTCATCCGACCTTCTTGCACTACTAAATTTAAGCTCTATATACTTTGTCTTTGTCCTGCTCAACATAAAACCCTTCTTTTCTAAAGTGTCTCGCCAAGATTCAAGTTTCGCGTTTACACCCTCACGCGTCTCATCGACCAAAACAATATCATCTGCAAATAATAAACACCAAGGTATTTCTTGTTGGATATGTCTGGTGAGCTCATCTAAGATAAGGGTAAAGAGATAAGGGTTTAAAGCTGACCCTTGATGTAAGCCAACAACAATAGGGAAATCCTGTGTTAATCCTCCAGATGTCCTCACCATGGATACTGCATTTGTATACATATCTTTGATTACGTCAATGTAAGATACATTTACACCTTTCTTTTCTAAGACTCTCGACAAGACCTCTCTTGGAACCCTATCATAAGTCTTCTCCAGATCGATAAACAGCATATGGAACTCTGTTTGTCTTTCCCGATAGTTGTCAATAATACATTTACCTTTTAAGATATAACTTTATATCATTTCAACTGATTTTCACTATTTTGTTTACTCACTCTACAAAGCTTAAAAGTCATCAAATCTTCATAAACAAGTTACTGGCAGGTCATAATATATGTACAGAAAGTAAGGTTTCTTTATTGTCACTCATTGATGTTTAGCTATACTATTATAATATATTATTAATATTGTTCTCAACATACTCAATATAGACATGATCCTTTTGTTTTCATTCTCGATATAGACATGCTCCTTCTACACTATTAACAGTGTTCCTTCTCTTTTTTGCATACTCAATATAGACATGTTTTAGTTGCTTTCCGGCATTGTACAAATGCTACTTGATTTATATTGGTTTTTCCTCTAGCTCTGCCTGATTTTTCTAAGTTATCTGCTAAAGGAACTTAAATGCTTAATATATTTACTACTATCAAGAACTTATTTTACAATTTTCATTTGTTTGGCAAACCAATGCAAGTGTTTTCCATCTATATCCTCTGCATATATATGCATATAATGAAATAATATATTAACTCAGTATTGATTTGGAGTTGGCAACACACATGTTGTAGGGACTTGGTGCTACCAACTCTTCCAAAAGCCCAAACTGTTTGGGGAAGGTGCTACCGCTCCTTTATAGAGCTGGCTACCCTAGGCAGGATCCACAGGGCGGCCAGTTAGGACCTTAGGGGACACGCCCATCTGATTCGACTAGTGCCGCAACACCGAGGGCATTGCTGGACCATGCTCCTTCTACACTCTTAATATATGTCACTCCCGACTATATAAAGAATGGAGGTGAGTCTTTAGAGCATCTTGGATTATTTATCTTGCTTAGGCTCTCAGAGGAGAGAGAATCTTACAAGAATCCTGCACTCAAGAGTTTAGATATCGAGCTTGCCTCGATATATTGTATCCTGAATTTCCTTTAAATCTATTGTATTTTATGATGTAAAGCAGAAATCTCGATTTGATTTTCAATAATAAATTTGAGTTTATTTTAAAATTAATATCGAAGTTTGACTTCAAGAGATTAGATATCGAGCTTGCCTCGATATATTGTATCCTGAATTTCCTTTAAATTTCTTGTATTTTATGATGTAAACCAGAAATCTCGATTTGATTTTCAATAATAAATTTGAGTTAATTTTAAAATTAATATCGAAGCTTGACTTCACAGCAGGGGTGGTTTTAGGGGGGGGGGGGGGGCGTGGCGACCCCCCCCCCCCCCCCACCCCCACCACACCCACATAAAGAACATTTAAAAAAAAATACATATATTAGTTATAACTTATAAATTAAAACATAAATATTAGAAATTCCTTAACACTTGAACCAGTGAACCCTAAATCCCCTCTTTCAGTCTTTCTCGATTCCTATTTCCTAAGCAATCGTAGGTCCGCAACTCACCACTCTCTCTCTCTCTCTCTCTCTCTTTGTGCTCGCCAGTCGCCTCCCTTCGCGGACTTCAACGATGCTCTCGCTCCCTCTGCTCGACTTCTTGGTGCCTCCGCCAACTGTCCAGCAAGCCCTCAGTCCTCACGAGTCATGACCTCGCTGGATCTCTCTGTCTCTCGTCTCCAATCTCCGGCACTCAGCAGTCCAGCTGTTACTTTATCCATCCACTGTTCGAATTTTTCTTCTAGGTCAGGCTTCAGAGCTCAAATCTGATTTATTTATGGAATTATTTTCAAATCTTGTTTTTCAAATTTTCAATTCCTGTAGAGTGTAGACAGAAGGTGCCGCATTGGGGAAAAATCCCCAAATCAGATTTCTTGTTCTTTAATCGTCTGTACAATTGCGCAAAGTGATTGGTGTTGAATATTTTGATATCAAAGCTTGATCTTTTTTCTAAAGGCACTCAAGAAAAGATTTTGATCCTTAATTACATTGATCATGTTGTTAGTCTGCTATGAACAAATTACAATCGCAATTACTTCAAAAAAATGAAAATCACGAAATCAGGATAAATATTTTCATACATATTATTAGTGTTCTTATAGTTTTTGTTTGCATCAGCATCACTGTGACATCAAGTCGAATAACATTAGACACATTCTTAGAAACATTAGTACCATAAATTAGGAATGTTTTGGTTTCTTACTTTACATTGAAATATTGTTACTAAATTTTTATCATTTATATTGGGAATCAATGACATTTTATACAAAGCACTGCAACATCAATCTCAGGATATATTAAATGCTATAAATTTAGTTTCAACAACAAAAGCTCTCATTCAGAAATTGCAGGAATCTGGCTGGGGAAAATTCTTAAAGGTTGTGAACATATTTTGTGAGAAAAATGAAGTCGAAGTTCCCGACATGAATGCTCGATTTAGTGATCGTCAGTTTCGAAGTCCACGTGATATCATTACAGTGGAACATCTTTTTCGAGTGGACATTTTTAATTCCACAATAGGTTTTGTGTTGCAGGAGCTCAACTCTAGATTCAATGAAATTTCTATGAAACTAATTCATCTAAGTATGGCTTTAGATCCAAGTGATAAATACAAATCAATCAATATTGATGATATATATGTCATTGCAAAGAATTTCTATCCTAAAGATTTAAACGAGCATGAAATTTATGTGTTGATTACTCAGTTGCAACATTATCAGCTTGATATTTTTCTCATAAGGACTTCAAGAATTTTGCCTACAATGTTCAAGCTTTATCAGAAATTGGTGGAAACGAAAAAATCGAAGACGTACTATCTTATTGATTAATTGACTCAGCTCATTTTGACTCTCCCGGTATCAACATCAACAACAGAAAGGTTATTTTCTGCTATGAAACTTGTTAAAATGAGACTTCGCAACAAGATATAGGACGAATTTCTTGCAAATTGCATGACTTTATACATAAAGCAAGAAATGGCAGAGAAAATTGACAAAGATTGTATCATAGATGAATTTTATGAAGTGAAAAATTATCGTGCACAATTGAAGTAACATGTTTGTGGTTGTTTGTATTTTTTTTGCTTATTGAAGATATATAATATATTTTGTCCAAAAATTGACTATTTTTTTATATTTAAAATTTTATTTTAAACAAATTGGTTTCGCCTGGTGACTGGGCCCCCCAGTCAATATTCCTAGATCAGCCCCTGCTTCACAGACAACAAAATGAGATAATTAAACCAAAAGTCGCATATGACTCAACACGAGCCTAGCACTCGAACATAATTAACAACTTGAAATAAATCATCCACAGGTATATACGAAGACGAACAATAGACTTTTTTTTAAAATTAAAGATAACAAGTAAAAATGATAGTTAAGAGGCAAGCTCTGATTTTTTTAAAGATCTTATTAAAGTAAACATAAATTAAGCTAGCATGATTAGAGCTAGCAAAATGAAAAAGAGATATACCTTCCGGTCTGAGTGAGGAGACGTCGGAATCAGTCCAAGATCGGAATGGGAATGTGAATGAATGGACTTGGAGGATCTGGAGGTGGCGACCCAGCAGAGACGCGCATGGCAGGGCTGGTGTGAAGCTATCGGGTAGTGGGTGGAAGTGACGGAACTGACGAAGGCTCGTCGATTCTGTTGGGGGTGACAAAGGAGAGATCTTCAGTGTTCGTGAAGGTGGTCCCCAGAAGTGGTGGCGGTGGCAGCGGACGTGAAATCTGGACCTGAACGATGACGGGAAGGAGTGGGGAAGGGTCGCCGGAGACCGGCAGGCTACCGGTGGAGGAGACGAGGATGTAGTTTGCAGGTAGGAGGGGCTGTCGGCTGGGTAACTGGGAAACTTGTCTCTATTTCACGATTTAACCCCAAGAAGCTCTTTTTACGTGTGGTTGTCGGCTATATAAATTTCCCCTTTTGCAAGTCCAACTGCTCGAGGTATTGGCAATAATGGAAATAAAAAGGTGATTGTTATCCGCACTACAGTTTTGACTATCCGCAATTTTTTGTATGAGTTATTATACGCCTTTTGAAAATACATCTTGTACATATATTTTGAGGAAAAATGTTCAACGCGAAAGTTGTAGATCTCGACGAGATCTACAACTTTTTTGTTGAACACTTTTCCTATAAATTCATGTACATGGCGTATTTCCAAAATTCGTTATAGTTACGCACATGTTTCAATCAGGGCGGCAATACGTCTTGTGCGTGCATTTTTAGGAAAATGTTCAACGCGAAAGTTGTAGATCTCGACGAGGTCTACAACTTTCGTGTTGATCACTTTTCCTAAAAATGCATATACAAAGCATATTTCCAAAAGACGGGTAATAACTCATACAAATAAAGTACAGATAATCTTAAAATATTCATTTCATTTAGGAGTAAAGAACTAAAGATCTTAATTTATAAAAATATTTAATTTTAAAATTTAATTTCCTGCTTGCCTTAATTATGAGATTAATTAATTTGAAGAATAATTTTATTTATGGTCCTATTGATTCGACAGCAAATAAGTAGTAAGCGTGTTGTCACGACTTGGGGTTAGCCTCCAGAGATTTCTAGAGAAATCTAGGATTTTGGTGTATATTCTTGTACATAGAGTTCTAGAGATTTGTCTAGAAGATTCTTGAAAGATGTAGAGAGGTAGAAAAGTCTAGATCCTTCCATCTTTTGGAGGGAAGCCCCTTTAGGGGCCTATATAAGGGGGAGAGACCCTCATTTGTAAATCATCCAAGAATTCAAGCAATTTAAGCATTCTTGCTCTCTTCACTCTTGTTCTCTTGCTCTCTCTTTCAAGTGCTCACTTACTCATCTTCATTTTTCCACGATTAGTGTTGGATAAGGCTGACTTAGCTAACTGCGAAGGGCGTGGAAAGGAGTTAAGACCGCACACGACATTGTCAAGGGGACAAGTCCGTGACAGTTGGTATCAGAGCAGGTTCGACTCTAGTTCGTGGTTCGTGCTGAGTAAGATGGCTTTGGATGGGAATAATAACTCAAGCGTTATTGACGAGAGCGGCAGAGCAGCCGAGGAGAAAAGAGATAGAAGGAATAAGAGCGACCAAAGCAAGGTCATGATGGTTCCAGCATGGAGCAGAACATGGTTGACCCAGCTGAATTTGAAGCTTTACAAGAGGCGCATCTTACCCTTCATCGGAAAGTGGATCAAATATGTAAGTACTTTGACACTTTTCATGTTGAACAAGAGAAGTTGCAGGCGGATATTGACCTTCTCAAGGAGCAAACTATGGGCAAGTCGGAAGGCGCTTTTGATACCATCATAAGCGACTTGGAAGAAAGCCTCACAAGTCTCGAAATTGAAGTGGATGATGTGCGTAGGCGAGTTGTTACAAATGGTGGAAATGGTGGAATTGGTGCAGCCATGGAAAATACAATGCTTCATGTGCCCAAACCCAAGAAGTTCGCAGGAAAGCGGGATGCATTAGAGGTGGAGAATTTCCTTTGGCACATGGAGAAATACATGAAGGATATGACATCACAGATGAGGCACTAAAGGTACGCCATGCTGGTTATTACTTGGAAGACCTTTCTTCATTGTGGTGGAGGAAAATCCAGGCAAATATTGCAAAGGGACTCTACCGGATCGATACTTAGGAGGACTTCAAGCAGGAGTTGAGAAGGAACTTCATCCCTGAGACGGATGTTATGTGTGCAAGGGGCCACATCTGATGAGCAAATGCCCAAAGTTTGGGTAATTATCAGCTATTGTGGAGAGTCAAAATGTCACCACATCTGAGGAAGGTACTTCTCAAATGAGTTCATTACAATTGTTAAATGCTTTGAATGTGCAACCAACGAAAGCTACATTGAGCAAGGGGCTGATGTATGTGGTAGCTATTGTCAATGGGAAGGCAACCAAGGACTTAATCGACACTGGAGATTCACACAACTTCATGACCGAAGGAGAAGCCAAGAGATTGGGCTTATAGGTTACGAAGGGTGGAGGTTGGATCAAAACTGTGAATGTCCATGTGAGGCCACTGATGAGCCCCAAATATATACACATTTATGGACTCATCTGGGCCGATTTTTCTAGTCTATGCACTTCACTTTAGACATGTTTTCACTCATATTTGATACTCCATGCTAAGTGCACCTCTAGGCCCATTTTTGGTGTTATTTCATGTTCTGCATCTCTAGTAGTTTTCATGCATTGTTAAGTGCCACTTTCAGTGGCTGGATTCGTGGTTGTGCTGGAACAGGAGTCGTGCAGGTGTTCCCGGTACAATTCTGTACAGGTATACTGCACACGATCACTGGTTCTATTGCGCACGACCACTGGTCGTGCGCCGCTAATCGTGTGCACTTAACCCTATTTTTCGAGTTCTGTCTCGGACAGTGCGCACGACCACCTACGATAGTGCGCACGACCACCGGTCGTGCGCCACTGTTCGTGCGCACTTAACATCAATTTTATGAGTTCTGTTTCGACCAGTGCGCACGACCACCTACGATAGTGCGCACGACCACCAGTCGTGCGCCACTGTTCGTGCGCACTTAATATCAATTTTATGAGTTCTGTTTCGGACAGTGCGCACGACCGCCTACGATAGTGCGCACGACCATCGGTCGTGCGCTACTGGTCGTGCGAACATGGTATTTTATAAATTGCTTACATTGCAGGCTCCGTCCAGGCAGGCGCACGATCACAGAACTATAGTGCGCACGACCACTGGTCGTACGCCACTGATCATGCGCACTGTTTATTCCAGCGCCTATATATTGACCTGCTCGCGAATTAGGGCGGGGATATAGATCGGAACTCCGTCCAGTCCGCCGTTTTCGCCCCTTCCACAGGTTTTTCAGCCCCCTAGGCATCCTCCGTCATCCAAGAGTTTCAAGGAGGAGATTCTACACTCATCTTCATCGCCAAGCAAGGAGTTCTTCGCATCGGACGTGGCCGGATTGTAAAACGCTGGAGAAGACGGGTCCATTGGGAGGTGTGACAGCCCTCCTCTACCCCGGACGATAGTTGGGACCGAGCTAGGACGCAGATTGACAACCCGGTGCTTCCTACCGTGAATCTACAACGAGCCTCCGGATTCGGTCGAATCTCTTGCCTTTTCCTCTTCCTTATGTTGATGTAATGTTTGTAATCTCTATATTTTGATGATGTATGCTATGAACTATGCTTTGTAATGCTTATTTCATTTATTTGATATTATTTGGTTCATATGTGTTAATGAGGTGCGCCACCATCCATTTTCCACTCCACCACCGTGTCCGGTGCCGCACTAGCAATTGCTAGTGGCGTGCTTGTAGACGAGGTGTTTGCGACCCTCATTCTGTTAGCCTACTCGTCCATCCGCCTATCGAAGCGTGGCATCGCGGCCCGTGTAATCCATCCCACCTAACGAAGCAGCGCGCTCAAGGCCTGCATAGTTCGATTCCGCTAGCCTACTCGTCCATCCGCCCAACGAAGTAGTGCGTTCAAGGCCTACGTAGTCTCCATCCCGCCAAGCGAAGCATTGCATAGCGGCATTGCATAGGAGTAGTGATAGATTTTGCTCTTCATTTTCCACAAACCAAAACCCCCGTTTCTGCATCCATCCGACTAAAGGACTTCGATCTCAAGTCCTGCCTTGATAGATAGCTCCACCTTACTGTGTTCCTTAGAGATTCGATACTCGGGGATTACTCCTCGTTTTATATTACTTGAACTATCGGTACACTGCCGTTTCATGCCGCAGTCTTACTACCGCCTATTGCGGTGTGCTAAGATTTGCGCATCAAGTTTTTGTCGCCGTTGCCGGGGAACATAGTCGTGTGAGTTTTCTGGAGAGGGAGAACCTGAGAGAGAGGCCCTTCCATTTGTAAATTGCATTCCTTTGTTTTATTTCCTCGTATTCTGTTTCCTGTTTTTAATTAGGTTGCTTTAGTAATTTTTGTTAGGTGTAGTATTTTGCACAATAGCATTTTTATTTTGAATCGTATTATCTTCACACTATGTGGGCACATCTTAATATCCGTTGCCGTTGGTGTGGAGCTACCTCCCACTCTAGTGATGAATGCCCTACAGAGTATGGTAGGCATAATTCTTCTCGCCCAGCATATAGAGCATCGACTTCGTCTGACACTCCATATGGTGTGCGTAAGTCTTATGGCTACTCTGCTGAGCCTTTACCGTCTTACTTCTTTTCGGCTTCAGCACCCGCTGTGCCAAAGAAGCCCGCTAGGCAGTGCTAGTTTTGTCGGAGCACAGATCATGCCCTGAAGGATTGTGCTGCTTTTCGTCGCCAATTGGATGAGGATGACGAGCCGGATATCTGGATCGTCCCGAATCCTAACTCTGGCGGCACAACTTCAACATCCGGTTTTGTGTCTTTGCCACCTTCACATCTTGAAGGGTATGGCGCTGACACAGTCACCAGATGTGGGGTTGATCTGGGCACCGACATTGCTGAGCCTATTCTCCCGGTGCATCCACCACCTCTAGTGGATTCGATTCTTTGTGAGGAATCGGTGCTCGACTTTTATCCGAGCACTACTCCTCCCCCTGTTGTGCATACTATACTCGTCTCCGACGACATTGTTGATGATGTGTTGCAGGATGAGGTGGGTGATCTTAGTATTGTACCTACTCCTATGGAGAAGGACAACCTTCTAGTTGAAGAGGAGTTTTCCTCAGCACCGGTGGAGGAAGTCCAAATCTTAGGCATGGCCACTGTTGATCCCGCCGAACCTTGTAGCATTGATGACAATGCAAACATTCTTTTACTTACCCAACCTGATGGGAGTGAGACCGGGACCACTCCCCCGATTGATGTTTATTTATGTTCTTCATCTTCTTTATTTCTTGATCCCCTTCCTTCATCTGAGTCTGTGCAGGTTGAATCTTCACAGGTACTTCAGGAGGACTTGGTGCTTTTTGCTCAAGTCAATGATGAGAGCATCCTCTCATGTGAGGAGGTTTATTCCCTCTCCGTAGAGGAAGCTCCACTCATTGCCTTCGCCTCCTGCTGCCTCCCTGTTGACGACACCTTGCTAGGCAAGGATGTTTTTGGTGAGATGAGTGAGGACCAGGCCTCCTCCTCTTCTTACTTTCTTTTCCCTCTACCTGTGAAGAGCAGGTATTTATATTTGGGTAGAGGCGTGACTGTTCTTTCTCCCTATCGGTACCCGCTACCTACACGCATATTAGAACAGTTACCTGTCCACTTTTCTTTTCATAGGCCTATAAGCTAGAACTGTATAAAATCCGAATAAGTCGTGCTGGGATGACAATAACCCCAGTAGTTATCTTACCTTTTCCTGCATTTCTTATTTCATCTTGTTTAGTTTAGTTAGTAGTATTCTTTTTTTTTTCAGTTTTCTATTTTCCTTTGTTTTTGCGGAGCTGACCCCTGCAGGTATCTTTTCTGGATGGCGGATGCTGCGGCTCATTTTAGCTTACACGCCAATCTTCTAGTGTGCTCATTTCTGAGCACTGGGTACTCTCTATCCCTAGCCTTTTCTGATTGTCATGTCATATATTTTGTGGATTGTTTAGATTAAGTCTGGGGGAGAGCAGTTTTTGTGCCCACTCACGTGCACTCTTGCATAGCATGCTAGAAGTACTTTTATTTTAGCTTATTGGAAATTGTTGTTCATTTTCATTGCACACCACAACACCCACTTGAGCGCGTACTCGTCTGTATGCGTGCTCTGTAGTGAATTTAATTCTTCTGCTTATGTGGGAAAGTCTAGGTGATGGCTTAGGACTATGTAGCAGAGTAAAATGTTGACTCCAGTAGTGCTCCTAGTCGAGTGCTCGGTTGCATAGAAATTTGTGTAGATTAGACTTCTCTTTATACTTATGGTTTTATATTTCTTTTTTCTATTAGTGTAAATGTTGTTTACTCTACTCAAATGGTGAATCCGGTGGAATCAAAAGGTAGCATAGGGATGTGTGTAAACGATTGCTAGACTCGTATTGCTTGAGTCGGGAGAAAGGAGAATCTTTCTCGGTGGCTAGAACTTGCCCCAAGCGATTCTTGAAGCATTGGCATAGGATAGTTCTAGTGCGTGAGAATGATGTAGGCCATTATTTTGGCCCGGTTGAGCTTTTGTGCCCACTCCTATCGCTTTATCCTCGTCAGCCCAGTTGTTCCTACCCTTTCTTTGATTCAGCCCCACTGTTGTCTCACCAAAGCCTAAATGCCAATCCTAGTCGCACACCCAAATCTGAGCTTTAGCTGTTTATTATTTTCATGAGTTGGGTTGTTGATTTGGTGATATGTTTGTGAAGATGTGGATGTGTTTTATTGTTTAGCTGCTGAAAATGATAAGAAAAGAAAAGAAGAAAATGAGAGAAAGAAAAGAAGTGAAAAGAAAAGAAAAAGATATGAGCTTTAATGAAAAATCTGTGTAAAAATATAAGTTTGGGAGTAGGCAGTGCACACACCCATGTTGTTAAGTCTAAGTCTGGGGGTGTGGTGCATCCGCGTGTTTTTTGGCTACTTGGATAGTGTTATGCATTTGCTCATTTGGGTTTTTGTGTTCTAAGCCTTCATGTTTATATTTGTTTACCTCACCTAAACCCAAGCCTCATCTAAAACCATAAGTCCTATTGATTCACGCATTTGAGTCAAACCAGTGCCGTGGAGAGAGTGCGAACGGGCAAGCTTATGGTCACCGACATTGATGGATTTCAATGGATTTGTCCCGAGCCCCGATCTTTGGCAATGCTCGTCTCAGCGTTCAGTCTACTTTCTTCCTATGTACGACCTTATGATTCACCGTGATTCACTTTTTGAGTAAACGTAATATATAAATACACTCCTAGAAAATTATAAACTAATATGTATAATTAGAAAATTTGTCTACTATATTTCTACGCGCATGAGCATGCCACTTCGCATGGTACTCCGCTTGATAATTTCTATTCCAACTTATGTTTTTCTTGTCCGCGAGAGATGGTTTGCTCGGGACGCGCAAACAGTTAAGTCTGGGGGTGTGATGAGCCCCAAATATATACACATTTATGGACTCATCTGGGCCGATTTTCTAGTCTATGCACTTCACTTTAGACATGTTTTCACTCATATTTGATACTCCATGCTAAGTGCACCTCTAGGCCCATTTTTGGTGTTATTTCATGTTCTGCATCTCTTGTAGTTTTCATGCATTGTTAAGTGCCACTTTCAGTGGCTGGATTCGTGGTTGTGCTGGAACAGGAGTCGTGCAGGTGTTCCCGGTACAATTCTGTATAGGTATACTGCGCACGATCACTGGTTCTATTGCGCACGACCACTGGTCGTGCGCCTCTGATCGTGTGCACTTAACCCTATTTTTCGAGTTCTGTCTCGGACAGTGCGCACGACCACCTACGATAGTGCGCACGACCATCGGTCGTGCGCCACTGTTCGTGCGCACTTAACATCAATTTTATGATTTCTGTTTTGACCAGTGCGCACGACCACCTACGATAGTGCGCACGACCACCAGTCGTGCGCCACTGTTCGTGCGCACTTAACATCAATTTTATGAGTTCTGTTTCGGACAGTGCGCACGACCGCCTACGATAGTGCGCACGACCACCGGTCGTGTGCCAGTGGTCGTGCGAACATGGTATTTTATAAATTGCTTACATTGCAGGCTCCGTCCAGGCAGGCGCATGATCACAGAACTATAATGCGCACGACCACTGGTCGTGCGCCACTGATCGTGCGCACTGTTTATTCCAGCGCCTATATATTGACCTGCTCGCGAATTAGGGCGGGGAGATAGATCGGAACTCCGTCCAGTCCGCCGTTTTCGCCCCTTCCACAGGTTTTTCACCCCCCTAGGCATCCTCCGTCATCCAAGAGTTTCAAGGAGGAGATTCTACACTCATCTTCATCGCCAAGCAAGGAGTTCTTCGCATCGGATGTGGCCAGATTGTAAAATGCTGGAGAAGACGGGTCCATTGGGAGGTGTGACAGCCCTCCTCTACCCCGGACGATAGTTGGGACCGAGCTAGGACGCGGATTGACAACCCGGTGCTTCCTACCGTGAATCTACAACGAGCCTCCAGATTCGGTCGTATCTCTTGCCTTTTCCTCTTCCTTATGTTGATTTAATGTTTGTAATGTCTATATTTTGATGATGTATGCTATGAACTATGCTTTGTAATGCTTATTTCATTTATTTGATATTATTTGGTACATATGTGTTAATGAGGTGCGCCGCCATCCATTTTCCACTCCACCACCGTGTCCGGTGCCGCACTAGCAATTGCTAGTGGCGTGCTTGTCGACGAGGTGTTTGCGACCCTCATTCCATTAGCCTACTCGTCCATCCGCCTATCGAAGCGTGGCATCGCGGCCCGTGTAATCCATCCCGCCTAACGAAGCAGCGCGCTCAAGGCCTGATAGTTCGATTCCGCTAGCCTACTCGTCCATCCGCCCAACGAAGTAGTGTGTTCAAGGACTACGTAGTCTCCATCCCGCCAAGCGAAGCATTGCATAGCGGCATTGCATAGGAGTAGTGATAGATTTTGCTCTTCATTTTCCACAAACCAAAACCCCCGTTTCCGCATCCATCCGACTAAAGGACTTCGATCTCAAGTCCTGCCTCGATAGATAGCTCCACCTTACTATGTTCCTTAGAGATTCGATACTCGGGGATTACTCCTCGTTTTATATTACTTGAACGATCGGTACACTGCCGTTTCGTGCCGCAGTCTTACTACCTCCAATTACGGTGTGCTAAGATTTGCGTATCAGCCACTTAACGGATTTGTTGGAACATGGTCTTCCGCATCTCCTAGGTTTGAGAATAACAAATCCTATGTGTATTTGATCTTGTGTGTTTAAGTGTGCAGGAAAACAAAGTCTATATGACTCAAGGATTACATAAGAAGGTTGCCCCCAAATTTGAGCCTTCAAATCCAACACTCCTTCTAGCGCCGACGGTATCACCTAATGCCTAGCGCTAGCGCTAAGGAACCGCTGAGAATGGAAGCTGGGTTCGACGAAATTGAATCTGCGTACGACGATCTTGCGTTCGACGATTCTCCGTTCGACAAATTTCCGATCGACGAATGATGAAGCCCGCTCGACGAACTCCGGTCGACGAAAATTTGATCGATGAAAAGAATGCTTAAGCGCAATTCTGGGTGCACATATATAAGGAGATAGCGCCTGCCGGTATCCGATAGAGCAGGCGGTAGTGTGGAGCACAGAAGGCAAGAGAGAATTGTTTCCTCAAATTGAAGATTCTGCCGCGCAGAATATGTCCTAAAATGGGATAGCGACGGCGGTAGCACTAGCGCAGGCGCTAGCACTGAGGCTATAAAAAGGACCCCTTGGCTCCTTCTTCATGATCCTCTTTAGATCCAAAATTCCAGAGCTTCGTGCCACAACATAGAGAGGAAGGTTCAAAGAGATACTCCCACAAATCCATAAAGGCTTAAGGAGATCCATGGAGAAGATTTCAACACGCGTCATCATCGTGACGAAAGACCGCATCAACTACGATCATACTCCGTGTCTTCGTCTACTTCTCCAAGAGATCCACATATAGGGACTTTTATATTATTGTCTTTGTATTTCACATCTTCTCTTTTAAATCTTGTAGTAAATTCGCCTCGTGTTGGCGACTAGGTCTGGATAGGACTTAGGGCAGAAATTCACCTTGTGTTGGTGACTTGGTCTCGGGTGTAGGTCTAGGGGGTGCTCGAGGCCATATCCGGGGAAGGGTTGGCTAGAGCGGCTTGAGGTCGTATCCGGGGTGGATCGGCTAAAGCCAACCGGTTGGTGGGGATACGAGTCGGTATAGAAAACAAAAAGAGTCTTTCATATTTCGCTTTGATTTCTAGCGTCATTGAAATCAAAATTTTGTAATCAATTTTATTAATAATAATCGTGTCTCTCTTTGTGTAATAAAATTGATTTGTTCTTCATTTCTCTAAATTGTTTTTTATCCTCTCCTTTATTATAAAACAATTTAGATCTTTAAACAAAATCACTATTTTGATTTCTTATTACAAACAAGTATTTCAAAATATAATATAAGTTTTTAAAACCCTTATTCACCCACCCCCCTCTAAGGGCGCCTACCGATCCACCAAGTGGTATCAGAGCCAGGTTATTCCAAAACGGCTTAACAACCGGGAATAATGGCGTCTCATGATCTCACTTCTACTAGTGGGGTAAATTTTTATGAAGAATAAAAATCTCTTAAACCACCTTTATTTGAAGGAAGAAATTATAAAGGATGGAAAATAGTAATGGAAAATTTCCTTAAATCTTTACATGAAAATGTTTGGAATATTACTATTAAAAAGCCACCTAACGTATTAAATAAAAACAAAATGGTTTTAAATGCAAAATCTATGAATAGTCTATTTTGTGCGTTAGATAAAAATATTTCCAAACTCATTCATACTTTTCCTACTGCATACGAGATGTGGAATTTTCTTGAGATAACTTATGATTCTCCATCTACAGGTATAAAACAAACGCAAGAATTGGAGAACATAAAAGCTTGCAAAGATGTTCAAGAAAGCTCCTCTCATGATGAATCAAGAGAGAGCACATCAAGTGGAAAAGAAGAAATCGTGTCTTTGGAAGACGAATGCCAAAAAGATAAAGATAACAAAGAAACTCTATGCTCAAATCTCATCGCGTCCAAAAGCGTTGTAAGGAATTCAAATTACATCTTTTGCAATTCAGTTTCTGCATTACAATTGCTACAGACTTCTAAGCATAAAATTAAGAAATTAAAAAAATTTAAATTCAAAATTACGTTTAGAAAATAAAAACTTAAAAGCTAAAATTAATGTAAAAACAATGATTGATGTGTTTGATTATTCTCCACCTTGAACTTTAATTGAAAATATAAAACCGTGTTTTGATTGTAATAATATTAAAGAAAAATTCAAGGATTTTGAAAAAGAACTATTAATTGTAAAAGAACAAAATGAAAAATTATCTTTAGAAAATTCATCTTTGAAAAGTGACTGTGCTACATGCAAAAGTTATAAAATTGAAATCAAAGAGATGGACGAAACATTTGAGGAATTTAGAAATGACTATCAAAATCATATTGACTCTATTGTTTATACTCTTAAAAATAGCACAATAGCTTATAATAAAGCTAGGCATAATCTAAAGATCAAGAATGATGAATTAAAAACTAAAATAAACCTGCTTATGAAAATTATAAATACAAATTCACAATATCAAGAAATATCTAAAAGCAAGTTGAATATGAATATGAACATCTTAACTAAGTCTAATAATGGGAGCAAGAAACACAAAGTGTTTGTAAATCAAAATCAAAATCATCATTACTTGCAAAATCATGTTTCTCCAAACTCAAAATTAAAATTTCACAAATTTCCTATGAACAATACTTTTAATAATCATTACAATCATAATCATCAATATACAGATTATCATAATGGAAATTTGACATATAAGAATAACATTAAACCAAAGTTTGAATGGAGGCCCAAAATTAAAAATGAAACATTAACTTCTCATGAAAGGACCCATTCATCACTAACTACCCACAAATATACACGATATATTTGGGTACCCAATAGAACCACCACACCTGGTCCCCTTTGGATACCTAAATCTCTTATTCATTAAGTATCACAAATGCATGAAGTAGAATATTTTTAAAATGAAATATACAAATTTTCTACTTCATGATATGCTTTAATGTCTCTTTATTTTTCTTTTTGTTTTCCTATTTTGTAAGCTATCATGTTATGGTCATCTTATATATTACAGGAAATATGATCTTATCTCTTAAAACTTAATGAGTTTATAAATCAAATTAATCAAAATTCAAAATCTTATATTATTTTGATGACCTATCTGTTGGATCTTACGGCGCCCTTAGAGGGGGGGGGGGGGAGGGGGGTGAATAAGGGAATAAAATTCTTTCTATAATTTTCAAGATAATTACTAAATTGTTTTATAATGAAGGAGATTGAAATAAACAATTTAGATTTAGAATTGAAAACTTAGAACACAATATAATAGAGATTACGCCAAATGATAGAAATCAAGTAAACACAAAAGAGACATGATTATATTATATGAAAAAGTGTTTACATAAATTTGATTTCTATATCGCTAGAAATCGGAGGCGTACAAATGTAAATTTCTTGATAAATTTTTTGTTTACCAATCCTTCTCCCAAGGATCGGAAGGCTATCACTTGTCTCTCCCTAGACCAAGCCCAAGCCTATCCTCTAGATCTTCCCAAGATCTAGACGTAGCACACAAGACTACGATTTCCCACCAAGCCACGCAAGGACTTGGACGCTCCGCACAAGGAAGCGATTTTCCCCTAAGCCACGCAAGGACTTAGACGCTCCGCACAAGGAAGTGAATTTCCCTACCAATACAAAGTTAAATGTATATAAATGAAAATACAAGATAAAATAAGAACTCCCTAGAAATTCAGATCTCTGAAAGGAAGGTTGAAGCCTCGAGCTGATCCTTGATGTAGAAGCGCGTCCGATCTCATCTTCAATTTCAAACCTTCTCAGCATAAATGGGAGTTCATGAGGTTCTGGAGCTCTCTGGATGGAATGCACTCAGGAAGGGACTTGAAATTCTTAATTTTTTGTAATGCACGAACACAAAGTGTCAATTTATAGAAAATCGCTGTCGGAAATTCCGACAGTGACTGTCGGAAATTTCCGATAGCGTTAAACTGCCGCTGGAGTGGCGTTGTGCGGGCAGTTGATGTAACCGTCGAGCTGTCGCATGGGCGACATCGTTGTCGGAATTCCGACAGCTCAAAACTGCCTTTCGTCGTGCTGCCGTGGAGGGAAGTAGTTGTAACTTCTCTGCTATCGCCTGGGCGACAGCGGCTGTCGGAATTTTCCGACAGTGAAATTTCCCATATTCAAATTTAGCTCCAACCTGTAGATTGAGTCGTTCTCATCTCCGAAATGGGGTGGCACGTTCTGTAACTCTTCCTGGATTGAAAGTTATGGCCATTTTAAGATCAGCATACAAAACTCATCCAACCTGAGACTTGTCGTTCTCGGATCATGCCCATGAACGAGGACTTGTATCCTCATTGAACCTGTACAACCTGGCCACTATAAACACACAAAAGACTAGATCAAATACATCATGGTATTTGTTATTCTCAAACCAAGAGATGCGGAAAGCAAGCTCCAACAATCTCCCCCTTTTGATAATAACAAATACCCATATGAGAAATTAGTGAGTTTATAGATAAGTGCAATAAAAGATATGCATGAATAAAAGGTTTACTGCACGATAGATTTTACTCCCCCTAAATATCTATGTCACTAGATTTCTCATTTTATTCTCCCCCTTTTGTTATTACCAAAAGTGGGTTGTCATGATCGAGCAATATCACTCCCTCTACATAGACGCTTTCCATGAAAACTTTTTAATATACTCCCTCTAAATTGTATTCTCCCACTATATGTATGCTCCCCCTAAATTTTATAATTAATTGCAATGGTGCATTCTGAAAAATTGAGATTAGTAAGAGATTTCTTGAATTTATATTTCTCTCCTTTTTTTTGATATTATCAAAAGTTATTTTGAAATAAAGAATGAATAATTATGAAGAAATAATAAATATGGGAGTATATAAGAGTAATAGATTTTATGTCGAGAAGAAAAATAGGATGCAATCAAAAGCTTGTTAAATACTACTTGTTGAGAAAAATATAGGCATGATGTAACATAAAGTAGTAAGCAACATAGCTAACATGATAAAGTAAGCATTCTATTTTAAGATACCACTTGCTTAAAGGAAAACACAGTGTTAAAAATAATAAGCACTCTTAAACATAAACATCATCTTAGAAGATAAAACCATATAAAGGATAATGAGTTTTAAAATTGAAAAGTTGATGTTTGAGTTAAAGATTGAAGAGATGCTATTCCATTAAGATAAAAAAAAATTGCAAGCATGATTTCATAATATCAAGAAAAGATACACAAACTACAATGTAATAAAAATTTCATTTCAAGTAAACATAAACATTGTAGCAGTCATGCTTTGTTATCTAGTGCATTTACTTAAGTTTATAGAGATTTGAGTAGATGAGCATTAGGATCCAATTCTCATGAGTAGAAGTTTTATGAAAGATAATGATGTGTACAAAGTTGTGTTTTGATAAAGTATACAAGTGAATCAATCAAAAACACATGACATATATAATGAAATAACACAACATTAAAATACACAAATAATATTACTTCCACACTATTTCAATGCACATGAATAAATAGTACAACTACCAAGGTGCTCTGCACACATAATGCTTATTAAGACTTATCAGGGTGCAAAGTAGTGCTTGGGGGATCACTTTTATACTTATTAGCTTTATTTTCAATTTTTTTGTGATCCGGTGTACAAAAGAGAAGTGGTGTATAAATTGTTTGCTACAAGACACTTTACAATTCTTAGCCAAGGTGCTCAACCTCACAATGCTCATTAAGACTTATCAGGAGAGTGAGTAGTGCTTGGTGGAGTTTTCCTTGTCATTTATTATTTGCTTTTTAGTTTAGTGACTAAGGACTCCGAATTCACTTGTTTTGCAAACATAGCATTTTAAACCACATTTCTCTAAAGAATAAATGCATGAAAGACAAAGAATTGTAATAACCAATTCAATGTTGTGTAGGTAATCTATTTAGGCATTTTAATTATTTATGTTATTACACTACACAATCATGTAAGAATAAGATTGTAAACATATGTAGGTTATCAAAAATAAGTGAGTGAATGAATCATTATCAAACATAATACATTACTCATAGTTAGAGGCATGCTAAACATTTCTACACATGTTTATCTACAATCAATTTCATTGCACATAACAAGATAATTCTCAAGGCATGACAAATACAAAACAATGTTTTTAAGAAACTTGAAAGTTAAATTAAACATTGTATTTAATCTTTAATTGATATAATTAATCATCCATCCTTGACAATGGCAATGAATAACAATCAGTTTTTTTTTTTTATAAATTTTTGAATTTTTTTTATATATATGCACAAAACAATAAACACACATAAAGAAAAACATATTTTGTTCTTTGAAATTGTTTTGTAATTTTGTATTATATATATATATATTCTCTGGAACTCATAGAAGTCTTTAATAGCCCTTTCAGTAAATGATATTCTATGCCAGAGAAATAAACAAAAATAATGTATGAGAAAATACATATATATATATATTTTAAAAGAAATAAAATTTTGTTTTAAAAGGAATAAAAAAATAAACTTTTTACAAACACACAAAATATTAAAATAATACCAGAAATAATTCAAAACACAAAAAAAAAAAATTTTGGAGCAAAGGAGCTAACGCCGGGCATTAACTTCTTAACGCCAAAACAGAACTGCATTTCTTGATGTTTTGAAAAATATTTTTCTCAATTCATTTGTATTATAAAGAGACCTTCATTCAGTTGAAATTTCAGAGTATATTGATTAGATTTGAAGGCTCTTTTAGCATGTATTTGGTGAGTTTTCAAATACTTGTGTTTGGTAAAATCATTAAAGCTCAAAATATTAAAATATGCAAACACATGATGCAATGTTAGAATAAAAAATATGCATGATTTATGTATAAAGAGTGAGATAATTTTCATGCAATGAATATAATATAAGTATATCTTAGATCAAGATACCTTAACTACATGACTACACTCTAGCCACATACTAAGTGACGGATGGGCATGAGGAGCTGCACACATGCCGTAGGTTGGGGTGTTAATCCCATATGCATACAAAAGACGACGCTCAACCTAGCACTCTTTCCCCCCAGTGCTTCTCAAGGCCCCACTAGAACCCTCCCTGGTTAAGGACAAGACATGACTTAGAGGTTAGGTCTCTAATGCACACAATCCTACGCCCTCGCTATTGTGAGACACATGTCATAGGTTAATGATTATGGATATACTAAGCGTTTTAGTCTAAGGATTGATTCATAAAACATGAGTTTGTTTTAGTTTTAGAACATATAGTAGATTTTGAAATCACAATGTACTCATGAATTTTAAAGTTCAAATTTCTCTACCTTTAGCATGTCACTATATTGATAATCCTAACATAAACACTAAATTGAGCATATACAAAGAGGTGCGGCTAGGATAATGAATTTGGATGTTATGCAAAATATGCTAAATTTATATAATTGGTTTGCATGTAATCAATTTTAGAGTTTTGAAAATTTATAGACCTAGAATGAAGTGACAATTCTATTTGATTTCATCTTGTTGATACCAAGTTAATTCATTGGTCTAAAGATAATGATATACATGCAAACAATAAAGATGCACATCACACACACAAAATAAGATATGAAACTATAATACCAATTGCAATCATATATTTCATAATTCCTAAGGTTGATAGAATTAGTTGATTTAAGATAGTCTTGATGGATCATGAATTATGATATATGATTATAGTGAATTTTAGCATAGGATATTAATAGATCATGGTGGTGATTGTGAAATCATATTTATCATTTTTGAAAATTTTCTTTTGATTTTAATTTTTAGAAATTAAACTACACAAATACAAGGTATTTGACAATAATGATAGTAAAAATAATTTTTCAGAGAAATCAGAAAATTTTTTTTTTGGAAAATATGTTACCGCCAGCATTAGTGATAACGCCTGGCGCTAGCAACAAAGTTACTATATTTGATTTAACACACATTGTTTTTGATATTATTTGATTCTGATTTTTCTCGATTATGATTTTCAATATAGGGGCTATTATATGCAGCAACGAAAAATAAACAAATATGCAATTAGTTGCGCATTTAATATTTTAGCCTAAGACCCCTAAAAATCCATTTAAATCCAATTTTGAAAGTAATTTCATTAGTCTTGATATATTATTTAAAAAATTTAGCATTCAATTTATAATGATAATATAAGACATTTATATGCAAAGGATTTAAAAAGGATATATATATAACAAAAAATAAATGAGAGGTAGGTCTCTTTTAAAAATCATATGACTTAATGTTCAATTTTAATTCAATTTGATTTGATAAACATTAGGCTTAATATGTGAAAGTCATATTTCATAAAATATAGAGGGACCATAAGCATTTTGGATCAATAAATACAAAAACAAACAACAGAAAAAGAAATAAAGCACATCATGAAGTAGAGTATTGATATTTCATTTTTAATTATTTCTACTCATGCAAATGAAAGATACTAAATGATAAGAGATTTAGGTATCCAAAGTTGACCATGTGTAATGGTTCCTTTGGGCACCCAAATATGTCGTGATGGCTTTTGAGAAGATAATGATGAATGAGCCTTTTTAATTAATGTTGATATGTCATTTTTCTTTATGGGTCTCCATTCATACATTGGTTGTTTATTACTTAAATCCATATAATGATTATGTGAATTGTTTGAAAAATAATTCATTGGAGGTTTATGTTTATTTAAATTATTTTTCAAAATAGCTTGATGTTGATAATCATAATGATTTTCATTATATGGATTCTTTGAAATTTTATAAGAGTGATTGTCTTTCTTTAGAAGTGATTGTTGAAAGAGTGGGTTACAATATGTTTTAAAAGATTGATTATCATTTTGATGATTTTCATTTCCACTCTTTCTTTTAGACATACTCTTATAATATGAAGGATAATATTTTATATTTTGATTTTCATGAAAAGGAGTTTTTAAATTTGAGTCATGATTGAAAATATATTGAGACTTATAATAGTGACTCTTAAGAATTTTATGAGGATCATAATTCTTTTTTAAACCAAACTCCTTTTGATTTAATGTGTGAAAATGATCCTTTTTAGAAATGATTTTGTAAGTTAATTTATCCTTGTTATTCAAAATCTTATGATGAAATTTATTAGGTGACATTTGAAATTTTTCAACAAAAGATTTTAATTGTTTCAACTTACAAGTTAAAGCATCATTTTCAACTATCAATTTTTCATTATGTTCTTTTGAAACTAAGAGCCCTTTTTCAATTTCCTTGAATTTTTCCTTAAATAAATTGCAATTAAGATAAGGAATAGGAATTTCAACTAAAGAGCATGAAAGAGAATTTGACACATCAATATTTGATTCTACGTTATCGTTTGCTTTTAAAGATTTATTTTCTAAACGTAATTTTGAATTAGCAATTTTTAACTTTAAAATTTTACGTTTAGCAATTTTAAGCATACGAGATGTAGAAATAGAATTTTTTACAAAAAGAGAAGATTTAGATTTTCTTACCTTGCAATTGTTTCCGTCTTCTCTTTTGCTTGATGTGTTGCCAACAAATGAGTCCAATATTGTGATGTTGTATTCTTCTTCCTCCAAGCATAAGTCCTCATCGATTTCTTCTCTTGGATCCATAAGAAATTCCTCGTCGACTTCTCTCTTAGATTTATCATCCTCCAAGAATGAGTCCTTGTCAATTTCTTCTCTTGGATCCATAAGGAATTCCTCGTCGATTTCACTCTTAGATTTATCATCCCCCAAGAGTGAGTCCTTGTCGATTTCTTCTCTTGGATCCATAAGGAATTCCTCTTGTTCATCATCTGTGGAAGGAAGATTATAAGTATTCTCAAGAAATTTCCAAACTTCATAAGCAGTAGGAAGTGTATAAATAAGTTTGAAAATATTTTGATCTAATGCACAATATAGACTATTCATAGATTTGGCATTTAAAAATATTTCATTTTTATTTAAAATACTTGGGGTCATTTTAATTGTAATATTCCATACTTTAATATCCAAAGATTTAAGAAATCTTTCCATAAGAAATTTCCACCCATTATAATTTTTTCCTTCAAATAAAGGTGGTGCTAGAGATTTTTCATTTATAAGAAAATTTCCCCTACTAGTAGAAGCGAGATCATGAGACGCCATTATTCCCGGTGGTTAAACCAATTTGGAATAACCTGCCCTCTGATACCAATTGTTGGATCTTACGGCGCCCTTAGAGGGGGGGGGGGGGGGGGTGAATAAGGGAATAAAATTCTTTCTATAATTTTCAAGATAATTACTAAATTATTTTATAATGAAGGAGATTGAAATAAACAATTTAGATTTAGAATTGAAAACTTAGAACACAATATAATAGAGATTACGCCAAATGATAGAAATCAAGTAAACACAAAAGAGACATGATTATATTATATGAAAAAGTGTTTACATAAATTTGATTTCTATATCGCTAGAAATCGGAGGCGTACAAATGTAAATTTCTTTTTGTTTACCAATCCTTCTCCCAAGGATCGGAAGGCTATCACTTGTCTCTCCCTAGACCAAGCCCAAGCCTATCCTCTAGATCTTCCCAAGATCTAGACGTAGCACACAAGGCCACGATTTCCCACCAAGCCACGCAAGGACTTGGACGCTCCGCATAAGGAAGCGATTTTCCCCTAAGCCACGCAAGGACTTAGACGCTCCACACCAGGAAGCGATTTTCCCTACCAATACAAAGTTAAATGTATATAAATGAAAATACAATATAAAATAAGAACTCCCTAGAAATTTAGATCTCTGAAAGGAAGGTTGAAGCCTCGAGATGATCCTTGATGTAGAAGCGCGTCCGATCTCGTCTTCAATTTCAAACCTTCTCAGCATAAATGGGAGTTCATGAGGTTCTAGAGCTCTCTGGATGGAATGCACTCAGGAAGGGACTTGAAATTCTTAATTTTTCGTAATGCACGAACACAAGGTGTCAATTTATAGAAAATCGCTGTCGTAAATTCCGACAGTAAATGTCGGAAATTTCCGACAGCGTTAAACTGCCGTTGGAGTGGCGTCGTGCGGGCAGTTGTTGTAACCGTCGAGCTGTCGCCTGGGCGACATCGCTGTCAGAATTCCGACAGCTCAAAACTGCCTTTCGTCGTGCTGCCGTGGAGGGAAGTAGTTGTAACTTCTCTGCTATCGCCTGGGCGACAGCGGCTGTCGGAATTTTCCGACAGTGAAATTTCCCATATTCAAATTTAGCTCCAGCCTGTAGATTGAGTCATTCTCTTCTCCGAAATGGGGTGGCACGTTCTGTAACTCTTCCTGGATAGAAAGTTATGGCCATTTTAAGATCAGCATACAAAACTCATCCAACCTGAGACTTGTCGTTCTCGGATCATGCCCATGAACGAGGACTTGTATCCTCATTGAACTTGTACAACCTGGCCACTATAAACACACAAAATACTAGATCAAATACATCATGGTATTTGTTATTCTCAAACCAAGAGATGCGGAAAGCAAGCTCCAACACTATCTATTATTCTTATATTCATTACCTATATTTATATCATATAGTATTCACATGAAATTGAACTATAAATTTCCTATAAGATATGTTAATCAAGATTAGGCTATTAAGCCCTATAGCCCACATCAACCGAACTAGAGAAATAACATGATCTAAAAGAAAACTCAATTATCATTTTTTATTATATGATTACATATCATGGTTGGTGTATTATGTACGTATTGTGATTTATGTCAAGTTTAGACCTTAGAATCATCTTGATATCAACAAGATCAAATCAAATAGAATCTTCACTTCATTCTAGGTCTGTAAGTTGAAACACTATCAAACTTTGGCATAACATTAATCATATCTTCTTTGTTTGCATATTCTATAATAATTAAGCTTAAATGGTTGTGCAAAACTCAAGAATTATGGTTTAATGAATATGGAACTTTAATGAATGTGAAACCCATGTACTAAAATTTTAACTTCCACAACTTTTTGCGATTTCTTCTCGTCTCTTCACTTCATTAGACATGCCTTACATTGCACAAACATAATTAAGAAAAATCGAAAGCAAAATCAAAGAAAATCTAGGCCATATGATTAAAATATGCACTCTCTGTGAGCTAGCGCAGGCGCTAGGACCTAACGCCAGCGCTAGCTCAAGTCTCCGATTTTCTAAAATTTTAAAATTCCGGAAAATCAATAAAAATATATTATTTTATATGTACTACACATTTTTGCAATTATGTCTGTACTTGTTTTTGAAAAATTAAAATACAAAATTACAAAAACCAAATTACAAAAAAAAAAGTTCTTACTTCCTTTCTTTGGTTATTTGTTTGATTTCTATATGCAAAAATTTAATACAAAAATACAAAACAAAAACAAGTATCAAAAATTGTTATTTTTGAACATAACTTTTCTATTTACATGTATCTTGCGAAAGGGTGATTTGGGCTATCATCCCATCATATCACCTAGTACCGGGCGAACCTCTCACAGGGTAGACCTCGGGAAGTCCAAGATCAAATTATAAGAGTTCAAACTTTAAATTAAAATTTTTCGCAAAAATATCAAAAATACTGTATGGACTTTATTGAGAAAATCAAGCATGATTTCTTCTATCATTTAAGACATTCTACAATGTTGTGATTCATATTTTCAAACTACTTTGAACATTGTCTTTATCATGCCTTGGTACTTCTAAACTCATGTGCATAAATTATTTTGTAAAAGTTGTGTAGAACCAAGCTTAGCATGCCTCTAAGTATGAGTAAATGTTTTATGTTTGATAATGGTATTAATTCACTCACTTATTTTGGCATTGTCTACATATGTTTTTAATCTAAGAATGCTTGTGCAGGTATTATAATAGTTCAATGAATTAAAACTGCACAAGTATCTTACCTACACAACCTTTGTTTGCACTTTTAAAAAATTAAGAAAAGTGGTTATGTTTTCATAAATTATATTGGTTTGCAAAACAAGTGTATTCGGAGAACTTTGTACAAAACAAAAATCATACAATAAAGTGACAAAGATAACTCCACCAAGCACTACTTGAACCTCCTGATAAGTCTTAATAAGCGTTGTGAGGTTGAGCACCTTGGAAAGAATAGTAAAGTATCTTGTGCAAACCATATCTTTCTTTCAAAATAAAAACCACTTACTCTTAAGTACACCGGATCACTAGTCTCAACATTAAAATAAAATAAAATATATGATCCCCCAAGCACTACTTTGAACCCTGATAAGTCTTAATCAGCATTGTGTGTGCAAAGCACCTTGGTAGTTGTATATTTTTTGTGCATTGAAGTTTGTGGAAGTAAAACTATTTGTGTTTTATTGTGCTCTTTACTTTACATATTTCTTGTATTTTTGATTAAAACATTTGTTTACTTTATTCAAAATACACCTATGTGCACATCATTATCCTTCATAACACTTCTTCTCATGAGTATTGGATCATAATGCTAAAATTCTATAATACTCTTTCTATATAAATGCACTAGATAACCTAGCATGCTTTCTACAATGTTTGGTATGTTTTGAATTTGTGAACTAAAATAACATTGTAGTAATATCTTTTTGATAACATTATTTCATGCTTGGTTACTTTATTGTTAGACTTAAAGATTTTAATTGAACAATGATTTACAAAAACATCTTCTTTATGAAATTTAACTTATATATTTTTTATGGATCAACATCGATTACAATAAGATGTTTCTTGTATTTCGATAAGTCTTCCGCATCATAACCATATAATTGTTTTACCTTGCGCTTTCATGCTTACTTAAAGTCTTTTATTTTGTGTGCATCATCACTTGAATCTTAAAATTCCTTTCTTTCAACAAGTGGTAGACTTGCTTGGTAAACTTTATATTGGTTACTCTAAACATGAATATTTTTTTTGAAAAAAAAAACTTTGATTTATTTCTATGAAAATATTGTTATATTAAAAACTCTGATTTATTTCTATGAATATATTGTTATATTACAAACTCTAATTCATTAATGGATTTCAAAATAGCTATGTGAGTGTTTTCATAAATTCAAATAAAAAAATATAAACCCATAGGCTATGAACTTATCACTAAAGTTAAATGCTAAATGTTTCCAATAATTATTATCCATGATTTCATATCTCACCATAGTGGGGGCATAGTGTCGTAGACATTAGATAACCTAACCTCTAAGTCGTGTCTTGTCCTTAACCGGGGAGGGTTCCAGTGGGGCCTTGCGAGGCACTGGGGGGAAAGAGTGCTAGGTTTAGTTTTGTCTAGTGTTTGTATATGGGACTAACACACCAACCTACGGCATGTATGCAGCTCCTCATGCCCATCTGTCACTTAGTACGGGGCTAGGGTGTAGATTGGTTACTTGGAAATCATTACATTTTTATGCTTAAAATTCTTATATAAAGGGGATGAACCAATATGATAATACATGGAAAATGTTATATTGCTAAAAACTCTGATCTATTTCCATAAAAAGTATTCTAAAACTCCTTATCATTTCCTTCTCTACAAGCTCGATCATGCCTTTATCTTATTGTCAACTTTAAGTGGTGTCTCCTTACCCACTTTTGCTAATAACAAAATGGGGAGAACTAACATGATAAATATAATCTGCTATCAAAATAGAAAACTAACATGCTTAATTAAGATGATAGCTTACATATTAGGGGAGCATTCACTTAGGGGGAGCATGTATTTAGGGGGAGCAATTCTAAATGCTAAAATTGATAATTATCCTAAGTCATCACTATCACACACACACAAGTAAGTTTCATCATGCTTATATATTAATGCTCTGATTTATCATTAATGGATTTGTTATTATCAAAAGGGGGAGTTTGTTGGAACTTGGTCTTCCGCATCTCCTAGGTTTGAGAATAACAAATCCTATGTGTATTTGATCTTGTGTGTTTAAGTGTGCAGGAAAACAAAGTCTATATGACTCAAGGATTACATAAGAAGGTTGCCCCCAAATTTGAGCCTTCAAATCCAACACTCCTTCTAGCGCCGACGGTATCACCTAACGCCTGGCGCTAGCGCTAAGGAACCGCTGAGAACGGAAGCTGGGTTCGACGAAATTGAATCTACGTACGACGATCTTGCATTCGACGATTCTCCGTTCGACAAATTTCCGATCGACGAATGATGAAGCCCGCTCGACAAACTCCGGTCGACGAAAATTTGATCGACGAAAAGAATGCTTAAGCGCAATTCTTGGATCAAATATATAAGGAGATAGCGCCTGGCGGTATCCGATAGCGCAGGCGGTAGTGCGGAGCACAGAAGGCAAGAGAGAATTGTTTCCTCAAATTGAAGATTCTGCCGCGCAGAATATGTCCTAAAATGGGATAGCGCCGGCAGTAGCTCTAGCGCAGGCGCTAGCACTGAGGCTATAAAAAGGACCCCTTGGCTCCTTCTTCATGATCCTCTTTAGATCCAAAATTCCAGAGCTTCGTGCCACAACATAGAGAGGAAGGTTCAGAGAGATACTCCCACAAATCCATAAAGGCTTAATGAGATCCATGGAGAAGATTTCAACACGCGTCATCATCGTGACGAAAGACCGCATCAACTATGATCTTACTCTGTGTCTTTGTCTACTTCTCCAAGAGATCCACATATAGGGACTTTTATATTATTGTCTTTGTATTTCACATCTTTTCTTTTAAATCTTGTAGTAAATTCGCCTCGTGTTGGCGACTAGGTCTGGGTAGGACTTAGGGAAGAAATTCGCCTCGTGTTGGTGACTTGGTCTCGGGTGTAGGTCTAGGGGGTGCTCGAGGCCATGTCCGGGGAAGGGTTGGCTAGAGCGGCTTGAGGTCGTATCCGGGGTGGATCGGCTAAAGCCAACCGGTTGGTGGGGATACGAGTCGGTATAGAAAACAAAAAGAGTCTTTCATATTTCGCTTTGATTTCTAGGGTCATTGAAATCAAAATTTTGTAATCAATTTTATTAATAATAATCGTGTCTCTCTTTGTGTAATAAAATTGATTTGTTCTTCATTTCTCTAAATTGTTTATTATCCTCTCCTTTATTATAAAACAATTTAGATCCTTAAACAAAATCACTATTTTGATTTCTTATTACAAGCAAGTATTTCAAAATATAATATAAGTTTTTAAAACCCTTATTCACCCACCCCCTCTAAGGGCGCCTACCGATCCACCAAGTGGTATCAGAGCCAGGTTATTCCAAATCGGCTTAATAACCGGGAATAATGGCGTCTCATGATCTCACTTCTACTAGTGGGGTAAATTTTTATGAAGAAGAAAAATTTCTTAAACCACCTTTATTTGAAGGAAGAAATTATAAAGGATGGAAAATAGTAATGGAAAATTTCCTTAAATCTTTAGATGAAAAAGTTTGGAATATTCCTATTAAAAAGCCACCTAACGTATTAAATAAAAACGAAATGGTTTTAAATGCAAAATCTATGAATAGTCTATTTTGTGCGTTAGATAAAAATATTTTCAAACTCATTCATACTTTTCCTACTGCATACGAGATGTGTAATTTTCTTGAGATAACTTATGATTCTCCATCTACAGGTATAAAACAAACGCAAGAATTGGAGAACATAAAAGCTTGCAAAGATGTTCAAGAAAGCTCCTCTCATGATGAATCAAGGGAGAGCACATCAAGTGGAAAAGAAGAAATCGTGTCTTTGGAAGACGAATGCCAAAAAGATAAAGATAACAAAGAAACTCTATGCTCAAATCTCATCGCGTCCAAAAGCGTTGTAAGGAATTCAAATTACATCTTTTGCAATTCAGTTTCTGCATTACAATTGCTACAGACTTCTAAGCATAAAATTAAGAAATTAAAAAAATTTAAATTCAAAATTACGTTTAGAAAATAAAAACTTAAAAGCTAAAATTAATGTAAAAACAATGATTGATGTGTTTGATTATTCTCCACCTTGAACTTTAATTGAAAATATAAAACCGTGTTTTGATTGTAATAATATTAAAGAAAAATTCAAGGATTTTGAAAAAGAACTATTAATTGTAAAAGAACAAAATGAAAAATTATCTTTAGAAAATTCATCTTTGAAAAGTGATTGTGCTACATGCAAAAGTTATAAAATTGAAATCAAATCCAACACTCCTTCTAGCACCGGCGGTATCACCTAACGCCTGGCGCTAGCGCTAAGGAACCGTTGAGAACGGAAGCTGGGTTCGACGAAATTGCATCTGCGTACGATGATCTTGCATTCGACGATTCTCTGTTCGACGACTTTCCGATCGACGAATGATGAAGCCCGCTCGACGAACTCCGGTCAACGAAAATTCGATCGACGAAAAGAATGCTTAAGCGCAATTCCGGGAGCACATATAGAAGGAGATAGCGCCTGGCGGTATCCGATAGCGCATGCGGTAGTGCGGAGCACAGAAGGCAAGAGAGAATTGTTTCCTCAGATTGAAGATTCTGCCGCGCAGAATATGTCCTAAATTAGGATAGCGCCGGCAGTAGCACTAGCGCAGGCGCTAGCACTAAGGCTATAAAAAGGACCCCTTGGCTCCGTCTTCATGATCCTCTTTAGATCCAAAATTCTAGAGCTTCGTGCCACAACATAGAGAGGAAGGTTCAGAGAGATACTCCACAAATCCATAAAGGCTAAAGGAGATCCGTGGAGAAGATTTCAACACGCATGACGAAAGCCCGCATCGACTACGATCATACTCTGCATCTTCGTCTACTTCTCCAAGAGATCCACATAAAGGGAGTTTTATATTATTGTCTTTGTATTTCACATCTTTTCTTTTAAATCGTGTAGTAAATTCGCCTCGTGTTGGCGACTAGGTCTGGGTAGGACATAGGACAGAAATTCGCCTCGTGTTGGCAACTAGGTTTCGGGTGTAGGTCTTGAGGGTGCTCGAGGCCATATCCGGGGAAGGGTTGGCTAGAGCGGATTGAAGTCGTATCCGGGGTAGGATCGACTAAAGCCAACCGGTTCGTGGGGATACGAGTCGGTATAGAAAACAAAAAGAGTCTTTCATATTTTGCTTTGATTTCTAGCGTCATTGAAATCAAAATTTTGTAATCAATTTTATTAATAATAATCATGTCTCTCTTTGTGTAATAAAATTGATTTGTTCTTCATTTCTCTAAATTGTTTATTATCCTCTCCTTTATTATAAAACAATTTAGATCTTTAAACAAAATCACTATTTTGATTTCTTATTACAAGCAAGAATTTCAAAATATAATATAAGTTTTTAAAACCCTTATTCACCTCCCCCTCTAAGGGCGCCTACCGATCCAACAGGATTTACGCGCAATATGGAGTTGCGCATGGGCACCTGGAAGGGCCGGGTGGACTTCTCAATCGCACCTATGGATAACGTAAAGGTCGCCTTGGGATGGACTTTCTGGAGAAGATGCTAGCCATCGTCATGCCGACACATCACTCAGTTTGCATCTTGGAGGAAGTAAATGCATGCATGGTTCCAAGGGTACAAGGACCATCAAAGGAGAGGACGAAACCGCTATCGGCCATGCAACTTGCAAAGGGATTCTAGAAGGGTGAACCAACTTACTTGGCCACCCTAAAGGAGTAAGACAAAGGTGACATGATGGAGGAGGTTCCTCAACTCATTGCAGATGTTCTCGTAAAGAATGAAGACATCATGCCCGCCGAATTACCACTCAAGCTGTTGGGAATTTGACCCTCAATATTACCTTGATTTGAAGAGGCTTCACACTCAATGATAAGTACAAAGTTGTATTTGATAAATCCCATTTCCTCCCATAGTTATGCAGGGTTAGTTCATATTAGGGTATGAAGAAAGTTCAGTTGGTTTGCTGCCAAAACCGCTGAGACAAGCTCTCAGTCTCAACTTGTAACATCCTCCCAATTAGATAGAATATAGAAGTAGGTCCGGCTGGGACCCCACGCCATATTAAACAAATAGAAGAGCGCATTACTTAATTAGTTTCAAACAGTTATAAACATAAACATCTCATCTCAAAGAGTTACACAATGGAAGCATTTATTAATTTAAGATAAACTCAGTTTTCAACTTGTCCACTTTATAACTAGGAATAAAAATACAATAAGGTTTGATTATTAAAATGTTTACATCGAGAGTGGCTTCCAAACATCGGCACGCAGGCCGGCCACACATGAAAAATAGTAAACAATAGCTTTGGCCTTCGAGGTCCAGCATAACTCAGCAGCAGGGGCTTCAACCCGCTATTTCCCGCTAGTATCTCCAGGATCTGTACAAACAAATCCACCAAAACAATGGGGGGAAAACAAGCAACCGGTCAGCTTTAGCTGACCAAGATATAACGACCCCACCCCTTTTTGGGGCGGTGGTACTCCATCCCTGCAAGCAAGAGTCAGCAGCATATAATCACATATGTTGAAACCGATTTCTCGGCCTCTTGTGAAGCTCGGGGCCCTCACCGATATGACTAAGACCTTAGTCACAGCGAGGAGGTCCCTCCACTAACCCGGAAGATCGTTGAGCGCTTCCCCTCCCAATCCAAAGATGAGACTCGGGCACCTTGGAGAGCTCTGGAAATGCTAGCCAAGGAGAGCCTTAGGAGAGAGAAGCTGAAGTCAAGTCCTCTCCAAAGGTGCCCTTGAGGTCTTATTTATAGGTTTTCTGATCTGGCCTGCAAATAGCATGATTCCGCTTTTGATTTTACTATCCGCACCCCAAATGGGTCTGCTAACAGCCAAACTCCGATGTTTGGAGAGGCTAAAGGTAGACCACCAAGGGTAAAAGCGTAATTTGGCCCCATCAACCTATGGGCAAGAAACTGCGAGAACACTATTGTCGAAGCTCTCGCGGGCCTTCTCGCGAGTCCTGCTCGAGATGCCTCTCCTAGGCGATCGCCCTGCGAGGACCTCGCTGGCCCCCCTTTGGCGGTATCTGCCGAGGTCTGGTCTCGCGAGCCTTCCTGCGAGACCGCCTCTAGACTTCGTCGTGCACATAACACATTTCGTTGAACACAGACGAGCTCGATGAACGCAGAATGTTAAACCGTTCGTAGACCGATGAGACGGGATGTTCGTCGACCGCTGAGGCCCGGTCTCGCGAACATATAATAGGTCTTCTTCTGCCAGCGACTTACAAGGTATTGGTTTGCCAGCCCTCGCTTGGCCCAGTCTTTTGAGGATATCTGCCGAGATCAGGATCTCGCGGCTCCTCTTGTGAGACCATCCCTTTAGCTTTAACGAGCTTAGAACACTTCATCGACTTCTGATGATTTCACCGAACAGGGGTGAGCTCGACGACCGCAGGTGAGCTCGACGAACACTGGAAAGTTTGTCGAATGCGGGACTCCTTTCGTCGAGCTCAGAAAGCTTCCTCAAACTGCTTGCGAGCGTTCATCTCGCCGACCCTTCGCGCTCGCCTCTCAGCGAGCCTTCCGGGAGAGACTTCTCCAAGGCCCCTCTCGCGAGGTCTTTGGCTCTATGGCCTTCCTCTCTTATTACTTCCTTCATCCTGTTTCCTTCTTAAACCGTGCCTCCTCGCCTGGTGAATATCAGGGTTGTACACAATCCCCGCTCTTCGCGAGGCTATTTAGTCTCGCGAAGAAACATCCAACCCCTGGTATTCGCCAGCCCCTTGATGATCTGTCAGGAATCTTTGGTAGGGCCCACCCTGGGGGCTATAAATATTGTCCCGGGTCCTCAGTGATGTGCGCCGTCACTTCATTTTCATTCTTTTTGTCCCATACTGTAGCTGCCAGGAGATGCCAATTTCCGAAGAAGCTGAGGCTCGCCTGAGGGCTGTGGGAGCCGGCGGGCTACCCTCCATGACCAGGGTCCCTGCTTGGATGAAGCGGCCACCCCCCCCCCCCCCCCCGCTCAGTCGCCGAAGACTAAGAAGGCAAAGGAGGCTGGTCGAACCGGGGACGGCTCCGTGCTGCTGGACTCTTCCCCGGATAACCGTCCCCACAAGAAGGTATGAGCTATTCCTCTAGCTTAAGTCAATAAATTTGCCTGTGATTCATGCCTACTTGCAGGATGCTTTGCTGAACGAGGATGTTGGCGAACCTGCTGGTGGGTCTCGCAAAAGTCCGCCAGCGGATACAAACCTTGCTGGGAAAAATGTTGCAGATGCGCCCTTAATCTCGCATGCCATCCCTCCTTTTGTCAACTATCTGACCTTTTTTCCCTGCTTCTTACAGTCTCGCCCCGGAAGTCCCCGGCTCGCCAGGCATTGCGGCCTCTGTCTCCGCCTCCTCCCGACAAAACTATAGATAGGCCAGGGTACACCCTCCTGACGAGCGAGGAGACTGGCGGCTCTGTACCGCCAAAGATCCCTCCGTCCAACAGCGCAGCCTACCCTCCTGTCTTGGGTAAATCTCTCTACCCCCACTATGGTAACGTCTTCCAGGGCCGCCCAGCGACTTCTCGCCCCCCTCTGGGTAAGCATTCCGATGGCCCCCTGCCCTGCGCGAACTCAAGCGCGCTATCTAACCTTTTTGTAACATTTCGCAGAGAATTCTGAAAATCCGCCTACCGATTCCGAGTTGGGCGACGATGAGATGTTCCCCCTCCCTGACCGAGTGGAAGACTTCTTAGGGGATCCGCGAGATCTTGAGACGATGAAACAACGAGCCGCAGAGTTGCTTAGAAAACATGGTCGGATGCTGATGGACCTCAACCTACAAGCGAGACAGGAAAGAGAGGTCGCCGAGGATAGGCATGCTGTCTTGATGGAAGAGTGTGCGAGGCTCCAGGCCGCGAGACAACGTGATCACGATGAGAAAGTCACGACGCCAGAGGTGCATATAACGAGGATGAGGGATTACACCTTCCTCTTGAACCGGGAGGGCCGCGCGGCCGAGGATTACTACAATTCTAGGGTACCGCCGCGGTCCGGGTTGCGGGGTGGGGGTAGGTGGAAGTGGTTGCCCCACGATTCTTGCTAACTTCTACGTTGTCGGGAACTCTTATTACCTGTTAATGAGTGCCGCTATTCTGGACAATCTCATAATGGATTGTAACTCATATATTGGCTTTATCTCGTCTGATAATAATTATTACTAGCTTTTTATTAGTTCTCGCTCGCTGCTAACATGTCCGTTTCTTTTTCATGCTATGTTGTACTCGCGAGGAGCCTCCGTTCTCGCTAAATGTATCTCGCGGCGCCCCCCCCCCCCCCCCCTTACGCCATTATGTTTGTTTGTGTTGTTCTCGCAAAGATGTTTCTTGTACTAACCTCGCAGGCCTTTCTCGCCCGCGGTCGTGATGTGATGTTTTGGCTAACCGCGCTCACCGACGCTTGGGCTTCTTCCCGCCCTTTTACTTTTGCTATAAATAGGCTGTCATAGCTGAGTCAACCACCGCATTTACTGTCAACCTTCTTCCTCCTCTGCTTCAAAGCTCTAGCTCCTTCCCATTCCCGCTCTATTTCCATTCTCACAGGTTTTCGAAATGGGCGGTGATGCTAACGAGTCGGAGGGTTGGTGAAAGATTGCTAAGGCTTTCGCCGAGCATGACTTCTTTCATTGCAACCTGACAGATGAGGAATACTTCACCGCGGTCGCCGACTACGTCACCCCACCATTCGCGGCACGCCACCCTAGCGAGGACGACGTGATCAACACGCCATTCATCGACGAGCTGGCCATCCCCACCGCTCATTTCATGGTCGGATTGCGTCTCCCTTTGTGGCTGGAAATCCGCCAGGCAATAATCGTTCTCGCACATTTCTTATTCTCTACAGGTCAAGTCTCGCTCATTATATAAATTAATCCTGGTTTTCTTGTTGCTCGCCAAGTGCTCAAACATTACGGCGTTGTTCTGGGTCAGCTTACCACTAATGTCATGGCGGTGATAACAACTTTCGCATGCTACCTGCGCGAGGAGCGCATCGAGTTCAGCCTTCCGGTTTTTTGGAAGCTGTTCTCCTTCCGCGCTTATAAGGACGGGACCGCCTACTTCGTGGGCTCGGGTCCTAAAGTCGTCGAGACCCTCAACAAGGCCCACTTCTGGGCCCAGAAGTTCCTCCTCATCAAGGGGAACTTCGGAAATATCCCGATCTCGCCAGTCCAACACGACGAGACCACCTATCGACCAACTGCCCTCGGCGGCCATGACGCCGTCCTTTATCAGTTCTTCTGCAAGAAGAACTTCGAGGTTGTTCATCTCCGCCGCAACCTCGGCTCGCTGCTTCCATTGCTCGTTGGGGAAGGTAAAGATCTCGCTCAATAACTCCTGCTATTCCAAGTAACTCAGTATATATTGTAATTCTGACACTTTTTAGGCGAGCGAGATCTCCCCCTCCATCCCCCCTATGCGAGCAATCGGGAGACCGACGCTACCCTTGCTCTCGCGACCATGGGGCGGAGGCTTGCTGAGACGCCATCACACCAAGTGAGCCATCCTCTCGCAATAGATCGGGAGCTTCTAGTAGCCATGGCCTTCCCCCAAAATCCCTGCCGAAGAAGAAGAATAAGAAGAGTCGGGTCTCGCTCACCTCCTCGAAGGGGAAGGAGTCTGGAGAGGCCGCATTTGATGAGTTCGACCTTACCAGCCTCTCCGCGGGAGGTGAGGGCGAAGAGCCCAGCCAGGAGGCTGCCAGAACCTCCACTCCGCCCATCCCCGTCAACCACTACAACTTCAGTCTTGGCCAGAGGCGCCGGGATGAGACCGGCGAGCTCTTGGTGAACTGGAAGCCGGAGACGAACCGGGAGGACATCTCGACAATCCTCCCTACTTGGGTGGAGAAGGCGACCTTCAGCGATCATGCCTTTGATTTCTCATTCGTCCTCTATGGGCGCGAGGACGCGGGGGCTTACAAAGACGAGACTGCGAGGACCCTCGCTTTCAAGAGCGTGAGGTCTCAGTTGCGCTCCGCCGAGCTCGCCCACATGACGGGGAGGCGCTGCTTGCAACTGGAGCTACAGAACGTGGAGCTCACGAGGGCCTATAAGGGGCTTCTCGCCGAGAACGCGGAGCTGAAGGAGAAGCAGCTCGCCGTAGAGGGCGGTGTGGTGAGTTACCTATACCTCGTCACCCTCCTCTACTTCGGCCATTTCACTCCCTTAATATATCTTATTTACCGTATGTCGAGGCCGCTGGAAGAGCCGTCGCTCGCATCCAGGACCTCGAGGGCGAGGTGGCTGGGCTAAGAGCTCTAAATTGCGAGCTCGCCCGTGCCGTCGTTTCCCCTTCTCCCACCGCCTGAAGGAAGAGCGGAGAGCGCGAGACGAGGAAGTCCGCGAGGAGTCCACCGAGTCGGCTCGCTATATCTTCCAGACGATGAAGGCGGCCGGCCTCCTAGCCTCCGACGCGGCCGACATGACTGTGGATGACATCGTCCCAGAGCTCTTCATCCCTCTCCCGCCAGTGAAGAGTAGCGATGACGAGGAAGGGTTTGCAAGTGATCCCTGATACTTGTAATTTTTGGTTTTATTTCTTGTTTTGTTTTGGGCTGGCGAGATCACCGCTTCCTGTAAATCAAACCGTGAAATGCGTAGATGCATGATTTTGGACTTGTACTGTGCTCGCCCTTTCAGCTATATTGTTTCTCATGTTGATATCTCGTTCTCGCTTACCTCGATATTCTTCTTCGCGAAGGTTATTCTCACGATGTTCGTTCTCGCATATTATGTTATCGAATAGATAGGCATAGGACGTCTTTGGCTGCTCTGGCCTTTCGCCATTTGCCTTAGGATTATCACCCTTTAGGTATGCATTTTCCTCTAGGTTTCGCAAGGTACTTTGCTTCTCGGAGAGAGCTCGCCTCCCACCCTAGGCCGGCGACCTCTTTGCCGAGCACCGGGTACCCCGGAGTGGTTTGGGATAATTCTCATCACTCATATACTATCATGCGAAATCTTTCTTCTCGCCGAGAGAGAAGGCCCGGGTCAGCACCGAAGGTTTGCCAACCTGAGGCTTACCAACATGCCCTTATGAAGAACTCATCTCCTTGCCAGCATCTCCAGAGATCAACCTGTACCCCCCATCTAGTGAGAGCCTGGGAGCGGAGTCGATCTGGGGCATTCCAGGACCAATACTTGTCACCTTGCCAACCTATCCAGAGATCAACCTGTACCCCTCGTCTAGTGAGAGACCGGGAGCGGAATCGATCTGGTGCATTCCAGCACCAATACTTGTCACCTTGCCAGCCTCTCCAGAGATCAACCTGTACCCCCCGTCTAGTGGGAGTCTGGGATCGGAATCGATCTGGGACATTCTAGCATCAATACATGTCACCTTGCCAGCCTCTCCAAAGATCAACCTGAAACCCCCCGTCTAGTGAGAGCCCGGGAGCAGAATCGATCTGGGGCATTCCAGCATCAATACTTGTCACCTTGCCAGCCTCTCCAGAGATCAACCTGAAACCCCCCGTCTAGTTAGAGCCCAGGAGCGGAATCTATCTGGGGAATTCCAGCATCAATACTTGTCACCTTGCCAGCCTCTCCAGAGATCAACCTGAAACCCCCCCATCTAGTGAGAGCACGGGAGCAGAATCGATCTGGGGCATTCCAGCATCAATACTTGTCACCTTGCCAGCCTCTCCAGAGATCAACCTGAAACCCCCCGTCTAGTGAGAGCCCGGGAGCGGAATCGATCTGGGGCATTCCAGCATCAATACTTGTCACCTTGCCAGCCTCTCCTGAGATCAACCTGAAACCCCCCGTCTAGTGAGAGCCCAGGAGCGGAATCGATCTGGGGCATTCCAGCATCAATACTTGTCACCTTGCCATCTTCTCCAGAGATCAACCTGAAACCCCCGTCTAGTGAGAGCCCAGGAGCGGAATCGATCTGGGGCATTCCAGCATCAATACTTGTCACCTTGCCAGCCTCTCCAGAGATCAACCTGAAACCCCCCGTCTAGTGAGAGCCTGAGAGCGGAATCGATCTGGGGCATTCCAACATCAATACTTGTCACCTTGCCAGCCTCTCCAGAGATCAACCTGAAACCCCCCGTCTAGTGAGAGCCCGGGAGCGGAATCGATCTGGGGCATTCCAGCATCAATACTTGTCAACTTGCTTGCCCTCGCATAACAGTTACAACTATCAAGTGAAGAAGTAAAATATTCAACTAATATCATAATAAAACTTTCAAGGGTAGAATCGCTTCAAATCTTCTCCACTTCTGGCTTGGTCGAGAGGTACCCCTTCCAAATCTCGGAGGTGATACCCCCCACCGACTTGAGCACTTCGCTTACAATGTATGGACCCTCCCAATTGGGGTTGAGCTTACCTACCGCGGCCCCTCTTCCGGCCGCGTCGACCTTTTTCAGGACCAGATCTCCTTCCTGAAAGTGCTTTACTCGGATGTGCTTGTCAAAATATCCGACCATTCGTCGCTTGATTTCCTCCTGCCTGATGGTGGCCTGGTCCCGGAGTTCCTCCACCAGGTCCAAGGATAGCCTTTGTTCTTCATCATTAGCCACTAGCCACTCTTCATCCCCCTCACATGCGGCGATCACCCTGGGGGTCTTTACTTCAAACTCTATGGGAAGAGATGCTTCGGACTCATGAGAAAGTTTGAACGGGGTCTCTCCGGTTGCGGTGTTTGGAGTTGTCCTTAGGGCCCAGAGAATGGATGGTAGATGCTCTACCCAGTTCCCCAGGAGGTTCTCCACCTTCTTCTTTAGTAGGTTGATGATTACTTTGTTTTCCGCCTCCACCTGGCCGTTGCTTCTCGGGTGGTGAACCGATGCGAACCTGAGGTCGATGCCAAGCTCGGTGCAGAAGCTAACAAATTCTTCGCTAGCAAATTGTGGCCCATTGTTTATCACTATAGCTAGGGGGAGGCCATGCCTGCAAATTATTTCTCCCCACACAAAATTCCTCACAACTTGAGATGTTGCCTTGGCGAGCGCCTTCACTTCTACCCATTTGGAGAAGTAATCGATCATGACCAGTAAGAACCTTCTTTGGCCACTAGCTTGAGGGAAAGGGCAAACTAGGTCCAACCCCCATATGGAAAAAGGCCAGGGAGCCATGATGGACCGGAGCCTCTAGGCTGAGAGGAGTTGGAGTGGAGCATAGAGCTGGCACTTTGAACATCTTCTTGCGAACTCCGCCGCATCTTTGCTGAGGGTGGGCCAGAAGTAGCCTTGTCTCAACACCCTCCCCTTCAGGGTTCAGCTCCCGGAATGACTGCCACACTCCCCGAAGTGAATTTCTTCCAGGACTTTTGGGACCTCCTCCTCGGAAACACAATGGGCCAGGAGTCCCGAGAGAGTCTTCCTATATAGCCCTCCTGCATGCAAGGAATAATAAGCTGACTTATACCTGAAGCATCGTCTGTCTATGTCTCCTTCAGGGAACTTCCCTGAACTTCCCTGATGATAGGAAGGTGACGAAAGGATCCATCCACGAGACCCGCTGATCCACCTCCATCAATTCTCCTTCCTCGATGGTGGGTCGAAAGAGTTCCGAAACTGTTCCCCCTGCTCGGGGACCGAACTTGGCCAAGAGGTCTGTGGGGGATTCTCTCTTCTCTTAGCATGTGCTTGACAGAGAAAGTGCGGAAATGCCCGATGACCCCCTTGACCTTTTCCATGTACCGCAGGATGGTCGGGTCCTTTGCGTCAAACTCTCCCCTGACTTGGCATGCTACCACCATGGAGTCCGCCAAGACCTCCACATCTTGCACTCCCAATTACAGAGCTAACCACAGGCCCGCTATCACCGCCTCGTATTCCGCTTGGTTGTTGGTAATCGGGAAGTGGATGTTCAAAGCTTGCTCGATCTTGGTCCCTTGGGGGCTCACCAAGATGATTCCCCCTCCATAGGAGTGCTTTCCTGACGCACCATCCACCAACAGCTTCCATGCCACTGAGGGGGGAGAATCATGCTCCCTTACTTCGGTTGTGTAGTCAGCCATGAAGTCTGCCACCGCTTGGGCCTTGATCGACGCCCTGGGCACGAACGTAACATTGAACTCACTCAGCTCCAAGGACCACTTTGCCAATCTTCCCGAGTGCTCCACCCCTTCCATGACTTTGCAAAGTGGTTGATTAGTCACTACCTTGATCGAATGTGCCTGAAAGTAAGGTCGGAGCCTCCGGGCCGCCACCACCAATGCGAAGGCCAACTTTTCCAGAATCGGGTACCGGAGCTCCGCCTTCCTCAGCACTCGGCTGACGTAGTAGATGGAGAATTGTTTTCTCCCTTCTTCCCGGATCAGTACTGAGCTTACTCCCTCAGACCCTACCCCCAGGTATAGGGATAGGTCCTCTCCCAGTCTCGGCCCTTGGAGTAGAGGAGTTTGAGTGAGTTGTTCTTTCAAGGCCTGGAAGGCCCCCTCACATTCCGAGGTCCATTCGAATTTTTTGTTTCCCCTTAACACCTTGAAAAAGGGGGCACACTTGTCTCCCGCCTTAGACAGGAACCTACTGAGTCTGGCTAGCTTTCCAGTGAGGCTCTGAACCTCCTTCGAGTTCCTGGGCGATCCCAACTCCATTATTGCTTTGACCTTGTCCGGGTTTTGCTCCACCCCCCCCCCCCGGGGTGAGCAGGTGACTTAGGAATTTCCCTCGGCTAGCCCCGAAGACACACTTCAAGGGGTTGAGCTTCATCTTATACTTCCAAAAGTCTTAAAGGTCTCCTCAAGGTCTCGGAGGTGGGCTTTGAGGTCCCGACTCTTTACCATGAGATCATCGATGTAGACCTCCTGGTTTCTCCCCTTTTGTTCTCGGAAGATCCTGTCCATCATTCTTTGGTACGTGGCACCTGCATTCTTGAGCCCGAAGGGCATCATCCTATAACAATAACACCCATCCCCCGTGATGAAGGAGACATCCTTGATGTCAGGGGGTGCTTGCGAATCTGATGATAACCTGAAAAAGCATCTAGAAAAGACATTATAGGGAAACCGACGGCTGAGTCAACTAGTGCGTCGATTCTAGGCAAGGGGTAGCAATCCTTGGGGCACGATTTATTAAGCAAGGAAAAGTCGATACACATTCTCCACTTACATCCCCCCTTCTTCACCATGACCATGTTAGAGACCCATCCTGGATACTGGATCTCTTATACAAACCCTGCGAGAATGAGCTTACCCATCTCCTCTCGGATGGGCCCTTCCAGCTTGTCTGCTATGTCCCTCCTCTTTTAACGGACGGGACGGGTGCCGGGGTCGAGATTGAGGCAGTGGCAAGCCACATCCGCATCGATCCTAGGCATCTCCGCGGCGCTCCAAGTGAAGACGTCCACGTTCTCTTGGACGCATGCTAGGATCTGCTTCTGCTCCTCCAGGCCGAGCTCCCCGCTGATCCTGACTTTCTCCACCACACCGGCTCGGGTGGTGACTTCGAGATCCACGACCTCCTCCACGGCCTCCAGCCGGGATTGTTCTCCCCAATCTCCTTCCTTCTCTTCCCCACTAGCGAGTGCTTCGACCTCCCCCTCCTTTCCTTCTTGCCCAACCACCATCAGTTCTTCTGCCCCCCCTCCCTGGGCCTGACCCTCTACCTCTCCCTCCTCCATCGGCTCCTCTGACCTCTGCTCCATCTCCTCCTTTCGGCCCTCTCCTCCAAGCCCTGCCGGCTCACCCACCTCCTGGTCCCATTTCTCTGCCTCTCCCATCCAAGAGATAGTGTTGACTGCTGTCACATAGCATTGCCTTGCTACCTTCGGGTCTCCTCTGATTCGGACTTGGACTCCTCCGTCATTGAACTTAAGGCACTGGTAGAAAGTGGAGGGGACACAGCGGAATGCGCTGATGATCGGTCGTCTGAAGATGGCTCTACAACTGCTGTGAGCATCCACTATGACAAAGCTGCAGTTCCTGGACTGCCCCCCCAAGACAACATGGAGTCCTACTCCCCCTTCTACTTCTTTTCTCTCTCCGGAGAATCCAAACAACGGACCATCCGAGGCCAACACCCTTCGCGCCTCCACCTCCATCCCACAAATGCCTTTTTGAAAATAACATTGACCGAACTCCCGTTATCCACCAGGATTCGGGAAACGGTAAAGTTCTCGATCACTGTCTGAATGACCAATACATCGCAGAATGGGTCCTCATAACCTGGCATGTCCTTCTGGGTGAAGGAAATCTTCTCTATCGGGGGCGGGGCTAGGGATGTTGAAGCCACGCCACGACGGTAGATAGTATGGAGGCTCGCCTTCCGGGTTGCCTCAATCCCTACCCCTCCCCCATGGATCACTCTGATCCCCCTCGCGACCCCAAATCGGCTCGGTCCTCGCACCTTTCCTCCTCCTCCTGAGGCTCAACCTCCTCAATCCTTACTGGTTGCTGCTGTCGCGGCATGGGCACTCGGGACCTTTTTGTCTCCAGGAACTCTGGGCAGGTGGACGTCGCGTGACCTTCCTCATCATGGAAGTCACAGTACGGCATCGTCACCTCTCCCATCTCGGCATCCTCCATCCTATTCCTTCTTCTCCTTCCTGCTCCCGCTTCTTCTCTCGCCTCTTCTCTCCTTCCTCTTCCTCCCCTTCCCTGCTTGATTGCCATGGCTTGCTGGGGTGGAGGAGGTATCGGCCTCGGACCCTGCCTCCATCCCAGCTGATGGGGTCTTCCTTAACCCCCATTGAAGTTACCCCTCCCTGGGGCATAACCCCTTCCCTGGCCTTGCATTCCTCTGCCATGATGCCTCCACTCCCCCTCCGGGGCCCTGGGCTCTTCCCTTCTCCTCACCTCTTGCTGTTGGGAAATTGACCCTCAATGTCCCTTTAATTTGAAGAGGCCTCACACTCAAATACAAAGTACAAGTTGTATTTGATAAACCCTATTTGTATCTCATAAGCATGCAGGGTTAGGTTACTCCAAGACAAGTAATAATATTGGTAACAATCTACCCAAAACCGCTGAGATGACATCTCTATCTCAGTCCAGCCGCTGAGATGGAGTCTGGGCTTGCAGAGCTGCAGATAGAGGAAAACCGCTGAGACTTGTGTCTGTCCCAGCGGAACCGCTGAGAAGGAGACTGGAGCTGCCGCTGAGACTGGAAGCTGTCTCAGCCCAACCGCTGAGACAGATTCAAATGTGCTGACGGGATCTGCTTTTGGCGCAAGCGAATATAAAAAGGAAAAAGCAACTCCAATCTGCCCCATACTGTGTCAGGAGGATTGTAATAGCCGTTGAAGCCTTCTGGAGGTATAAAAGCAAAAGCTAGGGCACAACAACAAGCACCATTCTATTGAAAAGATTTTGCTGCAAGCCGCAATCGAGCATTCACGTTCCAGCCAGTTGAAGTTGTTCTCTGAAGCTGGAGTTAATCTTCTGAAGGAGATTAGTTATCTCTTCCTGTACCAACTCAAGAAGGGCAAGTTGATCTTCTGCTTTGCTGAAGGAGAAGATCAAGGTGATTCAAATCTGAAGTTGCTGTCTTTCAGATCTGAAGAAAGAAATCAGAAGACCTGAGAGTAAACCATTTGTCTTCTGTATTTAATACAAACTCTCTTATATCTTTGTAAGGCATTGTTGCCTGAGTGAAAGGCTGTTGAGCCTGTGTGTAACGTTGTGTTGACAGCTTGAGTGGTAGGACTTCTTGATAGGTCTGAGGTAGGAAATCTGTGTGATTTCTGAGTTGTAGGAGTTACATAACTCTGAGCTGTAGGGCTGCTGTGCCTGAGGTGTAGGGCTGTTGAGCCTGAGTGTAGGGCTGCTGTGCCTGAGGTGTAGGGCTGCTGAGCCTGAGTGTAGGGATGTTGTGCCTGAGGTAGGATCACTCTTGATCTGAGAAGTTCAGAGGAACTTGTGGTGTAAGCTCAAGGAGCTGAGATTGGAGTTTGTGGCCTTGTCTAACTCACTATTAGAAAGGTGAAGGAGGAAAGATGACTACTCAAGACACCCAGTCTTGAGGAACCTCTATACATCCTTGTGTGCTTTCTGTGATTGATTTTTCTGCAGCTAGATACTTTAGGATTATATAAAGAAAATAAGTAAAACCTATTCACCCCCCCCCCCTCTAGGTAATATTGACTACACCTAACATACTATCAAGTGGTATCATAGGGAGGTTGATCAAAAGGACTTAACAGTCTGATCAGATCCTATACAGGAGTAGTCAAATCTGAAATCCAATGGCCAACAGTGGAATGAAGAAGGAGTTGGGTTCAATGAAGCTACTCATATGCTCCAAAGAAAACTTTGGTATATGGAAGCAAAGGGTAAGGCTATTCATGGAAGCCTCAGACCCAAGGATCTTTTTGACTGTCAAAAATGGTCCTTATACCTTTGAGAAAATCTCCACTATTGACCCTACTAGAAAAGTACTTAAGGTATTTTCTGTGCTGACCAATGATGAGATAGCATTGTACACTATGGACAAGAGAGCCCAAAACATAATAGTAAATGCCATTGATGACACTACATTTCAGAACTTGGTACACTGCACAACTGCCAAGGAAATGTGGGACACATTGGTTGTTTATATAGAGGGAATAGCTGAAGTGAGGGATGATAGAAAGTCACTCCTCAATCAGGAGTTTGAAGCCTTCAGACAGCTGAGCAAGGAGAATATCTCCATGTGCTATGAAAGGTTCTTTAGGATTGTAAATGAACTAAGAACCTATAGAAGGGTGTTCACAAATTATGAACTCAATGACAAGTTCCTTAGATCTCTAAATAGAGATTGAGACACTAAAATATGTGCAATCAGGGAAGGGGCAAGACTTGGAGAAACCCATACCCATACACTGTTTGGGAAACTGCTCTCATATGAGATGCAGCTTTTTGCAAGAAAGGAGGAGGACACTTCCTCCAGGGCTCACACAAGGGAGAGATCTATTGCTCTCAAAGCTGAAAGCTCTAAGAAGAACAAGGGTAGAGTGCAGTCACCTCCAAAAAAGGCTGCTGAAAATGAGAAATCTGAGAGCTGCAATTCAGACAGCTCCTCTTCTGATGAGGAGTTTGCTGCCTTCACAAGGCAGTTCAAGAAGATGATCAGGAGGAAATAATGGAAGAACAAACCTTCCTCCTCTTCTCATCCTAAGAAGGATCATTACAGATCTGAGAGGCAACATCCCAAAGGGTACAGGTATGACTCTAAATCTAGTAAACATGTTTCAACTAACATAATTTGCTATTGATGTAGTAATCCTGGACATGTCATTGCTGACTGTCCAGTCAAGAGAAAGGAAAGAGGTGACAAGAAGCCTCATCACCAGAAGGAAAGGAAGGGAGAAAAATCCTTCCTAGCTAAGAAAGGCAAGAGCTGGAGTGAATCTGAATCTTCATCTTCAGATTCAGATGGCGAGGAGGAAGCCTACTTGGGGCTGTTTGCTGATCAGCAGGAAGAAGACTATCCTGCTGCCAGGATAGGAATCAGGGCCCCTATATCACATTCAGATACTGATGTAGAGGAGGATGAGGTCACTCTAGATGACCATGGGCTGATGGCTATAACTGAAGATGAGGACAGCCACAGCAATTCAGAACATGAGCAAGTATTGATACACTGCATTTCTTCTTCTTCTGATTATGAAATAGGTCCAGAATCTGAATCTCCTCCATCTAAAGTTGGAAGTGAATCAGATTTTGAGGAGGATGTCAATCAATTGATTGATAGGTATGGTGCACTCATGGAAGCTCTGAAAAACTGCAAAAAGCTAGCCAAGAGGCAAGCCCAAGAAATTACTTCCCTAAAGCAATCATAATCTGAGAGCATTGAGCATGCTACCCAGCTAGCTCTAATGAGAAAGGAGATTGGCAAGCTAAGGGGAATGTCAATCATCCATGTGGGCACCATAAGCCACAAGAACAAGATCATTAAGGATCTTGAAGAAAAGCTCCTCAAGGAGAGGATGCTAGTGGCTAAGTTCTCCAAGCCCAAGACAGTGCTGCCTATTATTGACACCTTCAACTCCCATGACATGAGAGGTGTTGGTTTCAACAAGGAGGCAACTACTAGCAACACTATGGGAAAGGTCAAGGACTCAAAAGAATCTAAGACCTCCTTTGTGAAAGTCTTGATGCCCTCAAACAAGTATGACCAAGAAAGTGTTCATGGTCACTTATTAAATGGAAGTTCCTATAACTTGAGCAAGAATGCTCACAGCTATGGAAATAGAAAGGAGTTAGGCTTGAGTGCCTTCAAGGCTCTGCATGAGGAAATTCAAATGGCCCATCATGGACCCTTTGTTTTTGGAACCTCAGCCCCTTCACTCAAGATAACTAAGGCTGTCAATTCTAAACATTGTTTAGCAAAGTCCATGGCTATTGACTGTCCTGTAACCAAGACAAAAAGCCCAGTTTCTGCTGCCATCCACACATGTTTATCTGCCAAGCTAAAGGGTGTTGATGTCAAACAAAAACAGGCTGCCTTGACTGATTATAGGAAGGTAAAAAGTCATGCCTTTACTGATAAGAAAAAGAAAACAGCTGCTGCATCCCCTACTGAACAGAAACAGGAAGCTTCATCTTCTAGGACTGTTCAGAAGAGGAGATATAATATATATGAGTGTTGGTGTTGTGGCAAAGTGGGACACTTTGCAATTGATTGTTGGCACAACCCCAATGTGCCAAAGGCAAGGATTTAACCTCAAGCCAAACCAGCCCTTTCTAGGAATATTCCCTATGGTGTTAACATGAACCTAGGTCCCAAAATCAGCTGGGGTCCTAAGGTACATTAAATTCTATGTTGCAGGTTAGTTCAAGTACCAGTCTCAACCAAATATGGTACTTGGACAGTGGGTGCTCAAGGCACATGACAGGAACTAAGGATCTTCTAAAGGATTACCATCTAGTGAAGAATGGACCCAAAGTTATCTTTGGTGGATCTGAAAAGGGAGTCACCAAAGGATATGGTATGATTTCAAATGGCATAGTCTCAATCACAAGGGTAGCTTATGTTGAAGGGTTGCAACACAACCTTGTAAGCATAAGCCAACTATGTGACTTAGGCTATGTCATTGAATTCCACAATGGCAAGTGCTTGATCAAAAAGTCTAATGACTTGGAGACCATTCTCTCAGGCACTAGAAGTGGAAATGTTTATTGCTTAGACTTCATTTGCAATTATTCTATCTCTTCTGTGTGTCTTGTAGCTAATGAAAGTGAGTCTCTTTGTGTCCAATGGCACAAGAGACTTGCCCACATTAACTATAAGACAATGTATAGATTATTTTCTAAAAACCTTGTTAGAAATAATCCTAAACTAAAATGTGTTAAAAGTGGTCCCTGTCATGATTGCCAAATGGGTAAGCAAACTAGGACCACCTTTAAAAGTATTGGCTCCAAGTATACTGAGAGGTGTTTATACCTATTGCACATGGACTTGTTTGGTCCTTTGCCAATTCAGAGCCTATGCGGGAAGTTGTATACCTTGGTAATTGTAGATGATCATTCAAAGTATACATGGGTATTCTTCCTTAAGAAGAAGTCAGATACCTTACATGTCTTTATAAATTATGTCAAGGCTATTCAGAATGATCTACTATATACTGTGGTCATGACTAGAACTAACCATGGCACAGAATTTCAATCTGAAGCCATGACAAAATTTTGTCAAGAATTTGGTATCACCCAAGAGTTCTCCTCCCCAAGGACTCCACAGCAAAATGGTGTGGCAGAGAGGAGGAATAGGACCTTGATAGAAGCTGGGAGAACATTTCTTAGTGACTCCTCACTCCCAGAATACTTCTGGGCTGAGGCAGTCATACAGCCTATTATGTTCTCAATAGAGCCTTCATCAATAAGGTCCTTGGGAAAACCCCTTATGAGATTCTGAAAGGCAAACAACCTACAATTTCTTACTTTAGAATCTTTGGTTACAAATGCTACATTCTAAATAATGGAAAATCTCAATTAACAAAGTTTGCAGAAAAATGCAATGTGGTGGGTTCTCGTTGGGTATAGCTCACATAGTAGAGCTTATAGAGTTTATAACAAGAAAACCCATGTTGTAGAAGAATCTATGCATGTTTCGTTTGATGAGACCAGCCTTCTCTACAAAGAATGGTCTAGCTGTTCTATTTTGACAGGAAATGAAGAAGGGTTCCTTGAGCTGACTGTCCAAGACAAGCCCAGCAGCAGCAAAACACAAACAGCTGCTGCAATTCCTGAAGAAGAAGAGGTACAAGATGGTGAAGTCACAGCTGAACCAGTGGAACAAACACACCCACCAGAGGACCCTCTTCCAGCTGCTGCAAGGCACCTGAGAGATCATCCAAGAGATCTAATAATTGGAGATCATACCCAAGGCATATTGACAAGAAGCAGAGCTCATAATGAAGCACTATTCTTGAGCTTCCTTTCTCAAATGGAGCCCAAGAAGTTTGAAGAGGCCAATCAAGACACCTTCTTGATTGAAGCCATGCAAGAAGAGCTCCTACAATTCAAGAGATGCAAAGTATGTAAGCTGGTGCCAAGACCTCAGGGACACAATGTGATTGGCACCAAATGGGTATACAGGAACAAGCTTGATGAGATTGGTACAATCATCAAGAACAAGGCCAGATTAGTAGCCAAAGGATATAGACAAGAGGAAGGTATAGACATTGATCAAACCTTTGCACCAGTTGCAAGGTTGGAAGCAATTAGGCTATTCCTTGCCTATGCTGCCCACAAGGGGTTCAAAGTCTACCAGATGGATGTCAAATCAGCCTTCCTCAATGGAGACTTGAAGGAAGAGGTATAAGTTGAACAACCTTCAGGTTTTGTGCATCCAACCCTAACTTCTCATGTTTACTTTCTTAGGAATGCATTATATGGTCTCAAGCAAGCTCCAAGAGCTTGGTATGAGACTTTGTCCAACTTTCTCCTCAAGAACAAGTTCATGAGGGGAAAGCTTGATAGCACATTGTTTCTTAGGGAAACAAGGGGCAAGTGCCTCTTAGTCCAAATTTATGTTAATGACATAATCTTTGGGTCTACTGATGACAACTTCTGCAAGAGATTTGCCAATCTAATGCAGGGGGAGTTTGAAATGAGCAGTATGGGTGAGCTCAAATATTTCCTTGGGATCCAAGTGAAACAGTCTAATGATGGAATTTTCATCTCCCAGGCCAAGTACACTAAGGAGGTCATCAAGAAATTTGGGATGGAATCAGCCTCCACCATGAGAACACCCATGGGGTCTAATGTATCATTAGACAAGGATGAAAAGGGAAAGGCCTTTGATGAGTCCATGTACAGATGTATCATTGGTTCCCTATTGTACTTGACTACTAGTAGGCCAGACATTATGTATTCTACATGTGTTTGTGCTAGGTATCAAGCCTGTCCTAAGGAATCTCACTACACCTCTGTGAAGAGGATTTTGAGATACCTTAAGGGCAGCTTGCATCTTGGCCTTTGGTACCCTAAGAACAATGACTTTGAACTAACAGGCTTTTCAGATGCAGATTTTGCAGGTTGCAAAGAAGACAGGAAGAGTACAAGTGGTACTTGTCAATTCCTAGGGAGAAGATTGATATCTTGGAGCAACAAGAAACAAACCAGTGTGGCAATATCCACAGCTGAGTCTGAATACATTGCTGCAGGTAGCTGTTGTGCACAACTCCTTTGGACACAACATCAGTTGGAGGATTACAACCTCAAGGTAAGGGAATCTCCTTTGTATTGTGATTCATCCAGTGCAATCTCCATTGCTAAAAATCCTGTCTCTCATAGCAGGACTAAGCACATAGAGATTAGATATCATTTTATTAGAGAACATGTAGAATGTAAAGATATCTGTCTTGAATTTGTCCCCACTGACAAACAAGTAGCTGATATCTTTACAAAGCCACTGGATGAATCTAAATTCAATGCTTTCAAAATTGATCTTGGCATGCTTAGTATGGAATAGTCCTAAATGAATGAGTAGTAGCTGTCACTGTTGTTGATTCTGAATGGTGAATTATAAAACTTTACATTATTATGCACTACAACTTAGTGACATGACTAGGACATTTCTTCAGCCAAAATATCTACATTAGTTCTAAACCTTATGATCAGCTAAACTGTAGAAGTATGTTCAGCTGAATCAGCTGGGAAAATCCCAGCTGAACCGCTGAGACGAGCAAACTGTCCCAGCGGTTGACAGTTCACTGTCCCAGCGGCCTAGGTCTCCGTCTCAGCTGAACCGCTGAGACGGGATGTGTTCAATATAAAATCTTATAATCAATCCTTAATTAACCCAAAATTCTTTAACACAATAAGGTAATTGAGTCTAAAAACCTAGGGGTAATAAAAACGAAATTGAAACCCTATAAGTAGATACACTGTAACTTAAAACACACAACAAAGTCAAACCCTTAGCCGCCGAGACGATTCATCTTCTCTCCCGTCTCAGCGCCTCGACTTTCTGCTTCCATGGCGCCAAAAGGTTCAAAAGATCTCCTGGAGGGCTATGAAATCGTCAGAGATGGATTCTCTCATGCCTCAGAAGAAATAAGACAAGTGATTCATCTGATGGAAGCTCAAGGTCTGGAGCATATGCTGTCTGAACCCTGCTGCATTCTCAGAACTGAAGTTCTGGAATGGTTCAGCAATGTCAAGTTATCTCCTTCCAAAACCATCCTGAAGTCCAAGATAGGAACTGAGAAGATAAAGATAACAGCCAAAAGGTTGGAGAAGTGACTGAAATTAACTCCCTGCAGTAAAAATGAAGAGGAGGAGATATCTGAAAAGGATAAGCAGACTGCCCTAAAATGGACAGGGTACAGTGAGGCTAAAACTAGTTGTCTAAGAAGGAAGTTCTTCAATCAACAGGGGAAGCTATTGTCTGATATAGTGGGCAAAGCCATCCTATGCAAGCCAGGTTCACATGAAACTGTATCCCAGTTCATGTTTGAACTAATGACTAGGATAATTTTGTCCAAGAAAACCTCATGGGGAGAAGTTTTTTTTTCAAAGGATAAAGGAATGTCTACATGCCCCCAATATGGGAAGGATACTATCTCTGTTCCTACATAATAGATATTCAGAGACTTTTGCAATTTCAAAGGGGTCAAATCCCCATTATCTCAAAAGAATGGACATTAAGACTCTGGATAGATTCTCCAGAGTGCTCCCTATGAGCCAGCCATCTGTGGTAAAGGAAAAGAAGAAAAAGTCATCCCAGCAGAAATCTGATTCATCCTCAAAATCAGATGGGTCTGACAATGAGGATATTCATGGGTCTGACCTTGGATCTGCCAGCAGCCCAATGAATATAGTTAATAAGGATGTACCCATCAACAAAGGTATGAATATAAAATCAATTAAGAACAACAACATTTTTCTTACCTATCCTAACTTAGTGAAAATTCAGATAATGCAGATGCACACACTATGCCTGCTGAGACTGAGAAAGACAAGGTCATGGAGGAACCTGATTCTCTTATGATCCTATCTAAAGCCTGTGAAGAAATGTTGGATGCTCCAACTGAGGGGGAGCAGCTGCACAAGGATGGAGTCACTGATCCAACTGAATCACCAAAAGCACCTACCACTGAAGATCTACAAAGAGAGATTGACTCTGTCATCTCAAATCTTGAAAGAAGAATCTCACAGATTCCTGATAACATCCCTGCTCTCTGGAATTCAGGAGATCTAGGTCTCCCTGCTGCTCAAACTGAGGGGGAGAAAATCACAAAGATAGCTGATAAGTCATCTGATGCCCTAGATTCCTTGGATCAATCTGTTCAAAAAAATCCTGGTGCACATTCTGAGGGGGAGCAGAATAGTGAGTCTGAGGAGAAAGATGCTGATGATGTGGATGTAAATGATGATGATGGACTGCATCCAGATCATATAGATGATATTGCAACATATGCTGAACATCAAGAAGGTGAAGAACCAAAGGAACTGGATCAAGTGATCCATACTGCTGTGGTGTCTGAACCAATCATCATCACACCACCTGTAGATGTTGTTCTTCCACCTAGTCCTCCTCAAAGACTAAAACAGACAATGATAATGGAACATCAAGCCCCTGCCTCATCTTCACAGTCCAATGAGCACATCTTGGGAGCCATACAGTCTATGCTAGATGCACACCTTGCATCTATGAAAGTGTATGTTGATAGGTCCACTGCCTCAGTCAGAGATCATGTCAACCAATCTGTCTCTGCAGTAAGAAATGAAATGATGAGTGAACTGAACATCATCAAAGAGGACTCAACATTCCTAAACAAGCAAATGACCACATGGTTTGACTTAGCCAAGAAGACTGTGGATTCCCAAGGACAGATATTCCAGTCCATTCAGAATGACCTGGTCATGTCTGCAAAAGACATGAGCTATGTCAAAAACAATGTCAGTAAAATAGATGAAGTCATAGAGAAGTCAGCAAATCATCTTCAAGAGTATGTCTACTCCATTGCATTGCAGTTAAATGAAGCTGCTGACAGCTACAAGGAAGAGTTGAGAGGAGAACTTGCAACTCTATCACAAGCTCTTGATGCAAAAGCCACTTCTTCCCATCTGAATGAAGAAGTTGGCAGGTTAAAAAGTGACCTTCAAGATGATCTTGAGACTGTCTTCCAAACTCTCTCTGGCACAATCACAACAGTTAAGCAAGACCTCAATCAACAGATATATGAAGAAGCCAGAAAGGGGGAGAATACAAATGCACACATCAATTCTGACCTCACACTGAAAGTTCTACAAGGCACTAGGATTGCTCTAAACCTGCCATTACTAGATATTAATAGGGCAGAAGACTGGGATTTCCCTCATGAAGAAGCAACATCACAAAATCAGAGATTGAAAGAGCAAAGAGAAAGAGAGCATGTTTTGCTCACTAAGGAATTCATGGCCAACCAAAGGGATGAAAACAGGAGAGACCCTGACTTTGAATACTTTAGTGATGATTCCAAGAAGATAATCCTGAATGCTTGGGTAAGCCATGGTCAGATGTGCACAGATATTGATAAGTTATATCCAACTGAGGAATGGATAAGACATCTTGAAAGGAACACTAAAAGAGATAAGGTATTCAAAGAAAACCTAGTCAAGAAAGATAACCCACAAAGAATGCCATCTAGGTACATCCCAAAACCTTTTATGTACTTTAGAAGGCAAGAGCTCAAGAGGATGATTGTTGAGATTAAGGCAACCAATGTCGAAAAGAACTCAGCTACAAATCTGAATGAAGACACTGCTGTACCTGCTAAAGATAAGGAGCCTGCAGTCCAAGAAGAAGTTGTTGCTGAAAATATGGATGCTACTTCAAATCAACTGGATTCAACCAAGGGAAAAGAAGCTGCTGCTGAGATTCCTGAATGTTCTTCCTCTAAGAAAAAAAAATTGATTTAATGTATAAAACTCCTAGGAATGGTTGAATGGTGATTGAACTAGAATCTGTCTAAAATATTTTGTGCAAACTGAGGTAATTAAATACTGCTTTATCTGAAACACTAATCTGAGATTTAGCTAAGTTTTACCTTGGTATTATTGGTTATGTTATTATGAGATGCATTGTCATATCTTTCAACTCACAGTGATGGATTGATTATCTGCTGTGGATATATATTTCTGATCATCTGTTATAAAATCTGTTTGCTTAATATGATGAATTCATTGCAGCATTGATACATATCAAAAATTTATAAGTCATGTACTCTTGCATTTGAAAGTGTTCTGCTTCTTCATATTGGGGGAAATTGTTGGGAAATTGACCATCAATGTCCCTTTAATTTGAAGAGGCCTCACACTCAAATACAAAGTACAAGTTGTATTTGATAAACCCTATTTGTTTCTCATAAGCATGCAGGGTTCGGTTACTCCAAAACAAGGAATAGTATTGGTAACAATCTGCCCAAAACCGCTGAGACGACATCTCTGTCTCAGTCCAGCCGCTGAGATGGAGTCTGGGCTTGCAGAGCTGTAGATAGAGGAAAACCGCTGAGACTTGTGTCTGTCCCAGCGGAACCACTGTGAAGGAGACTAGAACTACCGCTGAGACTGGAAGTTGTCTCAGCCCAACCGCTGAGACAGATTCAAATGTGCTGACGGGATCTGCTTTTAGCGCAAGCCAATATAAAAAGGGAAAAGCAACTCCAATCTGCCCCATACTGTGTCAGGAGGATTGTAATAGCCGTTGAAGCCTTCTGGAGGTATAAAATCAAAAGCTAGGGCACAACAACAAGCACCATTCTATAGAAAAGCTTTTGCTGCAAGCCGCAATCGAGCATTCACGTTCCAGCCAGTTGAAGTTGTTCTCTGAAGCTGGAGTTAATCTTCTGAAGGAGATTAGTTAGCTCTTCCTGTACCAACTCAAGAAGGGCAAGTTAATCTTCTGCTTTGCTGAAGGAGAAGATCAAGGTGATTCAAATATGAAGCTGCTGTCTTTCAGATCTGAAGAAAGAAATCAGAAGACCTGAGAGTAAACCTTTTGTCTTCTGTATTTAATACAAACTCTCTTATATCTTTGTAAGGCATTATTGCCTGAGTGAAAGACTGTTGAGCCTGTGTGTAAAGCTGTGTTGACAACTTGAGTGGTAGGACTTCTTGATAGGTCTGAGGTAGGAAATCTGTGTGATTTTTGAGTGGTAGGAGTTACATAACTCTGAGCTGTAGGGCTGCTGTGCCTGAGGTGTAGTGCTATTGAGCCTGAGTGTAGGGCTGCTGTGCCTTAGGTGTAGGGCTACTGAGCCTGAGTGTATGGCTGCTGTGCCTGAGGTAGGATCACTCTTGATCTGAGAAGTTCAGAGCAACTTGTGGTGTAAGCTCAAGGAGCTGAGATTGGAGTTTGTGGCCTTGTCTAACTCACTGTTAGAAAGGTCAAGGGGGAAAGAGGACTACTCAAGGCACCCTGTCTTGAGGAACCTCTATACATCCTTGTGTGCATTCTGTGATTGAGTTTTCTGCAGCTAGATACATTAGGATTATATAAAGAAAATAAGTAAAACCTTTTCACCCCCCCCCCCCCCCTCTAGGTAATATTGACTACACCTAACAAACTATCACTTGCTGCCTGACCTCTAGCTCGCTGAGATTTGCTAGCCTCTTGGTGAGTTCCGGGTTGGCCTCCTCACTCTCGATTTCCTCCGCCACCCTCTCAATTAGCTCCTCGTAGGAGACGGGGGCCTTCCTCTTCAGAGCCATTTTGAAGAAACTTTCCCTCAGCCCGACCGTGAAGGCGAGCTGGAGTGCAAACCCAGTCATCTCCTGAGTGAGCAGGACTTCTTCCTGGAACCGATCCGCATAGCGAGCCAACGACTCCTTAGGTTCCTGCTTCACTTTGAAGAGAGACTCGGCGTCCTTCTTCCTCTTTTTTGAAGTTGTGAATCGCAGCAAGAAACTTTGGCGCAAATCTTCAAAGGCGTAGATCGACCCTGTAGGGAGCTGATGGAACCAGTCCATGGCTTATTCTTTAAGGGTGACGGCGAAGAGTTGACACTTGAAAGCATCTCACATCGGCCTGATAGAGACCGAGTCCTCAAAAGACTGGAGATGTTGGACAGGGTCATCCCTGCCGTTGTAGTACACCATGTCCCACTCTCCGAACCCTGCCGGGATAGGTGCAGAAAGTACTAACTCGCAGAAGGGACTTCCCCCTTCTGCCATCCTTTCTCGCTCCACATGCCCCCCCCCCCCCCCGAGCTCTCTCGCCAGACTCGGGCTCGCGGGGACTGCGCTCGCGAAAGCGGTGTTCACCTGGACCACTCCCACAGTCGCTACATCCTCCGGGAGCGTGCTCGCCTGCGCCGCGCTCGCCGGCACAGAGCTCGCCGGCACAGAGCTCGCCGGACTGGCAAACAACACTCGCCCCTCCAGGTCTTGTACCGAACCTCCAGCGATTTCCTTTCCGTCCCTTCCCCCCGGGGCATTCTCGCCAACCGCTGCTGGGGGAAGGGTCGCCTGAGGTGCTGGGGTCGCAAACTCACTCCGCAGCGCCGCGACCGTGAGCCCGAAGGTGTCAAGCACATCCCTCCTGAAATCTGCGAACATCCTCGGTGTCATTGTCACAACCCGCATTTTCTCCAAATTTAAGAATATCAGAGTAAGAGAAAATACACGTCATGATGCCACGTCATACAAGAGACAACTGTAGACGCTCAGGCGGAAACCTATTACTTAACTAAATAAAACATGATTATATGATAAGTCATCATTTGAAATCATTTATTAGGGGTATTGTAAGTCAGTTTACTTAAAGTCCTAAATGTATGCAAACGACAGAGAATAAAGTAAATGAGATGCACATAACTAGGCGTATTGTAAGAGTAGAAAAATACCTTAAGGCGAATTTAAAGTTAAGGGTTTCAGTTAGAAGGAATGCAATGAGGATGAAGAAAAGCCATTCTTATAACTGTAGTACACCTAACATAAATCATTCCCAGAGAGTAAGATACACAAGATCTAAAAGTAGTGGCATAATCTGGCAAATAAACAATAAAGTATAAAAAGGGCACAATGGGCATCAACAACATGACACTAACCCATTGGCACCAACTAGTATGCCTGAGCACAAGAAGAAACTAAAAAAAATAACTACCTCGCAGCAGCGTGGTGAACAACTACAAAAGCTCTGAACTTCAGGCTACACCACTAGCCGCTATGGCTCTGAACCTGAGGCATTCAATAAATCAAAGAACGCCTCAGCAAGGAATTACAAGTGGCAGAAAACCAGCAGAAAAGTAATCAAGTCATAAGGGGTACCAACCCAAGCCATATTTACCGAAAGAGAAGCTCTAACAAGAACTCAGCAAAGCACCATGTGCACTAAATACCAAAAGAGGAACAAACAAGTTCATTTATCTTGTAAATTTTATTTAAAGAGACTGATCAACTCATTTGAAATGGGAGCGGTTACCTACCTCCGCCACCCAAAGCCCCAAACCGGGTGGGGGTGCCTCTAGACCCAACCACCCAAACACGACTATCGTATAAGGCTATAACATTTCACCCACTGTCCCCTCAAACACGACTACCGTGCAAGGCTAAAGATAATGGTTCTTATTAATTAACTTTCAATTAGACACGGGACGCTGCCCGGAAGGATAATCACCAAGATGCCCTAAGAGATAGGGTCACTACAAAGTAAACATTTTCCAATACTAACCATAAGAGAACCCATAAGTTACATCAACCACAAGGGTAGAAGATTCCATGAGAAGAGAGAAAGGGTTGCTCATGCAACCCTGAAAGGTAGGAGACTCAAACATGCATTTCTTGAAAGGTGAGGGAAGGCTAAACAACATTTCTCGAGAAGTAAGGGCTTTCTCAGCGGGGGATTTCTCGAGAAGTAAGGATTTCTCGAGAGGAAGAGAGGATTTCTCGAGAAGTAAGGGGTTTCTCAGCAGTTTCTCGAGAAGTAAGGGTTTTCTCAGCAATTTCTCGAGAAGTAAGGGGTTTCTCGAGAGATGCAGGGATTTCTCGAGAGGTTAAGGGCTTACAGCAAGGATTTCTCGAGGGGAAGAGAGGATTTCTCGAGAAAACCAAAGGATTTCTCGAGACACTAAGGGACTTCTCGAGAAAAAGAAATCGAAGGTCTGGGCTACAGACTGACTCGATCCGAGGGAAAAAGTAGACATTTAGGGGGGATCTCCAAAGGGAGTCCAAGTGTTAGATTAGCCAAGTAACACTCCAAGATCAAGAGGTGAGATAATGCGATACGAACACAAGCAAGAAACAACACTCCAACAACAAAGAGAAGGAGAAAGAAATTGCCACTAGCCTTAAACCTTGCAAACTCGAAGATCTCCGCTTCGGAAGCTATGGATCGGCTAGGAAAACGCACGAGCACAGATTCCTGAAACTTTTCGGACCAAAAGGAGGGGTTAGGTCACTACCATAACTCCAAAAATTCAACAAAGCGGGAAAAGCTTACCACTAAGACGAAGATCTCGCCGAGAGCTTTCCAAATCCACTCTCCAAACACGATTTCGACTACAACATCCCTAGGAATCGATGACCGAACGCTCCTCGAAGCTCCGCTCTCGCTCTTTCGCTCGGCGGCTGGTTTGGGGTCGATGGAGAAGAAGGTGAATAGGGAAAGAAGATTTTAGGCTTTATATATAACCTAAATTATTATTTAATTAATTAATTAATTCCCTAATTCACTTAAACCGCGAGGGAAACTAGATCACCTCGGATTTCCACGAAACTCGCACCTTAACTGAAACACGGCGATACAAATCCAACGGCGAAGTCAGAATTCAATTCCGACGAGCCAAACTCGGGCAAAAGCTTCCTGAAGCTAAATTCTCAATACTACACAAAATCTTCTCTACAAATCAAAACGACGTGAAAACTCGCCCGCTCGATCTAAATTACATACTTTAACTAAGCTAAGGCTCAAAACTAAACCTTACGAGCTGACGTATCGCCCTAACGCCAAAATTATGTCACAGCGGTTACGCAAAATAATTAATGAAAATCAGGGGCGTTACAGTCACTCTCCCTAAAAGGAAGTTTCGTCCTGAAACTTTAAATTCATAGGTTAAGAAAGATACAGAATCAAATCCAAAGGTTTTCAGACAGAAGGTTTACCCGAAATCTAAGAGAAGAGGCTAGGATGAGTCTCTCTCATGGCAGACTCCAGCTCCCATGTTGCGCTTTCGACACCCAGATTCTTCCAAAGAACCTTAACTATCGGAATCGTCTTCCTCCGCAACACACGCTCTTGAGTCTCCAAGATTCGGACAAGCTCTTCAACATACGAAAGATTGGGCTACAAAATGGGCACCGAATCAAGAACAAGCCGATCACTACGCAAACACTTCCTCAACTGGCTCACATGAAACACATCGTGAACATCTGGAAAGGAGGCAGGCAAGTCTAATCTATAAGCGGACACTTCGATGCGTTCAACAACCTGGAAAGGTCCCACATACCGGGGGTCCAACTTGAGGTTCCATCCAAATCTCTTAACGCCCGGCGTCGGAGAAACTTTCAAGAACACTAAGTTTCCAACGGAAAACTCTAGATCCATTCTCCTCCGATTAGCGTACTTCTCATACCGCTCCTGAGCAATTCGAAGCTTCTCACGGATATGAGTCACAGCAACGCTCATCTCTTCCAAAGCCTCAGGTCCTAACAACGACCTCTCGCCAACCTCGGACCAAAACAAGGGAGTTCGGCAACGCCTCCCGTACAAAGCCTCAAAGGGGGCCATTTGCAAACTCTCCTGATAACTATTATTGTAGGCGAATTCCATCAATCCAAGACGCTTGTCCCAAGTTCCTCCATGATCTAGAATATAACACCTCATCATATCTTCCAAAATCTGATTCACTCTCTCCGTCTGACCATTTGTCTGGGTGTGGTAAGCGGTAGAGTATCTAAGGTCAGTGTCCAAAGCTCCCTGCAAACTCGCCAGAAACGAGACATATACCTTGAGTATCGGTCCGACACAATGCTTACGGGCACACCATGCAATCTGATGACTTCGTCCAAGCATAGCTCTGCTATCTTCTCCATTGAATATCCAATTTTAAACGGCACAAAGTGAGCACACTTTGTCAGACGGTCAACTATGAGCCATACCGAATCGTGACCTGCGGGAGACCTCGGCAATCCGGTATTGAAGTCCATTGAAATACTCTCCCACTTCCAGCTTGGAATATCCAACGGGTTCAACTTACCTCCAGGCCTCTTATGATCCGCCTTTACGCGCTGACAGGAAACATTCAGAAACATACTTAGCTATAACATTCTTCATACCTAGCCACCAAACAATTTGCTTCAGGTCTATGTACATTTTTGTGGAACCAGGATGATAGGAAACACTAGAGTTGTGCGCCTCACTACAGATCTTTGCTCGAATATCTTCCGACGCGAGAATGCAGTACCTACCTCGATACATCAGGGTATCTTTATCATCAATAGAAAAATCAGGTAATTCTCCTTTTTCAGTCCTATCTCGAAGATGCTACAAGTCAAGATCTTCCTTCTGATGCAATCTCGTAAGGGTAATCTAAGAAGGTTCATCAGCCTCTAAGCTCGAAGACGCGGTGCAACTACCGACAGAAATATCCATCAACAAAAACTCCTCTACTAAGGATGGCACAGAGAGATTGAAGATATGCGCAGTCTTTCTGCTCAGGGCATCAGCCACTACATTAGCCTTACCCGGATGATAGAGGATATCAACCTCATAATCTGCAACATACTCCAACCACCTCCGTTGGCGCAAATTCAGCTCTTTTTGGGTGAAGACATACTTCAGGCTCTTGTGATCCGTATAAATCTTGCATGACACTCCTTATAATAAATGTCTCCAATGTTTCTTATTACAAGCAAGAAACAACACTCCAACAACAAAGAGAAGGAGAAAGAAATTGCCACTTGCCTTAAACCTTGCAAACTCGAAGATCTCCGCTTCGGAAGTTATGGATCGGCTAGGAAAGCGCACGAGCACAGATTCCTGAAACTTTTCGGACCAAAAGGAGGGGTTAGGTCACTACCTTAACTCCAAAAATTCCACAAAGCGGGAAAAGCTTACCACTAAGACGAAGATCTCGCCGAGAGCTTTCCAAATCCACTCTCCAAACATGATTCTGACTACTACAGCCCTAGGAATTGAAACCAAACGCTCCTCGAAGCTCCGCTCTCGCTCTTTCGCTCGGCGGCTGGTTTGGGGTCGATGGAGAAGAAGGCGAATAGGGAAAGAAGATTTTAGGCTTTATATATAACATAAATTATTATTTAATTAATTAATTAATTCCCCAATTCACTTAAACCGCGAGGGAAACTAGATCACCTCGGATTTCCACGAAATTCGCACCTTAACTGAAACACGGTGCTACGAATCCAACGGCGAAGTCAGAATTCAATTCCGATGAGCCAAACTCGGGTAAAAGCTTCCCAAAGCTAAATTCTCAATAATACACAAAATCTTCTCTACAAATCAAAACGACGCGAAAACTCGCCCGCTCGATCTAAATTACATACTTTAACTAAGCTAAGGCTCAAAACTAAACCTGATGAGCTGACGTAACGCCCTAACGCCAAAATTACGTCACAGCGGCTACGCAAAATAAATAATGAAAATAAGGGGCGTTACATTCACCGCATGCGGTGACTCGCTGAACTCCTCGCCCTGATCCTCGCCTCCTGTCATATCTGCTCCTTGGAACTTTCTTGGACCAGCCACGCTCCACGCTCACCGCACCAAAATGTTGAAATCGATTTCTCAGCCTCTTGTGAAGCTCGGGGCCCTCACTGAAATGAGGGGCAGCTAGACCTTACTACTCCCTAGGAGAAGGTAGACTGAAGACTAGGAAAATGACTAAGACCTTAGTCACAGCGAGGAGGTCCCTCCACTAACCCAGAAGATCGTTGAGCGCTTCCCCTCCCAAGCCAAAGATGAGAATCGGGCACCTTGGAGAGCTCTGGAAATGCTAGCCAAGGAGAGCCTGAGGAGAGAGAAGCTGAAGTCAAGTCCTCTCCAAAGGTGCCCTTGAGGTCTTATTTATAGGTTTTCTGATCTGGCCTGCAAATAGCAGGATTCCGCCTTTTGATTTTACTATCCGCACCCCAAATGGGTCTGCTAACAGCCAAACTCTGCTGTTTGGAGAGGCTAAAGGCAGACCACCAAGGGTAAAAGGGTAATTTGGCCCCATCAACCTATGGGCAAGAAACTGCGAGAACACTACTGCCAAAGCTCTCGCGGGCCTTCTCGCGAGTCCTGCTCGCGATGCCTCTCCTAGGCGATCGCCCTGCGAGGACCTCGCTGGCCCCCTGTGGCGGTATCTGCCGAGGTCTGGTCTTGCGAGCATTCTTGCAAAACCGCCTCTTGAATTCGTCGTGCACAGAACACATTTCGTTAAACACAGACGAGCTCGATGAACGCAGAATGTTAAACTATTCGTTGACCGCTGAGACGGGATGTTCGTCGACCGCTGAGGCCCGATCTCGCGAACATAGAATAGGTATTCTTCTGCCAGCGGCTTACGAGGTATTGGTTCGCCAGCCCTTGCTTGGCCCAGTCTTTTGAGGATATCTGTCGAGATCAGGATCTCGCGACTCCTCTTGCGAGACCATCCCTTTAGCTTTAACGAGCTTAGAACACTTCGTCGACTTCTGATGATTTTGCTGAACAGGGGTGAGCTCGACGACCGCAGGTGAGCTCGACGAACACGGGAAAGTTCGTCGAACGCGGGACTCCTTTCGTCGAGCTCAGAAAGCTTCCTCAAACTGCCTGTGAGCGTTCATCTCGCCGACCCTTCTCGCTCGCCTCTCAGCGAGCCTTCCAGGAGAGACTTCTCCAAGGCCCCTCTCGCGAGGTCTTTGGCTCTAGGGCCTTCCTCTCTTATTACTTCCTTCATCCTGTTGCCTTCTTAAACTGTGCCTCCTCGCCTGGCGAATATCGGGATTGTACAACATATATCCGCAAACAACACCAACGTAGGCATCCACAGCCATCCGCTTCGTGCTCTCAAGGCACACTTTGGAATACTCCCTGATTTACGCCTCCAAGCTAAGTCTTATTTCAACTTAGACAAACAATTTGAGCTAGGTCGTACACATGAAGTTCTGGCACTCTTCCATAGCCCGGTGCACTGAGGGGCGACCTCTTCACCACCACTATGGGCGAGTTCGGATCAGCTAGGCCCGTGCTCAATAATCGCGAGCAACTCTGCACGATGCGGGTAAGCTTCACCTTGTGCCCGTCACTTAAAGCTAGGCTTTTCAGGACCTTCAGCTTCTTCTGCTACGCAACCAGTCTCCAGGGCTTTAGGTCACACAGGATTACACAATCTGTGTACTGGAAGCTATCGCCGGCGCTAACGCTAGCGCCCGGCGCTAGCAACAGAACCCAGTTCTACCCGGCAATAGTAACAGAACCCTATCCTGCTACCTATTGGTAAACACCTCCAGGAATCAACATATTAGCTCACCTGGAGCTACCGCCAGCGCTAATGCTAGCGCCCGACGCTAGTAACAGAACCCAGTTCTGCTACCATTTTTCGGGTATTTTCTGGGAAAAACCTCCAGATCACTTTGTTGTTGATGAGTCCCAAATACATACACATTTATGGACTTATCTGGGCCGATTTTCTAGTCTATGCACTTCACTTTAAACATGTTTTCACTCATATTTGATACTCCATGCTAAGTGCACCTTTAGGCCCATTTTTGGTGTTATTTCATGTTCTTCTTCTTTAGTAGTTTTCATGCATTGTTAAGTGCCACTTTCAGTGGCTGGATTCGTGGTTGTGCTGGAACAGGAGTCGTGCAGGTGTTCCCGGTACAATTCTGTACAGGAACACTGTGCACGATCACTGGTTCTATTGCGCATGACCACTGGTCGTGCGCCGCTGATCGTGTGCACTTAACCCTTTCTTTTTGAGTTCTGTCTCGGACAGTGCGCACGACCACCTACGATAGTGCGCACGACCACTGGTTGTGCTCACTTAACATCAATTTTACGAGTTCTGTTTCGACCAGTGTGCACGACCACCTACGATAGTGCGCACGACCACTGGTCGTGCGCCACTGGTCGTGCGAACATGGTATTTTATAAATTTCTTACATTGCAGGCTCCACCCAGGCAGGCGCACGATCACAGGATTCCAGCGCGCACGACCACTAGTCGTGCGCCAATGACCGTGCGCACTGTTTATTCCAGCGCCTATAAATACTCCTGCTCGCGAATTAGGTCGGGGATTCCGCCATTTGCTCCGCCGTTCCGCCCATTTCCGTAGGTGTTCGCCCCCTAGGCCTCCTTATCATCCAAGGGCTTCAAGGAGGAGATTCTACACTCATCTTCATCGCCAAGGAAGGAGTTCTTCGCATCGGACGTGGCCGGATTGTTAAACGCTGGAGAAGACGGGTCCATTGGGAGGTGTGACAGCCCTCCTCTACCCCGGATGCAGTTGAGACCGAGCTAGGACGTGGATTGACAACCCGACGATTCCTACCATGAATCTACAACGAGACTCCGGATTCGGTCATATCTCTTGCCTCTTTCTTCTACTTGTGTAGTTGTATTTGTTTGTAATCTCTCTATATTTAGATGATGACACTATAAATCTTGTTTATTAATGTTTATTTCATGTTTATGGAATCATACTATTCATATGTGTGAATGAGGAGCGCTGCCATCCATTTTCCACTCCACCACCGTGTCCGGTGCAGCACTAGCAATTGCTAGTGGCGTGCTTGTCGACGAGGTGCTTGCGACCCTCATCCATATGCCTACTCGTCCATCCGCCTAGCGAAGCGTGGCATAGCGGCCCGTGTAATCCATTCTGACTCCGCCGGTGCGAACCATTCCATCCGCTAGCCTTCTCGTCCATCCGCCTAGCGAAGCGTGGCATAGCGGCCCGTGTAATTCATTCGCCTAACGAAGCAGTGCGCTCAAGGCCTGCACTGTTCGATTCCGCTTGCCTACTCGCCCATCCGCCCTTGCGACGCAGTGCGCTCAAGGCCTGCCTAGTCTCCATCCCGCCAAGCGAAGCATTGCATAGCGACATTGCATAGGAGTAGTTGTAATATTTTCTTTTATTTTCCACAAACCAAATCCCCCATTTCCGCATCCATCCGACGTAAAGGACTTCGGTCTCAAGTCCTTCCTCGATAATAAACTCCACCTTACTGTGTTCCTTTGAGATCGATAATTGGGGATTCATTCCCATTTTATATTACTTGAACGATCGGTACACTGCCGTTTCGTGCCACAGTCTAGCTACCGCCTATAGCGGTGTGCGAGATTTGCGCCATCAAGTTTTTGGCGTCGTTGCCGGGGAACACAGACGTGTGAGTTTTCTTGAGAGGGAGAGCCGGGAGATAGTAGTTCTTCCAGTGTTTATAGCCACCTTTTTTATTTTTGTTTGCTTTTTAAATTTATATTGTTTGTTATTATTTCTTCTCTCCTATTTTAAAGTTTTAAGCAAGTTTAATCCAAGGAGTTTTATTAGTTTGTGTAGATTTCTTTGCAAAGAATTTCAGTTTCGTTTTATCTACATTTTATTGTTGAAAATGTCTTCATGGGATACTTCTCCGGGCACTAACGACATGATGGTCTATTATATAGACCAAATGAATGAGTTAAATGCTAGGCAGTGTAGGAACGTTGTTTGCTTGTTGTGTCGAGGAGAGGGTCATGAATTGAAGGACTGTCCTAGTCTTTTCAATCCTGATCGCCGTGCCTCCACTCATGACAACATTGTACCTATCACTCATTCTTTACCCATGGAGGCAATCGTGCCCTCTACCCCCGATCTTATTTCGTGCATGGACTCCTCACTCCCTGTGTATGGCTTCACTCCTAGTGATGATGATCACTCATCCATTGGCCAACAAGGAGAGGAATGGGAGCTCCTAGATGCACCTGAGTGGGATGAGGAAAGTATTCTTTCCATCGGGGAGGCTTTAGCAGATCTTTTTGCGGAGGAACCTGATATTTTACTTTCTGATTCTGATATTCCTCCAGTTTCTTTGCATGATTTTTCTACACACATTTTTTATGATCCTATCGAAGTAAAGGAGTGGGGTGATGCTTCTGACTTGGAGGGTGCTCCAAAGTGGGATGAGGATGTCATTTTCCTTGAAGGGGAGAATGATTACTTTGAACACGATGGTGCACCTCGGTGGGATGAGGAGGATACTCTCTCTGATGAGGAGGTTTGCACTTCTTCATGGGACGAGGAGGTCCAAACCACCACTGAGGCCTCTGAGTTCTCAAGTTCCCCTTGCTATGATATTTACGATGATGATAGTGATCTATCCTTGGATCCTGCTGGGAGTGAGATCGGGACCACTCTCCCGATTTTTGATTATTTATGTCATTCTTCTCTTTTATTTCCTGACCCCCCTTCTTCATCTGAGCCTGTGCAGGTTGAGTCTTCACAGGTACATCAGGAGGACTTGGATCATGATGCTCAAGTCAATGATGAGTGTATCCTCATATGTGAGGAGGTTGACCCCTCCTCCATAGAGGAAGCCTCATTCATTGCCTTCTCCCCTGCCGCCTCCCTGAAGATGATACCTTGCTCGGCAAGGATTTTTTTTGTGAGATGAGTGAGGACCAGGCCTACTCCTTTTCTTACATTCTCTACCCTCTACCTGTGAGTAGCAGGTATCTATATTTAGGTAGAGGGGTGACTGCTCTGTCTCCGTATCGGTACCCGCTACCGATGCGCATATTAGAACAGTTACCTGTGCATTTTCTTTTTCATAGGCCTATAAGCTAGAACTGTACAAAACCTGATTAAGTCGTGTTGGGAGGACAATAACCCCAGTAGTTATCTTACTTTTCCTGCATTTTTATTTCTTCTAATCATGTTTAGTAAGATGTAGTTTATTTTAGTTTGTCTTTTTCTTTTGTTTTTGCGGAGCTCACCCCTGCAGGTCCTTCTTCTGGATGGCGGATATTGCAGCTTTGTCTTGGTTTTCATGCGTCTTCTGGTGTGCTCACTTGCTGAGCATTGGGTACTCTCTTCCCCTAGCTCTTTTCTGAATTTCATAGCTATATATTTTGTGTATTGTCCAGTTTAAGTCTGGGGGAGAGTAGTTCTGTGTGCCCACGCACGTGCACTATTGCATTGCATGCTAGAAGTATTTCTATTTCATTTATTTAGTATTGTTTATTTTCTTTGCACACCACAGCACCAACTTGAGCGTGCGCTTAGCTGTTGGCACGTCGCGAGTCGAATTTGTCTCTTCTGTGTGATTTGAAAAATCATCATGCTGGCTTAGGATTATGAGGCGGAGTAAGATGTTGACTCCTATAGTGCTCCTAGTCGAGTGCTCATGCCTCGGATAAAAATTCGTGTAGATTCAATTTCTTTTTATGCTTTTAGATTATATCTTTCTATTAGTGTAGATATTGTTTCCTTTACTCAAAAAATTTTGTGAATCCGGTGTGAATCAAACGGTAGCATAGGGATGTGTGTAAACGATCGCTAGACTCGTATTGCTTGAGTCGGGAGAAAGGATTATCTTTCTCGGTGGCTAAGAACTTGCCCCAAGCGACTCTTGAAGCATGGGTATATGGTTAGTCAATCGCGTGAATGTGATATATGCCATCATTTTGGCCTGGTTGAGCTCTTGTGCCCATTCCTATCGCTCTATCCTCGTTAGCCCAGTTGTGCCTACCCGTTCTTTGATTCAGCCCCACTTTTATCTCACCAAAGCCTAAAAGTCAATCCTAGTCGCACACCCAAATTTGAGCTTTAGTTGTTTATTATTTTCATGATTGGGGTGTTGATGTGGTGTTATTTTTTGTGAAAGTGTGGATGCACTTCATTGCCCATTTTGCTGAAAATGTTTTGAAAAGAAGAGAAAAGAAAAAGAAAAAAAAAAGAAAAAAAGTAAAAAGAAAAGAAAAAGCAGTGCTTAATTGAAAATTCTTATAGATTTATGTTTGGGAGTAGGCGGTGCACACACCCATGTAGTCAAGTCCAAGTCTGGGGGTGTGGTGTACCCGCGTGTCTTTTTGTGGTGCTTGAGGATAGTTTTCTATGCTAGCTCATTTGGGTTTAGTGCGTAAGCCGTCATTTTATCATTGTATACCTCACCTAAACCCAAGCCCCATCTGAAACATAAAGTCCTATTGATTCACGCATTTGAGTCAAACCAGTGCCGTGGAGAGAGTGCGAACGGGCAAGCTTATGGTCACCGACATTGATGGATTTCAATGGTGTTGTCCCGAGCCCGGATCTTTGGCAATGCGCGCCTCAGCGTTCAGTTTACTTTCTTCCTATGTACGACTTTATGATTCACCGTGATTCACTTTTTGAGTAAATGTAATATATAAATACGCCCATAGAAAAGTATAAACTAATATGTACAATTAGGAATTTTATCTATTGTATTTCTACGCGTGTGAGCATGCGACTTCGCATGATACTCTGCTTGTTAATTTCTTTGTCAGCTATGTTTTTCCTGTCCGCGAGAGATGGTTTGCTCAGGACGCGCAAACAATTAAGTTCGGGGGTGTGATGAGTCCTAAATATATACACATTTATGGACTCATCTGGGCCGATTTTCTAGTCTATGCACTTCACTTTAAACATGTTTTCATTCATATTTGATACTCCATGCTAAGTGCACCTTTAGGCCCGTTTTTGGTGTTATTTCATGTTCTTCTTCTTTAGTAGTTTTCATGCATTGTTAAGTGCCACTTTCAGTGGCTGGATTCGTGGTTGTGCTGGAACAGGAGTCGTGCAGGTGTTCCCGGTACAATTCTGTACAGGAACACTGCGCACGATCACTGGTTCTATTGCGCACGACCACTGGTCGTGCGCCGCTGATCGTGTGCACTTAACCCTTTCTTTTTGAGTTCTGTCTCGGACAGTGCGCACGACCACCGGTCATGCGCCACTGTTCGTGCGCACTTAACATCAATTTTACGAGTTCTGTTTCGACCAGTGCGCACGACCACCTACGATAGTGCACACGACCACCGGTCGTGCGCCACTGGTCGTACGAACATGGTATTTTATAAATTTCTTACATTGCAGGCTCCACCCAGGCAGGCGCACGATCACAGGATTCCAGCGCGCACGACCACTGGTCGTGCGCCAATGACCGTGCGCACTGTTTATTCCAGCGCCTATAAATACTCCTGCTCGCGAATTAGGTCGGGGATTCCGCATTTTGCTCTGCCGTTCCGCCCATTTCCGCAGGTGTTCGCCCCCTAGGCCTCCTCCATCATCCAAGGGCTTCAAGGAGGAGATTCTGCACTCATCTTCATCACCAAGGAAGGAGTTCTTCGCATCGGACGTGGCCGGATTGTTAAACGCTGGAGAAGACGGGTCCATTGGGAGGTGTGACAGCCCTCCTCTACCCCGGACGTAGTTGAGACCGAGCTAGGACGTGGATTGACAACCCAACGATTCCTACCATGAATCTACAACGAGACTCCGGATTCGGTCGTATCTCTTGCCTCTTTCTTTTACTTGTGTAGTTGTATTTGTTTGTAATCTCTCTATATTTAGATGATGACACTATGAATCTTGTTTATTAATGTTTATTTCATGTTTATGGAATCATATTATTCATATGTGTGAATGAGGTGCGCCGCCATCCATTTTCCAATCCACCACCGTGTCCGGTGCCGCACTAGCAATTGCTAGTGGCGTGCTTGTCGACGAGGTGCTTGCGACCCTCATCCGTATGCCTACTCGTCCATCCGCCTAGCGAAGCGTGGCATAACGGCCAGTGTAATACATTCCGACTCCGCCGGTGCGAACCATTCCATCCGCTAGCCTTCTCGTCCATCCGCCTAGCGAAGCGTGGCATAGCGGCCCGTGTAATTCATTCGCCTAACGAAGCAGTGCGCTCAAGGCCTGCACAGTTCGATTCTGCTTTCCTACTCGCCCATCCGCCCTTGCGACGCAGCGTGCTCAAGGCCTGCCTAGTCTCCATCCCGCCAAGCGAAGCATTGCATAGCGGCATTGCATAGGAGTAGTTGTAATATTTTCTTTTATTTTCCACAAACCAAATCCCCCATTTTCGCATCCATCCGACGTAAAGGACTTCGGTCTCAAGTCCTTCCTCGATAATAAACTCCACCTTACTGTGTTCCTTTGAGATCGATACTTGGGGATTTATTCCCATTTTATATTACTTGAACGATCGGTACACTGCCGTTTCGTGCCGCAGTCTAGCTACCGCCTATAGCGGTGTGCGAGATTTGCGCCATCAAGTTTTTGGCGCCGTTGCCGGGGAATCAACATATTAGCTCACCTGGAGCTACCGCCAGTGCTAATGCTAGCGCCCGACGCTAGTAACAGAACCCAGTTCTGCTACCATTTTTCGGGTATTTTCTGGGAAAAACCTCCAGATCACTTTGTTGTACAACAAAGTACAAGAACCCGAAACACAGCATATACACAGAGTCTTCTCTGGCACGCTACAAGCAATAAACATCGCCAATCCAGACCAACCTGTCCAGATGGGCTTCACACAGCATGCCTATGTCCGTACTTCCATTCCGGACTCTATATGCAATTTATGGGGGAATAACTTCAACCCACCAGAAGATCCGATCTACTAATTAGTAGGAGTCTTCCAAATCATGCAAATCAAAGGACGTACATGTTCAAGGATTAGGGAGGATAATCGTTACCCTCGTTGTTCGTTTCGGTGCCATAGAACTGAGAGGGAATTGGTTGGAATCTGTGATGGCACAAGCACACAGGTACTTCTTCACTAATCTCCCTCCCAGCATGACGAAGGATCACCTTCAACTGATCTCCTTCCCAGCTCTCAGCCCACTGCTCTCAGAAATACAGAGGTTTTCAGAGAAAATGAGAAGAAACATCGGATTTTGCTGCATATATGATTTTCCCGCTACCGTAGGCGCTAGCCACTAGCGCCTGGCGCTAGCTCAGAGTCAGTACCGCTTAGGGACACTACCTCCGGCGCTAGCCCTAGAGCCTGGCGCTAGCTCCCTGACTTCAAATCATTTTCATTTTTCATGCACTTGAAAATAGGGGTCTTACAATCCTTCCCCCTTAAAAGAATTTCGTCCCGAAATTCTAACAGTGCAAATAATCAAAAAGATACAAAATAAGACTTGTACATCAACGGAACAGCTCGGGAAACTCCTCACGCATGGTTTGCTCATGCTCCCATGTAAGCTCCTCCCGACCGCAGTTGTTCAAGCGGACTTTGACCATCTTGATCAATTTATTCCGCAGTTGTTTGACATCAGTGTCTTCGATGCAAATAGGCGTGACCATCGTCTTCAACCCATCATCGACTGAAACTTGACTAGCCACAAGTACTTGGCTAGGCTCTGGTACAGCTTTCCTCAGCATTGATATGTGGAACACATCATGCAAACCGCTCAACTCTGTCGAAAGAGCGAGCCGATAGGCAGCTTTGCCAACACGCTCCAGTATCTCAAACGGTCCAAGGTATCTCGGACTCAACTTTTTCAAGCGTCGAATCCTGGACACACCCATGAAAGGTTTGATCTTGAGATATACTCAGTCGCTTACGGCGAACTCAACATTCATGTGCTTGGCATTGTAGTATTTTGCTTGCCTATCCTGCGCCACCAACAATCGCTCCAGATTGTTCGAATAGTCGAATTTGCATCTTCGACTTCCTTCCGCTTAAACAGCTTTGTCTCTCCAGTCTCCGCCCAAGCCAAGGGAGTACGGCAAGCTCTACCATAGAGGGCCTCGAAGGGTGCCATCTTTATACTTGCCTGGTAGCTGTTATTATAAGCGAACTCGATCTTGAAAAGATGATCTTCCCACTTCTTACTGAAGTCAAGGACGCACATTCGGAGCATATGTTCCAAAGTTCTGTTAGTACGTTTAGTCTGTCCATCCATTTGAGGGTGAAAGGCAGTACTCAACTTTAATTTTGTACCTAACAACTGGTGGATTAGCCTCCAATCTTTTGAAGTAAAGTGTCCATATCGGTCACTTACGATGCTATGGGGCACACCGTGTAATCGTACAATGCTATCAACATATAGCTTGGCTAACTTTCCACTGAATCGTCCCGCTGGTTCGGAATAAAGTGGGCTACTTTTGTCAAGCGATCCATGATCACCCAAATAGCATCTTTATGTCTTGGTACATTTTTGTGCTCCCCGGGTGAATTGAGTATTTTGAGAAATGTGCTTCGTACATCAATTCCTCCCGCAATTTTCCCACATTTAGGATGCACAACCGACCGTCTTTCCATATAAGACCGCCATCCAATACAGACTCTGCAGCAGACCCATCCCCAGTCTCTGCTAAGTAGCGCTGCATACTCGAATCAAGCTCTAGGGCTTGTCGTATCCTATCCGCGAGGTCGTATTGCACCTCCGTCCAGTTCAAGCACGCAATCGCACTAGAAATTCTCTCCACACAGGAGATCTCTAAAGCTTCCAAGTCATTGATCAGACGTGAGTCATACATCTGAATCTAGCTGGCTTGCGTAGAAGTTCTTCAGCTCAAAGCATCTGCGATGACGTTTTCCTTCCAAGGAGTATAGTGTATCTCGAAAGTGTAGTCCCCCAGGAACTCCATCCACCTTCGTTGTCGCATATTGAGCTCTTTCTAATTTAGCAGATACTTTAGGCTCTTTTGGTCCATAAAGATATAAACCTTCATGCCATACAAGTAGTGTCGCCACAATTTCAGAGCGAAGATCATGGACGCCAACTCCAAGTCATGGATCTGGTAATTCTACTCGTGCACTTTCAACTGGCGAGAGCCATAAGCTATCACTTGATCATTCTGAAGAAGTACGCAGCCTAAGCCGCTCCCTGACGAATTGCTGTAAATTTCATAGCCTTCTGCACCACATGGCAAACACAAGATTGGTGTTGTGGTCAGATGACTCTTTAACTCCTCAAAAGCTCGTGCACACGCTGGTGAGCAAACGAACTTCTGATCCTTCCTTGTTGTTGAAGTGCTGAGACTGAGCGGTCTGTCTGGAGACCGGGCGGTCTGTCTGGAGACCGGGCGGTCTGTCTGGAGACCAGGCGGTCTGGTTGGTGACCGGGCGGTCTGGATTCCTTTCTCTCTGGCGGTCTGATCGTTTCAGACCGCGCGCTCTCTGAGGCTTGGCGAGTTGAAGATGAAGACAGGCGGTCTAGCCCTGCTTCCTGCGGTCTGTCCTTTACAGACCGCTTGTTCTCTGGAGGGTTCGGGAGCGAGGTCTGATATCTCAGACCGAGCGGTCTCAGCAGTCTCAGCGGTCTCCCTATGTCTGACCGCCCAGTTCTGTATTTTGTCCTGTATAGTGTTTTGTCCCACATTGTTTATTTGTAATCTCTTCTCTCTCCTCCATTCTATATAAAGGAGGTTATACCTTTGTAATAATCAAGTTTTTTGGAAATAAAAATTGTTATTCTCCATTTTTTTGGTTTTATTTTTCCTGTTTGCATACTTGTCAAGGTTGTGAGAGGAAGAGCAATCCGTGAAAAGTTCTCCACGAAGCACCGATAATAGCCGGCAAGTCCAAGGAATCTCCTGACTTTCGCTACTGTCTTCAAAACGGGACACTCCTGGATAGCAACTATCTTTGCCGGATCTACCGCGATACCCTCACCACTCACCACATGACCAAGGAACGCCACCGAGGTTAGCCAAAACTCACATTTGGAGAACTTAGCATACAGCTGACTTCGTCGCAGGGTCTCGAAAACTACGCGTAAATGAATCACGTGTTCTTCTTCATACTAAGAGTATACCAGAATATCATCAATAAAGACAATCACAAACCGGTCAAGGCACTCTCTAAAGGTCCTATTCATCAGACCCATGAACATTGATGGTGCATTCATCAGTACGAATGACATAACGGTAAACTCATAGTGACCATAGCGGGTACTAAATGCCGTCTTGGGAATGTCGCACTCCCGAATCCGCAATTGTTAGTATCCAGGCTTAAGATCCAGCTTTGAATACACCGTTGATCCGACTAGCTGATCAAACAATTCGTCGATTCGAGGAATTAGATACTTGTTCTTCTCGGTCAGCTTGTTCAATTCTCGATAGTCTATGCATAGACGCAGACTTCCGTCCTTCTTCTTCACAAAGAGGATAAAACCATATTCTCAATATACTAAAAATTCTTTCACTGAGTGGATAATTCCTCCAAGGAGATATCATCCACAAGGCTATAAGGATCAGACTGAGATATCTTACATTTTAGATTTTTGTGGAAAGACAATAGGACCCAAGGTAGTCTGGGTCAAGAACATCTAACATATTAAATAAGGAGAGGAACACCACCTCTACTAGAGACATTTTGCAGGTACAGGACCACTATCTCAAGCAGTCATTTCTTCCAAGACATTCTTCATTTTTTTGAAGAACAACAACTTAAGAAGTTCATGACCACCAGGATAAAACTCTCTTTCCTTTGATATCAGAGATTTCAACTGATATCAGAGGACTTTCAATTGGATCAAACTCCCAGTAGCAGAAATAAAGGAATGGGTTCATACCCTTAAGACAAAGAATGCAACAACATAATCAGGATAAATTTCTGTAAATCAGATTGCATCATTCCCTTGCTCCTCTTCAAATATCCCTTCTTCTAGGAGCCAAGCTTCAGGTCTTCCTGAAAGTAGGAAGGGGGAGGTGTTTCATGAAGAAGCTCCTTTTGATAGGGAAAGATGCTTTAAATGTTTCATGAAGAAGCTTTTGATAGGCACGGTGAGATGCTTTTTGATAAGGGAAGATACTTTAGAAAGAAGCTCCATATGATGTAGTTTCAGATGCAGTTATGATGCAGAATCAGATGCAGAATCATATGGTTGTTGATATAGAAGAAACTCCAGTTACAGCTCCAATTCCTATGATTGCTTTGCTAAAGAAGATTATCAATGTTTTCCAGTTACAGTTGAAGTAACAGATAAAGTTGATTTAGTGAAGTCACCTCCAGCTCAGATAAACAAAGCAAAAGCAAAAGATATATGCGCTATGTTTTTCTATTGTTTTATTATTTGAATTTTGTTAAATAGTGTCCTAACCCAAATAGGGGGAGATTGTTGGAATAACCCTATTACTGATTTGGGCTAGGATCAATATCTGGTGTTTTGTTTATTTAATTGATTTTGTCAAATAGTGTCCTAACCCAAATAGGGGGAGATTGTTGGAACAACGCTATAACTGATTTGGGCTAGGATCACTATCTGTTGACTAGGACTAAGTTGACCCCCATTGTATAGTCTAAGGGTCAAAGTTTTAGGCTGTTAAGTTAGCTAGAACTTAAGGAAAAGTTAGGGTTCTTCGTTCGACGAACTGCTATCTGTGTTCGACGAAATGCATTCTGCGTTCGACGAACGTCTTGCTCCAATTCGACGAACTTGCCAAGTCTCAGCATTCGACGAACTTCCCAAGTCTCAGCGTTCGACAAACTCTATTCTGTGTTCGACGAAAGTGCTTCTTAGATCGACTAATTCAATTCTTCCAGCCAGATTAAGCAGTCTATTCTTCAGTTCGATGAACTCCAACTTGAGATTGACAAACTCCAGTCTACGTTCGATGAATCGACAACAGAAGTTTAGTTCGATGAAATAAACATTCAGTTCGATGAACTCAACCTTCAGATCGACGAATTCTTATCTCAGCTCGACAAATTTTCTACAGATCAGTTTTATTCTATTCTCTGAACTCAGATCGACTATCAGCAACGGATCTATTCTTTACAGTTATTTATTTCTAGATAAGACAAGAATTAAATTCCTTCTTCTATTTTATTCCTTTCCATTCTCTTCCCGAGAAAGTAGCCGTTTGGTATATTGGAAAAGGAAAAGGAATTAAAGTCTTGCTTGCAGTTCCAAGAATTAATCCTCCTGATTATTATATTCCTTATTCAGAGGATTTGAAATTAAAATCAGAGTTATATTGTCAAAGAAAGAAAGAGAATAGTACCACAGACACAATGGAGAAGTATCAGTCGACAGAGAAGATATTCTAGAGAGGAAAATACACAAAAAGTCAAAAAGATTTACAGTGTTCATCCTCAAGCAGCACATTCATTCTCCGAGAACATCAACAAGATTAATCTCTCAGATTACTGCTGCAAGTCCAAATCTTCAAGAGCAACAACAAATATGAGAAACATGGTCTCTCAGATTCATCAGCATCAAAGAAGATTTGATTCATCCAAGTGAAAGCTCCATCACCAACTGTCAACCATTTCTATCAGACAGCGGGAGCTTTACAACAACATAATCCACTAGTCATCTCTCAGATTTTTGACAGAGAAGAACTTCATAAACCTTCTTTTTCCCATCATATACAGGGTTCTAACTCCCTTCAAAAGTTAACTGTTTGGTGGCAGGGCACCTGAACAAAAAACCTGTAGTTATTGTTTTGGGCACCTGATCAAAACTCCATTGGTGGCAGGGCACCTGATCAAAAACCTGTAGTGGATTCCTACCAAGTGTAGTAGAAGAGTAGATGTACCCAAGTTGTTTGGGGAACCACTATAGATCCTTGTGTCCTTTGTGTTAGTGTTTATTCTTCTGTGCTGTGTTGTGTGATTTCTTTATTTTGTTTTTATAACTCACTTTGTTATAGACTTATAAATATCACTATTTTAATTCTGCTATAAAAACAAGTTAAAAGTTTTTAATACTCTATTCACCCCCCTCCCCTCTAGAGTAAATCTAAGATCTAACATCACTTTCATATAACAACCCCACCCCTTTTTGGGGCAGTGGTACTCCATCCCTACAAGCAAGAGTCAACAACATATAAACACATGTATCCGCAAACAACACTAGCGTAGGCATCCACAGCCATCCACTTCGTGCTCTCAAGGCACACTTTGGCATACTTCCCGAGTTATGCCTCCAAGCTAAGTCTTATTTCAACTTATACAAACAACTTGAGCTAGGCTGCACACATGAAGTTTCGGCACTCTTCCATAGCCCGGTGCACCGAGGGGCGACTTCTTCACCACCACTATGGGTGGGTTCGGATCAGCTAGGCCCATGCTCAATCATCGCGATCAACTCTGCCCGATGCAGGTAAGCTTCTCCTTGTGCCCATCACATAAACCTAGGCTTTTTAGGCCCTTCAGCTTCTTCTGCTACGCAACTAGTCCCCAGGACTTTAGGTCGCACAAGATCACACAATCTATATACTGGGAGCTACCGTCGGCGCTAACACTAGTGCCCAACGCTATCAACAGAACCTAGTTCTGCCCGACACTTGCAATAGAGCCCTGTCCTGCTACCTCTGGGTAAACACCTCCAGGAATCAACATATTAGCTCACCTGGAGCTACCGCCGGCTCTAGTAACAGATCCCAGTTCTGCTACCATTTTTCGGGTATTTTCTGGGAAACACCTCCAAATCACTTTGCTGTACAACACAATACAAGAACTCGAAACACATCATATACACGGAGTCTTCTCCGGCACGCTACAAGCAATAAACATCGCTAATTCGGACCAACCTGTCCAGATGGGCTTCACACAGCATGCCTATGTCCGTACTTCTATTCTGGACTCTATATGCAATTTATGGTGGAATAACTTCAACCCACCGGAAGATCCAATCTACTAATTAGTAGAAGTCTTCCAAATCATGCAAATCAAAGGACGTACATGTCCAAGGATTAGGGAGGAGAATCGTTACCCTCATTTCTCGTTTCAGTGCCATAGAACTGAGAGGGAATTGGCTGGAATCTGTGATGGCACAAGCACGTAGGTACTTCTTCACTAATCTCCCTCCCAGCACAACAAAGGATCACCTCCAACTGATCTCCTTCCCAGCTCTCAGCCCACTGCTCTCAAAAATGCAGAGGTTTTCAGAGAAAATGAGAAGAAACGTCGGATTTCGCTGCATATATGATTTTACAGCTACCACCGGCGCTAGCCACTAGCGCCTGGCGCTAGCTCAGAGTCGATATCGCTTAGGGATACTTCCGCCAGCGCTAGCCCTAGTGCCTAGCACTAGCTCCCTGACTTCAAATCATTTTCATTTTTCATGCACTTGAAAATAGGGGTCCTACACAACTAAACCGCTGAGACAAGACCAAGAGTCACTGAGAAGGAGCCTAGGCCAGCTAAGCTGCAGATAGATAAAATCCGCTGAGATAACTGCCTGTCTTAACGGATCTGCTGAGACAGAACACATGCACCCGCTGAGACAGGAAGCTATCTCAGCCCATCCACTGAGACAGATTCAAATATGCAGATGAGCTTTACTTTTGGCACAAAGAGTTGTAAAGTGAAAATGATGTTCCAATCACTCCCATGCTATGTCAGGAGGATATCTGATTGTCATTGAAAGTCGAGACCATTATAAGAGAAACAATTAGGGCTTTGTAAAGTCTCTCGATCACTCACAAAAAAGAAGAACATTACTGTTCCATTGCCGACAGCCAAGAAAACCTTCATTACTGTTACCTGAAGCTGCAAGGAGAGAATTAATTGCTCATCTTGATCAAGTCAAGATAGGGCAAATTGATCCTCACTCTTTCTCTAAAGTCAAGGATCAGAAGAATCAAAGTTGATGCCATTGGACTCATCCCAGATTCAAGACTGCTTCTGTAGCTGTTCAACAATAGAAGATTAGGTGTATTCCATCTACTTTTGTTATTCATACATTGTTATTGTTATAGGAACTTAACAGTTCTAAGTTGTAGGGCATAGTTGCCTGAGTGTAGGGTTGCCTAGCCTCAGAAGTAGAGCTGTGTGTTCAGCTTGAGTGTAGGATCATTGGATGATCTGAGGTATGGCTGTTGAGCCTGAGGTAGGGCTGTTAAGCCTGAGGTAAGGTTTGAGAAAACCTGAGAGATCTGTGTTGTAAGCTCTTGGAACTGTGTTTGGAGGTATTGGCCTTTTCTAACTCTGTGTTAGAAAGGTGAAGGGGGAAAGAGGACTACTCAAGACACACTGTCTTGAGGAACCTCTATAAATCTTTGTGTGGTATCTGGATGCTTGATGCATAACTAACTTAAAATCAGAAAATAGGTAATTTATAGTCAAAAGAAAAATAAACTTATTCACCCCCACCCCCACCCCCTTTAGATGACTAAGACTACATCCTAAACAAACTATCGAGTGGTATCAGAGGTAGGTTGGTCAAGAAAGACATAACTATTTGACCAAATTCTTCAAAGGAATAGTCTTATCTGCATCCAATGGCTTCCACTGGAATGCAGAAGGAGATGGGCTCCAAGAAGTTGCCCATATGCAACAAAACAAATTTTGGCATATGAAAGTAGAGGGTTAGACTATTTATGGAAGCATCTGACCCTAGAATCTACATTACTGTTAAGAAAGGTCCCTTCACTTTCCAAATTGTCTCTACAATAGATACAACTAGAAGAGTGGACAAGCCATTTAATGAGTTAACCAAGGATGAACTTACCTTGTTCACTATGGACAAAAGAGCCCAGAACATCATAGTTAATGCTATTGATGACTCCACATTTCAGAACTTGGTGCACTGCAATACAACCAAGGAAATATGGGATACCTTAGTAGTATATATGGAAGGGACAGCTGAGGTGAGGGATGATAGAAAATTCTAAATAAGGAATATGAAGCTTTCAGGCAGCAGGGCCAAGAAAGCATCTCAATCTGTTATGAAAGGTTCTTCAGGATAGTCAATGAGCTAAGAACTTATGAAAGAGTATTCACTGATTATGAGCTGAATGACAAGTTCCTTAGAACTCTAACTAGAGACTGGGACACAAAGATTTGTGCCATTAGGGAGGTTGCCAAACTAGGTGAAACTCCCACTCACACATTATTTGGGAAGCTGCTCTCTTATGAGATGCAGCTATCTGCTAGAAAGGAAGAGGACACCTCCTCAAGGGCTTACCCAAGGGAGAGAGTTGTTGCTCTCAAAGCTGACAACTCCAAGAAGAGCAAAGCCAAGATGCTGTCTCCTCCACAGAGGACTGCTGAAAGTGAAAACTCTGAGCTAGCCTCCACAAAATGCTCCCCATTTGATGAGGAATTTGCTACCTTTACAAGGCAATTCAAGAAGATGATGAGGAGGAAGCAGTGGAAGAACAAACCCTCCTCCTCCTCACACTCCAAGAAGGACCACAGTAGATCAGAAAGGCAGCACCCCAAGTGTGACAGGTATGAACCTAAATCTAGTAAACATGTTTCAAATAACATAATTTGCTATTGCTGCATCAAGCCTGGACATGTCATTGCTGACTATCCAGTCAAAAGAAAAGAAAAAAGTGATAAGAAGCCACATCACCAAAAGGATATGAAGGGGGGAAAATCCTTCCTAGCAAAGAGAGTGAAGAGCTGGAGTGAATCTGAATCCTCAACTTCAGATTCAGATGACAAAGAAGAAGACTACATTGGGCTATTTGCAGCTAAAAGAGATGATGACTTTCCTGCTGCTAGGTTAGGAATCATGGCCCCTCTATCTCACTCAAACAGTGACATAGAGGAGGATGATGAGGACAATATCAAATTTGGACTCATGGCCCTCACTGATGATGAAGCAAGTCAGAATAACTCTGAAAATGAATAGGTACTAATTCATATCATCCCTTCATCTGATTATGAGACAAGCCCGAAATTCTTGAAAATAATTCAAAATCTGAGGAAGATGTCAATCAATTGATTGATAGGTATGGTGTTCTATTGGAAGCTCTAACGAAGAGCAAAAAGCTGGCAAAGATGCAAGCCCAAGAAATTGCTTCCCTTACGATGGATAAGGAAAGGTGCACTAAACCATCTACCCTGGCGGCTCAGATGAGTAGAGAAATAAGCCATCTAATGGGGATGACAATTATCCATTTGAGCCCCATCTATCAAAAGAACAAGGTCATCAAGGACCTTGAGGTGAAGCTTCTGAAGGAAAAGAAATTAGTGGCTCAATTCTCCAAGCCCAAATCTGTGCTTCTTATAATTGACACCTTTTCCTCTCAAACCAATAGGAGAGGACTAGGATTCAATAAAATGGAAGTGGGAGAAGGGAGTGGAGAAAAGAGCAAGGAGAAGGCTAAGCCTCAAACCACCTTTCAAAAGGTGTTGCTTCCCTCCAACAGGTATGACCATGAAAGCATGTTTGGTCACTGGAAGAATGGAAGCTCCTATAGGAAGGAAAACACTCCTTCCCATAGTGGAAGAAAGGGCATGGGCTTGATGTTAGAAAATGGTCTTCCGCATCTCCTAGGTTTGAGAATAACAAATCCTATGTGTATTTGATCTTGTGTGGTTAAGTGTACAGGCAAACAAGTCCATACGACTCAAGGACAACACATGAAGGTTGCCCCCAACTTTGAAGTCAAAAATTCCAAGATTCCCACTAGCGTCGGCGGTAGCACCTAGCGCAAGTGCTAGATTTGATTAGAGCAATTCTGGGAACATCTTTAGAAGGCGCTAGCGCCAGGCGGTAGCTGATAGCACAGGCGGTAGCGAGGAGCACAAGAGGCAAGCCGACAATGTTTCCCTGGAAAGAAAGATATGCACACGCAGAATAATACTATACCGGGATAGCGCCAATGGTAGTGTTAGCACAGGCGCTAACGCTCTCTCCTATAAAAGGAGCCCTCTTCTCTCATTTTCCTTAGAGAAGTTGAAGAGAGGTTTAGTGCCATAATTCCAAGCCTTGTTTGGCCAAGAGTTGATCTCCCACCAAAAAGCTTAGAGAGATTCTGAAGGAGGACTTCGTCACGCTATATCCGAAGGACGATCGCTTCAACCACGCATATTCTACAGCGATCCTTCATCTCTGACTTCAGAAGTTCTTTAGAGGGAGTTTTTTATATTATTGTTGTTTATTTCACATCTTTATCCTTATAATCACTTAGTGGATTTGCCTCGTGTTGGCGACTAGGTCTGGGTAGGACTTAGGGAAGAAATTTGCCTCGTGTTGGCGGCTAGATCTAGGTTAGGTCTAGGAGGTGCTCGAGGCCATATCCGCGGAAGGATTGACTAGAGCGTATTGAGGCCTTATCCGGGGAAGGATATGCTAGGGACATCGGTTCATGGGGATACGAGTTAGGATAGAAAACAAAAAAGAGTTTTATTATTATTCGCCTCCGATTTCTAGCATTATAGAAATCTAGTTTTGTAATCAATTTTATGAATAATAATCATGTGTCTCTTTGTGTAATAAAATTGATTTTATTCTTCATTTATCTAAAGTGTTTATTATCCTCTCTTTCAATATAAAATAATTTAGATCTTTATTTAAAAGCACTATTTTAATATCTTATTCTTTCAAGTCATTCAAAATATAACATAAATTTTTAAAACCCTTATTCACCCCCCCCCCCCCTCTAAGGGCGCCTACAGATCCAACAAGTGGTATCAGAGCTAGGTTATTCCAAATGGGCTTAACAACCGAGAATAATGGAGTCTCATGATCTCGCTTCTATTAGTGGGGGAAATTTTAACGAAGAAAAAAAATCTCTTGCACCACCTTTATTCGAAGGAAGAAATTATAAAGGGTAGAAATTGTTAATGGAAAAATTTATTAAAAATTTAGATATTGAAGCATGGAATATAGCAATAGTAAGACCAGCGGATGAAACAAATAAAAAAGAATGTAACCTAAATGCTTTAAATAGTATTTTGTGCCTTATCTTAAGAAATTTTCAAATTGATTTATTGCTTTTCCAGTGCATACAAGGTATGGAAATTTCTTGAAGAAATGTATGATTTTTCTCTTATAGGTATGGAACAAAAGCAAGAATTTGAGAACACACAACCTCGCACAGATGTTCAAGAAAGCTCCTCTCACGATGAATCAATGGAGAGCACATCAAGTGGAAAAGAAGAAATCTTATCTTTGGAAGATGAATGTTAAAAATATAAAGATAACAAAGCAACTATATGCTCAAATTTCACCGCATCCAAAAGCACTGTAAGGAAATCAAATTCTATCTTTTGCAATTCTATTTCTGCATTACAATTGCTACAAACTACTAAGCGTAAAATTAAGAAATTAGAAAATTTAAATTCAAAATTACGCTCAGAAAATAAAAACTTAAAAGCTAAAATTAATGTAGAAACAAAGATTGATGTGTTTGATTATTCTCCACCTTGCAGTTTATTTGAAAATATAAAACCGTGTTTTGATTGTAATAATATTAATGAAAAATTCAAGGATTTTGAAAAAGAACTATTAATTGTAAAAGAACAAAATAAAAAATTATCTTTAGAAATTCATCTTTGAGAAGTAATTGTGCTACATGCAAAAGTTATAAAATTGAAATCAAAGAGATGGATGAAACATTTGAGGAATTTAGAAATAATTATCAAACTCATATTGATTCAATTGTTTCCACTCTTAAAAATAGCACAATAGCTTATATAAAACTAGGGATAATCTTAAGGCCAAAAATGATGAATTAAAATAAAAAATCAACTTGCTTATGAAAATTATGAATTCACAACATACAAATTTAGAATATCAAGTAATATCTAAAAGCAAGTTGAATACAAATATGAATATCTTAAATAAACCTAATAATGGGAATAAGAAACAAAAAGTTTTTGTAAATCAAAAAACAAATCATCATTATTTACAAAATCATGTTTTCCCAACTTAAAATTGAAATTTCACAAATTTCCTATGAACGATACTTTCAATTATAATCTTCAAAATAAATATAACCACAATAGAAATTTGATGTATAAAAATAACATTAAACCAAGATTTGAATGGAGACCCAAAATTAAAATTGAAACATTAACTTCACATGAAAGGACCCATTCATCATTATCTACCCACAAACCAATATGATATACTTGGGTACCCAAAGGAACCAACTCACATGGTCAACTTTGGATAACTAAATCTCTTATTCACTAGTATCTTTCATTTGCATGAAGTAGAAATAAATCAAAATGAATTACAAAAATCTCTACTTAATGATATGCCTAATGTTCCTTTTTATTTTCTTTGTTTTTCACCTTATTATAAGCTATCATGTCATGGTCATCTTACATATTGTTGGAAATATGATTTTATCTCTTAAAAGCTTAATGAGTTTATAAATCAAATTGATCAAAATTCAAAGTCAGATTTTATTTTGGTGACCAATCTATTAATATTAAAATTATTGCCTATAATTATCATATAGTATTCATATAAATTGAACAATAAATTTGCTATAAGTTATTTTAATTAAATCAAATTATTAGGCTATTAAGCACTTTAGCCTTCATCAACAAAATTAGAGAAATAACATGATCTAAAAGAAAGTTCAAGATCTAAAAGAAAGCTCAATTTTCAATATGTTCTTTTTCTTTTTCAAAACAAAAATTGTACCTTGATTCACTCCTTGATATCAAACTTGATCTAAACCATCACTATTGTTCACCTATCAAAAATCACATATTTAGTCAAAATTCATAAGTAAAAAGAAAATCACTAAAATGTATTGGAAGAATTTACCATCATATTGAATATTGAATGCACATGCACCACCATGATCTATTGATGTCCTTTGATAAAATTCTCTAAAAACCATATATCATAATTCATATCAAAATCTTCTAAAAATAACTATTTCTATCCCATTTATATGAATTATATGATGACAATTGGAAGTATAAATTGCATACCATGGTTGGTGTATTATGTGTGTATTATGATTTATTCCAAGTTTAGACCTTAGAATCATCTTGATATCAATAAGAACAAATCAAATAGAATCTTCACATCATCTTAGGCCTATAAATTGAATCACTATTATACTTTGACATAACATTAATCTCAAACTTATCATACTAACATTGTCACATAAAAGAATAATTATGTCTATGTTAGGTTTTATATGTTTGCCAAGATATACAGGTTGGATTCTTATCTAGGGCTTATCCATGTTATTCTTTGCATAAACATCATTTCATGCTAATCATTTAAATCATACTTGTTGGCTTATTCGAACATGATATCTTGTACTTACATTTCCTATCATTTCCAACTTACATTATATTGATAAATATAAGCCTTAGAAAAAACAAAATGAAGATATAAGAAAATATATATCATGCATTGTCAAGTCGTATAAAAAATCGCTAACGTTTCATGCAATTTACATTATCTAGACATCTCCAAAAATTCTGAAATTTCTGCATGAAACTACTCTTGGGACACTCAAGATCAATAATCAGAATTTCCAAAATCTTGAAAAATAATGTACTATTTCTCGCGCTAGCGCCAGCGTTAGCAAACTTCTCTGATTTTTTGTATTTTTTATTTTTTGCAAAATCCCTAAAAATATGTTATTTTATATGTACTACTTATTTTTGCATATCTACATATTATTGATTTTTGAAAAATTGAAATACAAAATTACAAAAGCCAAAATACAAAAAAAAATTATTTTTGTGGTTATTTGTTTGTTTTGTTTTATATGCAAACAACAAAAATCAAATACAAAAATATAAAACATAAAACTCATTAAAATATTATTTGTTGAACTTCACATTTTTATTTACATATATCTTGCGAAAGGGAGATTTGGGCTATCATCCCATCACATCTCCTAGTACCGGGCGAACCCCTCATAGGATAGCCCTCGGGAAGTCCAAGATCAATTATAAGAGTTCAAATCTTAAAACAAAATTATTTTTTCAAACTATCATAAAACTGTACGAACTTTATTGTAAAAAATCGAGCATGATTTAATATATTATTTCGACCTTCTTCAATGTTGAAATTTATCTTTTCAAACTACTTTGAATATTGTTTTTATCATGCTTTGATATATCTAATCACATGTGCATCAATTATATTGTAAAAAGTGTGTAGAACCAAGCTTAGCATGCCTCTAAGTATCAGTAAATGCTTTATGGTTGATAATTATTGAAACCGGTTTCTCGGTCTCTTGTGGATCTCGGGGCCCTCACCAGAATGAGGGGCGGCTAGCCCTTACTGATCCCTCAGAGAAGACAGACGGAAAACTAAGAAAATGACTAAGGCCTTAGTCGCAGCGAGGATGTCCCTCCACTAACCCGGAAGATCGTTGAGCGCTTCCCCTCCTGAGCCAAAGCTGAGACTCGGGCACCTTGGAGAGCTTTGGAAATGCTAACCAAAGAAAGCCTGAGGAGAGAGAAGCTGAAGTGAAGTCCTCTCCAAAGGTGCCCTTAAGGTCCTATTTATAGATTTTTTGGTCCGGCCTGCGAATAGCAGGATTCTGCTTTTTGATTTTGCTATCCGCACCCCAAATGGGTCTGCTAACAGCCAAACTCCGCTGTTTGGAGAGGCTAAAGGCAGACCACCAAGGGTAAAAGGGTAATTTGACCCTATTGACTTATGGGCAAGGGGCTGTGAGAACCTTCCTGCGAGATCTTATGTTCTCGCGGGCCTCCTCGCGAGCCCTACTCGCAATGCCTCTCTTAGGCGATCGCCCTGCGAGGACCTCGCTGGCCTCCTCCTGGCGGTATCGGCCGAGGTCTGATCTCGCGAGCCTTCCGGCGGGACCGTCTTCTGATTTTGCCGCCTACTGAACATATTTCGCTGGACACCTTACTGGACATAGGTCTCTCCTACCAGCGGCCTGCGAGGTATTGGTTTGTCAGCCCTCGTCTGGCTAGTCCCCTGAAGATATCTGCCGAGGTCTGGATTTCGCAACTCCTGTTGCGAGACCGTCCCTTTGGCTTCAATGAGCATAGAACATTTCGTCGACTTCAGATGGTTTCGCCGAACAGGGGTATGGTCGACGAGGCCGGGGAAGTTCGACGAACACACCCGCGAGCGCTTGTCTCGCCGACCCTTCTCGCTCTCCCTTCGGCGAGCTCCGTTTACTACCTTCTGTAGACCATCTCCTTGCCTGGCGAATATCGGGGTTGTACACAATCCCGGCTCTTCGTGAGGACATTTGTTCTCGCGAAGAGTCATCCAACCCCTGGTATTCGCCCGCTCCTTGATGACCTGTCGGGAATCTGTGGTGGGACCCACCATGTGGGCTATAAATATCGTCCTGAGTCTCCAGTGGCGTGCGCTACTACTTCCCTTCCTCTCCCTTTGCCAGATACTGTAGCTGCCTGGGGATGCCTATTTCCGAAGAAGCCGAGGCTCGCCTGAGGGTGATGAGAGATGGAGGGCTACCCTCCACGACCAGGGTCCCCGCCTGGATGAACCGGCCGCCCCCCGCCCAATCGCCGAAAGTCAAGAAGGCGAAGGCGGCTCGTCGCACCGGAGACGACTCCGTGATGCTGGATTCCTCCCCGGACGATCGCCACCATGAGAAGGTATTAGCTACTCTAGTTCACGTCAATAAATTGCTTGTCATTCATTTCTACTCGCAGGATGCTTTGCCGAGAGAGAACGTTGGAGAACCCGCTGAGGGGTCTCGCAAGAGTCCGCAGGCGGATATGAACCTCGCTGGGAAAAATGTCACCGGTATGATCTTAATCTCGCGTACCGAAATGTTTCTTGTCAACTATATATGACCTCCGTTCCTCATTTCTTACAGTCTCGCCCCTGAATTCCCCGGCCCGCCAGGCGTAGCAGCCTCCATCTCCGCCTCCGCCTCCTCTAGACAAAATCATAGATAAGCCCGGATTCCAGATCCTGACGAGCGAGGAGACCGGTGGCTCCGCGCCGCCAAAGAATCCCCTGACCGACAGCGCAGCCTACCCTGCCGGCCTGGGCAAATCTCTATACCCTCACTATGGTAACGTGTTCCAGGGCCGTCCTTCGACTTCTCGCCCCCCTCTTGGTAAGCATTCTGACCTCACCGAAACCCTGCGCGAACTCACGCTCGCCGTCTAATCTCTTTGTAATATCTTGCAGACAATACCGAAAATTCGCATACCGATTCCGAACTGGGCGACGACGAGATGTCCCCCCTTCCTGACCAGGTGGAGGAATTCTTAGGGGATCCGCGAGATCCCGAGATGATGAAACAGCGAGCCGCGGAGTTACTGAGGAAACATGGGCGAATGCTAATGGACCTCAACATGCAGGGGAGACGGGACAGAGAAGCCGCCGAGGATAGGCACGCGGTCCTAATGGAAGAATGTGCGAGGCTCCGGCAAGCGAGACAGCGCGATCAGGACGAGAACGCCACGACGCCGGAGGTGCACATAGTGAGGATGAGAGACTATGCCTACCTCATGGACCGGGAGGGTTGTTTGGCAGAGGACTATTATAATTCTAGGGTACCGCCGAGGTCCGGGTCGCGGGGTGGGGGGCGGTGGAAATGGCTACCCCACGATTCTCGCTAACTGTTATATCGTGAAATTATTTGACACTGTTGTCGTTATTTTTGAACAATCTCACTACGTCTCGTGACTCGCATATTCGCCACTCATGCTGGCTTTTATTTCTTTTGACAATAAGTATCACTATCTTTTATGGTTTCTCGCTCGCTGCCAATAAATCTATTTTACTTTTATGTTATATTGTGCTCGCGAGGACCCTCTGTTCTCGCTAAACGTATCCCGCGGAAATGTTGTTTGCACTAACCCCGCAGGTCTCTCTCGCCGGCGTACATGATGTGATGTTTTTGCTGATATCAGCGTCTGCCGTCGCTTGGACTTCTTCCCGACATTTTGCTTTGGCTATAAATAGGCGGCCATAACTGAGCCAACCACCGCATTTACTCTCAACCTTCTTCCTCCCCTGTTTCAGAGCTCTCGCTCCTTCCTGTTCTTGCTTTTCTTCCTTTCTCGCAGGTTACTAGATTGGGCGGCGACGCTGAGTCAAAGGGTCGGCGATAGATCGCGAAGGCTTTCGCCGAGCATAGCTTCTTCAACTGCAATCTGACCGATGAGGAGAACTTCAGCGCAGTCGCCGACTATGTCACCCCTCCATTCGAGGCACGCCGTCCTAGCGAGGACGACGTGATCAACGACCCGCTAGTTGACGAGTTGTCCATTCCCACCGCCCATTTCGGGGTCGGTCTGCGCCTTCCCCTATGGTCGGAAGTTCGCCAGGTAATAATCGGTCTCGCTTACTTCCTATTTTCTGCAACTCGAGTCTCGCTCGTCATGTGGACTAATCATGTCCTCGTTGCTTGTCAGGTGCTCAAGCACTATGGCGTTGTTCCAGGCCAGCTCACACCTAATGCCATGGAGGTGGTTACAGCCTTCGCCTGTTACCTTCGCGAGGAGCGCATCGAGTTCAGCCTCCCGGTCTTCCGGAAGCTGTTCTCGTTCCGCGCCTACAAATATGGGACGGCCTACTTCGTGGGAACGGGTCCTAAGGTTGACGAGACGGTCAACAAGGCCCACTTCTGGGCCCAGAAGTTCCTCGTCGTTAAGGGGAACTTCGGCAACATTCCCCTCTCGCCAGTTCAACATAGCGAGACCACCTACCGGCCCACCGCCCTCGACGGCCATGACGCCCTCCTCCATCAGTTCTTCTGCAAGAAGAACTTCGAGGTCGTCTATCTCCGCCGCAATCTCGATTCGCTGCCTCCGGTTCTCGCCGGGGAAGGTAAAGATCTCGCTTTACACCTACGACTTTATTCCCTACCATATCGTACTTATCAAAATTTTAATGTTTATTTCTAGGCGAGCGGGATCTGCCCCTCCATCCCCCCTACGCGAGCAACCAAAAAACCGACGCTACCATGGCTCTCGCTACCATGGGGGCAGAAGCTTGCCGAGGCGCCGTCATTCCAGGTGAGCCCTCTTCTCGCAAGAGATCGGGAGCTTCTGGTAGTCACGCCGCCCCTTTGAAATCTCCGCCAAAGAAGAAGAGCAAGAAGAGCGGGGTCTCGCTCGCTCCCTCGAAGGGAAAGGAGCCCCGCGAGGTCGCCTTTGACGAGTTCGACCTCACCGGCCTCTCTGCGGGGGGTGAGGATGACGAGCCCTACCAGGAGGCGGCTAGAACCTCCGTCCTCCCCATCCCGGTAAACCACTACAACTTCGGCCTCGGCCAGAGGCGCCAGGACGAGACTGGCGAACTCCTTGTCAATTGGAAGTCGGAGACAAACAGTGTGGATATCTCCTCCATCCTCCCCTCCTGGGTGGAGAAGGAGACCATTAGTGGTCACGCCTTTGACCTCGTGTTCTCTCTTTATGGTCGCGAGGATGCGGGGTCTTATAAGGATGAGACTGGGAGAACCCTCGCTTTCGAGAGCGCGAGGTCGCAGTTGCGCTCTGCCGAGCTCGGCCATATGATGGGGAGGCGCTGCATACAGATGGAGCTTCAGAACGTGGAGCTCGTGATGGCCTATCAGAGGCTCCTTGCCGAGAACACGCAGCTGAAAGAGAAGCTGCTCGCCGTGGAGGGCAGCATGGTGAGTTACTTAGACTTCCTCATCTTCCCTTCTTTTGGCCGTTTTGCTTCTCTGATTGAACTTACTTGCAGGATGTCGAGGCCGCCGGTAGAGCCGACGCTCACATCAAGGACTTGGAGGGCGAGGTGGCTGGGTTGAAAGCCCTAAACTATGACCTCACTCGCGTCGTCGTTCCCCCCTCACCTCGCCGTTTGAAGGAAGACCGGCGAGCGCGAGACGAAGAAGTCCGCTTGGAGTCTACAGAGTCAGCTCGCTACATCTTCTCGATGATGAAGGCTGCCGGCCTCTTGGCCGATAATGCGGTCGACATGACTCTGGAAGACATCATCCCGGAGCTCTTCCTCCCTCTTCCGCCAGTGAAGGACAGTGATGACGAAGAAGGATCTGCGAGCGGTTCGTGAAGCTCGCCGCCCTTCCCCTTTTTGTTGTAATTTTTGATCGGCGAGATCGCCGAAGATTGTAACCGAACTATGAATGTAGAATGCAAATTTCGCTTCGTTCATTGTGCTTTCCCTTATTTGTTTTGTTATTTTCACGTGTTGAATGTCTCGTCCTCGCTTATCTCGATATCTTCCTTCGCGGAGGTTATTCTCGCGATGGTCATTCTCGCGTCGCACGTCATTGAATAGATATGCATAGGACACTTTGGCTGCCCGGGCCTTTCGCCGTTTGCCTTAGGATTACTACCCTTTTAGGTATGCGTATTTTCTCTAGGTTTCGCAGGGTATTTTTCTTTTTGGCGAGAGCTCGCCTGTTACCCGGTGCCGACGACCTTTCTGCCGAGCACTGGATGCTCTGGATCGCATAGGATTGATTCTCACCACTCGCATACTATCGTGTGAAACCTCTCTTTGTCGAGCGAGCAGGCCCGCCGAGCGAGAAGGAGTATTCCAATATAAAGACTTGTCATCCTGCCAGCCTCTCCAGAGATCAACCTGAACCCCCCGTATAGTGAGAGCCCGGGAGAGGAATCGATCTGGGGCATTCCAACACCAATACTTGTCACCTTGCCAGCCTCTCCAGAGATCAACCTGAACCCCCCGTCTAGTGAGAGCCCGGGAGCGGAATCGATCTGGGGCATTCCAGCTCCAATACTTGTCACCTTGCCAGCCTCTCCAGAGATCAACCTGAACCCCCCATCTAGTGAGAGCCCGGGAGCGGAATCGATCTGGGGCATTCCAGCACCAATACTTGTCACCTTGCCAGCCTATCCAGAGATCAACCTGAAACCCCATCTAGTGAGAGCCCGGGAGCGGAATCGATCTGGGTCATTCCAGCGCCAATACTTATGACCTTGCTAGCCTCTCCAGAGATCAACCTGAACCCCCCCCCCCCCCCCCCCCCCCCCCCCCCGTCTAGTGAGAGCACGGCAGCGGAATCGATCTGGGGCATTCCAGCACCAATACTTGTCACCTTGCCAGCCTCTCCAGATATCAACCTGAACCCCCCGTCTAGTGAGAGCCCGGGAGCGGAATCGATCTGGGGCCTTCCAGCACCAATACTTGTCAACTTGCCAGCCTCTCCAGAGATCAACCTGAACCCCCCGTCTAGCGAGAGCCCGAGAGCAGAATCGATCTGGGGCATTCCAACGCCAATACGTGTCACCTTGCCAGCCACTCCAGAGATCAACCTGAACCCCCCGTCTAGTGAGAGCCCGAGAGCGGAATCGATCTGGGGCATTCCAGCACCAATACTTGTCACCTTGCCAGCCTCTCCAGAGATCAACCTGAACCCCCCGTCTAGTGAGAGCCCGGGAGCGGAATCGATCTGGGGCATTCCAGCACCAATGCTCTTTGAGACCTGCCAAAGGATTGCTCCAAAATGCATCTGTTGAGTAGCAAATATGGGAAATTATCTATATAAAAAATGACTAAGGATAAAACCTTTTTAAGTCATCTCCACTCCTGGCTCGGCCAAGAGGTACCCCCTCCACATTCCGGAGGTGGTATCCCCCTGACCTAAGCACTTCACTTACAATGTATGGTCCTTCCCAATTGGGCTCTAGCTTGCCAACCGCGGCTCCTCTCCCGGCTGCGTCGACCTTCTTTAGCACTAAGTCTCCTTTTTCGAAGTGTCTTACTCGGATGTGCTTGTAAAAATATCGGGCCATTCGTCGCTTGATTTCTTCCTGCCTGATTGTGGCCTGGTCCCAGAGTTCCTCCACCAGATCTAAGGATAGCCTTTGTCCTTCATCGTTGGCTACCAGCCACTCTTCATCCCCTTCACCTGCGACGATCACCCTGGGGGTCTTTACTTCAAACTCGATGGGAAGGACTGCTTCAGATCCATGGGAAAGTTTGAACGGGCTCTCCCCGGTGGCGGTGTTAGGGGTATTCCTCAGGGCCCAGAGAACGGATGGTAGTTGCTCTACCCAGTTTCCTTGGAGGTTTTCCATCTTCTTCTTTAGTAGGTTGACGATTACCTTATTTGCCGCCTCCACCTGCCCGTTGCTTCTTGGGTGGTGAACCGATGCGAACTTGAGGTCAATGCCAAGCTGGGTGCAGAAGCTAACGAATTCCTCTCTAACGAATTGCGGCCCATTGTCCGTTACTATAGCCAGGGGGAGCCCGTGCCTGCAAATTATTTTTCCCCATACAAAATTCCTTACAACTTGAGATGTTACCTTGGCGAGCGCCTTCACTTCTACCCACTTGGAAAAGTAATCGATCATGACCAGCAAGAACCTTCTTTGGCCACTAGCTTGGGGGAAAGGGCCAACTAGGTCCAACCCCCCATATGGTGAAGGGCTAGGGGCGGTGATGGTTCAGAGCCTCTAAGATGGGAGGAGTTGGTGTGGAGCATAGAGCTGACACTTTGAACACCTCCTTGCGAACTCCGCCGCTTCCTTGCTGAGGGTGGGCCAGAAATAGCCTTGCCTCAACACCCTCCCTTACAGGGTTTGGCTCCCAGAGTGACTCCCACACTCCCCGGAGTGAATTTCTTCTAGGACTCTTGGAACCTCCTCCTCTGAAACGCAACGGGCCAGGAGTCCCGAGAGAGTCTTCCAGTATAGCCCTCCAGCATGCAAAGAGTAATAAGCCGACTTATACCTGAAGGGTCGCTTGTCTATGTCTCCTTCAGGGAACTTCCCTGATGATAGGAAAGAGATGAAGGGATCCATCCACGAGACTCGCTGATCCACCTCCATCAGTTCCCCTTCCTCGATGGAGGGCCGGAAGAGTTCTGAAACCGTCCCTCCTGCTCGAGGACCGAACTTGGCTAAGAGGTTCGCGGGGGGTGCTCTCTTCCCATGGCACGTGTTTGATGGAGAAAGTGTGGAATTGCCCAATGGCTCCCTTGACCTTCTCCAAGTACCGCAGGAGGGTCGGGTCCTTTGCCTCGAACTCTCCCTTGACTTGGCATGTTACCACCATGGAGTCCGTCGAGACCTCCACATCTTGCACACCCAGCTCTCGAGCTAACCGCAGGCCTGCTATTACCGCCTCATACTCCGCTTGGTTGTTGGTAATGGGAAAATGAATGTTTAAGGCTTGTTCGATCTTTGTCCCTTGGGGACTCACTAGGATGATTCCCCCTCCATAGGAGTGCTTCCCTGAGGCACCGTCCACCAACATCCTCCATGCCACTGGGGGAGGCGATTCATGTTCCCCCATCTCAGTCGTATAGTCGGCCATGAAGTCGGCCACTGCTTGGGCCTTGATTGACGTTCTGGGTACGAACGAAATATCGAACTCGCTTAGCTCCACGGACCACTTTGCCAATCTTCCCGAGTGCTCCACCCCTTCCATGACCTTGCGAAGCAGGTGGTCTGTTACTACTTTGATTGAATGTGCCTGGAAATAGGGCCGGAGTCTCCGAGCCAGCTTCTCCAAGATTGGATACCGGAGCTGCGCCTTTTTCAGTACTCGGCTGACATAATAGATGTGGAACTGCTTTCTTCCTTCCTCACGGATCAATACTGAACTCACCGCTTCAAGTCCTACTCCCAGGTATAGGGATAGGTCTTCTCTTGACCTCGGCCCTTGAAGTAGGGGGGTTTGGGTGAGCTGTTCTTTTAAGGCTTGGAAGGCTCCCTCGCATTCTGAAGTCCATTCGAATTTTTTGTTGCCCCTTAGCGCCTTAAAGAAGGGCACGCATTTCTCTCCCGCCTTGGAGAGAAACCTGCTGAGTCCGACCAACTTCCCCGTGAGGCTTTGGACCTCCTTCGGGCTTCTCGGCGACCCCAACTCCATTATCTCCTTGACCTTGTCCGGGTTCGGCTCCACCCCTGCCGGGGCTAGCCCCGAAGACACACTTCAAGGGGTTGAGTTTCATCATATACTTCTGCAGGGTCCCGAATGTCTCCTCAAGGTCTCGGAGGTGAGACCCGAGGTCCCGACTCTTTACCACGAGGTCATCGACATAGACCTCCAAGTTCCTTCCCCTTTGTTCTCAAAAGACCCGATCCATCATTCTTTGATAAGTGGCACCTGCATTCTTGAGCCCAAAGGGCATCTTCTTATAACAGTAGCATCCGTCCCCCATGATAAAAGAGACATCTTTGATGTCTGGGGGGTGCATGCGGATTTGATGGTAACCTGAAAAAGCATCTAAGAAAGACATTACAGAAAAACCAACGGCTGTGTCAACCAGCGCGTCGATTCTGGGCAGGGGGTAGCAATCTTTCGGGCATGATTTATTAAGAAGTGAAAAGTTGATACACATACGCCACTTACCTCCTCCCTTCTTCACCATGACTACAGTGGAGACCCAGCCTGGATACTGGATCTCTGATACAAAACTTGCTTGTATGAGCTTTTTCACCTCCTCGCGGATTGGTCCCTCCAGCTTGTCTGTCGTGGCCCTTTTCTTTTGGCGGATGGGGCGGGTGCCAGGGTCGAGGTTGAGGCGGTGGAAAGCCACATCCGCATCGATCCCAGGCATCTCCGCAACGCTCCATGCAAAGACGTCCACGTTCTTCTGTACGCAGGCCAGGATCTCGGCCTGCTCCTCCGAACTGAGCTCTCCGCTGACTCAGACCTTTTCCGCCACCCCAAGCCGAGTGGTGACTTCAAACTCCACGACCTCATCCACGGCCTCCAGCCTGGATTGCTATCACCAAACACTTTCCTTCTCTCTGCCGCAAGCGAGTGCTTGGGCTCCTTCCTCCGTCTCTGCCTCTTCTACCATCATTAGCTCTTCCGACCCTCCTTCCCAGGTACTCTCTTCTTTCTCCTCTTCTTCCCCTTTCTCTGCCCCGGGCCTCTCAGCGACCCCTTCCCGGGGCTGAACTTCCTCTTCCTCCGTCCTCTCATTGACTGCATTCTCTCCTCCGGCTCCTGCCTCCTCCTCCATAACTTTATCGAACTCTTCCGCTTCTCCCATCCAGGTGATGGTGTTGACAGCCGTCACATAGCACTGTCTTGCAATCTTGGGGTCTCCCCTGACCCGGACCTGGATTCCTCCCGCGTTGAACTTAAGGCATTGGTGGAAAGTGGATGGGATGCACCAAAACGCACTGATGAGAGGCCGTCCGAAGATGGCAATGTAGCTGCTCGGGGCATCCACTATCACGAAGCGGCAGTTCCGGGACTGCCCTTCGAGAATCACATGGAGTCCCTCTCCACCCTCTACCTCCTTCCTCTCTCCCGCAAAACCAAATAAGGGACCATCCGAGGCCAACACCCTCCGGTCCTCCACCTTCATCTCGTCAAACTCCTTCTTGAAGACGACGTTGACCGAACTTCCGTTGTCAACTAGGATCCGTGAAACAGTGAAGTTTCCGATGGCGGTCTGGATGACCAATGCATCGCAAAACGGGTCTTCATAGGTTGGCATGTCCTTCTGGGAGAAGGTAATTTTCTCTGCTGGAGGTGGAGCAGTTGATGTGGAGGCCACGCTCCGCGGATAGATGGAATGGAGGCTAGCCTTTCGGGTCGCTTCCACCCCTACCCCCCATGGATCACCCCGATCCCTCCTCTACTCCCCACATCAACTCTGTCTTCACACCTTTCTTCCTCATCCCCTCGAGGTTCGACCTCTTCAATTCTCACTTGCTGAGGTTGCCTTGGCGCGGGCTCTCAACCCCTTTTTGTTTCCAGGAACTCTGGGCAGGTGGCCGTCGCGTGGCCTTCCTCATCGTGGAAGTCACAATACGGCAACGTCACCTCCCTCGCTTCCTCTTCCGCCACTCTATTACTCCTCCTTCTTCCTGCCCCTGCTTCCTCTCTAACCTCTTCTCTTCTTCCTCTTCCTCCTCTTCCCCGCCTGATCGCCATGGCTTGTTGAGGTGGGGGAGGCAACTGCCTCGGACCCTGCCTCCACCCCAACTGGTGGGGCCTTCCTTGTCCTCCGTAGAAGTTACCCCTTCCCGGGCCGTAACCCATTACCTGACCTTGCATCCCTTCGACACGTTGCCTCCACTCCCCCTCCGGGGCCCTAGGCTCTTCCCTTCTTCTTACCTCCTGTTGCCTGACCTCCGGCTCACTGAGCTTTGCTAGCATCTTGGTGAGCTCCGGGTTGGCCTCCTCACTCTCAATCTCCTCCGCCACCCTCTCCATCAACTCCTCGTAGGAGACGGGAGCCTTTCTCTTCAAAGCCATCTTAAAGATACTTTCCCTCAGCCCGACTGTAAAGGCGAGCTGGAGTGCAAACCCAGGCATCTCCTGAGTGAGTAGCACTTCCTCCTGGAATCGATCCGCGTAGCGAGCCAACGACTCTTTTGGCTCCTGTTTCACTTTGAAGAGGGACTCGGCGTCCTTATTCCTCTTCTATGCAGTTGAGAATCACAACAAGAAGCTCCGGCGCAAATCCTCGAAGGCATAGATCGACCCTGTAGGGAGTTGATGGAACCAGTCCCTGGCCTCTTCTTTAAGGGTGACGGCGAAGAGCCGACACTTAAAAGCATCTGACATCAGTCTGATGGAGACCGAGTCCTCACAAGACTGGAGATGTTGGACAAGGTCATCCCTGCCATTGTAGTACACCCTGTCCCACTCTCCGAAACCTGCCGGGACAGGTGCAGAAAGTACCAACTCGTAGAAGGGACTTCCCCCTTCAGCCACCCTTTCTCGCTCCACCCGACCCCCAAGCTCTCTCGCCAGACTCGGGCTCGCTGGGATCGCGCTCGCGAGAACTGTACTCGCCTGAACCACTCCCACAGTCGCCATGCCATCCGGGCGCGCGCTCGCCTGCGCAGCGCTCGCCGGCACAGAGCTCGCTGGCACTAAGCTCGCCGGGCTGGCGAACAGTACTCGCCCTTCCATGTCTTGAACTGAACTTCCTGCGACTTCCTTTCCTGCCCTCCCCCCCCCCCCCCCCCCCGGGGCGTTCTCGCCAACCGCTGCTGGGGGAAGGGTCGCCTGAGGTGCTGGGGTCGCGAACTCGCTTCGCATCAACGCGACTGCGAGCCCGAAAGTGTCAAGCACTGATGAGTCCCATTTATATACACATTTATGGACTCATTTGGGCCGGTATTTGAGTCAATGCACTACATTTTAGATCCATAATCACTCATATTTGTTCTCTACCTGTTATTCCAAGCTAAGTGCACTTTTAGGCCCGTTTCGATGTATTTTCTTGTTTATCTTACTCAGGCTTTATGTTGCAATTCAATTTCTATATTTGAGAATGTGTGGAATGCCCATTTACATGGCCTGACGATCTTTAATGTTGATACGGGGGTTGTGCGAGTTTTCCGGGGCGCAAAAACTGCACAGGAACACTGCGCACAACCACTGGACATAGTGCGCACGACCACTGGTCGTGCGCTAGTGATCGTGCATTAATTCCCACCTAAAAAGTGGCCTGACTGGCTTAACGCACGACCACTGGACATAGTGCGCACGACCACCGGTCGTGCGCCACTGATCGTGCGCATTGAAAACCTGCACCTGTCTATAAATAGTTGCTCCGTGAAAACAGCCGTAACTTCTTCATTTCTAGGTCTTTTTGAGCGCCGTTTTTTGCATTTGTTCGTTCTAAGCCTCCTCTATTCATCTAGGGACTTCAAGGAAGAGATTGGATCTTACTTTCATCATCAAGGAAGGTTTAAAGAGCATTTGGACATCGCTGGGTCGTGACACGAAGAAGACGGGCCATTGGGAGGAAGTGACAGCCCTCCTTTACCCCGGACGCAGTTGAGGACCGAGCTTGGACGCGGATTGACAACCCAGCGATTCCAACCGTGAATCCCAGCAAAGCTTCGGAGTCGGTCGAATCTCTTACTCTTTATTCTCTTGAAATGATGTTTGTATGCTAAACTCTCTATTTTTTGGATGAAGAGCTTGATAAATCCATATATGTAACTTTTATTTCATGTTTATGAAATTACTTTTGATTTATTCAAGTGTATGAGGTGCTCTATTGTCATTCATCTTCCATCCTCCATTACCCTCCATTCCATTCCGCTTAACTTCTCTTCCACTACGTGAGCCTACTCTTCCATTCGCCAAGCTAAGCGGTGCTAACGGCCCGTGTAATCCACTTCATTTCCGCTAGTGCGAACCACCTCATCCGCTTGCCTACTCGCCCATCCGCCTACCGAAGCAGTGCATCGCGGCCTGCATAGTTTCCATCTGCCCGGCGAAGCAGCGCATAGCGGCCTGCATAGGAGTAGTGATTTAGTTGTTTTATTTTGTTTTCCGCAAATCAAACCAACCCTAGCCTTTCGCATCCATCCGACTTAAGGACTTCAATCTCAAGTCCTCCTCAATAGTCAACTCCACCTTACTGTGTTCCTTCCGAGATCGATACTCGGGGATTTACTCCTCGTTTTATATTACTTGAACGATCGGTACACTGCAGTGTCGTGCCGCAGTCTAGCCACCGCCTATAGCGGTGTGTGAGATTTGCGCCATCAAGTTTTTGGCGCCGTTGCCGGGGAACACAGACGTGTGAGTTGCTGTAGGGGGAGACAAGAGTTAGAAGTTCTTCCATTGTGTATAGTCCTCTTGTCATTTTATTTGTTTTCTATTTAATTTTTGCGTTTATTAATTTTACTATTTCCCTTTTCCTGTTTTTAATTTTTTTTTAGGCAAGTTTAAACCAAGGAGTTTTATTAGTTTGTGTAAATTTCCTTGCAAAGAATTTCAGCTTCATTTTATCTGCTTTAATTATTGAAAATGTCGTCATGGGATATTTCACCTAGCTTTAATGACATGGTTTATTATATGGACCAAATGAATGAGTTGAATGCTAGGCAGTGTAGGAACATTGTTTGCTTGTTGTGTCGAGGAGAGGGTCATGAATTGAAGGACTATCCTAGTCTTTTCAATCCTGACCGCTGCTCCTCCACTCATGACAACAGTGTCCCTATCGCTCATTCTGTGCCCATGGAGGCAATTGTGCCCTCTACCCCTGAGCTTGTCTCGTGCATGGACTCCTCACTCCCTGTGTATGGCTTCACTCCTAGTGATGATGATCACTCATCTGTTAGCCAACAAGGAGAGGAATGGGAGCTCCTAGATGCACCTGAGTATGATGAGGAAAGTATTCTTTCCATCGGGGAGGCGTCAGCAGATCTTTTTGCGGAGGAGACAAATCTTTATGTTCCTCCATTTTTTTTGCAAGATTTTTCTACACACATTCTTTATGATCCTATCAAAGTAAAGGAGTGGGGTGATACTTCGGACTCGGAGGATGCTCCAAAGTGGGTTGAGGAGGATACTCCTTCTGATTAGGAGGTTTGCACTTCCTCATGGGACGAGGAGGTCCAACTCACCACCGAGGCCCTTGAGTTCTTGGGTTCCCCTCGCCATGATACTTACGATGATGATAGCGATCTATCCTTGGATCCTGCTGGGAGTGAGACCGGGACCACTCCCCCGATTTCTGATTATTTTTGTCCTTCTTCTCTTTTATTTCTTGACCCCCCTTCTTCACCCGAGCCTGTGCAGGTTGAATCTTTACAGGTACCCCAGGAGGACTTGGAGCATGTTGCTCAAGTCAATGATGAGTGTATCCTCATATGTGAGGAGGTTGATCCCCCCTCCATAGGGGAAGCTCCACTCATTTCCTTCTCCTCCTGCTGCCTCCCTGGAGATGATACCTTGCTGGGCAAGGATAGTTTTGGTGAGTTGAGTGAGGATTCCTCCTCTTCTTATTTTTTATTCCCTCTACCTGTGACGAGCAGGTATTATTTATATTCGGGTAGAGGCGTGACTGTTCTGTTGCTGTATCGGTACCCGCTACCGACACGCATATTAGAACAGTTACCTGTGCACTTCTCTTTTCATAGACCCATTAGCTAGAACTGTTTTCAATTTGAATAAGTCGTGCTTGGAGGACAATAACCCTAGTAGTTATCTTTCTTTTCCTGCATTTTTATTTCTTCTAATCATGTTTAGTTAGCTGTAGTTTATTTTAGTTTGTCTTTTTCTTTTGTTTTTGTGGAGCTCACCCCTGCAGGTACTCATTGCAAATTCTGAATGGTGGGTTTGCTTCAGATTTCCACGCACCTTCTGGTATGCTCACTTGTTGAGCATTGGGTAACTTCTTCCCTAGCTTTCGATTTTGATTTTCACTGTCATATCATTATGTTGTATTGTTTATATTAAGTCTGGGGGAGAGCCGTTATATGTTACCCACTGCACGTGCACATCTCATTTGCATACTAGAAGTATTTTAATTTCAGTTATTTAGTATTGTTCATCTTCACTGTACACCACTGCACCCACTTTAGCGCGCACTCGCTTGTTTGTATGCTTCCGTATATTCAATTCTTGGATGTGATGTAGGAAGTGCTGTATTAGCCAAAATAATTGCAAGATGGAGTGGAATGTTGACTCTTGTAGTGCTCTAGTTGAATACTCGTGTTTGCATAGGGATTTGAGTAGAATTAGTTTTTGTTTATGCTTCTAATTTATAATTTGTAGATTTGCGTAGATTTTAATTTATTTTACTCAAAATGATGAATGTGGTTGAATCTTGCGGTAGCGTGGTATTGTGTGTAGGCGAATGTGAGGTTCGTGTTGCTCGAGTCGGGAGGAAGGATTACCTTTCTCGGGGGTTAAGAACTTGCCCCAAGCGACTCTCGAAGCATGGGTGCGAATGACTTGCAAGTTGAGCGTGACATAGGCCATCTATTTGGCAAGTTTGAGCTTTGTTCTACCACTCCTATACACTAACCGTTGCTAGCCTATTTTGTGCCTACCCGATCTTTTGATTCAGCCCCACCATACTTCACCAAGGCCTAAAAGCTAATCCTATTATCGCAACCAAAAATTAAGCTAAGAGCATTTATGAATTGTAATTTTTCAATGCGGTGCGGTGATGCGTAACTTCAGTGTTGATGTGGAAGTTTAAAAAAAAATGTCTTTGTGCTGAGAATTGTGCTAATTAATTTGGGGATAAAAAGAAAAGAAAAAGAAAAAGAAAAAGAAAAAATATATATATATATTTATCCCTAGCGCTTTAATTGAAGCATATTTTGGTATTGATTGTTGTAGGCCGTGTGCACACCCGGTTTCAAAGTCATGTCTGGGGGTGTGTTACACGTGTATTATTGGGGCTGCTATGATTTAGCACTTTTGTGTGCTCATTTGGGTTGCGATTAGCCTTCACGTTTATCTTTGCATTCCAAACCGTAACCCAAGCCTCATGTATACCTAAAGTCCTATCGATTCGTCTTGTGAGTTCACTAGCGCCGTGGAGAGAGTGTGACCGGGCGAGCATATGGTTCTCGACGTTGATGGATTTCAACGGAGATAATTCCGAGTTCCGGTCTTGGGTAACATTCACCTACGCGTCTAGCTTACTTTCGTACTACGCGAGACCACGAGATTCACCAACATTCCATTTTTGAGTAAAAATAAATTCCTTTTTACGCATTTACACTTTTATAAAGTACCTAGCATATGTAAAAACTTCTTCTAATGAACTTCTATGCACACTAGTAGGAAACTTCGCATTCTATTCCATGTTTGCAATTTTTTTGGTTAGCTATGCTTTTCCTACTCCGCCGGATATGTTTGCTCGGGACGCGCAAATAGGTAAGTCTGGGGGTGTGATGAGTCTCATTTATATACACATTTATGGACTCATCTGGGCCGGTATTTGAGTCAATGCACTACATTTTAGATCCATAATCACTCATATTTGTTCTCTACCTGTTATTCCAAGCTAAGTGCACTTTTAGGCCCGTTTCGATGTATTTTCTTGTTTATCTTACTCATGCTTTATGTTGCAATTCAATTTCTATATTTGAGAATGTGTGGAATGCCCATTTACGTGGCCTGACGATCTTTAATGTTGATACGGGGGTTGTGCGAGTGTTCCGGGGTGCAAAAACTGCACAGGAACACTGCGCACAACCACTGGACATAGTGCGCACGACCACTGGTCGTGCGCTAGTGATCGTGCGCATTGAAAACCTGCACCTGTCTATAAATAGCTGCTCCGCGAAAACAGCCGTAACTTCTTCGTTTCTAGGTCTTTTTGAGCGCCGTTTTTTGCATTTTTTCGTTCTAAGCCTCCTCTATTCATCTAGGGACTTCAAGGAAGAGATTGGATCTTACGTTCATCATCAAGGAAGGTTTAAAGAGCATTTGGACATCGCCGGGTTGTGACACGAAGAAGACGGGCCATTGGGAGGAAGTGACAGCCCTCCTTTACCCCGGACGCTGTTGAGGACCGAGCTTGGACGCGGATTGACAACCCAGCGATTCCAACCATGAATCCCAGCAAGGCTTCAGAGTCGGTCGAATCTCTTACTCTTTATTCTTTTGAAATGATATTTGTATGCTAAACTCTCTATTTTTTGGATGAAGAGCTTGATAAATCCATATATGTAACTTTTATTTCATGTTTATGAAATTACTTTTGATTTATTAAAGTGTATGAGGTGCGCTATTGTCATTCATCTTCCATCCTCCATTACCCTCCATTCCATTCCGCTTAACTTCTCTTCCACTACGTGAGCCTACTCTTCCATTCGCCAAGCTAAGCGGTGCTAACGGCCCGTGTAATCCACTTCATTTCCGCTAGTGCGAACCACCTCATCCGCTTGACTACTCGCCCATCCGCCTACCGAAGCAGTGCATCGCGGCCTGCATAGTTTCCATCCGCCCGGCGAAGCAGCGCATAGCGGCCTGTATAGGAGTAGTGATTTAGTTGTTTTATTTTGTTTTCCGCAAATCAAACCAACCCGAGCCTTTCGCATCTATACGACTTAAGGACTTCAATCTCAAGTCCTCCTCAATAGTCAACTCCACCTTACTGTGTTCCTTCCGAGATCGATACTCGGGGATTTACTCCTCGTTTTATATTACTTGAACGATCGGTACACTGCCGTGTCGTGCCGCAGTCTAGCCACCGCCTATAGCGGTGTGTGAGATTTGCGCCATCAAGCACCTCCCTCCTGAAGTCCACGAACATCCTCGGTGTCACCACCTGCGGTGGCTCGCGGAACCCCTCGCCTTGATCCTCGCCTCCCGTCATGCCTGCTCCTTGGAAATTTCTTGGACCAGCCACGCTCCACGCTCACCGCACCAAAATGTTGAAACCGATTTCTCGGTCAATTGTGGAGCTCAGGGCCCTCACCGGAATGAGGGGCGGCTAGCCCTTACTGATCCCTCAGAGAAGACAGACGGAAAACTAAGAAAATGATTAAGGCCTTAGTCGGAGCGAGGAGGTCCCTCCACTAACCCGAAAGATCGTTGAGCGCTTCCACTCCTGAGCCAAAGCTGAGACTCGGGCACCTTGGAGAGATCTGGAAATGCTAACCAAAGAAAGCCTGAGGAGAGAGAAGCTGAAGTGAAGTCCTCTCCAAAGGTGCCCTTAAGGTCCTATTTATAGATTTTCTGGTAGGGCCTGCGAATAGCAGGATTCCGCCTTTTGATTTTGCTATCCGCACCCCAAATGGGTCTGCTAACAGCCAAACTCCGCTGTTTGGAGAGGCAAAAGGCAGACCACCAAGGGTAAAAGGGTAATTTGACCCTATTGACTTATGGGCAAGGGGCTGCGAGAACCTTCCTACGAGATCTTATGTTCTCGCGGGCCTCCTCGCGAGCCCTACTCGCAATGCCTCTCTTAGGCTATCACCCTGCGAGGACCTCGCTGGCCTCCTCCTGGCGGTATCGGCCGAGGTCCGATCTCGCGAGCCTTCTGGCGGGACCGTCTTCTGATTTTGCCGCCCACTGAACACATTTCGCTGGACACCTTACTGGACATAGGTCTCTCCTACCAGCGGCCTGCGAGGTATTGGTTTGTCAGCCCTCGCCTGGCCTAGTCCCCTGAAGATATCTGTCGAGGTCTAGATCTCGCAACCCCTGTTGCGAGACCGTCCCTTTGGCTTCAATGAGCATAGAACATTTCGTCGACTTCAGATGGTTTCGCCGAACAGGGGTATGGTCGACGAGGCCGGGGAAGTTTGACGAACACACCCGCGAACGCTTATCTCGCCGACCATTCTCGCTCGCCCTTCGGCGAGCTCCGTTTACTGCCTTCTTTAGACCGTCTCCTGGCCTGGCGAATATCGGGGTTGTACAAATGATATTTATTCACTCACTTATTTTGGCATTGTCTACATGTACTTTTAGTCTAAGAATGCTTGTGTATGTATTGTAATAGTACAATAAATTAAAATTGCATAAGTATCTTACCTACACTACCTTTACATGCACTCTTTAAAAATTAAGAAAAGTGGTTGTGCTTTCAAAAATCAAATTGGTTTGCATAACAAGTGTATTCGGAGAACTTTGTATAAAACAAAAATCATGAAATAAAATGACAAAGATAACTCCACCAAGCACTACTTGAACCTATTGATAAGTCTTAATAAGCATTGTGAGGTTGAGCACCTTGGAAAGAATAATAAAGTGTCTTGTGCAAACCTTCTTACAAAAATAAAACCACTTACTCTTAAGTACACTAGATCACAACAAAAACAATATTGACAAAATAAACAGTGTGTGATCCCCAAAGCACTACTTTGCACCCTGATAAGTCTTAATGAGCATTGTGTGTGCAAAGCACCTTGGTAGTTGTACATCTTCTGTGAGAATTAAAGTGTGTGCAAGTAAAACTATTTGTGTTTTATTATGCACTTTACTCTACATATGTCTTGTATTTTTGATTAAATCATTTGTTTACTCTATTCAAAATACACTTATGTGCACATCACTATCTCCTATAACACTTCTTCTCATGAGTATTGTATCTTAATGCTAATTCAAAACTACTCTTTATTTATGAAATGCACTAGATAACCTAGCATGCTCTCTACAATGTTTGGTATGTCTTGAATTTATGAATTACATTAACATTGTAGTAGTCTCTTATTGATATATTCCTTTCATGCTTGGTTACTTTATTGTCAAAAGATTTTATAAGAACTTGATTTACAAAAAACATCTTCTCTTTTTGAATTTAACTCATATTTCTTCTTATGGATAATCATGATTACAAAAAAGTTGTTTCTTGTATCTCTATAAGTCTTCCACATCATCACCATATATTTTTACCTTGCGCTTTCATGCTTATATCAAGTCTTAAATCTCAAAATTTTTGAACAAGTGGTAGACTTGCTTGGTAAAATTTATATTGGTTGTTCTAACATGCATATCATTTTTTAATGCTAAGAACTCTAATTTACTCCTATGACAATTTCAAAACTTAAACTCTTATTTATTATTATGCTTTTCATAAAGATGTTTCTTTCATTCTTCCGCAATGCTAAAAACTCTGATTCATTAATGGATTTCAAAATAGCTATGTGAGTTTTTTTGTTTAAAAATTCAAATAAAAATATAAATCCATTGGCTATGTACCTATCATTAGATTTAAAATGCTTAATGTTTCCAATAAGTATTATCCTATGATTACATATCTCACCATAGTGGGGGCGTAGGGTTGTAGGCATTAGATAATCTAACCGTTAAGTCATGTCTTGTTCTTAACCGGGGAGGGTTCCAGTGGGGCCTTGCGAGGCATTGGGGGGAGAGTGCTAGGTTGAGTATTTTCTAGTGTTTGCGTATGGGACTAACACCCCAACCTATGGCTTATTTGCATCTCCTCATGACCATCCATCACTTAGTATGGGGCTAGGGTGTAGACATATTGTCTGGGTAGATTAGTTACTTGGAAATCATTACCTTATTATCCTTAAAATTCCTTATCATTTCATTTTCTCTAAACGCTCGATCATGCCTTATCTTTTTCAATCAAAAATCCTCTCTTTTGTTTCTGTGGCTTCCTTGCCCACTTTTGCTAATAAAAAAAGGGGGAAAAATAAATGATAAATAATGTGTTATCAACTGGAAATATCAACATGATTAAACTCAAAGATTAAGTTGATAGCATTCTTTTAAGGGGAGCATTCGCATAGGGGGAACACCTATTAAGGGGGAGCAATTCTAACTACTAATATTGACATTTATCCTAAGTTATCTCTCACACTCACACACAAGTAGATTTTTATCATGCTTATATATTAATGCTCTGATTTATCATTAATGGATTAGTTATTATCAAAAGGGGGAGTTTGATGGAAAATGGTCTTCCGCATCTCCTAGGTTTGAGAATAACAAATCCTATGTGTATTTGATCTGGTGTGGTTAAGTGTACAGGAAAACAAGTCCACATGACTCAAAGACAACACATGAAGGTTTCCCCCAACTTCGAAGTTAAAAATTCCAAGATTCCCACTAGCACCGGCGGTAGCACCTAGCACAGTCGTTAGCTTTGATTAGAGCAATTCCGGGAACATCTTTAGAAGGCGCTAGCGCTAGGCGGTAGCTGATAGCGCAGGCGGTAGCGAGGAGCACAAGAGGCAAGATGACAATGTTTCCCTGGAAAGAAAGATACGCACACGCAGAATAATATTATACCGGGGTAGCGTTGGTGGTAGCGTTAGCGCAGGCTCTACCGCTCTCTCCTATAAAAGGAGCCCTCTTCTCTCGTTTTCCTGAGAGAAGTTGAAGAGAGGTTTAGTTCCACAATTCCAGAGCCTTGTTCGGCCGAGAGTTGATCTCCCACCAAAAAGCTTAGAGAGATTCTGAAGGAGGACTTCGTCACGCTATATCCGAAGGATGATCGCTTCAACCATGCTTATTCAACAACGATCCTTCATCTCTGAATTCAGAAGTTCTTTAGAGTGAGTTTTTTTTATATTATTGTTGTTTTTTTCACATCTTTATCCTTGTAATCGTTTAGTGGATTTTCCTCGTGTTGGCGACTAGGTCTGGGTAGGACTCAGGGCAGAAATTTGCCTCATGTTGGCGACTAGATCTAGGTTAGGTCTAGGGGGTGCTCCAAGCCATATCTGGGGAAGGATTGGCTAGAGCAGCTTCAGGCCGTATCCGGGGAAGAATAGGCTAGGGCCACCGGTTCATGGGGATACTAGTCGGGATAGAAAACAATAAAGAGTTTTATTATTATTCGCCTCCGATTTCTAGCATTATATAAATCTAGTTTTGTAATCAATTTTATGAATAGTAATCATGTCTCTCTTTGTGTAATAAAATTGATTTGATTCTTCAATTCTCTAAAGTGTTTATTATCCTCTCTTTCATTATAAAACAATTTAGATCTTTATTTAAAATCACTATTTTAATCTCTTATTCTTTCAAGTCATTCAAAATATAACATAAGTTTTAAAACCCTTATTCACCCCCCCCCCCCCCCCCCCCTAAGGGCGCCTACAGATCCAACACTTGAGTGCTATGAAGGCTCCTCATGAGGAAATTCAAATGGCCCAACCTGGACCATTTGTTTTTGGTGCTCCAGTCCCATCACTCAAGTGTAAGGAAGCCATCTCTTCCAAGTCTATTCCAGCTAAGAACCTGGCTGCTGTCAAACCTGTAGACATGTCCTATTGCTCAGTGTATAATGCCATCCAATCATGTCTGGCCCCCAAGGTAAGGCAAGATGATGCCATTAAGACAAAGTGCACCAAGACTGTACAGAGGTTAACATTCAGCCAGATCATTACTGAAAGGAACATGAAAAATGATGCTGCCTCCTCTCCTGAACACAAGCACATTGATGCTCTTCCTACAAGAAATGTTCAGAAAAGGAGATACAACATTCATGAGTGTTGGTGCTGTGGTAAAGTGGGACACTTTGCCATAGACTGTTGGCATAATCCCAATGTGCCTCTTGCAAATAAGAACCTTCCTGGAAGGAGTGCTGTAGGAGAAAGATAAATTCTTCATGCTAACAAGGTCCTAGGACCCAAAATTATTTGGGCTCCTAAGGGTAACTAAAGTTCTTCTTGTAGGGTAGTTCAAGTACCACCATCAACCAAATATGGTACTTGGACAGTGGGTGCTCAAGGCACATGACAGGAACCAAAAATCTTCTACAGGACTACAAAGTTATGAAGAATGGACCTAAAGTTATCTTTGGTGGATCTGAAAAGGGAATCACCAAAGGATATGGTATGATCTCCAATGGCATAGTTACAATCACAAGGGTAGCTTATGTTGAAGGTTTGCAACACAATTTAGTAAGCATAAGTCAATTATGTGACTTAGGCAGTGTCATTAAATTCCACAATGACAAGTGCTTGATCAAAAAGTCTAATGACTTAGAGACCATTCTCTCAGGCACTAGGAGTGAGAATGTTTATTGCTTAGATTTTATATGCAGTAATTCTATTTCACCTATGTGTCTTATGGCTAATGAAAATGAGTCTCTTTGTGTTCAATGGCATAAGAGACTTTCTCACATTAACTACAAGACTATGTATAGACTATTCTCTAAAAACCTTGTTAGAAATAGTCCAAATTTAAAATGTATTAAAAGTGGTCCCTATCATGCTTGCCAAATGGGCAAGCAAACTAGGACCACCTTTAAAAGTATTGGCTCCAAAGAAACTGGAAGATGTCTATATCTATTTCATATGGACTTGTTTGGTCCTTTGCCAATTCAGAGCCTAGGTGGGAAGTAGTATACTTTGGTGATTGTTGATAATCACTCAAAATATACATGGGTATTCTTCCTTAAGAAGAAGTCAGATACCTTGAATGTCTTTATAAATTATGTCAAAGCAATTCAGAATGATTTTCAATGTGTTGTGGTCAGAACTAGGACTGACCATGGCACAGAATTTCAATCTGAAGCCATGACAAGATTTTGTCAAGAATTTGGTATCACCCAAGATTTCTCCTCCCCAAGGACTCCACAACAAAATGGTGTGGCTGAGAGGAGGAATAGAACCTTGATAGAAGTTGGGAGAACATTGCTTAGTGACTCCTCACTCCCCAAATATTTTTGGGCTGAGGCAGTCAATATTGTATGTTATGTTCTCAATAGAGCTTCCATCAATAAGGTTCATGGAATAACTCCCTATGAGATTCCGAAAGGCAAACAACCTACAATTTCATATTTTAGGATCTTTGGCTCAAATGCTACATTTTAAACAATGGAATATCTCAACTAACCAAGTTTGCAGAGAAATCCAATGTGGGATTTCTTGTTGGCTATAGCTCCCACAGTAGAGCTTATAGAGTTTATAACAAGAAAACTCATGTTGTTGAAGAGTCTATGTATGTAGTATTTGATGAGACCAGCCTAATCTATAAGGGTTGGTCTAGTTCTTCTGTTTTAACAGGAAATGAGAAAGGAATGGAAGAAATGTCTATAAAAGACATACCTAATAGCAACAAAGAATATGCAGATGCTACAATTCCTATAGAGGAAGAGATCTAAGGAGCTGATGTCACTGCTGAAATAGCGGGAGCAATACAGCAAGCTCAGGACAGATTGCATCCAGCTGCAAGACATCTCAGGGATCATCCAAGAGAACAAATCATTGGAGATCAGAACCAAGGAGAATTGACCAGAAGCAGGGCCCATAATGAAGCCCTATTCTTGAGCTTCCTATCACAATTGGAGCCCAAGAAATTTGCAGAAGCCAACCAAGTCACCTTTTGGATTCAAGCAATGCAAGAAGAACTCCTACAATTTAAAAGATGCAAGTTTTGGAAGTTGGTGCCAAAGCCTCAAGGACACAATATAATTGGCACCAAATGGATTTACAGGAACAAATTAGATGAAACTGGAGTAATCATAAAGAACAAGGCTAGATTGGTAGCCAAGGGCTATAGACAAGAAGAGGGAATAGACTTTGATCAAACCTTTGCCCCTGTTGTAAGGTTAGAATCAATTAGTCTATTCCTTGCCTATGCTGCCCACAAAGGGTTCAAAGTGTATCAAATGGATGTCAAGTCAGCCTTCCTCAATGGCAACTTGAAGGAAGAGGTATATGTTGATCAACCATCAGGTTTTGTGCATCCAACCCTCTCTAATCATGAGTATTTACATAGAAAAGCTCTTTATGGTCTAAAGCAAGCCCTCAGGGCTTGGTATGAGACTTTGTCTAGCTTTCTCATTAAGAACAAGTTCTTAAGGAGATAGATAGATAGTGCATTGTTCCTTAGGGAAACAAGGGGGAAGTGTCTCCTAGTCTAAAAGGTTTTCCTTAGGGAAACAAGGGGGAAGAGGTATATGTTGATGACATAATATTTGGGTCTACTGATGACAACCTCTGCAAAAGGTTTGCCAACCTCATGCAGAGGGAGTTTGAGATGAGCAGTATGGGAGAGCTCAAGTACAATCTTGGCCTCCAAGTGAAATAGTCTAATGAGGGCATATTCATCTCTTAGACCAAGTACACTAGGGAGCTTATAAAGAAGTTTGGGATGGAATCTGCTTCCACCATGAAAACTCCCATGGGGTCCAACATTTCCTTAGACAAGGATGAAGAGGGCAAGGCCTTTGATGAATCCATGTACATGTGTATCATTGGATCCCTATTGTATTTAACTACTAGTAGACCAGATATTATGTATATTACATGTGTATGTGCTAGGTACTAGGCTTGTCCTAAGGAATCTCACTACTCAGCTGCAAAGAGGATTTTGAGATACCTTAAAGGCAACCTACATATTGGCCTTTGGTACCCTAAGAATAATGATTTTGAACTAATTAGATTTTCAGATGCAAATTTTGCAGGCTACAAAGTAGACAGGAAAATCACAAGTAGCACTTGTCAATTCCTAGGAAGAAGGTTGATCTCATGGAGCTGCAAGAAGTAGATAAGTGTGGCTATATCCACTGCTGAGTCTGAATACATTGCTGCAAGAAGTTGTTGTGCACAGCTATTATGGATTCAACATCAATTAGAGGACTACAACCTCAAGGTAAGTAAGTCTCCTCTTTATTGTGACTCATCCAGTGTTATCTCTATTGCTAAGAATCCCGTCTCTCATAGCAGGACTAAGCACATAAAGATAAGATATCATTTCATAAGAGAACATGTTGAATGTAAAGACATCTGCCTTGAATTTGTCCTTACTGATAGTCAAGTTGCTGATATCTTTACAAAGCCATTGGATGAATCTAAGTTTAATTCCTTCAAGATTGAACTAGGAATGTTAAATGTTGAATAAATGCCAAACATCTTCTTATTCCAATCATCTATGATGCTAGACTATTGTCACACATATGCACTTACAGTATTGTGTTTATGACTCATAATTTTGTCTCATCAACAAACCTAGTGACATGGTTAGGACTTCACTCAAGCAGATCTTAAAAGGTCAAACATTCAGGTAGTTAGATCAGCTAAAACAAAAAGCCTGTTTCAGCTAAACCGCTGAGACAGCTGGGAAACATCTCAGATGAACCGCTAAGACTAGTAAATATGTCCCAGCGGTTGTCTGCCCCCCTGTCCCAGCGGTAAAGGTAGTCATCTCAGCGGTTCTGCTGAGATGGGTTGGTCCCTTTAAAAATATGTCAAATTGCACCCAGTTAACCTAATTCCCCACAAAATTATAAGTTCATTTATCTCTAATTATAAGGTCTAATCATGATACAGAATTAGGTTATATAAATATTCAATCTTTGTTGGGAATTGCCCTCAAATTCCCTTGATTTGAAGAGGGGTCACTATGCAATGCTAAGTACTAAATGTATTTGATAAAGCTATGTTTTGTAAGATACACAGGCTTAGGTGACTCAAAGAGAAAGGGTCAATCAGGACCTAAAATCAGGAGAAATCAACTCCTAAGAGATGAAGATTTCTCTCAGCTGAACCGCTGAGACGAAGGGTCAGATCCGCTGAGACGAGGAGCCATCTGAGCAGAACCGCTGAAAAGAAGTAGCTGTCTCAGCTTATGCAAATCGCTTAGAAGAAGACTGGCTCAGCTGTTAACCCGTTGAGACAAGGAGTCGTCTCAGCGGATCCGCTGAGACAGAATCAAGCTTATTTTCCGTTGACTGGCGCCGCCCAGAATTTGATAAAGGTGCAAGAAGTGACAAAGTAATGCCTTTATCGACATGGGCAAGGGAGGCCATGCTTATAGCCGTTGAAGATGTATAGTTCTATAAAAGCAAAAGCTAGGGCAACAAAGAAGACACTCTCGATTATTGTATTTGCTCAAGCCGTTAAGGAAACCCATCTGCAACCCCTGAAAGCTGCAACAGCCTTCTTGCCTTGAACAGAAGTTGTTCTCTCTTTCAGTGATTCTAGTTTTCATCAACAAGAGAGGCAGGGGTCTTCTTTCTTCCTTCTGAAGAAGAAGACAGTGGAGTTGTTCTGAATTAACAAGGCTAGGAACAGCTCAAGATCAGCTTCTGCTGAGATTCTCTACTGATACCTCATTTGATTGAATCAGTAATAGAAGTTATTATTCTCTTATATCTTTATTTTGTAAGAGCTATTCAGCTCTGAGAAGATTATAAAAGGCTATTTCCTGAAGTAGGACCAGGAGGAGGTCTGAGTTGTAGGAGGTGGATTCCTCTGAGTTGTAGGGCTGCTGTGCCCAAGGTAGGAGCTGGTGATAGCTCTGAGCTATAGGGACTATTGTCCTGAGGTAGGATCATCTGTGATCTGAGAAGTTCTGAGGAACTTGTGGTGTAAGCTCTAGAAGCTTAGAAGATAACTTGGAGGAGTATCTTGATCCCTATCTAACATTGGAGTTAGAGGGGTGTAGTGGGACAGTGGACTACCCATCACTTGGGGAACCACTATAAAATCCTTTGTGTTGTGGTTGTGATTATTTGAGCTTGAGTTCATGGGTTGTGTAGGCATATTAGCCTACTAACTGCTCTAAGCCCAAAAAGAATAAGAAAAACCTATTCACACCCACCCCCCTCAAGGTGATTTAATCTAAACCCCTAAGTTCTTTCAAGTGGTATCAAAGCGAGGTTGCTTAAAAAGGCTTAACAGCCAAGCAAGATCCCAAGGGTTAGATTAAAAGCTTATTTCCATGGTTTTCTACCAAAAGGAGATGAGTTCAATGAAGCTACCAATTTGTAGGAAAGAGTCCTTTGGCATGTGGAAGCAAAGGGCCAGGCTGTTTATGGAAGCAACTGACCCTAGGATTTTTGTGACAGTAGTGGAAGGTCCCATTACCTTCAATAAGACTACCACTACTGAGCCAGTGGTGCTGGTGCCAAAGCCATATGCTGAACTAAACAAAGATGAGATTGTCCTAGCTGGAATGGACAAGAGGGCACAAAACATTATTGTTAGTGTTATTGATGATCCCACCTTCCAAAACCTTGTCCATTGCCAAACAACCAATGAGATGTGGGACACCCTCATTGTCTATATGGTGGGCACTGAAGAAGTTTGGGATGACAGGAAGTCACTCCTTAACCAGGAGTATGAAGCCTTTAGGCAGCTGAACATGGAGGGCATAGCTGTGTGCTATGAAAGGTTCTATAGGATTGTCAATGAGTTAAGAACCTATCAGAAAGTGTTCAGCAATTATGAACTGAATGATAAGTTCCTGAGATCTCTTACTAGAGAGTGGGACAACAAAATCTGTGCCATAAGGGAAATGGCTAAGTTGGTTGAAACTCCTCCCCATACTCTCTATGGTAAGCTGCTCTCCTATGAGATGCAGCTGACTGCCAGGAAGGAAGACGAGCAGAATGTAAGGAGTAATACCAGGGAGAAATCCCTGGCCTTCAAGGCTGAAAACTCAAGAAGAGGAAAGGAGGAGGCTCACTCACCACCCAGAAGATATGCTGAACCAGAAGTTTTTGGGCCCAGCTCATCAGGTTGCTCCTTTTCTGATGAGGAAATGGCTGCCTTCACAAGGCATTTCAAAAGACTGCTGATATAGATTTTGCGGTTTTGAAATTTAGTGAAGGTTTGAGATTTTCTCCAAAACTATATCCGATAAAGGCAAGTGTACCTTATCGTCTATAGTAAAGGATATTTAGGAATATCAAGGTCGTATTCCATGGGGCGCGTTGATTACTTCTACTTCGAGGAAAATCACCATTATCTTATCGACGAAAATTTGAGGTTTGTTTTTACTTAACTAAAATTAAAACTAATTGCAAGCTAAATGAAAAGATCAAACATTGTATGAAAGGAAAGAGAAATTGACATTGCATGAAAGGAAGAAATTACTTAAGGAGAAAAAGAACATGAAAGAGGAAACTAATTTTTATTGTAATTTTGGTCACGGGCGTGACTTTGGACGGCTGCATTAAATGCGGCGTGGGATGGAATTTGGCACGGCGGCGAAGCAGAGACCACGCGGGCAAGTCACGGCCGGGTTATGTGGGTCACGGGCGTGACTTAGGTTGACTTCTCGACAGCATCTCCACGTCCTGTCAGCAGCCAGCTGAGAAGATTCTAAAATTACACGCCCCTAGTCACGGGCGTGACACTTGGTCACGGGCGTATCCGAGAGCGTGACTCGCTACGGACTAGCTCAATTGGCGCGGTATAGAGTCTGGATTGATCTTTAGGCTACACGCCCTTGGTCACGGGCGTGATTGAGGGTGTGTACTTGTCAAATTCTCTAATATGTCCCAAAATTCTGCAAAAATTGAAATTAAGCAAAATTAGAAACAAAATTTCAAAATAAACACTTATGACCTAGAAATGACATAAAAAGGAAAATACAAATTAAATATTTACAAAATTTTCTATTAAAAAGTTATAAAAATAGTACTTATCAAATACCCCCATACTTGAGATTTTGCTATTCCAGAGCAAAAGTGTGAGACATAATTTATAAGACATCCTTAAAAATTTTTTAATTTTAAACTAAAATTTCATTTAAACCAACAGTTAAGTTAAGAGTAAATTCAAGGGGGAGTTAAGTCCTAAATTATGATGATGATTTGAAAAGAGGAAAAAATGTTTAGGCAAGGACTTCTCAAGAAAATTAATTAGTTTGACAAAATTGTAGAAATTATAAAACTAAATTAAATTAAAATTATAAGAACTCTATCTTAAAAGAATCTTAAGGAAAAGTAAATTACTAAATAATGCTCTCTCCATAATTTTCAACTAAAACTAGAACAATGATAATTGGCTAAGGGGGATTTCATAAAATTTGGAATGAGAAGAGATCTTTGATTTGAGGTGATGAATTTTTTTTTCACCTTTATATTTTTTTTTCTCTTCTAATAACAACCCAAAATGTATATGGTTTAGGAGTAATGAATTTTATCCTCTTACTCCATGCCATATAATATTTTCAAATATTTTGGGTGCATATGTTTTAGGGAATAATGAATTTTATCCTCTTATTCCCATGACATATGATCTTTTAAACTTCATTTTTTTATGCCACAAAGGGGGTAAGGAAGGGAAATAAATCTAGCTAGCTTTAAATTATATTGAGAGCAAATTCTAGTAACATTAAATTTCCTAAGATCTAAAAAGTTAGAAGAAAATATAATTGAAATCTAAAGATATTTAGGAAATTTACTACAAAATGAATCCATTTAAAAATAAAAAGAGAAGTCATGCTAAATAAATTCTCTAATCAATTTAAAATCATAAGATGATTCTTAAATCATGATTACCTCAAATTTAAAATTAACAAACTATGATAAGCAAAATTTTAGCCAATTAAAAACTTAAACATGCTTATAAACATTCTCAACTAGATTTCTAAGAAATCACAAAAACAACAAATAGGAGAGGTATAAGATTTAAATTTTTTTGTATTTTAAGTTTTTTCATATATTTTTTTTTTTGAATTTTGATATTATCTTTTTTTTTGGATTTTTGATAAGAAATAAACAAAAAACATATACTAAAAAGCTAACAATTTTTTTTTTTGTTAATTCTTGGACTTCCCCAGGTATACCCAGTGAAGGGTTCTCACGGTACTAGGAGGTGAGATGGGGTGAGGTCCCAAACGTCCCTTTCCAAGATTTAAATTTTTCTATTTTCCAAATTTTTTTTTGGGTTTTACAAGTGCTAAAATAGAAGAAAACATAAGAAAATATATATATTTTTTTTTGTTTTGAAAATTTTCTAATTTAACAACTATTTACAAAGAACTATTTACACCCACATACTTAAAGTTAAACATTGTCCCCAATGTTTAAAACTAAGTATGAAGTAAAAGAAAATAAAGTGCAAAAACAAAAAGGAAAAGCATGATAAAAGAGAAGGAAGAAAGAGAAAGGGCTTCCCTGATTTTTTGAAGTTTGCGCGGGGAAGCGACGATTACCTACAAAATATGTTAAAGAACAAGAGAAAACAATAAAAAGATAACTTTGGGGTGCCTCCCAAAAGCGCTTTGTTTAAGGTCGCGTAGCTTGACCCACTTGCCGATCAAATTATAGGTTGAAATACAATCGAATCACTCTTTTCATTAGTTAACTCTCCCGGAAGATATAATTTAAGGCGGTGCCCGTTAACTTTGAAGGTACCTTTTTCTGGGTGGGAAATTAAAATTGTCCCATAGGACCAAACCTCTTTAACAATAAAGGGTCCGGACCATCGGGATTTTAGTTTTCCCAGAAAAAGGCGAAGGCGGGAATTATAAAGGAGGACGAGATCGCCCGGCGAAAAAGTTTTTGGAAATTTTATATGCTTATCGTGATAAAACTTTGTTCGCTCCTTATATAATTTATTGCTCTCATACGCATTCGCTTGCCACTCATCTAATTCGTTCATTTGGAATTTTCTTTGTTCTCCCGCTAGAGTGGAATCGAGGTTTAAAAATTTAAGCGCCCAAAATGCGCGGTGTTCTAATTCAACCGGAAGGTGGCAAGCCTTGCCATAAACTATTCGATACGGTGTACAACCGATAGCGGTCTTGTACGCCGTTCGATAGGCCCATAGCGCGTCATCGAGCTTTGTTGCCCAATCATTCCGATTAATAGAAACTATTTTTTTCTAAAATCCATTTTAATTCTCGATTAACAACTTCGACTTGGCCGCTCGTTTGTGGGTGAGATGCGGTGGATAATTTGTGCGTGACACCATATTTTGCTAAATTTTTTGTAAATTGACTATTGCAAAAATGGGTGCCCCGATCACTCACAATAGCGCACGGCGTGCCAAATCGAGAAAATAATTTTTTTAAGAAATTAACGATGACTCGCGCATCGTTGGTGGGGAGAGCTTGCGCTTCCGCTCACCTCGATATGTAGTCGACCGCCACTAGAATATATTTATTTGAAAAAGAGGGAGGGAGAGGACCAACAAAATTGATACCCCAAAGGTCGAAAATTTTGCATTCTAAGAAAATGTTTTGGGGAATCTCATCCCGGCGAGTGATGTTCCCCGACCGCTGGCAGCTGTCGCAAGTACTCACAAGGGTGTGTGAGCATCTTTGAAAAGCGTGGGCCAATAAAATCCCGCCTACAGCGCCTTCCTCGTGGTTCAGTTCGAATGATAATGACCACCGGTGGGTCCCTCATGACAATGACGTAAAATTTTAAGGCCTTCCTCACTTGAAACACATCTTCTCACAACCTGGTCTGCGCATACACGGAATAAAAAGGGGTCCTCCCAGAAGTAATTCTTTAAATCAGAAAAGAATTTCTTCTTTTGCTGACTTGAGAATTCTTTTGGCAGGACCCGGGCTACTAAATAGTTAGCCAAATCCACAAACCAGGGGGTAGAAGATGAATTAATATTTTCGAGGGCTAGGAGGCGCTCTTCGGGAAATTTATCATTTATGTCGGCCTCTATTAATGCTTCCGAGGAGGGATTTTCTAAACGAGAAAGGTGATCAGCTGCCAAGTTTTCGACTCCTCTTTTATCCCGGATCTCTAAGTCAAACTCCTGCAAGAGGAGGATCCATCGCAAAAGACGAGGCTTGGCGTCCGATTTACTCAAGAGATACCTAAGCGCGGAGTGATCTGTGAAGACGATAACTTTTGAGAGAGTGATATACGACCTAAACTTATCGAAGGCGAAAACGATTGCTAGAAGTTCCTTCTCTATCGTGGTGTAGTTTGCTTGTGCCGACGTGAGTGTTTTGCTCGCATAATAGATCGGGTGAAAATACTTACTCACCCGTTGGCCTAAAACGGCACCAACCGCAATATCACTCGCGTCGCATATGATTTCAAAAGGGAGCGACCAATCTGGGGCGACTAGAATCGGGGAGTTTATAAGTTTTTCTTTGATAAGTTGAAAGGCTAAAGGCATTAATCGTTAAAAAGAAAAGATGATTCTTTCTCGAGAAGATGGGTTAACGACTTTGTGATTTTGGAAAAAATTTGTATAAAGCGCCGATAGAACCCCGCGTGGCCAAGGAAACTCCTAATAGCTTTTACGTTTGTTGGAGGGGGGAGCTTTTCAATTACTTCGATCTTGGCCCAATCGACCTCGATCCCCTTGCCCAAAATTTTATGGGCAAGGACTAGTCCTTCCTTGAACATAAAATGGCATTTTTCCCAATTAAGCGCTAAATTCGTTTCCTCACATCGCTGCAACACGCGCTCGAGATTTTTTAAACAGTTTTCAAATGAACTTCCGTATACGGAGAAGTCGTCCATAAATACTTCCATTACCTCCTCTACTAACTCGTCAAATATTGTCAGCATACATCTTTGGAATGTAGCTGTCGCGTTACAAAGACCAAATGGCATCCTTCGATAAGCGAAGGTGCCAAAGGGACAAGTGAAAGTGGTTTTCTCTTGGTCGTCGGGCGAAATCGGGATTTGGAAGTATCCCGACAAACCATCGAGAAAACAGTAGTAGGAGTGACCCGAGAGGCCCTCTAAAATTTGGTCGATAAATGGTAGAGGGAAGTGATCCTTACGGGTGGCATCATTTAGTTTTCGATAGTCGATGCACATCCGCCAACCCGTAACAGTACAGGTTGGGATCAATTCGTTATTTTCGTTCGCAAATACCGTGACACCACCTTTCTTTGGCACGACTTGTACTGGGCTAACCCAAGTACTATCTGATATCGGGTAGATGATTCCCGCGTCCAGAAGTTTTATAACTTTGGCCTTAACGAATTCATTCATGTTCGGGTTTAGTCGTCGTTGAGGCTGGACTGAGTTGCGGGAATTTTCTTCAAGAAAGATTTTATGAGTGCAGAAAGATGGGTTTATACCCTTAATATCCGATAATTGCCACGCAATTGCGTGGCGGTGCTTTCTTAAGACAATAGTCAACTCAGAAATTTCTGAGTTGCTAAGATCGGATGAAATGATGACGGGTAGCTTAGACTCTTTTTCCAAAAACAAGTATTTAAGGTGAGGGGGGAGTTGTTTCAACTCTAATTCGGGTGGTTCTTCATAAGAAGTCTTGATTTTTAATTTTTCTAAAAGTAATGGTACGGGTGGTGTGGGGTGAGAAACTTCTTCTTCATCATAAAAGAGCTCTACGGGCTCGGAATCACTACTCGCCGATGAAACTAACTCGAGGGATGAATCGAACTCACAACACTCTTCCAAGTAAAAACACGAATCGTCATTTTCTAGCGTGTTCCGCATCATGGAATTTATTCCGAAGGTAACTTCATCGTCTCCAACCCGTAGGAGGAGCTTTCCGTTACTTACGTCTATAATAGCGCGGGAGGTGGCAAGGAAGGGGCGACCGAGCATGAGGGGTACTTCGGCATCCTCTTCGATGTCAAGAATGACAAAATTCACAGGGAAGATGAATTTGTCAACCTTGACGAGCACGTCCTCCACTATTCCTATCGGATATTTTAAAGAACGATCCGCTAATTGGATACTCATTCGAGTGGGCCTTGGATTTCCTAGACCTAGATTTTTGAACAAAGAAAACGGCATAAGGTTGATGCTTGCTCCAAGATCCGCTAAGGCGTGTTTTACTAACGAATTGCCAAATAAACATGGGATGGGAAACCGTCCCGGGTCATTTGCTTTTTTAGGCAATTTGTTGAGTACAACCACGGAGCATTCTGCGTTTACAGAAATATGCGAAATATCTTCTACCTTTTTCTTATTTGAGAGCAACTCCGTAAGATATTTCGCATATTTATGCATTTGTGAGGTAGCCTCGCAGAAAGGTACATTAATATGGATTTGTTTTATAACATCTAAAATTTTTTTATAATTTTTTTCGGCGCTTTCATTTTTAAATTTAGATGGATACGGAATATTAGAAGTAGGAGTGCGCGGATTTAAAATAGAAGTGTGCGGAGCTATCGTAGCGGACAAATTCGAAGATGAATAAGTAGGAGGAGGAGAGGAAATTACCTTGGGTTCGTCCTGTTTTTGAACCACCTCCTTCCCGCTTCGGATTGTAATCGCGTGCGCGCTCTCCTTTGGATTTTGCTTGGTATTCCCCGGTAGTGCTCCTTCTTGACGCTCAGAAATCATCTTTGCGAGTTGCCCACTTGATTCTCTAAATTTTTGATCGATCCGGTAAGGTTCCGGATGTTCGTTTCATTTGTAGCAACATATTTTGCGGTGGAAAATCGGGTGGATTAAAATTTTGAGAAATCAAATTTGGAGGCGGAGTTAAGTTAAGAAGTTGATTAGGGGGAGGTTGATTTAAATTCATAGGACGCTGAGCATTTCCTTGGTTGCTCCATGAGAAATTCGGATGATTCTTATAACCCGCATTGTATGTGTTGTTATACGGAGCGGTGTTGGGGTTATTGGAAGGCCGAGGCGGATTTCCCATGTAGTCAACATGTTCTTTAATTAAAACGTTATTAGCCCAAGGAGGAGTGGCGGAGGAAGCAGACATCTCCGCCACTTGCTTCGTTAAGCGCTCAACTTGTAAAGCCAAATTTGCGTTTGCGTCTATTTCAAAAATTCCGGCCGGCTTATTAGGCCGCGCTCGGGGCATGTTCCATTGATACGCATTTGTGGCCATCTCTTCGAAAAGCTCTTGAGCGGCGACCAGGGTTTTGTTATTTAATGTCCCTCCGGCGGCCGCATCAATCATTTGCCTCGTTTGGAGATTTAAGCCATTATAAAATATTTGCACTTGTTGCCAAGTGGCAAGTGCATGGTGAGGGCATCGGCGCAAAAGCTCCTTGAAGCGCTCCTATGTATCATAAAGAGTCTCCGAGTCGATTTGCATGAACGACGCAATATCCGTCCGCAATTTAGCGCTCTTTGAAGGCGGGAAATATTTATTGAGAAATTTTTCCGCCATTTCGGCCCATGTAGTGATGGATCCCCTAGGTAGGGAGCCCAGCCACTGCTTGGCCTTAGACCACAAAGAAAAAGGAAAAAGACGTAATCGAATAGCGTCATTGGTGACGCCATTGATCTTAAAAGTGTCGCAAATTTCAACAAAGTAAGAAATATGTGAATTTGGATCCTCGTCCGGTTGACCATCAAAGGTCACCGATTGTTGCACCATTTGTATGATGCTGGACTTGATCTCAAAATTATTGTTCGCCACCGTGGGGCGAACAATACTCGATTGTGTGCCTTCCAAATTCGGCCGCGCATAATAGGACATGGTCCGTTGCGCGTCCTCATCAGGATTTGGCTCGTTAAGATTAGGAGGATTAAGATTATGATCCATATTCGCTGTGTTACTGTCCCCGATCGACTCTTCGGATTCTACTTGATTTCCCTGATCACGAGAACGGCGGTTCCTCAAAAGGGTTCGCTCGATCTCCGGATCAAAAGGAAGAATCGAAGTGCTACCTCGGGTCATACACTAAAAAGAGAAGAAAGGAAGAAGAAAAACTAAAAAAAAAAATTCTTTTTGAAATTTAGAAAAATCAAAATAAAATAAAAAGAAGCATGATAAAATTAATAGCTATCCTCTTTTCAAAATATCTACGCAAAATCCCCGGCAACGGCGCCAAAAACTTGATATAGATTTTGCGGTTTTGAAATTTAGTGAAGGTTTGAGATTTTCTCCAAAACTATATCCGATAAAGGCAAGTGTACCTTATCATCTATAGTATAGGATATTTAGGAATATCAAGGTCGTATTCCACGGGGCGTGTTGATTACTTCTACTTCGAGGAAAATCACCATTATCTTATCGACGAAAATTTGAGGTTTGTTTTTACTTAACTAAAATTAAAACTAATTGCAAGCTAAATGAAAAGATCAAACAAAGCATGAAAGGAAAGAGAAATTGACATTGCATGAAAGGAAGAAATTACTTAAGGAGAAAAAGAACATGAAAGAGGAACTAATTTTTATTAAAAATAAAAAAAAACTATTACAAGCCTTAATTTAAAAGTGCAAAGCTAAGGAGAATGAAGGTTACAAGCTTAAGAAAACTAGTACATGAAAATTTAAAAACATTGCATGAAAGGAAATAAGAGAACATGAAAGATACAGAAAAGACATGAACAAGCACTTGAAAAAACTCACTCTTAGCTCTAACAGCACCTCCCCCACTCCAAATTTCTGAACCCCGGACTCAAGGAGAGCCTCTGAATTTATAGGCAAAAATTTTGAGTTACACGCCCTTGGCCACGGGCGTGACCTAGGGCGTGACTGCACTGTTCACATCGGATCCGACAGCGGCGTGGCTTTCTGGACGGCGCGGCGAAAAGCGGACATTACACGCCCGTGTAATTTTGGTCACGGGCGTGACTTTGGATGGCTGCATTAAATGCGGCGTGGGCTGGAATTCGGCGCGACGGCGAAGCAGAGACCACGCGGGCAAGTCACGGCCGTGACATGTGGGTCACGGGCGTGACTTAGGTTGACTTCTCGACAGCATCTCCACGTCCCGTCAGCAGCCAGCTGGGAAGATTCTAAAATTACACGCCCCTAGTCACGGGCGTGACACTTGGTCACGGGCGTGACCGAGGGCGTTACTCGCTGTGGACTAGCTCAATTGGCGCGGTATCGAGTCTGGACTGATCTTTAGGTTACACGCTCTTGGTCACGGGCGTGACTGAGGGCGTGTACTTGTCAAATTCTCCAATATGTCCCAAAATTCTGCAAAAATTGAAATTAAGCAAAATTAGAAACAGAATTTCAAAATAAACACTTATGACCTAGAAATTACATTAAAAAGGAAAATACAAATTAAATATTTACAAAATTTTCTATTAAAAAGTTATAAAAAAACTACTTATCAACTGCTGAGGAGGAAGCAATGGAAGAAAAAGCCTTCCTCCTCATATCACAACAAGGAGGACAGCAAGGAGTCAAAGCATCACTCCAGGAGTGATAGGTATGGCTCCAACTATAAATTTAATTCCTCCAAAGTTGTTTGCTATTGCTGCAGCAAACCTGGGCATGTCATTGCTGACTGCCCAGTCAAGAGAAGAGTGAGGGATGAGAAGAAGGCTTATCAGCCAAGAGGCAAGAAAGGAGAGAAAACCCTTCTAGCTAAGAAGGAAAAGAGCTGGAGTGAATCAGACTCTAGCTCATCAGAATCTGAAAAGGAAGAAGCCCTCATTGGGTTGGCTGCTATTGATGAACTTGCTGCTGGCAGGATTGCAATCAGGGCCCCTCCATCACACCCTGAAAATGATGATGAGGTGGATGAAGAAGAGGAGTACAATGATCTGATGGCCATATCTGAAGGCTCCTCAAGCAGAGTATCAGATGCTGATGAGGTACCAGTTTTCAACCTATCCCAAACAAATTCTGAATATGAAACTAGCCCAGATTCTGATACATCCTCAAGGGCTGGAGGTGAGGATGGATCAAGATCAAACATAGATGTTGATCATCTGATTGACAGATATGGATCTCTCATTGATGCCCTGAAGATGAAGAAAAACCTTGTTAAAGAACAAGCTAAAGAGCTCAAAGAGCTAAGGCCACTTAAGGATGAGCTACAAAGCAAGATGGACATCTTTCATCAAGATGGACAGAAGTCCATAAAGCTCCAGAAGGTGATTGATAATCTTCTTGATGATAAACAAAAAATGTGGGTGTTTATCAGGAAGCTTAACAATCAGCTTCTCAAGGAACAAAACTTAGTAGCCCAATTCTCCAAACCAAAAACTGTGCTACCCATTATTGGGACCTTCTCCTCTCAATCTGGTAAGAGGGTATTAGGTCATAATAATAAGGCAGCCAAGGCTGGGAATGATAGAAAGGGCAAGTCTTTAGCTTGTCTTAATTCTACCTTTCAAAAGGTATGACTGCCCTCTAACCAATATGACAAAGCAATCATATATGGTCAGAGGCAAAATGAAAAGGCTCCTTGCCATTTGAATGAATCAAGCATTGCAAGAAGAAAGGGACTTGGGTTGAGTGCCATGAAAGCTCCCCATAAGGAAATTTAGATGGTCCAACCAGTACCATTTGTCTTTGGTACCTCATCACCCTCACTCAAGGGAATGGAAGCCAGCTCTTCCAAGACTGGCCCCGCTGAGAAAAATGTTGGGTGCTGTAGTGGGGAAAACCCACATCAGAGCATTTCGGATGATGTCAACAGTATGAAGCTGAAAAGCTAAAAACTATTGGTGACATGAAGAAAACCTCTCATGTGCACAAGCCCCAAACAGCTACCACACCTCCTCTAGCTGCAAAGCCTAAGAAGAAGGTTGTCTCCTTCTCTGAACCTAGGCAGACTTCTACTCCTTCTAGGAAGGTTTAGAAAAGGAGATACAAAATTCATGAGTGCTAGTGCTGTGGTAAAGTGGGTCACTTTGCCATTGATTGTTGGCACAACTCAAGTCCCCCAAGTGCTAGGAGTAGCTTTCCTCCTAGAAGTGCAGTCATCAGATATAATTACCTAATGACTAACTGTTTCCTAGGACCCAATCCTTACTGGGGTCCTAAGGCTTATTAACTTTGTGGTTGCAGGATAGTTCAAGTGCCAAATTAATTTGGTACTTGGACAGTGGATGTTCCAGGCATATGACTGGAAAAAGGAAGGTACGTAAGGATTTCATTCCAGAACCCAAAGGAAGAAAGGTCATCTTTGGAGGCTCTGAACAGGGATGAATAAAAGGTTTTGGTATGATTTCTAATTACCTAATCTCTATCACCAATATATCTCATGTTGATGGGTTGAAACACAACCTGTTGAGCATAAGACAATTATGTGACTTAGGTCATGTGGTAGAATTCTCTAGTGAGAAGTGTCTGATAAAAGGGAAGAGTGACAACCAAGTTATTCTCTCAGGCACTAGGTATGGTAATGTCTATAACTTTGACTTCATTAATATAGATTCCTCTATGCATGTTTGCCTTGTAGCTAATGAAAGTGAGTCTCTTTGTGTCCAATGGCACAAGAGGCTAGCTCACATAAACTACAAGACAATGAACAAGCTCTTTTCAAAAAATCTTGTGAGGGACTGTCCTAAGATCAAGTGTATTAGAAGCTGCCCTTGTCATGCTTGCCAAATGGGGAAGCAAACAATGGCCACTTTTAAAAGTATTGGTTCCAAAGATACTAAAAGGTGTCTTTACCTATTGCACATGGATTTGTTTGGCCCTTTGTCAATTAAGAGCTTAAATGGGAAGAGGTATACCTTGGTGATTTTTGATGATCACTCAAAGTATACCTGCGTGCACTTCTTAAAGAAGAAGTCTCATACCTTGGATGTCTTCAAAACATTTGTCAAGGCAATTCAGAATGAATTGCTGTGCTCAGTGGTCAGAATAAGATCAGACCATGGAACAGAATTCCAGTCTGAAGCCATGACAAGGTTCTGCCAAGATCTTGGTATCACCCAAGAGTTCTCCTCTCCCAGAACTCCACAACAAAATCGAGTGGCTGAGAGAAGGAACAGAACTTTGATTGAGGCTGGCAGAACAGTGCTGAGTGACTCCTCTCTCCCAGAATATTTCTGGGCTGAGGTGGTCAGCTCAGCTTGCCATGTCCTCAATAGAGCCTCCATCAATAAGGCTCTTGGTATCACCCCATATGAAATTCTCAAGGGAAAACAACAAACCATCTCCTACTTTAGAATCTTTGGTTGCAAATGCTACATCCTGATCAATGGGAAACAAACCCTCACCAAGTTTGCTGAGAAGTGCAAGGTGGGTATCCTTGTTGGATACAACTCTAATAGTAGAGCCTATAAGGTCTTCAACAACACAACACATGTTGTTGAAGAAACCATGCATGTAGTCTTTGATGAATTTGACCTTGTTCATAAGGAATGGTCTAGCCAACCTTCAAATGCAGGAATTTCAGAGAAATTGCAGGAATTGAGCCTTCAGGACAGACCAAGCTCAAATCAGCCTCCAACTTTAACTGGAACTGACCATGAAGAAGCTGCACAAGATGATGATCCTTAGCTGCATGAAGAAATTACTGCTTTGGAAGAAGTTCAGCAAGAAGCAGTGAATGAACAACAACTAGTAGCTGCCAGATTGCCTCCTTCTCTAAGTGTTAACAGAGATAATCCCCTGGAGCAGATCATTGGGAATGTTCAACATGGTATGATAACCAGGAGCAGAGCTCACAATGAGGCTTTGTTCCACAGCTTCCTGTCACAGGAAGAGCCCAAGAAGTTTGAAGAGGCCAACATGGATCCATTCTGGATTCAGGCAATGCAGGAAGAACTCTTGCAATTCAAGAGGTGCAAAGTATGGAAATTGGTGCCAAGACCACAAGGACAAAATATCATAGGCACCAAATGGATCTTCAGGAATAAGATGGATGATAATGGGATAGTCATCAAAAACAAGGCAAGGCTTGTTGCAAAGGGGTCTAAGCAAGAGGAAGGAATAGACTTTGACCAAACTTTTGCCCCAGTTGCAAGGTTGGAAGCCATAAGGGTATTCATTGCCTATGCAGCCCACAAAGGCTTCAAAGTGTACCCGCTGGATGTCAAATCAGCATTCCTAAATGGAAATATGAAAGAAGAAGTATATGTAGAACAACAATCAGGTTTTGTACATCCAACTCTTACATCTCATGTTTACTTCCTTAGGAAAGCTCTTTATGGTCTCAAACAAGCCCAAAGAGCATGGTATGAGACCTTATCTAGCTTTCTCATCAAGAACAAATTCTTGAGGGGAAAGATAGATAGCATATTGTTTCTTAGGGAAACAAGGGGCAAATGTCTCTTAGTCCAAATCTATGTTGATGACATAATATTTGGGTCTACTAATGACAATATCTGCAAGAGATTTGCTAATCTAATGCAGGGGGAGTTTGAGATGAGCAGTATGGGTGAGCTCAAATATTACCTTGGGCTCCAAGTAAAACAGTCTAATGAAGGAATTTTTATTTCCCAGACTAAATACACCAAGGAGCTCATCAAGAAATTTGGGATGGAGTCAGCCTCCACCATGAGAACACCCATGGGATCTAATGTGTCACTAGACAAGGATGAAAAGGGGAAGGCCTTTGATGAATCCATGTACAGGTGTATCATTGGATCCTTGTTGTATTTAACTGCTTGTAGACCAGACATTATGTATTCTACATATGTTTGTGCTAGGTATCAGGCCTGTCCTAAGGAATCTCACTACACCTCTGTAAAGAGGATCTTGAGATACCTCAAGGGCAGCCTGAATCTTGTCCTTTGGTACCCTAGGAACAATGACTTTGAATTAATAGGCTATTCAGATGCAGATTTTGCAGGATGCAAATAAGATAGGAAAAGTACAAGTAGCACTTGTCAATTCCAAGGGAGAAGGCTGATCTCTTGGAGCAGCAAAAAGCAAACCAGTGTGGCCAAATCCACAGCTGATTCAGAGTACATTGCTGCAGGCAGCTGCTGTGCTCAACTTCTGTAGATCCAACATCAATTGGTGGATTACAACATCAAGGTTAGTAAATCTCCATTATTGTGTGACTCATCCAGTGCTATTTCTATTGCCAAAAATCCTGTCTCCCATAGCAGGACCAAGCATATAGAAATTAGGTACCATTTTATTAGAGAGCATGTAGAGTGTGAAGATATCAAAATTGAATATGTCCCCACAGACAATCAAGTAGCTGATATCTTCACCAAGCCACTGGATGTGGACAAGTTCAATTCCTTCAAAATTGACTTAGGAATGTTGAATTTAGAATGAGTTCACTTATAAATATATACCCTCTGAGTTCACTTATAAATATATACCCTCTGTTGCATTGCTTATGTTTTCAACTGTACAATACTCTCAATATGCAATGTTATGGAAATTGAAATCTGAATTGATCAACTTTATTTAAACAGTAGCAATAGTCCACATGATAGGGTAGATAATCTCCCTAAAATGTCAACCCTATGAAAGACATGATCAGGCATTCAGGTAATTGATGAGTCCCATTTATATACACATTTATGGACTCATCTGGGCCGATTATCTAGTCTATGCACTACACTTTAGGCATGTTTTCATTTATATTGGATATTCCTTGATAGGTGCACTCTTAGGCCCATTTTCAGTGTGCATTTGCGCTCCTTGTTATTGGGGGTAAGCACATGGTGATCCCCTTCCATTTCTCTATGATTAGCTGGTGCTGGAGGTGTATTCCCAGCTATTTTAATCTTGTATACAGGTGGCCGGATTATCTTGTATCCAGTTTTCTCCCAGAATTCATGACTGTGTGAAACACACGGTCGTGCATTTGCCTTGACGGACGGGCTGTTGCGGTCGTGCGCTCTGATCTGGGCAGAAAACGATCGATCTGAATTTAGTCGTGCATTTTATGCACGAGCGGATTTGCCCGTGCGTGAGTAAAATGCATGGTTGGCCTGTGTTCTCCATGTTTTTGGTCATTCTGGATTTACCCATGCGTTTGTATGCACGGGTGGATTTGCCCGTGCGTGAGTAAAACACACGGGCGGCGCTGCGTCTCCCTTAAGTCTGATTTTATCATTTAATAACGCACGGTTCACGCACGGTCGTGCGTTCGACCGTGCGTGACCATTTTTCTGCCTGTTTAGTATAAAATGCAGATTACATCGCAGAGAGTGGGGAGAGCGGAGAGGGGAGCGGGAAATTAGGTCCTTCCTGCCGTTCCTGAGGTCTGAAGGCTTCTCCTTCACCTCCACCACCAAAGAGGCCATTGTTCGGCGTTTTCCACCACCATCCTACCATTCGGGAGTGTTAGCAAGCATCCTCCGCCAAGTGCTCAAGCATTCCTCGTCGTGGGAAGCCATAGAAGAGTTGTAGGTCTTTGGAGCGGTGACAGCCTCCATCGAATCAGCACACCATCTGAGGGCCGAGCCCAGAGAGAGCCTGACAACCTCTCATTCCGGCCGAGAACCCAAGCCGCGGTGATTTCTTCCTATTGGTCTTCTCTAAACTTTATGTTAATATTTTCCTTGTTTTGTTGTAATGAACTATCATTTAGCTTCATGTTATAAATCTTTTGTGATGTTCATGTGCAATGATGCGGTGGTGCGAGAATAACACTTTCTTTGCTGTGTTTTTCTGAGATTTGTTGTGTGTGAAGCCCTAGCAATTGCTAGTGGTGTTGCTTGGAGAAGAGGTGTGTGAGATCCTCACCCGTCATAGTTACTTTCCGTCCACGGGCCTCCCGAAGCACGGCATCGCGGCCGTTGCATCCACCTCGCCTTGTGAAGTGGAGTTTTGACCCGCATTTCTCTTTTCAGCACAAGCATAGGAAACCCAAAATCAATGCCCTTGTTTTTCCTTTATTCTCTTGTATAACGATCGATTCACCACACGTTTCGTTCACCAGAACCTGCATTCCTTGAGAGACGATATTCGGGGAAGATATTCCCAATTTTATTACTTGACAGCGACCGGTGCACTTGTCGAATACGCATCAAGTTTTTGGCGCCGTTGCCGGGGAATGCAGGCGTGTAACGCTTCATGTTGTGAATCCTTGTTATAGGAGCAGTTGTTTTTTATTTTTGTTTTTCTTTGTGTTTTCTTTTTGTGTATGCAGAGACAAGCCGGAAGGGAAGTAGTACCCTTCAATCCTGAGATTGAACATACTGCGCACGCACTAAGGTGTGTTGCAGTCGTGCAAGCGGCTATGGGAGATAATACGGAACCTGGAGTTGTGCCGAGAGCACCCGCTGATAGGGATGAGGTGAATCCTGGAGTATCCCATGAGGGTAAAAACCATCTAAGGGACGAGCAGGAGGTGGTCAGGCCGAGACCTAGGACCATGAGAGACTACACCACTCCTACAGCTGGGAGTGTGTATCCAGGATTTGGGCCTAATGATGGCGCAAATCTCACACACCGCTATAGGCGGTAGCTTGACTGCGACACGAAACGGCAGTGTACCGATCGTTCAAGTAATAAATGTTGGGAATAAATCCCCGAGTGTCGGTCTCTTGAGGAACACAATAAGGTGGAGTTTACTATTGAGGCAGGACTTGAGATCGAAGTCCTTAAATCGGATGGATTGCGGGGGAGTTGGGTTGGCTTTTGGAAAACAAAATAGAAGCTAACAACTACTCCTATGCAATGCCGCTATGCAAAGCTTCGCTTGGCGGGATGGAAACTAGGCAGGCCTTGAGCGCGCTGCGTCGCAAGGGCGGATGGACGAGTAGGCAAGCGGAATTGAACAATACAGGCCTTGAGCGCGCTGCTTCGTAAGGCGGGATGGAATACGGGCCGCGATGCCACGCTTCGGTAGGCGGATGGGCGAGTAGGCTTACGGATTGAGGGTCGCAAGCACCTCTTCAAAAAGCACACCACTAACAATTGTTAGGGCGGCACAACGTAACCAACAAACCACACCACAAGGCGCACCTCAATAATATAAACAAAAATACTCAATCACATAGACATAATCAAGTAAAAATGCTATTTAATCAAAATACACTTCATCATAATGTTAGATCTAGTTGCAAATACATCAATAAAAGGAGAACAAGGCAAGAAATCGACCGAATCCGAAGGCTCGTTGAAGATTCACGGTTGGAATCGCCGGGTTGTCAATCCGCGTCCAAGCTCGGTCCGCAACTACGTCCGGGGTAGAGAGAGCTGTCACGACTCTCCAATGGACCCGTCTTCTTCGTGTCACGATCCGGTGGAGGTTGCCAACTTCCTCTTGCTCGATGGAGATAGCGGCTAGGTCTTCCTTTGGAGCTCTTGGATGAAGGAGGAGGCCGAGAGGAAACTCCGGCTCAAGATAGGCGTGAAGAGCAAGCCCGGAGCACCTCTATATGGTGGGCGACGGTGGAGGGGCGAGGTCGGACGAACTGGAGCAGAAAACGGCGGAATACGGCGGGGGTTTTGACCTAAATCGCGAGCAGGGCTTTTATAGGCGCTGGAATTAAACAGTGCGCACGGTCAGTGGCGCACGACCAGTGGTCGTGCGCACTGGAATCCTATGATCGTGCGCTCTGCCTGGACAGAACCTGCAAAGACAGAAATTACAAAATAACATGTTCGCACGACCAGTGGCGCACGACCAGTGGTCGTGCGCACTGGAGTTGATGGTCGTGCGCAATACAGCAAACAGAACTCAGAATTTTAATGATAAGTGCGCACGAGCAGTGGCGCACGACCGGTGGTCGTGCGCACTGGCGTTGGTGGTCGTGCGCACTGCACCAAACAGAACTCATAAAAAGGGTTTAAGTGCACACGATCAGTGACGCATGACCAGTGGTCGTGCGCAATAGAACCAGTGATCGTGCGCAGTGTTCCTGTGCAGAATTGCACCGGAAACACCTGCACGACTCCTGTTCTAGCGTACAACCACGAATCTAGCCACTGAAAGTAGCACCTAAACAGCACATGAACACTACTAATGAAAATAAACAAGAAATCACACCAAAATGGGCCAAAAGGTGCACCTAGCATAGGATATCAAATATGAACTAAAACAGGGCTAAAGTGCAGTGAATCGACTAACTAAACGGCCCAGATGAGTCCATAAAAGTGTATATGATGAGGACTCATCACACCCCCAGACTTAACTGTTTGCGCGTCCCGAGCAAACAAATTCTAAGCGAACGGGGAAAGAAAAGTAGATGGCTTAAGACTACAATGCAGAGTACCATGCGAAGTCGCATGCTCATGTGCATAAGAAAATTAGTAGAAAAGACTACTGATTATACAAACAGTTTATAAATTTCTAAAAGAGTAAAAGCATATTACAACTACTCAAAATGGTGAACAACGGTGAATCATTTAGTCTTGCACACGGAGAAAGTAAACTAAACGCTGAGATGAGCATTGCCCAAGATCGGGATGCGGGAAAAACTCCACTGAAATCCATCAGTGTCGGTGACCATAGGCTTGCCCGGTCACATTCTCTCCACGACACTAGATTGGTTCATAGCGTGAGTCGGTAGGACTTTAGGTTAGAGATGGGGCTTGGGTTACGGTGAGGTAAACAAGGATACACAAAATGGCTCAAACACATAACCCAAATGAGCTTTAAAAATAACTACCCACGCACCAAAATCGAATGCAAGTGCATCACACCCCCAGACTTGGACATTTGCAACATAGGTGTGTGCACCGCCTACTCCCAATACACAATTCTTCTACATGATTTTCAATAAAACTCGCCTTTCTTTTTCTCTTTTTTCCTTTTCAATTTTTTTTTCTTTTTCTTTAAATCTTCTTTTCCTTGTCGTTTTCTTTCAGCAAATTTTCAAAGGAGCATAACCACAGGTTCTCATAGTAAACACCACAATCAACACCCCCCAAAATGTAAATGAAATTACAACTAAAGCTCAGATTTGGGTGTGCGACTAGGTTAGGCTTTTAGGCTTTGGTGAGAAACATGCGGAGCTGAATCAAGGAAAGGGTAGGCACAAAGGGGCTAGCAAGGGTAGACGATAGGCATGAAATAAAAAGTTCAACCGGGCCAAAATAATGGCCTACGTCATTCTCACGCACTAGAACTATCCTATGCCAATGCTTCAAGAATCGCTTGGGGCAAGTTCTAGCCACCGAGAAAGATTCTCCTTTCTCACGACTCAAGCAATACGAGTCTAACGATCGTTTACACACATCCCTATGCTACCGTTTGATTCACACCGGATTCACCATTTGAGTAGAGTAAACAACATTTACACTAATAAGAAAAATATAAAACCATAGCATAAAAAGAAATCTACTCTACACAAAATTCTATGCAACCGAGCACTCGACTAGGAGCACTACTAGAGTCAACATTTTACTCTGCTACATAATCCTAAGCCATCACCTAGATTTTCCCAAATAAGCAAAAGAATTAAATTCACAACAGAGCAAGCAAACAGATGAGTGCGCGCTCAAGTGGGTGAAGTGGTGTGTAATGATAAAAATATACTTCTGATATGCAAAAACGTGTACACGTGTAGTGAACACTCGGTACACTCCCCCCCAGACTTAAACTAAACAATATGCGCAAAATGCAGCTATAAAATTCAGAATAATGCTAGGGAAAGAGAGTACCCAGTGCTCAGAAATGAGCACACCAGAAGATTGGCGTGTAAACCTGGACTAAGCTGCAGCGTCCGTCATCCAGAAGAGATACCTGCAGGGGGTCAGCTCCGCAAAAACAGAAGAAAGTAGGAAACTGAAAAGAAAATACTACTGACTAAACATGATTAGATAAAAATAAAAATTGCAGAAAAGGAAGATAACTACTGGGGTTATTGTCATCCCAGCACGACTTATTTGGCATTTGTACAGTTCTAGCTAATGGGCCTATGAAAAGAAAAGTGGACAGGTAACTGTTCTAATATGCGTGTCGGTAGCGGGTACCGATACGGCGAAAGAACAGTCACGCCTCTACCCGAATATAAATAATACCTGCTTGACACAGGTAGAGGGAAAAGAAAGTAAGAAGAGGAGGAGGCCTGGTCCTCACTCATCTCACAAAACACCTCCTTGCCTAGCAAGGTATCGTCAACAGGGGGGCAGCAGGAGGCAAAGGCAATGAGTGGGGCTTCCTCTACGGAGTGAGGATCAACCTCCTCACATGAGAGGATGCTCTCATCATTGACTTGAGCATCATGCTCCAAGTCCTCCTGATGTACCTGTGAAGACTCAACCTGCACAGGCTCAGATGAAGAAGGGGGGTCAGGAAATAAAAAGGAAGAATGACATAAATAATCAACAATCGGGGGAGTGGTCCCGGTCTCACTCCCATTAGGTTGGGGAAGTAAAATAATGTTTGCATTGTCATCAATGCTACAAGATTCGGCGGGATCAACGGTGGCCAGGCTTAGGATTTGGACTTCCTCCACCGATGCTGAGGAAAATTCCTCTTCACCTAGAAGGTTGTCCTCCTCCATAGGAATAGGCACAACACTCAGATCAACCGCCTCCTCCTGCGACACATCATCAACAATGTCGTCTGAGACGAGTGTAGTATGCACAACAGGGAGAGGAATAGTGCTCGGATAAAAGTCGAGCACCGATTCCTCACAAAGAATCGAATCCACTAGAGGTGGTGGATGCACTGGGAGAATAGATTCAGCAATGTCGGTGCCCAAATCAGCCACACATCTGGTGACTGTGTCAACGCCATACCCTTCAAGATGTGAAGGTGGCAAAGACACAAAACCGGATGTTGAAGGTGTGCCGCCAGAGTTAGGAGTTGGGACGATCCGGATATCCGGCTCATCATCCTCATCCAATTGGCGACGAAAAGCAGCACAATCCTTCAGGGCATGATCTGTGCTCCGACAAAACTGGCACTGCCTAGCGGGCTTCTTTGGCACAGCGGGGGCTGGAGCCGAAAAGAAGTATGACGGTAAAGGCTCAGCAGAGTAGCCATAAGACTTACGCGCACCATATGGAGTACCAGACGAAGTAGGTGCTCCATATGCTGGGCTATAAGAAGTATGCCTACTATTCTCCGTGGGGCATTCATCACTAGAGTGGGAGGTAGCTCCACACCAACGGCAACGAAAATTGAGATGTGCCCACATAGTGAGAAGATAAAACGATTCAAAATAAAACTGCTACTGTGCAAATACTAAACCAAATAAAAATTACTAAAGCAACCTGATATAAAACAAGAAGAAGGAATAAAAAGAACAGAAATAAAATAAAAGATGCAATTTAAAAAATGGAAGGGCTTTTCTCTCAAATTCTCCCTCTCCAGAAAACTCACACGACTGTGTTCCCCGGCAACGGCGCCAAAAACTTGATGGCGCAAATCTCACACACCGCTATAGGCGGTAGCTTGACTGCGACACGAAACGGCAGTGTACCGATCGTTCAAGTAATAAATGTTGGGAATAAATCCCCGAGTGTCGGTCTCTTGAGGAACACAATAAGGTGGAGTTTACTATTGAGGCAGGACTTGAGATCGAAGTCCTTAAATCGGATGGATTGCGGGGGAGTTGGGTTGGCTTTTGGAAAACAAAATAGAAGCTAACAACTACTCCTATGCAATGCCGCTATGCAAAGCTTCGCTTGGCGGGATGGAAACTAGGCAGGCCTTGAGCGCGCTGCGTCGCAAGGGCGGATGGACGAGTAGGCAAGCGGAATTGAACAATGCAGGCCTTGAGCGCGCTGCTTCGTAAGGCGGGATGGAATACGGGCCGCGATGCCACGCTTCGGTAGGCGGATGGGCGAGTAGGCTTACGGATTGAGGGTCGCAAGCACCTCTTCAAAAAGCACACCACTAACAATTGTTAGGGCGGCACAACGTAACCAACAAACCACACCACAAGGCGCACCTCAATAATATAAACAAAAATACTCAATCACATAGACATAATCAAGTAAAAATGCTATTTAATCAAAATACACTTCATCATAATGTTAGATCTAGTTGCAAATACATCAATAAAAGGAGAACAAGGCAAGAAATCGACCGAATCCGAAGGCTCGTTGAAGATTCACGGTTGGAATCGCCGGGTTGTCAATCCGCGTCCAAGCTCGGTCCGCAACTACGTCCGGGGTAGAGAGAGCTGTCACGACTCTCCAATGGACCCGTCTTCTTCGTGTCACGATCCGGTGGAGGTTGCCAACTTCCTCTTGCTCGATGGAGATAGCGGCTAGGTCTTCCTTTGGAGCTCTTGGATGAAGGAGGAGGCCGAGAGGAAACTCCGGCTCAAGATAGGCGTGAAGAGCAAGCCCGGAGCACCTCTATATGGTGGGCGACGGTGGAGGGGCGAGGTCGGACGAACTGGAGCAGAAAACGGCGGAATACGGCGGGGGTTTTGACCTAAATCGCGAGCAGGGCTTTTATAGGCGCTGGAATTAAACAGTGCGCACGGTCAGTGGCGCACGACCAGTGGTCGTGCGCACTGGAATCCTATGATCGTGCGCTCTGCCTGGACAGAACCTGCAAAGACAGAAATTACAAAATAACATGTTCGCACGACCAGTGGCGCACGACCAGTGGTCGTGCGCACTGGAGTTGATGGTCGTGCGCAATACAGCAAACAGAACTCAGAATTTTAATGATAAGTGCGCACGAGCAGTGGCGCACGACCGGTGGTCGTGCGCACTGGCGTTGGTGGTCGTGCGCACTGCACCAAACAGAACTCATAAAAAGGGTTTAAGTGCACACGATCAGTGACGCATGACCAGTGGTCGTGCGCAATAGAACCAGTGATCGTGCGCAGTGTTCCTGTGCAGAATTGCACCGGAAACACCTGCACGACTCCTGTTCTAGCGTACAACCACGAATCTAGCCACTGAAAGTAGCACCTAAACAGCACATGAACACTACTAATGAAAATAAACAAGAAATCACACCAAAATGGGCCAAAAGGTGCACCTAGCATAGGATATCAAATATGAACTAAAACAGGGCTAAAGTGCAGTGAATCGACTAACTAAACGGCCCAGATGAGTCCATAAAAGTGTATATGATGAGGACTCATCACCTAACATCATGAACAATCAGTTTGAAATCAAGCCCGCCATCCTGAACATCATCCGTAACAACGCGCAGTTCTCTGGATGCCCAGTGAAGACCCACATCTTCACTTGGCAGAGTTCGCAGACATTTGCGGTACCTTCAGGTATGTAGGAATCACTGACGAAACAGTCGAGTTGAGACAGTTTCCATTCTCATTGAGGGACAAAGCCAAGGTGTGGCTCCATTCTATCCCTCGAGGAACTGCTGCCACTTGGGATGCGCTTGCGTCCAAATTTCTCGCCAAATTCGACTCGGTGGACAAGATTGTGAGCCTTCGGCGCGAGATCTCCACCTTCCGGCAAGCTGAGAAGGAAACCCTCGCAGAAGCTTGGGAGCGTCTTGGTGTCCTCCTACGCAAATGCCCAAATCACGAGCTCCAGCCGTGGAACATCGTGGAGACCTTCTACTTCGCCATCGAGCCCAACCATCGGGCGATTATTGACGCTACTGCAGGAGGAACCCTGATGAACCACACGCCCAAGGAAGCTCTCAGAATTCTGCAAGACACCATGTCCCACAACACATTCTGGACTGCGGGGAGAAATGCGCCTAGAAGCGCTCGGGGACTATTCGTGGTGGATTCACTACCTCCCGCTGCTGCGCCCGCGTCTAACATTATATGTGAAGGATGTGGAGGCGGTGGTCACCACTCATACGAATGCCCAGGTAGCGGGCTATCAGGTGAATTCTCTCAGCTTAGTTTAAATGAATCTGTAAATTTCGTTGGAAATCAAGCTAGGGGGGCACCCTACGGAAATGCTTATAATCTGGGTGTGAGAAATCACCCCAATTTTTCATGGAAACAAAATGCTGCAGGCCAACGATGGCAATCGGGCCAGCATCAATACGATGCTCAAGCGTCCGGAAGCCAACCGAGGCCGCCTCAGTCGGGTTATAATCAAGGTACCCCAGTCCCTAAGAAAAGTAATCTGGAAGAGTTGATGGAGAGGTTTATGGAAGCCGCCAACGCTAATATGGCGAACCAAACCGCATCCATGCGTAACTTGGAGACGCAAGTGGGCCAATTGGCTCAAGTGTTAACCGAGCGTGCGCAAGGGACCCTTCCCAGTAATACAAAAAAAAATCCAATTAACTAAGGGAAGAGTCTCTCCGACGCGGGAGTAGGTGAACTAAGTGAGTTGGTACTCTCATGCTCCATTAATAATATTGAAACGGCAGCCCTATGTGATTTCGGTTCATCTCGCAACGTCCTCTCTTTGCAGAATGTTGCTAAACTGCAACTTAAAATGGATACGGATGAATGGAAGTCACTAGTGCTTGCTAATGGGACTGTAGTTAAGGCTGAGGGAGAAGTCAGGAATGTGGAAGTTACAATCGAAGGGACGGTAGTGGTTGCCGACTTCCAAGTTTTGGGACCAAGTCTGAATCAATCCATTCCCATCTTGGGAGTACCGTTCTTAAAAGAGAGCGGTGCCACCTTATACTTTTCTAAGGGGTGTGTTGTCTTACCCTGTAAGGTGACACCCTCCACTTGCCCCAAGATTGTATCCGAAGCAGTAATCCACTCTAACCTTATTTTTACTGAGGAACCATCTAGTGATGCAGAAGCCGAGAAAAGAACAGAATTGCTAGAAGCAGCAAAGAAAGAAGAGATGTTGCAAGTTATGATGGAAGGGGGGAAGAAAGCAAGAGACAGCACTGAGACCATAATATTGAATGACGAGGAGAAGGCGGAACAAAGCGCCTTATGAAAATTTGTCCGAGTCAAAGTAACAAATGTAAACATTTTAAGCAGGTCCATTGGGCTGATCCGGTTGCCACGGCGGCAACGAAAGTGAAGCCACCCGCCACCAAGGTGGGAAATTCTGCCAGTTATCAACGTTGGCGCTCTCCAACTATGGAGAAGCTGAGGCAAGAAAAATTGCTGCGTGAAGCACGCTCTGTTGCCCTCCGACGCGAGAAGGAAGAGGTTAGGGGCAAGGGGGAGACATCCTCCTTGGGACCTAAAGCCTTCACCTCTTCCCCATCTCGCGTAGCTAGGGAGAACCACCACAAATCAGCATACAGCTGATGCGTGATGGGGTCTCTGGGTGGTGATTGTGTTGTTTCTTCGGTCTGATTTTGTGCTCTGTGTCGCTACTTTGCTGTCTTATTTGTTTTTACTTTAGTTTGGAACAATCTCTTTAACTGCTGCTTTCAAACTTTAATACATGTATTTGGTCAACCTTTAAGGACGCTAAACAAAAGGGCTTCTTGGGAGACAACCCATTGGAACCTACCGGTTCCGTTTGCTTTTTATTTTTTTTATATGTTCTGTATTTCCTTCTTGCTAACAGTGTAGGTTGGAGCTCTCGCATGGTGGATAATGGAGAGGATATTTTATTAAAAGAAAAGAGGAATTTCCGCACTTGTGGCATGCTCATTTATGAGCATAGGTCCACTCTACCCCTTTCCTACTTATTTCTGAATTGGTTAATATAGTTGGTTTTGATCAAGTCTGGGGGAGAGAGTGATCGGTGCACGTGCACACACTTTGCATGACATGTTAGAATGTGCTGAGTTAGGAATTTTCAAATGTATTATCGCATTGCATACCACGCACCACATTCATTTTCTTGTTATTCGTGCGCATTTATCGTGTAAGTGCTTAATTTGTATGTTTGGAAGTTTGTTTGTTGATTTAGGATTGTGTGGCAGAACAAGTTGTGACCCGTGCAGTGCTATTAGTAGAGCGCTAACGTGGCTTAAAAATTCTTGTAGAGTAGATTTTATTACAAAATTATAGTTTTATTTACTTCTGTAGTGTAACTGTAAAATACTCTACACGAACGGTGAATTTAGTAAATCTAGTCGTAGCCCTAGGTCGAGTGTAGAAGAGTTGTTAGCCTCGTGTTGTTTGAGTTGGAAGGAGAGGAGACCTCGCTCGAGGGTTAAGAACTTGCCCCTAGCTATTTTCAATACGAGTGCGTTGAATGATCTTGTTGGGAGCATTACGTAGGCCATCATTTGATCCGATTGAGCTTTGATTTCCCAACCTAATATCATCCTTTGCTAGCCTCATTGAGCCTTACCTTTCCTATTTGTTAAACTCCACCAAACTTTCACCAAGACCACATATCCAAACCTAAGACGCACTAGAGTCAAGCTTTGAAATTTATACATTTTGTTGATGATTGTGCGATGCGGAGAAATAAAAATTTGGAGGTGTGATATGGTGTGTGCGCGCAGAAAAATGAAAAAATTTTTTATTGATCCTAACTTATGTTATTATGGATCTAAAAAAAAAGAGAGAGTTAATGAACTCTAAAAAGAATAGAACCATAAGTATGGTAGTCTCGCGCACACCATAGTGCTTAATTGAAGTCTGGGGGAGTGTGCTTCAAGGTGAAGATATTAAGGTTGAATTTTGTCTATTTACCGGAGGTTGGGTGCGTTTAGCCTACGTTGTTCTACTTCATTACCGTACCTCAACCCAAGCCCAAGTCTAGCCTAAAAGCCCTACTGATTCTTGGTAAGATCGTCTCATGCAGTGGAGAAGGTGTGAAAGGGCAAGCATATGACCATCGACCTTGATGGATTTCTTGGAGAGCTCTTTCTTGAGATCCAATTTGAACAACGCTCACCTCAGCAGTTCACGCAATTTTCCCTAGGGCGCGACAGTTCGATTCACCAATAATTCACCTCAGAGTAGTAGTATTTTGTATTTTACACTTGTAGAAGTTCGTAAAATATAGTCTTTGTTTTAAAATATTTTCTACTTTATTTTTACGATCGTTATTTCTTTACTTCCCATCGTGTTTTGCCTGCACAGTCGCTTCTTTAACGTGCACTTTTCTACCATAGGATTAAGTGTTTGCCCGAGACGTGCAAACGGGTAAGTCTGGGGGTGTGATGAGTCCCATTAATATACATGACATGGTATTTCCACACAGCTAATTAGCGGGCACGAAATGCGGTACGACGGCAGTGCACCGGTCGTTGTCAAGTAATAAAAGTAGGGAGTAGCTCCCCGAATATCGTTCTCAAAGGACCGCAAGTTAGGTAGTACGATTTGCTTGTTAGGAGATTAATTTTGAGGGTTTCTAAGTTTAACAAAACAAGGGGGGTTTTGGTTGCTGTTACGGAACAAGAATAAGAAACTACAACTATGCGGGTCGCAATCACCGCGTCGATTGGTGGATGGATTTAGTGCAGGCCGCGATGCCGTGCTTCGCTTGGCGGATGGCCGGTGAGCAAATGGATGAAGTGAGTGCAAATGCGAGGGTTGAGGGTCGAAGGCACCTCTTCACTGTCGCTTATAGCTTTTGCTAGAGCGAGTGCTAGAACATGTGGGTGTAAGTGGAGCGGGGGCGGAGCGCATCACAACACAGCATAACGTAAAGACAAGTTCATAAATAAACTTCCATTCATAGACAAATAGATGTTCATTTAGTTCATTACAACCACTAAGAGTACAAATCACAAAATGAGAAGGGGTAGAAGTAACCACGAGATGAGAAGCCTCGCCGCGGATCTTGGTCAGAATGGGGGGTCGTCACGCCTCCTCTGAGCTCAGTCCTTGGTTGCTTCCGGGGTGTAGAGGCTGTCACTACCTCCAACCGCTGCCCGTCTTCTTCTCAGAGCTGGGTTCACTTCTCCTTCACCCAATGGAGATGTCTTCCTCTTGGAATGCAGGTCGTAGATGGCGGACAATGCTTCCGGAACCCTAGATGGACCTTAGGATCAATGGATGAAGCTTTCCCAAGGGGAGGAATGGAAGGAGGGACCTTGGAGAGGTGGAACGGCGGAGTCGCACGCAGAAATCGCGCCTCAAACTGTGCAGGAATACCTAAAATCGCGGAACAGCGGCTTAAATAGGGAGCAGAATAAGTACTGCGCACGGTCAGTGGCGCACGACCAATGGTCGTGCGCGAAGGAATGCCTGTGATCGTGCGTAGTCAACCTGTAGCAAAGAAAAAATAGAAAACACCGCACGGTCAGGGGCGCACGACTAGTGGTCGTGCGCGAAGAAAGGCCTGTGATCGTGCGCATATCTTTGGTCCGATCTCGATCTGGGCTGGGATTTATCGCACGACCAATGGTCGTGCGCCTGACCGTGCGCGAAGGAATGCGCACGATCAGAGGCTTTTTAGGCCAAAAATTCCCCCGCACCATCCCGAACGTGCACACGACCCCAGGATCTGCAGGAAAAATACAAATAACCCTGATCCGTGCACACCACCGGATCCATAACACAAGCATACAATAATATATAGGAAAAACATGCCACAAAGGGGGAAGGATTGCACAAAAGGCGCAGAAACGCCATGCTATCAATATAAGCGTATATGAACAGCAAATGAAGTGCAATGACACTAAATCAAACCCAAATGAGGCCGAAAATCACTGTATAAGCCAGACTCATCACACCCCCAGACTTACCTGTTTGCGCGTCCCGAGCAAACAAATCCGGCGGAGCGAGAAAAGACATAGTTGGGTTAGAAATTGCAAGGGCGGAGTAATATGCGAAGTCTCATACGCATGTGCCTAGAAATCTAGTAGACAAAATTTCTAATTATGCATATTAGTTTATAATTTTCTGAGAGCATATTTATATATTACATTTACTCAAAAAGTGAATCACGGTGAATCATAAGATCGTACATAGGAAGAAAGTAAACTGAACGCTGAGGCGAGCGTTGCCAAAGATCGGGACTCGGGACAACTCCATTGAAATCCATCAATGTCGGTGACCATAGGCTTGCCCGTTCGCACTCTCTCCACGGCACTGGTATAACTCAAATGCCTGAATCAATAGGACTTTAGGTTTGAGATGAGGCTTGGGTTTAGGTGAGGCAAACAAAGATAAAAGCGACGGCTCAGACACTAAACCCAAATGAGCTAGCACAGAAAACTATCCTCATCACCACACAAACATGCGGGTACACTACACCCCCAGACTTGAACTTAACAACATGGGTGCGTGCACCGCCTACTCCCCAAACTTTATACTTCTTCAAATGAGTTTTTCATTCAAACTCATATCTTTTTCTTTTCTTCTCACTTCTTTTCTCTTTTTCATTTTTTTCTTTTCTTGTCATTTTCAGCAAATAATCAATACAACACATCCACAACTTCACAAACATGTCACCACGTCAACAACCCAACTCATAAAAATAATAAACAGCTAAAGCTAAGATTTGGGTGTGTGAATAGGATTGGCTTTTGGGCTTTGGTGCGATAAAAGTGGGGCTGAATCAAAGAACGGGTAGGCACAATTGGGCTAACGAGGATATAGCGATAGGAAAGGGTGCAAAGGCTCAACCGGGCCAAAATGATGGCCTATATCACATTCACACACTTGACTAACCGTATACCCATGCTTCAAGAATCGCTTGGGGCGAGTTCTAGCCACCGAGAAAGATAATCCTTCCTCCCGACTCGGGCAACACGAGACTAATGGACGTCTACACACATTCCTATGCTACCGTTTGATTCACACCGGATTCACCAAATTTTGAGTAAAGTAAACAATATTTACGCTAGTAGAAAAATATAGACTAAGAGCATAAAAAAAATTGAATCTACACGAATTCCTACGAGACATGAGCACTCGACTAGGAGCACTACAAGAGTCAACAAAGTACTTCGTCTCGCAATCCTAACCCAGCACCATGATTTCCCATTCACACAACCGAGACGAGTTAGACTCGTCGCGCGCCTACAGTTCAGTGCGTTCACGTGGGTGTCGTGGTGTGCCATTAGATGAGCAATGCTACAATATAACACAGATGTAAATCCTAGTATGTTGTGCACTGTGCATGTGCACGAGGTAAAGATAACTACTCTCTCCCCCCCGACTTACACTAAGCAGAAAGCATGTTTGATAGCGGCATAAGCTTAAGAAAGCTAGGATGAGAGATTACCCCATGCTCAGAAATGAGCATACCAGAAGACATGGCGTTTTGTTCAAAAGGCGGTGATCCCGCCGTGCTCCAATAAATACGGACCTGCGATTAAAGAGATCCCAAGCACACAAAAATATAGCAAAAAAAAAAGATAACAAGAAAGAACGGAACCAAATGGTCCCAAATGGGTTGTCTCCCAAGAGCCCTTTTGTTTAACGTCTTTGAAGGTGGACCAAATACCTGTATTAAAGTTTGATATTAGTAGTCTTATAATAAAAAGCTAAAAAGACAGTAGAACGCAGCAAATAACATGAAACAAGAAGCACAGAAACATCACAGATGGCACACAGTACAGCCCAGAGATCCCGGCACGCATCAGCTATATGCTGATTTGTGGTGGTTCTCCCCAGTCACGCGAGATAGGCAAGAGGTGAAAGCTTTAGGGCCCAAGGAAGATGTCTCTCCCTTGCCCCTAACCTCCTCCTTCTCGCGCCGGAGGGCTTCAAAGCGCGCAGCATGCAGGATCCTTTCCCGCTTCAGTTTTTCCACTGAAGGAGAGCGCCACCGAGCACCATGTGCGGGAGGAGTAATATTTGTCGGATTGGGATCAGCCGGGGGCTTCATTTCCGCACCCTCAAAAGGGGGTAGATCAGCCCAATGAACCTGTTCAGATTGTTTACATTTCTTGTTTTGAATAAAAACATTGTTTGGAAGGCTCATCGCTCCGCCTTCTCCCATGTCTTCCCACTCGTTGGTCTCATTACTTTTCCTCTCTATCTCCAACTCTTTCGTCGTGAGCTGCTTTGCTTCTTCTTTCAGCAGAGTGATACTTTTCTCCACTATAGGATCCTTCACGTCAAAGTCTGATTTTTCCTCATTGGACCTGCTCTTACTTTTACTTACAGAGAAATTAGGAAGATTAGATGATTCAGAAGGGTTTGTTGCATTGGAAGGTAGGGTGACACAACCCGTGGCGATGTGGAGGGTTGCGCCACTCTCCTTTAGAAAAGGAACCCCCAAGATTGGTATGGAATCATTTTCCATGGGGCCGAGAATCTGAAAGTCAGTGACTACAGCCGTTCCATTAAGATTTACTACAACATCACGAATCTCACCCTCAGTTTCGACAGTCACTCCATTAGCCAACACCAGCGACTTCCGGTCCTCAGAATTCATTGTTAGGTGCAATTTCTCAACATCTTGCAGAGCAAGAATGTTGCGAGATGCCCCAGAGTCGCAAAGTGCGGAAACCTCAATATTATTAATAGTACATTCAACAACGCATGGGCTCACTTGACCACCATCCGCGTCAGCAATGCTTTTGCCTTGCTCCCGCGGGTTCTTTTCAGTATTGCTTGGAAGAGCACCTTGCATACGCTCGGAGAGCACCTGGGCCAATTGGCCTAGCTGTGTCTCCAAGTTTCGCATTGAAGTAGTTTGATTGGCCAAATTTGTTTGAGCCAGATCAACAAACTTTTCCATCATGTCTTCCAATGCGCTCTTCCTCTGCGGTGGTGCATTTTGAGCAAACCCCGGTTGTGGTGTCCTTGATTGGCTACCGGAGGCTTGTGCATCAAATTAATGCGAGCCTCCTTGCCATCGTTGGTTAGGCACGTTTTGTTTCCATGAGAAGTTCGGGTGACTCCTCACGGCCGGGTTATAGGCGTTGTTTAATGGCACTCCCCGATTTTGATCATTCATATAATTCACACTTTCATCATAAGTTAATTCAGCAGGTTGCACACCTGAGGGGCACTCATAAGCATGATGCCCGGGGTTTCCACATCCTTGACACGAAATGGCCATTACTGGGGCAGGAGGGAGAGCAGGCCTCTTAAGTAGTATGACGTTGTCATAAGGTGCCGATGCCACCTCGGCAGATGCGCCCGATGTGCTCACCTCAAAGAGTCCACGAGCATTCCTTGGGGCATTTCTTCCAGCTGTCCAGAACGAGCTATGAGTGGCAGTGTCCTGGAGAATCCTCAGTGCGTCCTCGGGAGTATGGTTCATCAAGGTGCCGCCTGCAGCAGCATCAATCATGGCCCTATAATTGGGCTCAATTGCAAAATAGAAATTTTCTACTAAGCTCCAAGGTTGTAGCTCATGCTGAGGGCACTTCCGGAGGAGGTCCGTGAACCTATCCCATGCTTCCGCAAGGGTCTCCTGATTGTGTTGCCGGAAGGTTGTGATTTCTCTCCACAAGTTTACAACCTTGTCCACGAGTGGAATTTTGCCAGAAACTTTGTCTGCAGGGCATCCCAGGTGGTAGCTGTGCCGGGTGGTATTGTGTGGAGCCAAGCCTTCGCCTTGTCGCGGAGGTAGAATGGAAACAACCTGAGTTTCACCGTCTCATCAGCCATTCCTGCGTACCGAAATGTACCGCAGATCTCTGCAAATTCAGCTAGGTGAAGATGGGGGTCTTCACTGGTTAACCCGGCGAATTGGGCATTGTTGCGGATCATATTCAGAATGGCTGGCTTTATCTCAAAATTGTTGTTAGTAATAGCCGGGCCAAATCCGGGGTACACACTCCCCACAGTAGGAGTGGTGTAATCCCTCATGGTCCTAGGTCGTGGCCTAACCACTTCATTCTCATCAGCCGCTTGAGCTACAGCCGGTGCATTTCCCACTCCTGGATTAGCCTGATTTTCATTAACATTCATGGTGGCAGCAGCACGTCGACGTGCCCGCAAAGTACGCTCTATCTCAGGATCAAATGCTGCAAATTCACCAAGATGTTGTCTATGCATGCACACACTACACTAAAAAGAGAAATGTCAAAAACTAAAATACCCTTAAACTAATTTCCCCGGCAACGGCGCCAAAAACTTGACACGCTATTTCCACACCGCTAATTAGCGGGCATGAAATGCGGTACAACGGCAGTGCACCGGTCATTGTCAAGTAATAAAAGTAGGGAGTAGCTCCCCAAATATCGTTCTCAAAGGACCGCAAGTTAGGTAGTACGATTTGCTTGTTAGGAGATTAATTTTGAGGGTTTCTAAGTTTAACAAAACAAGGGGGGTTTTGGTTGGTGTTACGGAACAAGAATGAGAAACTACAACAATGTGGGTCGCAATCACCGCGTCGCTTGGTGGATGGATTTAGTGCAGGCCGCGATGTCGTGCTTCGATTGGCGGATGGCCGGTGAGCAAATGGATGAAGTGAGTGCAAATGCGAGAGTTGAGGGTCGAAGGCACCTCTTCGCTGTCGCTTCTAGCTTTTGCTAGAGCGAGTGCTAGAACATGTGGGTGTAAGTGGAGCGGGGGTGGAGCGCATCACAACACAGCATAACGTAAAGACAAGTTCATAAATAAACTTCCATTCATAGACAAATAGATGTTCATTTAGTTCATTACAACCACTAAGAGTACAAATCACAAAATGAGAAGGGGTAGAAGTAACCACGAGATGAGAAGCCTCGCCGCGGATCGTGGTCAGAATGGGGGTCGTCACGCCTCCTCCGAGCTCAGTCCTTGGTTGCTTCCGGGGTGTAGAGGCTGTCACTACCTCCAACCGCTGCCCGTCTTCTTCTCAGAGCTGGGTTCACTTCTCCTTCACCCAATGGAGATGTCTTCCTCTTGGAATGCAGGTCGTAGATGGCGGAGAATGCTTCCGGAACCCTAGATGGACCTTAGGATCAATGGATGAAGCTTTCCCAAGGGGAGGAATGGAAGGAGGGACCTTGGAGAGGTGGAACGGCGGAGTCGCACGCATAAATCGCGCCTCAAACTGTGCAGGAATACCTAAAATCGCGGAACAGCGGCTTAAATAGGGAGCAGAATAAGTACTGCGCACGGTCAGTGGCGCACGACCAATGGTCGTGCGCGAAGGAATGCCTGTGATCGTGCGTAGTCAACCTGTAGCAAAGAAAAAATAGAAAACACCGCACGGTCAGGGGCGCACGACTAGTGGTCGTGCGCGAAGAAAGGCCTGTGATCGTGCGCATATCTTTGGTCCGATCTCGATCTGGGCTGGGATTTATCGCATGACCAATGGTCGTGCGCCTGATCGTGCGCGAAGGAATGTGCACGATCAGAGGCTTTTTAGGCCAAAAATTCCCCCGCACCATCCCGAACGTGCACACGACCCCAGGATCTGCAGGAAAAATACAAATAACCCTGATCCGTGCACACCACCGGATCCATAACACAAGCATACAATAATATATAGGAAAAACATGCCACAAAGGGGGAAGGATTGCACAAAAGGCGCAGAAACGCCATGCTATCAATATAAGCGTATATGAACAGCAAATGAAGTGCAATGACACTAAATCAAACCCAAATGAGGCCGGAAATCACTGTATAAACCAGACTCATCACACCCCCAGACTTACCTGTTTGCGCATCCCGAGCAAACAAATCCGGCGGAGCGAGAAAAGACATAGTTGGGTTAGAAATTGCAAGGGCGGAGTAATATGCGAAGTCTCATATGCATGTGCCTAGAAATCTAGTAGACAAAATTTCTAATTATGCATATTAGTTTATAATTTTCTGAGAGCATATTTATATATTACATTTACTCAAAAAGTGAATCACGGTGAATCATAAGATCATACATAGGAAGAAAGTAAACTGAGCGCTGAGGCGAGCGTTGCCAAAGATCGGGACTCGGGACAACTCCATTGAAATCCATCAATGTCGGTGACCATAGGCTTGCCCGTTCGCACTCTCTCCACGGCACTGGTATAACTCAAATGCCTGAATCAATAGGACTTTAGGTTTGAGATGAGGCTTGGGTTTAGGTGAGGCAAACAAAGATAAAAGCGACGGCTTCATCCATTGAACCCTAGATGGACCTTAGGATCAATGGATGAAGCTTTCCCAAGGGGAAGAATGGAAGGAGGGACCTTGGAGAGGTGGAACGGCGGAGTCGCGCGCAGAAATCGCGCCTCAAACTGTGCAGGAATACCTAAAATCGTGGAACAGCGGCTTAAATAGTGAGCAGAATAAGTACTGCGCACGGTCAGTGGCGCATGACCAATGGTCGTGCGCGAAGGAATGCCTATGATCGTGCGCAGTCAACCTGTAGCAAAGAAAAAAGAGAAAACACCGCACGGTCAAGGGCGCACGACCAGTAGTCGTGCGCAAAGAAAGGCCTGTGATCGTGCGCATTTCTTTGGTCCGATCTCGATCTGGGCTGGGATTTATCGCACGACCAATGGTCGTGCGCCTGATCGTGCGCGAAGGAATGCGCACGGTCAGAGGCTTTTTAGGCCAAAAATTCCCCCGCACCACGACCCCAGGACCTGCAGGAAAAACACAAATAACCCCGATCCGTGAACACCACCGGATCCATAATACAAGCATACAGTAATATATAGGAAAAACATGCCACAAAGGGGGAAGGATTGCACAAAAGGCGCAGAAACGCCATGCTATCAATATAAGCGTATATGAACAGCAAATGAAGTGCAATGACACTAAATCAAACCCAAATGAGGCCGGAAATCACTGTATAAACCAGACTCATTAATACACATTTATGGACTCATCTGGGCCGATTATCTAGTCTATGCACTACACTTTAGGCATGTTTTCATTCATATTGGTTATTCCTTGATAGGTGCACTCTTAGGCCCATTTCGGTGTGCATTTGCGCTCCTTGTTATTGGGGGTAAGCACATGGTGCTCCCCTTCCATTTCTCTATGATTATCTGGTGCTGGAGGTGTATTCCCAGCTATTTTTATCTTGTATGCAGGTGGCCGAATTATCTTGTATCCAGTTTTCACCCAGAATTCATGACTGTGTGAAACACACGGTCGTGCGTTTGCCTTGACGCACGGGCTGTTGCGGTCGTGCGCTCTGATCTGGGCAGAAAACGATCGATCTGAATTTAGTCGTGCATTTTACGCATGGGCGGATTTGCCCGTGCGTGAGTAAAATGCACGGTTGGCCTGTGTTCTCCATGTTTTTGGTCATTCTGAATTTACCCGTGCATTTGTACGCACGGGCGGATTTGCCCGTGCGTGAGTAAAATGCACGGGCGGCGCTGCGTCTCCCTCAAGTCTGATTTTATCATTTAATAACGCACGATTCACGCACGGTCGTGCGTTCGACCGTGCGTGACCATTTTTCTGCCTGTTTAGTATAAAATGCAGATTACATCGTAGAGAGCAGGGAGAGCGGAGAGGGGAGTGGGAAATTAGGTCCTTCCTGCCGTTCCTGAGATCAGAAGGCTTCTCTTTCACCCCCACCACCAAAGAGGCCATTTTCCGGCGTTTTCCACCACCATCCTTCCATTCGGGAGTGTTAGCAAGCATCCTCCGCCAAGTGATCAAGCATTCCTTGTCGTGGGAATCCATAGAAGAGCTGTAGGTCTTTGGAGCGGTGACAGCCTCCATCGAATCAGCACACTATCTGAGGGCCGAGCCCGGAGAGAGCCCGACAACCTCTCATTCCGGCCGAGAACCCAAGTCGCGGTGATTTCTTCCTATTGGTCTTCTCTAAACTTTATGTTCGTGTTTTCCTTGTGTTGTTGTAATGAACTATCATTTAGCTTCATGTAATAAATCTTTTGTGATGTTCATGTGCAATGATGCGGTGGTGCGAGAATAGCACTTTCTTTGCTGTGTTTTTCTGAGATTTGTTGTGTGTGAAGCCCTAGCAATTGCTAGTGGTGTTGCTTGGATAGAGGTGTGTGCGACCCTCACCCATCATAGTTACTTTCCATCCACGCGCCTCCCGAAGCACGGTATCGCGGCCGTTGCATCCAGCTCGCCTTGCGAAGCGGAGTTTTAACCCGCATTTCTCTTTTCTGCACTAGCTTAGGAAACCCAAAATCAATGCCCTTGTTTTTCCTTTATTCGCTCGTATAACGATCGATTCACCAGAACCTGCATTCCTTGAGAGATGATATTCGCGAAGCTATTCCCAATTTTATTACTTGACAGCGACCGGTGCACTTGCTGAATACGCATCAGTAATCCTATCTCTAATGAATTTAAAGTAGTATGATCAGCTTAACTAGAACAATCAGTTTCAGCTGAGCTTAAGGCTGCAATTTGTCAACTGGGAAAAATCTCAGTTTGACGAACTTTTACCTGGGTTCGACGAACGTTGAGCTTGAGTTTGACGAACTCTACTTTGAGTTCGACGAACTCAGCTTTGAGTTCGACGAACTCTGCCTTATGATGTAGTTCAGATGAACTCAGCTTTGAGTTCGACGAACTCTGCTTTGAGTTCGACGAACTCTACTTTGTGTTCGATGAACTCAGCTTTGAGTTTGACGAACTCTGCCTTATGATGTAGTTCAGATGAACTCAGCTTTGAGTTCGACGAACTCAGCTTTGAGTTTGACGAACTCCAGTCTGAGTTCGACGAACTCCAGTTTGAGTTCGACGAACACAGCCTGATGGTGTAATTTCTTTTACACTATCAATTATAAGGGCAATCAAATCTAATTACTATGTTTCATTTTACCTAAATCTTAAACCACAAAAATAGCTTAATGACTGAGTAAAATATCGCACTTTCCTTTAACCTAGTCGCCGAGACGATTCACCTACTCTTCCATCCCAGTGCATTCCTCCACCACTGCAATGGCTCCCAAGAGCTCTAAAGAGTTGCTTGAGGGATATGAGTTGGCGAGGGATGGTTTTCTCCATGCCTCACCAGAGGTTCTCAGTGTCATCACCCTAGTCACTAAAGTTGGTTTGGAGTTCTTGCTATCTGAACCCTCTCAGATATTCAAGAATGAAGTGCTAGACTTTTATGCCAATGTCAAGCAGTCATCCTCTAAGGATGGTCTGTCTTCCAAAATTGGAGAGATAAGGGTGAAGGTGACCCATAGGAGGCTAGAAAAGTTACTGCAATTACCTAGACTGGAAGAAGAAGAGTTGTCAGAGACTGACAAGGAACAAGCCCTGAGCTGTTGTGAATACAGTGACCCCAAGACCTCATCTCTGAAAAAGAAGTTCTTCAATCAAAAGGGCAAGTTGCTCTGTGATATAGTGGGGAAAGCTCTTCTGTGTAAACTAGGCTCTCATGACACCATTTCTCAACCTTTGTTTGCGCTGGTTACAAGAATCGTCTTGAAGAAAAGAGCAAGGTGGGGGAATGTTCTTTATCAAAGACTGAAAGAATGTCTGCAGGCCCCTAACTTAGGAAGGATCCTGTCTCTCTACCTACTGAAGGCATATCCAAGCCATTTCTCCTCCCTCAAAGGTGTCAACATCCACAACTTGAAAAGATTGGATAAAAGGACATTGGATAAATAAACAAGAGTCCTCCCCATGAGCCAACCCTCTATGGTGGCTGAGCTGAAGGAGAAGAAAAAGGCTAAGAAGACTGAGGCAGAAGGGGCCGAGAAATCCAGCAAGGATGATGATCAATAGGAGAACATGGAAGGAGTGGAAGGTGAAGATGTCCCAAGGAAAAATGTAGAGAATGTACCTGTTGGAAATTGTAATCACAATTACCTTGATTTGTGAGAAGTGACCCTTAAACTAAGATTGAATTGCATTTGTATTTGATATGCTTTTCCAGTATTGTCTTGCAGATTATCATTGCTAAGTGTAACTCAATGTCAGGTCACAATAGGTCTGCAAACACAGTTTCATACAATGTAATTCTTCATTATATGAAACATGGTGATGACTCATGTGTGATCTCTCTATTGGGGTACACTTCATTTTCAAGACTATTGAAGACTTTGGAGTGCGATTGCAGCAAGTGTTGAAGAGAAGAAAAGAAAATTGTTGAAAACAATTTTTCTAAGGACATGTCTCGAGAGATCAAGTATGTCTCGAGAGTTCTGACTTGTCTCGAGAGGCAAGTTCTTTGGATCTCGGTATTTCTGTTCTTGATGTCTCGAGAGATCAAGCATGTCTCGAAAGATCTTTGTCCGAGATCGTTGTAATGTCTCGAGAGATCATCGAGTTCTCGAGACATCTCCTTCCTGCTCTCTTTGCTTCATATTTCGAGAGATCCCTCTTGTCTCGAGAGAACCCTTATGTCAAGTCTAGCTGTGGTGCTAGATTGGCGAGGCCGGCAGTGGAGTACCCAAGTACGGGGAACCACTATAAATTCCTGGTGTTATCTGTGGCTGTGATTTATTTTGTGTGCTGTGCTTTACGCTTATTTTTTTAATTCCGCAAAAGACGTAGAGATCACCTATTCACCCCCCTCTAGGTGATTTAGGTAGGCAACTAGATACTTCAATTGGTATCAGAGCTAGGTTATTCGTTGCTAGGTTAACACCTTGAACAGGATCCATCCTTCTAGTTGCTAGCAAGCCATGGATAGAGTCAAGGAATCCTCTCTGAAATTGCCCATCTGCACTAAGGCCAACTTTCCTATGTGGAAGGAAAGAGTCCATTTTTATTTGGAAGCTGCAGATCCCAGAATCTTCCAAGTCGTGGAAGAAGGTCCCCATGTGCCAATGACCGCTTCGTCTACAAATCCTACTGTTCAGATACCTAAGAAAATGATGGATTTGACCAAGGATGAGATAGCTCTTGTTGCTCTTGACAAGAAGGCTAAAAACATAATTGCAAGTGCAGTGGACGATTCCATGTTGCAAAACTTAATCCACTGCAAATCAGCCAAAGAAATGTGGACATCCTTGATTGTTCTAATGGAAGGTACTGACGAAGTGAGAGAAGACAGAAGATCCCTACTCAATCAAGAGTATGAGGCTTTCAAGCAGAGTAAGAAGGAGTGCATCGCTGATGCGTACGAGCGATTCTTCAAAATAGTCAATGGTCTGAGGAACTACGACAGGGAGTTCACAAACGGTGAACTAAATGACAAATTCTTGCGTTCCCTAACGAAAGACTGGGATAGCAAAATTGTGGCCATTAGAGAGTTTGGAAAACTGCCAAATCTAGAACCTCAGAATCTGTTCGGGAAGCTGCTATCTCATGAATTACAAATGAACATCCGAAAGTCTGAAGAGGATGTCAATCGAGCTTCAAGCAAAGAAAGAACCTTTGCTTTGAAGGCAGAGAGTTCAAAGAAGAGCAAAGCAGTGATACCGATCAGAGAAAAGGAATCTGATATTGAAGAAGAATCAGAAGCCAGCTCCTCCTGTTCCGAACTCTCTGATGGGGAGTTCTCTTTAATTTCCCGTCAGTTTAAGAAACTGCTGAACAAACGAAGGCACATGAACAACAAGCCGTCTTCCTCGGATCATAAACATTCTCGTCGTGATGGCGACTATCTCAGGAAGGGCTCAAGCAATAATGACAGGTATAAATCCAAACAGAACAAACACATTTCTTCTGACATTATTTGCTACTGTTGTAATAAGCCAGGGCACATGATTGCTGAGTGTCCCTATAAGAAGAAAGAAGGTGGAAGGAAAGAAGACAAGAAATCCATCCACGTAAAGAAGAAATCAGATAGAAGCTTCGTCGCTAAGAAAGCCAAAACTCTGAGCGACAGTGACTCCGATGAGTCGAGTGATGAAGAAGAAGCTTACTTCGGCCTGATGGCAATGTCTGATGATGAAGAAGCACCCCCGTACACCGGAAAGGTAAATGATCACACTATCCTATCTGATTCTGATTATGCTTCGGCTGAACAAAAGGATAACCCCTCAGACGATGAATCTGAGCTCATGTCTCAATATACCTAAATGCTCCAAAGCTTTGACAAGTGCCGAAAGGTTGTCAAAACTCAGGGTAAGGAGATCATGGCTCTCAAGGAGGTGGAATCTAACTTGAGAAAAGAAGTTGAAGAACTTTCTTCTCTCAAAGAGGAAGTCCAAGCCTTGAAAGACAAGATCAAAAGCTCGGAAGAGACTCTTGCCATGAGAGATCATTCGATAAATGTATTGGAAGAACAGCTTGCGGCTGAGAAGAAGTTGGTTAAAACATTCTCTCAACCAAAAAAAGTTCTACCGATTATTGGTACTTTTACCACTAAGGCAAAAGGAAGTGGTATAGGGCATGAAGCTAGTACTAGCAATTCTTCAAAAAATTCAATTGCTAAGAAGAATGGTCTGGTTGCTAAGAAAGCTACTACCAAAGAAAAAGGGAAAGCTCATCAAGAGCCTTGATACGTTAAAATTAGTTTTTTTTAAGTGTGAAGCCTTGCTTTCTTCTTTTATTAGAATTCGGCGGCGTTTTCGAAGAGTCCCGCGAGTAATCCTACTAAGAGGAATTACCCGTTATCCTATCGAAAGATAGAAGTAACGACCTTTTCCTCTTTCGAAATATCGAAGATTACTCTTTGGCCGCGTCGCCAAAAGCTAAGTAGAAAAAATTGAAAAAGGGCTTTATGTTGAAATTAAAATTGAAAGCTTTTTGAAAATATTGTTGCAACAATTTTTTGAGTAGTTGCAACAATTCTTTAAGAGCGTTTTAAAACTTCTTTTACCTTGAGCTAGTTGCAACAACCAAAGAGGTGTTGCAACAAATTTTTTAGTGTTTTTAAAAGAGAGTTTTAAAAAGTGCTTTAGAGAGAAAGCTTTTGGGTTTATGTAATTATCCGGACTAAAATCAATAAAGGCAAGTGGACCTTATCGATAGTAGTATATGATATTTCTTTTGAAATATCAAGGTCGTATTTTTCCAAGGTCGTATCGATTATTTCTACTTCTTAGGAATGCGCTATTATTTTATCGAAAAGAGTTTGAAATTGATTTTTATGATTTTATAGAAAAGCTAGTGACGAAAATGATAACTATCGCGGGCTTGGTGTGCGTTTAGCAAAAACCAAGAAAAGCGATGAAAAGAAAAAGAACGAAAACGTTAATTTAAAAAGTAGCTTTGCTTAGAATTTTTTAGGGTTTTATAAAACGATAATGATAACTACGGCGATAATAAGCGATTGAGCGGGTAGCGGAATTAAGCAAAAAGCAATTATACTAAAAACAAAAGACGCACTAACTGAAAACGCACACACTCTACAGAATTAAAATGAAAGCTGTAAATTGCAGAAATTAAAGAAATGTGATCCCTACCCAAATAGGTAGAGGGGAAATAAATGCGTGAGCAAGTCCTATCCAAACGGATAGGCGGGAAATAAATGCGTGAGCAAGTCCTATCCAAACGGATAGGCGGGAAATAAATGCGTGACGGAAATGGAAACTATTCGATTACAAAAAAGGCGCAAACTTTATACTCATACACACACCCACTCTACGTTAATGAAATCTAATTAAAATAAAACAAATCTAAACTCATACACTCACACACACAACAATAATGAAACTAAGTTAAAAAGAAAAGAAAATCTACTCTCATACACACACACACACACTTACAAAAAAGCAAAAAGAAAGTAAAAAGAACAAATGAAAACAAAACAAAACAAAAAACTAATTAACCTCCTACACTCACACACACTAATATGAAATCATCTAAAAATTACAACAAAACTAAAAACAAGAAAATTACACTCATACACACACACACCCAAATTAAAATGACAACTTAACAAAAATTACAAAATTACATAAAACTAAAAATAAAAAGAAAAAGAACAAAAAGAGAACACACACACACTAAAACAAAGAGAGACAATAATTACAAAACAAGCTTAATTTATTTCCATCAAAAAAGGGGTTACAAAACTAGAGAGAGAAAGTGCAAAATTACAAAAATTACAAAACACCAAAAATCAGCAAAATGGAACAAAACCTTAAGAGAAGCTCCCAAAATTTTGAATCCTTGCACTCAGCTGAATCTGGCTATTTATAGAAAAAAATTTTGGATTACACGCCCTCGAACACGGGCGTGTCTGAGGGCGTGACATGGCTTGGGGGTGAATAGTCAGAACAGCTGGATCCAGGCAGGTATCTGGAAGGCTTGACCGGCGACTTGGAAGTACACGGGCGTGTTCCAGGGAACACGAGCGTGTTCGATGTCGGCATTGTGCTGTCGGCTGCTGGGCGTGACGGGCGGCATGTCCTTTGTTTTTCTGGAAGGAATTGAGGGTCACGGGCGTGTCTGAAATGTCACGGCGGTGACTTTGATTTTTTGGATGAAATGCTTCAAGTGGCTGGAATCTGGGATGGATATCCAACACGGGCGTGACCATGGTACACGGCCTCGGTCACGGGCGTGACTGAGGTACACGGCCTCGGTCACGGGCGTGACCGAGGGCGTGACTTGATGTTTGAGTTGGAAAAAGAACAGGGAAAAGAAAATGTTAGGGATTAGTGAACACGCCCTTGGACACGGGCGTGACCTAGGGCTTGACTTAACAAAATTACAGAAACTTTACAAAATGAAAATAAAACTAAGTTAAAAACAAAAATAACAAAAACAAACATTTTATTCATTAATTTACATATATTATTTAGAAATCTAATTAAAATTATACTAAAAATTATATAGAAAAATGCGTATATTTACTATTCATCAAACACCCCCATACTTAAGCTTTTGCTATTCCAGAGCAAAAGTAAGGGATACCTATAAGACGTTTAATAAAATTTCTAATTCACTAAAGTTTTTATTAAATCAAAAGTAAGATCGAAATAAATTTAGGGTATTTAAAGAGGTAAGTCCAAAACTACGAAAGTAATTTAAAAAGAGCGAAAAAATTTTAGCGAGACTTCTAAAGTTAGCTAAATAGCGTCGATTATTGCAGTCTTTGGTACCTTTTAATTAGAATAGAATTATATAAAACTTTAACCTTTTTTAAGAAAGTTTTTTAAGAATAAATAAAGCCTACTAATTATGCTCTCTCAAACTTTTTTAAATTAAAATCTAGGTACAATTTTATTGGCTAAGGGGTAGGAGAAAAAAGGTAGCCTTGGCAAAAAGAAGAGTGCTTGGATTTAGGGGTGACGGATTTTATCCTCTCACCCCACCTTTTTGGTGGCTTTGCTTTGATTCCCAGCGTTGGTTTACGCGGGAGAATTGAAATCATTTCTAAACTTAACCCAATGCCCGTGTTTACGGAATTATTAATTTTTTATTCCCATTGACACGGGATTTCTCTTAACAATATTGGGTGCCTGTGTTTACGGAATCTCTTTATTCCCATTGACACAGGATTTCTTTTAAAACTCCTACTTTTATTATTTTTATGCCAAGCTAAGGGGTGTTTATAAGGGGGGTTTCAAGAGAAATTCTAGATTAATAAAAAAAGATTTTTGAGAGCAAGTTTAGTAGATTAAAAACATTCCTAAAGTTTCACAAGTTTAGAGTTAGAATAATTGAATCTAAAGATGGTTTGCCAATATAATACAAAAAGGAATCTATTTAGGGTAAACCCGAGGTAGTGCTAAAAATTCTGTTCTCAAATTAAATTAAGATCGCAAGATTTTCTTTACTACTGAAAATTCCTCGATTTAAATTTTTCAAACTATGAAATAAATAAAATTGTTTTAGCAAATCATAAATAATGAAAAAGGCTTAAAGATAAAACTAACCTAGCCTTGGAAATAACAAAAAGCTAAGTAGGGGTTTTATTTTAATTTTGGATTTTTGATAAGTTTTTCATCAATTTTTTTTTTTTGAAGTTTTTTAAGATATGATATATTTTTTGTTTTTTGATTTTCTTTATAACAAAATGCATATATAAATACTAAAAAGAGGAAGAAGAAAATTAAGAAAAGTTATATACAAAATATTTTTGGTAAGTTTTTCTAAGAAATTTTTTTTTCATCATATATTTTTTTGATTTTTTAATTTTGTTAAAAATATATACATTAATAGAAAAAAAAAAGGAAAAGAAAAGAAAAGAGAGAAGGAAAAACATTTTTGGTGTTATGACAAAATGAATTTTGTTATAACAAATTTTTTAGTACATATTTCATCATTTTTTTGGATTTTGATTTATTATTATAAATAAGGATTTTTATATACAAAAAAAAGACATAAACATAAAACATTTATATAAATATTTTTTTTTTTGTGTGTTTTTTAATTTTTTTCTAAGTTAATTAAAGATTTTTTTGGATTTTTTCTAATATGGGAGGGGCAAAAAATAATTACAAAAAGAGGGAAAACACGCCCCCATACTTAAAACCAACATTGTCCTCAATGTTGAAGGTAAGTGTGAGGAACAAAAATATTTACAAAAAAAGGATGAAGATTTTAATTACAAAATAGAAAAAAATATATACAAGGGTAGTTACAAAAAAAAACTCCACGAATATATACAAAATTGTTTTTTTTTTGGGTTGTTTTAGTTTTTCGAAATGTACAAAACACGAATACAAGAAGTAAAAAACATATATTTTGGTATGATAAAAATAAATTTTTATCATCTTTTTATGTTATTATTTATATTATATGTATTTTTTGTTTTGTTGGTTTTAATTTTAAAATATGCATGTTTTAAAATATATCTAAATTTTAAGAAAGATAAAATAAGGTAAAATAAAGAAAAGGCTTTAAGATAAAAACCAAGGAAGAAAGAAGAGAAATAAAAAGGTAAAAGCAACGGGGTTTTCTCGTTTCGAAATATCGACAAAAATCCCCTCTCGGGTCTGTCGAGGAATCCTACTTTGAGAAACTTCCTATTGTCTTATCTTAAAATTCCCAAAATTCTTTTTGATTTTTGTTTTAAAGTTTTTGCATTATTTTATTTTGTTTTATGGTTCTTTTTTGAAAAAGAATGATAATTTAAAATATGCATAATTATTAATTTTATTATTATTATTATTATTTTTTTTATTATTATTATTTTTTTTATTTTTTATTTATTATTATTATTTATTATTATTATTTTTGTTTAAGTTTTTTTTTTTTTTTTTTTGAAATTAAATAAGAACAATAAAAGAGCGTAATTGGATAAATATGGGGGTGCCTCCCACGAGCGCTTTGTTTACCGTCTCGTAGCTTGACGCGTTGGCAGGGTACGATCTTTTTAGAGGTGGGGGAGGGGTATGGAATTTAACTTCCCTCCTAGTTGATCCCCCGCGTAGTAGAGTTTTAGTCGGTGACCGTTAACTTTTAAGTCGCCTTTTTCCGGGTGGGTGATAAGGACGGTCCCGTATGGCCAAACCTCTTTCACTTGAAAGGGGCCGGACCAACGGGATTTTAGTTTCCCCGGAAAAAGACGAAGACGTGAATTATATAGGAGGACGAGATCGCCCGGCGCAAATGATTTTGGAAATTTAATTTTTTGGTCGTGGTAAAAGTTCGAGCGTTCCTTATAAAATTTATTACTCTCGTAAGCGTTCGCACGCCATTCATCGAGTTCGTTTAATTGGAATTTCCAGATTTTGGCGGTTAAATTATGATCGAGATTTAAGAGTTTTAACGCCCAAAAAGCACGGTGCTCTAATTCTACGGGCAAATGGCACGCCTTGCCGTAGACTAATCGATAAGGCATACAACCGATTGCGGTCTTGTACGCCGTACGATATGCCCACAGCGCGTCGTCTAATTTAAGTGCCCAATCCTTCCTATTAGTTGAAACGGTTTTTTCTAATATGCATTTGATTTCCCGATTTACTACCTCCACGTGGCCGCTCGTTTGGGGGTGATAGGCGGTGGTGAGCTTATGCGTGACGCCATATTTGGTTAATATTTTTGCAAACTGGGCGTTGCAAAAGTGCGTACCCCTATCACTAACTATCGCACGGGGCGTACCGAAGCGAGAAAATAATTTTTTAAGAAATTTGACGACGACTCTCGCATCGTTGGTGGGGAGAGCTTGCGCTTCCGCCCAACGAGATACGTAGTCGACCGCCACTAAAATGTTGCGATTTGTATATGAAGGAGGTAGGGGGCCTACGAAATCTATCCCCCATAAATCGAAAATCTCGCATTCTAAATAAAAATTTTGGGGCATCTCGTCGCGACAAGAGATGTTACCCGACCGTTGACAGCTATCGCATGCGCTCACAAAAGTGTGATTATCTTTGAAGAGAGCGGGCCAATAAAAGCCCGCCTCCAGCGCCTTCTGCACGGTCCGGTTGGCTTGATAATGCCCCCCGGCCGGCCCTTCGTGGCAGTGCCGCAAAATTTGCGCAACCTCCTCGCTCGAAACGCATCTCCGCACGACTTGGTCCGCGCAGACGCGAAATAAGAAAGGGTCCTCCCAAAAGTAATTTTTCAAATCAGAAAAAAATTTCTTCTTTTGCTGTTTTGAAAAGTCTTTCGGGAGCACACGCGCAACTAAATAGTTGGCGTAGTCTGCGAACCAAGGCGAGGGAGAAGTTTTTAAATTATTTAAAGCTAAAAGACGCTCCTCAGGAAATCGATCATCGATTTCCGGTTCGAAGAGCGCTTCCGCGATTGGGTGTTCTAAACGAGAAAGGTGGTCAGCCGCTAAATTTTCGGCCCCCTTCTTATCGCGGATCTCTAAATCAAATTCTTGTAATAGGAGGATCCATCGAAGAAGGCGGGGCTTAGCGTCCATTTTTTCTAATAAATATTTTAGGGCGGAGTGGTCGGTAAATACTATAATTTTTGAATGCGTGACGTAGGGCCTAAACTTATCTATGGCGAAGACGACGGCAAGGAGTTCCTTTTCCGTTGTCGTGTAATTAGCCTGTGCGGCCGTGAGCGTGCGGGACGCGTAGTAGATAGGATGAAAATATTTATTAACGCGTTGGCCTAATACGGCCCCTACCGCTATATCACTCGCGTCGCACATAATCTCAAACGGAAGGGTCCAATTGGGCGCCACCAGAATGGGAGAATGGATAAGTTTATTTTTTATGGCATTGAATGCCTCTACGCACGCGTTATCAAAAATAAATGGAGATTCCTTCTCCAGGAGGTGGGTTAGCGGTTTTGTTATTTTGGAAAAGTTTTGAATAAACCGCCTATAGAAACCCGCGTGGCCAAGAAAACTACGGATTGATTTTATATTTGAGGGCGCGGGGAGTTTTTCAATTATTTCGACCTTGGCCTTGTCGACCTCCATCCCTCTTTCAGAAATTTTGTGCCCGAGAACTAAGCCTTCTCGAACCATAAAATTACACTTTTCCCAGTTTAAAACCAGGTTCGTGTCTTCGCATCGTTGGAGGACTCGATCTAAATTTTGGAGGCAGTTTTGGAAGGAGCTTCCAAAAACCGAGAAGTCATCCATAAAGACTTCCATAATATCCTCTACGAGCTCTCCAAATATCGCCATCATACATCGTTGAAATGTAGCTAGCGCGTTGCAGAGGACGAATGGCATCCTTCGGTACGCGAAGGTACCGAAGGGGCACGTAAAGGTTGTTTTCTCCTAGTCTTCGGGGGAGATAGGAATTTGTAAAAATCCCGATAGACCATCGAGAAAACAATAATAAGGATGACCCGATAGTCGCTCCAAAATTTGATCGATAAACGGTAACGGAAAGTGGTCTTTGCGGGTGGCATCATTTAATTTTCGGTAATCGATGCACACCCTCCAACCCGTAACAGTACGAGTTGGAATTAATTCGTTATGTTCATTTGCCACTACCGTTATACCGCCCTTTTTAGGCACAACATGAATGGGACTAACCCACGTGCTGTCGGATATAGGGTAGATAATCCCCGCATCCATTAATTTTATTACTTCAGCCTTAACGACCTCCCGCATATTTGGGTTTAGTCGTCGCTGAGGCTGGATGGTTTTGCGGGAATTATCTTCTAAGAAGATTTTGTGCGTGCAAAAAGAGGGATTTATCCCCCTAATATCGGAAATCTGCCATGCAATTGCATGGCGATGCGTGGACAAAACTTTAACTAATTCGGAGGTTTCCGAATCACATAAAGAAGACGAAATAATAACCGGGAGGTTTAAGTCCGCGGGGAGAAAAGCGTATTTTAGATGGTCGGGGAGTGGCTTAAGCTCCAAGACCGGGGGTTCTTCGTAAGAAGTTGTTATTTTTAAATTTTTAGAATTAAAAGATTCGAAAGGCGAATCTGGCGGTAACTCGTCCAAAGGGGCGAGGTCCGCCAAATCAGGTTCGTCTAAATTTAAAGCGAGTAATTCATATAGCGAAGAACACTCATCCTCGAACGCGGATTCTAAGTGAAAGCAAGAATCATCGTTCGATAAAGAATTTCGCATCGAGGGATTAATAAGAAGGGTAACTTCGTCGTCCCCTACCCGAAGGAGGAGGCGACCGTTACTCACATCAATTAATGCGCGGGAGGTCGCGAGGAAAGGGCGACCGAGGATAATTGGTACCTCGGCGTCCTCCTCGATGTCGAGGATGACGAAGTCTACCGGGAAGATAAACTTGTCAACCTTGACCAGAACGTCCTCCACTACCCCGATAGGATATTTTATCGATCGATCCGCGAGTTGGATGCTCATTTTTGTTGGGGTGGGAACACCCAAATCTAGTTTTTTAAAGAGGGAGAAGGGCATCAAATTGATGCTCGCTCCCAGGTCCGCTAGGGCGTACTTTATTAATAAATTGCCGAATAAGCACGGGATGGAAAACCTTCCCGGGTCGTTTAGTTTTGGCGGCAATTTATTAAGTATGACCGCCGAGCATTCCGCATTTAAGGAGACACGCGAAATACCCTCGAGCTTCATTTTATTAGAAAGGAGCTCCTTAAGGTATTTCGCGTATTTCGGCATCTGAGAGAGTGCCTCACAGAAGGGGACGTTAATTTGAATTTGTTTAAATATTTGTAAAAACTTTTTGTAATGTTCATCCTCCTTCTCTTTATTAAGTTTTGCGGGGTACGGAATTTGCGGGCTCGAGACGCCCGGCGCTAATATTTTTTCCGTATCTACTAAAATAAAAGACGAGGGTGCAGGGGTCGGAGGCGAAACAGTTACCTGATGCTCAACCCGCAATGGGGAGTCGACCTCCTTGCCGCTGCGTAAGGTAATGGCGTGGGCATTTTCACGCGGGTTCTGCTCCGAGTTCCCAGGTAGTGCTCCAAGTGGCCGCTCGGAGACCATTTTTGCAAGCTGGCCAACCTGCATTTCTAAATTTTTTAGCGATCCGGTTATATTCCGGATATTTGCGTCGTTGGAAGCCATGTATTTTGCAAAAATCTCCTCGAGCGGAGAAGGTTTTGGAGGAGGAGGTGCACAACCCTGCTGAAATCCTTGGGGATATCCATGCGGAAATCCTTGCGGGATCGCAGGTGGAGGGCGTTGCGCATTATTAGGGTTACTCCAGGAGAAGTTCGGGTGGCTCCTCCAACCCGGTTTATAGTTATTACTATATGGGTTGAAGGGCGCCCGCACTTGATTGCCCACGTAATCCACCGATTCCTCGCTTAAATTATTGTTATTATTAATATTATTATTAAGATTATTATTATTAAGATTATTAAAATTATTATTATTATTATTTGGATTATTAAAATTATTATTATTATTATTATTAGGATTATTAGCCCAAGCGGGAGTGGAGGAGGAAGCAGTCATCTCCGCCACTTGCTTACTTAGCCGCTCTACCTGCGAGGCTAAGTGAGTAGTGGCATCCACTTCGAAAATACCAGCCGGTTTAGGAGGACGCGACCTTGGCACGTTCCATTAGTACGCGTTCATGGCCATTTCTTCGATCAGAGCTTGAGCGGCCTCCGGGGTTTTGTTGTTTAACGTTCCCCCGGCGGCTGCGTCGATCATCTGTCTCGTTGAGAAATTCAAGCCGTTATAGAACGTTTGTACCTGAAGCCAAGTTGGTAGCGTGTGATGAGGACACCTACGCAAATATTCTTTAAAACGTTCCCAAGTCTCGTAGAGAGACTCGGAATCGAATTGAATGAAGGATGCGATATCGGTGCGTAATTTAGCGGTTTTTGACGGAGGAAAATATTTAGTTAGAAAATTCTCCGTCAATTCAGCCCACGTGGTTATGGACCCTCTCGGAAGAGAAGTCAACCACGATTTCGCCTTTGTCCGCAGGGAAAAGGGAAATAAGCGCAAGCGAATGGCGTCATCGCTGACGCCATTAAACTTGAAGGTGTCGCAAATTTCTAAAAAATTATTAAGGTGTTGGTTTGGGTCCTCATCTGGAAAACCGTCGAACTGAATCGACTGTTGTACCATTTGAATTATAATGGATTTGATTTCGAAATTATTATTAGCTACCGCGGGGCGGGTGACGCTCGATCCTGTATCCTCTAAATTTGGCCTAGCATAATAGGCCATGGTCCTCGGTGGGGCCGCATTTAGATTAGGATCGCCCATCACGCCTATATGTATATCGCCGACGGATTCTTCGGGAGCTATTTGTAGATTTTGATTACGAGATCGGCGGCGCTCGAGAAGCGTGCGCTCGATTTCGGGATCAAAAGGTAAAATTGGATTTTCCGAAGATTCTCCTCGGGTCATACACTATTTTTTAATTAATTTTTTTTTTTTGAAGAGTTTTTTTTTTCTTTTATAGATTTTTTTTTGATGTTTTTGTTTTAGAAATATTTTTACAAAGATGAAAAAGTAAGGAAAATAAGTAAAAGAGAATAATATATTTTTTTGGGTTTTTCTTTGCTTAAGTAAAATATATAAATATATATATATATTTTTTTTTTGGTTTGATTTTTTTTTTGTGGGGCTTTTATATGAAAATATATGTAGCTATATTCGAAAACATATGTAAAAAAGGAAAATTGAAAAATATATGTATATATTTTTTTTTTCTTTACTTAGATAGTATTTTTTTTTTTGGTTTTTTAGATAGAAAAAGAGATGAAATATAAGATAAAATTAATAACGTTTCCTATTTCAAAATAACGACACAAGTCCCCGGCAACGGCGCCAAAAACTTGATACGTTAAAATTAGTTTTTTTTTAAGTGTGAAGCCTTGCTTTCTTCTTTTATTAGAATTCGGCGGCGTTTTCGAAGAGTCCCGCGAGTAATCCTACTTCGAGGAATTACCCGTTATCCTATCGAAAGATAGAAGTAACGGCCTTTTCCTCTTTCGAAATATCGAAGATTACTCTTTGGCCGCGTCGCCAAAAGCTAAGTAGAAAAGATTGAAAAAGGGCTTTATGTTGAAATTAAAATTGAAAGCTTTTTGAAAATATTGTTGCAACAATTTTTTGAGTAGTTGCAACAATTCTTTAAGAGCGTTTTAAAACTTCTTTTACCTTGAGCTAGTTGCAACAACCAAAGAGGTGTTGCAACAAATTTTTTAGTGTTTTTAAAAGAGAGTTTTAAAAAGTGCTTTAGAGAGAAAGCTTTTGGGTTTATGTAATTATCCGGACTAAAATCAATAAAGGCAAGTGGACCTTATCGATAGTAGTATAGGATATTTCTTTTGAAATATCAAGGTCGTATTTTTCCAAGGTCGTATCGATTATTTCTACTTCTTAGGAACGCGCTATTATTTTATCGAAAAGAGTTTGAAATTGATTTTTATGATTTTATAGAAAAGCTAGTGACGAAAATGATAACTATCGCGGGCTTGGTGTGCGTTTAGCAAAAACCAAGAAAAGCGATGAAAAGAAAAAGAACGAAAACGTTAATTTAAAAAGTAGTTTTGCTTAGAATTTTTTAGGGTTTTATAAAACGATAATGATAACTACGGCGATAATAAGCGATTGAGCGGGTAGCGGAATTAAGCAAAAAGCAATTATATTAAAAACAAAAGACGCACTAATTGAAAACGCACACACTCTACAGAATTAAAATGAAAGCTGTAAATTGCAGAAATTAAAGAAATGCGATCCCTACCCAAATAGGTAGAGGGGAAATAAATGCGTGAGCAAGTCCTATCTAAATGGATAGGTGGGAAATAAATGCGTGAGCAAGTCCTATCCAAATGGATAGGTGGGAAATAAATGCGTGAGCAAGTCCTATCCAAACGGATAGGCGGGAAATAAATGCGTGACGGAAATGGAAACTATTCGATTACAAAAAAGGCGCAAACTTTATACTCATACACACACCCACTCTACGTTAATGAAATCTAATTAAAATAAAACAAATCTAAACTCATACACTCACACACACAACAATAATGAAACTAAGTTAAAAAGAAAAGAAAATCTACTCTCATACACACACACACACTTACAAAAAAGCAAAAAGAAAGTAAAAAGAACAAATGAAAACAAAACAAAACAAAAAACTAATTAACCTCCTACACTCACACACACTAATATGAAATCATCTAAAAATTACAACAAAACTAAAAACAAGAAAATTACACTCATACACACACACACCCAAATTAAAATGACAACTTAACAAAAATTACAAAATTACATAAAACTAAAAATAAAAAGAAAAAGAACAAAAAGAGAACACACACACACTAAAACAAAGAGACACAATAATTACAAAACAAGCTTAATTTATTTCCATCAAAAAAGGGGTTACAAAACTAGAGAGAGAAAGTGCAAAATTACAAAAATTACAAAACACCAAAAATCAGCAAAATGGAACAAAACCTTAAGAGAAGCTCCCAAAATTTTGAACCCTTGCACTCAGCTTAATCTGGCTATTTATAGAAAAAAAATTTGGATTACACGCCCTCGGACACGGGCGTGTCTGAGGAAGTGACATGGCTTGGGGTGCGAATAGCCAGAACAGTTGGATCCAGGCAGGTATCTGGAAGGCTTGACCGGCGACTTGGAAGTACACGGGCGTGTTCCAGGGAACACGGGCGTGTTCGATGTCGGCATTGTGCTGTCGGCTGCTGGGCGTGACGGGCGGCGTGTCCTTTGTTTTTCTGGAAGGAATTGAGGGTCACGGGCGTGTCTGAAATGTCACGGCGGTGACTTTGATTTTTTGGATGAAATGCTTCAAGTGGCTGGAATCTGGGATGGATATCCAACACGGGCGTGACCATGGTACACGGCCTCAATCACGGGCGTGACCGAGGTACACGGCCTCGGTCACGGGCGTGCCCGAGGGTGTGACTTGATGTTTGAGTTGGAAAAAGAACAGGGAAAAGAAAATGTTAGGGATTTGTGAACACGCCCTTGGACACGGGCGTGACCTAGGGCGTGACTTAACAAAATTACAGAAACTTTACAAAATGAAATTTAAACTAAGTTAAAAACAAAAATAACAAAAACAAACATTTTATTCATTAATTTACATATATTATTTAGAAATCTAATTAAAATTATACTAAAAATTATATAGAAAAATGCGTATATTTACTATTCATCAAACCTGTAGCATTCAAGAGAGTCATATTCCCTACGAATGCTTATGATATGGAGAGTTCCTATGGTCATTTCACACGACCAATTCCTTTTTCACCTGTGAATGATCATAAGGAATGGGCTCCTCCCCGAAACTTTGGTGATAGTGCTTTTCAAGCACCCTATCAAGAGATTAATCGGAAAGGGTACGGTCCATTTGTTCATGGCCCGAGTGCTAAGAAAGCACCAAAAGTGAATGTTGTTGCACCAAAGCCGAAGAAGACAATACCACCTTATGTGTGTTGCCCCCATGAGGCATCCTCATCTAAAAGGGCTGCTCCTGCAAGAGCTAACGTTCAAAATGTTAAGCAGGAGAGTGTAAAAAGAAGGTACAACAGATTCGACTGTTGGTGCTGCGGCAAAATTGGTCATTTTGCCGTTGATTGTTGGTTTAATACAACGTATACTAGGAGACCACAAGTGAATGTTGCACGGCAGATCACTCGCAATGTTAACATTCATCGTGGTGCTCAACTGACACGGGACCAAGGACCCAAATCTGTTTGGGCTCCTAAGGCGAAATGATTTGTTTTTGCAGGTATGTCCAAAGGCCAATAAAAATCCTATCTGGTACTTGGACAGTGGATGCTCTCGGCATATGACCGGGACAAGAAGCCTTTTGCAAAACTACATTCCAGTTGCGAACGGTCCAAAAGTTATTTTTGGCGGTTCAGACAGAGGAATAACTAAAGGCTATGGTATGATTTCTAATGGTAATGTATCATTTTCCGATGTAGCTTATGTGGAAGGATTACAACATAATCTGATAAGCATAAGTCAACTTTGTGATAAAGGATACATTGTTGATTTTCATAAAGATAAGTGTTTGATAAAGTCGGCTGAAAATCATGAAACGATTTTATCAGGCATTCGCTGTAGAAACATATTTTGTTTAAATTTTCTTTGTATATCATCTTCTACACCAGTATGTCTTTTGGCAAAAGATAGTGCATCTCTTGTTGACCAATGGCACAAGAGATTAGCACATATAAATCTCAAAACTATTAATAAATTGTTTTCTCAAAACTTAGTGCGAGATGCACCAGATGTTAAGTGCATTAAAGATAGACCTTGTCATGCATGTGTAAAAGGCAAGCAAACAAGAGCTACCTTTAAGAGCATTATTGGCAAAGATTCAACCAGGTGTTTATACCTGCTCCATATGGATTTGTTTGGTCCTTTGCAAATTAGAAGTTTAGGAGGAAAATCTTACACATTGGTTATTGTAGATGATTACTCTCGTTTTGCCTGGGTATTCTTTCTGAAACACAAGTCAGATACCTTTGACACTTTCACTAGTTTTGTCAGGCAAGTCCAGAATGAATTTAACTGTTCGGTGGTCAAAATCAGAAGTGACCATGGTACAAAATTTGAATCTGGAGCCATGACAGAATTCTGTGAAAGCCTCGGTATCTTTCATGAGTTTTCCTCTCCTCGAACTCCACAACAAAATGGAGTAGCTGAGAGAAAGAATAGAACACTTATTGAGGCTTGCAGAACCATGTTGAGTGACTCTTCACTACCTGAATATTTCTGGGCTGAAGCTGTCAATACTGCATGCCATGTGCAAAACAGAGCACTCATAAACAAAAACCATGAAATGACTCCTTATGAACTTCTAAAAGGCAAGAAACCGACCATTTCTTATTTTCGAATCTTTGGTAGTAAATGCTTTGTGCTAAACAATGGAAAGCATTACAAAACTAAGTTTAGTGAAAAGAGCTTTGAAGGTATTTTTGTAGGTTATAGTAGCCATAGTAGGGCATATAGAGTTTTTAATAAGAAAACCCTGGTGGTAGAAGAATCTATTAATGTTGTATTTGATGAGACGAGCATGCTACAAGGCAGCTCCTCTAGCATTTCTTCTGTAGACACTGGTTCAAAGCTGCAGGACTTAAGCTTGGATCAGCCAGTTGAAGAAAATTCTCAACACTTCATCAAAATTCCCCCAATAACTATCTATGAAGAAGATCATCCTAATGAAGAGCCAATCCAAGTGGAGGAAGATACTCCAACAGTAGAAGAAATTCCTATTGGTCCAAATCATGCAAGGAACCTCGGACTACGACAAATGAGGGATCATCCAGTTGATCAGATCATAGGAGATCCTCATGAAGGAATAAGAACAAGACGAGGTACCATTAACGAAAATATGCATTTAAGTTTTCTTTCGCAGGTCGAACCAAAGAAATTCCAAGAGGAAAATGAAGATCCATCCTGGATAATTGCTATGGAAGAAGAATTAAATCAGTTCAAATGCTGTAAGGTATGGACACTTGTTCCAAAACCCAAGGACAAAAATGTCATTGGAACAAAATGGGTGTATAGAAACAAGCTGGATGAAGAAGGAACAATCATAAAGAACAAAGCCAGACTTGTAGCTAAAGGATACAGACAAGAGGAAGGTATCGACTTCGATCAGACGTACGCTCCAGTAGCAAGGCTCGAAGCGATCAGACTCTTCCTTGCTTATGCTGCTTTCAAGGGTTTCACCGTATATCAAATGGATGTCAAGTCCGCTGTCCTAAACGGAGACATTAAAGAGGAAGTATACGTTGAACAACCCCCAGGTTTTGTTAATCCTGATCATCCCAATCATGTTTATTTATTACAAAAAGCTTTATATGGTTTGAAACAAGCTCCTCGAGCTTGGTATGAGACGCTGTCTAACTTTCTTCTTGAGAACAAGTTCACAAGAGGAAAGATAGATAAGACATTATTTCTTAGGGAAGTAAAAGGCAAGATTTTGCTAGTGCAAATATATATCGATGACATCATATTTGGCTCTACGGACAATAACCTCTGCAAAAAGTTTTCTAAACTTATGCAAGGGAAATTTGAAATGAGCAGTATGGGTGAGCTGAAATATTTCTTAGGACTTCAAGTGAAATAGTCTGAAGATGGAATCTTCATTTCTCAGAAAAAGTTCACTAAGGAGCTGATTAAGAAATTTGGAATGGAGAATACAACCTCTATGAGGACTCCAATGAGCTCAGTTACGTCTCTGGACAAGGATAAGAAAGGGAAACCTTTTGATGAAACCAAGTACAGAAGCATAATTGGCTCTTTGCTCTACCTTACTGCCAGTAGACCTGATATAATGTTCTCTACATGTGTATGTGCTAGATATCAGGTGAACTCTAAGGAATCTCATTACACTGCTGCAAAGTGAATTTTGAGATACCTTAAAGGCACACCAAATCTTGGCTTATGAAACCCAAGAAGTAATGATAGCGAACTAATTGGTTTTTCAGATGCAGACTTTGCAGGTAGCAAAGACGACAGGAAAAGCACTTCTGGGACGTGTCAATTCCTCGGAAGGAGACTTATTTCCTAGAGTAGCAAGAAGCAGAATTGTGTTGCAATATCAACCGCCGAGTCAGAATACATTTCTGCTGGCAGTTGTTGCGCACAACTTCTATGGATAAGAAATCAACTTCAAGACTACAACATGAAGATCAAAGACATTCCCATGTTTTGCGACTCTTCCAGTGCAATTGCTATCGCAAATAATCCAGTCTCTTACAGTCGGACAAAGCACATCGAGCTACGATATCACTTTATCCGGGAGCATGTGGAGATGGGTGATATAAATCTAAGTTATGTCCCCACGGATAAGCAAGTTGCTGACATATTCACGAAGCCACTGGATGAGACTAAATTCTCTTTCTTCAAAACGGAACTTGGAATGCTCAACATGGAGTAATGATCAAGTCAAGCAAAACCATGAAGACATGAAGATTACAAAAATTCAGAACTTTTCCTGAAAACTTCAGGCATATGTCTCGAGAACTACATGATGTCTCGGGAACTATCTATTTTCTCGACAACTCAAGTCACTTTAAAATCTCGACATCATCCAAAGGACTTCAGGGAACTCTCGAGACAGGCTGGTTCTCGCGAGACAAGTTTAAGATCTCGAGATATGGTGATGTCTCGAGATATGGGTTATCACTCGAGACATCAATGAAGGAAATAACCTGTTGAAACTCCTGAGTTCTCGAGACATACCCGATGTCTCGAGACATAGTTTTCTTTAAGAATTCCAAACGTCAGGTACGCGATATTTCCACTTTTAATTTTCTTCAAAATGTCATTTTAACGTCAAATCAAAATCATATATATATATAAGAAATCGAAAACTTGATGTTCACGAAATCAATTTCCGAGACTTCCCCGACCTTTCGACTTTCTCTCGAGCGGCGACGGTTAGCGACAGGTCTCAGTGCTCTCGGTGGCTCTCGATACTTCATCTTCTCCATTTGACAGTTCTCCATATCTTGCTTCAATGGCGCCTTCTCCTCATCCAAAGATCGGCGTCGGCAATGAAGTCATTCGCTCAGGTATCTCCGGTTTATCCGATGATTTCAAAAACCTGTTTTGCTTGCTTGATGCCGCCGGTCTTGCTTTCATTCTTGAGCATCCTTGCGGGGTGCTGTTTGATGAGGTGGAAGAATTCTTTATCAATGTGAAGCCTATCAAGGAAGGGAGGATGTTGGTCTCATTCGTCAAGGGAATTAAGATAAAAATCTCACCTAAGACCCTCGTGAAGTACTTGCATCTATCTGAGCTTGATGCTGAAGAAGATCTAGATGACAATGACTGGTTGAGAACAGCAAGGTATTGTGGTCTGGATTCAGATTTCTCTGCAGTGAAGAGGCACAAGATGAATGATGTGGGGAAGCTTCTGGTGGACATTATACTAAAAGTTCTATTCTGCAAGACAGGCACACAAGGGCATGTGTCTGAAGAGACTTTTCTATTAATGGTTGGAATTGTGTCAGGGAAAAAGAGAGATTGGGCCTCAATCTTATTCTCCAATATCAAAGCTTGCATTAATTCTCCAAACTTTGCCCGGATCATCTCATTGTTCCTGAATCAGTTTAATCCTGCTATTTTTGACATGTCCAAAGGTGCAATTATCCATCACCTTAAGAAGATCGATGTCATCTCCATGCAGAGATGGGACATTCGAATAAAGAAGCCGGGAATGGCTAGTGCTACTTCTGAGGGGGAGACTCATCAGTCTGCAATTGCAAGTGAAGCAGAAATTCCTCCTCCTCGGATTCGTTCTAAAGCTTCAAGTCGTGCCAAGCTGCCAATCCGTTCTAAAGCAAAAGGTCAGCCCTCATCAGCTCCAACAGAACTCATTCCATCAGTGACACAGTCAGATCCGTCAGATACTATCCCATCACCCTCACCTATTCACCCCCCTCTAGGTGATTTAGGTAGGCAACTAGATACTTCAATAGGTAGGCAACTAGATACACTCCAGATTCAGTTCCTCCACCACCTCCTTCTCCATCAGTTGTTGCAGCAGAAACTTCTTTAGCAAATGAGATAGTTTCAGCTATTCTGAAGAATATTCAACAAGAAATATCTGAAGGGCACAGTCCCAGTGGCCAACAGGCAGGGTCTGGTGCTGATTATGTTTTTGAAGATGATGATGATATGTCAGTTCATGAATTAACACCTCCCCTAGTAAATGTTGAGGGGGAGTCAGAGTTTGACACAACCAAGAATGCTCCAGATGAGCTAGGTTGTGCAGAAGATAATAAGGTTTCTTCTCTTGAGATTGAAGAAATCCCTGATGATGCTCTTGGTGCTGCCCCTGCTGCTACTCTTTCATCCTTTCATCCTTCCCCTCCAATCCATGATGCAGATTCTCTTCTGGGCAAGATTGAAGCTATGCTCAAGAAGCAAAGTGAACAGTTTGAGAACTCTTTGCCAACTGTTCACAGGAAGATTGCCTCAGTTGAAAGTGATCTTGGTAGGGATTTAGCCAAAATCAAATCAAATTATGAAAATCTCTCTGATTTGATGAGTCTAGTGAGCAAGCAAATTGAACATGCAACTGAAGGTGTAGGCACAGTGTTGAAACAGACTGTAATAGTAACCCAACTTCAACAATCGATGAGTAATGATGCAGAAGCTAACACCTTCAGAGTTGTTGATGAGGTGGGCCATTTCAAAGATGATATTCTCCAAACCCTATCTGTAGAAGTCAGAAAGGGGGAGGAAAATATAGTAGCTCAAATGACAGACTTGATTGAAAGCTCTGTATCTGCTCTTCAAAGCTCATGGAAATCTCAGTTTGAGCAGTTCTCTTCCAGGATGCTGAAGCAAGTTGCTGATATTAATGCTTATTCCTTCAAAACAGCAACGTGGCTTCATAATCAGATTTTTCTTGAGTTAGCAATTGATCCAGATGTTCCTGTTCCTCAGTTTTCTCCAAGGCCAGAAGAACTACTTGGGAAGGCTCCTATTGTTGAAGATCAATCAGATAGGGCTGGGACCAAAAGAAAAAGAATGTTTGGTGAAGGTCCTTCTGCTAGTCGATCTGTTCCAAGTTCTAGCTCTACAGGTCAGTGCAAAGCTAAGGTTGAGAAGAGTTTTCCAGAACTCTGGAGCCCAGTCTCAAAAGACATTATTCTTGAAACCTATAAGTTAGTTCATGAAGGTAAAATGGATAGATCTGAATGCTACAGCTCTCAAGAATGGGAAAAATATGAGACAGCTCAAAGGAAGAGAAGGATTCATTTCAGGGCTTTTGGTTATAATAATGCTGATGCTCCGGATCCACCTCCGTTTTACCATCCCAAGCCTTATGCTTAATTCTCCAGACAAGAAGAAAAGATGAAAAGAAGATCTTGAAGGATAGTGCTGATGCTGTCAAGACATTTTCTACTTTGGTTCTGATTTTGTTGAACATCAAGTCTTCTTAACAATTCAATTTAGACATATATATATATAATTGTTGATTTGATGTTCTCTACTTATTCATTTTCATATCATTGTGTAGTGTAGCATATTTGTTCCATATTATTGTAATTCAACTTAGTATATAGGGTTCTGACTTCTACAAATAGGGGGAGATTGTTGGAAATTGTAATCACAATTACCTTGATTTGTGAGAAGTGACCCTTAAACTAAGATTGAATTGCATTTGTATTTGATATGCTTTTCCAGTATTGTCTTGCAGATTATCATTGCTAAGTGTAACTCAATGTCAGGTCACAATGGGTCTGCAAACACAGTTTCATACAATGTAATTCTTCATTATATGAAACATGGTGATGACTCATGTGTGATCTCTCTATTGGGGTACACTTCATTTTCAAGACTATTGAAGACTTTGGAGTGCGGTTGCAGCAAGTGTTCAAGAGAAGAAAAGAAAATTGTTGAAAACAATTTTTCTAAGGACATGTCTCGAGAGATCAAGTATGTCTCGAGAGTTCTGACTTGTCTCGAGAGGCAAGTTCTTTGGATCTCGGTATTTCTGTTCTTGATGTCTCGAGAAATCAAGCATGTCTCGAAAGACCTTTGTCCGAGATCGTTGTAATGTCTCGAGAGATCATCGAGTTCTCGAGACATCTCCTTCCTGCTCTCTTTGCTTCATATTTCGAGAGATCCCTCTTGTCTCGAGAGAACCCTTATGTCTCGAGAATTCTGTTCGAAATTTTATCTAATTTGTTTTCTCTGTTCTTGTCGTTTCGTAAATGCTCTCTCCCGATCCTAACGGCTATATGGAGTGCATTTAAGGTCGATTTAATCCTTAATTGCTTCCCTCTATATATAGGATCGCTCTTGAGTTATTAAGAACTAGTTTTCAAATCGTTCTCGAACCCTAATTTCTCTCCAGATAAAAAAGAACGAGAAAAGCGCCGCCTCGCCGTCGTCTACGATTGGAGATCGATCTACTCATTGGAGTTGCCGATTTCTATCAAGAAGGATTCGATTGATCCGTGTTCTGATTCTACAATCTCTATTGGATCGTTTCGGATTGCCAAAGTCAGATTTGAAGGATCGTTGTTCTTCCTCATCGTTCTCAAAAGCTATTCAAGAAGAAGGAAGAAAACGCCTCTGTTATTCAGATCTGGTATCTCATTGTTCAAAACCTTTTATCATCTATTGTAGGAGTTGTTATCTCCGAGTTGTAGGAGAGGTTGTTCTCCGAGTTGTAGGAGAAGGTTTTCTCCGAGTTGTAAGAGAGATTCTCTCTGAGTTTGTAGGAGTTTGACTCCGAGACTGTAGGATCGTTCTTGATCCGAGATTTAGTGTGTAGTCAAGTCTAGCTGTGGTGCTAGATTGGCGAGGCCGGCAGTGGAGTACCCAAGTACGGGGAACCACTATAAATTCCTAGTGTTATCTGTGGCTGTGATTTATTTTGTGTGCTGTGCTTTACGCTTATTTTTTTAATTCCGCAAAAGACGTAGAGATCACCTATTCACCCCCCTCTAGGTGATTTAGGTAGGAAACTAGATACTTCAGTACCCAAGTGAGAGTTGAATCTCACTCTGAGTCAACTCAAATCCATATTGCACCAGCTGTCCCACCAACTGAGGATGAACCAAGGAATTCACTTATCCCTGGTAAACCAAGGATCATAGTTAACCTACACTCATCAGACTATAGATAAGACTAAAAATTTAACTAACACATCTTTCTCTCTTCAGGTTCCCCAAGACAAAGTCCTCCACACATGGATGTTCTATGCGAGGGGGAGCATGACTCCAGGTATGGAGCAGCAGATGCTTCTACAAGAAGTGAGGGGGAGCAAAGCTCAAACTGTGAAGAGAAAGAAGGGGGTACTAGTGAGGGGGAGGAAGACTTAAACAAGATAATTCACAACATGGAAGTTGAATTACAGCAAAACCCTCTACCCCCCTCTGATGAGCTGCCAAGACCTGAATCTGCAGTGCAGAAGGAAATAGCCCAGGAATGGCCAGCAGCTGTGCTGGACACATCTGACCTGCTAAACTCAATAACATCCATAATTGAGGGTCAGATGTTGTCTATTAAGGAGCACATTGAAGAAAAAGTTCATGGTGCCACTGCCCAAATCAAAGATGAGCTCAATGCTACAAGGGCAGCATTGACTCAGCAGATCCAAGCCAGTGATCAAAGAATGGAATCCAGGGTGGCTGCAGTAAGGACTGAGTTGAATACTTTGGTCCAAAGTGTCAGAACATCATCTGCTCATATTCTCCAGCAGATGACCAGATGGTTTGAGATGGCTAAAAGCACTGTTGCTGCCCAACACACCATACTGAAGAAAATTGCAGACAGACAAGGGGACTCCACCAGGGACATTTCCTATGTAAAAAATCAAGTCTATAAGACTGAAAATGTCTGGGAGAAGGCAGTGGCCAAAATGGTCCAAGTGACCAAACCAACCAACAGCCATGTCATGTCCCACATTGATAAGGCCAAGGAAAATGTACTGGATGATGTGGACAGTACTTTCCAAACTCTCTCCCAATCTATACTTGACCAACACTGTGAAATTGGAAAGAAGATATTTGAAGAGAGCAAAAAGGGGGAGGAAGAAATTGCCAAGCTAAGTATAAACCTGAAGGAGGACCACGTGAGGTTGGACACCAACCTGGAGAATGCCTATCAACAGCTAAACACTAACCAAGAAGCAGCCTACAAGAAAGTGGTGGAAGAAGTCAACAATGTCTCAAATGAAATTCAAAATAAACTTCTAAAAGCTGTTGAGATGGTAAATAATGATCAAAGGGCCACAAGTCTGAAGGTGCTACAAGGAACCTGAATTGCCTTAAATCTTCCTATGCTGAACCCAAACAGAACTGAAGATTTTGATTTTCAAAATCAATCTCAACAGATTCAAGATGAGGTGGAAGCAAAGAGGAGAAGAAGAGAGGGCATTCAGACTGCTGAAGAGTACATGGCCCAGAAGAGGATGGAAAGGGTGGATGATCCATTTGCTGAGGAAGACAATCTGGAACTGGATACCATAGTAGTCAACACCTGGGTTAGCCATGGCAATCCACTCAAGGATATTGACCATGTCTACTCATCTGCTGAATGGATCAAGCATCCTGAGAGGGAGTCTATAAGGGAAAGAATCCACAAAGAAAATCTGGTAAGAAGGGAAATCCCTATAAGGGTACCCCCAAGATATCTTCCGAAGCCATTCATGTACTTCAAAAGGATGGAAAATATGAGGGCTGCTGCTGAAGCAAGGAAGAGGAAGTCCATGGAAATAGGAGAAAGCTCCTCATCAACCCAAGGACCATCCATGAAAATGCCTTACTTAAGAGCTCCTTAGGATGGTTGATGTAACAATATGATTTGAACTGATATTGTATATCTATTTTGGACAATTGAATGAAGTGACCTTTTATTCCCTGAAAATTATTTTGTGTCTATTGTTGCTTATGTATGTATGTTGCATGTGAATATCTATGCTCTATCTTAGTAGGTTCTAAATATCCTGTGCAGTACATATAGTAATAAAGAAATGCTGAGCCATAATATAATGAACATATATGTGATGTATATTCATGAGTTGTTGATATATGTATCTAATGATGCTTGGTGTAAATAAGAAACTGATAATATCAACACATATTTACTCAAGCTACATGTGTCATGAAATGTCATAACTTCACTTAATGAATCAAATTCAGTAATCTAACATATTTCTGTTTAAAAAGGTACTGAGCATTGATAGGTGTTTTACCCTCTTCAAATAGGGGGAGATTGTTGGGAATTGCCCTCAAATTCCCTTGATTTGAAGAGGGGTCACTATGCAATGCTAAGTACTAAATGTATTTGATAAAGCTATGTTTTGTAAGATACACAGCCTTAGGTGACTCAAAGAGAAAGGGTTCTAAGATCAGGAGAAATCAACTCCTAAGAGATGAAGATTTGTCTCAGCTGAACCTCTGAGACGAAGGGTCAGATCCACTGAGATGGGAGCCATCTCAGCGGAACCGCTGAAAAGAAGTAGCTGTATGAGCTTCTGCCAACCGCTGAGAAGAAGACTGTCTCAGCTGTTAACTTGCTAAGACAAGGAGCCATCTCAGCGGATCCGCTGAGACAGAATCAAGCTTATTTTCCGTTGACTGGCGCTGCCTAAAATTTGATAAAGGCACAAGAAGTGATAAAGTAATGCCTTTATCGGCACGGGCAAGGGAGGTCGTGCTTATAGTCGTTGAAGACGTACAATACTATAAAAGCAAAAGCTAGGGCAACAAAGAAGACACTCTCAATTATTTTATTTGCTCAAGCCATCAAGGAAACCCGTCTACAACCCCTGAAAGCTGCAACAGCCTTCTTGCCTTGAACAGAAGTTGTTCTCTCTTTCAGTGATTCTAGTTTTCATCAACAAGAGAGGCATGGGTCTTCTTTCTTCCTTCTGAAGAAGAAGACAGTGGAGCTGTTCTGAATCAACCAGGCCAGGAAAATCTCAAGATCAGCTTCTGCTGAGATTCTCTACTGATAACTCATCTGATTTAATCAATAGTAGAAGTTATTATTCTATTATATCTTTATTTTGTAAGAGCTATTCAGCTCTGAGAAGATTGTAAAAGGCTATTGCCTGAAGTAGGACCAGGAGGTGGTCTGAGTTGTAGGAGGTGGATTCCTCTGAGTTGAAGGGCTGTTGTGCCTGAGGTAGGAGCTGGTGATAGCTCTGACCTGTAGGGACAATTGTCCTGAGGTAGGATCATCTGTGATCTGAGAAGTTCTGAGGAACTTATGGTGCAAGCTCTAGAAGCTGAGAAGATAACTTGGAGGAGTATCTTGATCCCTATCTAACATTAGAGTTAGAGGGATGTAGGGGGGCAGTGGACTACCCATCACTTAGGGAACCACTATAAAATCCTTTGTGTTGTGGTTGTGATTATTTGAGCTTGAGATCATTGGTTGTGTAGGCATATTAGGCTACTAATGGCTCTAAGCCCAAAAAGAATAAGAAAAACCTATTCACCCCCCCCCCCCTCTAGGTGATTTAATCTAAACCCCTAAGTTCTTTCAATCTTAATTAGTGAAAGGTACACGACCCTTCTTTCTTATCCACCGAGATGAATCACCTACTCATTCGTTCCAGCGCATTCTTCTACCATAGAAATGGATCCCAAAAGCTCTAAGGATCTTCTTGAAGGATATGAAATAGTCAGGAATTGGTTTGCCCATGCTCCTGAAGAAATCAAGGGTGTGATTCAACTCCTTGAAGACCAAGGCCTAGAATTTCTTCTATCTGAACCAAGTACCATTCTCAGAACTGAAGTTCTGGAATGGTTTAGCAATGCCAAGTTATCCTCTTCCAAGTCTTCCCTCAAGTTAAAGATAGGAGAAGATAGAATAAAGATAACCCCTACAAAGCTGCAAAAAGCCTTACATCTTCCTTACTGTAGTCCAAGTGAGGAGGAAGACATCTCTGAGAAATACAAGACAATAGCCCTGAAATGGAATGGATACAATGATGCCAAAACAGGATCATTAAAGAGGAAATTCTTCAACCAAAAGGGAAAACTTCTATCAGATATTGTGGGAAAGGCTATCCTTTGCAAACCAGGGTCCCATGACACAATTTCACAGTTCATGTTTGATCTCATGATAAGGATAATTATCAAAAGGAAAACATCTTGGGGAGTAGTCCTATTTCAAAGAATCAAGGAATGCCTTCTGGTACCTAACATGGGCAGAATTCTTTCCCTATACCTACTCCAAACCTACCCTGAGAAGTTTAGCAACTACAAAGGATCAAACCTTCGCTATCTCAAAAGAATGGATATCAAGACCCTGGATATGTTTACCAGGGTGCTTCCAATGAGTCAGCCCACTGTGGCAAAAGAAAAGGAGAAAATGGCATCCAAATCCACTAAGAAACCTAGACTAATTATGTCAAGCTCTGAGTCTGACCACTCAGATAAAAATGAAGATGCTGGTGCTGACATAGGGTCACGCAGCAACCTTGACAATGATGCTATATAGAATGACATGTCAACTGACACTATCCATCCTCAGGTGCTGGTCCAATTTATTACTCCTGGTAACTAATACTTCAACTTTACACTTCTCTATTAATTACTTGATCATAGCTAATCAATTAGGTAGTCATTTCTGACACTTGAATAATGTGGACAACAGCTCCTCAAGGAATGATGAGTGATCCATCTGAGATGGAGAAACAACAAGAAAAAGCCTCCTTAGATATAAATAATATCAATGACGATGATTAGCACAAGGAGCCTTCTCCTCATGACTTCCAAGGTCAGATTGATATATTTATTTTCAATCTAGAAGAAAGAATTAAGCTTAATCCTGATAATGAACCAGCCCTCTAGGATTTACCTTCACCAGGACATCCTGATGCCCCTTCTGAAGGGGAGAAGCCTCAAGAGCCACCAATACATAAAGATGATTTCCTTGGAAAGCCCTTACCAAACCCATCTTTAACATTTCTAAAGTCATTAACTCTAACTCTAACTAATTGTCACAGCCTTCCTAGACTCATCTGACAAATATGCTCTCTCTGAGGGGGAGGAGCCATCAAAAGCAGCTGATGAAATAGATGATTCAGATGATGATCAAGTACATCCAGATCATATTGATGATATAGCTTCCCTTGCTGAGAAGATGGATGCTTCTGCTACAGTATTTCCTGAACCTGCAGTACAAATTGTTCTCCACATAGTCAACCCTCCAAGTTCACCAAGGCCCCCAATCCCAATGATCACTAATCAACAAGCCTCCACTTCCATTTCATCAAATGAGCATATTCTCAATACCATCAACCTGATGCTTCAAACTCATCTCACCTCTATGATAACTTATGTTGACCAATCAATTACATCAGTCAAAAACTATATTGATCAGTCCATCATGAATGTGAAGACTGAAGTCATGTCTGAGGTCAAGGAAATTAAGGAGAACACTGGAATGCTCAACATGCAAATGACCAATGTACAAGCTGGTGTTCGCCTGGCTGTTCACAAGAGCCCTAAATGATCAGGAGAGTTTTGGGCGAGACCTCGGCAGGACAGGTCGGGGCGAGCTCGCCAAGACAATACGATCTCGCGAGGAATATATGAGGAGAGTTCTCGCAGACTGCCTCTCTAGGGGATGGTCGGAGTTCAGCGAACTCTGGGCGAGATCTCGCTGTCTCAGCGGTCGACGATCTTGCCATCTCAGCGGTCGACGATCTCGCCATCTCAGTGGTCGACGATCTGGATCTCTCAGCGGTCGACGATCACACCATCTCAGCGATCGATGAATAAGAGACAGATCTTCCGTCCAACGAAGTTGCCTCTCAGCTCGACGAACTCAATCCTTCCATCCAGATTCAAGCAGATTACCTGAGTTCAACGAAACCCGAGATCTAGGCAGGGCGAGCCGGAATGAGCTCACCGAGCCAACCCGATCTCGCAGAGGCGGGTAGGATCCTCGCGTAAGGGTTCGCGAGGATGGAGAAGAGGGGAGTTCTCGCAAACCTCTCTTCCAGGGGTCTAGGAGTTGGAATTACCCTTTTGCCCCTGGTGGTCTGTCAATAGCCCCTCAGAACAGCGGAGTTTGGCTGTTAGCAGACCAAATTTGGGTGTATATAGCAAAATCAAGAGGCACAATCCCGCTATCAGCAGACCAATTCAGGAAAACTATAAATAAGACCCAAAGGGCACCTTTGGAGAGGACTTCTCTTTAGCTTCTCTCTCTTCAGGTCATCCTTGGTTAGCATTCTCAGAGCTCTCCAGGGTGCCCGGGCCTCAGCTTTGGCTTTGGAGGGGAAGCGCTCAAAAGATCTTCCGGGTGTGTGGTGTGTCCTCCCTGTTGAGTCTAAGGGTCAGTGTCTAGTTCTGAGGCTTCAGTCTATTTCCCTCAAGGGATAAGTAAGTGCTAGCTGCCCCCCAACCTATTGGGGGCCCCGAACTCCACAGAGACCATTCGTTGGTTTCAACATTCTTGGTGCGGTGAGCGTGTAGTGTAGCTAGTTCAAGAAAACCCCGAGGAGGAGACATGGCAGGAGAGGATGAGCAAGATGCGGGATTCAGAGGCTCGCCACCCATGCGAACACCGGAGACCGTAGAGATGTTGGCAAACCTCAGGTGGTCTCGCGACCCCAGCCCCCAGATGGCTCCTCCGTCTGGAGTTGGTGAGAACACCCCAGCACAACGAGCAAGAAAGGATGCGGTAACCCAGGGGGCCAGGCGAGACCTCACAGGGCAAGAACTCTTCCCCAGTCCGGCAGGGGCGAGCGAGCTCCCGGCAAGGGTTGTCTCGGCAGAAGGGATCCCGACGAGCGTCCCCTCGGCGAGCCCGAGGTCAGCAGGAGCAGGGTCGCCAGGAGAGCTCGCAGGGAGAGTGGAGCAGGTCCAGAGGGTGAGTGGAGGAAGCCCCTTTTGTGAGTTGGTGCTCTCGGCACCATTCCCCGAAGGGTTCAGGGAGCCGGCTATGACACTATATACCGGCAAGGATGACCCCGTTCCACACTTGCAGTGGTTCGAGGATGTGGTCTCGATCAGACCTATGTCGGATGCCTTCATGTACCGACTCTTCGCCACCACCCTGAAGGAGAAGGCGAGGGACTGGTTTTACTAGTTGCCCTCGGGATCAATCTACGCCTTTGAAGATTTGCGCCGAAGTTTTATGCTGCATTTCTCTACCTTGAACAAGAGGATGAAAGATCCCGAGTCACTCTTCAGTATCAGGCAGAAGCCAGGAGAGTCGCTTGCCCACTATCTAGAGCAGTTCAGGGAGGAGGTCCTCCTCATCCAAGAGGTACCAGGGCATACCCTCCAGCTAGCCTTCACGGTGGGGCTACAAGAGGGTTTCTTCAAGATGGACCTTAAGTGGAGGGCTCCTCTATCCTATGAGGAGTTGATGGAAAAATCAGCGGAGGAGGTGGGCGGGGAGGCAGCAAACTCCGAGTTCACAAAGAGGTTAGCACGACTGAGCGAGCCGGATGGCACGCAGCCCGAAGCAAGGAGAAGGGAGGATGTCAGGACCCCGAAGTTGGGGTGGAGGCAGCAAGGTGGAAGGATGCAGGGATAAGAAAGGGTGTTCCCCCACGGAGGAGGCAACTACCAAGGGGGCAGGGAAGGCCTCATTGTTGGATCATGTGACGCCCTTAGAGGGGAGTGAATAAGGGTGTGTTTAAAATATGATTTTTTGCTTAAGAATATTTAAAACAAATGTTGTTTTTAAAAATTACTTCTAAACAATTTCCAATCAATGTGTTTTTTAAATTAATTCAAATCCAAATTTCTAAGTTAAAGATTATGCAACCAAATATGTAATTAAAGAAAAAGACATAATTATATTAATAATGAAATTTGCATACAATAAAAATGATCTTAACAATGCTTAAGATCAAGGCACAAATAAGATAATAAACTTTTGACAATTTTTCTTTACCAATCCTTCTCCCAAGGATCGGAAGGCTATCACTTGTCTCTCCCTAGACCAAGCCCAAGCCTATCCTCTAGATCTTCCCAAGATCTAGACGTAGCACACAAGGCCACAATTTCCTACCAAGCCACGCAAGGACTTGGACGCTCCGCACAAGGAAGCAATTTTCCCCTAAGCCACGCAAGGACTTAGACATCGCACGCAAGACGACGATTTCTACAACGATTACAAGATGAAAGTAAGTATAAATGAAATACAAAATAAAAACCCCCTTTGAAATTTCTGGACCGATGCAGCGAAGAATCCTTGAGAAAGTCTTCTTGGAATGCGTGTACGATCTTCGGCTTCGCTCTCTCTTTTCTTCTTCAAGGATGGGGATTTTCGTTCTCTGGAGCTCTCTGGACGATAACACTCAGGAAGAAGGCTTGAAAGTGTCAAGGCTTAAAATCCATGGAGTTCTGGAGCGTTTAAATAAAAAAGAGTTGTCGCCGTCCGATAGCTAGGTATCGCCAGAATTCGATATCTCCAGAGGCTACCACGTGTCCCACTAATTCAACATTTCTGCGCAGAGTTGAGGTCATGGTTGAGACGTGGGATGTCGGATATCCGATATCACTGTTGGAAATCCGTTAGCTTGCATAACTGCCGCACGTTTTGGAGTAACGGGAAGATCGTGGGCTGTCGGATATCTGATACCGCTGTCGGAAATCCAATAGCTCTAAACCGTCGAGTAGAGATCGGAGAAACAGAAGAAAACGTGTGTTGTCGGAAATCCGATACCGCTGTCGGAAATCCGATAGCTCCAATTTCTGGAAAAATCATATTTTGCTCCAAATGAAAACATGTTATTCTTGCACCTGTTATCTGCACACCATTAATCAAAAATAGGATCAAACATTTGGGATTTGTAATTCTCAAATCGGACGAGTGCGGAACGCATGCTCCAACAATCTCCCCCTTTTGATAATAACAAATCCTTATAAAAAGAAATCGAATAAATCCTATAAAGATATTGAAAAGTATATCATGTGTGTACAAGTGTGAACTTTTGATCTTCATGATCTCCCCCTTAACATGATATGATTTCCCAAAATATTCTCCCCCGACATATAAACTCCCCCTACATATAAACTACCCCTACATGAATGCTCACTTAATTAATTAAGTATTTTAAGTGATTTAAGTGATTTAAGTGATTTAAGATATGATTTCTTATTATCTTCTCCCCCTTTGATATTATCAAAAGTAATGAATAGTGACAAGGAAATAGTATCATAGAGATATGTAAGAAAAATAAGAAAGAGTATAGGGAAATTGGAGTACACTAGCGGAAGCCTTGTAAGTAATATGATATGAGATAGGAAACTGTAGAGATTAGGCTAAGCATTCTAGTAATGTGTTATAATGTATAGAAGCAAATATACTTAACCATGATGAGATTAAATTTCAATTATCAGAGAAAGACACATTAGCAGAGTGAATATTGAATCATTTCGGTCCAATTCTCATAAGAAGAAATATTATAAATAACAATGAAGTGTAGTAGTGAGACTTTGAGAAAGAATACATAGGAATATATTTAAAATATACATGATCATGTAATTGTTAAACATAACATAAATATACATAAAGCCAAACTTATGAACTTATAGAAACTTTGCAAGTATACATAAAAGGACCATTTCATTTTTGCATGACAAGACACTTTACAATTCTTTCCAAGGTGCTTAACCTCACAATGCTCATTAAGACTTATCATGAGGCTAAGTAGTGCTTGGTGGAGGATCCTTTTCAATATTATTTATATTTTTTTTAAATTATTTTTGGCAAAATATATGTTTTGCAGTTGAATTTGCCTCTTTTTGTTTTGAATATTCATTTATGTAAAGGATCTCTGAATTCACTTGCATGCAAAAAATGGTATAATTTGAATAAGTGCAAAGTAGCAAAGTTGAAGGTAGCATTTATGAAATTTATTTTGTTATGTTCGATCAATCATGATGTATGTATAAAATAAATTTTATCAACATGTATTACTCAAGTTTGTGTTTGTGATTGCTCATTGTGATAGATAAAAGATTTCTTATACTTAGAGGCATGCGAAAACAATTCTTAATTACTGTATGAAAGTGTCATTTTTGATAACTGAAGGTTGAACATCATAAGCATGTGTTAAGCTATTTGTATGAAAAATAACACATGAAGAATGCAAGAAATTTCCATATGAACATTTAGAGAATCAGGGAATGAAAATAGCTAGGGAAAAATTGGTATTTAATTTTGCGGGAGCTGTCGGATTTCCGATAGCTAGATGTCGCCATTCGACAGCTCTAAAAAGATAAAAAGACGTGTTTCGTCTTTCCACCGACACAACACTTCAGTTTTAGGAATATTTTCGAAATCTAGAGCTCCAGGTCTGCGAAAAACTTCAGATCTAAGGTGAGAAATTTGGATTTTTGAAGTTTTGGTTAGAATTTCTCAAATAGTTTTGTGATGTTGATATTCCTCTTGGTTTTCATTTAGTTTTGTGAAGAAAAAATGTAGATCAAGATATTTTAGATCTTGGTTTTCATGGAGTTTTTGTGAAGAAGAGAAAAAATGTAGAGCTTGATTTTGATATTCCTCTTTGTTTTCATTTTGTTTTTGTGAAGAATCATTGTAGGAGATCTAGACATTTTAGATCTTGGTGTTCAAAAGAGGGTTTAGATCTTGTGATTTTGTTTTTTTTTTTAAATTAGAACTGTGTTTTTCTATGAAGAAGATGATGAATAGTGTTATCATTAAAGATTTGTCAAAATTATATAGATGTCGAAGAATATTTTCTGTGTGAAAACTGTGTGGATTTGTGATAGGAAAATTTTTTGTGAAAAAATTTTCGGAAGCAAAAAAATTTTTAGCTATCGGATATCCGACAGAGGGGTATCGGATATCCGACAGGTCCATTTTGTTGTTGTCTGAATTTTAAAAAAAAAAAATTATGTCTCATGTAGATATGTCTTCCAGTTGGAGATCGAGAAGGGGTGAGTCAGGAGACGCTCATTCTTCTTATCAAAGTTTCCCGGGCATAGAAAAGGCCCAAATCGGAATTTCAAAAGTCGTTGAATTTGATCTCCCCGGCATGAACGAGTCTATTATATGCTTGCTGAGGCAGGTATACTCTCGGTCATTATCCAAGACATTTTCTCCTCCTTTTTAGTCCGAGAATTTTTTAATCATCTTGAGGATCCGTCATATACCGATTTGAATGGAGGAGTTAGGTCCAAAATTCAAGGCCAATATGTGGAGATCACTCCATTTGATTTAAGAAGTGAATTTGGAATAATGGAGAGTGAGAATGTGTTGGACATAGTGGAAAATTATAGACTTGATAGAGATTATACCCTAATGAATATGTCTTTGCATGGAAATTCCACAAAAAAACTTATGACCACTATGACGACATTGACAGATGATGCTCGTCTTGTTCAAGATATACTAAGGCACACGATTATGTTGAAGTCCGGTGATACTCATAGTATTACGGCTCAACTTAGTCTTGTGACTTATTTTATAGTGGAGAAGGAGTTATTTGATGTGGCCGATCTTCTTTTATCCATGATTCGTTATACATATCGCCTCAAAAATCCGGAGTGGAAAAAGGCACAAAACCTCCCTTTGGGTGAGATTATCCAGCATATCCTATTCAAGAAATATGCATGGATCGATCAAAATCTTTATCTTGGAGATTGTTTCCCGGAGATATATCAAACGGCGGCTATAGGTAAGAAAAATCAAAGGAAGCCGCCTACTACGGAAATGAGAGAGCCTCCTATTGCACGAGGAGGGTCTATGCGGGAGGCACTCAACTCATTCCAAACAAAGTTAGATATACATATAGATGATTTTCAAGAGCATAGAAGGTCTTTTGAAGAACACAAGGTAGAGGTAAAGAAGGATCGGACGCGAATGCAAAAATTCATGAAGTTCCTCGTTAAGGGACTTAAATTAAAGCCTACGCCTGCTGAAGCAGCGGAATGGGAAGTGCCGGCGGAGGAGGATCCGCAGCGCCAATCCGTTAGTCAGGCTCGACGGAAGAAAACAGTGATAAGGAGATCAGATTATGATATTCCAGAAAGTAGTGGGGCAGGAAGTCGAAATGAGGAGGATTCAGAGCGAAATAGACTTCTGGGAGCTATCACCATCCGACATCCTGCTGTCGCCATCCGACAGCTGCCCAGCCCAGATCTCTCTCTCTCATTTTGTGAATTTCTTTTATGAGACATTTTAAGTACTTTTTTTTATTAAAAATCTGTAATAATTTTTGATATTTGGACATGTTATATGATGGTGAATGTCTATGTTAAGATTTAGTTTTTCTTCCTTTTTTTTTTAAAATGAATAGCTATTGTGATGTTTTTTTTGTTAAATTTTATAGGTTATAAATAGTGATATAATCATTGTGAAATGTCTAGGATTCCTAATTCTAGTCTAAGCATAGAAAAACGGGAATCGGGTAACAGTTTAGTGAATATATCCGCAAGTTGATTATCCGTGCCTATAAAGTTGATTTTTATATTACCCTTCTTTATATGATCCCTTATAAAATGATGTCGGACATCTATATGCTTAGATCTAGAGTGTAATACGGGATTATTAGTTAAGTCAATAGCACTTTTATTATCACACTTTAATTCTACACTACTTTGTTGCATGCCAAAGTCTTCTAATGTTTGTGACATCCAAAGAGCTTGGGCACAACAACTACCTAGTGCAATATATTCGGCCTCAGTAGTAGAGAGGACAACAGAATTCTGTTTCCTACTCGACCAAAAAATAAGTGAAGGGCCGATAAAATGATAAGTGCCACTAGTGCTTTTCCTATCTAAGGAACATCCCGCATAATCGGAATCCGAAAAACCATGTAGAATAAAGGAATCATTATGAGGATACCTTAATCCTAATTTAGATGTTCCTATAAGATATCGAAAGATGCGTTTCACCGCTTTTAAATGTGACTCTTTAGGATTAGCTTGAAATCTAGCACATAAACAAATGGCAAACATAATGTCGGTCTAGATGCGGTTAAATATAATAAAGATCCTATCATGCTTCTATAAAGGGTTTGATCAATTGAAACTCCACTTTCATCTTTTCCTAATTTTAGTGAAGTACTCATAGGAGTGTTTGCATGCTTAAGATTTTCAAATCCAAATCTTTTTAACATATCATGAATATATTTGGATTGATATATAAAAATACCATCATGTTTTTGTATAATTTGAAAACCTAGAAAATTTGAAAGTTCTCCTACCATGCTCATTTCAAATTCAATTTTCCTAATTTGAACTACTTCATTACACAACTCTTCATTAGTGGCTCCAAAAATAATATCATCAACATAAATTTGCAAAATAACTAAATCATGATCAATTTGCTTAATGAAGAGTGTAGAATCCGAACTTCCTATTTTATAATCGTGCTTTAACAAATATTGAGTTAATCGATCATACCAAGCACGAGGCGCTTATTTTAATCCATAAAGCGCTTTATCTAATTTATAAACATAATTTGGATATTTCTCATTTATAAAGCCAGGGGATTGTTCTACATAAACCTCTTCTTTTATATACCCGTTTAAAAATGCGGTTTTGACATCCATTTGATATAATTTAAATCTTTTAAAACAAGCAAATGCAAGAAATATCCTAACCGCTTCTAATCTTGCTATGGGTGCAAATGTTTCATCAAAATCTACCCCCTCAATTTGTGCATAACTTTTTGCAACTAATCTGGCTTTATTTCTAACAATTCTAGATTCATTATCCAATTTATTTTTGAAAATCCACTTAACTCCAACTACAGGACAATTTTTGGGGCATTCTATAAGATTCCAAACCTTATTACGTTCAAATTGATTAAGTTCTTCATTCATAGCTAAAAACCAAAATTCATCATTTAAAGCGGTGGAAACATCTTTTGGTTCTATTTCAGAGACAAAGCAAGGGTTTGAAAATAAAACATGTAACGATGAACGAGTGCTGACCCCTTTTTGCGGATCTCCAATGATAAGCTCCTTTGGATGATCCTTTGAAAATCTCAATTCACTTGGAGGCACATATTCTTCTCTTTCTTCTTCTACTCTATCTTCTTCTTCTCTTTCTTCTTCTCTTTCTTCTTCTTTTTCTTCTTCTTTTTCTTCTAATTTTTTCCAAGTTCTTCATCATCATTCTCCACCGAAGGAAGGGGTTCATCTTCTTTTCCTGTAATTTTCTTTTCTACACATGAAACAAACTCATCAAACCTAACATGAATAGATTCTTCAACTATTTTTGTTCTTTTATTAAAAATCCTATAAGCTTTACTAGTTGAAGAATAGCCAATAAAAATACCTTCATCACATTTTTCATCAAATTTTCCTAAGGAATCTTTAGAATTCAAAATAAAACATTTACAACCAAAAACTTTGAAATAAGAAACATTTGGTTTTTTATTAAAAATTAATTCATAAGGAGTTGATTTTAAAATAGGGCGAAGCATTACTCTATTAATTACATAGCATGTCGTACTAACCGCTTCAGCCCAAAAAGATTTTGGTAATTTAAATTCAGATAGCATTGTACGGGCTAACTCTTGAAGAGTTCTATTTTTCCTCTCCACTACACCATTTTGTTGTGGTGTGCGTGGAGCGGAAAATTCATGTTTAATTCCTAACTCCGTACAAAAAGAAATAAACTTTTCATTTTCAAATTCTCCTCCATGATCCGATCGTATGCGTTTAATTTTTAACTCAAATTCATTTTGAATACGCAAATATAATTTTGAAAATTCTGAAAATGCATCGGATTTGGAGGTTAGAAATAAAGTCCAACAGAAACGAGAATAATCATCAATCAATACAAATGTGTATTTTCTACCTCCTAAGCTAGAAATTCCAATTGGCCCAAATAAATCCATATGTATTAATTGAAGTGGCCTAGTGGTAGAAATAATATTTTTACTTTTGAAAGATGATTTTGAAAATTTTCCCTTTTGGCAAGGCACACATAATGAAGAAGATAAATTTCCATTTAACAATGGTAAACCTTTAATTAATTTATCTTTTGAAAGTTTTGTAATTAACTTGGCACTAGTATGTCCAAGTCGCCTATGCCATAATTCTAATTCATCATTTTTTGATAAAAAACATTTTAAAGTAGAGTTTGAAAAATCAAGAAATTTAATCGTATATACATTATGACATCTAGGTGCGGTAAAAACAATTTCATTTGACTTAGAATTAATAATTTTGCAGAAATTTGTAGAAGATTCAAATAAAACATCTAAACCCTTATCACATAATTGGCTAATAGAAATCAAATTATGCTTTAATCCTTCTACAAATAAAACATTTGAAATTGAAAATTTGTTGTTACCCACAATTCCGATGCCGATGATTTTTCCTTTTCCATTATCTCCAAATGTAACAACTCCTCCTTTCTTCATCTCCAGGCTAAGGAACTTCTCTTTATTCCCCATCATGTGCTTTGAACAACCCGAGTCCAGGTACCACACGTCTTCTTTGTCCTTAGCCTGCCAACACACCTAGAAAGAAGAGGTGAGTAAAGATCTGGTTACCCAAGTGGTTCCACCCATAGTATAGGTAGAAGCCTTAGGCACCCAGATTTGTTTAATTTTACTTTTTCCTTTCCTCCGGCAAGAGTCCGTAGTGTGACCAAATCTATTGCATTTGTCACATGTAATGTATTGAGAAGAGTATAACTTTTCTGGACTTTTACTGGATGAGGATGCAGTATTAGACAATTTACTAACTTCAGAATTTTTAAAAATAGAATTTCTAACCTTTTCGCTATCGCCGGCGACAGTGGTTGTCGCCGGGCGATAGCTTCCTGATGTGTATCTGATTCCAAACCTTCCAGATCCATGGCGTTGGTTTCCTAAGATCATATCCAGTGATCTTCGGCCCATTCCAAATTTTTTCATGGCTAGCGTTAAGTCATGAATCTGGTTTCTCATTTCTGTATTCTCGGATACTAGATTTACACATCTACGTTCAAAAGATTTCTTTCCCTCATGGACTTTGGAAATTGATGATTTTAGATCTCTCTCTAAAATCTCATTCTTTTTAGTAAGAATTTTTGTTGTAGAATGAGATTTGGTAAGAGATTCTTCAAGTTCTTTAATTCTTCCCAAAAAGTGATCACACTCTTGGCAAGAAATATCTCTTTTTCCAATAGTCTTAATTTCATTTAACAATTTTTTGTTTTCTTTAAGCAAAATTTCATTTTCAGATTTAAGAAGATCATTATCTTTTAATCTCTTTTCAAAAAATTTGCAAGTCTTTAAAAATTCAGAAAATAATTCATCATAGGTTGGAGGAGTTACCTCAGTGTCGCTTTGGACACTGCATTCGTCATCAGATATGACTCTCTTTCCCATTAAGCACATGTTGGCCTCCTCTTCTTCACTTGAGCTTGAACTACTTGCATCCTCAGAAGTAGTATCATCCCATGTTTCCGCCTTCAGCACCTTCTTCGTCCCTTTGTGCTTCTTTTCTTTAAGTTCTTTTAAGTACTTTGGACACTTGCTTCGGATGTGTCCTAACTTCTTGCAGTGATAGCAGTCCGGTGGCAGTCTCTCTTCCTCCTCATCGTCTTCCTTTCCTTTTTTCTTTCTAAACGTCTCCTTCTTAAAATACTTCTTAAATGAATTCCTCCTCTCTGGATTTTTCATAAATTTTCTAAACTTTCTAACAAATAAACTTTCCTCATCTTCTTCTTCCTCCTCAGAATCACTACTTTCCTTCTTCATAGATCTTAGAGCCAATCCCGTCTTCTTTGGCTCTATATACTCTTGTTGTTGAATTTTCAATTCAACTTCATGAGTTTTCAAGTTTCCAATCAGGCTTTCCAATTATAAGGTCTTAAGATCATGTGACTCAGAGATTGCAGTCACTTTAGGATTGAACTTTGGGTGAAGTGATCTTAAGATTTTCCTTACTAAGTCTCCATTAGAGAACACCTTTCCTAGCACCTTTGAGTCGTTCACGATTTTTGTGAATCATGTGTACATCGTATCAATCTCTTCTTCTACCTCCATTTTGAACCTTTCAAATTCAGACTCCAGTTGAAATAGCTTTGAATCCTTTACCTGTGAAGTACCTTCATGAGTAATTTCTAAAAGATTCCAAATTTCATATGCAGTATCACAAGCACAAACTCTATTAAATTCAGTGCGATCTAGTGCGCAAAATAAAGCATTCATGGCTTTTGCATTGTTTTTACATTTTAGTTTATCATTGTCATCCCACTTGTCTTTGGTTTTGTCCATTGTTACATTTCCTACATCATATGTAGGGGAAGTATAACTTGTCTCGACCATATTCCAAACTTCCATGTCGAGAGCTATTAGAAAACACCGCATTCGGGTTTTCCAATAGTTATAGTCTGTACCCGTAAAAAGTGGTGGCCTACTAATTCCTTGCCCCTCAACGAACGCATGATCGTTGTGCTCCATTACTCCCGATGGTAAAACTGTTTTGGAGTAACCTTGCTCAGATACCACTTGTTGGATCGTGTGATGCCCTTAGAGGGGGGTGAATAAGGGTGTGTTTAAAATATGATTTTTTGCTTAAGAATATTTAAAACAAATGTTGCTTTTAAAAATTACTTCTAAACAATTTCCAATCAATGTGTTTTTTAAATTAATTCAAATCCAAATTTCTAAGTTAAAGATTATGCAACCAAATATGTAATTAAAGAAAAAGACATAATTATATTAATAATGAATTTTGCATACTATAAAAATGATCTTAACAATGCTTAAGATCAAGGCACAAATAAGATAATAAACTTTTGACAATTTTTGTTTACCAATCCTTCTCCCAAGGATCGGAAGGCTATCACTTGTCTCTCCCTAGACCAAGCCCAAGCCTATCCTCTAGATCTTCCCAAGACCTAGACGTAGCACACAAGGCCACGATTTCCAACCAAGCCACGTAAGGACTTGGACGCTCCGCACAAGGAAGCGATTTTCCCCTAAGCCACGCAAGGACTTAGACGTCGCACGCACGACGACGATTTCTACAACGATTACAAGATGAAAGTAAGTATAAATGAAATACACAATAAAACCCCCTTTGAAATTTCTGGACCGATGCAGCGAAGAATCCTTGAGAAAGTCTCCTTGGAATGCGTGTACGATCTTCGGCTTCGCTCTCTCTTTTCTTCTTCAAGGATGGGGATTTTCATTCTCTGGAGCTCTCTGGACGATAACACTCAGGAAGAAGGCTTGAAAGTGTGAAGGCTTAAAATCCACGGAGTTCTGGACCGTTTAAATAAAAAAGAGCTGTCGCCGTCCGATAGCTAGGTATCGCCAGAATCCGACATCTCCAGAGGCTGCCACGTGTCCCACTAATTCGACGTTTCTGCGCGGAGTTGAGGTCGTGGTTGAGACGTGGGCTGTCGGATATCCAATATCACTGTCAGAAATCCGTTAGCTTGCATAACTGTCGCACGTTTTGGAGTAACGGGAAGATCGTGGGCTGTCGGATATCCGATACCGCTGTCGGAAATCCGATAGCTCTAAACTGTCGAGTAGAGATCGGAGAAATGGAAGAAAATGTGTGCTGTCGGAAATCCGATACCGCTGTCGGAAATCCGATAGCTCCGATTTCTGGAAAAATCATATTTTGCTCCAAATGAAAACATGTTATTCTTGCACCTGTTATTTGCACACCATTAATCAAAAATAGGATCAAATACATTTGGGATTTGTTATTCTCAAATCGGACGAGTGCGGAACGCATGCTCCAACACTCATCAGCTGGGGTGGATGCAAGGCCCGAGGCCACCTCCTCCCCCTCCTCAGCAAGCGATGGAGATTAGTAGAGGAAGAGTAGGAAGAGGAAGAGGGACAGGAGCCGGAGGAGCCGGTCTCAGGAGGAGAAACAGGAGAGTAGGAGGTGAGGAGAGGGGGGGGGGGGGGGGCGACGTTGCCATATTGTGACTTCAATCAGGAGGAAGGTCACGCAACGGCCACCTGCCCGGAGTTCTTGGAGATGAGGGGAGCCAGGGTCCCAGCACCGCAGTCGCAGCATCGCCCGATGAGGATTGAGGAAGTCCTATCCCAGGAGGATGAGGAGGAAAGTGTTGGATCGGTAGGCGCCCTTAGAGGGGGGGGGGGGGTGAATAAGGGTTTTCAAAAACTTAAGATATATTTTGAAAAGCTTTGTAATAATGCAAGATTAAAGACAATAAGAAGTCAAGTAAAACAATTGAAATAAAGTAGAGACATGCTTTATTAATATCAAATAAGGTTTTACAAAAGTTGACTTCTATGACGCTAGAAATCGGTGGCGATGAATAGTAAACTCTTTTTGTTTTCTATCCCAACTCGCATCCCCACGAACCGGTGGCCCTAGCCTATCCTCCCTGGATTCGGCCTCAAGCCGCTCTAGCCAACCCTTCCCCGAATGTGGCCTCGAGCACCCCCTAGACCTAGCCTAGATCTAGTCGCCAACACGAGGCGAGTTTCCCCCTAAGTCCTACCCAGACCTAGTCGCCAACACGAGGCGATTTCACTAACCGTTTACAAGAAGAATATGAAATGAAAATAAATAAAAAACTCCCTCTTGATGAACTTCTGAAGTTGGAGACGAAGATCCGCTATAGAGTAAACGTTGTAGAAGCGGACTTCGTTTGGATCCGGCGTGATGAGTTTCTCCTTCAGAAGTTTGCAGAACTTTGGTAGGACATCAACTTTCGGCTAAGATAGCCTCTGGAATTCTGGCACTCTATCTCTCTCTCTAATCTCTGTAATGTCTGTCTGAAACAAGAGAAGAGACGTCCTTTTTATATCCTCAGCGCTAGCGCCTGCGCTAGCGGTACCGCCGGCGCTATCCCATATTAGGACACATTCTGCGCGGCAGAATCATCAATCCGAGGAAACAATTCTCTCTTGCCTACTGTGCTCCTCGTTATCGCCTGCGCTATCGGATATCGCCTGGCATTGTCTCCTTCAATAAGTTATCCCAGCAATTTCGCTTTAAGCCAAGATTTCGTCGAGCGGGAATTCGTCGAACGCCGCTAAGAGTTTGTCGAACGATATTTCGTCGAGCGCCGCTAAGAATTTGTCGAACAAATTTTTGTCGAATGCCGTTATGATCATTTTGTCGAGCGCCGCTAACAGTTCGTCGAACGACAGCTAGCGCCTGCGCTAGTACTACCGCCAGCGCTAGTAGGAGTTATGGATTTGATGGCTCAACTTTGGGGGTAACCTTTTTATGTAATCCTTGAGTCATGTGTACTTTGTTATCCTGCACACTTGAACACACAAGATCAAATACACATAGGATTTGTTATTCTCAAACCTAGGAGATGAAGAAGACCATGTTCCAACAAACTCCCCCTTTTGATAATAACAAATCCATTAATGATAAAGCAGAGCATTAATATATAAGCATGAAGAAACATACTTGTGTGTGTGAGAGAGAGTGATGACTTAGGATAATTTTAGCATTTAGCATTTAGAATTGCTCCCCCTAAATACATGCCCCCACTAAGTGAATGCTCTCCTAATATGTAAGCTATCATCTTAATTAAGCATTATATTTTGATAGCAGATTAATATTTATCATGTTAGTTCTCCCCCTTTTGTTATTAGCAAAAGCGGGTAAGGAGACACCACTAAAAAGTTTATAATAAGATAAAGGCATGATCGAGCTTGTAGAGAAGGAAATGATAACGAGTTTTAGAATTCTTTTCATTGAAATAGATCAGAGTTTGTGTATCACAATATTATTTTTATAAATCAGAGTTTGTAGCATAAACAAATACAAGGTAAATGTAAAGTTGCGGAAGACTTAAAAAAATTATAAGCAAACTTCTTTTGTAAGACATGATTATTAAAAAAATATAGGAGTGTAATTTTATAAAGAAGATGTTTTGTAAATCATTGTTCAAGTAAAATCTTTAATTTCACTAATGAAGTAACCAAGCATGAATTAATGTTATCAAAAAGATAGTACTACAATGTTATGTTAATTCATAGTTTCAAAACATACTAAACATTGTAGAAAGCATGCTAGGTTATCTAGTGCATTTCATAAATAAAGAATAGTATAGAATTAGCATTAGGATCTGATACTCATGAGAAGAAGTGTTATGGAAGATAATGAAGTGCACAAAAGTGTATTTTTTAGTAGAGTAAACACATGTTTTAATCAAAAATACAAGTAATATGTAAAGTAAGAGCACAATAACTACCAAGTGCGATATATTCGGCCTCCGTGGTGGAGAGTGCAACTGAAGATTGTTTCCTACTAGACCAAGCTACTAAAGAGGGTCCTAGAAAGTGACACGTACCGCTAGTGCTTTTTCGATCTAGTGAACACCCGGCGTAGTCCGAATCGGAATAGCCGTGGAGTGTGAATGAATCATTGTGTGGGTACCATAATCCTAATTTAGATGACCCTAATAGATAACGAAATTTACGTTTTACCACTTTTAAATGAGATTCTTTTGGATTGTCTTGAAAGTGAGCACATAAACATACGACAAACATTATATCTAGTCTAGATGCACTTAAGTAAAGAAGAGATCCTATCATTCCTCTATATAACGTTTGATCAATGGAAATTCCGGATTCATCTTTTCCTAGTTTTAAAGAAGCACTCAGAGGAGTAGAGGCTTGTTTAAGATTTTCAAATCCAAATCATTTAAGCATATCATGAACTTATTTTGTTTGACAAATAAAGATACCATCAGTTCGTTGTGAGATTTGAAAACCAAGAAAATATGATAGTTCTCCTACAAGACTCATTTTAAATTCATTTTTCATTACTAAGACTACTTCATTACACAACTCTTCATTAGTGGCTCCAAAAATGATATCATCAACATATATTTGTAAAATAATTAGATCGTTATTATTATGCTTAATGAAGAGTGTGTTGTCGGCACTTCCCATAACATACCCGTGTTTTAACAAAAACGATGTAAGTCGATCATACCATGCACGGGGCGCTTGTTTTAAACCATAAAGCGCTTTTTCTAATTTGTAAACATGATTAGGGAATCTTTCATTTATGAAACCGGGGGGGTTGTTCTACATAAACTTCTTCTTTTATAAACCCGTTTAAAAAAGCACTTTTAACATCCATTTGAAATAATTTTATTCTTTTAAAACTCGCAAATGCCAAAAATATTCTTATAGATTCTAAGCGAGCAACGGGTGCAAAAGTTTCTTCAAAATCTACCCCCTCGATTTGAGAATAACCTTGAGCAACTAAGCGTGCTTTATTTCTTATAATCTTAGATTCACCATCTAATTTTTTCTTAAAGATCCATTTTACGCTGATAATTGGATGATTTGAAGGTATATCTACTAGATTCCAAACCTTATTTCTTTCAAATTGACCTAATTCTACATTCATAGCCAAAAGCCAAAATTCATCATTTAAAGCGGTGGAAACATTTTTAGGTTCTATTTTGGAAACAAAGCAAATATTTGAAAATGTTTCATGAAGAGAGGATCGAGTTCTTACCCCAGTAGAAGGTTCCCCAATGACTAGCTCTTTTGGACTATTTTTTTAGAAGTTCAAAATGCTTGGAGGTACATATTCATCTTCCTTGGAGTTTTCCTCCTCTTCTTTGGACGGTTCCTCTTCGTCGTGCTCCAAAGATGGCAAAGGTTCATCATTTGTACCTGTAGAAAGCTTCTCTGGCACATGGAATAAACTCGTCAAATTTAACATTAATAGACTCTTCAACCTTACTTGATCTTTTGTTAAATATTCTATAGGCTTTACTGGTTGAAGAATATCTAAGAAATATTCCTTCATCACACTTCTCATCAAATTTTCCTAAAGAATCTTTTGTATTAAGAATAAAACATTTACATCCAAATACTTTAAAATATGATACATTAGATTTCTTTTGATAGTATAGTTCATACAGTGTGAGATTTAGTGATGGGCGAAGCATGACTCTATTCATTACATAGCATGATGTGCTTACGGCTTCGGCCCAAAAAGACTTAGGTAATTTATATTCAGATAACATGGTGCGTGCTAGTTCTTCGATTGTCCTATTTTTCCGTTCTACAACACCGTTATGTTGAGATGTGCGTGGAGCGGAGAACTCATGCTTAATACCTAACATTTCACAAAAGGATTTAAAATTTTCATTTTCAAATTCACCTCCATGATTTGAGCGAATGCATTTTATTTTTAGATCTAGTTCATTTTGAATACGAGTACATAATTTTGAGAATTCGCAAAACGCATCAGATTTGGAAGAGAGAAATAAAGTCCAGCAATATCTTGAGAAATCATCTATTAGAACGTAAGTGTATATTATACCACCAAGACTTGCGGTGTTAACGGGACCAAAAAGATCCATATGAATTAATTGCAATGGTTTTGATGTAGAAATTTTGTTTTTTCTTTTAAAGATGATTTTGTAAATTTTCCTTTTCGGCATGGAGAGCATAGTGAAGATAAATTTCCATTTAACTTAGGCAATCCTCTAATCAATTCCCTTTTTGCTAGTTTTAAAATGAGCTTTGTGCTAGCGTGACCTAAACGTCTATGCCATAGTTCTAATTCATCATTTTTGGTTATAAGCCATTTCATAGATGATTTGGAAAGATCATGAAATGAAACTATGTAAACATTGTGAATTCTAGGTGCAGTTAGTAACACATCTTTTGTTTTAGGATTAACTATATTGCAAAGATTAGTGGATGACTCAAATAATACGTCTAATCCTTTATCACACAATTAACTTATAGATATTAAGTTATGTTTTAATCCTTTTACATAAAGAACATTTGAGATAAGAAAAGATTCGTTACCCACTTTACCAACTCCCATGATCCTTCCTTTACCGTTATCACCAAACGTTACGATCCCTCCTTTCTTCTTTTCTAGGCTAAGGAATTTTGCTTTGTTGCCCGTCATGTGCATGGAGCAGCCTGAGTCCAAGTACCACACGTCCTCCGTTTCCTTAGCCTTCCTACAAATCTAGAGAGAAGATGAGAGTAAAGATCCAGATACCCAAGAGGTACCACCCATAGAGTAAGTGGATTTCTTAGGTACCCAGATTTGTTTTAACGATCGTTGTTTTATATTCCTGCAAGAGCTAGACGTGTGTCCAAACTTAAGACAATTAGCACACGAAATAAAGGGAGTTGAGACCCTTTTCTGAGTTTCTACGTTGCTCTTGCTGGATGACGTTTGAACATTAGAAAAAACGGAAGATTTTTTAAAACTTGAGCTACCGCCCGCATTAGTGGCTAGCGTCGGGCGGTAGGGTTCACTTTTATATCCGACCCCAAACTTTCCAGAACCATAACATTGGTTTCCCAATATCATATCCAGAGATTTTTGACCAATCCCGAATTTTTTTATGGCTATATAGAGGTCATGATTTTGTTTTTTAAGAAAAGTATTTTCTTGTACAATCATAACACATTTATTTTCAAATCCCTTTTTGTTATTTTCAATTTGTAAAAGAGAGGTTTTTAGTTTTCTCTCTAAGTCCCCCTTTTCTTTTGCAATAGTTTTGTTTTGTAAGAGGGCCTTAGAAAGAGATACTTCAAGTTCTTTTATCTTAAATAAAGAGTGCTCACACTCTTGGCATGAAACCTTTCTCTTTTCAAGGGAAATCACCTTTTTTGTGAGCTTATGATTTTCAATGATAATAGATTCATTTTCACGATTTAATATAATATTATCTTTTATACTTTGATCATAGGATTTGCAAGTTAAAACAAATTCATCATAGAGTTCTTCGAAAGTAGGAGGAGTTACCTCAGTGTCGCTAAGAACACTGGAGTCATCATCGTTGCTTTTTGAAATAAAGCATAAGTTTGCTTCCTCCTTGCTGCTTGATTCAGACTCGCTTGACTCTTCAGAGGTAGAATCATCCCAAGTTGCGGCTTTCAGTACATTCTTTTTCTCTTTTGCTTTGTATTGCTCTTTTTGCTCCTTTTGATACTTCGGGCACTGGCTCCGAATATGCCCGGTCTTTCTGCAGTGGTAGCACTACGGTGGTGGTCTTTCTTCTTCATCTTCGCTTCCTTTTTCTTTCCTTGATGAAGAGGAAGATCCCTTTCGTCGAGTATCCTTTTGGAAGTATTTTCGGAATGTGTTCCTTCTCTCCGGATTCCTGATGAACTTCCTGAAGTTCTTCACCAGGAGACCTCCTTCATCTTCATCATCATCTTCGATGCTCTCCTTCTTTGACTTTAGTGCTAGTGCCTTTTCTTTGGCTCTTTGTTGTATTCATCGTGTTGAATCTGGAGTTCTACCTCATGGGTTTTGAGATTCCCACTAAGGTTCTCGATCTGGACCGTTCTTAAGTTGTGCGACTCCGAGATGGCTGTCACCTTTGGATTGAACCTTGGAGGTAAGGAACGAAGAATTTTCCTCACCAAGTCCCCGTCTGAGTAGGTCTTTCCGAGTGCCTTTGAAGCGTTGACGATCTTGGTGAAGCGAGTGTACATCGAGTTAATGTCTTCTTCGGTATCCATCCTGAATTTTTCATATTCAGATTCCAGTTGAAATAGCTTTGCATCTTTCACCTGCGATGTACCTTCATGAGTAACTTCCAATTGATTCCAAATATCATAAGCAGTTGTGCATGCAGAAATTCTATTAAACTCAGTCCTATTTAAAGCGCAATATAAAGTGTTCATTGCTTTAGCATTATTTTTACACTTTAATTTATCATTATCATCCCATTTATCTTTAGGTTTTAGTAATGTCGCCTCTCCCACTACAGTTGTAGGAGGAGAGTACCGAACTTCTACCATGTTCCATACTTCTACATCCATGGTCATAAGAAAACACATCATTCGATTTTTCTAGTAGTTAAAATCTGACCCAGTAAAGAGAGGTGGTCGACTAATCCCTTCACCCTCCGGAAAAGCGAAATCATGAGACACCATTATTCCCGGTTTTTAAGCCGATTGGAATAAAACCGCTCTGATACCACTTGTTGGATCGATAGGCGCACTTAGAGGGGGGGGGGGGTGAATAAGGGTTTTTAAAAACTTAAGATATATTTTGAAAAGCTTTGTAATAATGCAAGATTAAAGACAAAAAGAAGTCAAGTAAAACAATTGAAATAAAGTAGAGACATGCTTTATTAATATCAAATAAGGTTTTACAAAAGTTGACTTCTATGACGCTAGAAATCGGTGGCGATGAATAGTAAACTCTTTTTGTTTTCTATCCCGACTCGCATCCTCACGAACCGGTGGCCCTAGCCTATCCTCCCCGGATTCGGCCTCAAGCCGCTCTAGCCAACCCCTCCCCGGATGTGGCCTCGAGCACCCCCTAGACCAAGCCTAGATCTAGTCGCCAACACGAGGCGAGTTTCCCCCTAAGTCCTACCCAGACCTAGTCGCCAACACGAGGCGATTTCACTAACCGTTTACAAGAAGAATATGAAATGAAAATAATAAAAAACTCACTCTTGATGAACTTCTGAAGTTGGAGACGAAGATCCGCTGTAGAGTAAGCGTTGTAGAAGCGGACTTCGTTTGGATCCGGCGTGATGAGTTTCTCCTTCAGAAGATTGCAGAACTTTGGTAGGACATCAACTTTCGGCTAAGATAGCCTCTGGAATTCTGGCACTCTATCTCTCTCTAATCTCTGTAATGTCTGTCTGAAACAAGAGAAGAGACATCCTTTTTATAGCCTCAGCGCTAGCGCCTGCGCTAGCGGTACCGCCGTCGCTATCCCATATTAGGACACATTCTGCGCGGCAGAATCTTCAATCCGAGGAAACAATTCTCTCTTTCCTACTGTGCTCCTCGCTATCGCCTGCGCTATCAGATATCGCCTGGCGCTATCTCCTTCTATAAGTTCTACCAGGAATTTTGCTTTAAGCCAAGATTTTGTCGAGCGGGAATTCGTCGAACGCCGCTAAGAGTTTGTCGAACGTTTTTCGTCGAACGATATTTCGTCGAGCGCCGCTAAGAATTTGTCGAACGAATTTTCGTCTAATGCCGTTATGACCATTTTGTCGAGTGCCGCTAACAGTTCGTCGAACGACATCTAGCACCTGCGCTAGTACTACTGCCAGCGCTACTAGGAGTTATGGATTTGATGGCTCAACTTTGGGGGCAACCTTTTTATGTAATCCTTGGTCATGTGGACTTTGTTATCCTGCACACTTGAACACACAAGATCAAATATACATAGGATTTGTTATTCTCAAACCAAGGAGATGCGTAAGACCATGTTCCAACAGAAAGGTGTGAAGACCGGGTGGACGTAGGGACCCTAGGGGGGATCGGTGTGATCCATAGGGGGGTAGGGATCGAGGCAACCCAAAAGGCGAGCCTCCATGCCATGTATCGTCGAAGCGTAGCTTCGACATCCCAAGCCCCACCCCCAGCAGAGAAGATCACCTTCTCCCAGAGGGACATGCTGGGTCATGAAGATCCGTTCTGCGATGCGCTGGTCATCCAGACCGTCATCGAGAACTTCACCGTCTCACGGATCCTAGTGGATAATGGGAGTTTGGTCAACATCCTCTTCAAGAAGGCGTTAGACGAGATGAAGGTGGAGGCCAGGAGGGTGTTAGCCTTAGATGGCCCACTGTTTGGTTTTTCAGGGGAGAGAAAGGAAGTAGAGGGTGGAGTGGGGCTCCATGTGACCCTCGGAGGGCAGTCCTGGAACTGCCGCTTCGTGATAGTGGATGCCCCAAGCAGCTATAGCGCCATCAACGCATTCTGATGCATCCCTTCCACCTTCCACCAGTGTATTAAGTTCAACACGGGTGGAATCCAGGTCCAGGTCCGGGGAGATCCCAAGGTGACGAGGCAGTGCTACGTGACTGTAACGCCCCTGATTTTCGTCAATTATTTTACGTACCCGTTGTGACGTAATTTTGGCGTAAGGGCGTTACGTCAGCTCTTTTGATAGTGTTTCGAGCCTTAGCTTAGTTGGAGCTCGTGATCCAGATCGAGCGTGTGAGATTTCGCGTCGTTTCGAGTTAAAGTGAAGGTTTGGAGTAGTTATCAAGATTTTAGCTTCAGGAGGCTTTATCCGGAGTTTGGCTTGTCGGAATTGAATTCTGACTTCGCCGTTGGATTTGTAGCGCCGTGTTTTAGTTAGGGTGCGAATTTCGTAGAAATCCGAGGTGTTTTGGTCGCCCTCGCAGTTTTAAGTATTTTGAAGGATTAATTAATTATTTAAATAATAAATTAGGTTTATATATAAGCCTAAAATCCTTCCCTTCCCTATTCATCTCCTTCCTCGATCAAAATCAGCCGCCGAAGGTTAGGGCGAGAGCGGAGCTTCGTGGAGCCTTCAACCGGCGATTTCTAGGGCTATAGTGGTCGGAATCGAGTTTGGTTTGAAGATTTGGAAAGCTCTCGGCGAGATCTTCGTCTTAGTGGTAAGCTTGTTCTTCTTCGTGGAAGTTTTGGAGTTATGGAAATGACCTAACTCTTCCTTTCGGTCCTTAGCGCTCCAGGTCTTCGTGCTCGGGAGTTACCTTGGCTTTCGGAGCGGAGCTAGGCGAGTTTTGCAAGGTTAAGGCAAGTGGTTTCTTCCTCTTTCTCTCTTGATTCTTTTGACGGTTGGTTTGCTCGTTTTGAGCTCTTGTCATGCTGTTTAGCAAGAGTTTGTGTGTTTGGTGTAGTGACTTATGATCTAGAACCTCCCCTTGATTTTCTCCTCCTCAATCTTACCCAAATATCAAGTTTTTTTCCCCTTGTTCTTGCGGTGGCTCGAGAGACAGATTTGGATGTCTCGAGACATAGCTGATGTCTCGAGACATAACTGTCTCTGTCCTTGGGGATGTCTCGAGACATAGCTGATGTCTCGAGACATACCTGTCTCTGCAGCTTTGGATGTCTCGAGACATAAGGGATGTCTCGAGACATAGCTGTCTCTGGCCCTTTCTTGTCTCGAGAGATACCTTTCTTGTCTCGAGAGATACCTTTCTTGTCTCGAGAGATACCTTTCTTGTCTCGAGAGATACCTTTCTTGTCTCGAGAGATACCTTTCTTGTCTCGAGAGATACCCTTCATGTCTCGAGAGATTTCTCTTGTCTCGAGAATTTCCCTTCATATCTCGAGAGGTACCTTTCATGTCTCGAGAGATTTCTCTTGTCTCGAGAATTTCCCTTCATATCTCGAGAGGTCCCTTTCATGTCTCGAGAGGTTGCCTATTACTCGAAAATTCAACCTTCTATCTTCCGAGAAGTCCTTTGTAGTTCTCGGGAAGTCCTCATTTTGATGTGATTTTGCATGATTTCCGGTGGTGGGATTTCAAAATTTTGGACGGGGCTCTGCCCCGCACCCCGTTAGGGGCTCTGCCCCTAAGACCCCGCCAGGGGTGCGGCCCCTTGGAACCCCGCCAGGAGCGCATGTGATTTCGTTGCGATTCTCATGTTTAAATCTTGTGTCCTCTCAAGCGCACAAGGATGTTGCCAGTATCCCTTCGGTGCTCCTCATCTTGCATCCATTTTGCTTGAATTCTTTTACTCGTTGTGGTCTGTTAATGTTTGAGTTTACTCTTATGATTCGTCATGATTTATGCCTCTGATTACTCCTCCTCCTTCTTGAAACCTTGTGCCTCTTACAAGGGTACAAGGAGTTTTGCCCAAGTCGCTTGGGTGTCCTTGATCATGAATCCCTCGAACTTGAACCCCTTTGCCTTTTTGGTTCAATGACTCCGAGTTTCCCCTTATGAATTGTTTGATCAGCAGTTATCTCATGGTGACCCTATCCTTAGGGTGTTTCTTCTTAGTATTTGTGATGTTAGCAGTATGCGGTGATGTTGCTAATAACTGCATTACGTTTTTGATCATGTTTACCTCCTATCAAAATCTTAAACCTGCTGTGATCTTGCAAATCTTTGGTTTCGCTTGTGATTCATCTTGATCGGCGTGTGCTTTGCCTTGACCCTATTTCTTAGGGCCTTCCAGTAATTATCCTATCGGGCTGCGTCCCGTGTTTAATTAAAATTTAAGTAATAAGAACTACTGTCTTTAGCCTTACACAGTAGCGGTGTTTGGGGGGACAGTGGGGGAAAATGTTATAGCCTTGCACGGTAGTCGTGTTTGGGTGGTTGGGTCTAGAGACACCCCCACTCGTTTTGGGCTTGGGTTGCGGAGGTAAGTAACCGCTCCCGTTTATTTTGAGCTGATCAGTCTCATGTATGAAAAATTTACGAGATAATTAATTTATACTTGCTCCTACTTATGATATTTGGTTGCACTTGGTGCTTTGCTTAGCTCCTTGTTTCAGAGCTTCTTTTTCAGTGAATCAGGCTTGGGTTGGTACCCCGTATGCCTTTATTGCTTGTCTTTTCCTTATTTTCTTGCCACTTGCAATTCCCTTGCTGAGGCGTTCTTGTTTATTGAATGCCTCAGGTCCAGAGCCGTAGCGGTTAGTGGAGTAGCCCGAAGTCTTCGGGAGTTTTTAGCTGCTGTTTACCCCGCTGCTGCGAGGTAGTAGTAGTTGTTGTTGTTTGCTTTTCCTTGTGTTCAGACATGCTAGTTTGGGCCAATGGGTTAGTGTCAGCTTGTTGACGCTCATTGTGCCTCTTTGATACTTTATAGTTTACTTACCAGTTTATGCCACTGCTTTTAGATCTGATACCTTACTCTCTGGGAATGATTTATGACTAGGTGCATTATAGTGATAAAATGGCTTTTCATTCATCTTCATCTCATCATTTTTAACTAAAGCCCTTAGTGTTAAAGTCACCTAAAGATATTTTCTATACTTATACTACGCCTAGTTAAGTGCATATCATCTACTTTATGTCCTGCCTTCACGTGCATATAGGACCTTAAATGAACTAAATCAAGTGTTTTCCGCTGCAGTTACATATATAATTTTCTCTATGGACTAGTTGATCCACGAACTGAGAGACACAGTTCTGACTCTAACCCCTAATAAATGATTTCAAATAATGATTATCGTGAAATCATGTTTTCAACTATCAAGTAATAGGTTCCCGCCTGAGCGTCTGCAGTTGTCTCCTGCATGACGTGGCATCATGACGCGTATTTTCTCTTCCTCTGATATTCTTAATTCCTGAGAAAATGCGGGTTGTAACAGTGACATCTGTCAACACCATCTCCTGGATGGGGGAAGCAGAGGAGTGGGATAAAGTGATGGAGGAGGCGGCCGAGGCCGGAGAGGAGGATGGAATAGAAGAGAGGATGGATGAAGGGGAAGTTCATGCCCAGGAAGGGGTCGCTGAGGGACCCAGGGCGGAGAGAGGAGAAGAGGAGGAAAAAGAAGAGAAGGCCCAGGAAGGAGGGGCGGAGGAGTTAATGGTGGTAGGTGTAACGGTCCAGGCCCGCCAACACGGGACCCAGCTGGACCGCCGGCACCCTCCCAGCCCAGGCCCGCCAACACGGGACCAAGCTGGCACCGGAAGGGTTCAGCCTAACCAGATGGCCTGTAGACCATGCACCCCAACCCCTCTCTGTCCCACCACAGGGAAAAGTGGGTTGTTGGAGACCGCAGTCCCCCTTTGATGAGAATTGAGCCAATTAAGCGGCAGCGCTTGGACTTCTCAGGAGGTCACCCATCCAAGAATTTCTCCAGCCCGAGCACGCTTAACTATGGAGTACATTCACTTCTCATCACCACAGCTCAATTGGTGATGAGAAGTGAATGTACTCCATAGTAAAGCGAGCTCGGGCTGGAGAAATTCTGGGATGGGTGACCTCCTGGGAAGTCCAAGCGCTGCCGCTTAATTGGCTCAATTCTCATCAAAGGGGGGCTGCGGTCTCCAACAACCCACTTTGCCCTGTGGTGGGACAGAGAGGGGTTGGGGTGCATGGTCTACAGACCATCTGGTTAGGCTGAACCCTTCCGGTGCCAGCTGGGTCCCGTATTGGCGGGCCTGGGCCGGGAGGGTGTCGGTGGTCCACCTGGGTCCCGTGTTGGCGGGCCTGGACCGTTACAAAAAGTCCTATATAAGACCCCATTTTTTTCCCAAACAACTGGGTCTTAGGCCCAGAACCGCCGCTTTGTGGTGACACCCTCACTCGGGAAGGTCGTCACTACAAAACGCCGACACTGCCGGCCAAATCGATCACGAAGTAGCAAAGAAGAATAAGCTAAATGAAAGCCAAGTCCACATCACATAGAAAAGTAATACATCCACGAAGAGATGTCCACATAAATATAACTGAAATAAAGAAAAGAGATAACATGGGCTCCTGCCCGATACATCAAGCCTCACTACAAATTCTCTCGCGGAAGCAAAATAACTATAACTAACAGCCACTCACGGTTCCTGTCATCGGTGCTCCCGTGCTAGACTACCCCACCTCCATCTGCACCGGCCTCTGGTGCTGCTCCGTCGCCGCGGTCTCCTAAACTGATAAGGTCCACCGACTGTTAGTCAAAAAGACTAAGCCAATCCCCCACCCCTCCCCCGGTGACTCCTAGGCACCGAGCGGAAAGGATGAAGCGGAGGACAAACAAGGGGTAATAGCAAAAGCAGATGACAGGGTATATTCTACAGGAACAGTTCTACCACTACTCAAGTATATATATACATAAATGAAACAGGTAATAAAGCATAGTAAGAGCAAGTAAAGAATAAATAAAGTGCAGTAAGTAAAGACATATATAAAGGAAAGGTAACCATTGATTTATAGGAATGCTCACACAAACCTATAGACCAAGTTGTCGTTTAACAAGGCCTATCGTATAAGAAGTCCCATAACCGACTTATACGATAGGGGTAGGGGTTGAAATGCAATGTTTATTCTATGACAGGGAAGGTATGCAGTTATGTTATGTTCATACAAGTGCAACTCACCCACTTCGACTCTATGCGCACAGACCATTAGTTCCCCCTTTTTGGAGCTAGCAAGACTCCCAGGATACTCCCGTAGTGGCAAACGGAAGCGGTGGGTTGGGCCTCGCCCACCTCTAGGTTGGTATATGCACTACCTAACCTAGACCTATCGTACGCCTCAACGCAAAACCGCGGAGCATCTGCATACTCTTACTGGCTGGACCACCAGACTTTCATGGCTAAGTGCAAATTCCACACTTACCGAGCCCAAGAATCAACGTCGGTGCAACGACCGCCAACACTAAGGACCCACCACCTTGTGCACATGCAACATGTTCTACTATCTATCTACAAACTACACCATAAACCACCTAGGATTAACTTGCCCAACCAAGAACCAAACTGAGTCACAAACTATCCGGATCAACAATCCGCACCGACCACCACCGAGCCTACAACTCGAGGTACCAAACCAACCAAATTCCTGTGACAACGGAGTGTGAGTGAATGAGTTATTTGTTAGTCTTGAGCATCTTCTATACTCCTATGACTTATGGTTAATCTTGGACTTCCCGAGGGTTACCCTGTAAGGGGCTCGCTACGGTACTAGGACCTGTAATGGGTTGACACGCCAAAGTTCCATTTCTCAAGAAACTTACTGTTATTGGTATCTACCCTTAAGAATTCCCTTCTACCGTTTCACTTGAGTTAGACCTAAGTGCTTTAAGACACACCAGGGGAAAGACGATCTTTCGTCAATCCCCAGGACAACCATACTCTTAACCCAACAAGTACACTTTCCTCACATACACTTCCTTGGGTGCACTCACAACTATCTAATCTACCCATGTGCACCATCTGCACACCATTTCCACCTAGTAGGTTATTAAAAACCTATGTTTCGCAGTTTTAATATACGCAGACCAAACTAATTATTTGAAGCTCACAAATAGAGGTACTCCAAATATTCATCCAACTGACCCAAGCTATTTACTGGAGGTCTATCATGATGTTATAAGACTAATTCCAGAGAAACATATTTTTCCCTAATTAATTAATATTTATTTTAATTTTTCCAAACATCTGCCAAGCATGAAAATGAACATGAACTATAAGTAAATCTTATGATATGGATTTCCAAAAATTATGGTAAATCTATGGTGACTAAATAACATCAGAAACAGTATACCATAGTTTTACAGTAAGAAATTCTCCTCTAATTTAATTATTTATCATCTATCCAAAATCATAGTTTTATGAAGAAATTACCAAAAAGATCAACACTAAAATTATGGAAAAATTGCCAAGCACTTATATTCACCAGAAAAGGCTACTGACTAAGTTTCAGGATTTAAGGAAATTATTTTCTCACTAAAATAAATAAATTAAGAAAATCTCAAATTCAATGAACTGTGAAGTAGCCTACTTATTTAAGTCTTCAAAAATTCTATAAAAATTTACAGAGGTTTCTAATGTCCAGAAAGGGCCTATCACCAATTCTCACAATTTAGCAAAGAGTTTTGGACCCTCAAATATTTTTCTTATGTTTAAATCAAAACAAGTGCCTTGAGAAAGAAGTACTGATTAAATTATTTAATAAAATTCACAAAAATTACCAGAGGTCTAAAACATGATTATAATGGCACAACCAAAGTCTTATCATCATCCAAGACATTTTAAGCATGTAAATGTGTCTTATAATAAGTTTTCCTTAAGGGGTTATGTCCTAAATCAAAAAGAATATTGGTTCCTAAGTTCTTATAAAATTACCAAGTGCCTATTTACACCATATGAATCTATCCACCAAATTTCATTACAAACCAGGGACTTTTGACCACATGGCCTTCACAAGGCTCTAAATGCACACCTAGGAATAAAACTAGCATTCTAGGGCTTATCCACCTCCACACCACCCCAAACCACTCATGGGGATTCTTTAGGTGATCCTAAACCAGTTACCATGGTTTCACTACATGGTGATGAGTTCTGACCACCATACCCCAAGGTAAACACCATACCCTAACCTTGACCCTATTTGTCCTATCTTTGGTTTACAAAATACCTAAACAAAATAGTCCCAATTGGGCGGATAATTTTACCAAGGTCATTCAGTAACCCTAAAGAGCACCCACCAAAATTTGGAGGGCATTGGATGTTATTCAACCCACTAATTAATTATTAGATGATTTATGAAATTATTTCAAAAACCTTAGAAAAAGGTTCTCCTAAAAATCCCATCTTTGGATATGATGTGTGTGTAGGTATAAGTAGACTATGTTTCAAATCTCAAGTCCATATCATTTCCCAATCAAAAGTTATTCAAGAATTTGTGGCTGTCCTACACTAGGGACCAACCCCACTAAAATGGACCTACAAAGAGCTACAGAACTCCTTCTGGGGTGAAATTAATTTTAAAATAAAGTAGACCCTAAGGGCTACAACTTTGGTGTTGACCACTTTTTCTGTAGAGGGGCCTAAGTATTTTTAACAATTAAATCTAAGTACAGCAAAATATATGACAGAAATCTTGAAATCAATTAGTTAAATAATTGTCACTGAGTTCGACGAAATTTAAACTGCGCTCGACGAAAGCAGAGCAAACTGCGTTCAACGAAAGCAGATCAATTCTGAGTTCGACGAAAGCCGAACAACTCTGCGTTCGACTAAATTTGAACAAGCTGCGTTCGACTAATATTATTAAAACAGTGCTCGACTAAAGAAGACCAACTCCTGTTCGACGAATTATTTCGTTTGACGAACTATCTCGTTCGACGAACTAACTCGTTCGACGAACTAACTCGTTCGACAAACTTCTTGCAGCGTTCGATGAATCAAATGATATATCCATAAACGTAATAAATAGATCCGACGGCTCTCCATCATCGTCCCCGATCGTTGGACGACTCGCGATGGCCCGTCCTGGGCCTCTTTACGAGGTGATTTACCGACCACCTGCGTCTCCTTCCGGCCGGCCAATGCCACCACCACCTCCGTTGAGGTGGTGGCCGGCGATAGGGGGTGGTTGGCCGGCCAGAGGTGGTCGGATCTGGTTTTTGAGGGAGGAAAATGGGTACGAAACGCACCCTTTCGGAAGCACAATCCGAGCCCTATTGTGCTCGGATCAAGCCCCAAAAAATTAAGAGATCTAGCACCGAGGGAGGAGAAGAGGATCGGACCTGAGCAGGGGCTTGGCGGCGTGAATTCCGGCGAGTTGCCATTGTTGGTGCTAGAGCTTTTGATGCCATGCCGATCTAGGATTTCTCTGCACGAAATTCACTAGGAAAAAGGGGGATCTCTTCCTCTCTGAGCACTGAAGGAAATGGGAGTTTCATTCGACTAGGATGGCTTTATCTCCAAAAGCCATTAATGGCCATTAACCATATTTCGGTTACAGCTATATTCTCACTGAAACAGCCCCCTTGGCCATGGAAAACTCCAGAAATTCGTGGGTAACTGAAGGGGGAGATGAATGCACATCAATTGGGAGGGATTTGAAGGATCAATAGCATATAATCACCATAAAAGCTCTCTTTCTCTCTCTCTCCAATTTGGGAGAAACCTCCCTTTCTCTCTCCTGGACGACTCTCTCCAAATTGAATGGCCACCTCAACATCATTCAAACCCCATTAGGTGGTGGACCACCTTAATTGGGTCTAGCCCATGTGGATTGGGCTAGATTGGGTTAAATTGGGGTATGTTGACCTAATTTGAGCTTGACTTTGACTTTGGTCAACTTGACCAATTGGGTTGACCCCAAAGGGTGACTTGAGCTCCATTGGCTTCCCTCAAGGGTTAGGAAGGTATAGGTGGGGTCAATTTGACAAGGTGAGGGTGAATTGCCCTTTATTAGGGCACTTTGACAAAATTAGGGTTTAGGGCAAATTGGTCAAACTGGAGGCCCCATGATGGGGTTTTTTGGTCCATTAGGATCCTAGTACCCATACAAGGGTAGGGGTATGGTCAATTTGGCATGTTGGGAGCCAATTGATCTTAATTGAGCTAGTTTGACCAATTTAGGGTTAAGGTTGACTTTAGTCAAATTGGCTTCTTAGGTTGACCCCAATGGGTCACTGGTGCTTCAAGGAGACCTCTAATGGGTTAGGGATGATATTGTGGGGTCAAGGTTCAAGGTGGGGGTCCTAAAGTCCAACCCTAGGCTTGGTATCTGAAAAATTGCTATTTGCAGACCAATTGGGTTTTCACCTTCTCACCTATGTTCACAAGGTCTTGAGCTCTTCCTATGGTTTTGTCATGACCTAGTCATGACAAAACCAACTTAGGGGTATAGTTGTTTGAGTGATGTTACAAATCCCAATACATAAAAATAAAAATTTCGTTCTCAAAATTCAGGTTAAGCCCGAGGGGGGTTTCTACTGAAGAAAAGTAACCTCCCGGAAAAATTAATTTATACATGTTGTGAAAAGTTGTGGGTACTTTTGCTGCATCAAGTCCAGTGGATCCCAAGTATGATCTTACTATCCATGATTCCTCCATAGAACCTTGACCAACGGAACCTTCTTGCGCCGCAAGACTCGTAACTCCGTGTCGTTTATCCGAACTGGCTCCAGGTGAACCGACCGATCAGTAGCTACTGGCCCCTCTGATGTAGAAACCTGCTGCTCTGGCTGAAGCAGAGCCTTCCTATGTGAAGAGACATGGAAATCGTCGTGCAGTCCCTCCAACTCCGGCGGTAGCTCCAGTCTGTAAGCCAGGGGACCAATCCGCTCCAGGATCCTATAAGGTCCCATATACCTCGGACTAAGCTTCTTCTGCCCGCGAACCCGTGAGAGTCCATGCATCAGACGTATCTTCAAGAAAACCCGGTCTCCCACCTGGAACTCCACCATACGATGATGCGCATCGTAATACTTGGCCTACCTGCTCTGGGCCTCCAGCATCCTATCTCGAATCAGCCTCACCTGAGCCTTCGTGTCCTCCATGAATTCCGAGCCAAGTGCCTTGGGATCCTCATCTTGAATCCAAGACAATGGTGTTCTACATCTCCGTCTGTCTAAAGCCTCATAAGGTGCCCTTCCTATACTAGCCTGATGACTGTTGTTGTATAAGAACTCGACTAATGGCAACAGTCTCTCTCATGGCTCCCCGCGGTCCAGAATGCAAAGACGTAAAAGATCCTCTAGGGTCCGGTTAGTACGCTCTGTTTGCCCGTCTATCTGAGGGTGAAATGCTATACTAAAAGTCAACTGGGTGCCCAGGTAGGCCTGCACTGCTCTCCACTCCCTCGACTTGAATCGTCTATCCCGATCCGACACGATCGTCCTCGACACACCATGATATCGAACAAACTGCTCCACGAACCTTCACACCAAAATACTGACCGACTCGTCCTTCCTGATCGGAATAAACCTGGCCACTTTCGTCAACCTGTCGACGATCACCCAAATCGAGTCATTTCCCGTACGAGATCGGGGAAGACCGTGTATAAAGTCCATAGCGATGTCGTCGAACATCCACTCCGGCACTGGAAGTGGCTGCAATAATCCTGCTGGGTTCCGGCACTCCTCCTTCACGAGTTGGCAAGACTCGCAGTGGGTCACAAAATATCTGATGTCTCTCTTCATGCCTGGCCAATACATGGTCCTCTTCAAATCTGCAGTCATCTTGGTAATGCCCGGGTGTACGGAATATCTACTGTAATGAGCCTCTGACATAATATCCTCCCGAATCCGGCCTCCTGCCGGTATATACACTCGGCCTCTAAAACTCAACAGGCCGCCCTTCAACGAATAATCTCCAGCTGAGCCTGCCTCCAAGGCTCTGAATATCGGCTCCAACTTGGCATCCTGCTTCTGCCCTTCCCTGATGTGGTCTCGAATGTCGTAAGTGGCACCCATCGCTGCTAAGTACTCCTCGTACAGCTCCGGATCGTCCTCAGATACTAGAGAGATCTGCATGTCCTCGAAAATCCGCACTAACTCCATAGCCATCAACTTAGGCTCTGCTCCTGACGCAGTAGCTCTCCTGCTCAGTGCGTCTGCTACTACATTCGCCTTCCCTGGGTGGTAATGCATCGTATACTGATTGTCTGATAAGAACTCCACCCATCGTCTCTGCCGGATATTCAGCTCCTATTGCGTATCTACATACTTCAGATTCTTGTGATCTGAGAATATGTCGCAGTGGACACCATAAAGGTAGTGTCGCCAGATCTTGAGAGCGAATACGACTGCTCCCATCTCCAAGTCATGCACCGGGTAGTTCCGCTCATGATTCTTCAACTGGCGGGAGGCGTAAGCTATCACGTGCCCGTTCTGCATCAGAACGGCACCCATCCCCTGATATGACGCATCCGTATACACCTGAAATCCTTCCCTCCCCGATGGCAGGGCAAGAATGGGGGCTGAAGTAAGCCGACCCTTCAGCTCCTGGAAACCAGCCTCACACTGCGGCGTCCATGTGAAAGTAGCATCCTTCCTCGTCAAGGATGTGAGCGGGATGGCTATCTGAGAAAACCCCTGAACGAACTTCCGGTAGTAGCCGGCAAGTCCCAAGAAACTCCTCACTTCGGTGGCCGTCTTCAGCGGAGGCCAATCTCGTACTGCCTGAACCTTTGCTGGATCCACTGCTAGGCCAGCTCCACTGATGATATGGCCTAGAAAGGCCACCTCCTTCAACCAGAACTGACACTTGCTGAACTTCGCATAAATATGGTGCTCCCGAAGCTTCTCCAAGGTTAGTGCCAGATGTCGTGCATGCTCCTCCTCCATCCTCGAGTAGATGAGGATGTCATCAATGAACACAATGACAAAGATGTCGAGATAAGGCTCGAACACCCGGTTCATCAGGCTCATAAATGCTGATGGTGCATTTGTGAGCCCGAACGGCATCACAGTGAACTCATACAATCCATATCGGCTGCTGAAAGCCATCTTCGGGATATCCTCCTCCTGGATCCTCAGCTGATAATATCCTGATCTCAGATCCAGCTTCGAGAAGCAGTGGGCTCCCTCTAGCTGGTCAAACAACTCATCGATTCTTGGCAGAGGGTACATGTTCCGCACCGTCAGCCTATTCAGAGCTCTGTAGTCGATGCACAATCTGAGCGTGCCATCCTTCTTCTTCACGAACAACACCGGAGCTCCCCAGGGTGAGGAACTCAGCCTAACGAACCCAGCTTCCACCAGTTCCTGCAGCTGGCTCCGAAACTCTACCAACTCCTTCAGGGCCATCCGATAAGGAGCTTTGGACACCGGCTTTGCCCCTGGCACCAGCTGGATTTTGAAATCCTTCTCGCGGTGCGGTGGCAGTCCGGGAAGCTTCTCTGGAAAAACATCAGCAAAATCCCGAACGACCGGGATACTTGACACTGAGTCCTTGACTTCAGTCGCCTCGAAGAGCACCTGATATACCTCGTCTCCCTGTAGGTGGGCCTTGACGGCCTGAATAGATGATAAGAAGAGACGAGAGGTGGGTTGAGTACCTTCGAAAACTACTTCACCATCTTCGTGCTTAAGAACGATCCTCCTTGTTGGGCAGTCAATCCTTGCCTGGTTCCCGAACAACCAACTCATGCCCAGGATCAGGTCATAGTCTTTCATCTTCAACATAGTTGTCGGGGCCTCGAACAGTCTTCCTCCGATGTCCACCATCATGCTGCACGTGGCATTTGTTAGAATCTCCGATCCGTCCGGGAATCACACCCTCCTGTAATCGCTCCTGAAGTGTTGGACTTGGTCTAGGTCCTCGATAAACTTAATGGAGACGAACGAGTGCGAGGCACCCGTATCGAACAAGGTAAATGCAGGTTTGCCGTAAATGCGTACTAAACCTGAGGTTTTTGTTGTTTGGTTCAATGCTAAGGTAAAACTAAAATTATATGGTACAAACAATTAAAAGAAACGCATCAAAGTACCTGCGATGACCCTTGCTGGGTCCCGGGGCCTTGCCAAGTCTAGGGCGTATGCCTACTCCCTGTACTGTCTCCGGTCGTCGCCCTGAAATCCATGACCCCGTCCACGTCCTCGGCCCCCAAAATGCTGGCCCTGTGGTGCTGCCCGGTGTAGTGCTGGTGGTGCATTTCTCTGGGGGCAATTTCTCTTGATATGGCCGGTCTGGCGATAGTGGTAGCACTCCGGTGGTGGTCCACCTCCTCCAATCCTTGGCATCTCCCACATCTATAGAGGCTGAGGAGCCAACACTACCGCCTCCCTCTGCTCCTGCCTCTCCTCCTGGCGGGGTCGGACCTCCATCTTTCTCTCCCCAGCGTCTCGGCCTCTCGGCTGATCCCTTCTGCCTCCTAGTCCCTGCTCCTCCATCGGTCTCTTTCTCCCACGAACAACTTGCTGGTCTATCTCCAGCTTCTTGGCCATCTCTAGCATCTTTGTCATGCTGCCGTCGGAGACAAAGAGGAGGGCTTGCCTCAGCTCATCACGAAGGCCCTTGTAGAATCTCTTTGCAAATCCTGCGTCATTCAGCTGATAAGAAACAACAAACCGGGATAGATGGGTAAACTCCTGGTGATACTCCAGAACCATCCTGCTCCCCTGCCTCAACTGCAAAAACCTATCCTCCAGCTCGTCTCTCGCAGACTGCGGCACAAAATGCTCCAGCAGGGCTGCCTTGAAATCATCCCACGCAACGTCCGCAGCCTCCAATCCCGGATAAGCTGTACTCAGGAACCTCTTCCACCACCTCTTGGCATGAGACTCCAAGCAAGAAACCACCAGTGGCACCTCCATGTTTGCCGAGCACTGGATCCCTATCAACATCTCCTCCATGTTGTCTACCCACTCTTCAGTCCTCACAACGGTCTCCGTCCCGATGTATGATGGTGGGGAGAGACCTCGAAAGATGCTCAGCCAATTGGCCCCAAGGTTTTGCTGAGGAGCCGATGCTTGTTGTGCCCTGAAAGTCTCCAGAATGGCACTCAGTGTCTGTCCCAACTCTGTCTGCTGGAATGGGGTAGGAGCCGGTGGTGGTGGGACGACGTCTGGAGTCGGTGAGACTTCATACTGCGGCGTAGGGTTTGTCGCGGGCTGTACAAGAAAATTACACTCGTAAGGAACTTAGCTAAAGAACGATCAGTTATAAGTGGACCTTTTCTTGTGATTTCCCTTATGGGCACACCATTGCTTCCGCTCGCGCGGGGTGGCCCAGGGTTTATGGACTTCTATTCTTCGGATCGAGATTTCCTCTAATACCACTTGTAAGACCCCATTTATTTTTCAAAACAACCGGGTCTTAGGCCCAGAACCGCCGTTTTGTGGTGACACCCTCGCTCGGGAAGGTCGCCACTACAAAACGCCGACACTGCCGGCCAAATCGATCACGAAGAAGCAAAGAAGAATAATCTAAATGAAAGCCAAGTCCACATCACATAGAAAAGTAATACATCCACGAAGAGATGTCCACGTAAATATAACTGAAATAAAGAAAAGAGATGACAAGGGATCCTGCCCGATACATCAAGCCTCACTACAAATTCTCTCGCGGAAGCAAAATAACTATAACTAACAGCCACTCATGGATCCTGTCATCGGTGCTCCCGTGCTAGACTGCCCCACCTCCATCTGCACCGGCCTTTGGTGCTGCTCCGTCGCCGCGGTCTCCTAAAATGATAAGGTCCACCGACCGTTAGTCTAAACAACTAAGCCAATCCCCCACCCCTCCCCCGGTGACTCCTAGGCACCGAGCGGAAAGGATGAAGCAGAGGACAAACAAGGGGTAATAGCAAAAGCAGATGATAGGGTATATTCTACAGGAAGAGTGCTACCACTACTCAAGTATATATATACATAAATGAAATAGGTAATAAAGCATAGTAAGAGCAAGTAAAGAATAAATAAAGTGCAGTAAGTAAAGACATATATAAAGGAAAGGTAACCATTGATTTATAGGAATGCTCACACAAACCTATAGACCAAGGGGTCGTTTAGCAAGGCCTATCGTATAAGAAGTCCCATAACCGACTTATACGATAGGGGTAGGGGTTGAAATGCAATGTTTATGCTATGACAGGCAAGGTATGCAGTTATGCTATGTTCATACAAGTGCAACTCACCCACTTCGACTCTATGCGCACAGACCTTTAGTTCCCCCATTTTGGAGCTAGCAAGACTCCCAGGATACTCCTGTAGTGGCAAACGGAAGCGGTGGGTTGGTCCTCGCCCACCTCTAGGTTGGTATATGCACTTCCTAACCTAGACCTATCGTACGTCTCAACGCAAAACCGCGGAGCATCTGCGTACTCTTACTGGTTGGACCACCAGACTTTTATGGCTAAGTGCAAATTCCACACTTGCCGGGCCCGAGTATCAACGTCGGTGCAACGACCGCCAACACTAAGGACCCACCACCTTGTGCACATGCAACATGTTCTACTATCTATCTACAAACTACAATATAAACCACCTGGGCTTAACTTGCCCAACCAAGAACCAAACTGAGTCACAAACTCTCCGGATCAACAATCCGCACCGACCACCACCGAGCCTACAACTCGGGGTACCAAACCAACCATTTCCCATGACAACAGAGTGTGAGTGAATGAGTTATTTGTTAGTCTTGAGCATCTTCTATACTCCTACGACTTATGGTTAATCTTGGACTTCCCGAGGGTTACCCTGTAAGGGGCTCGCTACGGTACTAGGAACTGTAATGGGTTGACACCCCAAAGTTCCCTTTCTCAAGATACTTACTGTTATTGGTATCTACCCTTAAGAATTCCCTTCTACCGTTTCACTTGACTTAGACCTAAGTTCTTTAAGACACACCAGGGGAAAGACGATCTTTCGTCAATCCCCAGGACAACCTTACTCTTAACCCAACAAGTACACTTTCCTCACATACACTTCCTTGGGTGGACTCACAACTATCTAATCAACCCATGTGCACCATCTGCACACCATTTCCACCTAGAAGGTTATTAAAAACCTAAGTTTCGCAGTTTTACTATACGCAGACCAAACTATTTATATGAAGCTCACAACTAGAGGTACTCCAAATATTCATCCAACTGACCCAAGCTATTTACTGGAGGTCTATCATGATGTTATAAGACTAATTACAGAGAATCGTATTTTTCCCTAATTAATTAATATTTATTTTAATTTCTCCAAACATCTGCATGAAAATGAACATGAACTATAAGTAAATCTTATGATATGGCTTTCCAAAAATTATGGTAAATCTATGGTGACTAAATAACATCAGAAACAGTATACCATATTTTTACAGTAAGAAATTCTCCTCTAATTTAATTATTTATCATCTATCCAAAATCATAGTTTTATGAAGGAACTACCAAAAAGATCAACACTAAAATTATGGGAAAATTACCAAGCTCTTATATTCCCCAGAAAAGGCTACTGACTAAGTTTCAGGATTTAAGGAAATCATTTTCTCACTAAAATAAATAAATTAAGAAAACCTCAAATTCAATGAACTGTGAAGTAGCCTACTGATTAAGTCTTCAATAATTCTATAAAACTTTACAGAGGTTCCTAATGTCCAGAAAGGGCCTATCACCAATTCTCACAATTTAGAAAAGAGTTTTGGACCCTCAAATATTTTTCTTAAGTTTAAATCAAAACAAGTGCCTTGAGAAAGAAGTACTGATTAAATTATTTAATAAAATTCACAAAAATTACCAGAGGTCTAAAACATGATTATAATGGCACAACCAAAGTCTCATCATCATCCAAGACTTTTTAAGCATGTAAATGTGTCTTATAATTAGTTTCCCTAAAGGAGTTATGTCCTAAATCAAGGGAATATTGGCTCCTAAAATTCTTATAAAATTACCCAGTGCCTATTTACACCATATGAATCTATCCACCAAGTTTCATAACAAACCAGGGACTTTTGACCACATGGCCTTCACAAGGCTCCAAATGCACACCTAGGAATAAAACTAGCATTCTAGGGCTTATCCACCTCCACACCACCCCAAACCACTCATGGGGATTCTTTAAGTGATCTTAAACCAGTTACCAAGGTTTCACTACATGGTGATGAGTTCTAACCACCATACCCCAAGGTAAACACCATACCCTAACCTTGACCCTATTTGTCCTATCTTTGGTTTACAAAATACCTAAACAAAACAGTCCCAATTGGGCTGATAATTTGACCACGTTTTCTGTAGAGGGGCCTAAGTATTTTTAACAATTAAATCTAAGTACAGCAAAATATATTATAGAAATCTTGAAATCAATTAGTTAAATAACTGTCACTGAGTTCGACGAAATTTAAACTGCGCTCGACGATAGCAGAGCAAACTGCGTTCAACGAAAGCAGATCAATTCTGAGTTCGACGAAAGCCGAACAACTCTGCGTTCGACAAAACTTGAACAAGTTGCGTTCGACTAATATTATTAAAACAACGCTCGACTAAAGAAGACCAACTCCCGTTCGATGAATTATTTCGTTCGACGAACTAACTCGTTCGACGAACTTCTCATTCGATGAACTAACTCGTTCGACGAACTTCTTGCAGCGTTCGACGAATCAAATGATATATCCATTGATGCGATGATTCGGCAGGTGCACCGGTCGCTGTCAAGTAATAATTTTGGGAATTAAATCCCCAAGTGTCGGTCTCTTGAGGAACACAGTAAGGTGGAGTTTATTATCGAGGAAGGACTTGAGATCGAAGTCCTGCGGTAGGTGGAATGCGAACGAAAGGGGCCTTGAGGTTTGCAAACAAAAGTAAATACTACGCCTACTCCTATGCAATGCCGCTATGCAATGCTTCGATCGGCGGGATGGAAACTAGGCAGGCCTTGAGCGCGCTGCGTCGAAAGGGCGGATGGACGAGAAGGCTAACGGGAACAAACTATGCAGGCCTTGAGCGCGCTGCTTCGTTAGGCGAGTGGAATACGGGCCGCGATGCCACACTTCGGTGGCCGGATGGGCGAGTAGGCTTACGGATTGAGGGTCGCAAGCACCTCATCGACAAGCACGCCACTAGCAATTGCTAGTGCGGCACCGGACACGGTAGTGGAGCGGAAAATCGATGGGGGTGCACCTCATTAACACAAATGAACAAAATGATTTCATAGACATGAAATTAACAATACTAACATAGTTCATAGCGTTCATCATCAAGATAAAGAGAGTACAAACAAATACAACCACATAAGTAGAAGAAAAAGGCAAGAGATACGACCGAATCCGGAGTCTCGTTGTAGATTCACGGTAGGAGGCACCGGGTTGTCAATCCGCGTCCTAGCTCGGTCCCAACTGCGTCCGGGGTAGAGGAGGGCTGTCACACCTCCCAATGGACCCGTCTTCTCCAGCGATTTACCATCCGGCCACGTCTAATGCGAAGAATTTCTTCTCAAGCGATCAAAATGAGTGTAGAATCCCTTCCTTTAAGTCCTTGGATGATGGAGGAGGCCTAGGGGGTGAAAACCCTCTGAAAATGGCGAAAACGGCGGACTGAACGGAGCCAAAAGACGTAATCCCCGACCTAATTCGCGAACAGGTCATTATATAGGCGCAGGAATAAATACTGCGCACGATCATTGGCGCACGACCATTGGTCGGGCGCACTGGAATTCTACGATCGTGCGCACTACATGGGCAGAACCTGCAAGAATAGCAATTTATAAAATATAATGTTCGCACGACCAGTGGCGCACGACCGGTGGTCGTGCGCACTATCGTTGGTGGTCGTGCGCATTAGACGAAACAGAACTCAGAAATTTAATGTTAAGTGCGCACGCACAGTGGCGCACGACCGGTGGTCGTGCGCACTGGCGTTGATGGTCGTGCGCACTACACCAAACAGAACTCATGAAAAAGGGTTAAGTCCACATGATCAGTGGCGCACGACCAGTGGTCGTGCGCAATAGAACCGGTGATCGTGCGCAGTGTTCCTGTGCAGAATTGCACCGGGAACACCTGCACGACTCCAATGCCAGCACAACCACGAATCTAGCCACTGAAAGTGGCACCTAACAGTGCATGGAAACTACTGAGGACAATACACATGAAATCACACGAAAATGGGCCCAGAAGTGCACCTAGCATGGAATATCAAATATAAGCTATAACACGGCTAAAGTGCGGTGAAATGACTGAAAAACGGCCCGGATGAGTCCAAAAAGGTGTATATGATCAGGACTCATCACACCCCCAGACTTAACTGTTTGCGCGTCCTGAGCAAACGAATCCGGCGGAGTGTGAAAACAATAATTAACATAGAGAATTGCACAATGGAGTACGGTGCGAAGTAACATACGCATGCGAGTAGAGATTCTAGTAGAAGAGGATTCTAACTATGCTAACTAATTTACAGAAGTATTAAAGCGTAAGGAAAGATGTAGTTGTACTCAGTTGGTGAATTATGAAGAATTTGAACGATCATGCCCGGTATGAAAGTGATGAGACACTGAGGTGGGTGTTGCAAGAGATCGGGGCTTAGGAATAACTCCGCTGAAATCCATCAACGTCGTGAACCATACGCTCGCCCGGTCACACTCTCTCCACGGCGCTAGCAAACTCTCAAATCAAATCAGTAGGACTTTTGGGATTAAAATGGGGCTTAGGTCACGGTATGATATTCAAAGGTAAACACGATGGCTACGCAACCCAAGTGAGATAACGGAACGCTGCACCCCACAAGACCAACAAACTATGCTCGTGTGACACACCCCCAGACTTATCATGAAAACCAGGTGTGCACACTGCCTACTTCACAAATACCAACAAAATCTCTATTAAGCTCGGGAGGATTTCTTTTCAATAAACTTTCCTCAGATTTTTTTTCTTTTAACAAACTTTGCTTCTATTATGAATCCTCTGGTTGGTTCAAAATCAGCGGATAGACGTTATTTTCCCTTCATAACACAATGATTCCACACACCACACAAGTTGAGAATTATGAGCGCAGTTAAAAACAATTTGGTTGCGGGTGTAGGATAGGCTTCAGGCTTTGGTGGATGAAGAGGAGCTGAACAAAGGAATGGTAGGCACAAAATAAGCTTGCAACGGTGAACGAAATGGACATGGAGTAACAAAGCTCAAACTAGCCAAAGGGTGGCCTACATCATGCTTGACTCAACGAGTCGCTCTCGCCCATGCTTCGAGAGTCGCTTGGGGCAAGTTCTTAGCCCACGAGAAAGGTAGACCTTCCTCCCGACTCGAGCAACACACGACTAGCACTCGTACACACACAATACCGGGTTATCGTCAATTTCGTTCAAATTCACCACTTGAGTATATTAAATCTAAATTTACGCAGAAATACTAAACATAAATTAGATGCATAAAGAAAATCTAGTTCTACTCAAATTCTACCATAGCATGCGAAGTGACTAGAACACTACGTGAGTCAACATCGCACTCTAAATAATAATTCCTAAGTTAACAACCTATTTCACATTCCAACCACAATAGTCTAAACGGAACAACAACAAAAAGATAAGCGCGCACTCAAGTGGGTGAAGTGGTGTGTGAAGCATGAAAACAATGATAAAGACTGGAATAAATAAGAAACAACCTTCTAGTATGCAGTGCAACTCGTGCACAGTGGGTGACAACATACGCTCCCCCAGACTTAAACTAAACAATATATCTAGAAATTTGAAGCAAAAAGAGGGGAGAAAGTGTTACCCAATGCTCAGAATTGATCATACCAGATGATTGGCGTTTACGATCAAAAGCAGTCCGCAGCATCCGCCATCACAAGGAACAAAGATCCACCTGAAAGTGACACACTAGAAACAGCAAAAATAATAAAAACTGAACTAGACATGCGAGAGCACTAAAAATTAAGAAATCTGGGTTATCACCCATGAAAGTGAACCTGTTCCTGCAATTAAAATTAAGCACTCGCACACAAGATAAAGGAAACAAAAAAAAATGCTGAATACATAAAACTATGCCCGGAGGAGCAACCAAAAGCAAAATGCTATTATTACAATTAACAAAAGAGAAGGAGTTCAAGCGACTCCACAAAAGACCGAAAAAGCAGCAAGACAAAAGAAGATAACAAGGCTTCGAATAGCTCGCACACAGGGAGAAAGATCACTCGTCGTCGCTGTCGCTATCTATAACCACAACGGACGACGACCGTCTGGAAGATGATGCGGCCCGACCAGGAGGTGGGGGAATATTTAGTCCTCCCCGCAATGCTTGCTGATAGACAAAATCCGTTAGCCAGTACTGGTTTGCTTCCAGATCGGAGAGGCGCTGATTGAAACTTGGCACCTCCGGCGCTCTAGAAGAACTGCCCTCCTCCTTGGCTCTCCGCTCCCACTGAAATGAATGACTTTGCGGCTGCGGAAGGGCTACCTCGCGGTGAGTATTTTGCGGCTCAGCCGGCTCTCCGTGCTCCTTGTCGCCTTGCCTCTCCCTAGGCGCATCTCCCGGCATCACGACCACAAAGCGTCTACTACTCTTCTTCCCCACGACCCGTAATAGATGGAAACTCACCATGGTGGCCCGAGTGATGAAGGAGGGTGCAGTCACCTGCACCATCGGAGGCAGATGACTCCAAACCCCCAGGCTTTTGGCAATGCGGGTAATATAGTAGGCACCACCAATGGCACCTGTGAGACCGTAAGTGGCCTCGTGGTGGAAGAAAAAAGCTAGCATCTAGCCAAGATGCAAAGGCTGCCGAAATTCCATACTATAAAGGGAGATCAGATCTTGCCACCCCACCACGTTCTGACTAAGGGCACGGGCGACAAGAGAGTGGCTAAGGACGTGCTGCAGGAAACGGAGAGCAGGCGCGACGATCCAAGTAGATTTGCTTTTCCTGGCAACATATTCTTCATCACGACCCGTGAGAGCACACCACGCAGCACGCGGGGTGACGCCATCAGGGAAGGAGACATCCAAATCCAGAAAAGGGATCGCCGCAGCCTCGGCTTCAGTGTAAAATCCAGCATGCACCGCCAGCTCAGACAAGGATAGAGTGAAGACCTTGCCCAAAATTCGGAAAGAGCACTTTCCCGGACGTTGACCGGAGGGCAACACATCCCACTCAAACGTTGCGAGAAATTCCAAGGTAAGCTCCCGGTAGCCGATGTCATTGCACTCAAACACCCCACTCCAGTGATCGAAAGAATAGCGTTGGCGGACGGCCTCCCCCAACTCTCCATTGTCGCCGATGGAATTTAACTCGTTCCAATCCACCAGACGCTGCGATAGGAATGGCTTCTCCTTGAGAGAGTTGAATCGCCTCGTGTGCGAATCTTTGGAAAAAGTAGCCATCCTGGTGAGGATCTGAGCAGGAAAGGCGGAAGAGTGGCCGGAGCGTTGGTAGACATTGTGGCGATCTCTGGAGCTCATGGTGATAGGAGGGCAAGGGGAAAGAGGAGAATAGGAAATGGGCTCACCGGAAGGAAGGCGGGCGCACGATCGGCGGCAAACCAGCAGAAATGGCGCACGGACAACGAACGATGAAAACCCTAGAGCGTGCGTGAAAGGCTCGGGCGGACGGGCATTTTATAAAAATCTGGGCCGATCGCACGACCAGTGGTCGTGCGCGATAAGTAGTGCGCACGACCAGTGATCGTGCGCCTTAGGAATTTTCCAGCAGCCAATATTTTAGTAAAATGTTCATCCACCGTGCAGTTTACGCACACACAGGAATCAACACAAGCAGCGAGGTATTCACAGCCTTAACAAAACTTCACTAAACTAGACAAAATAAAATTTCAGGAAAAAGAAAGATAACTACTGGGGTTACTGTCATCCCAGCACGACTTATTTGAAAACATAAAGGTCCTAGCTAATGGGCCTATGGAAGAGAAAATGCACATGCAACTGTTCCAATATCCGTTTCGGTTGCGGGTACCGATACGGTGATAGAACAGTCACCCCGCTACCTAAATAAAGATACCTGCTCCCCACAGGTAGAGGGTAGAGAATGTAAGAAAAGGAGGAGGCCTGGACCTTACTCATCTCACGAAACACATCCTTGCCTAGCAAGGTATCGTCAACAGCAAGGTGGCAGGGGGAAAAGGCAATGAGTGAAGCTTCCTCTACGGAAGGAGAATAAACCTCCTCGCATGAGAGGATGCTCGCATCATTAACTTGAGCACACAGCTCCAAGTACTCCTGATGTACCCGTGAAGACTCAACCTGCAAAGGCTCAGATGAAGAAAGGGGATCAAGAAATAAATAAGGCGAAGAACATAAATCATCGATCGGGGGAGTGATCCCGGTCTCACTCCCATCAGGTTGGGGCAGTAAAATAATGTTAGCATTGTCATCAATGCCACAAGATTCGGCGGGATCAACGGTGGCCAGGCTTAGGATTTGGACTTCCTCCACCGGTGTTGAGGAAGACTCCTCTTCACATAGAAGGTTGTCCTCCTCCATAGGAATAGGCACAACACTCAGATCACCCACCTCATCCTGCGACACATCATCAACAATGTCGTCGGGGCCGAGAATAGTATGCGCGATAGGGGGAAGAATCGAATCCACTAGAGGTGGTGGATGCACATGGAAAATAGGCTCAACAATGTCGGTGCATAAATCAGCCGCACACCCGGTGACCGTATCCAGGCCATACCCTTCAAGATGCGAAGGTGGCAAAGACACATACCCGGATGTTGAAGGTGTGCCGCCAGTGTTAGGAGTTGGGACGATCCGGATATCCGGCTCGTCATCCTCGTCCAATTCGCGAAGATACTCGGCGCAATCCTTCAAGACATGATCAGTGCTCCGACAAAACCGGCACTGCCTTACGGACTTCTTTGGCGCAGCGGGAGCTGGAGCCGAAAAGAAGTAGGACGGTAAAGGCTCAGCAGAGTAGCCATAAGACTTACGCGCACCATATGGAGTACTAGACGAAGTCGGTGCTCCATATGCTGGGCTATAAGAATTATGCCTACTATTCTCCGTAGGGCATTCATCACTAGAGTGAGAAGTATCTCTACACCAACGGCAACGGATATTAAGATGTGCCCACATAGTGTAAAAATAAAACGATTCTCAATAAAAACGCTACTGCACAATACTACACCTAACACTGACTACTAAAGCAACCTAAAATAAAACAGGAAAATAGAATACGAAGAAATAAAAACAAAGAAATGCAATTTACAAATGGAAGGGCTTCTCCCTCAGGTTCTCCCTCTCCAGAAAACTCACACGACTGTATTTCCCCGGCAACGGTGCCAAAAACTTGATGCGATGATTCGGCAAGTGCACCGGTCGCTGTCAAGTAATAATTTTGGGAATAAAATCCCCGAGTGTCGGTCTCTTGAGGAACACAGTAAGGTGGAGTTTATTATCGAGGAAGGACTTGAGATCGAAGTCCTGCGGTAGGTGGAATGCGAACGAAAGGGGCCTTGAGGTTTGCAAACAAAAGTAAATACTACGCCTACTCCTATGCAATGCCGCTATGCAATGCTTCGATCGGCGAGATGGAAACTAGGCAGGCCATGAGCGCGCTGCGTCGAAAGGGCGGATGGACGAGAAGGCTAACGGGAACAAACTATGCAGGCCTTGAGCGCGCTGCTTCGTTAGGTGAGTGGAATACGGGCCGCGATGCCACGCTTCGGTGGCCGGATGGGCGAGTAGGCTTACGGATTGAGGGTCGCAAGCACCTCATCGACAAGCACGCCACTAGCAATTGCTAGTGCGGCACCGGACACGGTAGTGGAGCGGAAAATCGATGGGGGTGCACCTCATTAACACAAATGAACAAAATGATTTCATAGACATGAAATTAACAATACTAACATAGTTCATAGCGTTCATCATCAAGATAAAGAGAGTACAAACAAATACAACCACATAAGTAGAAGAAAAAGGCAAGAGATACGACCGAATCTGGAGTCTCATTGTAGATTCACGGTAGGAGGCACCGGGTTGTCAATCCGCGTCCTAGCTCGGTCCCAACTACGTCCGGGGTAGAGGAGGGCTGTCACACCTCCCAATGGACCCGTCTTCTCCAGCGATTTACCATCCGACCACGTCTAATGCGAAGAATTTCTTCTCAAGCGATCAAAATGAGTGTAGAATCCCTTCCTTTAAGTCCTTGGATGATGGAGGAGGCCTAGGGGGTGAAAACCCTCTGAAAATGGCGAAAACGGCGGACTGAACGGAGCCAAAAGACGTAATCCCCGACCTAATTCGCGAACAGGTCATTATATAGGCGCAGGAATAAATACTGCGCACGATCATTGGCGCACGACCATTGGTCGTGCACACTGGAATTCTACGATCGTGCGCACTACCTGGGCAGAACCTGCAAGAATAGCAATTTATAAAATATAATGTTCGCACGACCAGTGGCGCACGACCGGTGGTCGTGCGCACTATCATTGGTGGTCGTGCGCATTAGACGAAATAGAACTCAGAAATTTAATGTTAAGTGCGCACGCACAGTGGCGCACGACCGGTGGTCGTGCGCACTGGCGTTGATGGTCGTGCGCACTACACCAAACAGAACTCATGAAAAAGGGTTAAGTGCACACGATCAGTGGCGCACGACTAGTGGTCGTGCGCAATAGAACCAGTGATCGTGCGCAGTGTTCCTGTGCAGAATTGCACCGGGAACACCTGCACGACTCCAATGCCAGCACAACCACGAATCTAGCCACTAAAAGTGGCACCTAACAGTGCATGGAAACTACTGAGGACAATAAACATGAAATCACACGAAAATGGGCTCAGAAGTGCACCTAGCATGGAATATCAAATATAAGCTATAACACGGCTAAAGTGCGGTGAAATGACTGAAAAACGGCCCGGATGAGTCCAAAAAGGTGTATATGATCAGGACTCATCATCCATAAACGTAATAAATAAATCTGACGGCTCTTCATCATCGTCCCCGATCGTTGGACGGCTCGCGACAGCCCATCCTGGGGCTCTTTGCGGGGTGATTTCCCGACCACCTGCATCTCCTTCCGGCCGTCCAATGCCACCACCACCTCCGTTGAGGTGGTGTCCGGCGATAGCGGGTGGTTGGCCGGCCAGAGGTGGTCGGATCTGGTTTTTGAGGGAGGAAAAACGGGTATGAAACGCACCCTTTCAGAAGCACAATCCGAGCCCTATTGTGCTCGGATCAAGCCCCGAAAAATTAAGAGATCTAGCACCAAGGGAAGAGAAGAGGATCAGACCTGAGCAGGGGCTTGGCGGCGTGAATTCGGTCGAGTTGCCATTGTTGGTGCTGGAGCTTTTGATGCCATGCCGATCTAGGATTTCTCTGCACAAAATTCACTGGGAAAAAGGGGGATCTCTTCCTCTCTGAGCACTGAAGGAAATGGGAGGAGTTTCATTCGACTAGGATGGCTTTATCTCCAAAAGCCATTAATGGCCATTAACCAAATTTTGGTTACAGCTATATTCTCACTGAAACAGCCCCCTTGGCCATGGAAAACTCCAGAAATTTGTGGGTAACTGAAGGGGGAGATGAATGCACATCAATTGGGAGGGATTTGAAGGATCAATAGCATATAATCACCATAAAAACTCTCTTTCTCTCTCTCCGATTTGGGAGAAACCTCCCTTTTCTCTCTCCTGGCCAACTCTCTCCAAATTGAATGGCCACCTCAGCAGCATTCAAACCCCATTAGGTGGTGGACCACCTTAATTAGGTCTAGCCCAAGTGGATTGGGGTAGATTGGGTTAAATTTGTGTATGTTGACCTAATTTTAGCTTGAGATTGACTTTGGTCAAATTGACCAATTGGGTTGACCCCAAAGGGTGACTTGAGCTCCATTGGCTTCCCTCAAGGGTTAGGAAGGTATAGGTGGGGTAAATTTGACAAGGTGAGGGTTAATTGCCCTTTATTAGGACACTTTGACCAAATTAGGGTTTAGGGCAAATTGGTCAAACTCGAGGCCCCATGATGGAACTTTTTGGTCCATAAGGATCCTAGTAACCATACAAGGGTAGGGGCATGGTCAATTTGGCAGGTGGGAGCCAATTGATCTTAATTGAGCTAGTTTGACCAATTTAGGGTTAAGGTTGACTTTAGTCAAATTGGCCTCTTAGGTTGACCCCAATGGGTCACTGGTGCTTCAAGGAGACCTCTAATGGGTTAGGGATGCTATTGTGGGGTCAAGGTTCAAGGTGGGGTCCTAAAGTCCAACCCTAGGCTTGGTATTTGAAAATTGCTATTTGCAGACCACTTGGGTTTTCACCTTCTCACCTATGTTCACAAGGTCTTGAGCTCTTCTTATGGTTTTGTCATGACCTAGTCATGACAAAACCAACTTAGGGGTCTACTTGTTTGAGGGATGTTACAGTAGGGAAGGAGGAGATGGAGGAAGGAGCTCAAGCACTCGCTTGTGGCGTAGAGGAGGAGAGTGCCTGGGAAGAGCAATCCCGGCTGGAGGCCGTGGATGAGGTCGTGGAGCTTGAGGTCACCACCCGGCTTGGGGTGGGGGAGAAGGTCCAAATCAGTGGAGAGCTCAGTCCAAAGGAGGAGGCTGAGACCCTAGCCTGCGTGCAGAAGAATGTGGATGTCTTCGCTTGGAGAGCGGCGGAGATGCCCGGGATCGATGCGGACGTGGCTTACCACCGTCTCAATCTTGACCCTGGTACCCTCCCCATCCGCCAGAAGAGGAGGGCCATAGTAGACAAGCTGGTGGGACCCATCTGATAGGAGGTGGGTAAGCTCCTACAGGCGGGTTTTGTGTCGGAGATCCAGTATCCAGGCTGGGTCTCCAACGTGGTCATGGTGAAAAAGGGAGGAGGTAAATGGAGGATGTGTATCGACTTTTCTTTGCTTAATAAATCATGCCCTAAAGATTGCTATCCCTTTCCTAGAATCGACGCGCTGGTTGACTCATCCGTCGGTTTCCCTGTAATATCTTTTTTAGATGCTTTTTCAGGTAATCACCAGATTCGCATGCACCCCCCCCCCCTCCCCCCGACATCATGGATGTCTCCTTCATCACGGGTGATGGATGTTATTGTTCTAAGATGATGCCCTTCGGGCTCAAGAATGCAGGGGCCACATACCAATGAATGATGGATAGGGTCTTTTGAGAGCAGAAGGGAAGAAACCTGGAAGTCTACATTGATGATCTCATGGTCAAGAGTCGGGACCTCAAGTCCCACCTCCGGGACCTTGAGGAGACCATCTGGACCTTGCGGAAGTATAATATAAGGCTTAACCCCCTGAAGTGTGTCTTCGGGGCCAATCAGGGGAAGTTCTTCGTTCACTTGCTCACCCCAGCAGGAGTGGAGCCTAATCCAGATAAAGTCAAGGCGATCCTTGAGCTAGGATCTCCAAGGAATGCGAAGGAGGTTCAGCGTCTAACGGGGAAGCTGGCCGGGTAGAGTAGATTTCTTTCAAAGGCAGGAGAAAAGTGTTCTTCTTTATTCAAGGTGTTGCGGGGGAACCAGAATTTCCAATGGACCCCTGAGTGCGAGAAAGCCATTTAAGCATTGAAGGAACAACTAACCCAGGCCCCGCTGCTGAAGGGCCGAGGCAAGGGGAGGACCTATCCCTATATCTGGGGGTAGGGTTGGAAGCGGTGAGCTCGGTGTTGGTCCGAGAAGAAGGGAAGAAGAAACTGCCAATTTATTATGTAAGCAGGGTATTGAGGAAGGCCGAGCTCAGGTATCCAATTCAAGAGAAGCTTGCCTTCGCCCTGGTGATGTCGGCCCGGATGCTCCGGCGCTACTTCCAGGCACACTCCATCAAAGTGGTGACCGACCACCCCCTTTGCAATGTCATGGAGGGAGTAGAGCACTCTGGAAGACTGGCCAATGGTCAGTGGAGTTAAGTGAATTCAACATCTCTTACGTGCCCAGAGTGTACATAAAGGCACAAGCAGTGGCAGATTTCATGGCCGACTATATGACCGAGGTATAGGAAGCTGAACTACCCTGTCCAGTGGCCTGGAAGATGCTAGTTGATGGCGCATCAGGAAGGCACTCTTTTGGGGGGGGGGGGGGGGGAGTAGTCTTGGTAAGCCCTCAAGGGACGAGGATAGAATAAGCAATCAGCATTCAGTTCCCTCTCACCAACAACCAGGCGGAGTATGAGGCAGTGATAGCAGGCCTTCGCTTAGCCCGGGAGTTGGGGGTACAGGACGTGGAGATCTCGACAGACTCCATGTTTGTGGCTTGCAAAATCAAGGGAGAGTTCAAGGTTAAGGAGCCAACACTCCAGCGGTACTTGGAGAAGGTCAAGGGGGTGATCGGGCAATTCCGCACTTTCTCCATCAAGCATATCCCAAGGGAGAAAAGCACTCAGGAGGACCTCCTGGCCAAGTTCGGTCCCCAGGATGGGGGAACGGTGTCGGAACTCTTCTGACCCTCTATCGAGGAGGGGGAGCTGATGGAGGTGGATCAGCGGGTGTCGTGGATGGATTCCTTCATCACATTCTTGACCTCAGGGAAGTTCCCCGAGGGGGGGGGGGGGGTAGACAAGCGATGACTCAGGTATAAATCAGCATACTACTCCTTGCATGCAGGGTTTCTATATAGAAAGACCCTCTCGGGGCTCCTAGCCCATTGTGTCTCAGAGGAAGAGGCCCCAAGGGTCCTGGAAGAGATTCATTCGGGAGAGTGCGGAAGTCACTCGGGGAGCAGGAACTTGGAAGGAAGAGTTCTGAGGCAGGGCTACTTCTGGCCCACCCTCAGCAAGGATGCGGCGGAGTTCTCCAGGAGATGCTCCAAGTGTCAACTCTACGCCCCTCTCCAACTACTTCCAGCCCAGAGGCTCCGAACAATCACAGCCCCATGGCCATTTGCAATATGGGGGTTGGACCTGGTGGGACCTTTCCCCCAGGCAAGCGGACAAAGGAAGTTCCTGCTGGTAATGATAGACTACTTCTCCAAGTGGATCGAGGTGAAGGCATTGGCCAAGTTAACCTCCCAAATAGTAACGAATTTTGTTTGGGGTGAGATCATTTGCAGGTATGGGATTCCACTGGCCATTGTCAAGGACAACGGGCCACAGTTTTCTAGCGATGAATTCATCGGCTTCTGCACTCAGCTTGGCATAGACCTTCGGTTCGCCTCAGTCCACCACCCTAGGAGTAATGTGCAGGTGGAGGCCGCGAACAAAATCATTGTCAACCTATTGAAGAAGAAGGTCGAGAATCTTAGAAGGAGCTGGGTGGAGCAGTTACCTTCGGTACTCTGGGCCCTGAGGACCACCCCAAACAGGGCCACTGGAGAGACCCCCTTCAAGCTATCTCACGGGTCCTAGGTCGTCCTCCTAGTTGAATTCGAGGTCAAGTCTCCTAGGGTGGCCGCTGCAGGGGAAGGAGACGAAGAATGGAGGGCAAACAACGAAGAAAGGCAAAGGTTGTTCTTGGATCTGGTAGAAGAGCTCTGAGACCTGGCCACCATTAGGCAGGAGGAAATCAAACGGTGGATGGTTCGGTACTTTGACAAGCACATCCGGGTGAAGCACTTCCAGAAGGGGGATCTGGTCCTGAAGAAGGTCGATGCAACCGGAAGAGGAGCTATAGTGGGTAAGCTCAACCCTAACTGGAGGGTCCGTACATTGTAAGCGAAGTGCTCAAGTCGGGAGGGTACCACCTCCTTGAGTTTTTATAGAAATCTATTTGCATGTGCGATTCTTCATATATTGTTTTCAATAATAACCATGGGTCCTCAACGAAAGTATTGGTGCTAAAGTGCCCCAGATCGATTCCGCTGCCGGGCTCTCATAGACGGTGGGTCAGGTTGATCTCTGGAGAGGCTGGCAAGGTGACAAGTATTGGTGCTAGAGTGCCTCAGATCGATTCCGCTGCCGGGCTCTCATAGACGGTTGGTCAGGTTGATCTCTAGAGAGGCTGGCAAGGTGACAAGTGTTGGTGCTGGAGTGCCCCAAATCTATTCCGCTGCCAAGCTCTCATAGACGGTGGGTCAGGTTGATCTCTGGAGAGGCTGGCAAGGTGACAAGTGTTAGTGCTGGAGTGCCCCAGATCGATTCCACTGCCGGGCTCTCATAGACGGTGGGTCAGGTTGATCTGTGGAGAGGCTGGCAAGGTGACAAGTGTTGGTGCTGGAGTGCCCCAGATCGATTCCGCTGCCGGGCTCTCATAGACGGTGGGTCAGGTTGATATCTGGAGAGGCTGGCAGAATCTGGAATTATAAGTCTTCTCGCTCGGCGAGGAGGGGAGTTCTCGCATGAAACAAGATGTAAAAATGAAAATGAGTTACCATCTTCAGGAATCCTCAGAAGCTGGAAATAGAAGCCTTCTCGCTCTGCGAGAAGAGAGGTTCTCGCATGGAACAAGAATGGTAAAGTGAAAATGAGTTACAATCTTCAGGGTTCCCCAAACCCTAAAACTAGGAGTCTTCTCGCTCAGCGAGAAGCGGAGTTCTCGGCATGGAACAAGAAAGGTAAAGTGAAAATGAGTTACAATATTCAGGGTTCCCCAAAACCTAGAACTAGAGGTCTTCTCGCTCGGCGAGAAGTGGAGTTCCTGCGTGAAACGAGAATTACAGTCGCCAACCTAGGAAGGAGGCGAATACTCACTGACACCAAACTAAGCGAGAAATCCTAGAGGGATCTCGCCCGCCGAAGTTGAAAAGGAGGAGGAAGGATCACTCCTCCCTTGGCTTCGGGGGAAAAGGAGATCCCAAAGAAGGCGAGAATAAGAGGATAATAAATCCGACAAACCAACATGTGTCCTATGCCGAGATTGGGCAATTACACGTTAGGCGAGATCAAATGCGACGAAGACAATAAAGAAAAAGCGAGAACAAATTTGAACTTAGAAAAATAATGACAAGAAAGGTGAAAATAGTGCACAAAAATCTTCATTCATATTTTACTGTTCAGTTCATATTTTACAAAAATTAAGAACAAAGTACAAGTTTTCAATGGTCGCTCGTAGACTCTTCGTCGTCGCTGCTCGCAACTGCCAGGAGCGGGATGAAGAGCTCAGGAACGATATCCACAATGCTCAGGTCTTTGGCCTCGGCAGACAGCAGGCCGACCCCTTTCATTGCCTGGAAGATGTAGCGAGTGGCGTTGGTAGATTCCTCGCGGATCTCCTCGTCTCGGGCTCGCCGCTCTTCCTTCAAGTGACGAGGAGAAGGAGGATGACAGCGCGGGTCAACTCGCGGTTATGGAACTTCAATGCCGAGACCTCGCCCTCCAAGATGAGGATGCGAGCATCAGCTCACCCGGCCGCCTCGGCATCCTACAAAAGAGAAAAAGATGAGACAAAAAACAAGTTGGAAGGGAGAGAGGTAGCGAGGGACAAAGGACTCACCACACCACCTTCGGCGGCGAACAACTTTTCATTTAGTTGGGCAATCTCGGCCTGGGAGCCCTGGTAGGATTTAGCGAGCTCCACGTTTTGGCGCCCAGCTGCAAGCACCTCCTCCCCGTCATGTAGGCGAGCTCTACAGAGCGCAACTAGGATCTCGCGCTCTCATAGGCGAGAGTCGTCGCGGTCTCTTCCTTATAGACCCATAGAGGCAGAAGGAGAAGTTGAAGGCGTGACCACTGACGGTCGACTTCTCCACCCAAGTAGGGAGGATGGTAGAGATGTCAGCCCTATTGATCTCTGGCTTCCAGCGCAGCAGGAGCTTGCTGGTATCATCTCGGTTTCGCTGGCCGAGGCCAAAGTTCCAGAGGTTAACTAGAATCGACGGGTCTAAGGTCTCGGTAGCGACCTAAACCGGCTCATCAGCCTCCCCTTCCTCAGGGATGCTGGAGAGGTCGATCTCGCAGAGGGAGGGCTCGGCATGCTGCTTCCCCTTCTCAGAAGGGAGCGATCCCTCACTTTTCTTTTGCTTCTTTTTTGAAGGTGGGTTGGGGCCTTTGCTGTCGGAAGCCTCTGGTCTTTTCTTGGAAGGCGGGGGGGGGGGGGGGGGGGGGGGGGGGGGGGGGTCGCAGCGAGGATCTCGCGGCAGGCTTCTTCCCCCATTTTTGCTGCGAGCGAGGGTAGAGGAGGGCTTCCTATTGCTCGCGTAGGGGGGTTGAGAGGTACATCTCCCTCACCTAATAAAGTTTCGGTTAGAAAGATTGAAGGATAAAGGAAAGAAAATTAGCGAGCAAGATTCTTACCCTCCCCAGGGAATAATGGGGGTAGCGAGTCGAGGTTTGACGGAGGTGGACCACCTCGAAGTTCTTCTTTAGGAAGAACTGGATCAGGTCGGCGTCATGGCCGCCGAGGGCTGGGGGCGATAGGTGCTCTCGCCATATTGAATAGGCGAGAACGGGATATTGCCGAAGCTCCCCTTCACGATAGGGAACTTCTGGGCCTAATAGTGGGTCTTGTTAACGGTCTTGACGACCTTGACCCCAGACCCCACGAAGTAAGTGGTGCCGTCCTTCTAGGCCCGGAAGGAAAAAAGTTTCCGGAAGACCGACAAACTAAATTCGATGTGCTCTTCTCGCATGTAGCACGCGAACGCGACAATGACGGCCATGGCGTTGGGGGTGAGTTGAGCAGGAACCACGCCATAGTGCATGAACACCTAGCGAACAATACATAGAAAGATAAAAATCTCACAAGCGAGATTAATCTCACAAGAAAGGAAAAGAAAGCGAGACTATAGGTACCTGGCGAAGTTCTGGCCAAAGGGGCAGTTGCAGGCTGACTGCGAAGTGTGCTGTGGGGATGGCGAGCTCGTCAGCGAGGGGTGCATTTATCACTTCCTCCTCGCTAGGGCGGTAAGCTGTGAACCCAGGAGGGACGAAGTTGCCTAGGGCGGTAAGGTACTCCTCCTCCGTCAAGTTGCAACAGAAGAAGGAATGGCCGGTGAAGGCCCAAGAACACTTCAGGCGACCCTCAGCCTCGCTAGAATCATCACCCATCTTGGAAAATCTGCGAAGAGAAGAGAAGATTGCGAGAAATACCTTGCGAGAGCTCCCGCGTAGAGGAAGAAGAAGGGTCGATAATTAATGTGGTAGGTGAAAACTGGTTATGAACGGCTATTTATAGAAAATCAATAAAGGCGGGAAGAAGCCCAAGAGTTAGGGGTGCAGCTAGCCAAAACGTTACATCGTGACGGCGCACGAGAACACAAATTATTTCGCAAGTAATATGCGAGCGAGATTATCCTGCGAGGTTAGTATAAGCAGATATTATGCGAGGATCACGTAACACATAGCGAGAATAAAATAAGCAAAGGGCAGTATTATGGGAATCGCGAGCGAGAACCCCTAAATAATTGTTAATAGCTCCTAGCGAGCGAGAATCAATAGAAGTCGCAATAACCACGAGATTATCCAAATTAATAACAAATAAAATCATAAATGGAAGGAGTTCGCAGAGAGGAATCTAGTTTCACGAGACTAATGGGGCAGCCATTTCCATCTGCCGCCACGTTGCGATCCTAACCTCGGTGGTACCCTGGAATAATAATAATCAATGGCAGCACGGGCCTCATGATCAATCAGATGGGCATAATCCTTAATCCTTGCTATATGCGCATCCAGTGAGGTCGCAGTCTCGTCGGGATCGCGAGGTATCGTGGCACGAAGTCTCGCACACTCATCCATCAGGGCGGCATGCCTCTCCTCGGCAGCCTCTCTGTCTCTTCTCGCCTGAAGGTTGAGGTCCAGCAACATCCGACCTTGCTTCTGGAACAACTCGGCAGTTTGCCGCTTCATAGCTTAGGGGTCTCGTGGATCACCCAAGAAGTCTTCCACCTGCTCTGGGAGGGGGGACATCTCTTCATCCCCAAAATCAGAGTCGGTGTGCGGGGTCTCGGAATTCTCTGCGAAATGCCACGGGTAGCTTTAACAGCTTGGCGAAATTGTGGTGTATATTACAGGCATAAGGAACCTTACCAGAGGAAGGCGAGAAGGTCCGGGTCGACCCTCAAAAATGGTGTCGTAGTGGGGGAAGAGGGATTTTCCCAGACCAGGATGGTATTTCTCATTGCTTACAGGAGGAACGTTTGCCGATCGCGAGCCGCCAGAGCCCTCGCTCCCCAGGAGGTTGAACTTCGGCATTGGTAGGAATGTGTTGGGGAGGACCGGTGACAGAGGTCGCAGATCCTGGCGCCTCGGGGTCGCGTGCGGAGAGACTACGAAAACCAAGAAGCGAGAAGCCTTTAGACAGCAAAATGAATATAAGCGAGCGAGAATAGGTAACGTACCTGCAACATTCTCGCCAGCGAGATCTGTGTTCGCTGGGGGAATGTTGAGGGACTCATTTATTGGCTCGCCAACATCCTTGTTGGCTGTAAGATCCTGCGATCAAGCGAGATTCAGAGATGTTAATAAAATAGTTTTGCGAGAAGGATAATTCTTACCTTCCCGTGGGACCTGCTGTTTGGAGAAGACTCCAATAAAATGGTTTTGTCCTCTGGTCGGCGGACCGCTTTCGCCTTCTTTGTCTTCGACAAGGGAGCGGGAGGCGGGCAATTCATCCATGCGGGGGGTTTCGCCATGGCCGACATCTCACCAGCCTTGGAGGCCCTCAGACGAGCCTCAAGCTCCTTGGAGAGCGGCATTTTGGGTAGCTACAGTAAAGGTGGAAAGAAAGAGAAAAAGAAAATGAGGGTGCGCGTCACCGGGGGCTTGGGTGATATTTATAGCCCATGGGTGGGACCCATGAAATATTCCTGATAGGACAGCAGTCGCCGGCGAACACTCAGGGTTGGATGATTCTTTGCGAGCATAAGACAACCTCACAAAGAGCGGGGATTGTGTACAACCTGGTGTTCGCCTGGCTGTTCACAAGAGCCCTAAATGATCAGGAGAGTTTTGAGCGAGACCTCGACAGGACAGGTCGGGGCGAGCTCGCCAAGACAATACAATCTCGCGAGGAATATAAGAGGAGAGTTCTCGCAGACTGCCTCTCTAGGGGACGGTCGGAGTTCAGCGAACTCTGGTTGAGATCTCGCCGTCTCATCGGTCGACGATCTCGCCATCTCAGCGGTCGACGATCTCGCCATCTTGGCGGTCGACGATCTGGATCTCTCAGCGGTCGACGATCTCACTGTCTCAGCGATCGACGAATAAGCGACAGATCTTCCATTCGACGAAGTTGCCTATCAGGTCGACGAACTCAATCCTTCCAGCCAGATTCAAGCAGTACCTGAGTTCAACGAAACCCGAGATCTCGGCAGGGCGAGCCAGAATAAGCTCGCAAAGCCAACCTGATCTCGCAGAGGCGGGTAGGATCCTCGCGTAAGGGTTTGCGAGGATTGAGAAGAGGGGAGTTCTCGCAAACCTCTCTTCCAGGGGTCCAGGAGTTGGAATTACCCTTCTGCCCCTGGTGGTCTGTCAATAGCCCCTCAGAACAACGGAGTTTGGCTGTTAGCAGACCAAATTGGGGGTCATATAGCAAAATCAAGAGGCGGAATCCCGCTATCAGCAGACCAATTCAGGAAAACAATAAATAAGACCCAAAGGGCACCTTTGGAGAGGACTTCTCTTTAGCTTCTCTCTCCTCAGGTCATCTTTGGTTAGCATTCTCAGAGCTCTCCAGGGTGCCCGGGCCTCATCTTTGGATTTGGAGGGGAAGTGCTCAAAAGATCTTCCGGGTGTGTGGTGGGTCTTCCCTGCTGAGTCTAAGGGTCAGTGTCTAGTTCTGAGGCTTCAGTCTATTTCCCTCAAGGGATAAGTAAGTGCTAGCTGCCCCCCAACCTGTTGGGGTCCCAAACTCCATAGAGACCATTTATTGGTTTCAACAACCAAATGGTTTGACTTAGCAGAAAAGATAGTGATTTCTCAGAATAAAATTCTCAGATCCATGGACAAACAGCTCAGACTCTCTGAACAAAATTTGTCCTATGCCAAAAATTATGTCAGCAAGATAATTGTTGGAACAACCCTATTACTGATTTGGGCTAGGATCACTATATGTTGATTAGGATCTGTATTGACCCCATTGTATAGTCTTAGGGTCAAGTTTTAGGCTGATTAGATTAGTCAGAACTTAGGAAAATTCAAGCTCAACAATTGGCGAGTGGCGTTCGACGAATGACCAGCTTCGTTCGACAAATTGTTTTCAGCAGACTGAAGAAATATAGCCAGTTCCAGCACTCGACATTTTCTGAGCAGCGCTCGACGAATGGCTAGCAGCGCTCGACGAATTCTAGCCAGTGCTCGACAAATTCCTGTCTGAAGCTCAGAATAATATTTTCAGTTGGATGACAGTTCTCTGAACACAGATCGACAGAATAACGGATATATTTATTTCTCCTTGGACGTGTTCAGTCAGCCATGTAAGGATATCTTTCTCATTTATTATATCCTTATATTCTTTCTGTTCCAAGAAAAAGAATTGTCGTTGACATTTAATGCCTAGGCATCTTTCTCGACAAAAGGAATTGAAAGGACCTGCCAAAATCGTTTTGGGTGGCTACATAGTTCCAAGAAGGATTTAAATCAGAATAATATATTCCTTAAAAGGAGATGATTTGAATTTTGAATATATACAAGTCATAAAAGAAGAAGCAGAGTCGTATTTGTTTCTCAATATACAGAGTATAGAGATACAAAGAAAATCACTCCTCTCATAGTCTCTCTGCTAACAAAGAACAAGAAGAACAAAGAGAAGTATTAGAGAAAGAAGAAGAAGGACAGTTCATATTCTCCAGTCTTCTTCTTACTCAAGACAACACCCTCATCATTCTGAGAACAATACTCAACCTTTCATAACTGCTGTAAGTTAAAGTCTTTCAAAGAGCAACAACAATCTGAAGATTCTTTTCTTCCAGATAATCTGCTACAAAAGAATTGTGTTAGAGAAAGCTCTGTCTACAAACTGTCATCAACTCTCATCAGACAGGGGGAGCTTTTAGCCTCAACACCATCTCGTCTTCTCTCAGATCATTGACAGAGAAGAACACTCTAAACATCTTTATCTCAACTAGTACAGGTCTAATTCTCACTCCAAAAGTTTACCCAGTGGTGGCAAGACACCTTATCAAAAAATCCTTGTGTGGTTTTTAAGCACCTTATCAAAAGCTTATTGGTGTGTGAACACCTTATCAAAAACCCCTTGGTGCCTGGGCACCTGATCAACCCTCCTAGTGGATTCCTACCAAGGGTGGTAGAAGAGTAGACGTACCCAGATTTATTGGGGAACTACTATAGCTCCTTGTGTCTTCTATGCTTGCTTATTCTTCTGTGCTTGTACTGTGTGTTTTTTATTTTACTATTTCTGTCTTTATCTTTAACTCTCACTGATTACACATATACTTAAACAGTATTTTAAATTCCGCTATAAAACTCAATAAAAAGTTTTAATACTCTATTCACCCCCCTCTAGAGTAATTTAAGATCTGACCTCCACTTTTAGATGAGGTGATTGCACAATCAACCAATCATCTCCAAGATTATGTCTACTCCACTGCCATGCAGTTGGATCAAGAAGCTGACAGGAACAAGGAAGAGCTGAAAGCAGACATAGCTAATGTTTTCCACTCTATTGCTGACTCAGTCACTGCTTCCCAATTAAATTCTGAGGTAGTTAAACTGCAAGAGGTGTTGTAAGCCGATGTTGAGAATGTTTTCCAAACCCTGTCTGGCTCAATCTATACAACTAAACAAGATCTACATCAACAAGTATTTGAAGAAGCCAGAAAGGGGGAGGATACAAATTCTATCTTAAATGCTGACATAACTCTCAATATACTGCAAGGTACTAGGCTTGCTCTGAATCTTCCTCTCTTAAATATAAATAGGGCAGAAGATTAGGACTTCCCAAGTCAAGAAGCAATAGCCCAAAATGAAAATCTGAAGAAGAAAAGAGAATGATAAAAGACATTGCTGGCAGAAGAATTCATGCCCAAGCAAAGGGAGGTTCAGCACAGAGATCCAGATTATGAATATTGGATTGATGACTCCAAAGAAATTATTTTAAATGCCTGACTAAGCCATGGTCAAATTGGAAAAGACATTGATAAGCTCTTTCCATCTGAAGAGTGGATAAAGCATTTAGAAAGAAACATAAAGAGAGACAGGGTTTTCAAATCTAACATAGTAAGAAAAGGCAACCCAAGAAAAATGCCTTCTAGATATATCCCAAAGCCATATCTGTATTTCCAAAGGCAAGAGAACAAAAAGAGAATAGCTGAGATTGAGGTTGTAAATGCTGAAAAAGACTCAGCTACTAATCTTCCTGAAAATAGGATTGTAGCTGCTGAAGATAAGGAGCTCCCAGCTCAAGAAGAAATGGTTGCTGAGAACATGGATGTTGCAGCAGATCAATTGACCTCAGACAAAGGAAAAGAAGTTGTTGATGACACTCCTGAGAGATCTTCTGCTTCTAAGAAAAGAAAACTCAAAATAAATATATAAATGTCTGGATGTAAATTGAACTATAATTTATCTGAAATGTTTTAGAATTGAACTATGATTCATTATCTTTTATGAATTTCAAATGAATGAATGGTTAAATTAGTCACTTTATATTCAAAGCTAATCTAAGCCTTAGCTTAATATTACCCTGTATTGTTGGTTAAATTTGTCTGTGCTGCATTGTCATATTTATCTAATCACATTGTTGGATTGTTAAACTCTGTGGTTATATGTCTTTCACATTCATTATCTGCTATAATATTTCTAATGCAATGAGTATGATACGATAATCTCTTAGTACTGAAGCTACATGTTAAGAATTTATGGATTATGTACCTTAGCATTGAGGGTGTTCTGCCTTCTTCAAATAGGGGGAGATTGTTGGGAATTTGACCTTCAATATTCCCTTGATTTGAAGAGGCTTCACACTCAATGCTAAGTACAAAGTTGTATTTTATAAACCCCATTTCCTCTCATAGTTATGCAGGGTTAGTTCATACAAGGGTATGAAGAAAGTTCAGTTGGTTTGCTGCCAAAACCGCTGAGAAGAGCTCTTAGTCTCAGCTGAACCGCTGAGATAAGACCAAGAGCCGCTGAGAAGAAGACTGGGCTAGCTAAGCTGCAGATAGACAAAATCCATTGAGATAACTTCCTATCTAAGTTGATCCGCTGAGACGGAACACATGCATCCGCTGAGACAGGAAGCTGTCTCAGCCCATCCACTGAGACAGATTCAAATATGCAGACGGGCTTTACTTTCGGCACAAAGAGCTGTAAAGTGAAAAGGATGTTCCAATCACTCCCATGCTGTGTCAGGAGGACATATGATATCCATTGAAAGTCGAGATCATTATAAAAGAAACAATTAGGGCTTTGTAAAGTCTCTCGATCACTCAAAAAAAAGAACATTACTGTTCCATTACCGGCAGCCAAGAAAACCTTCATTCCTGTTATCTGAAGCTGCAAGGAGAGAAAAGATTGCTCATCTTGATCAAGTCAAGATAGGGCAAGTTGATCCTCACTCTTTCTCTGAAGTCAAGGATCAAGAGAATCAAAGTTGAGGCCACTGGACTCATCCCTGATTCAAGACTGCTTCTACAGCTGTTCGACAACAGAAGATTAGGTGTATTCCATCTACTTTTGATATTCATACATTGTTATTGTTGTAGGAACTTTACAATTCTGAGTTGTAGGGCATAATTTCCTGAGTGTAGGGCTGTCTAGCCTGAGAAGTAGAGCTATGGGTTCAGCTTGAGTGTAGGATCATTGGATGATCTGAGGTAGGGCTGTTGAGCCTGTGGTAGGGCTATTAAGCCTGAGGTAAGGTTTGAGAAAACCTGAGAGATCCTGAGGGATCTGTGTTGTAAGCTCTTGGATCTGAGTTTGGAGGTGTTGGCCTTTTCTAACTTTGTGTTAGAAAGGTGAAGGGGGAAAGAGGACTACTCAAGACACCCTGTCTTGAGGAACCTCTATAAATCTTGGTGTGGTTTATGGATGCTTGATACATAACTAACTTAAAATCAGAAAATAGCTAATTTATAGCCAAAAGAAAAAGAAACCTATTCACCCCTCCCCTCTAGGTGACTAAGACTACATCCTAAAAAAACTATCACAATCTACCACCTTGGAGGGAGGTGGACCACAAGATCGAGCTGGAGCCAGGGACAAAGCCACCCGCCAAGGCAACATATAGAATGGCTCCCCTGAATTGGAGGAGTTGAGGAAGCAACTTCAAGTTCTACTTGAGTCAGGGATGATTAGGCCATCAAAGGCGCCATTTGGTGCCCCGGTGCTCTTCCAAAAGAAGAAGGATGGAACGTTGCGGCTTTGCATGGACTACCGAGAACTAAACAAGGCGACAATCAAGAACAAGTATCCTATCCCTCTCATTGTGGATCTCTTTGACATGCTTGGGAAGGCGAGGATCTACTCCAAGTTGGATTTGAAAAAGGGATATCATCAAGTGCGGATTGTAGAGGGGGATGAGACTAAGACCACTTGCATCACAAGGTACGGATCATTCGAATGGTTGGTAATGCCTTTCGGTTTAACCAATGCACCGACAACTTTCTGCACTTTGATGAACCAAATATTCCACCCATACTTGGATAAATTTGTGGTGGTGTACTTGGATGACATTGTGGTGTACAACGACACCATAGAGGAACATGCCAAGCACCTTGGCTTGGTGTTCCAAGCATTACGGGAGAATTAGCTATATGTGAAGAGGTCTAAATGCTCATTTGGACAAGAGGAGATACAATTTCTGGGACATGTCATTGGACATGGCCAACTATGGATGGACATGGCAAAGATCAAGGCAATTGATGAATAGGAACCTCCAACGAAGCTACCGGACTTACGATCATTTTTGGTCCTGGTGAACTACTATTGCAGGTTCATCAAGGATTACTCGTGGAGGGCAGTGCCGTTGACGAACCTGTTGAAGAAGAGCAAGATTTGGATTTGGATGGAGGAATGCCAAAGCGCTTTCAAAGACTTGAAGGCAGCGATTTGTACAGAATCGGTGCTTGCTTTGCCATACTATAGTAAGAGGTTCGAGCTGCATACGGATGCATCAGACTTTGCGATTGGAGGAGTGCTAATGCAAGATGGTAACCCCTTAGCTTTTGAAAATCAGAAACTCAACGAGGCGGAACAGAGATACACCGTTCAAGAGAAAGAGATGACGGCCATCATCCATTGCTCGCAAGTATGGAGACATTATCTACTTGGGGGGCTGTTCACGATCAAGATGGATAATGTGGCAATTACTTACTTCCAGACGCAAAAGAAATTGACCGCTAAGCAAGCAAGATGGCAAGATTTCTTGTCAGAGTTTGACTTTGTGTTAGAGCATAAGGCGGGGAAGACCAACATTGTGGCTGATGCACTAAGCCGCAAAGCTGAGCTAGCCGCAATGTCCACAGCTAATGTGGAATTGTTGGGCAAAATTAGGCAAGGGTTGAAGGAGGATCCTCTTGCCGTGCAACTCATGGGTTTGGCCAAGGACGGCCAAGCTAGAAGATTTTGGGTAGAGGATAAGCTACTCTACACCAATGGGAGGCGATTGTACATCCCAAAGTGGGAAAACCTGCGGAGGGATCTCATCAAGGAGTGCCATGACACCAAGTGGTCTGGACATCCAGGATAGAAATGCACTTTGGCTTTGATAGAGGAGTCATATTTCTGGCAACGGATGAGGGATGAAGTGGAGCTATACGTGAAGACATGTCTTGTTTGCCAACAAGACAAGGTGGACAACAAGCAACCCGCGGGATTATTGGAGCCTTTACTCATTGCAGAGCATCCTTAGGATTCAGTGACACTTGACTTCATCAATGCTTTGCCAAAATCTGAATGTGTGGCTCAATCTTAGTGGTAGTAGATTAATTCTCCAAGTATGAAACATTTATCCCTAGCATAAGAGGCACTACCGCGGAAGAGACAGCGTGTCTTTTCTTCAAGAATGTGGTGAAGTATTTGGGGTTACTGAAGACGATTATCAGCGACCGAGACCCCAAATTCAAAGGAAAATTATGGAAGGAGTTGTTCAAGTTGTTGGGATCTGAACTGAACTTCTCCACTAGCTTCCACCCTCAAACTGATGGCTAAACTGAGAGGGTGAATGCTCTACTCGAATGATATTTGCGGCACTTTGTATGTGCTAATCAACAAGACTGGGCCAAGTTGATCGATGTGGCACAATTCTCCTACAATCTCCAACGGAGTAAGGCAACTGGAAGAAGTCCATTTGAGCTTGCAATGGGAAGACAGTCACTTACTCCGCACACTTTGGAGACCACAGCCAATGAAGGAAGAAGCCCGGTAACATGGAAAATGGCTAAGTCATGGGAGGAACAAGCGTACATAGCTAGGGCATGTTTGGAGAAAGCGTGCAAACGGATGAAGAAGTGGGCTGATTCAAAGCGACGGATGGTGGAGTATTCAGTTGGCGACAACATCATGGTAGAACTTCTACCTCAACAATTCAAGGCCTTGCGTAGTTTACACAAGGGTTTGGTTAGAAGATATAAAGTGTTGGAGTTACCATTGTGATCTAGAAGTGGTCAAACATGTAATGTCACTGCCAACGCGATATGAGCCTGCAGGGTCGCATATAAGAGCATGTGGAGAAGTTGGAAGATTGACTATGTTGGTAAAGGTTACCAATCACCATATAGAATGGGGGAAGTCCAGCAAATGTTGCTGTCTGAATTCGTCGGGTTTACACGGATAGAATACGTCGGATTCGTCGGAATTCGTCGGATTGTTCCGTGGAATCTCGACGAATTGTTACAGAGATCCTTAACTCGGCAAATGTTGCCGTCTGACATGATTTGTCGGGATTCGTCGGGATTCGTCGGATTGTTCCGTGGAATCTCGACGAATTGTTACAGAGATCCTTAACTCGGCAAATGTTGCCGTCTGACATGATTCGTCGGATTCGTCGGGATTCGTCGGATTGTTCCGTGGAATCTCGACGAATTGTCACAGAGAGCAAATTATTGCCGTCTGATTGGATTCGTCGGAATTCGTCGGATTGTCCCGTGTAAACTCGACGAATGCTGATTCGTGAAATCCCGATGAATTGTAACAGAAGCCCTTATTCTGCTGTGTGGTCTGCGGATAGCGATTCTTCTAGAAGCTGTTTATCCTTTGGGTATAAATAGGACTTCGTTTAGGGTTCTCATTAACTTGCGACAAGTTGAGCCGACGGAAAGTGTCCCGCCTCTCGCCCTAGCCGACGGAAGAGTTCCGCCATCTGAATCGCCTCCGCCGACCTCCTCTCCGGCGATCGTCGTCGTGTGTGTTCTTCCTGGAGCGAACCTAGCAGTTCGTGGAAGTACAAGGTGCAGTCGTTCTTCTCCCTTGTTCGTGTGGACTGCTGTAGAGACATAGACATCATTCTACGTGAGAACTCTTGCAAAGCCGACGAAGGCAATCTTCTTCTTGGAGCATCTAGGTTGGATTTGATCCAATCCCGCCAAGGTAATTTCAAACCTAGCATTTTGATTAACTTCTTGATTCAATATTCATGGTCGATCCGAATCTTTTTGGGTTGTTTCTCTTTATTTCCGCTGCGCCTACATTTGATGTATGGTTCTAGAAAAACCCAACAGTGGTATCAAAGCCAGGTTTCCAGTCATGAATGTTGTTTCAGAAGTTTGGTTATTCCAGTACGTGCAAATCTAGGTATTTAGAAGCGTTCTAAATGTCAAGATTTCTTCCTGGAACATCAAAAGTTGATGATTTTTCCCATGGGAAATCGGTGGTGATTTTGAAAAAAAATTGAACCCCGCCAGGAACGTCTGGGATTTCGTGGTTATTTCTAATTGTTAGAAATTGTTGTCTCCTTAGCAGTAACCGTCCCTCAAGTGGTTAATGAACCCTTGTATTATTTTGGATTTTGAATCCAACAATGAGAGACGAGCTTGTCTACTGCTTTAAGTCGAGTTGTCTTTGCCTTTGTCCAATGCATGTAAATCTGAAGATTTGGAAGAGTTCTAAATGTCCAGATTTAGCTCTTTCGCCTATCAAAGGTTGATAGTCTTATGTTGTGCACATAAGGGATGCATGTGGATTTTAGAAATTTTGCTTTTCTGTTGATGCGCACTTGATCAAATGTTGATCATGGTTAAGTGTTAACCTATTATTAAAATTAAAATCCCTTCATCAAATATTAAGTGTTCGGATGCCTTCCGATGAATGACACTCTTCCTGCCTCGATCGATGAAGTGTGGGCTTGCCAAAGCAAGGTGCATTAATCTATCTTGGTAAGGGTGCGAGCGGATAATTGTGATATCCCACTGTCGACATCGGGTGTAGCTTAACTAGGTGACCTCAAAGGTTGAGTGCCTAGAGGCATAGGGTTGGCATGCACCATATGATGGATGCGAATAAGGAGTTATTCACCAGCCATACAAGAGTTGCATGAGGATGCAATTGGCAAGCGTTGCCTACCTAAATAACCGCGTTATGAGAGGAACGCTAAAGTGGACTCGTGGTGTTGGTGAAATACGGATCTTGTCCACTAAGAGAGTAGCTCGCATGGACTCTCCGAATTGATTGTGAGGGCTATCAATTTGAATAAAATAGTGGGAGTATTTAATTGAAGTCCAAATTAAAATAAATTGTATTTTGAAATTAAGGTGCTGATTAAATTCTGCATGAATTCTTGTAGAATTCCATGGCAAGTGGTTCACATTCCACCTTGTCCCTAAGAGCTATCCTTGAGAAGGACAAGCTTAGTGGGACGAATTACATGGACTGGTATAGGAACCTGAGAATTGTTCTCAGGCAAGAGCGAAAGCTCTACGTCTTGGAAGAAGAAGCCCCCGAGGTGCCGATCGGGAACTCGTCCTGTGTTGATAAGGATGCTTAAAAGAAGTATACCGATGATGCCTTAGACGTCGAGTGCCTTATGCTTGCCACCATGAACTTTGAGCTTCAGAACCAACACGAGAACATGGGGTGCAAGGAGATTGACGAGCACCTAAAGAAAATGTTTCAAGGGCAAGCTCGTCAAGAGAGGTTCGATGTCACGAAGGCCTTATTTCAGTGCAAAATGGGAGCTCGAGACTCAGTTGGTACTCACGTACTCAAGATGATTGGGTATATAGAGAACCTGGAGAGACTGGGTTTTCCTCTGGGTCAAGAGTTGGCCACAGATCTTATCTTGCAATCGTTGCCGGATAGTTATGAGCTGTTTGTCTTGAACTACAACATGAATGAAATAGACAAGACACTGCCCTAGCTCCTAGGCATGTTGCGAACTGCCGAGATAAACATGAAGAAGGCCAAGCCTGCTAGTCCCATATTGATGGTACATAAAGGCAAGGGTAAGGCCAAGGGCTTCAAGAAGACGAAGGTGGGACCTAAGTCACATCTTGAGCCCAAATCTTCTGCGCTGAAAAAGAAGAGCACCGTGAAGGAAGGGAAATGCCACCACTGTGGCAAGGATGGTCATTGGAGGAGGAATTGTCCTTCGTACATTGACGGTCTGCGGAAAATGAAGGGAGGTATGACTTCCGCTTCGAATATTTACGTTATAGAGATAAACCTTTCTGCTCCTTCATCTTGGGTATTGGATACCGGATGTGGTTCTCACATTTGTACAAATGTGCAGGAACTGGGAAGGAGGAGATTGCTGAGTAAAGGAGAGGTGGACCTACGCGTCGGCAATGGAGCAAGAGTTGATGCTGTAGCCGTAAGGGTTTACCGTCTTTCTTTGCCCAGTGGGCTTGTAATAGAACTTAATAATTGTTATTATGTTCCGGCCATAACTAGAAACATTATATCCATTTCATGCTTAGACATGATTGGATTTTCTTTTATAATTAAGAACAATTGTTGTTCTATATTTAAGAATGATGTTTGTTATGATGTAGCTCAATTGTTTAATGGTCTTTATGTTTTGAACCTAGACCATCCGATCTATAATGTAGATAATAATAAAAGACTAAGAACAAATGACTCAAATCCTACATATCTCTGGCATTGTCGTTTGGGCCATATAAACGAGAAGCGCATATCCAAGCTCCATAAAGATGGACTATTGGACTCATTTGATTATGAATCATTTGAGCGATGCGAGTCTTGTTTGTTAGGCAAGATGACTAAAGCCCCTTTCACTGGTTATAATGAGAGGACTGAGGATCTCTTGGGTGTTGTACATAGTGATGTATGCAGACCCATGAGTTCTATGGCTAGAGGTGGGTATTTCTACTTCGTTACATTTACTGATGATTTCAGTAGATACGGATATGTGTATCTTATGAAGTGCAAATCCGAAACTTTTGAAAAGTTCAAAGAGTTTAAAAATGAAGTGGAGAACCAATTGGGTAAAAAGGTTAAAGCACTCCGATCTGATCGAGGTGGCGAATACCTGAGTCATGAGTTTCGTGATCATCTGAAAGAGTGTGGTATTGTATCACAGCTCACTCCACCTAGGACACCGCAGCATAATGGTGTGTCTGAGAGGAGAAATCGTACTCTGTTAGACATGGTACGGTCGATGATGAGTCATGCAGACTTGCCTGTTTCCTGTTGGGGTTTTGCTTTAGAGACTGCTGCAATGACACTGAATCGCGCTCCGATGAAAATGGTTCTAAAGACACCATATGAGATATGGACTGGGAAGCATCCTAGTATGTCATTCATTAAAATTTGGGGCTGTGAGGCATACGTACGACGTCAAATGCCTGACAAGCTGGAACCCAAATCAGATAAGTGTTATCTGGTGGGATATCCTAAGGAAACGAAAGGATATTACTTTTACCTACCGTCTGAGGGCAAAGTGTTTGTCGCAAGGACGGGTGTCTTCTTGGAGAAACAGTTCTTGTCAAGAAAGACGCAAAAGGTAGAACTTGAAGAAGTTCAAGAACCACAAGTAGTGAATGAACCAGAGTTGGATTCTGAGCCAGGACTACAAGATGTTGTAGCTGGAGAACCTGCTCAAGAGACACAAGTCCTACGTAGATCTGGTAGACCAAGATTTGAGCCTGAGAGATATGGATTTCTCGTGTCTCAAATAGGTAATGTGTTGCTTATGGATCATGATGATGAACCAGCGACCTACCAAGAGGCTATGAATGGACCGGACTCCGACAAATGGCTTGAGGCTATGAAATCCGAAATGGACTCCATGTATACAAACCAAGTTTGGAACTTGGTGGAACCACCTGAAGGGGTACGACCCATAGGGTGCAAGTGGGTCTTCAAGAAGAAGACCGACATGGATGGGAATGTACAGACATTCAAAGGGTGACTGGTGGCTAAGGGTTTCAAGCAAATTCATGGTGTTGACTATGATGAGACCTTTTCCCCTGTTGCCATGGTAAAGTCCATTAGGATATTGCTTGCTATTGCTGCGTATTATGACTACGAGATCTGGCAGATGGATGTCAAAACAGCTTTCCTAAATGGAAACCTCCTTGAGGAAGTGTACATGACACAACCCGGGGGTTTTGTATCCCCAAATGAAGCCACTAAAATATGCAAGCTGAATAGGTCCATCTATGGATTAAAACAGGCCTCTAGAAGTTGGAATCTTCGTTTTGATGAGAAGATCAAAGAGTTTGGTTTTGTCAAGAACGAGGATGAACCGTGTGTTTACAAGCGAATCAGTGGGAGCATTGTTGTCTTCCTGATATTGTATGTAGATGACATACTGTTGATCGGGAATGACATACCTACCCTGAAAGTTGTTAAGAATAACCTAGGGAACTGCTTTTCTATGAAGGACTTGGGTGAAGCGACTTACATACTCGGTATTAAGATCTATAGAGATAGATCGAAGAAGTTGCTGGGTTTGACCCAGAGTACGTACATTGAAAAGGTGTTGAAGCGGTTCAACATGCTTGAGTCCAAGAAAGGATTTTTGCCCATGTCTCATGGTGTAAATCTCTCTAAGGACCAGTGTCCAAAATCTTGTGAAGATAAGGACCGCATGAAGTTGATTCCATATGCTTCGGCAATTGGGTCAATCATGTATGCAATGTTATGTACTCGACCCGATGTCTCTTTTGCTTTGAGCATGACTAGCAGGTATCAGTCTGATCCCGGTGAATGTCACTAGATAGCCGTAAAGAATATCCTGAAGTACTTGAGAAGGACTAAGGATGTATTCTTGGTGTATGGTGGAGAGGAAGAGTTCGTTGTAAGTGGTTACATGGATGCCAGCTTCCAAACTGATAGGGATGATTCGAAGTCTCAGTCAGGGTTTGTGTTTTGCCTGAATGGAGGAGCTGTGAGCTGGAAGAGTTCCAAGCAAGAGACAGTTGCTGATTCTACAACTGAGGCCAAGTATATCGCTGCGGCAAACGCAGCGAAGGAGGCCGTATGGATTAGGAAATTCATCGGCGAGCTAGATGTAGTTCCTAGCATTGTTGGTCCCGTAGTTCTCTACTGTGATAACAATGGTGCAATTGCACAATCTAAGGAACCTAGATCCCATCAGCGCTCCAAGCACATACTTCGGCAGTTCCATCTTATTCGTGAGATTGTCGAACGAGGAGATGTGAACATTTGCAGAGTGCCGACTGAGGAGAATATTGCAGATCCACTGACAAAGCCTCTCGCGCAGAGAAAGCATGATGGTCATACTAGATCAATGGGTATACGATACCTGAGTTCTTTTATTACGACGATCTTGTGGGTTGCATGTAAAATATAAATATTCTGTTGGCTGTTTATTATTTATTCATATGATGAATTGTGTACCAATTATTTCATTTTTCGATTAATGGCAAGTTCTTTTATTACGATATACTATTTCTATATGATAGAATAAAATTCGTGATAAATACCCTTAGAATGTTCGCTTCCATAGGACATCAAGTACGTGACTTGAATGTGAGAGCCTATGATTTCGAAGCTTCATTCTTAAAAGGTCCCTGGTCGAGGTATCATCGTAGAAGCTAAGGGTGATGATGATACATTAAGACTAGCATGTGTGTTGATTGATGACCGGTTCTCACAGGTCATGATATTGTGATATCAAGTCATCACATGGGTACTTGTTAGTGAACAAGTTGTACTGGACAGACCCAACCTGAGACTACTTTGTGGATTGTTACTTAAAAGTGTCACAAGTAGGTCTCATTTGACAATGGTGTTGTGGTCCTTTGACCTGAAGTCACAGCATTCATCGAGTGAGGAAGAGCGTGCTTTGATGTCATCTAAAGTCTTCCTTGAAGAAGGTTGATGATAAGGGTGGTCGTTGGGTATGTTACGAATCATTTGGGTGTTTGGGTGTGAGCAGATATGGGATTTGTCCTCCTATATAACAGGAGTTGCATCCATGGGCCCCTTGATGGAATTGGACTGAGAAATGCATGGCAATGCTTGGTTGAGTCAATATGTGATATTGAGCTCACCATTCTCTTGAAGTCCGTTCTAGATCAAGAAACTTGGATTGAGCTATTATGAGGGTGACACAGTCTATGCCTCTAGTTCTTTCCAGATGTAAGGGACAAAGGGACAAAGACAACGCTGGAACATTGGTCATAAAGGCTTATGAGTTATGAACTCTTATTGCTTGGGGAGCAATGATGCATTGCTAGATGCCGCTTATTGTTTGTGAGGTTTTTGTTTGATACTTTCAAGATCAAGTGGGAGACTGTTAGAGTTACCATTGTGATCTAGAAGTGGTCAAACATGTAATGTCACTGCCAACGCAATATGAGCCTGCAGGGTCGCACATAAGAGCATGTGGAGAAGTTGGAAGATTGACTATGTTGGTAAAGGTTACCAATCACCATATAGAATGGGGGAAGTCCAGCAAATGTTGCTGTCTGAATTCGTCGGGTTTACACGGATAGAATTCGTCGGATTCGTCGGAATTCGTCGGATTGTTCCGTGGAATCTCGACGAATTGTTACAGAGATCCTTAACTAGGCAAATGTTGCCGTCTGACATGATTCGTCGGGATTCGTCAGGTTTCGTCGGATTGTTCCGTGGAATCTCGACGAATTGTTACAGAGATCCTTAACTCGGCAAATGTTGCCGTCTGACATGATTCGTCGGGATTCGTCGGATTGTTCCGTGGAATCTCGACGAATTGTCACAGAGAGCAAATTGTTGTCGTCTGATTGGATTCGTCGGAATTCGTCGGATTGTCCCGTGTAAACTCGACGAATGCTGATTCGTGAAATCCCGACGAATTGTAACAGAAGCCCCTATTCTGCTGTGTGGTCTGCGGATAGCGATTCTTCTAGAAGCTGTTTATCCTTTGGGTATAAATAGGACTTCGTTTAGGGTTCTCATTAACTTGCGACAAGTTGAGCCGACGGAAAGAGTTCCGCCTCTCGCCCTAGCCGACGGAAGAGTTCCGCCGTCTGAATCGCCTCTGCCGACCTCCTCTCCGGCGATCGTCGTCGTGTGTGTTCTTCCTGGAGCGAACCTAGCAGTTCGTGGAAGTACAAGGTGCAGTCGTTCTTCTCCCTTGTTTGTGTGGACTGCTGTAGAGACGTAGACATCATTCTACGTGAGAACTCTTGCAAAGCTGACGAAGGCAATCTTCTTCTTGGAGCATCTAGGTTGGATTTGATCCAATCCCGCCAAGGTAATTTCAAACCTAGCATTTTGATTAACTTCTTGATTCAATATTCATGGTCGATCCGAATCTTTTTGGGTTGTTTCTCTTTATTTCCGCTGCGCCTACATTTGATGTATGGTTCTAGAAAAACACAACATAAAGACCCATTTCTGGTGATTGCTAAGGTGGGTAACGTTTCCTACTGCCTCGACCTACCCGACTCTTTGAAGATACATCCAGTGTTTCATGTCAGCATGTTAAAGCCTTATCATCAAGGCCATGAAGACATTCAAAGAGGAGCATCTCATAGAGCACCACCAGTGATGACCAAGTATTTTGATAAAGAGGTGGAAGATGTGCTCACAAAAAAGATTGTGCGGCGAAGAGGTGTGCAACCTAGCATACAATATTTGATTTAGTGGAAAGGAAAGCCAGAGTCCGAATCTACATGGGAATCCATAGAAGATCTCTGGTAGTTCATGGACATCATCCAGCAGTACGAGGTGACGAGGGCATCGCCAGGCTAGGTGGGGGAGGATGTCACGACTTGGGGTTAGCCTCCAGAGATTTCTAAAGAAATCTAGGATCTTGGAGTATATTCTTGTACATAGAGTTCTAGAGATTAGTCTAGAAGATTCTTGAAAGATGTAGATACGAGAAAGAGGTAGAAAAGTCTAGATCCTTCCATCTTTTGGAGGGAAACCCCTTTGGGGGCCTATATAAGGGGGAGAACCCCTCATTTGTAAATCTTCCAAGAATTCAAGCAATTTAAGCATTCTTGCTCTCTTCACTCTTGTTCTCTTGCTCTCTCTTTTTAGTGCTCACTTACTCATCTTCATCTTGCCACGATTAGTGTTGGAGAAGGCTGACTTAGCAAACTACAAAGGGAACGGAAAGGAGCTAAGGCCGCACGCGACATTGTCAAGGGGACAAGTCCATGACAGTGTGCACGAACTAAACATACGTACGTGAAAAATAAAAATAACTATGTTCGATGCAAATATGAATAAAAATGAGAGAAATAACAAAGTGATGCGACTCAAGTTGCATCACTTTATGTGATAATATGACATAAGTACTGACTGATCTAACTTGCCCTAACAATTAAGGTTCATTATAAAGCCTTATTCTGTATTGCTCTTCAGTCTCCAACCCGATCATCAGGATATCTGGGCTTTTTGAATTCTACACGACTGACCCACCACTATAGTTGATGAACGGTTGCAATCAAAACTGATGCTTCCATCCCTATATGCTACTTAGATCATGAGAATGATTCCCGCAATCGATGACACCTCCATGCATCGAGCTTGAAATTTTACATTCCAAATATGGAGGTTAGGGAAAAAATATGTTGAGCTAGTTGGCTAAATTAGAGTAAGTTTATTAATGGTAGTGGTTGTTGATTCCCACATTTAAACTACAGGCTAACTTTTTTTTAGCTTATATGAGAGACTTTATTGATTTAATTATTTTTACAGCATCATAATAACATGTTGGTTTTTCTTCAAATTTTGTTTTAGGTCAATTAGAGTCAGTTTGCTAAAACGTAAGTTGCGACAAAGTTGTGTTTTTTGAGTCCACTTGGTTTGTGCTGAAAGCAATTCATGGAAGTGTTGAATGTATTTTACTAAAACTGCATCAGCATTTCAGAGAACAGCTTACCTGAATCGTTGAATGCAATTCACTGAAAGCAATTGACTGAACTACATCTACAATTTTGTGAATTGCTAAATGATTATTTCATTATTGGTTTACTTTTATTATATATTGTTGGGAAAAACCCTGAGATCTAACTTAACAAATTATATGAAAAGTGATTTTATCCCAAAGGATTAAATTACCCATTATATAGTGAGGGTAATCTGGTCAATAGATGTCTTTGGATATCACACTCAACCTTGGGTGTCAAGACCAGATCATGAGATGAATATTTGGACAAAGTTAATATTTGTGTCGAATAGAATTCGACGAAACATCGAGTTCATATCGACGCTACTCTGATTAGAAGTCCAAGTGGTTCAACCCGTCTGTTGAAGTAACTCAAGTGAACGTTACGTCGAATAGATATCGACATAGAGGTCAGGGACTTATCAAAGTAACTTCAGAAGTCGACACTGCTTCTACTTCAACACGACGCAGAAGGGGATATCTGTCGAAGACATCTAAAGTCGGCGCAACGTCGACTTCATCTCGACGCAGATAATGAAAATCAGAGCCATGCTGTTCAACTCGACGGGTGCGTCGATAAGATATCAACACAACGTCCACTAACAAAGTTCAATCAGGGCACAGATGAAATCGAAACTGCTCCTACAAGAACTCAAAGCTGTGTCGATTAGAGAGGAAGTGAATTCGACGCTACGTCGAATATAGTCTGTAAAAGTTTAACTTTTTAGCTGTCATTCTGATGCCTCTCTCATGGACCACACTTTTCAAGACCATTCTCCAACAGCCTAATAATTGCCTGAAGTAGAAGGAAGAATTAAAGAAGGAGACAAAGGATTTCTTGGAAGTATATTCCTCTTTGGTGGACAGGTCGAGAATTAATAATGGAATGAAAGAGAATGTCTATGGAAAAATACCTTTTTTGGTCTTACCAGAAAGGGAAGGAAATTGAAATTAAAGACAGTCTATAAAAGGATAGAGAAGAAAGAGAAGGATACAACACTCATCACTATCAGCCGTCTTCTTCTGATTAGGGTTTCTCTTCTTCTTCCTCCTCTCTCAGGAACCCTAATAAAGAAAAGAAAGGAAAGAGAGTACAGCTGTTCTTCATCTGATAGAATAGGAGATCTGAAAGCTGCTCTTCATCACCATCACATAGTAGCCAGAACTCAATCAGCAGAAGTTCAAAGGATCTGACAAACAAAGCCTCTGCAGTTCATCGCCATCTAAAGTAGGGGTTAATCAAGAGCAGATTCTGTGGAACATCTGATAGCCTGTTCTTCAAATAGCCATCTCAAGAATTCTGAGAACAGAATTCCTTCAACCTTCTCCCTTCTTCTTCTCATTCTATTTTCTGTAAAAGAGTTTTATTAATCCCTCTTCAAAGGATTCAGTGGTTCAAGATCTCCTTATCATAAGATTTGGTGGTTCAAGATCTCCTTATCAAAAGATCGGTTAGTTCATGATCTCCTTATCAAAAGATTAGTGGTTCTAAGAGTCTCCTTATCAAATGACTCTGACACTGCTGGTGCATTCCTACCAGGTGGTAGAAGAGAGGAGTACCCACATTTTGGGAAACCACTATAAAAATTTTTGTGTTTGTGTTGTGATTTTCTGTGCTGTCCCAATCTTCTATTCAGCATTTTATTTCCTGCATTTTACTTATTTTGCCTGTGTTGTTAAGTATAACTCCTTAGTTTAATTAATTGTAAACACAGTTAGGATAGAAATATTTTAAATCTCTATTCACCCCCCCCCCCCCCCCTCTAGAGAATTCTCAGAGGCATATTGTGCACTTTTAATTGGTATCAGAGGGAGGCTGATCAATAAAAGGCTAACACCTTGATCAGAATGACCTCCTACTTTTATTTTCTTTTATACAAATATATTACATAAAGAAAAATGAGTTCTAAGGATTATGCTTCAACAAGACCTCTAGTGTGTAATCTGAACAAGTTTACACTCTGGAAGGCTAGAATAAAATTATATATGAATTCTATTGATGAGAAGATTTTCAATGTCATCCTCACAGGTCCCCCAGTTCCAATCAGGAAAGACATCAGTTGAAAGGTTATACAAAATTCAGTTCCCAGAGCAGAGTGGACTGATGATGAGAAGAATGTCAAGGAATGTGATGTCAAGGCCATAAACATACTGGTCTCAACCATGTTTGATGAAATATTTCAGAAAGTTGCTGATTGCAACTCTGCAAATGAAATCTGGGATCTCTCTCCAGATTAGTTGAAGGAAGCTCTGATGAGAGGAAAGACAAAAAGGCTCTTCTCATATCTTAATATGAGAATTTCAAGAAAAGGGCTGATGAAAGCATTGCAGAAATGTATGACAGATTCAGTCTCATCATAAATGAGCTAAGAGGGCTTGACAAGGAGATTTCTCTGACAGAAATCAATGACAAGCTTCTCATGTGTTTCCCAAGCACATGGGACTCTAGAATTTGGGCCATCAGAGATTCTAGATGCCTTAGAGAGATATTAACTGATGCTCTCCTGGGAAAGCTCAAATCTTATGAGCTCCTATTGAAAAGCAGGGCTGGGTCAGAAGCCTATGAAAAGACACCAGCTTCTAAAGAAAGGACTCTTGCATTAAAAATTGTAGAAGAAGAGTCCTCCACCACTGAAGAGGAAATGTTAATCTCTTATCTAAGAGATTCAGAAAGTGGGTTAGGACAGAAGATTCCAGGAGGAGAGAGAAGAGCTCAAGCAAGCCAAGGTATGATAAAACTCCTAAATAGGAGGTTATCTGTTTTACTTGCAGGAGGCTAGGAAACATTTCTACTAAGTGTCCTAAGGATGAAAAGAATAAGAAAAATAAGCAGAGGAAGGAGCACAAGAAGAAATCTTTCATGAGAAAGGATAAGAAAGGAGGGAAAGGTTTCATAGCTGAGACCTGGAGTGATTCATACTCTGAATCAAGCTCCTCCTCATCTTATGATGAAGAAGAAGGTGGACCAGGAAAAGCCTGCTTAATGGCTCTGGAGAATTCCACTAGTGATGTTGAGGTAAGCATCTTTGGAGACTTTGACTTATCCTCAAAAGATTTTAAAGTATGTTCAAGGAATTCTGCCAAGATTTTATTAACAACCAAAAGGAACTTGAAACAATCAAATTAGAACTAGAAGAACGTAAGAAGGAATACTTGTTAGACATTGATAATTCAAACTTAGAGAAAGAAATCACAAAGGCAAAGGCCTTGGTGGACTCTTTAAATGGAAGGAGTCAAGAGATTAGAAATATCTCACAAAATCTCTCCAAGAGATTTGATCATCTTGATCAAGGATCACAACCATCCACCAGCACACAAATCCCTAGCAAACATGCATGGTAAAACCATATAGCATCATTTAGGTCCGCGTCCTGTGAAATTATTAATTATAATAACCCTAATAAACTCACCATATTTAATAAGGAAAACACTAATAATCAACTTGGAATATTAGGAAAACACCCCCTAGAAAAATCAAACTTAAACAATATATTTCTTAATAAAAAGAAAATACGTCGAATAGAACTCGACATAATATTATAAATACGTCGACTACAATTCGACGGAGCTCAGCATATGCGTCAACATCCATTCGAAGCAAACATGAGGATGCGTCGAATTATATTCGACGCAACCAATATTCTGCATCGAATTGCTATCGACGGAACTATGTAGGCACGTTAAATTACATTCGATGCAACTCTAAGACTGCATCGAATTCTTCTTGATGCATGGTCTCTGCAGAAAATTTCTCATCATCTAAACCTTCCTTCTTATCTATTCCTAGATGCTTTTATTGTGCTAAACTAAGACATATTGCAAGATATTACTAGCATAAAGATGCATCATTTCTTCACCTATGGGGGTATAATGGAAGACCTTCTCATTCTTTCATAACCTCATATGATGATAGAAGAAATAGACCCCAGCATGAGAGGGTCTGTACTAATGTTTAAACTAATGTACAGAGGGAAGGCTGTTCTACCACAAACCAGCAGTTGTATCTGGACAGTGGGTGCTCCATGCAAAAGATTTGCTGGAACAAAAGATTTGCTGGAAAATTTTAAGGCCAAGGAAGGGCCCATGATAATTTTTGGGAAATCCCACTCTGAGCAAACCAAAGGATATGGGCTGCTCAGGATTGGAGAAATCTCCTCTAAAGTAGCTTATGTTGAAGGGCTTCAACATAATCTGATTAGTATCAGTCAGTTGTGTGATGGTGAATACAAAGTTGTATTCACCAAGTCTTTGTGTCATATAGTAAGCTCTAAGACTGATCAAACGGTTTTGAATGGTCTCAGAAAAGGTAAGGAATATGTTGTAGACTTTGAGTATACAAAGTCTGAGATCTGCTTATTTAACTACCAATTAGAAAACAGTGAGCTGTGGCATAGGAGACTCAGTCACCTTAATTTTAAGACCATAGCTAAACTTTCCAAACTCAACCTAGTCAGGGGTTTACAAATTGGTAAATTCAAGAAAGACCACCCCTATAGAGACTGCCAATTAGGAAAGCAGATCAAAGCCTCATTCAAACCAATTGGTAAGAATGATTCTCCTAGAATCCTATTTCTATTGCACATGGATCTATTTGGTCCAATCTCCACTCAAAGCTTAGCAGGAAAGTCCTACACCTTCGTCATAGTGGATGATTTTTTTAGATTCAGCTGGGTGTTCTTTCTAAAAGCTAAGTCAGACACATTCAAGATCCTCTCAAGATTCATTAGACAGATTCAATATGAACTCAATACACAGGTTGGTGTGATCAGAAGTGATCATGACACTGAGTTTGAGAATCAGTTAATGTGTAGATTCTGTGAGGATGAAGGTATCAGGAAAATTTTTTCAGCTCCTAGAACCCCCCAGTAAAATGGGGTGGCTGAAAGGAAAAATAGAACCTTCATTGAATCAAGAAGAACATTATTAGCTGAATTTAATATGCCAAAGTCCTTCTGGGCTGAGGCAGTAAATACTGCAAATTATGTTCTGATTAGAAGTCTCGTCCACAAGACTAAATTGAAGACTCCCTATGAGCTGTTGAAGGGAAAAACACTTATAGTCTCCTACTTTAGAATCTTTGGGTGTACTTGCTTTATCATTAACAATGGGAAATACCATCTTGCCAAATTTGAGAAGAAGGCTGATGATGGAATATTCTTGGGATATTCTTCATCAAGCAAGGCCTACATGTGCTTCAATAAAAGCTCTCTCAAAATTGAGGAGTCCATGCATGTAGTTTTTGATGAGACTAACATAGTTTATAAGGGGAAGGAAACTTCCACCAGTCCTATTCTACAGCAAGAAGACCTGCTTGCAGAGCAAGTTGAAAGGATGAGCTTAGTAGATCATCAATCAGTATGTCAAGAAAAAGAACAACAGGAGATTGATACTGACTCTGGTGAGGAGTCTGCATTAGATGTAGAGGAAACAGCAGCACCTGTGGTGCCAACCACAGATACTGTTCCAGTACATGATGCTGATGTTACAACTATCTTTGAGCAAGTGACAACCCAGGAGGAAGAGCAGATCCTAGATCACTCAACAAGAACTAGGATGACTCAAAAAGACCATCCTTCAACTCAAGTGATAGGAAACTTGACCGCAGGAGTCAAGACAAGGAACCAACTCACAAGTGAGACTATGCTGCAGTGCTTTCTATCACTATATAAACCCAAGAAGTTTGAAGAAGCAGACAGTGACCCTAAGTGGATATCTGCTATGCAAGAGGAACTGACCCAGTTTGAGAGAAACAACGTGTGGACATTGGTTGAAAGACCAAAGAACTACCCAGTTATTGGCACCAAGTGGGTGTTCAAGAATAAAATGGACTCAATAGGGGTTATTATCAGAAACAAGGCTAGACTTGTAGCACAAGTGTACAGGTAAGAGGAAGGCATTGACTTTAACCAGACATTTGCCCCTGTAGCAAGGCTGGAGGCAATCAGAATGTTCCTGGCATATGCTGCCCACATGAAGATAAAAGTATATCAAATGGATGTCAAGAGTGCTTTCCTCAATGGAAAACTACAAGAAGAGGTGTATGTGGAACAACCACCAGGTTTTGTCAATCTGATATTGATTTTGCGGTTTTGAAATTTAGTGAAGGTTTGAGATTTTCTCCAAAACTATATCCGATAAAGGCAAGTGTACCTTATCGTCTATAGTATAGGATATTTAGGAATATCAAGGTCGTATTCCACGGGGCGCGTTGATTACTTCTACTTCGAGGAAAGTCACCATTATCTTATCGACGAAAATTTGAGGTTTGTTTTTACTTAACCAAAATTAAAACTAATTGCAAGCTAAATGAAAAGATCAAACATTGCATGAAAGGAAGGAGAAATTGACATTGCATGAAAGGAAGAAATTACTTAAGGAGAAAAAGAACATGAAAGAGGAAACTAATTTTTATTGAAAATAAAAAAACTATTACAAGCCTTAATTTAGAAGTGCAAAGCTAAGGAAAATGAAGGTTACAAGCTTAAGAAAACTAGTACATGAAAATTTAAAAACATTGCATGAAAGGAAATAAGAGAACATGAAAGCTAAAGAAAAGACATTAACAAACACTTGAAAAACTCACTCTCAGCTCTAACAGCACCTCCCCCACTCCAAAAATTATGAACCCTGGACTCAAGGAGAGCCTCTGAATTTATAGGCAAAAAAAAAAATTTCAAGTTACACGCCCTCGGTCACGGGCGTGACCCAGGGCGTGACTGCACTATTCACATCGGATCTGACAGCGGCGTGGGCTTTCTGGACGGCGCGGCGAAAAGTGGCATGTCACGGGCGTGACATGTTGGGTCACGGCCGTGACTTTGGACGGCTACATTAAATGCGGCGTGGGCTGGAATTCGGCGCGGAGGCGAAGCAGAGATCACGCGAGAAGTCACGACCATGACATGTGGGTCACGGGCATGACTTAGGTTGACTTCCCGACAGCATCTCCACGTCTCATCAGCAGCCAGCTGGGAAGATTCTAAAATTACACGCCCCTAGTCACGGGCATGACACTTGGTCACGGGCGTGACTCGTTGTGGTCTAGCTCAATTGGCGCGGCATCGACTTTGGACTGATCTTCAGGTTACACGCCCTTGGTCACGGGCGTGACTGAGGGTGTGTACTTGTCAATTTCTCCAATTTGTCCCAAAATTCTACAAAAATTAAAATTAAGCTAAATTGGAAACAGAATTTCAAAATAAACACTTATGACCTAGAAATGCCATAAAAAGGAAAATACAAATTATATATTTACAAAATTTTCTATTAAAAAGTTATAAAAATACTACTTATCACAATCCAACCTTTCCCTCTTTTGTATTTAGATTAGATAAAGCAATATATGTTCTCAAGCAAGCTCCAAGAGTTTGGTATGAGACCTTATCCACTTTTCTCCTGGAACACAAATTTGAAAGGGGAAGGTAGATAAAACCCTTTTCACAAGAGCACACAAGAACCAGCTACTTTTTGTACAAATATATGTGGATGATATTATATTTGGGTCCACAGATCAATCTTTATGCAAAAGGTTTTCTTACCTGATGCAGTCAAGATTTGAAATGAGTAGCATGGGGGAATTATCCTATTTCCTTGGACTCCAGGTTAAACAAAATCCAGATGGCATTTTCATATCCCAATCCAAATATACAATAGAACTCATCAAAAGGTTTGGTATGGAGATTGCCTCTATTATGAAAACCACCATGGCCACTAATGATGTCTTAGATAGATATGAACAAGGTAAGTCATTTGATCAGAAGACTTAGAGAGCATCCATTGGCTCTCTTCTCTATCTAACAACTAGCAGACCTGATATAATATTTGCTACCTGTATTTGTGCAAGATTTTAGGTTGACCCAAAGGAATCCCACATGAGTTCTGTCAAAAGAATTCTTAGATATCGAAAGGGTACTCCTGAGCTTGGCTTATGGTATCCAGCTGAATCTGGGTTTGAATTGATTGGATATTCAGATGCAGACTATGTTGGAAGTAGGTTGGATAAAAAAAGCACCTCAGGGACATGTCAGTTTCTGGGTGCTAGACTGATCTCATGGTTTAGAAAGAAGCAAACCACAGTCTCCACTTCTACAGCTGAGGCTGAGTATATTGCTGCAGGAAGCTCCTGTTCTTAAATCTTGTGGATGCAAAACAGTTGTTGAATTACATCTTTTCACTTGCCAATTCCACAATATATAATGACAGCTCTAGTGTTATATCAATTGCTTCCAATCCTATTCTCCACAGCAGAACTAAGCACTTAGAGATAAGACACTGCTTTCTCAGAGACAATGTAGAGAAGGGTAAGATTAACCTTCAATACATCTCTACTGACACTCAAAGAGCTGACATTTTCACTAAGCCTCTTGATGAAAGTAAGCACAAGTTCTTCCTTAATGCACTAGGGATGCTTGATGGAGCTTTGTAGGTTCACTTTATTATGTATACACAACTATTTTCAATAACAAACTATTGCTGGTCAAAACAACAAGAATCTTAAAGAGAATCATATATGTATACTAAAAGCTACGTCGAATACAAATCGACATAACGTCGAATTCTACTCAATGCAAGCTTCGAGAGCACTTTGGAAAAAAACCTTCGAATATCATTCGACGTAACGTCGAATTGCTATCGACGCTTACGTCGATATCATCATTGATGACTTCTTCTCGAAGCCATGTCGACATTAACTCGACGCTCCATCGACATTGATAGGTCACACACACTTCCATATTTTTGGCATGCTGAATTCCGCCTTTCTCGACATTGCTTCGACACATATTCCTGATCCTCTATAATTCAGGGTGTCCTCTGGTGATTCTACTACAGCGCCTCCCCCTGCGAAAGTTGTTGATTAAGAATTTGACACAACACCTGAATATTCTCCAGATCTTCCTGCAACGTAACAGATCCAATTTCAACACCAGCTCAGCCTCCTTGTCCACCACCTGCTCCAAGACACACAATTGCTCCTATCCTTCGAACTCCTATTCTTAAAGGAAGACCTCTTTATCAAGGTAGAGGAAGAGGAAGAAGGGGCAGGGGAAGAATACCAATCTGGGAACAATACACTAAGGAACAAAGGAAAGAGTACAAGAAGGATAAATCTTATTATAAGAAGTATGAAAAGGTTGAAATTCCAGAGATCATAATGAAGAACTATACTAATCCAGGACTGGATTAAGTATTAGAAGATATTAGAGAGAGAGAGAAAGGTATGAATATGAAGTAGCTCAAAAGGAGCTTCAAGATAAGAAAGACATATTAATTGATATACTAAAAATAAGGAAGGAAGTGGTTGAAAAGGAGGAACTGGCCAAGGCAATCCCTATTAAGTCTTCTTGGTTTGACTATTCAAGATACACTGCAAAGAACCCTCAAGCTAAAGTGCTTGAAGGAGTAGGAAAACTCCACAAAGGAGGTATTGGGTGTAATCCAAAAGAAGTAGTGCAGTTTTCTCAGAAAAGGAAGAAAGGGGAATAGTCACCTGAAAAGGAGAAGAAGATGAAGAAGATCATGTTCACAAAGGCATCAAATTCTGGGAAAGAAAAGGCAACCGTTTGTGAAAACCAAGCATTGCATGCTGAATCCAAATTAGAGGAAGATCCAGAATCAACTGATCTGAACCTAGAACTTATAAATCTAATGACAGCCAAGATTTTTGGGCTGGGCTTTACACTCATGGATGTTCATCCTAATACAGAAGTAGACCTGGAAAAGCTCTTCAAAGGCAATGGAAGGATAAAGAGGAATCCAGAGAAAGCCAATCAAGCAAATTTCAAATATGTGGAAAGAAAATACAGAAGAATGTATGAAGATCTATTCTTATTTCTCAAAGACAAGAAGTGATACTCACTCTGGGTAATCTATGATAATCTTGTGACTATCATTAATCTGTATTTGTGTTGTTATCAGATCATCTAGCTTACTCATTTTCTTATGTCTATACTGCTTTGTATGAAATGTTCTATTTATATGAAAGGATTGTGTAAAATTACTTTGAATAATTTGTAAAATTTGGTTAAGATAAATAGGGGAGATTGTTTGAAAAAACCCTGATATTTAACTTAACAAATTATATGAAAAGTGATTTTATCCCCTAGGATTAAATTACCCATTGTATAATGAGGGTAATCTGGTCATTAGATGTCTTAGGATATCATACTCAACCTAGGGTGTCAAGACCAGATCATGAGATGAATATTTGGACAAAGTTAATATTTGCGTCGAATAGAATTCGACGCAACATTGAGTTCATATCGACGCTACACTGATTAGAAGTCCAAGTGGTTCAACCCTCTTGTCAAAGTAACTCAAGTCGACGTTACATCGAATAGATATCGACGTAGAGGTTAGGGACTTATCGAAGTAACTTCAGAAGTCGACACTGCTTCTACTTCAACACGACGCAGAAGGCTATATCTATCGAAGCCATCTAAAATTGACGCAACGTCGACTTCATATTGACGCAGATAATGAAAGTCAGAGCCATGCTGTTCAACTCGACGGGTGCGTCGATAAGATATCGATGCAACGTCGACTAGCAGAGTTCAATTAGAGCACAGATGAAATCCAAGCTTCTCCTACAAGAACTCGAAGCTGTGTCGATAAGAGAGGAAGTGAATTCGACGCTACGTCGAATACAGTCTGTAAAAGTTTAACTTTTCAGCTGTCATTTTGATGCCTCTCTCATGGCCCACATTTTTCAAGACCGTTCTCCAACGGCCTAATAATTTACTGAAGTAGACGGAAGCATTGGAGACAAAGGATTTCTTGGAAGTATATTCCTCTTTGGTGGACGGGTCGAGAATTAATAATGGAATGAAAGAGAATGTCTATGGAAAAATACCTTTTCAGGTCTTACTAGAAAGGGAAGGAAATTGAAATTAAAGACAGTCTATAAAAGGATAGAGAAGAAAGAGAAGGATACATCACTCATCACAATCTGTTGAAAATGTTGAAGTGGAAGTTGTGAAGTTGGCGGTCTAGGGGAGACCGCGCGGTCTGGTCTAACCGCATGGTCTTGCGGTCTCCTCTGGCGGTCTGACCTTCTTGGTCTAGCCGCGGGCTTCTCGGCGTGACCGCCGTTCTTCTGTCTCAGGTGCCGAGGTGAGGCCGCGCGGTCTGGTCGTGTGACCGCATGGCGAGCTGGAGTTATCTCACAGTCTGGTGCTTGTGATCGCGTGGTGGGGGAAGCCGGTCTGATGGATGTCCGGTTTCTTTGTGGTGCGCGCGGACTAAGGTCTTCTTAGTCGAGCGGTCTCCTCTTCTGAGTTTGCATAAGCTGGTCCTTGGCGATCTGCTGGTATATGCGGTCTCCGGTTTGTGTTCGCATGGCGGGTCCTTCGGCGATCAGCTGGCATATGCGGTCACAGGTGGTTGATCAACTTGGCGGGCTGTTGTCCTAGTCGATCTGGTGTGTTCGCGGTCTCTGGAGGAAGTTGGGTGGAGAACACAGGTGGTGAGCATCATGACCGGGCGAGTTGTCTGATCGCTCGGCTTATGTTGAAGTCGGCGAGCTCACTAAGCAGGAGGATCTTTTGCTGATCGCGCGGGTTGACAGGTCTGGTCGCGCGGTCAAGGGGTGGTGATCCTATCTCATAGGGTGGTGACTGGATCAGGTCTCATGCCTATAAATAGGATCCACTGTAGCAGCAAAAATATCGCACCAAGTGTAAGTAGAACTCGCGGCTAGTTCTTTTAGTCTCAATTCTTGTGACCGGTCGGTCTTGCTGATTGAACTTCTTTTGTGCAGCTTCTGCAGATTGTGCGGGCAGCAGCGGTCATCTCCTCTTCTGAAGGTGTTCGGGAGGTCTCGCGGCATACAGTGCGGGTTGCCGGAGTTCGGGAGAATCAGTGGGAGTTCGCGGGGTTCTCAGTTGGTGTTGATCAAGTCGCTGGCAGGCAGTTCGGGCGACCTAGTTTTCTAGCCGGCGGACTGTGAGGTCGAGCGGTCAGGCGGTCTCAGTTTGTCAGACCGCTGGTTTTCCTTTCAGCTGTTGTTCTCTTCTGTTTTTTGTGTACTAGCGAAATCATGTCTCGCCATGTATACCTCACCCTGTAAAGAAGAATTTTTCTTATCAATAAAGATTGTGTTTGCTTCATGTGTGAAAGATTGTGTTTGCTTCATGTCGAGAGGAGAATATGGAAGGTGCGTCGACTAAGGTGCGTCGACTTCACTAGATACGTCGACAAGAAGTCAGAGTTACGTCGACATAGGTTACGTGAAATTCTGTTTGGAGTTACTTCGACTCATTCTGAGAGGAACGTCGACTACACTTCGACGTTGCGTTGAATACTATTCGACGCATATTTACTTAGACTAATTTTTCATTCATAGAATTTATATTCTACTCACTTTTAGTTGTAAAGATAAATCATTTCCCCAACAATCTCCCCCTATTTGTCTTAACCCTATTCAGGGAGAAATTGTACTAGCTTTTAATCAACACAGCAATGCATTTATATAGAAAAGAAATATGTTAGGTAATCAGAAGAAAATAAAATCATATACACAGACTTCATAAACAGTTTTTAAGCATGGAGGAAAAAATATAGAGTCTATCAACATTGTTCAACACATCACTCAGGAGGGGTAGGAGGAGTTTTTCTTTTCCTAGTGAATACTAGAGTTTTTACAGAAGAGAATTGCTCCTTCTCAGTAACAGGTGGTTCACTCAACTCCTCCTGAGTCACAGCAGTTTGCTCCCCCTGAGATGGAACTTCCTTTGAGCCTTCTACTTCTGCCTCTTCAGTTTCTTTCTCAGCTCCAGCTTCAATTATGTCAGCATTTGGCTCCCCCTGAGCTTCAGCTTCTTTTTCTTTCTCAACTTCAACATCAGTTTCCTTTTCAATTTCTGCTCTGCTAGCCAATCCTTGAAAGAGTACTACTTGTTGTGTAGCTTCTCTTGTTATAGAGAGTACATCTGTTATCTGGTCCTCAGTATGTAGCTCTGGTACTAATTCATTCCCAATTGTCTTAAGCAGTGCAAGACTATCAGCTTTTGAAGTAGGAAGGGACTTGTGTGAGAGAGATTTATGACTTGAGAGCTGCTCTTCATCTAATTTCTCCCCCTTATTGACCTTCTTAGCTAAGGAGGTTAAGAAAGACTTCGTCACTTTAGAGGAAGAGACAGAGGACTTCAAGCTTCGCACAGAGGCATTGACCCCATCTATTTGGGTTTGTATGTGCATGATAGAAGAGTGAAGTTGGGAGCAGTGTCCATCCAGCATTTCTTGAAATTTGTGGGCTGCTGACTGAATACACTAGATGATGAGAGTTTTAGTGGATGGAGATGGTTCAAGATGTGTTGGAGTAGGAGATAATGGTGGAGGTGGAGGTGATTAAGGTGGGGAGAGGACTGTATCATTGTGATGAGGTGAGTTTGATGGAGGAGGTGGAGGAATAGAGGAGGGTTGAGCAGGTGATTGAATTGGTAGTTGTGAAGGTGTAGGTAAGATAGGAGGTGTGAGGGTACTAGAAGCTATAGGTGTGGATGATGTTGGTAGAGAAGGGGTGTCTGTATGAAGAGGAGGAGGTGAGGATGGATAGCTAGGAGAGTTAGGAGGAGAGGGAGTCCTGTCAGGAATGGCACCAGGCTTGGGAATTTGCCTGGTCTATTTTGAGAAGAGGGTTATGGACATCCTTTTTCCAGGGGGAATGGGGATTCCTTTTGACCTACATAGGTCAGGGAAGGAGTGGAGCAGTACCTGACTCATGATCCTCATATAGGCATTCTCTTTGTGAGAATATTTGTAGCCTATAATTTTTAGTAAGCAGCTGGCCCAGTCAACCTTCTTTTTCAGCACAAGGGCCCCCATGATGTTCAGTTGCTGCTTGGGCACTGCATCATGGGCAGAGATCTTGCATAATAGAACTTTTCCTACTATGTCTTCCAATAGCCTATATTCCTCAGAAAAATCTATTTTCTTCAGGTGGATTGGTTTATCTTTGGAGAACTTCATGATGAGTAATAGATTCTTGGTTTCCTCAGGGGTGAGGTCCACAGGTTCATCATCTGATAAGGGAATGTTGATGAAGATTCATTTAGCTATTCTTAGAAAATAATTTGCTTTCCTTTTGATTTTAAAATAGAATAGTGTTGTTGTGTACCTGATGGAAGATCAAAGATGTCCCTAAGGTGTTCTGCTGAGATTAAGACAGGTGTCTCACAGAGTGTTCCTGTGATTTCTCCTTGCTCAGATATCTGAACATGATTCATTAACTCAGTGAGTTCTGTCTCTAGGATTCTGCATCTTATGGAAATGAGTTTGTCTAAGCCAGCTTCAGTGAAGAGAGCTATGATGCTCTTATAGTTTTCGGCGGCGGCTTGGAAAGATTCAAGATCAATATCGAAACCAGAGTTTATCTTGGGAGCCATTTAGGTCAGTGAGAGAGAAGAAGATGGCTGGACTGAGAAATAAGAAGGATGAGGGAAGCTCAGGAGTGTGCAGAATTTTAACTGAAGAGTCTATTTAAGTCAGGTGAAACGTCGATACGAGACACAACTCGAGGTTTATTCGGTACAGCAGTAGATGTGACCTAAAATATTTTAATATTGCCGCTCTTTTTATGAAGTCGACATTGCGTCGAGTGGAAGTCGATGCATGCGTCGGTATAGTCTGATAGGGTTTCCTATCGACGTATGCGTCGATTAAAAGATCGACGTGACTTTTACTTTGTCTAAAAGTTCCAGATTTTTCTTGAGAGATTATTTCTTCCTAATCCTAAGGTTTTCTAAGTCACCCTTGGACTAATTTTATAAACAATTGGATTGATTATGCCAACATTGTTTGGCAGTGTGGCCAATTTTATTACAGATATAACACCTAATTGTCTGTAAATTATGGGAATTTAAGTTCAGAGAGGGATAGAGATGTTGATTAGGATAGAGTTGTTGATTAGGATAAATTTTTTGATTAATATGAGAGTTTTGATTAGGATAGAAGTTTTGATCAGGATAAGAGTTTTGATTAGGATAGAAATTTTGATCAGGATGAAAGGGTCCTGAATGGGGGTTAAGATAGATAGTTTTTGAAGAGTACCTATGTCCTGTATTTAAGTTGCTCTGAGATTTTAGGCGTCGATATCTATTCGACATATGTTGAGAGTTGCGTCGATATATATTCGGCGCTTTCTCTAGATTGCACTGATCTGGAATTGATGCATGGAAATAGTTGCATCGATTGTAAGTCGACGTAATTTTATTCATGCGTCGATTTGAGGTCGAAGCATCTGAGAGATTGCGTCGATTATAGTTCGACGTATTATCATTCATACGTCGATATGAAGTTGACGCAATTGTGTCTTCACAGATTTTATTTTTCCCTTTTTCCATTTGAAGATTTATTTCTTTATGAATTGTTTCTTTTGGCCTAGTTTCCTTCTCAGAGGTAGTTTGAGAGTTTTCTTCTGAATGGTATGATGATGATTCATTAAGGTGGCTTTTCTCTTTGAAGGTGAGGTCTTCTGTATTTTGTGAGTCGTCTTCTAAGTTTGTTGATTTGATGGGTTTAGTGAATTTAACAGGGCTCATCCAAGCAGGTTTGGTAGATGGAAGTTGATGAGTCCTGATTATATACACCTTCATGGACTCATCCGGGCCATTATTTAGTCAATATCACGCACTTTAGCCTTATTATAGTTTATAATTGATAACCCATGCTAGGTGCACATTTTGGCCCACTTTGGTGTGTTTTCGTGTTTATTTCCTTTCATAGTACTCATATGTTGTTAAGTGCCACTTTCGGTGGCTAGATCTGTGTTTGTGCTGGAATAGGAGGCGTGCAAGTGTTCCCGGTGCAATTCTGCACAGGAACACTGCGCACGATCACTTGTTCTAGTGCGCACGACCAGTGGTCGTGCGCCACTGATCGTGCGCACTTAGTCCCTTTTTACGAGTTCTGTCTGGTGCAGTGCGCACGCCCATCAACTCCAGTGCGCACGACCACCGGTCGTGCGCCACTGTCCGTGCGCACTTAATAGTAATTTTATGAGTTCTGTCTCACCTATTGCGCACGACCACCGACGCTAGTGCGCACGATCAACGGTCGTGCGCCACTGGTCGTGCGAGCATTTTATTTTATAACTTCATCTCTTGCAGGTTCTGTCCAGGCAGTGCGCACGATCGCAGGATTCCAGTGCGCACGACCACTGGTCGTGCGCCAATGATCGTGCGCAGTGTTTAATCCAGCGCCTATTTAAGCGCCTGTTGCGATTTTAGGGCGATGATTCATTCCGGGAGCGGGATTTCTGTTCCGTACGCCGCCGACCGCCCCCTTGGATCGCCCCTACTTCATCTCCTACGCAAGGGGAAGCTTCCTCGGTCCATTCCTAGACATCCTCCATCGCCCGTGAGTGTTCTCCATCATCCGCAAGCCTCCAAGCAATCATTTTCGCTTTCCGCCCGGTGAGAAGAAGAAGAGACCTTGAGTCGAAGACGACGGAGCACGTAGGGAGATTGTGACAGCCCTCTACGCCGGAAGCATCGTCCGCCCGAGTCCGGAGGTAGCCCGACAACCTACCATTCCGGCCGTGAACGGCCGCTAGTCTTCACCGCCGGTTATCTCCTTCCTCTTTCCTTGATTGTACCCCTTTGAATCTTTTACTAAATGAATATTGTGATGTTTACTTGATGAGAATGAATGTTTCTGTGTTCTTATTCATGGGTTGGTTGTGATTCACCACGTTCAAGCGCACTCACTCACACACGCACGCAAGGCGTTTGCTCCGTGTTGGCAAGAGCTAATGACGGTTGTGAAGAGGTGTTTGCGACCCTCACTCTCTCACGCCTGAGTCCACTTCATTCGCCTCACGAAGCACGGCATCGCGGCCGTTGCATCCACCTCACGTTGCGAAGCGGTGTTCTCGACCCGCATCTCTTTTATTGTTGTTAAAATTAGGAAAACCAACCAAAAACCCCTTGCTGTGTTTGTGAAACGCTTGTGTAACAATATTCACTGCACGATTTGATCACCCATCCTGCATTCCTCAAGAGACCGACATCCGGGGAATTTATTCTCCACAATTATTACTTGACAGCGACCGGTGCACTTGCCGATGCGCATCAAGTTTTTGGCGCCGTTGCCGGGGACTGCAGACGTGATGAATTCGTCTGTGTGAAGCTTTGTTGCACAAGAATTTCCCTTTCTTTCACCTCTTTTGTTCACCTCTGTATTCGCAGCATGACCTCCATTCAGGAATGCATCTACCATGGAAGCTTAAACGATTTAAGGGATCAAGCAAAAAGGAACAATCATGACTTTGGGATCTCCGCCGACGTCATTGAGTACATGTATGGGAACTGCAAGTTCAGCGGAGATGAGCATGAAGATGCGGGGCAACACATGCGGGATTTCTTAGACATCTATTACACTTGTATTTTCAGTGGAGTTGAAAATGACCCACAGAAGATTCTGGCATTTTCATTCTCCCTGCACAAAAAAGCCAAAAGCTGGTATTGGGATACCCGGAAACGAGAGGTGATCACATGGAAACAACTCGAAGGGAGATTTTTACAAGAGTTTCAACATCGTACTCAAGCCTTGGATAAGTACAGGGAACTCATGACCTTTGAACAAGGGAAGGAGGAGACGTTAGACAATGCTTGGGAACGTTTCCAGTCCCTGCATAGGGGTTGTTACCGTGGTGATCTCTCGGAAGCTTTCTTAATTCAGATTTTTTATTTTGGAGTGCGGGAGAAATTCCGTCTTCTATTTGATGTGGCAGCCGGTGGGGCCCTGTTTAATAAATCGGGGAAGGACGCATGGGAAGTGGTCGTGAATATTGTTCACACCAGTCAGCATTGGAGTCATGTCATTTGCTCCACAAGTACTGCTGCAGTTAATGCCGTGACGCTCAAGGGAGCAGCGAATTTGGTGCCGCCTGATCAACCAGAACAGTTAGCAACCTTGGTGGTTGGGGTATTGAACAAAATAAATGACCAATCAGTCGCAATCCAACAGCTTCGCTCTACTATTGGGACTCTTTCTGATGTTGTTTCTGGACTTGCAATTCAGCATCCTGAGTCAGTAAATACCATGCGATTGAGAAGTGGGAGAAGTGTAGACAATCCCCCTCGACCGGAACCGCTTGCGGTTTCCACTGACAAGCCTAATGAAGACATCCACGAGAAGCCGACTCAGATTCATTTCGAGCCACACCCCGTGAGTGAGGCACAACCCTCGAAAAGCGCTGCTCACCCCCCATTTCCCCACAGGCTGCGCAACGAGAAATCCGAGAAGCAATTCCACAGATTCTTGGAAGTAATGAAAGGAGTGCAAGTGAGCATACCACTCATTGAAGCTATCTCTCAAATGCCGGGCTACTCCAAGTTTTTGAAAGACTTGATCTCGAAGCGGAAGCAGTTGGAGGGTCTCAAAACTATCGACCTCACCGAGGAGTGCTCCGCCATTGTTTCCAATTTACCCACAAAGTGCAAGGATCCGGGCAGCTTCACGATCCCTTGCAGGATTGGCCAGCACCGTTTCAGCCAGGCACTCTGTGACTTGGGGGCATCAATCAACTTGATGCCACTCTCTATCTTTCGTGAACTTGGTGCTGGTATCTTGAAGCCAACACAGGTAATGCTGCAACTCGCTGATCGGTCGATCAAGAAGCCATCAGGAATTGTCGAGGACCTCACAATCATTGTAAACGGTCTCGCTTTCCCAGCTGATTTTATCATTCTCGACATGAAGGTCGATACAAATGTACCCATTATCTTGGGGCGGCCCTTTCTGGCTACTGCTCGTGCTATTATTAATGTGGAGCAGGGGGAGCTCACTCTAAGACTGGGGGAGGATGCTATATCGTTCAATGTCCATAGCCCTTCGCAACTCTTTGAAATAACGGAGTGTGAGCCAGCAGAGGCACTTGAAGAATTCGATGGTCAGAACGATGTGGAGTTGGATGACCGCGAGGTGTGTTGGCAGCACAAAGACAAGGAGGAGGAGGGTGTTCACTCAAACCAGCCCGATTTGGCACATTCAATTGGAGAGCCCTCCAACGTTTCTGCTGATCCAGACCCTTGTTCGGCTCTCAAACAACTTCCGGACTCTCTCAAGTATGTCTTTCTTGGAGAAACAAACACGCATCCGGTGATTATCTCGGCAGCCCTCTCCGCTGCCAACGAAACTGCACTAGTGGGCGTGCTGAGAAGGTACCACAAGGTCTTCGGACGTTCTCTGGCTGACATCAAGGGAATCAGCCCCACGGTCTGCATGCATAAGATCCTCCTTGAAGATCAGTACAAACCGACAGCACAACCCCAAAGGCGGCTGAACCCGAAAATGCAAGAGGTTGTGAAGGCTGAAGTGATAAAGCTTTTAGATGCTGGCATCATTTACCCAATCAGCGACAGCAAATGGGTCAGTCCAGTCCAGGTGGTCCCAAAGAAGGGCGGGATCACTGTCGTTGCCAACGAGAAGAATGAGCTGCTACCGACCCGAATGATCACTGGGTGGAGAGTCTGCATTGACTACCGCAAGCTGAACGATGCGACGCGCAAGGACCATTTCCCACTCCCCTTCATTGATCAGATGCTAGAAAAGTTAGCAGGGCAGGATTACTACTGTTTCTTGGATGGGTACTCAGGGTACAATCAGATTTTAATTGACCCTTCTGATCAAGACAAGACTACATTCACATGTCCATCTGGTACCTTCGCGTTCAAAAGAATGCCATTCGGACTGTGTAATGCCCCCGCAACTTTCCAACGTTGTATGCTCGCCATTTTTGCTGACATGGTAGGGGATTTCCTCGAAGTCTTTATGGACGATTTCACTCTATTTGGCAGTAGTTTTGACAGTTGCCTCGCAAATTTGGCCAAGACATTGAAGCGGTGTGAAGACACCAATCTTATCTTAAACTGGGAGAAATGCCACTTCATGGTGCGCGAAGGAATCGTCTTGGGGCATAAAGTTTCCTGCGAAGGGCTTGAAGTGGATCAAGCGAAAGTTAGTGTCATCAGAAACCTCCCTCCACCCATGTCAGTGAAGGGCATTCGAAGTTTTCTTGGCCATGTGGGCTTCTATCGAAGGTTCATCAAGGACTTCTCCTCCATCTCAAAGCCTTTATCTCGCCTGCTGGTTAAGGACGTCCCATTCCATTTCGATGAAGCATGCATGCACGCCTTCGAAACTTTACGGGGGCAACTCATCTCAGCCCCAATTCTGGTGGCACCCGACTGGACTCTACCTTTCATTATCATGTGCGACGCAAGTGATGTGGCCGTAGGTGCTGTTCTCGGTCAAAAGAAAGACAAGACTTTTCACACTATCGCGTATGCCAGTCGAACTCTCAACAGTGCACAAGCCAATTATACCACCACGGAGAAAGAAATGCTAGCTGTGGTCTTCGCTTTTGAAAAGTTTCACTCATACTTGGTACTCTCCGAAGTGATCGTGTATACGGACCACGCCGCTCTCAGGTATCTTTTCAGTAAGAAAGAATCCAAATCGCGTCTGATTCGTTGGATTTTACTCTTGCAGGAATACAATCTGGAAATCAAAGATAAGAAAGGGGTGGAGAACGTGATTGCTGATCATCTCTCACGTTTGGAGTACGACACTCCTAATTGCGTTGTGGAGGAAACTGACGACTATTTCCCGGATGAAAAGTTATTTGCAATCACCACATCCTCCCCGACCGCACCTTGGTATGCAGATATTGCTAATTACTTGGCTTGTAGAACACTCTCCCCGAGTTTGTCCCCTCAGCAAAGACGGAAGCTTGTCTCCGACGCAAAATACTATTTTTGGGAAGATCCGCTCTTGTTCCACACATGCAGCGACGGGATTATTAGGCGTTGCATTCCGGAAGCTGAGTTTCAGTCTGTATTACAGCATTGTCATGACAGAGAGGCCGGCGGGCACTTCGGGGCCGTTCGAACAGCACGAAAAATCCTGCAATGTGGATTGTTCTGGCCGACCCTCTTCCGGGATGCCCATGCCTATGTCACCAAGTGCGACGAATGTCAAAGGACTGGGAATATTTCCCGGCGTGATGAGATGCCCCTTAATAACATGCTGGTTAGCGAACCCTTTGACGTCTGGGGAATAGACTTCATGGGCCCTTTCCCAATGTCTCATGGTAAGCATTACATTATTGTGGCAGTTGATTATGTCTCGAAGTGGGTGGAAGCTGAGGCGGTTGCCACGAATGATGCCAACACTGTGCTGTGATGGCGCGAATCTCACACACCGCTATAGGCGGTAGCTTGACTGCGACACGAAACGGCAGTGTACCGATCGTTCAAGTAATAAATGTTGGGAATAAATCCCCGAGTGTCGGTCTCTTGAGGAACACAATAAGGTGGAGTTTACTATTGAGGCAGGACTTGAGATCGAAGTCCTTAAATCGGATGGATTGCGGGGGAGTTGGGTTGGCTTTTGGAAAACAAAATAAAAGCTAACAACTACTCCTATGCAATGCCGCTATGCAAAGCTTCGCTTGGCGGGATGGAAACTAGGCAGGCCTTGAGCGCGCTGCGTCGCAAGGGCGGATGGACGAGAAGGCTAATGGAATCGAACTATGCAGGCCTTGAGCGCGCTGCTTCGATAGGCGAATGGATTACGGGCCGCGATGCCACGCTTCGGTAGGCGAATGGGCGAGTAGGCTAGTGGAATGAGGGTCGCACGCACCTCTTCGACAAGCACACCACTAACAATTGTTAGGGCGGCACAACACAACCAACAATCCACACCACAAGGCACACCTCAAAATAATAAGCAAGAATACTCAAATCACATAGACATAATCAAGTAAAAATGCTAATAATCAAGCACGCTTCATCATAATGTTAGATCTAGCTACATACACATCAATAAGAAGAGAACAAGGCAAGAAATCGACCGAATCCGAAGGCTCGTTGAAGATTCACGGTTGGAATCGCCGGGTTGTCAATCCGCGTCCAAGCTCGGTCCACAACTACGTCCGGGGTAGAGAGAGCTGTCACGACTCTCCAATGGACCCGTCTTCTTCGTGTCACGATCCGGTGGAGGTTGCCAACTTCCTCTTGCTCGATGGAGATAGCGGCTAGGTCTTCCTTTGGAGCTCTTGGATGAAGGAGGAGGCCGAGAGGAAACTCCGGCTCAAGATAGGCGTGAAGAGCAAGCCCGGAGCACCTCTAGATGGTGGGCGACGGTGGAGGGGCGAAACTGGGCGGAACCGGGCGGAAAACGGCGCTGAAAATCGGGGTCCTGACCTAAATCGCGAGCAGGGCTTTTATAGGCGCTGGAATTAAACAGTGCGCACGGTCAGTGGCGCACGACCATTGGTCGTGCGCACTGGAATCCTGTGATCGTGCGCTCTGCCTGGACAGAACCTGCAAAGACGGAAATTACAAAATAACATGTTCGCACGACTAGTGGCGCACGACCGATGGTCGTGCGCACTAGCGTCAGTGGTCGTGCGCAATAGATGAAACAGAACTTAAAAATTAATGGTCAGTGCGCACGAGCAGTGGCGCACGACCGGTGGTCGTGCGCGCTGGAGTTGATGATCGTGCGCATTACACCAAACAGAACTTATGAAAAAAGCGTTAAGTGCACACGATCAGTGGCGCACGACCAGTGGTCGTGCGCAATAGAACCAGTGATCGTGCGCAGTGTTCCTGTGCAGAATTGCACCGGAAACACCTGCACGACTCCTGTTCTAGCGTACAACCACAAATCCAGCCACTAAAAGTGGCACCGAACAATGCATGAAAACTACTAATGAAAATCAACATGAAATCACACCAAAATGGGCCAAAAGGTGCACCCAGCATGGGTTAACAAATATGAACTAAAACAGGGCTAAAGTGCAGTGAAATGACTAACTAAACGGCCCAGATGAGTCCATAAAAGTGTATATGATGAGGACTCATCACACCCCCAGACTTAACTGTTTGCGCGTCCCGAGCAAACGAATTCTAAGCGAACGGGGAAAGAAAAGTAGATGGCTTAAAACTACACTATAGAGTATCATGCGAAGTCGCATGCTCACGTGCATAAGAAAAATAGTAGAAAAGGTTTCTAATTATAACAACAGTTTATATATTTCTAAAAGGGTAAAAGCATATTACAACTACTCAATTGGTGAACAACAGTGAATCGTTCGGTCATGCATACGGAGAAAGTAAATAGAACGCTGAGACGAGCATTGCCCAAGATCGGGATGCGGGAAAAACTCCACTGAAATCCATCAGTGTCGGTGACCATAAGCTTGCCCGGTCACATTCTCTCCACGGCACTGGTTTGACTCAAATACGTGAATCAATAGGACTTTAGGTTTTAAATGGGGCTTGGGTTTAGGTGAGGATAAACAAAGATAAAAACGACGGCTCAAGCACTAAACCCAAATGAGCTAATGCAGGAAACTATCCTCATTCGCCACACAAACACGCGGGTACACAACACCCCCAGACTTGAACTTAACAGCATGGGTGTGTGCACCGCCTACTCCCAAACATAAATTTTTACACAGATTTTTCATTAAAGCTCAACTCCTTTTTCGTTTCTTTTTACTTCTTTTCTTTTTCCCATTTTTTTTTTCTTTTCTTTTCTTTTCAAAACATTTTCAGCAAATTTATCAATGTTGCACATCCACATATTCACAAAAGTATCACAACATCAACACCCCAACCCATGAAAATAATAAACAGCTAAAGCTCAGATTTGGGCGTGCGACTAGGATTGGCTTTTAGGCTTTGGTGAAATGAAAGTGGGGCTGAATCAAAGAACGGGTAGGCACAACTGGGCTAGCGAGGATAAAGCGGTAGGGATAGGCACAAAGGCTCAACCGGGCCAAAATGATGGCCTATATCACATTCACACAATTGACTAACCGTATACCCATGCTTCAAGAATCGCTTGGGGCAAGTTCTAGCCACCGAGAAAGATTCTCCTTTCTCCCGACTCAAGCAATACGAATCTAGCGATCGTTTACACACATCCCTATGCTACCGTTTGATTCACACCGGATTCACCATTTGAGTAGAGTAAACAACATTTACACTAATAAGAAAAATATAAAACCATAGCATAAAAAGAAATCTACTCTACACAAAATTCTATGCAACCGAGCACTCGACTAGGAGCACTACTAGAGTCAACATTTTACTCTGCTACATAATCCTAAGCCATCACCTAGATTTTCCCAAATAAGCAAAAGAATTAAATTCACAACAGAGCAAGCAAACAGATGAGTGCGCGCTCAAGTGGGTGAAGTGGTGTGTAATGATAAAAATATACTTCTGATATGCAAAAACGTGTACACGTGTAGTGAACACTCGGTACACTCCCCCCCAGACTTAAACTAAACAATATGCGCAAAATGCAGCTATAAAATTCGGAATAATGCTAGGGAAAGAGAGTACCCAGTGCTCAGAAATGAGCACACCAGAAGATTGGCGTGTAAACCTGGACTAAGCTGCAGCGTCCGTCATCCAGAAGAGATACCTGCAGGGGGTCAGCTCCGCAAAAACAGAAGAAAGTAGGAAACTGAAAAGAAAATACTACTGACTAAACATGATTAGATAAAAATAAAAATTGCAGAAAAGGAAGATAACTACTGGGGTTATTGTCATCCCAGCACGACTTATTTGGCATTTGTACAGTTCTAGCTAATGGGCCTATGAAAAGAAAAGTGGACAGGTAACTGTTCTAATATGCGTGTCGGTAGCGGGTACCGATACGGCGAAAGAACAGTCACGCCTCTACCCGAATATAAATAATACCTGCTTGACACAGGTAGAGGGAAAAGAAAGTAAGAAGAGGAGGAGGCCTGGTCCTCACTCATCTCACAAAACACCTCCTTGCCTAGCAAGGTATCGTCAACAGGGGGGCAGCAGGAGGCAAAGGCAATGAGTGGGGCTTCCTCTACGGAGGGAGGATCAACCTCCTCACATGAGAGGATGCATTCATCATTGACTTGAGCATCATGCTCCAAGTCCTCCTGATGTACCTGTGAAGACTCAACCTGCACAGGCTCAGATGAAGAAGGGGGGTCAGGAAATAAAAGAGACGAATGACATAAATAATCAAAAATCGGGGGAGTGGTCCCGGTCTCACTCCCATCAGGTTGGGGAAGTAAAATAATGTTAGCATTGTCATCAATGCTACAAGATTCGGCGGGATCAATGGTGGCCAGGCTTAGGATTTGGACTTCCTCCACCGGTGTTGAGGAAAACTCCTCTTCACCTAGAAGGTTGTCCTCCTCCATAGGAATAGGCACAACACTAAGATCAACAACCTCATCTTGCGACACATCATCGACAATGTCGTCAGAAACGAATGTAGAATGCACAATAGGGGAAAGAATCGAATCCACTAGAAGTGGTGGAGGCACATGGAGAATTGGCTCAGCAATGTCGGTGCATAGATCAGCCGCACATCCGGTGACCGTATCCATGCCATACCCTTCAAAATGTGAAGGTGACAAAGACACATAGCCGGATGTCGAAGGTGTGCTGCCAGAGTTAGGAGTTGGGACGATCCGGATATCCGGCTCGTCATCCTCATCCAATTGGTGACGAAAAGCAGCACAATCCTTCAGGGCGTGATCTGTGCTCTGACAAAACTGGCACTGCCTAGCAGGCTTCTTTGGCACAGCGGGTGCTGAAGCCGAAAAGAAGTAAGACGGTAATGGCTCAGCAGAGTAGCCATAAGACTTACGCGCACCATATGGAGTATCAGACGGAGTCGATGCTCTATATGCTGGGCGAGAAGAATTATGCCTACTATTCTCCGTAGGGCATTCATCACTAGAGTGGGAGGAAGCTCCACACCAACGGCAACGGAAATTGAGATGTGCCCACATAATGTGAAGATAATACGATTCAGACAAAATGTGCAAAATACTACACCTAACAAAAATTTACTAAAGCAACCTAATAAAAACAAGAAAATGGAATAAAAAGAACAGAAATAAAATAACAGAAAATGCAATTTACAAATGGAAGGGCTTTTCTCTCAGGTTCTCCCTCTCCAGAAGACTCACACGACTGTGTTCCCCGGCAACGGCGCCAAAAACTTGATGGCGCGAATCTCACACACCGCTATAGGCGGTAGCTTGACTGCGACACGAAACGGCAGTGTACCGATCGTTCAAGTAATAAATGTTGGGAATAAATCCCCGAGTGTCGGTCTCTTGAGGAACACAATAAGGTGGAGTTTACTATTGAGGCAGGACTTGAGATCGAAGTCCTTAAATCGGATGGATTGCGGGGGAGTTGGGTTGGCTTTTGGAAAACAAAATAAAAGCTAACAACTACTCCTATGCAATGCCGCTATGCAAAGCTTCGCTTGGCGGGATGGAAACTAGGCAGGCCTTGAGCGCGCTGCGTCGCAAGGGCGGATGGACGAGAAGGCTAATGGAATCGAACTATGCAGGCCTTGAGCGCGCTGCTTCGATAGGCGAATGGATTACGGGCCGCGATGCCACGCTTCGGTAGGCGAATGGGCGAGTAGGCTAGTGGAATGAGGGTCGCACGCACCTCTTCGACAAGCACACCACTAACAATTGTTAGGGCGGCACAACACAACCAACAATCCACACCACAAGGCACACCTCAAAATAATAAGCAAGAATACTCAAATCACATAGACATAATCAAGTAAAAATGCTAATAATCAAGCACGCTTCATCATAATGTTAGATCTAGCTACATACACATCAATAAGAAGAGAACAAGGCAAGAAATCGACCGAATCCGAAGGCTCGTTGAAGATTCACGGTTGGAATCGCCGGGTTGTCAATCCGCGTCCAAGCTCGGTCCACAACTACGTCCGGGGTAGAGAGAGCTGTCACGACTCTCCAATGGACCCGTCTTCTTCGTGTCACGATCCGGTGGAGGTTGCCAACTTCCTCTTGCTCGATGGAGATAGCGGCTAGGTCTTCCTTTGGAGCTCTTGGATGAAGGAGGAGGCCGAGAGGAAACTCCGGCTCAAGATAGGCGTGAAGAGCAAGCCCGGAGCACCTCTAGATGGTGGGCGACGGTGGAGGGGCGAAACTGGGCGGAACCGGGCGGAAAACGGCGCTGAAAATCGGGGTCCTGACCTAAATCGCGAGCAGGGCTTTTATAGGCGCTGGAATTAAACAGTGCGCACGGTCAGTGGCGCACGACCATTGGTCGTGCGCACTGGAATCCTGTGATCGTGCGCTCTGCCTGGACAGAACCTGCAAAGACGGAAATTACAAAATAACATGTTCGCACGACTAGTGGCGCACGACCGATGGTCGTGCGCACTAGCGTCAGTGGTCGTGCGCAATAGATGAAACAGAACTTAAAAATTAATGGTCAGTGCGCACGAGCAGTGGCGCACGACCGGTGGTCGTGCGCGCTGGAGTTGATGATCGTGCGCATTACACCAAACAGAACTTATGAAAAAAGCGTTAAGTGCACACGATCAGTGGCGCACGACCAGTGGTCGTGCGCAATAGAACCAGTGATCGTGCGCAGTGTTCCTGTGCAGAATTGCACCGGAAACACCTGCACGACTCCTGTTCTAGCGTACAACCACAAATCCAGCCACTAAAAGTGGCACCGAACAATGCATGAAAACTACTAATGAAAATCAACATGAAATCACACCAAAATGGGCCAAAAGGTGCACCCAGCATGGGTTAACAAATATGAACTAAAACAGGGCTAAAGTGCAGTGAAATGACTAACTAAACGGCCCAGATGAGTCCATAAAAGTGTATATGATGAGGACTCATCATGCTGCACTTTATCCACAAGAACATCTTCTCCAGGTTTGGGACGCCGAGAACTATCATCAGCGACGGCGGGAGTCATTTTTGCAATAGACAGTTTGTGCAGCTCATGAAAAAGTTTGGGGTCCATCATAAAATTTCTTTGGCTTACCACCCCCAAACATGCGGGCAAGTCGAAGTCTCCAACCGCGAGCTCAAGCGAATAATTGAGAAATCAATACATTCAAATAGGAAGGAGTGGGCTAAGAAGGTCGATGACGCATTATGGGCCTACCGGACTGCGTTCAAAACACCCATTGGAATGACTCCGTTTCAATTAGTCTATGGCAAGGCATGTCACCTCCCTGTAGAGCTGGAGCATAAAGCATTATGGGCTACCAAACTGTTGAACATGGACATTGGAGCCGCGGCCGAAGTGCGTCGGTCCCAACTCAACGAGTTAGAGGAGCTCCGTCATTTTGCTTATGAAAATGCTCGCATCTATAAGGAGAAAACGAAAAAATGGCATGATCAGCATATAATTCCTAAGGAGTTCAAAATTGGGGACCAGGTGCTGCTCTACAACTCCCGTCTCCGCCTCTTCCCAGGGAAGCTTAAATCGAGGTGGAGTGGTCCTTTCTCCGTGACCGATGTCTCGCCTTTTGGTGCCATTGAAATATCTGGAGATAAGGGGGACAAGTTTAAGGTCAATGGACATCGGCTGAAGTTATATGATGGCGCCACTATTAACAAGGAGCGTCAGTTGTTGACATTGGGAGATGGACTTCATACAAGCACCGGCAGCTGATTTCCTATTCTTGTCTCTTATCTTTTGTGTGAAACTCTAGTTCTGAACTTTTTCTTTTTAAATTCCTGCACTCTTTATAAACAATGCTAATACAGGTATTTGGTCCAGCTTAAGGACGTTAAATGAAAGCGCTACTGGGAGACAACCCAGATTTCCGTTTTTTTTTATATTTCCTTTTCCTAGTTCAGTTTTTGTTTTTGCTTTTGTTGTTTTGAGTTTTGCTTGCAGGTTTTGTGTTCGATGGTGGATGCTGCGGATTGTCTTGATTTTAAACGCCATTCTTCTGGTATGCTCACGTGCTGAGCATTGGGTAACTTCTTCCCTAGCTTTCAATTTTGATTTTCACCGTCATATCATTATGTTGTATGGTTTTGATTAAGTCTGGGGGAGAGCCGTTTCTTTGTCACCCACTGCACATGCTCATCTCATTTGCATACTAGAAGTATTTTAATTTCAGTTATTTAGTATCGTTCATCTTCACACACCACTTCACCCACTTGAGTGCGTGCTTTCTTTTGTGTTGTTCCGTTTAAACTAGTTTGGTTGGAATGTGAAATAGGCTATTAACACAGGAATTATTATTTGGAGCGCAGTGTCGACTCATGTAGTGTTCTAGTCGCTTCGCATGCTATAGTAGAATTTGCGTAGAATTAGATTTTCTTTATGCATTTAATTTATGTGCAGTATCTCTGCGTAAATTTAGATTTAATGTACTCAAGTGGTGAATTCGAATGAAATTGATGATAACCCGGTGTTGTGTGTGTGCGGTCGCTAAACGTGTGTTGCTCGAGTCGGGAGGAAGGTTTATCTTTCTCGTGGGCTAAGAACTTGCCCCAAGCGACTCTTGAAGCATGGGTGAGAGCTACTTGTTGAGTCAAGCATGATGTAGGCCACCATTTGGCTAGTTTGAGCTTTGTTATTCCATGCCCCTTTCATTCGCCTTTGCAAGCCAAATTTGTGCCTACCATTTTTATGTTCAGCTCCTCCTCATCCACCAAAGCCTGAAGCCTATCCTACGCCCGCAACCAAAAAAATGTTTTAACTGTGCTCATAATTTCCAACTTGTGTGGTGTGTGGTATCATTGTGTTTTGAAGAGAAAATATTGTCAATCCGCTGATTTTGAACCAACTGGAGGTTGCTTGAAAGAAGAAAAATATATAAAAGAAAAAAAGAAGAGTATCCTGAAAATAATCCTCCCAAGCTAAAGAGAAAAATCTGTTGGTATTTGTAAAGTAGGCTGTGTGCACACCTGGTTTTCATGATAGGTCTGGGGGTGTGTCACACGAGCATTGTTGTTTGGTTTTGTAAGGTGCAGTGTGCCGTTGGCTCATTTGGGTTGCGTAGCCGTCATGTTTATCTTTGCATATCATTCCGTAACCTAAGCCCCGTTTTAATCCTATAAGTCCTACTGATTTGATTTGCGAGTTTGCTAGCGCCGTGGAGAGAGTGTGACCGGGCAAGCGTATGGTTCACGACGTTGATGGATTTCAGCGGAGTTATTCCTAAGCCCCGATCTTTTGCAACACCCGCCTCAGCGTCTCGTCACTTCCATACCGGGCATGATCGTCAAATTCTTCATAATTCACCCACTGAGTACAATTAAATCTTTGATTACGCTTTAGTACTTACGTAAATTAGTTAGCATAGCTAGAATCTTCTTCTACTAGAATTCCTACTCGCATGCGTATGTTACTTCGCACTGTACTCCCCTGCGTAATTCGCTATTTTAATTGTCTTTTTCAACTTCCGCCGGATTCGTTTGCTCGGGACGCGCAAACAGTTAAGTCTGGGGGTGTGATGAGTCCTGATTATATACACCTTCATGGACTCATCCGGGCCATTATTTAGTCAATATCACGCACTTTAGCCTTATTATAGTTTATAATTGATAACCCATGCTAGGTGCACATTTTGGCCCACTTTGGTGTGTTTTCGTGTTTATTTCCTTTCATAGTACTCATATGTTGTTAAGTGCCACTTTCGGTGGCTAGATCTGTGTTTGTGCTGGAATAGGAGGCGTGCAAGTGTTCCCGGTGCAATTCTGCACAGGAACACTGCGCACGATCACTTGTTCTAGTGCGCACGACCAGTGGTCGTGCGCCACTGATCGTGCGCACTTAGTCCCTTTTTACGAGTTCTGTCTGGTGCAGTGCGCACGCCCATCAACTCCAGTGCGCACGACCACCGGTCGTGCGCCACTGTCCGTGCGCACTTAATAGTAATTTTATGAGTTCTGTCTCACCTATTGCGCACGACCACCGACGCTAGTGCGCACGATCAACGGTCGTGCGCCACTGGTCGTGCGAGCATTTTATTTTATAACTTCATCTCTTGCAGGTTCTGTCCAGGCAGTGCGCACGATCGCAGGATTCCAGTGCGCACGACCACTGGTCGTGCGCCAATGATCGTGCGCAGTGTTTAATCCAGCGCCTATTTAAGCGCCTGTTGCGATTTTAGGGCGATGATTCATTCCGGGAGCGGGATTTCTGTTCCGTACGCCGCCGACCGCCCCCTTGGATCGCCCCTACTTCATCTCCTACGCAAGGGGAAGCTTCCTCGGTCCATTCCTAGACATCCTCCATCGCCCGTGAGTGTTCTCCATCATCCGCAAGCCTCCAAGCAATCATTTTCGCTTTCCGCCCGGTGAGAAGAAGAAGAGACCTTGAGTCGAAGACGACGGAGCACGTAGGGAGATTGTGACAGCCCTCTACGCCGGAAGCATCGTCCGCCCGAGTCCGGAGGTAGCCCGACAACCTACCATTCCGGCCGTGAACGGCCGCTAGTCTTCACCGCCGGTTATCTCCTTCCTCTTTCCTTGATTGTACCCCTTTGAATCTTTTACTAAATGAATATTGTGATGTTTACTTGATGAGAATGAATGTTTCTGTGTTCTTATTCATGGGTTGGTTGTGATTCACCACGTTCAAGCGCACTCACTCACACACGCACGCAAGGCGTTTGCTCCGTGTTGGCAAGAGCTAATGACGGTTGTGAAGAGGTGTTTGCGACCCTCACTCTCTCGCGCCTGAGTCCACTTCATTCGCCTCACGAAGCACGGCATCGCGGCCGTTGCATCCACCTCACGTTGCGAAGCGGTGTTCTCGACCCGCATCTCTTTTATTGTTGTTAAAATTAGGAAAACCAACCAAAAACCCCTTGCTGTGTTTGTGAAACGCTTGTGTAACAATATTCACTGCACGATTTGATCACCCATCCTGCATTCCTCAAGAGACCGACATCCGGGGAATTTATTCTCCACAATTATTACTTGACAGCGACCGGTGCACTTGCCGACGCGCATCAGTAGTGAACTAATTGAAGGATCAGCTCCTAACCCCAGATTCTTATGTCTGATTATTTGTTTTTCAGTGATTTCTTTAAGTGTTTGGCTTCTGACTTTTATAGATTCTTCAAAAGCTTTTGTCTGGGATACCTTATTCTTAAGAAGTTGATTTTCTATTTTAGCATTATTTATTTCCTTTTCTGTTTTACAGATTCTACACCTAAGTTCATAATTTTTTGAACATGTATCTTCTATTTTTCTCATATTAATTTGTTCTTTAAGATTCTTAATTTCTTGTTTAGCTTTTAGTTGATCTAAACAGAGTCTTTCAAAATCATTTTTAAAATCTTCACAGAGAAAATCTATTTCATCCAAAATGCTTACCTCTCCCTTATCCTCAGATTCCTCTATGAGAATAAGGCTATTTGCTGTTGAAGAGATGCTTCCTTCTGATCCTGTTTCACTCCATGATTCAGCAATACATTCTTCTTCTGTGCTTCCAAGAGCCATTAAGCATAGATCTTCTTGCTTAGACTCTTCATTGTCACTTTTGGATAAAGTGCTGTCTTCAGAATCTGTCTCACTCCAAGCTAATGCAATGAAGCCACTTTCTTTCTTCTTCCCCTTTTTCTTGGGATCTTTCTTTTTCAGATCTTTCTTTTTCTCAGCATTCTCTGGACATTCTGGAGCAATATGTCCAGTTTTCCTGTAGGAAGAACAAATAATTTCTTTAGTAGGAGTCTTATCATACCTTGGTTTTGACTCTCTCCTTCTAGATCCATCTTTCCTGACCCATTTCTTGAATCTTCTGGCCAGGAGGCTGAATAATTCTTCTTCAGTAACAGAAGTTTCCTCTTCTGTTGCTTTTAATGCAATATTTCTATCTTTTGAAGAGGTTGGAGTGTTTTCCCTTCTTTCCTTCTCTTCTCTGGTTTTCAGTAGTTGCTCATAGGATTTGAGTTTTCCTAAGAGAGCATCTGTTGGGATTTCCTTTTGTCCTCTTGTATCTCTTATTGCCCATATTCTTGAGTCCCATGAACTTGGGAGACTCATTAACAGTTTGTCATTGATCTCTGTGAGAGAGATCTCTCTATCCAAGCTCCTTAATTGATTGATGATCAGACTGAATCTGTCATACATTTCAGATATGCTTTCTTCATGCTTCTTTTGAAAGTTCTCATATTGGGAGATCAATAGAGCCTTTCTATCTTTCCTTTCATCAGCACTTCCTTCTACTATCTTTGTAAGAGCCTCCCAGATTTCTTTGGCTGATTCACAGTCAACAACCTTTTGAAAGATTTCATCTGAGAGGGTTGAGACAAGAATGTTCACAGCTTTTGCATCACTTGTTCCTGCCTTCTTCTCTTCAACTGTCCACTCAGCCCTTGGGACAAGTGCTTGAGTCACTTTACCACTTGAGTCCTTTCTATAGGGCTTGGGAGGACCTGTCAAAATAACATTAAACAAATCTTCATCAATAGAGTTCATATAGATCCTAATTCTTGTTTTCCAAAGTGCAAACTTATCAAGGTTGCAAATTGGTGGTCTGGTGGAAGCATAATCTTTGATTTGTGCCATAAAAAAATAGTTTTCAGAAATATATATATATGAGGTATGATCTTTTTGATCAAGGAGTTACCCTTTTTAGATCAACCTCCCTCTGATACCAATTGAAAGTGCACAGTTAACCTCACTAGAATTCTCTAGAGGGGGGGGGGGGGGGGGGGGGGGGTGAATAGAGATTTAAAAATACTTTGTGCAAAGTTAACAAATATATATATATATATATGTGTAAAAAATCACAGATTTAAGCTTCCCACACACACCAACAAGAATTAAGCAAGTAAAGAAAGTAAGATAGCAAAATGAAAATCACAGCACAACACAAAGAAATATAGTGGTTCCCCAAACTTTGGGTAGTCCACTCTTCTACCCCCTTGGTAGGAATTCACTATCTTGCACTGAGTCTTTTGATAAGGAGACTCTTAGAACCAGTCTGAGTCTTTTGATAAGGAGACTCTTAGAACCACTACAACTAAATTTTTTAAGAGAGATTCTAAAAACTCTTTTACACAATTTGAGAGTGAAATAAGAATAAGAAGAAGAAGTAGAAGAAGTAATTGAAACAAGAAAGAATCTTCTTCTTAGTAAGAAGATTAGAAGCACAAGAAATAGTGAATGAAATCTCTCTTCTATAGTGAGAAGGAGATTGTAGGCCTTTCTCCTTTTCAATGAGAGCTTTCAGAAATTGCAGCAGTATGGCTTCAGCACACTATCACTTCTCTCAGCTTATCTCACTTTTCTCTTGGGAGCTTTTCCTCTATTTCAAATGTATGGAGTGGATCACTTCTCTTTCTTCTCTGCCGACTTCTCTCTTATTTATAGCTCTGTTTATTCAAAGAATACTATAGGAGAATAATCAATTAGCAGACAGAGAAATAGTAAGAGAGAAAAGATTCCATAATCAATATTTCTGTAGAAGGAAAGAGATCATTCTGATTTCAAATAATATCCATAATAAACTTAATCAGTTTTGCCAAGAATCATTTAGAAGGAAAGACTGATCCAGAACGGCTATAAAAGAATAATATAATTCCATAAGAATCAGATCTACAGAAAGAAGGAAAGAGATCTAGCGTGTTTTGAAATTGACATAGAAATCGACGTACGTCGATTACCAATCAACGGAAGCGTCGATTTCAGACTGGATGGATGTCGAGAGGAGAATATGGAAGGTGCGTCGACTAAGGTGCGTCGACTTCACTAGATACGTCGACAAGAAGTCAGAGTTACGTCGACATAGGTTACGTCAAAATCTATTTGGAGTTACTTTGACTCATTCTGAGAGGAACGTCGACTACACTTCGACGTTGCGTCGAATACTATTCGACGCATATTTACTTAGACTAATTTTTCATTCTTAGAATTTATATTCTACTCATTTTTAGGAGTTAAGATAAATCATTTCCCCAACAATGTGCTTCTAGTTGTTTAGCTTGAATTTTTAGTTATACAATTCCTGCTCACTCCTAGATCTTGGAAAATTTCACACTATCAGTCATCTTCTTCTAATTAGGGTTTCTCTTCTTCTTCCTCCTCTCTCAGGAACCCTAACAAAGAAAAGAATAGAAAGAGAATGCAGTTGTTCTTCATCTGATAGAACAAGAGATCTAAAAGCTGCTCTTCATCACTATCATATAGCAGCTAGATCTCAATCATCAGAAGTTCAAAGGATCTGACAAACAAAGCCTCTGCAGTTCATCACCATCTAAAGCAGAGGTTAATCAAGAGCAGATTTTGTGGAACATCTGATAGACTGTTCTTCAAACAGCCATCTCACGAATTTTGAGAACGGAATTCCTTCAACATTATCCCTTCTTCTTCTCATTCTATTTTCTGTTAAAGAGTTTTATTAATCCCTCTTCTAAGGATTCAGCAGTTTAAGATCTCCTTATCAAAAGATCTGGTGGTTCAAGATCTCCTTATCAAAAGATCTGGTGGTTCATGATCTCCTTATCAAAAGATTAGTGGTTCTAAGAGTCTCCTTATTGAAAGACTCTGGCACTGCTGGTGCATTCCTACCAGGTGGTAGAAGAGAGGAGTACCCCACATTTTGGGGAACCTCTATAAAATTCTTTGTGTTTGTGTAGTGATTTTTTGTGCTGTCCCAATCTTCTATTCAACATTTTATTTCCTGCATTTTACTTATTCTGCATGTGTTGTTAAGCATAACTCCTTAGTTTAATTTATTGTTAACACAGTTAGGATAGAAATATTTTAAATCTCTATTCACCCCCCCCCCCCCCCCCCTCTAAAGGATTCTCAGAGGCACACTGTGCACTTTCATATATTATTACTCCAACAATACAATTATATTCCTAATATATTTTCACCAATACAAATCCTATCAAGTTCCAGTTCTTTGCTCTTGTGGTTGCTCACTACAACAAATATGTCAATTAGAAACAAAAAAATAGGAAGGAAATTAATAAAAGTTCTTGCAAATATCCCCCATTTGGAGGATCCAAATTCTTTAAATCTTAATTGTGTGTGGATTATTTCTTCACTTCCTTGTGTTGTGGGAGTTTCCTTAATCATCTACTTCATCTTTGAGTGACCCATCATTATTGATGAACTAGAGTTTCTTGCTTGAGGGAGGAGGGCATAAACTTGAATGGAGGGTTAAATGAAATATAATTCTAAATCACCTTACTCTAATCAATAGTCCTGAATGAACTTTATAAACTTCATATCTCTTATAAATTAACGTCACCAATGCATCAAGAAAGTCTCATTGGGCGCCAAAAGTAATGTCACTATTCTTAGTCATTTTGTTCATTAATTATGGCTGAATATCACGATCAGAATTCAAAAGTTATCACCCAAATGATAATGAAGAAACAGTCAGAGGGATGACTTGTAACTTCAATTCTCACAATATTTGTTAGAATCTTGCGATGTACAAGTGATATGCTCCTCATAAATGGATAAATGTTGCATGGGGTGCGATTAGCAGAAACTCCATCATAAGAAAGCAGAAATAATAGAAGAGAAGTCTGAACCATATCAAGGAAGGGAAGGAGTCCGCCGGCGCGCAGTTCACGCCCTGTTAGAGTCGGTCAAAGCCCAAAGACCGGACCCCACTATTGGGGTGTGGTTAGTCAACACCCCACAAAGTGGGTTGCGGACAGCTCGCTCCCTGCCTGAGGGTCAAGCTGCACCATCTCCATAGGGGGGTGCAGCCAAACCGCACCCCCCCTTCATGAGGGGGTGCGGCCGAACCGCACCCCCCATAGGGGGTGCAGCCAAGGCGCACCCCCTATGATGGGGTACGACCAAACAGCACCCCCATGGGGAGAGGGTGCGGCCTAGCCCCTTCCCGCTAGGGATGCGGCTGAAACCGCATCCCCCTTTAACAAGAGGAGTCAGAGATCATTTTCCCCTTAGTGGTACGATTCCCCCACGCTTCCACGGTCATGGAGCGCTCAGAATACTTCTGAGCACATTCAGGACGCCTCTGTGTTCGTTGCACGCTCAGAATGCTTCTGAGCGCGCTCAGAACACTTCCACATTTCTGACATGCTCACATTTTATCTTTCTAATTTCTCAGATTTTAGGAACCGTCCATCGTCTTTTTTACCTTCAACGAAGCTGCCCGAACTGCCCGAACTGCCCGAACTGCCGGAAGGGTGAGACTGTCATTTACGAAAAATGGTGATCCAGGTGCCCCAAATAGGCAAACGCGATTCATTTGTATGGTAGTTACGGTGGTTACAACGATGAAATTACCAGGCTACCCCTGCCCAAAGCTATAAAAGGAGCCAAGAGCTTTCATTTCAAGACACCTTGCCTTCTACACCCGGGAGAGCTCTGTGGAAGATTTCCCTTGAGTTCTCCTTCGGTGCTCGAAGATCCCCTTCACGCTTCGAAGATCTCCTTCGAAGCTTTGAAGATCTCCTTCAGGTCTCGAAAGGTGACTCGACATTCTCACTTTTATTCTCACCAGCATTCTCACTTTCGTTCCCAGGACAGTTCTCAGAAGAAATATTTAGCTTTCCGAGAGGCAGTCTGTCGCCTTCGAGCTCCCTCGCTCTCTCTCATTGTAACGAGCAGTGGCCTATCGTGCTCGCATTCTTAGAACCTGATTGTAACTCTTGGGTATATTGTCCTCAATATTACCTTGATTTGAAGAGGCATCACTCTCAATTTTAAGAAAATATTGTATTTAACAAAGCTATACTTGTGTAGGATATACAGGCACAGGTGACTCAAAAGGAAGGGCCAAACATGGCCTTAGATAAGAAGAAATCATCTACAAGGAGATGAAGATCTGTCTCAGCATAACCGCTGAGACGATGGGTCAGAACCGCTGAGACGAGGAGCCGTCTCAGCGGATCCACTAAGAAGGAGACTGGAGCAACCGCTAAGAAGGGGACTAGAGCTGCCGCTGAGACTGGAAGCTGTCTCAGCCCAACCGCTGAGACTGGATGCTGTCTCAGCCCAACTGCTGAGACAGATCCAAATGTGTTGACGGGTTCTACTTTTGGCGCAAATAACAATTAAGAGGGAAAAGCAAGTCCAATCTGACCCATACTGTGTCAGGAGGATCGATATAGCCATTGAAGCCTTCTGGAGGTATAAAAGAAGAAGCTAGGGCACAACAACAAGTACTGTTGATGAGTCCTGATTATATACACCTTCATGGACTCATCCGGGCCATTATTTAGTCAATATCACGCACTTTAGCCTTATTATAGTTTATAATTGATAACCCATGCTAGGTGCACATTTTGGCCCACTTTGGTGTGTTTTCGTGTTTATTTCCTTTCATAGTACTCATATGTTGTTAAGTGCCACTTTCGGTGGCTAGATCTGTGTTTGTGCTGGAATAGGAGGCGTGCAAGTGTTTCCGGTGCAATTCTGCACAGGAACACTGCGCACGATCACTTGTTCTAGTGCGCACGACCACCGGTCGTGCGCCACTGATCGTGCGCACTTAACCCCTTTTTACGAGTTCTGTCTGGTGCAGTGCGCACGACCATCAACTCCAGTGCGCACGACCACCGGTCGTGCGCCACTGTCCGTGCGCACTTAATAGTAATTTTATGAGTTCTGTCTCACCTATTGCGCACGACCACCGACGCTAGTGCGCACGACCAATGGTCGTGCGCCACTGGTCGTGCGAACATTTTATTTTATGATTTCATCTCGTGCAGGTTCTGTCCAGGCAGTGCGCACGATCGCAGGATTCCAGTGCGCACGACCACTGGTCGTGCGCCAATGATCGTGCGCAGTGTTTAATCCAGCGCCTATTTATTGACCTGTTCGCGAATTAGGTCGGGATCACGCAACTCTGCTCCGTTCAGTCCGCCGTTTTCGCCGTTTTCAGGGGATTTTCACCCCCTAGGCCTCCTCCATCATCCAAAGGCTTAAAGGAAGGGTTCCTACACTCACTTTGACCGCTAAGGAAGAGGTTCTCCGCAATAGACGTGGCCGGATTGTAAATCGCTGGAGAAGACGGGTCCATTGGGAGGTGTGACAGCCCTCTTCTACCCCGGACGCAGTTGGGACCGAGCTAGGACGCGGATTGACAACCCGGTGCTTCCTACCGTAAATCTACAACGAGACTCCAGATTCGGTCGTATCTCTTGCCTTTTTCCTCTATTTTTGTGGTTATGTGTGATGTATTCTCTTTATCTTGATGATGAACACTATGAATCATGCCTAATGTTGCTTATTTCATGTTTATGAAATTATTTTGTTCATTTGTGTCATTGAGGTGCGCTTTATTTCATTTTCCATTCCACCGCCACGATCGGTGCCGCACTAGCAATTGCTAGTGGCGTGCTTGACGAAGAGGTGCTCGCGACCCTCACTCCGCTTGCCTTCTCGTCCATCCGCTCTTTCGACGCAGCGCGCTCAAGGCCTGCCTAGTCTCCATCTCACCAATCGAAGCATTGCATAGCAGCATTGCATAGGAGTAGTGGTAATATTTATTTTAAGTATTCACAAACCCCCAAAGCCCTTTCATTCGCATTCCGCCTTTCGCAGGACTTCAATCTCAAGTCTTTCCTCGATAATAAACTCCACCTTACTGTGTTCCTTGAGAGATTCGATACTCGGGGATTACTCCTCGTTTTATATTACTTGAACGATCGGTACACTGCCGTTTCGTGCCGCAGTCGAGCTACCGCCTATAGCGGTGTGTGAGATTTGCGCCATCAAGTTTTTGGCGCCGTTGCCGGGGAACACAGTCGTGTGAGTTTTCTGGAGAGGGAGAATCTGAGAGAGAAGCCCTTTTCATTTGTAAATTGCATCTTTTATTTTTATTTCTGTCTTTTTATTCCTTTTTCTTGATTTTATCAGGTTGCTTTAGTAATTTTTGTTAGGAGAAGTATTTTGCACATTTTGTTTGAAGCGTTTTATCTTCACATTATGTGGGCACAATTCAATTTCCGTTGCCGTTGGTGTGGAGCTACCTCCCACTCTAGTGATGAATGCCCTACGGAGAATAGTAGGCATAATTCTTCTCGCCCAGCATATGGAGCACCGACTTCGTCTGGTACCTCTTATGGTGCGCGTAAGTCTTATGGCTACTCTGCTGAGCCTTTACCGTCGTACTTCTTTTCGGCTCCAGCCCCCGCTGTGCCAAAGAAGCCCGCTAGGCAGTGCCAGTTTTGTCGGAGCACAGATCATGCCCTGAAGGATTGTGCTGCTTTTCGTCGCCAATTGGATGAGGATGACGAGCCGGATATCCGGATCGTCCCAACTCCTAACTCTTGCGGCACACCTTCAACATCCGGTTTTGTGTCTTTGCCACCTTCACATCTTGAAGGGTATGGCGTTGACACAGTCACCAGATGTGTGGCTGATTTGGGCACCGACATGGCTGAATCTATTCTCCCAGTGCATCCACCACTTCTTGTGGAACCGATTCTTCCCGCTATTGTGCATACTACGCTCGTCTCCGACGACATTGTCGATGAGGTGTCACAAGAGGAGGCGGTTGATCTTAGTGTTGTGCCTATTCCTATGGAGGAGGACAACCTTCTAGGTGAAGAGGAGTTTTCCTCAACACCGGTGGAGGAAGTCCAAATCCTAAGCCTGGCCACCGTTGATCCCACCGACTCTTGTAGCATTAATGACAATGCTAACATTATTTTACTTCCCCAACCTGATGGGAGTGAGACCGGGACCACTCCCCCGATTGATGTTTATTTATGTCCTTCGTCTTCTTTAGTTCTTGATCCCCCTTCTTCATTCGAGCCGGTGCAGGTTGAGTCCGTACAGGTGCCCCAGGAGGACTTGGAGCTTTGTGCTCAAGTCAATGATGAGTGTATCCTTTCATGTGAGGAGGTTGATCCTTCCTCCATAGAGGAAGCCTCACTCATTGCCTTCTCCTCCTGCGGACCTGCTGTGGACGATACCTTGCTGTGCAAGGATAGTTTTGGTGAGATGAGTGAGGACCAGGCCTCCTCCTCTTCTTACTTTCTTTTCCCTCTACTTGTGTTTAGCAGGTATTATTATTTAGGTAGAGGGGTGACTGTTCTGTCTCCGTATCGGTACCCGCTACCGATGCGCATATTAGAACAGTTACTTGTGCACTTTTCTTTCCATAAACCCATTAGCTAGAACTTTTATATATTCGAATAAGTCGTGTTGGGATGACATAAACCCCAGTAGTTATCCTTATTTTTCCTGAAACTTTATTTTGTTTGATTTAGTTGAGTTTTTGTTAAGGCTATGAATGTCTCGCTGCGTGTGCTGACTCTTGTTTGTGCGTAAACTGCATGGTGATTGGCGTTTTCACTAAAAATTTTGGCCGCTGAAAAAATTCCTATTGCGCACGATCACTGGTCGTGCGCACTACTTATCGCGCACGATCACTGGTCGTGCGATCGGCCCAGATTTTTTTTTTAAAAAACCCGTCCGCCCGAGCCTTTCACGCACGACCTAGGGTTCTTCTTCGCGATCGCCCGTGCGCCGTTCTTCCCCTTCGCCGCCGATCGTGCGCCTCCTTCCCTTCCTTCCGGTGAGTCCATTTCCTTCCTCTTCCTTTCTTTGCTCTCCTTTGCCCTCCTTCCGCCATGAGCTCTAGGGATCGCCAAAATGTCTACCAACGCTCCGGCCGCACTTCCGCCTCTCCCGCTCAGATCCTTGCTAGGATGGCTACCTTTTCCAAAGATTCGCACACAAGGCGATTCAATTCTCTCAAGGAGAAGCCGTTCCTATCGCAACGTCTAGTGGATTGGAACGAATTGAACTCTATCGGCGACAATGGGGAGTTGGGGGCGGCCGTCCTCCAACGTTATTCTTTCGATCATTGGAGTGGGGTGCTCGGGTGCGATGATCTCGGCTACCGGGAGCTCACCTTGGAATTTCTTTCTACATTTGAGTGGGAAGTTTTGCCCTCCGGTCAACGTCCGGGAAAGTGTTCTTTTCGGATTTTGGGCAAGGTTTTCACTCTCTCTTTATCCGAGTTGGCGGTGTGCGCTGGATTCTACACTGAAGCCGAGGCCGCGACGATCCCGTTTCTGGACTTGGACGTCTCCTTCCCTGATGGGGTTACTCCGCGTGCCGCATGGTGTGCCCTCACGGGTCGTGATGAGGAATATGTGGCCAGAAAAAGCAAATCCACATGGATCGTCGCACCTGCTCTCCGTTACCTGCAGCACGTCCTCAGCCATTCTCTTGTTGCCCGTGCGCTTAGTCAGAATGTAGTGGGGTGGCAAGATCTTATCGCCCTCTATAGTATGGAATTTCGGCAACCTTTGCATCTCGGCTACATGTTGGCTTTCTTCTTCCACCACGAGGCCACCTACGGTCTCACTGGTGCCATTGGCGGTGCTTACTACATCACCCGCATTGCCAAAAGCTTGGGGGTTTGGAGTCATCTGCCTCCGATGGTGCAGGTGACTGCACCCTCCTCTATCACGCGGGCCACCATGGTGAGTTTCCACTTGTTGCGGGTCGTGGGGAAGAAGAATAGCAAACGTTTTGTGGTTGTGATGCCTGGAGATACGCCTAGGGAGAGGCAGGGTGACGAGGAGCAGGGAGAGCCGGCTGAGCCGCCGAATACTCACCGAGAGGTAGTTCTTCCGCAGCCGCGGAGTCATTCATCTCAGCATGGGCGGAGAGCCAAGGAGGAAGGCAGTTCTTCAAGAGCACCGGAAGTGCCCAGTTTTGATCGACGCCTCTCCGATCTGGAGGCAAACCAGTACTGGCTCACGGACTTCGTTTATCAGCAAGCGCTGCGGGGCGGACTAAATATTCCTCCACCTCCGGGTCGTGCCGCTTCATCTTCCCGCCGGTCGCCGCCTGTTGTGGTTATTGACAGCGATAGCGACGACGAGTGATCTTTTCCCCCGCATGCGAGCTATTCTTGGCTATGTTGTCTGTTTTTCCCTTGTTTTTTTTTTTTTTTTTTTTTTAGGTCTTTTGTCAAGACATGTGAACTCTTGCTCTTGTTATGTTTGTAATAATAACACTTTGTTTATGGAATGCTCCTCTGGGCATAGTTTTATTTATTCAGCTTTTTCTGTTCCCTTATTTTGTGTGCGAGTGGTCAATATTAATTGCAGGAATAGGTTTACCCCATGGGTGATAACCCAGATTTCTTGATTTGTTGTGCTCTCACTTGTTTTAATCCAGTTTTTACTATTTTTGTTGTTCTAGTATCTAATTTCCAGGTGGCCTTGGTTCCTTGAGATGGCGGATGTTGCGGACTATTTTTGATCTTATCGCCAATCGTCTGGTATGCTCATTTCTGAGCATTGGGTAACACTTCCTTCCCTCTTTTAGCTTCAACTTCTAGATATATTGCTTAGCTTAAGTCTGGGGGAGCGAGTGTTGTTATCCACTGTGCACGAGTTGCATTGCATGCTAGATGGTTGATTTTTGTTTATCATTCTCATTATCATTGTTTTCTTGCTTCACATACCATTTCACCCACTTGAGTGTGTGCTTATCTTGTTGTGTTGTTCCGTTTAAGCTAGTCTGGTTGGAAGGTGAAATAGGCTATTAACACAGGAATTATTATTTGGAGCGCAATGTCGACTCATGTAGTGTTCTAGTCGCTTCGCATGCTATAGTAGAATTTGCGTAGAATTAGATTTTCTTTATGCATTTAATTTATGTGTAGTATCTCTGCGTAAATTTAGATTTAATGTACTCAAGTGGTGAATTCGAATGAAATTGATGATAACCCGGTGTTGTGTGTGTGCGGTCGCTAAACGTGTGTTGCTCGAGTCGGGAGGAAGGTTTATCTTTCTCGTGGGCTAAGAACTTGCCCCAAGCGACTCTTGAAGCATGGGTGAGAGCTACTTATTGAGTCAAGCATGATGTAGGCCACCATTTGGCTAGTTTGAGCTTTGTTATTCCATGCCCCTTTCATTCGCCTTTGCAAGCCAAATTTGTGCCTACCATTTTTATGTTCAGCTCCTCCTCATCCACCAAAGCCTGAAGCCTATCCTACGCCCGCAACCAAAATATGTTTTAACTGTGCTCATAATTTCCAACTTGTGTGGTGTGTGGTATCATTGTGTTTTGAAGAGAAAATAATGTCTATCCGCTGATTTTGAACCAACTGGAGGTTGCTTGAAAGAAGAAAAATATATAAAAGAAAAAAAAAAGAAGAGTATCCTGAAAATAATCCTCCCAAGCTAAAGAGAAAAATCTGTTGGTATTTGTAAAGTAGGCTGTGTGCACACCTGGTTTTCATGATAAGTCTGGGGGTGTGTCACACGAGCATAGTTGTTTGGTTTTGCAAGGTGCAGTGTGCCGTTGGCTCATTTGGGTTGCGTAGCCGTCATGTTTATCTTTGCATATCATTCCGTAACCTAAGCCCCGTTTTAATCCTATAAGTCCTACTGATTTGACTTGCGAGTTTGCTAGCGCCGTGGAGAGAGTGTGACCGGGCAAGCGTATGGTTCACGACGTTGATGGATTTCAGCGGAGTTATTCCTAAGCCCTGATCTTTTGCAACACCCGCCTCAGCGTCTCGTCACTTTCATACCGGGCATGATCGTCAAATTCTTCATAATTCACCCACTGAGTACAATTAAATCTTTGATTACGCTTTAGTACTTACGTAAATTAGTTAGCATAGCTAGAATCTTCTTCTACTAGAATTCCTACTCGCATGCGTATGTTACTTCGCACTGTACTCCCCTGCGTAATTCGCTATTTTAATTATCTTTTTCAACTTCCGCCGGATTAGTTTGCTCGGGACGCGCAAATAGTTAAGTCTGGGGGTGTGATGAGTCCTGATTATATACACCTTCATGGACTCATCCGGGCCATTATTTAGTCAATATCACGCACTTTAGCCTTATTATAGTTTATAATTGATAACCCATGCTAGGTGCACATTTTGGCCCACTTTGGTGTGTTTTCGTGTTTATTTCCTTTCATAGTACTCATATGTTGTTAAGTGCCACTTTCGGTGGCTAGATCTGTGTTTGTGCTGGAATAGGAGGCGTGCAAGTGTTTCCGGTGCAATTCTGCACAGGAACACTGCGCACGATCACTTGTTCTAGTGCGCACGACCACCGGTCATGCGCCACTGATCGTGCGCACTTAACCCCTTTTTACGAGTTCTGTCTGGTGCAGTGCGCACGACCATCAACTCCAGTGCGCACGACCACCGGTCGTGCGCCACTGTCCGTGCGCACTTAATAGTAATTTTATGAGTTCTGTCTCACCTATTGCGCACGACCACCGACGCTAGTGCGCACGACCAATGGTCGTGCGCCACTGGTCGTGCGAACATTTTATTTTATGATTTCATCTCGTGCAGGTTCTGTCCAGGCAGTGCGCACGATCGCAGGATTCCAGTGCGCACGACGCACGACCACTGGTCGTGCGCCAATGATCGTGCGCAGTGTTTAATCCAGCGCCTATTTATTGACCTGTTCGCGAATTAGGTCGGGATCACGCAACTCTGCTCCGTTCAGTCTGCCGTTTTCGCCGTTTTCAGGGGATTTTCACCCCCTAGGCCTCCTCCATCATCCAAAGGCTTAAAGGAAGGGTTCCTACACTCACTTTGACCGCTAAGGAAGAGGTTCTCCGCAATAGACGTGGCCGGATTGTAAATCGCTGGAGAAGACGGGTCCATTGGGAGGTGTGACAGCCCTCTTCTACCCCGGACGCAGTTGGGACCGAGCTAGGACGCGGATTGACAACCCGGTGCTTCCTACCGTAAATCTACAATGAGACTCCAGATTCGGTCGTATCTCTTGCCTTTTTCCTCTATTTTTGTGGTTATGTGTGATGTATTCTCTTTATCTTGATGATGAACACTATGAATCATGCCTAATGTTGCTTATTTCATGTTTATGAAATTATTTTGTTCATTTGTGTCTTTTAGGTGCGCTTTATTTCATTTTCCATTCCACCGCCACGATCGGTGCCGCACTAGCAATTGCTAGTGGCGTGCTTGACGAAGAGGTGCTCGCGACCCTCACTCCGCTTGCCTTCTCGTCCATCCGCTCTTTCGACGCAGCGCGCTCAAGGCCTGCCTAGTCTCCATCTCACCAATCGAAGCATTGCATAGCAGCATTGCATAGGAGTAGTGGTAATATTTATTTTAAGTATTCACAAACCCCCAAAGCCCTTTCATTCGCATTCCGCCTTTCGCAGGACTTCAATCTCAAGTCTTTCCTCGATAATAAACTCCACCTTACTGTGTTCCTTGAGAGATTCGATACTCGGGGATTACTCCTCGTTTTATATTACTTGAACGATCGGTACACTGCCGTTTCGTGCCGCAGTCGAGCTACCGCCTATAGCGGTGTGTGAGATTTGCGCCATCAACTGTTCCATTGAGAAGCTTTTGCTGCACGCCGCAATCGAGCATTCACGTTTCAGACAGTTGAAGTTGTTCTCTGCAGCTGAAGTTAATCTCCTAAGGGAGATTAGTTAGCTCTTCCTGTACAAACTCAAGAAGGGCAAGTTGATCTTCTGCTTTGTTGAAGGAGAAGATCAAAGTGATACAAATCTGAAGCTGCTGTTTTTCAGATCTGAAGAAAGGACTCAGAAGACCTAAGAGTAAATCTTTTGTTTTCTGTATTTAGCTCAAACTCATTTATATCTTTGTAAGGCATTGTTGCCTGAGTGAAAGGCTGTTGAGCCTGTGTGAAAAACTGTGTTGACAGCTTGAGTGGTAGGACTTCTTGATAGGTCTGAGGTAGGAAATCTGTGAGATTTCTGAGTCGTATGAGTTACATAACTCTGAGGTGTAGGGCTGCTGAGCCTGAGGTGTAGGGCTGCTGTGCTTGAGGTGTAGGGCTACTGAGCCTGAGGTGTAGGGCTGCTGAGCCTGAGTGTAGGGCTGCTGTGCCTGAGGTAGGATCACTCTTGATCTGAGAAGTTCTGAGGAACTTATGGTGTAAGCTCAAGGAGCCGAGATTGGAGTTTGTGGCCTTGTCTAACTCACTATTAGAAAGGTGAAGGGGGAAAGAGGACTACTCAAGACACCCTGTCTTGAGGAACCTCTATACATCCTTGTGTGCTTTCTGTGATTGTGTTTTCTGCAGATAGAAACATTAGGTTTAAACAAAGAAAATAAGTAAAACCAATTCACCCCCCCCCCCTAGGTATTATTAACTACACATATATAAACTATCAAGTGGTATCAAAGCGAGGTTGATCAAAAAGACTTAACAGTCTGATCAGATCCTATACAGGAGTAGTCAAATCTGAAATCTAATGGCCAATAGTGGAATGAAGAAGGAGTTGGGGTCAATGAAGTTGCCCATATGCTCCAAAGAAAACTTTGGGATATGGAAGCAAAGGGTAAGGCTATTCATGGAAGCCTCAGACCCAAGGATCTTTTTGACTATCAAAAATGGTCCTTATACCTTTGAGAAAGTCTCCACTATTGACCCTACTAGAAAAGTACTTAAGGTATTTTCTGAGCTGACCAATGATGAGATAACATTGTACACTATGGACAAGAGAGCCCAAAACATAATAGTAAATGCCATTGATGACACTACTTTTCAAAACTTGGTCCACTGCCAAACTGCCAAGGAAATGTGGGACACATTGGTTGTTTATATGGAGGGAACAGCTGAAGTGAGGGATGATAGAAAGTCACTCCTCAATCAAAAGTATGAAACCTTCAGGCAGCTGAGGCAGGAGAATATCTCCATATGCTATGAAAGGTTCTTTAGGATTGTAAATGAACTAAGAACCTATGGAAGGGTGTTCACAGATTATGAACTCAATGATAAGTTCCTTAGATCTCTAACTAGAGAATGAGACACTAAAATCTATGCAATCAGGGAAGGGGCAAGACTTGGAGAAACCCCCACCCATACACTGTTTGGGAAACTGCTCTCATATGAGATGCAGCTGTCTGCAAAAAAGGAGGAGGACTCTTCCTCCAGGGCTCACACAAGGGAGAGATCTGTTGCTCTCAAAGCTGAAAGCTCTAAGAAGAACAAGGTTAGACTGCAGTCACCTCCAAGAAAGGTTACTGAATCTGAGAAATCTGAGAGCTGCAAATCAGACAGCTCCTCTTCTGATGAGGAATTTGCTGCCTTTACAAGGCAGTTCAAGAAGATGATCAAGAGGAAACAATGGAACAACAAACCTTCCTCCTCTTCTCATCCCAAGAAGGATCATTACAGATCTGAGAGGCAACATCCTAAAGGGGACAAGTATGACTCTAAATCTATTAAACATGTTTCAACTAACATAATTTGTTATTGTTGTAGTAAGCCTGGACATGTCATTGCTGACTGTCCAGTCAAAAGAAAGGAAAGAGGTGACAAGAAGGGTCATCACCAGAAGGAGAGGAAGGGAGAAAAATCCTTCCTAGCTAAGAAAGGCAAGAGCTGGAGTGAATCTGAATCTTCATCTTCAGATTCAGATGGTAAGGAGGAAGCCTACTTGGGGTTGTTTGCTGATCAGGAGGAAGAAGACTATCCTGCTACCAGGATAGGAATCAGGGCTCCTCTATCACATTTAGATAGTGATGAAGAGGAGGATGAGGTCACTCTTGATGACCATGGGATGATGGCTATAACTGAAGATGAGGACAGCCACAGCAATTCAGAACATGAGCAGGTATTGATACACTGCATTTCTTCTTATTATTATTATGAAATAGGTCCAGAATTTGAATCCCCTCCATCTAAAGTTGGCAGTGGATCATATTCTGAGGAGGATGTCAATCAATTGATTGATAAGTATGGTGCACTCCTGGAAGCTCTGAAAAAAGAGCAAAATGCTAGCCAAGAGGCAAGCACAAGAAATTTCTTCCCTAAAGCAATCAAAATCTGAATGCATTGAGCATGCAACCCAGCTAGCTATAATGAGCAAGGATATTGGCAAGCTAAGGGGAATGTCAATCATCCATGTGGGCAACATAATTCACAAGAACAATATCATTAAGGATCTTGAAGAAAAGCTCCTCATGGAGAAGATGCTAGTGGCTAAGTTCTCCAAGCCCAAGACAGTGCTGCCTATTATTGACACCTTCAAACCTCATGACAAGAGAGGTATTGGTTTCAACAATGAGGCATCTACTAGCAACACTAAGGGAAAGGTCAAGGACTCAAAAGAATCTAAGACCTCCTTTGTGAAAGTCTTGATGCCCTCAAACAAGTATGACCAAGAAAGTGTTCATGGTTACTTATTAAATGGAAGATCCAATAACTTGAGCAAGAATGCTCACAGCTATGGATATATAAAGGAGTTAGGCTTGAGTGCCTTCAAGGCTCTGCATGAGGAAATCCAAATGGCCCATCATGGACCTTTTGTTTTTGGAACCTCAGCCCGTTCACTCAAGATAACCAAGGCTGTCAATTCTAAACATTGTTCAGCAAAGTCCATGGCTGTTGACTGTCCTATAACCAAGCCAAAAAGCCCAGTTTCTGCTTCCATCCACACATGTTTAGCTGCAAGCTAAAGGGTGTTGATGTCAAACAAAAACTGGCTGCCTTGACTGAATATAGGAAGGTAAAAAGGCAGGCCTTTACTGATAAAACAAAGAAAATAGCAGATGTATCCTCTACTGAACAGAAACAGGAAGCTTCATCTTCTAGGACTGTTCAGAAAAGGAGATATAATATATATGAGTGTTGGTGCTGTGGAAAAGTGGGAGACTTTGCAATTGATTGTTGGCACAACCCCAATGTGCCGAAGGCAAGGATTGAGCCTCAAGCCAAACCAACCCTTTCTAGGAATATCCCTTATGGTGTTAACATGAACCTAGGACCCAAAGTCAGTTGGGATCCTAAGGTACATTAAATTTTGTGTTGCAGGTTAGTTCAAGTACCAGTCTCAACCAAATATGGTACTTGGACAGTGGGTGCTCAAGGCACATGACAGGAACTAAGGATCTTCTAAAGGATTACCATCCAGTGAAGAATGGACCCAAAGTTATCTTTGCTGGATCTGAAAAGGGAGTCACCAAAGGATATGGTATGATTTCAAATGGCATAGTCTCAATCACAAGGGTAGCTTATGTTGAAGGGTTGCAACACAACCTTGTAAGCATAAGCCAACTATGTGACTTAGGCTATGTCATTGAATTCCACAATGACAAGTGCTTGATCAAAAAGTCTAATGACTTGGAGACCATTCTCTCAGGCACTAGGAGTGGAAATGTTTATTGCTTAGACTTCATTTTCAATTATTCTATCTCTTCTGTGTGTCTTGTAGCTAATGAAAGTGAGTCACTTTGTGTCCAATGGCACAAGAGACTTGCATGCATTAACTATAAGACAATGTATAGATTATTTTCTAAAGACCTTGTTAGAAATAGTCCTAAACTAAAATGTGTTAAAAGTGGTCCCTGTCATGCTTGCCAAATGGGTAAGCAAACTAGGGCCACCTTTAAAAGTATTGGCTCCAAGGATACTGAAAGGTGTTTATACCTATTGCACATGGACTTGTTTGGTCCTTTGCCAATTCAGAGCTTAGGTGGGAAGTTGTATACCTTGGTAATTGTAGATGATCATTCAATATATACATGGGTATTCTTCCTTAAGAAGAAGTCAGAATTTACATGTCTTTATAAATTATGTCAAGGCTATTCAGAATGATCTACAATGTAATGTGGTCAGGACTAGAACTGGCCATGGTACAGAATTTCAATCTGAAGCCATGACAAAATTTTGTCAAGAATTTGGTATCACCCAAGAGTTCTCCTCCCCAAGGACTCCACAGCAAAATGGTGTGGCTGAGAGGAGGAATAGGACCTTGATAGAAGCTGGGAGAACATTGCTTAGTGACTCCTCACTCCCAGAATACTTCTGGGCTGAGGCAGTCAATACAACCTGTCATGTTCTCAATAGAGCCTCCATAAATAAGGTCCTTGGAAAAACCCCTTATGAGATTCTGAAAGGCAAACAACCTACAATTTCTTACTTTAGAATCTTTGTTTGCAAATGCTACACTCTAAATAATGGAAAATCTCAATTAACAAAGTTTGCAGAAAAATGCAATGTGGGGGTTCTTGTTGGATATAGCTCACATAGTAGAGCTTATAGAGTTTATAACAAGAAAACCCATGTTGTAGAAGAATCTATGCATGTTGTGTTTGATGAGACCAACATTCTCTACAAAGAATAGTCTAGCTCTTCTATTTTGACAGGAAATGAAGAAGGGATGCATGAGCTGACTGTCCAAGACAAGCCCAGCAGCAGCAAAACACAAACAACTGTTGCAATTCCTGAAGAAGAAGAGGTACAAGATGGTGAAGTCATAGCTGAACAAATGGAACAAACACAGCCACCAGAGGACCCTCTTCCTACTGCTGCAAGGCACCTGAGAGATCATCTAAGAGATCTAATAATTGGAGATCATACCAAAGGCATATTGACAAGAAGCAGAGCTCATAATGAAACACTATTCTTGAGCTTCCTTTCTCAAATGGAGCCCAAGAAGTTTGAAGAGGCCAATCAAGACACCTTCTGGATTGAAGCAATGCAAGAAGAGCTCCTACAATTCAAGAGATGCAAAGTATGGAAACTGGTGCCAAGACCTCAAGGACACAATGTGATTGGCACCAAATGGGTATACAGGAACAAGCTTGATGAGAATGGTATAATCATCAAGAACAAGGCCAGATTAGTAACCAAAGGATACCGGCAAGAGGAAGGTATAGACTTTGATAGAACCTTTGCACCAGTTGCAAGGTTGGAAGCTATTAGGCTATTTCTTGCCTATGCTGCCCACAAGGGGTTCAAAGTTTACCAGATGGATGACAAATCAGCCTTCCTCAATGGAGACTTGAAGGAAGAGGTATATGTTGAACAGCCTTCAGGTTTTGTGCATCCAACCCTAACTTCTCATGTTTATCTTCTTAGGAAAGCATTATATGGTCTCAAGCAAGCTCCAAGAGCCTGGTATGAGACTCTGTCCAACTTTCTCCTCAAGAACAAGTTCATGAGGGGAAAGATTGATAGCAAATTATTTCTTAGGGAAACAAGGGGCAAGTGTCTCTTAGTCCAAATTTATGTTGATGACATCATCTTTGGGTCTACTGATGAAAACCTCTGCAAGAGATTTGCCAATCTAATGCAGGGGGAGTGTGAAATGAGCAGTATGGGTGAGCTCAAATATTTTCTTGGGCTCCAAGTGAAACAGTCTGATGATGGAATTTTCATCTCCCAGACCAAGTACACTAAGGAGCTCATCAAGAAATTTGGGATGGAATCAGCCTCCACCATGAGAACACCCATGGGGTCTAATGTATCATTAGACAAGGATGAAAAGGGAAAGGCCTTTGATGAGTCCATGTATAGATGTATCATTAGATCCCTATTGTACTTGACTACTAGTAGGCCGGACATTATGTATGCTACATGTGTTTGTGCTAGGTATCAAGCCTGTCCTAAGGAATCTCACTACACCTCTGTGAAGAGGATATTGAGATACCTTAAGGGCAGCTTGCATCATGGCCTGTGGTACCCTAAGAACAATGACTTTGAACTAACAGGCTTTTCAGATGCAAATTTTGCAGGTTGCAAAGAAGACAGGAAGAGTACAAGTGGTACTTGTCAATTCCTAGGGAGAAGATTGATATCTTGGAGCAGCAAGAAACAAACTAGTGTGGCTATATCCACGGCTGAGTCTGAATGCATTGCTGCAGGTAGCTGTTGTGCACAACTCCTTTGGACACAACATCAGTTGGAGGATTACAACCTCAAGGTAAGGGAATCTCCTTTGTATTGTGATTCATCCAGTGCAATATTTATTGCTAAAAATCCTGTCTCTCATAGCAGGACTAAGCACATAGAGATTAGATATCATTTTATTAGAGAACATGTAGAGTGTAAAGACATATGTCTTGAATTTGTCCCCACTGACAAACAAGTAGCTGATATCTTTACAAAGCCACTGGATGAATCTAAATTCAATGCTTTCAAAATTGATCTTGGCATGCTTAGTATAGAATAGTCCTAAATATATGAGTAATAGCTGTCACTATTGTTGATTATGAATGGTGAATTATCAAACTTTACATTACTGTACACTACAACTTAGTGACATGACTAGGACCCATCTTAAGCCAAAATATCTACATTAGATCTAAACCCTATGATCAGCTAAACTGCAGGAGTATATTCAGCTGAATCAGCTGAGAAAAATCCCAGCTGAACCGCTGAGACGAGCAAACTGTCCTAGCGGTTGACAGTTCACTGTCCCAGCGGCCTAGGTCTCCGTCTCAGCTGAACCGCTGAGACGGGGTATGTTCAATATGAAATCTGATAATTAACCCAAAACTCCTTAACACAATAAGGTAATTAAGTCTAAAAGCCTAGGGTTAATAAAAACGAAACTAAAATTCTACAAATAGATACACTGTAACCTAAAACACACCACCAAGCCAAACCCTTAGCCGTCGAGACGATTCATCTTCTCTCCCGTCTCAGCGCCTCGATTCTCTGCTTCCATGGTGCCAAAAAGCTCGAAAGATCTCCTGGAGGGCTATGAAATCATAAGAGATGGATTCTCTCATGCCTCAGAAGAAATACGACATTTGATTCATCTAATGGAAGCTCAAGGTCTGGAGCATATGCTGTCTGAACCCTGCTGCATTCTCAGAACTGAAGTTCTGGAATGGTTCAACCATGTCAAACTGTCTCCATCCAAAACCATCCTGAAGTCCAAGATAGGAAGTGAGAAGATAAAGATTACAGCTAAAAGGTTGGAGAAGGGACTAAAATTAACTCCCTGCAGTAAAACTGAAGAGGAAGAGATATCTGAAAAGGATAAGCAGACTGCCCTAAAGTGCACAGGATACAGTGATACTAAAATTAGTTGTCTAAGAAGGAAGTTCTTCAATCAACAAGGGAAGCCATTGTCTGATATAGTGGGCAAAGCTATCCTATGCAAGCCTGGGTCACATGACACTGTCTCACAGTTCATGTTTGAATTAATGACTAGGATAATTCTGTCCAAGAGAACCTCATGGGGAGAAGTTATTTTTCAAAGGATAAAGGAATCTCTACAAGCCCCCAATATGGGAAGAATACTATCTCTGTACCTACAGAATAGTTATTCAGAGACCTTTGCAAACTCCAAGGGGTCAAATCTCCATTATCTCAAAAGAATGGACATTAAGACTCTGGATAGATTCTCCAGAGTGCTCCCTATGAGCCAGCCATCTGTGGCTAAGGAAAAGAAGAAAGAAGTATCCCAATAGAAATCAAATTCATCCTCAAAGTCAGCTGCGTCTGACAATGAAGACATTCATGGGCCTGACCTTAGAACTGGCAGCAACCCAATGAACCTAAATAATGAAGATGTCCCCAGGACAAGAAGGGATGAGGAGACCCAAGGAAGAGTTGTGCCCAATCCTGAGCCAACTCAGATGAATGCTGATCCAGCTGTTACTCAAGCTGAAGATGAATTTCCCAACTCACCTATCCATGGTAAATTAGGATTTCAGATAGGCCTCTTTTCTCTATAAATAGTATAGTCTAGGTGTCTAATTCATCAATCATTTTCAGGTGACCTTAGACAAAATTCTCCTCCTAAGGATGCCCCAAGTGAGGGGGAGCATAACCCAGCCTATGAAGGAGAAAGTGGGTATGCTAGTGGGGGAGAACATGAATAGGAATCAATCCCTCCAAATCTACAAGGTACACCTAATGCCCCATCTGAGGGGGAGCAGATCCCTGATGATGGGAGGGCTAATGCACAAAGTGGAGCTGAAGAGATGGTTGAAAAGGAATTACCCCAGGAAAGGCCAGTTGCAGTTCTGGACACATCTGACCTGATAAACTCAATACAAACAATGATTGAGGGTCAGATGTTGTCTATAAAAGAGATTGTTGCTGAAAAGGTTCATGACGTATCTACCCAGATAAGGAATGAATTGCATACAACAAGAGTTGCATTGACTCAGGAGATCCCGGCCAGTGAGCAAAGAATGGAGTCAAGAGTGGCTGAAGTGAGAACTGAACTGAATGCCCAGGTTAATGATGTCAAAACTGCATCAGATCATATCCTTCTGCAGATGACAAGATGGTTTGAAATGGCCAAAAATACTGTTGCTGCCCAGCACACAGTTCTGAAGGATATTGCAGACCATCAAGGGGATTCCACAAATGACATCACATATGTAAAGAATCATCTTTACAAAAACCAAAATGTCTGGGAGAATGCAGTTACAAGGATGGCACAAGTGGTCAACACATCAAGCAGCCAAGTCAAGTCCCACATTGACAAGGCAAAGGAATATATTTTGGATGATGTGGACAGCTCCTTACAAACTCTCTCTCAATCCATAATGGATCAACATTCTGAAATAGAGAAGAAGATAGTTGAAAATAGCAAAGAAGGAGAGGAGAAGATTCTCAATCTACATGCTAAGATGAAATGAGCTCACATACAGCTGTATAACAACATGGAGTCCTCCCACAAACTGATACTCTCCAATCAAGAAGAATCCAGCAAGCAAATGGTGGAAGTGGTCAACAATGCCTCCAGTGCTATTCAAGAAAATATCCTTACCATGGTCAGAAAGGTCACTGATAATCAATGGTTCTCAAGCTTAAAAGTGCTGCAAGGAACAAGAATTGCTTTGAATCTGCCAATCTTGAAACCTAGCAGAGATGAAGACTTTGACTTCCAAAGTCAATCAAATCTGATTGCTGATGAGAGAGCAGCAAAGAGGAGAAGGGTAGAGGGTATTCAAACTGCTGAAGAATACATGGCACAGAAGAGAATGGAAAGATTAGAGGATCCACTCCATGAAGATGACAATCTGGAGTTAGACACAATTGTTGTCAATACCTGAGTGAGCCATGGAAATCCAATGAAGGACATTGACCATGTCTATTCAGCTGCTGAGTGGATCAAACACCTTGAAAGGGAATCTTTAAGGGAAAGGATTCTCAAAGAAAACATGGTAAGAAAGGAAACTCCATTAAGAATTCCCTCCAGATATCTTCCCAAGCCACTTTTGTACTTCAAAGTAAAGGAGAAGATCAAGGCTGCTGCTGAAACTAGGAAAAGAAAATCTACAGATAGAGAAAGCTCTTCCAAGGGTCAATCTTAGAAAAACCAGCCTTGACTTTTTTCTTGGATTGAATGTACAACTATAAGTTGAATTTTCTTTTATATATCTGTACTGAACATTTAAAGTGAAATGATATTTCATATTCTGATCATAATATTGTGTTTGTTACTATTGATATATGTACTCTGTATTTATTCTCTTTAGTATTCACTACCTTAAATGGGATGTTCAAATTGAAATGGATCAGCTATTACACAAAATAGCTCTCCAATTGGGTGGGAGTAAATTCCCTGCTCAGGTTGAGGGGAAGTTGGCAAATGCTCAGACTATATAGGTTAGCCTACAGGTTGATCCAAAGGGATCTATAGATGTTATCCCTCTATACATAGCAAGTTAAGGTTGAAAAAGCCAGAAAGGGGGAGATAGGGCCAGTACCAATGCTGGAGAAAGGGGAGAAAGGGGGAGAAAGGGCTAGTGCAAATGCTTATGCTTAGGGTGTTAAGTCCTATGCATCACAGATCATTTTTTTTCTGTGATAAGATTTTTATTGTTAATGGACCTTAGCATTGGGGATGTTCTGCCTTCTTCAAATAGGGGGAGATTGTTGGGTATATTGTCCTCAATATTACCTTGATTTGAAGAGGCATCACTCTCAATGCTAAGGACATATTGTATTTAACAAAGCTATACTTGTGTAGGATATACAGGCACAGGTGACTCAAAAGGAAGGGCCAAACATGGCCTTAGATAAGAAGAAATCATCTACAAGGAGATGAAGATCTGTCTCAACATAACCGCTGAGACGATGGGTCAGAATCGCTGAGACGAGGAGCCATCTCAGCGGATCCACTGAGAAGGAGAGTGGAGCAACCGCTGAGAAGGGGACTGGAGCTGCCGCTGAGACTGGAAGCTGTCTCAGCCCAACCGCTGAGACTGGATGCTGTCTCAGCCCAACCGCTGAGACAGATCCAAATGTGTTGACGGGATCTACTTTTGGCGCAAATGACAATTGAGAGGGAAAAGCAAGTCCAATCTGACCCATACTGTGTCAGGAGGATCGATATAGCCGTTGAAGCCTTCTGGAGGTATAAAAGAAGAAGCTAGGGCACAACAACAAGTACTGTTCCATTGAGAAGCTTTTGCTGCACGCCGCAATCGAGCATTCACGTTTCAGCCAGTTGAAGTTGTTCTCCGCAGCTGAAGTTAATCTCCTAAGGGAGATTAGTTAGCTCTTCCTGTACAAACTCAAGAAGGGCAAGTTGATCTTCTACTTTGTTGAAGGAGAAGATCAAAGTGATACAAATCTGAAGCTGCTGTTTTTCAGATATGAAGAAAGGACTCAGAAGACCTAAGAGTAAATCTTTTGTTTTCTGTATTTAGCTCAAACTCGTTTATATCTTTGTAAGGCATTGTTGCCTGAGTGAAAGGTTGTTGAGCCTGTGTGTAAAACTGTGTTGACAGCTTGAGTGTCAGGACTTCTTGATAGGTCTGAGGTAGGAAATCTGTGAGATTTCTGAGTTGTAGGAGTTACATAACTCTGAGGTGTAGGGTTGCTGAGCCTGAGGTGTAGGGTTGCTGTGCCTGAGGTGTAGGGTTGCTGAGCTTGAGGTGTAGGGCTGCTGAGCCTGAGTGTATAGCTGTTGTGCCTGAGGTAGGATCACTCTTGATCTGAGAAGTTCTGAGGAACTTGTGGTGTAAGCTCAAGGAGCCGAGATTGGAGTTTGTGGCCTTATCTAACTCAGTGTTAGAAGGGTGAAGGGGTAAAGAGGACTACTCAAGACACCCTGTCTTGAGGAACCTCTATACATCCTTGTGTGCTTTCTGTGATTGTGTTTTCTGCAGATAGAAACATTAGGTTTAAACAAAGAAAATAAGTAAAACCTATTCACCCCCCCCCCCCCCCCCCCCCCCCCTCTAGGTATTATTGACTACACCAATATAAACTATCAGTAACCCCCCCAGAAGATAGTGAAGTTTGGTCGGCACAGCTCCGACCGCGTGGTTTTTTACCCTTTTCGAGTTTTCCACGTTAATAAGTCCCAGTATACTCAACGAATCTCTAATTGACTGTTTATGCGCTTGGTTTGCTTTAGAGCTAAGGCAGTCCAAGTCGACCGGTCTACCAAGAGCCCCAAGCGACTCGCAACAGTTTGGCGCTGTCTATGGGAACCAGTTGCCAGCTACTCAGCAAAGATCCCCCCAAAGGAAGAATCTGTCCCAAGACCGTGCTCGCTATCAACTGCAATGGCAAGAAGAAGCGCCCGCACTACTGAGGGATCAATCCCAGAAGGGCGCATTGACCCAGCTCCCTCCCACTCACTTATCAATGTACCCCTCATGGAAGAAGCATCGATCATGCCCGCAGCAGCGCTGGAAGGATGTGTGCTACAGATGGAGGAGCAGCAAGCTGAAATGTTGGCTCTCTTGAGAAATCTGGGAGTCCCTAGAGATCCCGTTCCACCCCCCGCGCTGAACATTCCGTCTCCTCCGGCTCCGAATCATGCTCTAGGCAATGGTGTAGCAAGGGAGGATGTTGTTTCCAAAAAACTCTCCGATGCAGCAAGTTCCACTCACCCCGCCCGACCGACTAATGGGCCAGAAGCTGATCCCCATCACTAGCACCAAGGGAGAGCCAGCCCCGGGCAAGTTGTAGAAAGGGACACTCGCGAGGAGATACGCGAGATGATAGCTAAAGAATACGGCCAGGTCGGGCGACGTGCAGCCTTAGCTCACCGCCCATTGCACTGCGGCTCTCCACTATCATCTCAAGTCTTGGCTCACCCAGTTCCAAATGGTTTCAAGATTCCGAATATCGAGACGTTTGACAGAATGGACGACCCTTTGGAACACGTCAACAACTTCACTACCATTATGAGAATTTACAACTCTCTTAATCAGCTCCTTTGCCAGGTGTTCTCTGCAACCTTGAAAGGACAAGAGCGTACTTGGTTTCATTCCCTTTGGGACAGAGCGATTGATAGCTTCATGGCAATGGCTCAGCAGTTCATAGATCAGTTCATCGCCAACCATCGGATTGTCCTAGACCCCTCCCACCTTTCAGGAATCCATCAGAATGACAGAGAAACCCTTAAGGAATTTTTCTGCCGCTTCACTACCGAGGCATGACAAATCCCGGGAGTTGATCTCGAGTTTCTGCGAGGAGTTTTCCTAGGAGTTCTCCATCCGAGTGGCATTTACTCAGCTCTGATGAGAGAAATAGTGTCAAGTTATCCCGATCTCGTTCATCAGGTAAAAGTTTAGATAGCTGCCAACGAGGCCATCGAAGCGCACCATCAACAGTTTAAAGACAGCCAAAAGAGGAAGATGGGATCAGAGCAGACTCCCAGAGGGCATGAGGAGCGATGCAATGACGAGTGTCGCAATGGTGAGCGTCGTCGCGATCCCTGAAGAGATTAAGAACCGCGACCACCCCAGGTATACAACCCATTGAACACCACCAAGACCAACGTGCTCTACGCCATCCAGAATAACCCAAAGCTCCAAAGGCCCAGGGTACCTCCACCAAATCCGAGGAACGATCAATCAAGATACTGCGAGTTCCACCGAGGAATTGGACACACCACTGAAGAATGCTCCAAATTGAAAGACAAAATCGAGCGACTCATCCGCCAGGGACTCATAGGGAGATTCCTGCAAGGACAGGTTCCCGGCCAACAGCAGCAACCCCGGGAAGCAAGAGAGCAGCTTCCCGCCCCGCGAGGCGCTCCCGGAGGCAGGCCTATGGTAGGAGAAATTGAGACCATCGTCGGACCACCAGCCCTAGCTGCACAGATCCTCTCGATTGTCAAGCCCCCAAAGCACCATGAGGACAAGAAGCTCATATAGGACATCACCATCACCTTCGGAGAAGAGGACCTGCAAGGGTTACGACTACCGCATCAAGACCCGCTCGTCATTAGCACGAGAATTGGGGACCCATGCTTCAACGTCAAGAGGATATTCGTCGACAATGGAAGCTCAGTCGATGTCCTATTGATGTCCACTCTGCAAAGCATGAAGCTCCTGAAGGACCAGCTTAGCCCAGCGGCCGGGCCCATTTATGGCTTTGACAACAGACCCATCCCAGTTCAGGGAATGATCACTCTTCCAGTGACATTAGGCAAATTTCTGAAGCAAGCAATGCACAACATCCAGTTTGTGGTCGTAGAATCTACTTCCGCCTACAATGCCATCTTTCGAAGACCGCTGAAATCCATTTTCGGAGCAATCCCATCTATCCCGCACCCGGCCGTGAAATTCCCAACCGCCGCTGGGATAGGGGTCATAAGAGGAAACCAGGAAGCAACAAGAACGTGTTTCCTAAAGCAGGCCCAACCGGCATAAGTTATCGCCCTCAACATCGACAACTTTGACCTACGGGATGAAGCAACACTACAGCGCGGATCGCCCATCAAGCGGCTCATAGAAGTGTCTCTTTCCCAGAAGGATCTGACCAGAACAGTCCAAGTCGGGTCTCTTCTTTCCAAGGAAGAGCGGGAGGAATTCATCCTCTTCCTCCGTGCTAACGAAAGCATCTTCGCATGGAGTCCGGAAGACATGTCAGGGGTAGATCCTCAAGTCATTTCCTATTCTCTGAACATTAACCATGCTTGCAGACCGGTGATCCATAAGAAGCAGAACTTCACCCCAGAATGGCTTAAGGAAATCGAAGAAGAAGTGGAGAAGCTCCTAGATGCGTGGTTTATCCGCGAGGCAAAATACCTCACATGGCTGGTCAATGTGGTCATGGTCAAGAAAGCCTCAGGGAAGTGGCGGATGTGTGTCGACCACAACAATCTGAACCAGGCATGCCCGAAAGATAGCTTCCCCCTTCTGAGAATCAATCAGCTGGTTGATGCAATAGCTGGGCATAAGCTTCTTAGTTTCATGGACGCATATTCGGGCTACAATCAAATCAGGATGAATCCAGAAGACGAGGAACACACCGCCTTCCAGACAGACAAAGGAGTTTACTTCTACAAGGTCATGCCTTTCGACCTCAAGAACGCTGAGGCAACTTACCAGAGGCTGATGAATAAAGCGTTCAAAGATCTCATCGGGAAAACGATGGAGGTTTACGTAGACAACATGTTAGTCAAGAGCATCCACCACCAAGACCACATGGAAGACCTGGAAGGATGCTTTCATCTCCTTCCCTGTTTCCAAATGCAACTCAACCCCAGCAAGTGCACGTTTGGTGTAACGGCAGGAAAGTTTCTAGGTTTCATGGTGACCCATCGAGGAATCGAGGCAAATCTAGAAAAGATCAAGGCGCTTGGAGACATGTCGCCGCCCCGATCCATCAAGGAAGTACATCACTTAAATTGGAGGATCGCCGCTTTTTCACAGTTCCTGGCGCGAACAGGAGATGAATACCTCCCCTTCTTCAAAATCCTTTGGGGGGCGCGTCACTCTGAATTCTAGTGGACGGACAAGTGCCAGACGTATTTCAAGCATCTCAAAAAGTACCTGGCCATGCCCCCACTTTTGTCAAAACCTATCCCCGGGGAAGTCCTATTCCTCTATCTGGCAATATCTCCTACGGCCGTTAGCTCGGTATTGGTAAAAGATGAGGGAGGAGTTCAGTAGCCCGTCAACTACCTCAGCAAGGTCCTCACCGACATCGAAGCCAGATATTTGATGGCCGATAAAATGGCCTTCACGCTAATCTGTTCCACAAGAAAGCTTCGGCCTTACTTCCAGGCCCACACAATAAAAGTACTAATTCAGCTACTGTTGCGGGCTATCCTCCAGAAACCAGAAGTGTCCGGGAGACTGGTAAAGTGGGCGGTCGAATTAGGCGAGTTCGATATTCACTTCCTACCACGGCCAGATATCAAGTCTCAAGTGCTTGCCGACTTTATTGTGGAGAATACTCTCCCTCCAGAGGATGCTCCAGCCAAAGATGTATCCACTACCCAATGGGCTCTCTACGTCGACGGGGCATCAGCAGTCGAAGGAGCAGGAGCGGGGTTTATCCTGGTAAGTCCAGAAGGCATCACCATGGAGTACGACCACAGGTTGAAGTTCTCGGCAACCAACAATATGGCCGAATACGAGGCCCTAATTTTTGGCCTGCGGCTCGCCATCGACTGCAAGGCGGAAAACCTGACAATCTATACCGATTCGCAGCTAGTGGTCTCGCAGGTCGAAGAAAACTATAAGGCAATGAACGATCAAATGACACAATACCTCGTAGTCGTGAGACTGCTTCTGCAGAAAATACCATCACATCAGATCCTGCACATTCCCAGGGAGCAGAATTCTAGAGCCGAAGCGCTCTCCAAGCTTGCGACCTCACCATCCAGCTATCAATCTCTGAGACATCGAGTCGAAGAAATTATGACTCCCACTATTTATGGAGCATGGGACATCGCCGAGATCAACGAAGGAGAATCATCTTGGATAATGCCCCTCCGAGACTACATCGAGCGCGGAGACCTACCCAACAACCAATTAGAAGTAGGACGGCTGCGAATACGGGCTGCCTCGTATGTCATCATCGAGGGAGAGCTTTACCAACGAGCCTTCTCAGGACCCTACCTAAATTGCCTTCCGGCAGCGGAGGCCGAGTAATCCTTGAAAGAGGTTCATAGTGGAATATGTGGAGAACACTTGGGCGCTAGAGCACTGGTCCGGAAGATCCTACGTCAGGGATTCTATTGGCCCACAATGAAGAAAGATGCAGCTGAATTCGTCCGGAAGTGTAAAAGCTACCAGCTTCACGCAAATGTTTCTCACCAACCCCTTATGACGCTTACAGCACTTCCGGGCGCCTGACCATTTTCTCAGTGGGGGGATCAACCTCCTCGGCCCCCTCCCGATAGCATCCGACCAGAGAAAGTTCATCATCATGGCAATCGACTACTTCACAAAGTGGGTGGAAGCTGAACCACTCGCCAAGATTACCAAAGAAAATGCCAAGCAGTTCTTTTGGAAAAACATCGTTTGCTGCTTTGCGATTCTAGCAGTAATCATCGCCGACAACATCACTCAGTTCACGGCAAAGTCATTCACCAAGATGTGTGAAGACCTAAAGATCAACCTTCGCCATACGTTCGTAGCTCACCCGCAAATGAACGGTCAAATCAAAGTAACAAATCGCGCCATCCCCAAGGGTCTTAAAACCTTCATGTAGGAGGAAGGGGGCAGTTGGCGGACGCACTTCCGAATGTTCTATGGGCGTACCGTACCACGGAAAGGACTCCCATTGGAGAAACCCCGTACAATCTCTGCTACGGCATATAAGCAATCATCTCCATCGACATCGGCATCCCCAGCAGTCGCACAGAGACCTTCGATCCCGAACAAAATGACGAACTACTCCAAGAAAGCCTGGACTTGATCACCGTAGTCAGAGATGCGGCCGCCCAGCCCATAGCCCATTACCAGAGGCATGTAGCCCGACTCTATGATCGAAGGGTAAAGCCCAGGCTAATCAACATCGGAGACCTTGTCCTACACAGCATCGAGGCAGCCGGAAAAGGCCCGCAAAGGGACAAGTTCTCACCAACTTGGGAAGGGCCATATGTCATCACTATAGTTGTAAAGCCCGGGACATACAGGCTCAGAACCGTAGAAGGGAGGACTCTGCCATGCACCTAGAATGCTCAGAACCTTCATCACTTCTACCAGTAAACTTGTGTTTTTTTGCTATTAAAAAAGCCGTGAACTAAGGCTCGCGCAAACTTATCTTCTATTACGCAAAAAGCCGCGAGCTTAAGCTCGCGCAAACTTATTTTTTATTATGTAAAAAGTCGCGGGTCCCGACTCGCGCAAGCTAAATTTCTATAATAGAGATCATATTTAAGTAAAAATATTTTGCACAAAGCTATTACCGTCACAGTGAATCACAACACCATAAGGGCATGTCCCTCATGAAGCACTTTTTATTTACTAACTCTAGGGCCCTGCCCCTGGGACTTTGCACTGTCGTTGATCGAAGGTCAGCCCTTCTCCCCGCAGTCAGGTCTTGACGTCGTAAGGGCCTGCCCCCCTTACGGACGTCACGGTTTGAAGGCATACACTCTTCATCGGGAACTTTAGGGCCTTGCCCCAGGGACTTCACACTGCCGTCGATCGAAAGCCAGCCCTTCTCCCCGCAGTAAGGTCCCGGCGTCGTAAGGGCATGCCCCTCTTACAATTGCCACGGTTTGAATAAACACGCTCTTCACCGACCATCCTGGCGCCAGTCCCCCTGACTAACGATCCGAAGTTAATCAGAATCACATGGGGTGGCCGAAGGAATGAGAAAGGAAAACAACCTCGCGCCCATCTTCCAAAAATGATTACAGCCCAAAATGCCTCCAGAGAAGACAGTAAAACCTTTAAACTCCTCCAAAGAATGGTGTGGACTTCAAAGGTTAGGGGGAAATTGATATGCTCCTCATGAACGGGTAAATGTTGCGCGGGGTGTGATTAGCAAAAACTCCATCATAAGAAAGCGGAAATGATGGAAGAGAAGTTTGAACCATATCAAGGAAGGGAAGGAGTCCGTCGGCGCGCAGTTCACACCCTGTCAGAGCCGGTCAAAGCCCAAACACCGCACCCCACTACTGGGTGTGGTTAGTCCATACCCCACTAAGTGGGGTGCAGACAACCTGCACCCCGCCTTGGCAGGGTGCGGCCAAACTGCACCCCACCTTGGTGGGGTGCGGCTAAGGCACACACCCCCATGGGGGTGGGGGGGGGGGGGGGGCGGTGCGGCCAAGATGCACCCTCTCCTTAGGGGGGGTGGCCAAACTTCACCCCCCCCCCCCCGATAAGGGGGTGTGGCCAAACTGCACCCCCCATGAGGGGGTGCAAACAAGTTGCACCCCCCATGAGGCGGTGGGACCAAACCGCACCCCCCTATGAGGGAGTGCAGCCAAGGGGCACCCCCCATGAGGGGGTGCAGCTAAACCACACCCCTATGGGCAGAGGGTGCGGCCTAGCTCCTTCCCACTAGGGATATGGCCAAAATCGCATCCCCTTTTGATAGGAGGAGTCGTAGATCATTTTCCCCTTAGGGGCGCGATTCCCCCTCGCTTCCATAATCGTGGCGCGCTCAGAACGCTTCTGAGCACTCTCAGGATGCCTCTATGTTTGTTGCACGCCCAGAACGCTTCTGAGTGTGCTCAGAACACTTCCACATTTCCGACATGCTCCTTTTTTGTCTTTCTAATTTCTCAGATTTCCGGAACTGTCCGTCGCCTTTTTTTACCTTCAACGAAGCTGCCCAAACTGCCCGAAGGGCGAAACCATCATTTATGAAAAATGGTGATCAAAGTGCCCCAAATCGTCAAACGTGATTCATCTGTATGGTAGTTACGGTGGTTACAATGTTGAAATTACTGGGCTACCCCTGCCCAAAGCTATAAAAGGAGCCCAGAGCCATCATTTCGAGACACCTTGCCTTCTGCACCCGAGAGAGCTCTGTGGAAGATTTCCCTTGAATTTTCCTTCGGCACTTGAAGATCTCCTTTACGCTTCGAAGATCTCCTTTGAAGCTTTGAAGATCTCCTTCGAGTCTCAAAAGGCGACTCGGCATTCTCACTTTTCTTCTCATCAACATTCTCACTTTCGTTCCCAGGACAGTTCTCAGAAGAAATACATAGCTTTCCGAGAGGCGGTATGTAACCTTCGAAGCTCCCTCTCTCTTTCTCATTGTAATGAGCAGCGGCTTGTCGTGCTTGTATTCTAAGAACCTGATTGTAACCCCCCAGACGATAGTGAAGTTTGGTCGGCACAGCTCCGACCGTGTGGTTTTTTACCCTTTCCGGGTTTTCCAAGTTAAAAAGTCTCAGTGTACTCAATGAATCTCTAATTGACTGTTTGCGAACTTGGTTTGCATTAGAGCTAAGGCGGTCCAAGTAGACCGGTCTACCAAGAGCCCTAAGCGACCCGCAACAAGAAGTATTCAAAGGATTATTCTTACTATCAATGTAATACGAGCATATAGGGTCACACATAATAGCGTATGCAAATAGGAGCATTTGATCGCATTAGTTTGTGCAACAAAGTTCCGCATACATATATATGATATACATTGTACCATGTTTGGGACACACGACCGGAGGCACATGCCAGTGTGCCAAGGGCATGTGTGCCCAAAATGGCGGGATAGCGGTTGATAATGGTTGTTGACCAGAAGGCACGAGTTTCGAGGGCACGCACCTGTGTGCCAAAGGCGTGTGTGCAGTTTCTTGTTCCAGAGCTACAAGGAGATATGCATGCATGAATTGACATAACTTTTAGGGCACACATCCGTGTGTCAAAGGCGTGTGTGCTGGTTTTTGTTCGTATAGGTTTGTACATATAAATATGTCAACTTATCCTTGTTGCGGTCTACTCGAAGGCTTCTACATCCGGTCTAGAATGACTGCCTTAGCTCGGGATTATACGAGCGTGCAATCAGTCATATGAATGCGAGACAGATGACAAAGATTCTTTTTTAGCGTGGAAAACCCCAAGAAGGGATGAAAAACCACGTGGTCGGGATGATGCCGGCCAAACTTCACTATCAGATACTTTCATACAGTGCTTCTGTGAGGAATCGCAGGAGACAAGCCACTCCTCATTACAACATGAGGGGAGAGAGAGAATCGTTCAGAGGGTGACAGACCACCACTCTCGAAGCTTAGTCTTCTTCTTTACAGCGGTGGTGATCACCGTGTTCTGGAACTCAGGCGTGCTCTGGAACTTGAGTTTGTAGGTTCTTGTCGTCTCGGAGGGGGCGATTGCTCAATGCTCTATGCTTGGAACGATGCTTGGTGGAGGATGATGAAAGCTACTCAATGGCCTTCGAAGTGCTCAAAGGAGGGAGAAAATTTTCGTCTGTCTTCCGAGTGCTAGAAGGCTCCTTCAAGGGTTGCTTCGAAGAGGAGAGAGATCTTCAAGAGCTCTCTCTCTCTCTCTCTCTCTCTCTCTCTTGAACTTAGGAGGAAGGAGGAGAAAAAGATTCTTGGAAAGAGTGCCCTGGGGTCTTATTTATAGGCCAGAGGTGGTTATAGTAGTTATGCAGTTATTCACAGACAATAAACACCATAATTGCTAAGCACATGCCGGGCTTATAAGGTTTGAGGCATGTCTTATTTTTGTATTATTCTATAAGCAACTCGGCATGTTTTTGGATAAATGCACTCACCCATAATGGGTGGTTATAATGGTGGTTATGTTGGTGGTTACGTGCCGATCGGAGAGTGGAGACTCTGCGGAATGATCGGACGGTCATGGTGGAGAGCCCGTCCGGCGGTGGACGCAGGCCGGCGAGGAGACCGACCGTCAAGGGGGACGGTCGATCGGGAGGGAGGCTGTAGCCAATTGTTTACATCGGAGTCCATGTGGACTACGGATAACTACTACAACCCCATATTACTTACATAGTCCTATACCCTAGGACTCATATCACGGAAGATGGGATGTGAGGCTAGTGTATCTGATCGTGAAATCTCGAGAGCCGGTATGACATCATACAATATGGGGGCTTCGCGCTGTCCCATCTCCTGTGAATGGTTATATAAACAACTGTTAGTCACAGAGCTAAGTGGAAAATACATCTCCTCCCTGGATCCGTATCATGGGACAAGCTTAAGTACCCAAACAGTAAGTAGATAGCCGAAGCAAGAAGGGTTAACAACATGTAAATAACTGAAAGCCATAAAAGTATCATCAGTTATATAAAAGAAATGCCCAGCTAGTAGTAGTAATAACACTAGTAACAACAATTGGCAAACACACCGCAGGTGTTCAAAACCCGCTCACAAAACCCTGTGCCGACACAGTTTGGACCGCTTTTCTTCCAGCAGGGTAGCAAACTCTGCGGGCCTCACCGATGTGGCCATCAGTGATAGTGGCCAGTCCTACCACTTCTGGGTGTGGTCATACCGCACCACCCAGGCCCTCCAGTACAACCTAGTGTACTACTTGGATGTGAGCGACATCCGACGATTCCGAAATTTAGGCCGACCAATGGAGGCAAATCAACGAGCATGAAATGGTGATCACCTGCGGTACAAATCTCCCTGTTGCCATGAGTCATCAACTCTCCCGCACCGGTACGAATAGTCTATGGGCGTGACCGACTCGCCACTTTTCTGTAAGCATTTCACTTACGGTTAATTAGATGGTAAAGATATGCTCAGGTTCGCCGCGACCTTCTTAAGTCGATTGGCTGCTTAACTTTTGGCCGTGAGGCGCAACGGGCGTGAGAGCACATTATTTGCGGCTAACCCTGGAGGAGATACTCAACTCGCAGTTATCCCAAACTAAGGCTCTACTAAAAAGAAGCGACCGCTCATCAAAGCAGGACCCGACTAGAACTGTATATATGATAAATTGTCGTTAATGAGTTCAGTAAAATAGTACTATAAGTAAGCTGCAGAAATGGAATGCTGAATGGTAAAAGTACAAAATGAAAGAACAGAAGTAAAGAGCTGAGATAACCGGACCAGTACGAGACTAGAGTAGTGTTGAAAAGAAAATGATGTAAAGAGCTGAAATAACCAGACAAGTATGAGACTGGAGTAGTGTTGAAAAGAAATGAAGTAAAAAGATGAATTAACCGGACCAGTATGAGACTGGAGTAAAAGAAATTGCAATAGAATGAAAAGGGATAGTAGTCCTTCACTCCATATTTAGGAGGTTTCGGTTCCATCTCCGTTCATAAGAGGAAAGTTATGTTTTATCTCTGTTCATAGGAGTTTCTTCCAAATTCTGCCTTTTATTATAGTCCAATCATGAGTTTTAATTGCACCTTTTAGGCATGACTTAAGCGAACTTGAGGAACGATATTATGGGTTCCGTGATTTCTCCAAAAGAGGCGACTTCTAATGTTCGAGTATTATTCCAAATGCAACTCGATGAATTGTAAGAACCCCACATTGCTTCGAGCTTGATTTTCTATTTTCATTCATCGGGTCATTATTTATTCGTAAAGTACTCCAATGATTATGATGTAATTGCGTGCTATGATCTCTTCTCCCGACCTTTTAGCAATATGATAATTTAAAATTTTGATCGTTTTACAAAAAAATTTGGTGATTGCACCATTCCCTCCAAATCTCCCCATATTTTGATAGTACACTTAAAATAGTCTATTAAGAGCCAGTAAAATTTTCCAAGATTTCCAACCTTTTTAGTGGGTTTATTTTGCCCAACAAAATCTTATTTAGGCCCCTAAAAATATCAGTTCAATTTATAAAATCCGAAGGAAAATACAGAACCCCCAAGAGACCCTAATATGTGTCAAGAATTTTTTCAAGAATTTTCCAAGATATTTAAAGCATTTATTTTGTCCAAATAAATCTTTTAAGGGCTTTTAATAATAACAAAACACTTTAGAAAAATCCCAAAAAATTAATGAAATTAGCCATTCTAGTAAGGAACATTTTTCATGTTCAAACAATTTTGCCCATGAGCCTTTATTTCTCTCAGAAAAATCAATTAAATTCTGTTTGGGGTGGTCTGCGGATAAGGTATTCTGGAAAAAGGGGAGGGCGTCGAACAACGCGTGTATTTCGGTCCCCACGGCGGATATGAAGCCGATCCGCTATGGGGGCACGTAATTTGAGGCGGCGGCGGGTTTAAGGTGATCTGGACTGTCCGATCTCATCGTGGAGATCGGACGGCCCCTACCACTTTCCATGATATAGGAGGTGGCAGCCACTGCCAGGCAGCGGCCGCCAGGTGCCGGCGCCGCCACCGATAGACTCGTCGGGGGCCGGCGAGCCATCTGGCAATGGTCCGGTGGCCTGCCGCCGCCGGTCGCCGCCGGTCGCCGCCGGAAAACTACAATCGAGTGTGGGTGGCACGACCTCCACCATTATTATTGGTGTCGTGCCACCCCTCCCTCGCCGGTGGCCACGTCCACTACCCCCGACCGGCTCGTCGGGGGTCGAGGTTGCCTCCGGCGGTGATCCGGCGGCCTGGCGCCATCGGCCGCCACCGGAAAAGCTTAACAGAGGGGATGAAATAATAAAAAGAAAAAGAGGAGCTTGCGGGTGCCGCCGGAGATGTGTTCTCCAGCAGCACCGCTGCCTTCCACCGTTGGGGAGGAGTCCTCTGGTGGGGTAATACTCCCTCAGTGCCACCATCGGAATTGGGGTGGGGCTCGCTCTGCATGGCCATCACCCGAGCATGGATCATGACTCGGGTGGTGTTGGCTGCGCTCAGACGGTGGAGGGGTGCATGCAACACGATGGGGGAGTGTGGAAGGGGGAGGAGAGGAGTTCCACCTGTTGTTGGGGCCATTGGGAGCTTCTAGGTAGGAGGGCCATGAGGGGTGGCGAGGGTGGTGAGGGCTCGAGTGGGGTTTTCCAATGAGGTAGCTCCGAGAAGGGGGGCTATGGTGGGGGTGTGTATTCAGTAGAGGGGGAGGGGTTGCCTTTATAGGAAGGGAGGAGGGCCTCCCTTCCTTTCTCCCTGATGTGGGACTAAGGGAGGGGGTGGGGTAGATTCTTCTCCCCCTCTTGCTGCCCATGACAGTTGGCCACTCCCTTGGGGTAGCGGGCAGCCCCTCCTAATGGTATAAAGAGGGGAAGAGGTCACTCCTTCAGTGGGGTGGTGAGTTTGGGGAAAGAGGAGGGAAGATGGTGGGCTTTTGCCAAGTCTCACTCCAAGAATGTCCCTTGCTGATTCTTGGGATCCAAGGAATGGAAGGAGGGCAGGGCCCAAGTGTTTGGTGATGGGGAGGTGAAGACTCTTTTGGAGAATATTTCCAAACATGAAGATTTTTGAGGATTTGACTAAAGTCAACCCTAGCGCGGGTCTCTCATGTCGGCCGAAGTCCATGTGGGTCCAAATCGTCGTGTGATTGGTCAATGTTGGGCTATTAAATCAACATGGGTGCACGCACGCTTTTCAGTGTGTCATAAAGCTTGATTTGATTGTGGTTTGACTTTCTGTCGTCGAAATTGGTTATAACAAACTTGGTGGGTTTTGTTTTGACTTTAGGAGTCCAATGAGACTGACTGAGATTGATTCCGAGATTATTCACTTAATATTTTAAAATTGTGTTGTGGCGGCCTACAAAACCTAAAATGGTCATATTTCTCATACGACCTTTGATTGAAATGAAACGAATTTTATTGCACTTGTATTGACTGTACGAGTTTAACCCAACCGACGGAAGTCAATTTGGAGTACGTATGGTCATTATACTACAATGACATTGTGGTGACGCGCTACGATACTTAAAATGCTTGTTTACTCTACGTGACCTCAGATTGGAATGGAACAATTTTCGTTGTGCTCATATTGATTATACAAGTCTAACGGAACTGACAGAAATCAATTCGGAGTATGTATGGTCAATATATCACAACGATGTTGTTGTGACCCGCTATGATACTCAAGAAGGTCATTTTCTCAAAACGACCTCGGATTGCAATGGAACGAGTTACGTTGTGCTCGTATTGATTATACGAGTCTATCAAAACTGAAGGAAGTCAATTCAGAGTACGAATGGTCACCATACCACAATGACGTTGTTGTGACACGCTACGATACTCAAAATGGTCATTTTCTCGAAATGACTGCGGATTGGAATGGAACGAGTTACATTGTGCTTGTATTGATTATATGAGTCTAACGGAACTAACGGAAGTCAATTCAGAATATGTATGGTCACTATACCATACGACCTGGAATGGGGTCGGAATTCAATAGCGACACTTTTGGCGACCCCCAGGGCAGGGGGAGGGTTCATTCCGACCCACTGGAGTGAACGCGGTCCCAATCAGAGGCGTGGTAGGAATTTTACCACTTCCACAAGGTTTGGCCCATCCTACGGGATATGCCAATGGGAATCTATGGCAGGAGAAGCCACCGGTGACCCATCAGTGGGGCGGAGGACAGCATACGGTCAATGGACCATACCGCGGGCGATTACCCCCTCGTGTGGGCCAGATGGGAGTGCTGGTTGCAGCACCACAGAGGCCACCCTTCCAGCCAGGCGAACAACATTGGCCAGCGGGCCATGATCTTGTGGGAAACGGAATGGCTCACCAAAGGGCGTATATGCAGCCAAAGCAGACTCGGATGAATTTCCCAAAGTTCCAAGCGGACGGGGACGCCTAGGAATGGGTGCAGAAGACATAGTTGTTTTTCGATTATCAGGAGATCCCCGAGGAGCAATGGGTCCAGTTGGCAGCCTTCCACCTGGAAGATGATGCCTACCAATGGACTAAATGGTTCCAACGCGGTCGCGCTTATGCTCCTTGGGCGGTGTTCGTGGAGGCATTCTCAGCCCGTTTTGGGCCGCTAGAATATGAATACGTCGAGGCAACGCTGCAGAAGCTTTGACAGAAGGGCACGGTAATAGAATACCGTACCGACTTCAAGCGACTAGCCAACTGGGTGAACTGGGAAGAGTGGACGCTCCTGAGTTGCTTTTTTTCGGGGCTGAAGGACTACTTAAGCGACGAGGTCCATGCTTACATGCCATGCAGCCTCAGTCATGCCATCAGCCTAGCCCCAGATCTAAGAAGAACGCTTCAACCGTCAGAGGAATCGGACCACGACGAGAGCTCCGACGGCCCCAATGGCGGGGGAAAGGATCCACCACCGGCAGTTAAACCAACGGTGACGCGACTTACCTGGCCTGAGCTGCAGGCAAGGAAAGAGAAAGGGCTGTGTTTTAACAGTGATTAGAAGTTTGCCCCAGGAAACCGATGCCAGAAGGTCCAGGTTTTCATGCTGAGAGAGGAAGACGTGGAGGATCCTAGCAAACCTGAGGAGGAGGATGAGATGGACTTAGCGGAGTTTGGGGTCTCCATACAGGCCATGGATGGGTGCACGATGCCTCTTACTTTGCACATCACAGGGAGGATTGGCCAGGAGCGGTTGACAATTCTGATCGATAGTGGGAACACCCACAACTTCATAAACCCCGCGGTGGCACTGAAGGCGGGGCATACAGTTGACAGGGAGGCCACTTTTCAGGTTATGGTGGCCGATGGCAGCAATTTGAAGTGTGAAGGGGTGCTAAAGGGAGTCAAGTTGCGGATGTAGGGGTATGTGTGCCACACCGATGTCTACCTCCTACCGATCAGAGGATCTGATATGGTCCTTGGGGTGCAGTGGCTCCGTTAGCTGAGACGAGTGACCACAGATTGGTACCAGATGACGCTCGAGTTCACTCAGCAAGGGACAGACCATTGCTTGCACAGCATACAGTCATCCCCACTTAAAGAAATCTCTATCCGAAGCCTACAGTGATTGGGAGAGCAGGGCAACACGATGGCCGTGGTATTAGGAGTGGTGGCCAGTGGGCCCGGTACCCCTGAGGAACCTGAGCAGATACAGGCCTTATTGACGTAGTTCAAGGATGTTTTTTAGGAGCCGCACACCCTTCCTCCATCGAGGTTTTGTGACCATCAGATCCATTTGAAAGCGGGCGCGGATCCTACCAACATCCAACCCTATCGATACCCTCATATTCAGAAAGAAGAGATAGAATGCAGCATTTACGAGATGTTAGACACCGCCATCATTCGACCCAGCACCAGTGCTTTTTCATCATCAATCATACTGGTAAAGAAAAAAGGATGGCTCGTGGAGATTCAGCATCGACTACCGAGGGCTGAACAGCTCCACCATCAAGGACATGTTTCCCATCCTCATGATTGAAGAATTATTGGATGAACTGCATGGAGCGAGCCATTCACCAAACTGGATCTCCGATCTGGTTACCATCAAATTCGGATGAGGGAAGAGGATATTCACAAGATGGCGTTCCGCACCCATGACGGACACTACGAGTTCTTGGTGATGTGGTTCGGTTTGGAGAAAGCCCCCTCTACCTTTCAGGCGGTGATGAACGAGATTTTCCAGCCACTACTACGCCGCTATGTACTGGTCTTCTTTGATGACATACAGATTTACAGCAACAGCTGGGGAGACCATCCGTAGCATGTCCAACACGTGCTGACTATACTGAGGGAGCACCAACATTATGCCAAGCGGTCCAAGTGTTCGCTTGGGCAAGCAGAGGATGAATATTTGGGCCACCTGGTGTCTGTTCATGGGGTCCAGGCCGACCCAAAGAAGATTGCTAGCATGGTAACGTGACCTCAACCCACGACAATCCGGACCTTATGAGGCTTCCTCAGGCTGACGGGGTATTACCGCCATTTTGTGAAGAATTACGGGAAGATCGCACGACCCCTCACTCAGTTATTGTAGAAGGATGCTTTTTAGTGGCACAAAGAGGCGGAGGGTGCTTTCCAGGCCTTGCAAAAGGCTATGACCACTACTTCGGTGCTGGCACTTCCAGATTTCTCCAAGAAGTTCGTCATAGAGGAAGATGCTTCAGGGGTAGGGATTGGAGCGGTCTTGATGCAGGAGGGTCGACCGTTGACCTATTTCAGCAAGGCCTTGACACCTAAGACGCTGGGGATTTCCACGTACGAAAAGGAGATGTTGGCAATACTCCACGCGGTCGCCCTGTGGCAGCCTTACCTTCTAGGGCGCCACTTCCTGATCCGCATGGACCATCAGAGCCTAAAACATTTCCTCGAACAAAGGTTGGCATCCCCACTGCAACAGAAGTGGTTGACGAAATTGCCGGGGTATGATTATGAGATCGCCTACAAACAAGGGAAGGACAAAGTGGTGGCCGATGCACTATTATGCATACCGGAGAGCTCCCTGTCTCATATTTCGGGACTGGTGATCGAGACATTAGATGAGATACAGGCAGAGGTACACTGGTACCCATAGCTCCGAGCCATTGTGGAAGCGCTTCAGTAGGGAAATACTACGGAGGTCGGCTACCACCTACAGGGAGAGCGACTCTATTACCAGGGTCGGCTAGTCATTCCCGCCACATCGGCGTGGTGCACAATCATGATGCAGGAGTTTCATGAGTCTCTGACAGGCGGAAATTCTGGAATTCTCCAGACACTTCAGCGGGTCTGGGCTAATTTGTTTTGGAAGTGAATGTGATGGGATGTCCAACAGTTTGTGCGGGAGTGTGAGGTTTGCCAGCGGCAGAAGTACGAGACAACATCACCCGTAGGACTGCTTACCCCGTTAGAGATTCCACACCAGATTTGGGAGACTGTCTCCATGGACTTCATCGACGGCCTGCTCAAGTCGCAGGGTAAGTCTGTCATCCTTGTGGTGGTTGATAAGCTCTCCAAGTATGGGCATTTCCTAGCTTTGAGCCATCCTTACATGGGGGAGACAGTTGCTGAGTTGTTTGCTTGGGAGATCGTGCGGCTCCACGGACTTCCCCGCGCCATCATATCCGACAGAGACCCAGTGTTTGTGAGCAAATTCTGGAAAGAACTTTTTCAGCTACAGGGCACCGCACTGCGCATGAGCACGACCAACCACCCCCAGACCGACGGGCAGACGGAAGTTCTCAACAGGGGGGTCGAGACCTACTTACGGTGCTTCGTGATGGATGAAGCGCGCACATGGACCCGCTGGTTACATTGGGCGGAGTACTTCTACAACACGTCCTTTCATACGGCCAACAAGCTCACTCCTTTTGAGGTGGTGTACGGCCGACCACCCCCCACATTGAGTTCTTATGAGCCAGACAGCACCTCTCTTCCAGCCATCGGGCGGACGTTACTAGATCGGGATCGCACTTTATCGCTACTTCGGGACCACTTACAGGCCGCACAAGAGCGCATGAAGATTCAGGCAGATAGACACCACACTGAGTGGGAATTTGCGGTGGGCGACGAGGTCTTTCTCAAGCTCCAACCGTATCGATAGTTATCAGTCTCTCGGTGGGCCAATCAGAAGTTGGTACCACGGTTCTACAGGCCATTCTGCATTCTACGTCACGTGGGTCCAGTGGCCTACACCCTGGCACTACCAGAGGGCTCTCTCATTCACCCAACATTTCATGCATCTGTGCTCAAAAGGAAGATCAGGGTGTCAGTTCAAGCCAGCCCTATACTCCCAGAGGCTACTAGTAGCGGCGAATTGAGGCCTTCTCCGGAATCCATCCTATTGACCAAGTGGAAAAAATGGGGCACGGAGTACCGGCCTGAGGTGCTCGTCAAATTGCAGCATATGGCAGAGGTTCATAATTCTTGGGTCGACTTGCTAGAGTTCTGGGAGAGGTTTCCGGACTTCCACCTTGAGGACAAGTTGGTTTTTGATAGGGAGGGGAATGTTATGCCCCCGCAGGCGTTACGATTTGCGGTGCATAAATACTCCCGGCGACCAAAGGAGCACGCGCAAGACAATGGGGCTGAACCATCCGGTTCAGCCCCCACTCATTAAAGCTTCCGAAAGGGGGCTAAACCAACCTGGTTCAACCCCCATGTGAGGGGGTCGGCCGGCCCCCTCCCTCCCCGGGTATTAATAGGCCCGGGGATCCTCCTTGGTGGCTATGAAAGATTATCTCCAGGTATTATCTTATTTCCTCATTAACCCTAATTTCTCCTCTTCTCTTTAGCTCTCCCATCTAGATCTCTCCTTCTTCCCTAGCAAGTTCATAACAATCCACCTCTTCATTTTGTTCCATTGGGATATGTTCAATGACGAAAGTTTTAAATCTTCCAATCTCATTTTTAGCTAGTAACAGATACTTCATCAGCATTGGCTCCCTTGTCTCATAGTTTCCCAACACCTATGAAGCCATCACAAGGAAGTCCATTTTGATATGAACATGCTCTATGCCCAGATCTTTTGCAAGTCTCAGACCGGCCAAGAGTGCTGCATACTCTGTCTGGTTGTTTGTGACCGAAAAGAAGAACTTGATGGCTTGCTCTAATTTAATACCATTCGGATTAACTAAGACAACTTCTGCTCCCGCAAAGTTTCTGCCTGAGGCCCCATCTACATAAATGGTCCATGCTAAAAGATATCTTTCTACTTGCTCAGGATTAGTCTCCATTATATGTCGGCAAGTGAGGTTCCCTGAAATTATTTGGAGGAGGCTCTCCTCGGACATCATCAATGAATAGGGAAGGCTCCTTTGTATCCTCATAAAGAGGAGGAATGCGCTTACAAGCCACGGAAGTTGCGATTACTGGAGGACAAGCTGCTGGGTAGCAGAAGTGGACTGCGACAGAAGTTGCACCCCGAAAGTCGAGAGCCCGGGCCGGAATGCCCTGGGCGGCCTCTCGGAAGAAGACCTGTTGATCAGTTACGAAATCGGCTTGGGACGGTTGAGGATTGGCAACTTGAGGCAGAGGATATGAAGGAGGAGGAGGGACTGGAGTAACCGCTAGGATAACCGTAGTTTGCTGAGAGGTTAGCCGCTCGGCAAGCGCGGCTTAGGCCTGACTGATCGCATCCAATCATTGATCAGTCAGCTTCTGATCCCGCTCGGCTTCTTGCCTTGACTGCTCCAACGCCTCCCACAATGTGTCATCACTATGATTAGAGCGATCTCTCTGGGTGAATTGGCGATCTGACATTTTGTCGAGGAATTCACCAACAAATTAGTATCTGAAGGTCGCATATTTTCTGTTGATGCCGAAAATGCACCTCCACGATCAATGCTAGGAAATGAGGTAAAAAGGAGGCTACGAGTTGTCGGTTACTATTGATTTAGAGAGTATATATCACCAAGACCGCTGACAGCGGTCGAAACCAGACTTTGCCCGTCACAGCGAATGCCACTCCTGTGACGGGCTTTTCCTTTGATTCAAGAAAATAGGTTACAGTGAGTTATAAGGAAAGCACAATAGAAGTAGACCGGGTAACAAGCCGCAAAGCACAAAACTCGAGATCGCAGATCTTATAAACGAGCTCCTGGATACGAGTCCCTGTCCTTTGGGAATGCTCCCCCCATATTTATAGGCTCAATGGCCTGCCCAAATGGGTAGGGCTAAAATAACCGCCTGCCCAGATACATGAGAATCGGGCAGGGGGTGACGGGATACAGTAGGAGAAATAAAAGGGAAGTCACGCAGTCTAGCGCCTTGAATCAGGGGCTATGTTGAGCTTGGATTGGAACAAATCACGACTTGAGAAGAGAGGCAGTATGTGTGGTCTGTGATCTGAAACCGCGACTTGCTCTCTGGACTTGAGCCCTGATTACTATCAATTCCTGATGGCGGTCTGGTCTAACTAGACCGCCCGGCTTGTCCCTGATGAGTCGGGATACTTGTATACAAACAATCAAGGGTGGAACTAGACGGCTAGACTTGAGAAGTCGTCTATTCTGAGAGAGTTATCACTTTGATAGCGGTCTTTTGGGTAAACTCTATGCACGATTTATGTGAACTAGAAAAACAAGTTAATATGTATACCAAGTTTCACCAGCGAGTGTTCTGCTACATAGTCGTGAGTGAGTGAGTGAGTGAGTGGACAAATCATCACGTGTTATGGCACATGAGAACCTTTGAGTGGTAACTACAACGAGGGTTGATCGTCATCAATATACATAGAGCGAGGACTATATGAATCAAGCAGAGACCATTAGGACTGAGCGAGGACAACCCGCCCCAAGTGGGAGTCGGACGAGGCAAGTGTTGAAACCAATAAATGGTCTCGGTGGAGTTCGGGGCCCCCAACGAGTTGGGGGCGACTGACACTTACTAATCTCACGAGAGAACAGACCGAAGCCTCGGAATTGGACACTGATCCTTAGGCTCAGCTAGGAGGACCCACCACACACCCGGAAGATCTTTAGAGCGCTTCCCCACCCAAGCCAAAAGCTGAAGCCCGGGCACCTTGGAGAGCTCAAAGGGAAGCTAACCAAGGAAGGCCTAAGGAGAGAGAAGCTCCAGAAGGAAGAACTGCTCTCCCAAGGTGCCCTTTGGATCTTATTTATAGATTTTCTGATCTGGCCTGCAAATAGCAGGATTCCGCCTCTCAATTTTACTATACGCACCCCAAACTTGGTCTGCTGATAGCCAATCTCCGTTGTTCGGAGGGGCTATTTGTAGGCCACGAGGGTAAAAGGGTAATTTCTCTCATGGGCCTAGGGGCAAAGGGCCTGCGAGGACAGTACTCGCGAGAGCTCTAGCTGGCCTCCTCGCGTACCTCGCTTGCCAGTCAGCGAGTCCCCCTTTTAGAGGGTGCATGCCGGGGTCCGACCTCGCAAACCTCAATGTCGCCGAGTATAGGTCATCTCGCGGGTGCTCGGCGAGCACTCATCTCGCCCTCCTACCAGCATGCCTTCGGCAAGCGCCCGTCTCGCCTTCCCCTCTTTGAGGGAACCTTGACCGTTTGGTCTTTTCCCGTCGATCTCCCGTCCTGGCGAATATTGGGGTTGTACACAATCCCCGCTCTTCGCGAGGCTACCTAGGCTCGCGAAGAAACATCCAACCCCCGGAATTTGCCAGCCTGGTGGTGAGCTGTCAAGAATCTTTAGTGGGGCCCACCGGAGGGCTATATATACGTCTCCTCCTTCCACAGCGGCGAGCGCCGCTATTTTACTCTCCTTTTCTCTCCCTTTACTGTAGCAGTTGCTGATGTCCCTGTTCAAAGATTTCGAGGATCGGCTAAAGGCCAACAAGGCCAGCGGGATGACTTGCATGGCAAAAGTCCCCGCTTGGATGAAGCGCCCGCCACCCCCTCGGGTGCCAAAAACCAAAAAGGCGAAGGCGGTCCGCCGAGCCGGGGATGAATCCGTCATACTGGAGTCTTCCCCCGTCAATCAGCCCGGCGAGAAGGTATGAAATATCTATAGTTGGATCAGTGAAAATCATTTTACTAAGTCTCGCCCGCCGACAGGATAACGACCCTCACCGGGGTGGTGACGAGCACAGAGGTAAATCCCCACATGTTTCCCCAACGAACACAGTACTCGCTGCTGAGAAGGCTACCGGTACGCGACCTCCCTCGCTAGCTTCCCTGCATGTTTTCCACTTACCTTCCTTTTCCCCCTTCGCAGGTTCGCCCATGAAGACAACGACCCGCCAGGGCTCGCGACCCGTGTCCCCCGTCATCCCCGACACCACCCTAAAAGTGTCAGGCTTCAATCTTCTGATGAGCGATGACTCTGGGGGCACGCGACCCCCAAAGATTCCTCCTGTCAACGACAAGGCTTATCGTCCTGGCCTGGGTAAGTCATTATTGCCTCTTTACGGCCACATCTTTGAGGGTCGGCCAGACCCTTCTCGCTTCCTCCAAGTAAGGTCTTATTCCTTTGTGACGTTTGCAATCCTCCTCCTATTGATGCTAAACTTTCTTATGGTCCCTCGCAGGGACCTCTGAATCTCCTCACACTGATTCTGACTATGGGGATGAAGAGATGTCCCCCCTCCCGAAGCAGTTGGAAGACTTCCTAGGAGATCCGTGAGACCCCGAGGCGATGAAGCAGAGAACCGTTGAGTTATTTCAGAAACAACTGCGAGTGCTGCTGGACCTCAATCTTCAAGCGATGCGGGATAGGGAGGCTACCGAGGCCAACAATGCTGCTCTGAGAGACGAGTGCACGAGGCTCCAAGCCACGATACCCCGAGAACCTGCTGAGGGGGCTTCCTCGCCAGAGGTGTACATCGCGCAGATGAAAGACTACGCCTTCTTGTCGGATAGGGCAGCTCGCTCCGCCCTCGAATATTACAATCCGAGAATGCCACCGAGGTCCGGACCGCGAGGGGGTGGCAGGTGGAAATGGCTCCCACATTAGCCTCGCGATCCTGCTTTCTTTCAAAAACATTTTGTATTATTATTTCTTAGGGCGGACAATTGTGTTCGCATACTTTTACTCGCTATGAACTCTTGCTAGTCGAGCGACGATTGACTTTATTTATTGATTCTCGCTCGCTCCTTGCTTGGGAATGCTATTATCTTATTGAATGTCTGATGCTCTGCCGAAAATTTGTTGGCACTAACCTCGCATGTCATTCTCGCTCGCTCGCAATTTCGCGGAGTAACATTCACTCTCACCAGTGATACTGATGTGACAGCCTGACTACTCGCACCCCGCATAGCTTAGACTTCTTCCCGCCTTTTTTATTTTCCTATAAATAGGGTCTCATAACTACGAGCCACATACCGCATTTATCGCCAACCTTCTTCCTTCTCTGCTCGGGAGCTCTCGCTTCTTTCCCCTTCCCGCACTTTCGTCTACTCTGCAGGTCTCTCCAAGGATGGTTGCCGAAGCTGCCGAGGCGGAGGGTCGCCGGAAATGGGCCTGGGCTTTTGCTGACCACACCTTCTACCACCATAACCTGACCAAGGAGGAGTATCTCAAAGCAATCTCCGCCTTCGTCCCTGCCGGGTTCATACCGCGTTGTCCTGGCGAGGACGACACGATCAACACTCGCTACCCCGACGAGCTAGCCCTCCCCACGGCCCACTTCGCGGTCGGCCTGTGGCTGCCTCTGTGGCCGGAGGTCCGCCAGGTACCTCCTTGCCTCAACTATTTTCTCTTCGCCGGTTAATCTCTCGCCCGCAGTCAACTAACCTTTCCCAGCCTTGCTCGACAGGTACTCAAGCATTATGGCGTGGTCCTCGGCCAACTTACCCCCAACACCGTCGCGGTCATCGTCGCCTTCGCCTGCTACATGCGCGAGGAGCGCATTGAATTCAGCTTGCCGGTGTTCCGGAAGCTGTTCTCCTTCCGAGCCTACAAGGACGGCACCGCCTACTTCGTGGGGTCGGGTCTCAAGGTCGTCGAGACCGTGAACAAGGCCCATAACTGGGCCCAGAAGTTCCTTTTAGTGAAGGGGAACTTCGACAACATTCCGTTCTCGCTGATCCAGTACTGCGAGACCACCTACAAGCCACCGACCCTCGGTGGCCATGACGCCACCTTATACCAGCTCTTCTGCAAGAAGAACTTCGAGGTGGCCCATCTCCGCCGCAACGTCGACTCGCTGCTTCCAGTTCCTCCTGGGGAAGGTAACAGTCTCGCTCGCTACTTTCCACTTTTGTGACCCTATCCAAAAATTAATCATCTAACCTTTCAGGGCGGCGAGATCTACCATTCAACCCCCCCTACTTGAGCAGCAGAAAACCCTCCTCCGCCTTCAATATCGCGACCATGGGTGCCGAGGCCTGCCGCGAGACCGTCACCCCTGCTCCGAAGTCCTCTCGCAAGAGGCCCGAGGCCTCCAGCAGCCACGACCAACCTTCTAAATCTCCCCCGAAGAAGAAGCAGAGGAAGAGTCAGGGCTCGCACCCCTCCGAGAAAGGGAAGGGCCATGCCGAGCCAGAGTTCGACAAGGTCGACCTCACCATTCTATCAGATGGGCAGGAGGCCGACGAGCAAAGCGAGGAGGTCATAAAGACCTCCGACCCGCCAATCCCTGTCAATCACTTTAACTTCGGCCTGGGTCAGAGGCATCCCGATGACTCGGGTGAGCTCCTGCTGTGCTGGAGGCCGGAGGACAACAAGGCCGAGGTCTCCACCATCCTCCCCTCCTTGGTGGAGAAGTCCACCGTCAGCGGTCACGCCTTCTCCCTTTCCTTTGGCTTGTATGGCCGCGAGGATGCGGGAGCATACAAGGACGAGCCGGCGAGGACCCTCGCCTATGAGAGCGCGAGGTCGCAGATGCGCTCCCTCGAGCTCGCTCACATGACCAGGAGGCGGTGCCTACAGCTGGAGCGCCAGAATGTTGGGCTCGCCACTGCCTACCGGGGCGTTCTTGCCGAGAATGCTCAGCTGAAGGACCAACTGCGGTCTTCTGAGGGCGATGTGGTGAGTCTTCGCATCGCGCAACCACATTTCTTCGTCGAGTTCATCTCTCATTTCTTTCATATGTGCAGGATGCTGAGACCGCCGAGAGGGCGGACGCTCGAATTCGGGACCTGGAGGGTGAGATTGCAGGATTGAAGGCCCTTAACAAGGATTTGGTTCGAGTGGTTGTTCCTCCCTCTCCTCATCGACTAAAGGAATAAAAGCGAGCGAGAGACGAGGAGATCCTACAGGAGGCCTCCGAATCGTCGCTATACATATTTCAACTGATGCAAAAGTCCGGCATGTTAACTACTGAGGCGGCCGCCATGAGTCTTGAGGACATCGTCCCCGAGCTCTTCATTCCTCTTCCGCCGGTCGAGGGAAGCGATGAGGACGAGGGGTCGGCGAGCGACTGCGAAGATTGACCTCTTTGCTTTGGTTTTATATTTGTAACCTATTTTGGGCTGTCGAGATCGCCGCATGATGTAAATGAACGAGGAATATCTTTATTATGTGGTCCACTGGCTCCATTTATTGTGCTCGCAATTTTATTTTGTGATGTTTTCTTTTCTCGTCTTTATATCTTGTTCTCGCACATTTTCTAGAGTTCTCGTGACACTTATTCTCGCGAATGATACCTTTGGATAGCTTCTGTATAGGATAAGTACTTTCGCTTTGTACCTTTATCCTCCACCTTTGGGCCATAGATTTTCTAGGATCGTCTCTCCATCTCGACCTTGCGAGGGCCAATCCTCTTTTCTATATCTCCTCTTACAAATGGTCCTCAAGCGGGGGCCTTCGCATCAGTCAACGGGTATTTGCCTACCCTTACGGGTTGGCTCGCATTTTGCCGAGCACTAGCCGCCGAGAACAGGAATATAAGGTTCTCCGTGAGATCAACCTGGTCGATACTAAGGATTTGCTAGAAAAATACGTCATTCCAGTCATCTCCAAGGACTTGCACATCTCGCCAGCCTCTCCGCAAGATCAACCTGACACACCGGCTAGTGAGAGCCCAGCAGCGGGATCATCTGGGGCAATCCAGCACCAGGGACTTGCACACCTCGCCAGCCTCTCCGCGAGATCAACCTGACCCACCGGCTAGTGAGAGCCCGGTAGCGGGATCATCCGGGGCAATCCAGCATCAGGGACTTGCACATCTCGCCAGCCTCTCCGCGAGATCAACCTGACCCACCGGCTAGTGAGATCCCGGCAGCGGGGTCATCCGGGGAAATCCAGCATCAGGGACTTGCACATCTCACCAGCCTCTCCGCGAGATCAACCTGACCCACCGGCTAGTGAGAGCCCGGCAGCAGGATCATCCGGGGAAATCCAGCATCAAGGACTTGCACATCTCGCCAGCCTCTCCGCGAGATCAACCTGACCCACCGGCTAGTGAGAGCCCGGCAGCGCGATCATCCGGGGCAATCCAGCACCAGGGACTTACACATCTATCCAGCCTCTCCATGAGATCAACCTGACCCAACGGCTAGTGAGAGCCCGACAGCGGGATCATCCAGGGCAATCCAGCATCAGGGACTTGCACATCTCGCCAGCCTCTCCAAGAGATCAACCTGATCCACCGACTAGTGAGAGCCCGGCAGCGGGATCATCCGGGGCAATCCAGCATCAGGGACTTGCACATCTCGCTAGCCTCTCCGCGAGATCAACCTGACCCACCAGCTAGTGAGAGCCAGCAGCGGGATCATCCAGGGAAATCCAGCACCAGGGACTTACACATCTATCCAGCCTCTCCGCGAGATCAACCTGACCCACCGGCTAGTGAGAGCCCGGCAGCGGGATCATTCGGGGCAATCCAGCATCAGGGACTTGCACATCTCGCCAGCCTCTCCGCGAGATCAACGTGACCCACCGGCTAGTGATAGCCCGGCAGCGGGATCATCCGGAGCAATCCAGCATCAGGGACTTGCACATCTCGCCAGCCTCTCCGCGAGATCAACCTGACCCACCGGCTAGTGAGAGCCCGGCAGCGGGATCATCCGGGGAAATCCAGCATCAGGGACTTGCACATCTCGCCAGCCTCTCCGCGAGATCAACCTGACCCACCAGCTAGTGAGAGCCCGGCAGTGGGATCATCCGGGGCAATCCAGCATCAGGGACTTGCACATCTCGCCAGCCTCTCAGCGAGATCAACCTGACCCACCGACTAGTGAGAGCCCGGCAGCGGGATCATCCGGGGCAATCCAGCACCAGGGACTTACACATCTATTCAGCCTCTCCGCGAGATCAACCTGACCCACCGGCTAGTGAGAGCCCGGCAGCGGGATCATCTGGGGCAATCCAACATCAGGGACTTGCACATCTCGCCAGCCTCTCCGCGAGATCAACCTGACCCACCGGGTAATGAGAGCTCAGCAGCAGGATCATCCGGGGCAATCCAGCATCAGGGACTTGCACATCTCGCCAGCCTCTCTGCGAGATCAACCTTACCCACCAGCTAGTGAGAGCCCGGCAGCGGGATCATCCGGGGCAATCCAGCACCAGGGACTTACACATCTATTAGCATGACTAGCTACTATCAGTATGCAATAGACAAATCAATAAAGGGTTTATAGTAGGAAATCTTTTTAAGGATAAAATCATTTTAAGTCATCCCCACTCCTGGCACGGTCAAGGGGTATCCCTTCCACATCCTGGAGGTGGTACCCTCCCAACTTGAGCACTTCACTTACAATATATGGCCCCTCCCAGTAAGGGTTAAGTTTTCCGACCGCGACCCCTCTACCCGCTGCAGCAACCTTCTTCAAGACCAAGTCCCCTTTCTAGAAGCGTTTCGCCCGAATGTGTTTGTCAAAGTATCGGGCCATCCGTCGTTTGATCTCCTCCTGCCGAACAGTGGCCAGGTCCCTGAGCTCTTCCACTAGATCCAAAGATAATCTCTGCCCCTCTTCATTGTCCGTTCGCCATTCCTCATCTCCTTCCCCCGCGCTGATCACCCTTGGTGACTTTACCTCAAACTCGACTGGGAGGACGACCTCTGATCCGTGGGAGAGCTTGAAAGGAGTCTCTCCGGTAGCTGTGTTTGGGGTGGTCCTTAGGGCCCAGAGGACCGAAGGAAATTGTTCCACCCAGCTTCCCCTAAGGTTTTCCACCTTCTTTTTCAATAGGTTCACAATGATTTTATTTACTGCCTCCACCTGTCCATTGCTCCGGGGGTGGTGGACTGATGCGAAATGGAGGTCTATGCTGAGTTGGGTGCAGAAGCTAACGAATTCGTTGCTCGCGAACTATGGCCCGTTGTCCGTGACTATGGCCAGAGGGAGCCCATGCCTGCAAATTATTTCACCCCAAACAAAATTTCTCACTACCTGGGATGTTACCTTAGCGAGGGCCTTCACCTCGGTCCACTTAGAGAAATAATCCACCATCACCAGTAGTAACTTTCTTTGGTCGCTCGCCTGAGGGAAAGGCCCCACCAAATCCAAACCCCATATCGCAAATGGCCAGGGGGCTGTAATCGTCCGGAGCCTCTGAGCGGGAAGGAGCTGGAGGGGGGCGTAGAGTTGGCACTTGGAGCACTTTTTAGAAAACTCTGCCGCATCTTTGCTGAGGGTGGGCCAAAAATAGCCTTGCCTTAGTACTCTCCCTTCCAGGGTCCTGCCCCCCGAGTGACTGCCGCACTCCCCCGAGTGGATCTCCTCCAGGACCTTTGGGGCTTCCTCCTCCGAGACACAACGGGCTAGGAGCCCCGAGAGAGTCTTTCGATATAGCGACCCTGCATGCAAGGAGTAATATACCGATTTATACCTGAGTCGCCGCTTGTCTACCTCTTCCTTGGGGAACTCCCCCATTGTTAAGTAGGTGATGAAGGGATCCATCCACGACACCAGCTGGTCCACCTCCATCATCTCCCCCTCCTTAATGGAGGGTCGGAAAAGCTCCGACACTATTCCCCCGGCCCGGGGACCAAACTTGGCTAGGAGGTCCGCCTAGGTACTCTCCCCTCTTGGGATGTGCTTGATGGAGAAGGTGCGAAACTGTCCCACTATCCCTTTAACCTTCTCTAGGTACCGTTGGAGAGTTGGTTCTTTGACCTCGAATTCCCCCCTGATTTGGCACGCCACCACCATGGAGTCCGTCGAGACCTCCACGTCCTGCACCACCAATTCTTGTGCCAAGCGGAGGCCTGCTACCACGGCCTCATACTCGACTTGGTTATTAGTGAGGGGCAAATGGATGCTTATCGCTTGCTCTATCCTGGTTCCTTGGGGACTCACCAACACCACCCCTCCTCCGAAGGAATGCTTTCCCGACGCACCATCGACCAGCATCTTCCAAGCCACCGGGTGCGGTACTTTAGATTCCTCTAACTCGGTCATGTAGTCGGCCATGAAATCCGCCACCGCCTGTACCTTTATGGATACCCTGGGCACGTAGGAGACATTGAACTCGCTCAATTCTACCGCCCACTTCGCCAACCTCCCGGAGTGCTCCACCCCTTCCATGATGCCACGAAGGGGGTGGTCAGTCACCACTTTGATTGAGTGTGCCTGAAAGTAAGGTCTGAGCCGCCTAGCCGACACCACCAAGGCAAACGCTAACTTTTTAAGGATAGGATATCTGAGTTCGGCCTTCTTGAGTACCCTGCTGACGTAGTAGATGGGGAGTTGTTTCTTCCCCTCCTCTCGAACCAACACTGAGCTAACCGCTTCCGACCCTACCCCCAAGTACAGGTATAGGTCTTCTCCTTGTCTCGGCCCTTGTAATAGTGGGGCCTGCGTCAGTTGTTCCTTTAGCGCTTGAAAAGCCCTTTCGCACTCGGGGGTCCATTCGAATTTTTGGTTACCCCTTAATACCTTGAAGAAGGAAGAACATTTTTCTCCTGCCTTGGAAAGTAACCTGCTCAGCCCGGCTAACTTCCCTGTCAGACGCTGGACCTCTTTCGCACTCCGTGGAGATCTCAACTCAAGGATCGCCTTTACCTTGTCTGGGTTAGGCTCCACTCCAAGAGGGGTGAGCAAATGACCCAAGAACTTCCCTCGACTGGCCCCGAAGACACACTTAAAGGGGTTAAGCCTCATTTTAAACCTTCTCAAGGTTTTAAAAGTCTCTTCGAGGTCCATGAGATGGGACTCGAGATTTCGGCTCTTGATCATTAGGTCATCCACAAAGACCTCCAAGTTCCTTCCCTTCTGCTCGCGAAACACTCTATACATCATACGCTGATATGTGGCCCCTGCGTTCTTCAAACCGAACGACCTCATTTTGTAACAATAGCACCCATCCCCGGTGATGAAGGACACATCTTTAATGTCGGGAGGGTGTATGCGGATCTGATGATAACCTGAAAAAGCATCTAAAAAAGACATCACAGAAAAACCGACGGCTGAGTCAACCAGCGCGTCGATTCTAGGCAAGGGATAACAGTCCTTGGGGCACGATTTATTAAGCAAAGAAAAATCCACACACATTCTCCACTTACCCTCCCCATTTGTTACCATCACGACATTGGAGACCCAGCCCGGATACTGGATCTCCGATACAAAGCCAGCTTTGAGGAGCTTGTTCACCTCCTCCCGGATGGACACCTCCAGCTTGTCTGTCGTGGACCTCCTCTTTTGGCGGATGGGGCGAGCGCCGGGGTCGAGGTTGAGGCGATGACAGGCCACATCCGCATCGATCCCCGGCATCTCTGCAGCGCTCCATGCGAAGACGTCCACATTGTCCTGGACGCAAGCCAAGATCTTCGCCCGATCCTCCGGCTGAGCTCCCCATTGATCTTGATCTTCTCGATCGTCCCGGCCTTAGTGGTGATCTCCACCTCCATCACTTCATCCACAGCCTCCAGCCTGGACTGCTCCCCCCAGAGGCTCTGCTCTTCTTCTTTCTCTCCCTCTTTCTTCCCCGCCCTGGGCCCTTCACCGACCCCTTCCTGGGCATGAACTACTCCTTCTCCCCTCCCTTCCTCTCCTACCACCATTAGCTCCTCCGCACCTCCTCCTGGGGCCTCCTCTTCTTTCTCTTCCTCCTTCCCCTCCTCCGCCCTGGGCCCCTCAGCGACCCCTTCGTGGGCATGAACTACTCCTTCACCCCTCCTTCCTTCCAATCTCTCCTCCTCTTCGGCCTCGGCCACTTCTTCCATCACCTTGTCCCACTCCTCTGCTTCTTCCATCCAAGAGATGGTGTTGACGGCAGTCACATAGCACTGCCTCGCCACCTTGGGGTCTCCCCGGACCCGAATCTGGATTCCTCCCACACTGAACTTGAGGCATTGATGGAAAGTGGACGGGACACACCGGAACGCGCTGATAAGAGGCCGTCCGAAGATGGCGCTATAGCTACTGGGGGCGTCCGTTATCACAAAGCGGCAGTTCCGGGACTGCCCTCCCAAGGTCACATGGAGTCCCACTCCCCCCTCTACTTCCTTCCTTTCTCCTGAGAATCCAAACAGCGGGCCATCTGAGGCCAACACCCTCCTGGGCTCCACCTTCATCTCATCGAATGCTTTCTTAAAAATAACATTGACCGAGCTCCCGTTGTCCACCAAGATTCGAGAGACGGTGAAGTTCTCGATGGCTGTCTGGATGACCAGTGCATCGCAGAACAGATCTTCGTGACCGGGCAGGTCCTTCTGGGAGAAGGTGATCTTTTCCGTGGGGGTGGGTGGGGGGGGGGGGTGGGGCTTGGGATGTCGAAGCTACACTCCGACGGTACATGGCATGGAGGCTCGCCTTCCGGGTTGCCTCGACTCACATCCCCCATGGATCACTCTGATCCCTCCTCGGTTCCCTACGTCCGCCCGATCCTCGCACATTTCATCCTCATCCCCCTGAGGTAGAATCTCCTCTATCCTTGCTCCCCCTTGCTGTGCTTGTGGTGCTGGGACTCTTGCCCCTCTGACTTCCAAGAACTCAGGGCAGGTGGCCGTTGCGTGGCCTTCCTCCTGATGGAAGTCACAGTACGGCAGCGCCACCCTCCTTGCCTCATCCCCGACTCCTCGGTTCCTTCTTCTGGGGCCGGCTCCTCCGGCTCCCCCTCCTCTTCCTCTTCCTGCTCTTCCTCTACCGATCTCCATTGCCTGATGAGGGGGGGGGGGGGGGGGTGGATTTGGCCTCGGGCCCTGTCTCCACCCCAGCTAGTGAGGTCATCCCTGCCCTCCTTGGAAATTACCTCCCCCGTGGGGGAAACCCCTCCCCGGGCCTTGCATTCCCCCACCCTGCTACCTCCACCCCAACTTCGGGGCCCTCGCTTCCTCTCTCCTCCTTTGCTCTTGCTGCCTCCCTTCCGGCTCGCTCAGCCGTGCCAATCTCTTCGCAAACTCGGGGTTGGCTGCCTCCCCGTCTACCTCCTCTGCCGCTCTCTCCATCAGTTCTTCATAAGATTGAGGAGCCCTCTTCATGAGATCCATCTTGAAGAAGCCTTCCCTCAGCCCCAACGTGAAGGCGAGTTGGAGGGTATACCCCGGTACCTCTTGGACAAGGAGAACCTCCTCTCTGAACCGCTCCAGATAATGAGCCAACGACTCTCCTGACCTCTGCTTGATGTCGAAGAGCGACTCTGCATCCTTCTTTCTTTTCTTCATGGCGGAGAAACGTAAGAGAAAACCCTTATGCAAATTCTCGAAGGTACAGATCGATCCTGAGGGAATCTGGTGGAACCAGTCCCTCGACTTCTCCATCAGGGTAATAGCAAAGAGTCGACACTTGAAGGCTTCCGACATGGGTCTGATTGAGACCATATCCTCGAACCACTACAGGTGTTGAATGGGGTCATCATTGCCGGAGTACTGCATCATGGTCGGCTCCCTGAATCCCTCGGGGAGTGGTGCCGAGAGCACTATCTCGCAGAAAGGATTTCCCCCGCTGGCCTTCTGAACTTGCTCTACCCTTCTCGCGAGCTCCTCGGGCGACCCTACTCCTGCCGATCTCATCAGAGGACAGCTCGCTGGGACCTCCCTGGCCGAGCTCCCCCCCCCCCCCCCCCCCCCCCCCGCGAGAGCCTCCCTTGCTGGATTCTCGCTTCCCCCAGCAGGGCTGAGGAACAGCTCTCGCCCAGACAGATCTCGTCCTCCTCCCTGGGCCGCCACCTCCTTTCCCGCTCGATGAGCCGGCTCGCTCTCGCCGACTCCAGGTTGATGAGCCACCTGGGGCATCGGGGTCGCGAAACCGCGGAGCGCAGTGGCGAGAGCACTCTGAAAAGCTCCAAGAAGACCTCTCCTAAGATCCGCCAACATCTCCACTGTGGCTGGTGCTCCTGGGGGTGGCGAGCCTCCGGGGTTCGCGTCCCGCTCGTCCTCGCCGGTCATGCTTTCCCTGAGAATTTCTTGAGCTAACCGCACTCCACGCTCACCGCACCAAAAATATTGAAACCAATAAATGGTCTCGGTGGAGTTCGGGGCCCCCAACGGGTTGGGGGCGACTGACACTTACTAATCTCGCGCGAGAACAGACCGAAGCCTCGGAATTGGACACTGATCCTTAGGCTCAGCTAGGAGGACCCACCACACACCCGGAAGATCTTTAGAGCGCTTCCCCTCCCAAGCCAAAAGCTGAAGCCCGGGCACCTTGGAGAGCTCAAAGGGAAGCTAACCAAGGAAGGCCTGAGGAGAGAGAAGCTCCAGAAGGAAGAACTGCTCTCCAAAGGTGCGCTTTGGATCTTATTTATAGATTTTCTGATCTGGCCTGCAAATAGCAGGATTCCGCCTCTCATTTTACTATACGCACCCCAAACTTGGTCTGCTGATAGCCAATCTCCGCTGTTCGGAGGGGCTATTGGCAGGCCACGAGGGTAAAAGGGTAATTTCTCTCATGGGCCTAGGGGCAAAGGGCCTGCGAGGACAGTACTCGCGTAAGCTCTCGCTGGCCTCCTCGCATACCTCGCTCGCCAGTCAGCGAGTCCCCCTTTTCGAGGGTGCATGCCGGGGTCCGACCTCGCAAACCTCCATGTCGCCGAGTATAGGTCATCTCGCGGGTGCTCGGCGAGCACTCATCTCGCCCTCCTACCAGCATGCCTTCGGCGAGCGCCCGTCTCGCCTTCCCCTCTTTGAGGGAACCTTGACCATTTGGTCTTTTCCCTTCGATCTCCCGTCCTGGCGAATATCGGGGTTGTACAGCAAGCACACAACGAGAGTTCTCGATTAAGACCTAGGATCACTACGAAAAGGTATAACAAGACAATCCCGAGTGGCATGTGAAGGCTTTCCCGAGTAGGACGCGTGTTTTGATCACTTGTTGGTTTAAGGGATCTGATTAATTATGTGTGGTGTGCTTTCATTGGTCCCTGCATAGAGGTCACACTATACCCAACAAACATCCTCATTTTTTTCGAGGTTCAAAGGCCTCTAAATGTCAAGAAAATTGAGGTGCCTCTCCATGTATGTGAGGCTGTCATGTATGTAAGGTTCATCTTGAAGGGGATGCATGTCGTGATCCCAATCGGCCTGGAGGACTTGAGGTCCTAAACATGGCACATTGCTATAGGATCATTAGTTTTCTAAAATACATCATCTTCTTTTGTGATGCTTACCATATGCATAAAGTGATTTCATTGGTGTTTTTAGCTGTTTAACACTAGACCCTAGTTTAGTTATTAATCTTATACTATGTAATGGAAAAGGCATAGCATGGTCTAAATTAACTTTTCCTGACTTCACATGGTTTAACCGTAGTTTGCTGAGAGGTTAGCCGCTCGGCAAGCGCGGCTAAGGCCTGCCTGATCGCATCCAATCGTTGATCAGTCAGCTTCTGATCCCGCTCGGCTTCTTGCCTTGACTGCTCCAATGCCTCCCACAAAGTGTCATCACTATGATTAGAGCGATCTCTCTGGGTAAATTGGCGATCTGACATTTTGTCTAGGAATTCACCAACAAATTAGTATCTGAAGGTCGCATGTTTTCTGTTGAAGCCGAAAATGCACCTCCACTATCAATGCTAGGAAATGAGGTAAAAAGGAGGCTGCGAGTTGTCGGTTACTATTGATTTAGAGAGTATAGATCACCAAGACCGCTGGCAGCAGTCGAAACCAGACTTTGCCCTTCACGGCGAATGCCAATCCTGTGACGGGCTTTTCCTTTGATTCAAGAAAATAGGTTACAGCGAGTTATAGGGAAAGCACAATAGAAGTCGACCGGGTAACAAGCCGCAAAGCACAAAACTCGAGATCGCAGCTCTTACAAGCGAGCTCTAGGATACAAGTCCCTGTCCTTTGGGAATGCTCCCCCCCTATTTATAGGTTCAGGGGCCTGCCCAAATGGGTAGGGCTAAAATAACCGCCTGCCCAGATACATGAGAATCGGGCAGGGGGTGACGTGATACAGTAGGAGAAATAAAAGGGAAGTCGCGCAGCCTGGCGGCTTGAATCATGGTCTATATTGAGCTTGGATTGGAACAAATCACGACTTGAGAAGAGAGGCAGTATGTGTGGTCTGTGATCTAAAACCGCGACTTGCTCTCTGGACTTGAGCCCTGATTGCTATCAATTCCTGATGGCAGTCTGGTCTAACTAGACCGCCCGGCCTGTCACTGATGAGTCGGGAGACTTGTATGCAAACAATCAAGGGTGGAACTAGATGGCTAGACTTGAGAAGTCGTCCGGTCTGAGAGAGTTATCACTTTGATAGCGGTCTTTTGGGTAAACTCTATGCACAGTTTATGTGACCTAGAAAAACAAGTTAATATTTATACCAAGTTTCACCAGCGAGTGTTCTGCTACATAGTCGTGAGTGAGTCAGTGAGTGAGTGAGTGAGCGGACAAATCATCACGTGTTATGGCACATGAGAACCTTTGAGTGGTAACTACAACGAGGGTTGATCGTCATCTATATACATAGAGCGAGGACTATATGAATCAAGGGGAGACCATTAGGACTGAGCGAGGACAACCCGCCCCAAGTGGGAGTCGGACGAGGCAAGCACACAACGAGAGTTCTCGATTAAGACCTAGGATCACTACAAAAAGGTATAACAAGACAATCCTGAGTGGCATGTGAAGGCTTTCCCGAGTAGGACGCGTGTTTTGATCACTTGTTGGTTTAAGGGATCTGATTAATTATGTGTGGTGTGCTTTCATTGGTCCCTGCATAGAGGTCACACTATACCCAACAAACATCCTCATTTTTTTCGAGGTTCAAAGGCCTCTAAATGTCAAGAAAATTGAGGTACCTCTCCATGTATGTGAGGTTGTCATGTATGTAAGGTTCATCTTGAAGGGGATGCATGTCGTGATCCCAATCGGCTTGGAGGACTTGAGGTCCTAAACATGGCACATTGTTATAGGATCATTAGTTTTCTAAAATACATCATCTTCTTTTGTGATGCTTACCATATGCATAAAGTGATTTCATTGGTGTTTTTTAGCTGTTTAACACTAGACCCTAGTTTAGTTATTAATCTTATACAATGTAATGGAAAAGGCGTAACATGGTCAAAATTTACTTTTCCTGACTTCATTGAATGCAAGTTATTATCCTTACACCATGTAAAGAAATCTTTAGTAGAACATATATCTCTTGTTGGAAATTAAATCATGTGAGAACAATTTTAAGAAAAAAAAGTAGAATGAAATTATTGTAATCGCCTCCCGAGGGACTATCCTCATGGAATCAATGGGCTCTTAACCATAGATTTGCATTGATCTATCATCTGCATGCGTTTGTAATTATTCAAGATTCTCTTTCTCACTTGCGGTAGTATACTGAAGCTGTCTGCGCACAGCGAGGCACCCCTGGTGACTTGACGTCGGTGAGATGATCTTAAGCATGTGCTAATAGTCAATCCCCTTTAGCAAGGCAATAGTATACCGACACATAAAAATTTGAGCGTATCTCTTTCAGACTCGAGATATGTCTGGCCGAAAGTGCACGCCCACTTCCATTTCGCTTCCTATAGGGGTCATTCTCCACAAAAAACTGAAAGAGTAATAATGATTCGTATGTATGCTCCAAACAGTATGACAGTGAGAAATTATGAAGATAATAGAGGGTAAGTAAATGTTTCAGGAGGGAGAAATTATGAAGAAAATAGAGGGAGAAGTATTCTGGGATCCTATATTATGTATAGAATATAATATGTATATAAATAACCAAAAAGTGGTCCGAAATAGAAGCAATGATTCAAATGGCGCGGTGGTGGCGGTTGTGAACGCCTGACCTCACCTAAAAAATTTCATGCATTTTATGCACAAAAATAGTTTATTTTCTTGGTAGCGGTCATGACCTTTGTCATGCCAAACATACATTCTATGATAATTGCTTTTTTGTCCAAATTCACCGGAGCAAATAAGCCGCGCCAAACGAAGCCTAAATTTTGCACCTCCTGTATGGGCATAATGGACACACACCCAGTCAGTAGCGGATCCAAGAAGTTCAACAGGGGGTGGGGTCAGACATCGTCTTCCTCTAGTCATAAAATTTTTGAATGTCTCCCTCTTACCGGACCCATTTATTCCTCATACGGACACCATTTTTGACGTATAAGTAGTTAAAATGTATTGCTTCTACGAGAGGAATCCAAATCCAATATTCATTTAGCAAAATTCTTTGGGTAGGGGCGTCTCTTAGCCCCCCATCTTTCCATGATTACACAGAAAAAATTAATTACATAGCTGTAAAAAAAAACTAAAACATAACACCTCTTCTACTACAAAGAAGCAGTTTTTGTGCCAAAAACATTAAGGCTCTGTTTGGCGTTATGACTGCCACCAATAAAAGAGAACTAATTTTGAATATAAAAGTGGATGTAACTTCACCACAACGTTCCTGACCGCCAACACCGCGCCAAACGAACCCTAAGTTATCATAATCGACAAGTAGTTGTGTAAAGATATGTAGTTCATGTAGGAAGAACATTGATTTTGCAAAATTCCTAATTTTATTCCTGACATTGTTCCTCATTTTATGCTTATTTAGCTCATCACTAGAGCGGCTTGACTTTGATTCAAGAAAATAATAAACTTATGTGTGAATATTTGTGAAAACTATGCTCTAATGAGAAAACACAAACCAAAATACCTATATAACAACAAAATCCATACAATATGCATTCATAAGTTATATTAATGCATTCATAACTTCATAATAAACCACATATGGGTATGGTTATGTTAAAAAGAAATCAGGATGGACCAATGATTCCATATAAGGGTAATAACGACCAATGTGCTCACAATGGATTTCTCTCTGATAGCAGCAACAAGCTCCAGACTTGAAATTCCATCGAATAAGATATCGTGCTTCAGAGACATCAATGAGGAGCTCGTTCTCTTTGACAAAAACTGCATCACCTCCAATCCAAAGGTCATTTCGCCCACCTAATCGGACAGAACATCCACTCAAACTAAAATAGTTGATTGAATATCTCTTGACCCAACATTCTTCCAGGATCCAAACATCAATGATGTCATTGTCGACAACCCAAAGTCCAAGCTCTCCGTTGAAATCCACCAAGTTGCCTGCAAGGTCAAGTAGCTTCTCTGACAGCGGTAAAGAAAGTAAACTATAGACCTCCGACTCTGTATCAAAGGTCATGATGATGTTGGGTTGTTTACAGTGAGATTGCTCTTTAAATGCAAGCCAAAATTGGCATCCATTGAGATCTAGTGAATTGTGATTAAAGGACTTTGGGGGCCGGCAAGGGAGGCGTCTCCAGGACTGTTCGCCGATGACCAGAACGATAGTCACGGACACGATATCGTTCGTAACTCGTATGATACGGTATTTGGATATGGAATGGTGGAAATAGAAGCCCAAGAATATGCCAGGGCACGGCACACAGATGGAGTAGCCTGTGAGGGGATTGATTATGTATGAGTCATAAAAGATAGCAACGTACAGGAGTCCGTCACATGAGGCTATTACTTCGTGAAAACTCATCCCGTGCAACTTGCAGAGAGTGATACCTACGTCTGTGTTGGATTCCGCAGAAGCCAAATAATATCCATATCTTTGTGTCTCTAGTCCTTCAACCATGAGTGATTGGTTTGTGAAATGATTGTGTTGGGTGTGGGCGCGAATGATGGAGAGATTAGTGGTGATGGAGAGCCATGACTTACAGACGCACCGGAACCTTCCCACGGATCTCGCCGACAGCTTCATAAGAATCTCGGAGATCACATCATCCGGGATAACAACACTCTTCTCCAGTGGATGCAATAGAACACGTGGCATCGAGATTGTTGCTATCTTGTCCTTATTTGTCGATTTCCTCTTCACAATCATATACTTTGCCATCTGTTTCATCATCCCTTCCTGTTTTCTCCTATTTCTCTTATGTGCATGCCGCATCAAAATCATCTTCAGTTTGACTGTAAGAAGCTTCATCATCTCGATTAAGTTTGAATCTTTCTTCCAAGTTACCCTGCGAATTGGTATAACAAAAATAAATGCTTCAATATGTCCGCATATCGATATAGCAAACATAGAGCAGTCATCATTAGAAGAGAAGAAGATAGTGAGATCATGCATAAATTAATGTTTTACACAAGCAAATAAAAAAGCTTCATTAGATCAATATATTAATTTTAGCTACAGTTTTCAAAAGAAAAATTCCTAATATTCCAATCAAATGCTGTAATATTCAATTAATCATTTCTTTGTTGCACTAAAATCATCAAAAAATGACCAAACTGAAAATTGTCAACCAATACATCTCTTTATAAGCAAATTGTAAACAAAAAAACTTGTGAACTAACAAAAAAACAAACATTTAATGCCATAAACTTACTAAAAAAGAAAACAGAAGAACAAACAACGTTCAATATTCATATGCAAAATCAATACATCTCTTTATTTATCATTTCTTTACTGGCAGGAATGATCGTAAGGCAATAAGGGCACCAATAAGAATAGCCAACTCACTGGCCTTTTGATAAGTCATTTCCTTCGCTTGGTGATGTTACATGTCTACTGGTATTGTTTTCAAACTCTTTTATATCTCCCCCATACTAGATGGAAGATGAGAGAATATAAAAAAAACTGCCATCTTGCCCCCTCAATGGCCTAGATACATCGATGAAGAAGGAGAACATGATAGGTAGACGCTAAATGTTTCCAGATAGGCGACGAAGCCTTTAGGGACGAAAATAAGATGATTTATTAAATTGGGTGGTCGTGATTCAAACTTTTTTGATGGTGTCGGCGTATTTTCCTTATGCTTGGTATATATATTGGTATAAATATTTATTGTATATTATATATATATATGATTTTAAACTTTCCGATTTTTTAGGCATTCTATTAGTGTAACATTTAATTCCAAAATTATGTTCAGCTAATAAAATTTAAATAAAAAAAATATTTTCCTTAATAAACAATTATCTTTATAAGCAATTCTATCCATTTAGTAGATATGTCTTTGCGGGTGTTGAATATAGAAATGAGTATTCCGGAATATTGTCGAAATAAATATCATCCAATTTACTTCAATATCAAAAATACTCTCTTTAATATTCTCAAGAAAATAAGGAAAACATGGAGTAAACGAATCGTACATTTTTTTTCAAAAATTCTAATGCACTGTAAACCTCATTCCTAACTATTTTTGGTCTCTTCCATGCCAATATCCATGATCACTTCTCTAAAGACAGACACTGGTGATGTAATTGGCGATGAACCAGACAGAGTCTAATCTCTCTGTCGAAATCCACTGGGTATCGTCCAATGTTACATAGCTCCTCCGATGGCAGCAGTCAGTAGAGAAATCAAACTATAACACTAAGTTTTTTTATCAATGGTCATGACCGTGCTGAGTTGTAAAAAATTAAAATCCCTTGTGTTGCATCCCAAATTATCTTTGGAGATGTTTGAGTAGAACCTTGTTTTAGAACTAAAACGGAGAGTTATTGAGAACCCACCCCTAACACAGAAACCATACAGTTTCTTCTCACAACCTCCTCTATTTAGTGCTTCTTTTCCTTGAAAATTCCAAACCCACGTATCTTCTTCAAAGGGGATATATATTTAGTGTGCTCAATTGAAGAAGGAGATCGCCAAAGGGGATATATATTTAGTCCGGCTGCTGCAGCGCGAGCTCCGCCGCATCCTTGCTGAGGGTAGGCCAGAAGTAGCCTTGCCTTAACACTCTTCCTTCCAAGGTTCTGCTCCCCGAGTGGCTGTCGCACTCCCCCGAGTGAATCTCCTCCAGGACCCTTGGAACCTCCTCCTTCGAGACGCAGCGAGCTAGGAGTCCCTAGAGGGTCCTTCGATACAGTTCACCTGTATGTAAGGAATAGTACGCCGATTTATACCTGAGTCGTCGCTTGTCCACATCCCCTTCTGGGAACTTTCCCGATGTTAGGAAGGTGATGATAGGATCCATCCACGACGCTCGCCGATCTACCTCCATTAATTCCCCTCCTCGATGGAGGGCCGGAAGAGTTCCGACACCGTCCCTCCTGCACGGGGACCGAACTTGAACAAGAGGTCGGCTAGGATGCTCTCCTCCCTTGGCACATGCTGAATGGAGAAAGTGTGGAATTGCACGATGATCCCCTTGACCTTCTCCAAATATCGCTGGAGAGTGGGCTCCTTTGCCTCAAACTCCCTCTTGATCTGACATGCCACTACCATGGACTCCATCGAGACCTCCACGTCTTGCACACCCAACTCCCGGGTCAGTCACAGGCCTGCTATTACCGCCTCGTACTCGGCATGGTTGTTGGTGATAGAGAAGTGGATGTTGATGGCTTGCTCTATCCTTGTCCCCTGGGGGCTCACTAGGACGACTCCCCCTCCGAAGGAATTCTTTCCCGATGCCCCATCAACCAACATCTTCCAGGCTGCCGGGCGGGGTGGCTCGGTTTCTTCCACCTCGATCACATAATCGGCCAAGAAGTCTGCCACTTCTTGTGCCTATCGAAACTCGGAGCACAAAGGAGATATCGAATTCGCTTAGCTCCACCGACCACATAGCTAACCTTCCCGAGTGCTATACTCCCTCCATGATGTTGAGAAGGGGGTGGTCGGTTACCACCTTGATGGAGTGAGACTGGAAGTAGGTTCGGAGCTTCCGGGATGACACCACGAGAGTGAAGGCCAGTTTTTCTAAAATGGGATACCTAAGCTCGGCCTTCCTCAAAACTAGGCTGGCATAGTAGATGGGGAGTTGCCTCCTCCCTTCTTCCCGGACTAGCACGAAACTTACCGCCTCGGACCCTACCCCCAAATACAAGGATAGGTCCTCTCCCTGCCTTGGCCCCTGGAGCAATGGAGCCTGGGTTAGCTGCCTCTTCAATGCTTGGAAATCCCCCTCGCACTCTGGGGTCCACTCGAATTTTTGATTTCCTCTTAGCACTTTGAATAACGATGTAGACTTCTCCCCTGCCCTGGAGAGAAACCTGCTCAGCCCAGCCAGCTTCTAGATGAGACGCTGGACCTCCTTCGCGTTCCTTGGTGATCCTAGCTCCAAGATTTCCCTTACTTTGTCGGGGTTAGGTTCCACCCCGGCTGGGGTGAGCAAGTGGCCAAGGAACTTTCCTCAGCTGGCCCCGAAGACACACTTATGGGGGTTGAGTTTCATCTTGAACTTTCGCAAGGTCCCAAAAGTCTCTTCGAGGTCCCGAAGGTGGGACTCGAGGTCTCGACTCTTGATCATGAGGTAATCGCATAAACCTCCAAGTTCCTCCCCTTCTGCTCTCGGAACACCCTGTCCCTCATTCGCTGGTAAGTCGCCCCTGCATTCATTAGCCCGAAGGGCATCATTTTGTAACAGTAGCAGCCGTCCCCTGTGATGAAGGAGTCATCACTGATGTCGGGAGGGTGCATGCGGATCTGGTGGTAACCTGAGAAAGTATCTACAAAACTCATTAGCGAAAAACCTATGGCTGAGTCAACCAGCGCGTCGATTCGAGGCAGGGGGTAACAATCGTTAGGGCATGATTTATTTAATAGGGAAAAATCCACACACATTCTCCACCTACCATCACTACATTGGAGACCCAGCCCGGATACTGGATCTCGGATACAAAACCTGCTTTAAGGAGCTTACCCACCTCCTCTCGGATGGGCTCCTCCAGCTTGTTCACAATGCACCTCTTCTTCTGGCAGATGGGGTGAGTGTCGGGGTCGAGGTTGAGGCGGTGACAGGACATATCCGCATCGATCCTGAGCATCTCCGTAGCACTCCAAGCAAAGACGTCCACGTTCTTCTGGACACAAGCTAGGATCCTCCTCTGATCCTCGGGGTTGAGCTCCCCGCAGATCTTCACCCTTTCAATATCCCCTGCCCAGGAGACGGCCTCCAGCTCCACTACCTCCTCCACGGCCTCCAGCCGGGACTGCTCTCCCCAACCATCTTCTTTCTTCTCCCCGCAAGCGGGTGCCTCAACTTCTTCCACCTCCCCTCCTATTTCCAGAACCTCCATCAGCTCCTCTGCCCTTTCCTCCTGGACCTCACCTTCTTCTCCTTCCCCCTCTTTCTTTCCTTCCTCTCCTGTCTCTTCCGACACTGTCATCTCCCCCATCTCCCTATCACACTCCTCAGCTTCCGCCATCCAGGTGATGGTGATCACGACAGTCACATAACACTGTCTTGCCACCTTAGGTGTCCCCTCACCCGGACCAAGACTCCCCCTGCGTTGAACTTGAGGCATTGATGAAAACTGGAGGGGACGCAGCGGAATGCGCTGATGAGGGGCCGTCCGAAGATGGTACTGTAGCTGCTGGGGGCATCCACGATGACGAAGCGGCAGTTCCGAGACTGCCTTCCCAAGATGACGTGGAGCCCCACTCCTCCCTCTACCTCCTTCCTTTCCCCCGAGAATCCAAACAACGGGCCATCTGAGGCCAACACCCTTCTAGCCTCCACCTTCATCTCGTCAAATGCCTTTTTGAAGATAATGTTGACCGAGCACCCGTTATCCACGAGGATCCGAGAGATGGTGAAGTTCTCGATGGCCGTCTGGATAACCAGCGCATCGCAGAACGGGTCCTCATGGCCCGGCATATCCTTCTGAGAAAACGTGATCTTTTTTGCTGGGGTGCGGCTTGGGATGTCGAGGCCACGCTTCAACGATATATGGAATGGAGGCTCGCCTTCCGGGTCGCCTCGATCCCCACTCCCCCATGGATCACTCTGATCCCTCTTCGGTTTCCCACGTCAACTCTGTCTTCACACCTTTCTTCCTCCTCCTGAGGCAGGATCTCCTCAATCCTCACCGGCCGCTGCTCCCGCTGCGCAGGCACCCTGGCCCCCCTCATCTCCATGAACTCTGGGCAGGTGGCCGTCGCGTGACCTTCCTCCTGGTGGAAGTCACAATAGGGCAATGCCACCCCCTTCCCTCGGCCTCCGCCCCCCTGTTCCTCCTCCTGGGCCCGGCTCCTCCGACTCCCGCTCCTCTTCCTCTTTCTGCCCTTCCTCGTCAGACCGCCATCGCCTGCTGAGGCAGGGGAGGAGGTGGTCTCGGGCCCTGCCTCCACGCTAGTTGGTGGGGTCTTCCTTGTCCTACTTGGAAGTTCCCCCCCCTGGTGGAAGCCCCTTCTTGTACCCTGCATTCCCCCTCCTTGCTGCCTCCACCCCAACTCCGGGGCCCTCACTTCTTCCCTTCTCCTTGCCTCCGTCTCGCTCAGCCTTGCCAGCCTTTTCGTGAACTCAGGATTAGCTGTCTCCCCTTCTATATCTTCTGTCGCCCGCTCCATCAGCTCCTCGAATGATAGGGGGCCCTCCTCTTCAGGCTCATCTTGAAGAAACCCTCCCACAAACCTACTTTAAAGGCAAGCTGGAGGGTGAACCCGGGCACCTCCTGGATAAGAAGAACCTCCTCTTGAAACCGGTCCACGTAGCGGGCCAACCACTCCCCCGGCCTCTGCTTGATGTTGAAGAGCGCCTCGGGGTCCTTCTTCCTCTTTTTCGAAGTTGAGAAGCGCAACAGGAAGCCGCGACGCAGATCTTCGAAGGCATAAATCGATCCTGCGGGCAACTGGTGGAACCAGTCCCTTGCCTTCTCCTTCAGGGTGGTGGCGAAGAGTCGGAACTTGAAAGCGTCCGACATGGGCCTGATGGAGACCATATCTTTGAACCATTGCAGGTGCTGAACCGGGTCATCCTTGCCGGTGTACAACATCATGGACGGCTCCTGAACCCCTCTGGGAGTGGTGCCGAGAGCACAAACTCGAAAAATGGGCTTCCCACATTCACCCCTCTCACTTGCTCCACTCGCCCCATGACCTCCATGGGCGACCCTTCTCCTGACGGCCTCGCACTCCTGAGGGGGCCATTCGCTGGGACCACACTGTCCGGGGTCCCACCTGCTGGGTTGGCGCTCGTCGGGACCTCGCTCACACTCGTCGGGCTGGGGAAGAGTTCCCACCCTGGTGCCTGAGCCGCCACCTCCTTTCAGGCCCTCTGCCCTGGGGCATTCTCACTAGCTCCTGGTGGCGAGACCATTGGGGGCGCAGGGGTTGCGAGGCCCCCTAGCGCTGTGGCGAGAGTGCACTGCATTGCCCCAAGTAGGTCCCTTCTGAGGTCTGCTAGCATTTCCACTGTCACATGCGCGCCGGGTGGTGGTGTCTTGCCGAGGCCGGCGTCTCGCTCATCTTCTCTCGCCATGCCCCTTCCTTGGAACTTTCTTGTGCAAACTGCTCTCCACGCTAACCGCACCAAAAATGTTGAAACCAGAACTTGGCCTCAACGAGGAGATCGGACCCATTAGAGGGGGCAGGTAGCACCTACTGATCCCGCGAAAGTAACAGACCATAGACTAAAAGCTAAACACAGACCCTTGGCTCTAGCACGGAGGTCCCACCACACACCCAGAAGATCTTAGAGCGCTTCCCCTCCCAAGCCAAAGCTGTAGCTGGGCACCTTAGAGAGCCTGAGGAGCTAACCAAAGAATCTAGGGAGAAGCAAAGATCTAGCATGCCCTCCCAAGGTGCCCCAAAGGGTCTATTTATAGCCCCTCTGAACTGGTATGCTAATAGCGCAATCCCGCTGTTGGAGATGGAACGCTCACCAAGAGGGGGGGGGGGGGGGGGGGGGTTGTTAGGTGATCATGGTGCTTTTTGATCTATTAGTGTGAGTTATCAATATTCAAGCAATGTACAAAGTTAACACACAAATAAGTCACACCAAACGACACAAGATCTATAGAGGTTCCTCAAGACGGGGTGTCTTGAGTAGTCCTCTTTCCCTCTACGCCTACCCAGCAGTGTGCTAGGCTCGGCAAACTCCGCCAAAAGCTTCAGGCCCTCAAGCCTTACAACACGGACCCACAAGTCCCAACAGCCTAAGCCCTCAAGCCCCTACTGCCCCCGAGTCCGCAAGCTTGACACTCAGTCCTTCAAGCCCTACCACACGGACCTGCAAGTCCCAGCAGCCTAGGCCCGCAAGCCCCTACTTCCCCCGAGCCCGCAAGCTCGACAAGACGCACCTGCAAGTGCACTGCCCTAGCCCTCAAGCCTCACAGCTCTCCAGCCCTCAAGCTAGACAAATTGGCTCGCAAGCCTTACAAGAAATTACAGTAAATAAAACCGCTTCTTCTGCCGGATGGTGATCGGCAACTTAGCCTGATGAAGATTGGCTTCTTACGGTTGAAGAGGACGCTTTAGATTTGATCTTTATGGCTCAGCTCCTTCTTCAATCATCTTGTTTAGCCTGATGTTGAACGGCGACTTCTCAGTCAATGGAGATGACTGATTCTTATGAGAACCCTTGAATCTTGTTCTCTTTCTTCTCCGCTGAAAAATACTGTTCTATTGAAGAGCGACGGGATTCTTTTTCTCGTTCTTTTTCTTGCACAGCAAAAAAAAACTTTTTTTTTCTAGGGCAATACTGTTCCCTTTTAAAGGGCAGATAAGCTGCATAACGGTAACATCTGTTGTCCTTTAATGTCAGACGCCCATTCCAGAAGAGCACGCGCTGATTTGGACAATCAGGCGGCGGCATTAATTGCTGACATCACGTCCGCAAGATTTGAATTCTGTCTTCAGGATATTTGCATCATTACGATGGCAAACTGTCTCTGAATTTGTCGTCGCGATCTTTCTTCTGCCTCAGATGGTGGTATCTTGACGATACAGGATATCCTGTCGATTCTGTATATTCGACGATCTTCTTTCTCTGACAGTGTCGTCGTGAGCTTTCTTTTTGCATCATGTCGTCATAATCATATGTTCTCTCGACGACATGTGTTACACATGATGATGTCCTGTGTCATCTCTGCGTTCGACGATCTCGCCACGTCTCAGCGTTCGATGAATACTTTGCTTCTCAGCGGCCGCTGCTCTGCCCGTCATTACGATGACAAGCACTCATTGTCGACGATATCGCCTGTTCTTCTCGACGACATTTCATTAACTTCCTGAGATTATAGGCTAGAGAAGTAATCAGATACAAGGTGAAGTCATCTTGACTTGGTGACTTCTTCAAATCAGGAATCATGTTGGCAGGATTCCCAACAATCTCCCCCTATTTGAAGAAGTCAGAATTTCAATTCAAGATGTCTTACACTAGACAATAAATATTATAATCTCAACTTATATTCCAATTCAAGATTGTACTTATCTTTGCTGAACACCCTGAGTGCATCAAGCCAGTAGCTCCCCCTTGATTTGATGCCTCTTCTTTGCTCCCCCTACCTTTAAGGTCTTCTTGAGCACCATTTCTCTCCCTTTCTGACTTCTTGCCTTCTGCTGTTCTAACCAAGGAGTAGCACAAGCTCCCCCTTGCTCAGGCATGATTCTTCAAGGTCCTGTGAGATTTTCTGACCACTCATCCAGAAAGGCATTAGTAGATAATAAAGTTGAGGGTTACTCTAAGTTTAACATTCCCAATTGGAATTTGAAGAAGTTAAACTTAGCTTCATCTAGGGGCTTTGTAAATATATCAGCCACTTGTTTGTCTGTTGGGTTTAGGGTGATATCTTCATTTTCCACATGCTCCCTGATGAAGTGATACCTGATCTCAATATGCTTAGTCCTGCTGTGAGATACAGGGTTCTTAGCAATTGAGATAGCACTGGAAGAGTCACAAAACAAGGGTGTTTTGGTCATCTTTAGATTGTAGTCTTCAAGTTGATGTTGAATCCATAGCAGTTGGGCATAGCAGCTTCCAGCAGAGATGTACTCTGATTCTGCTGTTGAGATTGCCACACTGGTTTGCTTCTTACTACTCATGGAAATCAGTCTTCCACCAAGGAATTGGCATGTCCCTGAGGTACTCTTTCTATCTTCCTTGCACCCTGCATAATCTGCATCTGAATAACTAGTTAGTTCACACTCATTGTTCCTAGGGTACCATAGGCCAAGATTTGATGTACCCTTTAGGTATCTTAAGATTCTCTTGACAGAGACATAGTGAGATTCCTTAGGATTCACCTGATATCTAGCACAGACACATGTAGCAAACATTATGTCAGGCCTACTTGCAGTTAGATAGAGAAAGGATCCAATCATGCATCTGTACTTGGTCTCATCAAAGGATATGCCCTTCTCATCCTTGTCCAGAGACACATTGGTTCCCATTGGAGTTTTCATTGAAGAAGCACTCTCCAATCCAAATTTCTTGACTAGCTCCCTAGTGAATTTGGTCTGAGAGATGACAATCCCATCTTCAGATTGTTTCACTTGGAGACCTAGGAAGTATTTGAGCTCACCCATACTGCTCATCTCAAACTTAACCTGCATCAAGTTGGCAAACTTTTTGCAGAGATTGTTATCTGTAGAGCCAAAGATGATGTCATCTACATAGATCTGCACTAGCAAGATCTCGCCCTTCACTTCCCTTAGGAACAATGTCTTATCTATCTTTCCCCTTGAGAACTTGTTCTCAATTAGAAAGCTTGACAGAGTCTCATACCGGGACCTAGGTACCTGCTTTAAGCCATAAATAGCTTTTCTAAGAAAGTAAACATAATCAGGATAAGTAGAGTCGACAAAACCTGAAGGCTGCTCTACATATACTTCCTCTTTGAGGTCACCATTTAGGAATGCTGACTTCACATCCATTTGGTAGACCTTGAAACCTTTTTATGTTGCATAGGCGAGGAACAGTCTTATTGCTTCCAGTCTGGCTACTGGAGCGAATGTCTGATCAAAATCTATCCCCTCCTCTTGTCTGTAGCCTTTTGCCACTAGTCTTGCTTTATTCTTGGTGATGATTCCATTTTCATCCAACTTGTTCCTGTAGACCCATTTGGTTCCTATGATGTTGTTCCCTTGGGGTCTTGGAACCAATTTCCATACTTTGCATCTTTTAAATTGGTTCAGTTCCTCCTGCATTGCAGCAATCCAAAATGGATCCTGATTTGCTTCCTCAAATTTCTTGGGTTCAAATTGAGAGAGAAAACTCAGGTACAATGCTTGATTTGCAGCTCTACTCCTTGTCAGCACCCCTTGGTTGACATTTCCTATTATCTTCTCTTGGGGATGATCTCTTACTTGTCTTAAGGCAGTTGGAAGTGTTCTGGGGGTATTTCTGCAGGAGTTACTTCTGCAGGTTGCAATTCTTCTGCCGTTTCTGTATCTTCTGCAGGTTCTACCTCTATTTCAACCATCACTGGCTGATTCTTGTTGTTGAGTGAGGTGTCAGCATTGTCTTCAATGGATAGCTTCTCTAATCTTTCCACTGTATCTGCATTCACTGGAGAACTAGACCAGCCCTTATGGATAAGGCTAGTCTCATCAAATACAACATGAATAGATTCTTCCACTGTTTGGGTATTGAGGTTGTATACTATGTATGCCCGGCTGTAGGAGTTGTATCCAACAAAAATACCTTCACAGCTTTTCTCGCCAAACTTAGTTAGTTTGGATTTCCCATTATTAAGGACATAGCATTTGCTACCAAAGATCCTAAAGTAGGATAGAGGTGGTTGTCTGCCCTTCATTAGCTCATAGGGAGTTTTCCTGTGGTTTTTGATGATAGTTGCTCTGTTTATCACATGACAAGCAGTGTTGACAGCCTCTGCCCAGAAGTATTCTAGTAATGAGGAGTCACTTAGCATTGTCCTGCTAGCCTCTATCAAGGTTCTGTTCTTCTTTTCAGCAACTTCATTCTGTTGAGGAGTTCTGGGGGAGGAGAATTCTTGGGAGATACCTAGGTCTTGGCAGAATTCTGTCATGGCCCCTGACTGAAATTCTGTCCCATGGTCACTTATGAATTTGACCACAGTACAGCTCATCTCATTCTGGATCTGCCTGACAAAATTCTTCAAGATATCGAGGGTATCTGATTTCTTTTTGAGGGAGAATACCCAAGTGAACCTTGAGTAGTCATCAACAACTACAAGGGTGTATGCCTTACCTCCTAAGCTATGAACTGACATGGGACCAAATAAATCCATGTGCAGTAAAAATAAGCACCTTGTGGACTCTTTGTTAGAGATGCTTTTAAAGCTAGTCCTAGTCTGCTTTCCTAGTTGGCAGGCTTGACAAGGACCATCTTTGATGCACATAATATCAGGTCCATTTCTGACCAGGTTCTGTGAGAAAACCTTGCCTATTGTCTTATAATTGATGTGTGCAAGTCTCTTGTGCCATTGTACACATAGAGCCTCTTTGCCATCAGCTACAAGACATATGGGCATGGAAGAATTTATATTAAGGAAATTTAAATAATAAATGTTCCCACTCCGAGTGCCAGTTAAGGTAGTCTTAGAATCTGAGGACTTCTTAATTAGACACTTGTCCTTGTGGAAAGTAATAACGAAGCCTAGATCACAAAGCCGACTTATGCTTATGAGGTTGTGTCTCAACCCCCCCCACATAAGCTACCTTTGTGATGGTAACTAACCCATTAGTTACGTTGTCATAGCCCCTGGTCACTCCCTTTTCTGAACCTCCAAAGATAACAGTCGGTCCATTCTCCACAGGGATGAATTCTTTCAAATACTTTCTGACTCCAGTCATATGCCTGGAGCAGCCACTGTCCAAATACCAAATTGGAGATTGGTTGGCATTTGGATCTACCTGCAAAACAAATCACTTCCCCTCAGGTAAACAATAGGGATATGGTCCTTGGTTTCTGTTAGGGTGATAGAATGGAATCGCAAACCTCGGAGGGTTCTGCACTCTCCTTGCATTGAGCCATGTTGGGTTGAACCAACAGTCCAATGCAAAGTGACCTACTTTCCCGCAGCACCAACACTCATATCTATTATATCTTCTCTTCTGCTTCATCATCTGAGTAGGATGACAGTGCTAATGAGCAGGAGAGAAGTCTTCTTGTCTAACAGATCTAGGGTGAACCTCATGTGTGTGACCCGGGGGAATTGGCTTCACCACTCTTTGGTTCACCTTCTTGGGAGAAGGCTTTGTAGGAACAGCCTTTCCCATTCTCTTGTCTGCTGTTGCTGCAGGTCTGTGGGCTAAAGGACTTGCTAACAACACCTTCTTGTAAGAGGGTCTAACCTCAGGATCTTTGCCCATGACTGGCTCCTGATTGAAACTGATACCAACTCTAAACTGTCCAGAGAAGGTGTTAGTTACTGGCAGGATAGTTTTGGGCATTGAGAGGCTGGAAGCAAGTTTCTTCTCGGCCAACAACATTTCCTCAAGGTCCCTAATGACCTTGTTTTTCTGTCCTAACTCAGCATTCTTAAGCCTTATGGCTTCCTTGAGCTTGTCCACTTCTTTGCTCATAGAAGGTAGCTTCTCAACTGTCTCCTGGAGCTTGGATTGTACAAGCTTCAAGGCTTCTAACTCCTTGGTTTGCACCTTGAGGAGTTTCTTACTGTTTTTGAAGGCTTTCCATAAGGCTTTATATTGCCTTATTAGTTCAGATTCAACTTCATACTGAGATCTTGGGGCTGTGCTGTTGGCAGCAGACACCTCCTCATCATCATGCAAAGAATCTGCCACTGATCCAGAATCAGAGGCAGATAGAGAAGTAATGTATTTTACCTTTCCAGGAGAGTTGTCATCCTGGTTACCTTCATTAGTGGCCATCAGTCCAATAAGTGCTTCATCCTCAGTCCCAGGGGAGCTTGAGTCAGAGTCACTCAATGTTTTGGTCTTCTTTGCCACGAACCCCTTTTCAGAGGTTCTCTTGCTCCTGGAGCTTCTTCTCTCTTCGTGGTTCCTTGATTCCTTTTTCTTGGAGGTGCAGTCTGCAGCCATGTGACCTGTTTTGCTGCAAGAATAACAAACAATATTATTTAAATCATATTTACTGGAGTTGGATTTATACCTGTCCTCCCTGGGATCCCTGGATCTGTCTCGATAGTCAGATCTTCTGGAGCTTGAGGAGGAGCTTCTGCTGTTGTCCCTCCTCCTTCTGTGTAGCAGCTTTCTGAATTGTTTTGAGAGGAGGGCTACCTCTCTATCAGTATCATCAGAGTCAGAGGAGCTGGCTTCTGATTCCTCACTGTTCTCAGTTTTATTATGAGAAGCAGAGGTCTTGCTCTTGAATCTTCGGGTGCTCTCAGCCTTTAGAGCCACCGATCTTTCTCTTGAGCTCACCTTTGAGCTTTCTTCTTCTTCAGCCTTCCTTGTATTAAGCTGAAGTTCATGAGACAGCAGATTCCCGTATAGGTTCTTGGGCTCCATGTTGCCCAGTTGGCCCATCTCTCAGATGGCACATATCTTGATATCCCATTCCTTTGTGAGGGATCTGAGAAATTTGTCATTTAGATCAGAGTTTGGGAACTCTCTGTCGTAGTTTCTCAGTCCATTCACGATCTTGAAAAATCTCTCATAACAGTTGGAGATTGTTTCATTCTTGCCTTGTTTGAAGACTTCATATTCCTGGTTGAGGAGAGATTTCATGTCATACCTTACCTCTTCAGTACCTTCCATGTATACAATCAAGGAGTCCCACATCTCCTTGGCCGTTTTGCAGTGAACTAGATTTTGGAGGGTTGAGTCATCTATGGCACTTACAATGACATTTTGTGCCCTCTTGTCTAGACCTGCCAAGGCCAGCTCGTCCTTGGTCATGTCTTCATATTTCTTTATCACCTGCCTGGTTGGATCAATAGTGGAGGCAGTGGTAGGGATGAAGGGACCCTGCTTGATTGTCAGGTAGATTCTTGGGTCAGCTGCCTCCATAAAGAGCCTTACTCTTTCCTTCCAAATGGGGAAATTCTCTTTTGTGCAGATGGGAAGCTTCATGGCTCTCATTTCGCGATTCAGATCTCCACCGGCCATGGTGAGTCGTTCCTGATCTAGATCGGACTGTTAAGTCTCCTTTTGATCAACCTTGCTTTGATACCACTTGTTGAAGATGGAATGCTCACCTAGAGGGGGGGAGGTGTTAGGTGATCTTGGTGCTTTTTGATCTATTAGTGTGAGTTATCAATATTCAAGCAATGTACAAAGTTAACACACAAATAAGTCACACCAGACGACACAAGATCTATAGAGGTTCCTCAAGATGGGGTGTCTTGAGTAGTCCTCTTTCCCTCTACGCCTACCCAGCAGTGTGCTAGGCTCGGCAAACTCCACCAAAAGCTTCAGGCCCTCAAGCCTTAAAACACGGACCCGCAAGTCCCAACAGCCTAAGCCCTCAAGCCCCTACTGCCCCCGAGCCCGCAAGCTTGACACTCAGGCCCTCAAGCCCTACCACACAGACCCGCAAGTCCCAACATCCTAGGCCCGCAAGCCCCTACTGCCCCCGAGCCCGCAAGCTCGACAAGACGCACCCGCAAGAGCACTGCCCTGGCCCTCAAGCCTCACAGCTCTCCAACCCTCAAGCTAGACAAATTGGCCCGCAAGCCTTACAAGAAATTACAGTAAATAAAACTGCTTCTTCTGCCGGATGGTGATCGGCAACTTAGCCTGATGAAGATTGGCTTCTTACGGTTGAAGAGGACGCTTTAGATTTGATCTTTATGGCTCAGCTCCTTCTTCAATCTTCTTCTTTAGCCTGATGTTGAACGGCGACTTCACAGTCAATGGAGATGACTGATTCTTATGAGAACTCTTGAATCTTGTTCTCTTTCTTCTCCGCTGAAAAATACGGTTCTATTGAAGAGCGACGAGATTCTTTTTCTCGTTCTTTTTCTTGCACAGGAAAAAAAATTCCTTGGGCAATACTGTTCCCTTTTAAATGGAAGATAAGCCGCATAACGGTAACATCTGTTGTCCTTTAATGTCAGACGCCCATTCCATAAGAGCACGCGCTGATTTGGACAATCAGGCGGCGGCATTAATTGCTGACATCACGTCCGCAAGATTTGAATTCTGTCTTCAGGATATTTGCATCATTACGACGGCAAACTGTCTCTGACTTTGTCGTCGCGATCTTTCTTCTGGCTCAGATGGTGGTATCTCGACGATACAGGATATCCTGGCGATTCTGTATATATAATGATCTTCTTTCTCTGATAGTGTCATCGTGAGCTTTCTTCTTGCATCATGTCGTCGTAATCATATGTTCTCTCGACGACATGTGATCCACATGATGATGTCCCGTGTCATCTCTGCGTTCGACGATCTTGCCACGTCTCAGCGTTCGATGAATACTTTGCTTCTCAGCGGCTGCTGCTCTGCCCGTCAATACGACGACAAGCACTCATTGTCGACGATATTGTCTGTTCTTCTCGACGACATTGCATTAACTTCCTGAGATTATTGTCTAGAGAAGTAATCAGATACAAGGTGAAGTCATCTTGACTTGGTGACTTCTTCAAATCAGGAATCATGTGGGCAGGATTCCCAACACCCGCCTTTTGGTTTTGCTATACGCACCCCAAATTGGTCTGCCAACAGCCAAACTCCACTATTCTGGAGGGCTATTGGCAACCCACTAGGGGTATCAGGGTAAATTCACCTGCAGACCCCTGCTGGGCGAGTGGTCCGTGAAGGCGCCACTCGCCAGCTTCTCAGCGAGCTGGGCTCGCGAGAGCTCTTCTTGCGAGTGGGGGCGAACCTCCACTCGCCACGCCCGACTGGCGCTGCGAGACCTTAACCGACTCGCTCTGGCTAAATGCACCCCAGAGCGGTCCTTTGGGACTCGCTAAACCTCCGTCGCTCATTTCTCACGGGCGACGTCTCTACTCCGCCTTGCCTCACCCTGGCAGGGTTGTTGGGTCCAACATCTCCTCACTTGACCCGTAGCGCCCTTCCATTGATATAAAGATCAAGTTGCGCATTCACCAACAGTCCAGGATTTTGGTGCAGTTGGTTGCGCTGGGTCCTCTCAATTGGTATCAAAGCAGGTTGCGGGTTCGAGACCGGGGGGGGGCGCTGATAATTCCTGAAATTCTCTCTACCTGTGTGGGTCCCGGTGGGTCAGGCGGCCGCAGCCATGTGTCAAGCCACCTCTGAGCCTGCGGGCCATGTGGAGCACCTCTGAATTGCGGGTCGTGCTGGACGCTGGGGGGGGGGGGGATTGTTGGGTCCAGCGTCTCCTCACTTGACCCGTAGCGCCCTTCCATTGATATAAAGATCAAGTTGCGCCTTCACCAACAGTCCGGGCTTTTGGTGTAGTTGGTTGCGTTGGGTCCTCTCAAGGGTACTCACCGCGAATCAGTGAGTACTCCTCCCCTTGCTTGTGATTAGCTCCTCCACGAGTCGGTGAACACTGGGTTGTACACCAATACAATATGCTTCTAGAAAGAGAAAACTTTCTCCTAAAGACAAAGAGAAATCACAGCCAGGTGAGAAGGGATTATAAAATTATGCTGAGAACAATTACATTTTGGAAATATTCAATTATGGTGGACAATTATTTTCTTTATCATTAAGAAGTTTCAAATTGGATCTCAGAAGACTCTCTACAGTTTATATATTACTGTCTTTTAATATATACTTGTATTTGTATTCTTTTCCTTTTCAATATGTTTGAAATCACTTAAGAGTCTGTAAAATTTGCTAAGCTAAATAGAGGAAAATTGTTGGGAAAAACACCATCATAATTTACCTTACAAGTTATGTAAAAATGATTTCATTCTCTAGGAATTATTACACAAGTTGTATAGTGAGGGTAAGTTGGTCTTTAGATGTACTAGATTATCATATCCACCTTAGGGTGTCAAAGGCTAAGTCAAAAGGAGACCAAAAATCAGTTGAGTTAAACATGCGTCGAAAAGCAGTCAACGAAACTTCGATTGAAAGTCAAAGTAACTTCGAATAGAAGTAAAAGTATATCATACTGGCAGTCGATGCTTCATTTGATTGGTATTCGACGCAACGTCGACTAGGTATCGACGCAACGTCGACTAGGTATCGACGCAACGTCGACTAGGTATCGACGCGGAAACATAAGTCTAAGTCGATGCATACTTCATTTTTTTCTAAGTCAAATGGCGTCGGGAAGATTGTGATATTGCATTGAGAAGGATTCGAAGTACAGATGAATGTTGAACTCGGCAAAATGTCGATTAGTATTCGACGCAAAACTCAGAAATAGAAATCTACATTTTTTCAAGAAGAATGTTACGGGCCTACAAGGGAAGGCGTCGGAGTAGTGGTTGGAGCCGGAGATGACCGTGGTGGAGGATACTATGGAGCCCGTTACCGCGGCTACCTATGCGGGGTTGCTCGTTGGAGGAGAGAGCCACCAATAATCTCACTCAATAGAAGGGAAATTGGATTACTTCTTACTTGTCTATTACAACCATACATATGCCCTTTATATAGGCTTACAACTTAATAAAAAGACAACAAGAATAAAGACAAAGACAAACAATAATAAAGACGCCTAATTACTAGACCCGGTGCTCGAGGTCCCCTACATTATGATAACATTCTATGGCAAAGGCATGCAGCCCATAACATCCCATAACATCTCTCCCGCCGTTCAAAATGAGCTTGACCACAAGCTCAAGGGGAGTTGATAATGATGCGAGTTTCATCTGACGCCTTCGTCGTTAGAGTCTTCAACATGTAGGTAGAAAAGCTTTTTGCACATGTGTCCGCGAGTGTACTGCTCGTCGCAATTAAAACATAAACCCTGAGCACGGCGGTCCAACATCTCGGTCCGAGATAAGCGACGGACCGGCGTGGCGGGAGGACCCTCGCGACGTACCTGTGGAGTGTCGAGGTCGGTGGGCAAGTAGGCCTCTCGGGCCAACTAGAGGCGGCTGTCGCATAGTCGGGACAGACTCATAGTAGTCACTAAGTCTGGCGGGGCCTCAAATTAGACATCCAGTTAGAGGCGAGCTTGAAGTCCTGCTGTGAAGATGGAGACTTGCATTGTTGGGGAAAGTGTGACGTGTACCAGAAGGAGATGAAACTGCTCCAGGTAATCATCAACTGCTCCCGTTTGACGGAGTGTCGTAAGGGCACTGAGGGTGTTGCTGCGGATGTGAGGGACGAAACGTAGGTTGCAATACCGCTTGAAGTCGTCCCAAGTCAGGTCTGGTTAGTCGTTGAGGAGACGTGCGGCCCAAAGCAAAGCTGAATCGAGTAGGTGAAAGGAGGCGAGCAAAAGTCGATCAGCGACTGGAATTTGTTGGTGGCCGAATAATTGCTCACACCGGGTGAGCCAGGCCAATGGATCAGTTTTGCCGTCATAGGTGGGAAAGTTCGGCATGGTGTAGCGCGGCTGCATAGCCACGTCTTGTTGAAGGAAGGCTCACGGTTCGCGGCGGATAAGCGGCGGAGGTGGAGGCGGAGGTGCCTGACTGGAGCTGGCGTGATCTGTAGGTGGGGTGGTGATCATGGGAAGTGCGGCGGTCAACTCAATAAGCTTGAGAGTGAGGGAGGCAATATCGTCCCGATGGCGTTTTTCAGTGTCCAGATGGCGTCTTTCCGCATCCCAAAAGTTGGTCTCGATGGAGGTCTTGATATTGTGGAGAGCCGCCATGAAGTCTGAAGCGACTGTCATCATGCGGCCGGAAGTAGCACGCGACAGAGAGCGGGTGAGGGGACGAGTAAAATCCTCCGAAGAGGCTGATTGGGAGTTGTCGCGGGAGCCGCGTCTGTAATGCCCCTGATTTTCGTTAATTATTTTACGTGCCCGCTGTGATGTAATTTTGGCGTAAGGGCGTTACGTCAGCTCGTCTAGTAGTGGGTTGAGCCTTAGCTTAGTTAAAGTATGTCTTGTAGACCGAGCGTGCGAGATTTCGCATCGTTTCGAGTTAAGGTAAAGATTTTGGGTGGATATCAAGATTTTAGCTTCGGGAGGCTTTAGCCCGAGTTTGGCCCGTCGGAATTGAATTTTGACTTCGCCGTTGCATTCGTAGCGCCGTGTTTCAGTCAAGGTGCGAATTTCGTAGAAATCTGAGGTGATCTAGTTTCCCTCGCGGTTTTAAGTAAATGGGGGAATTAATTAATTAATTAATTAATTAATTAGGTTTTTATATAAAGCCTAAAATCTTCTTCCCCTATTCATCTTCTTCCTCCCTCGATCAAATCAGCCGCCGAGCGAAAGGGCGAGTGCGGAGCTTCGAGGAGCGTTCGATCGGCGATTTCTAGGGCTGTAGTAGTCGGAATCGCGTTTGGAGAGTAGATTTGGAAAGCTCTCGGCGAGATCTTCGTTCTAGCGGTAAGCTTTTCCCGTTGTATGGAATTTTTGGAGTTAGGGTAGTGACCTAACCCCTTCTTTCGACCCAAAAAGTTTCAGGAATCTGTGCTCGTGTGTTTCCTAGCCGATCCATAGCTTTCGGAGCGGAGATCTTCGAGTTTGCAAGGTTTAAGGCAAGTGGCTTCCTCCTCCTTCTCTTTCATTTCTTGAAGCATTGTTTCGCTTGTGTCGATTTCATGTCGCACGGTTTAACTTAAGTCTTGGATTGTTGGTTTGGTAGTAAGCATCCTTGATTGTTCTTCCTCGCTAAGCATCGGATAGTTTTTTTCTGGAGAAAACCGTGAACCGGATAAACTCCCATTTTCTTTCTTCTTACTAATTCCAGATTACTCGAGAAATCATACGCATCTCTCGAGAAATCATTCTCATCTCTCGAGAAATTGCCTTCCTCTCGAGAAATCAATTTTCATCTCTCGAGAAATCCTACTCATCTCTCGAGAAATCCCTGCCTTCCTCTCGAGAAATCAAATTTTCATCTCTCGAGAAATCCTACTCATCTCTCGAGAAATCCCTGCCTTCCTCTCGAGAAATCAAATTCCATCTCTCGAGAAATCATTTTATCTCTCGAGAAGTTCCTTGTAGTTTTCGAGAAGTCCTAATTTTTGATGTGATTTTGTGTGGTTTCTGGTGGTGGGATTTCAAAATTTTGGACGGGGCTCTGCCCCGCACCCCGCAAGGGCTCTGCCCCTTGACCCCGCTCGCTGATCGGTCAGCGAGACCACCGCCAGGGGCTCTGCCCCTAAGACCCCGCCAGGGGCGCGGCCCCTTGGAACCCCGCCCGGAACGCATGTGATTTCGTTGAGTTTCTGTGTTTGAATCTCGTGTCCCCTCGGGTGTACTTGGATGATTGCCAGTGACCCTTCAGTGCTCCTGATCTCGAATCCCTCTCGTTTGAACTTCTTTTTACTCATTGCAGTCTGTTAACATTTGAGTTACTCTTATGATTCATATCGATCGATGTGTACTTTGCCTTGACCCTATTTCTTAGGGCCTTCCAGTGATTATCCTTTCGGGCAGCGTCCCGCGTTTAATTAAAATTTAAGTAATAAGAACTACTGTCTTTAGCCTTACACAGTAGTTGTGTTTGGGGGACAGTGGGGGAAATGTTATAGCCTTGCACGGTAGTCGTGTTTGGGTGGTTGGGTCTAGTGGTACCCCCACCTGGTTTTGGGCTTTGGATAGCGAAGGTAGTTAACCGCTCCCGTGTAATGTGAGCTGATCAGTCTCTTTAATTGATGAAACTAAATAAATGAACGTGTTGTTCCTCTTATGGTATTTAGTGCACTTGATGCTTGTTGACTCTTTGTTTAGAGCTCTCTTTCGGTAAAATTGGCTTGGGTTGGTACCCCTTATGCCTTGCTTGTTTTTCTGCTAGTTTTCTGCCACTTGTAATTCCTTGCTGAGGCGTTCTTTGTTTTACTGAATGCCTCAGGTTCAGAGCCGTAGCGGCTAGTGGTGTAGCCTGAAGTTCAGAGTTGTAGTAGCTGTTCACCCCGCTGCTGCGAGGTAGTTGTTTTTAGTTACTTCTTGTGCTCAGACATACTAGTTGGTGCCAATGGGTTAGTGTCATGTTGTTGACGCCCATTGTGCCCCTTTTTATACTTTATAGTTTATTTGCCAGATTATGCCACTATCCTTAGATCTTGTGTATCTTACAATCTGGGAATGATTTATGTTAGGTGCACTATAGTTATAAAATGGTTTTTCTTCATCCTCATTGCATTCTTTCTAACTGAAACCCTTAACTTTAAAGTCGCCTAAAGGTATTTTCTACTCTTACAGTACGCCTAGTTATGTGCATATCATTTACTTCATGCTCCGTCGTTTGCATACATGTAGGACTTTAAGTAAACTAAATCAAGTACTTTCCGCTGCAATTATATATACTTTCTCGGTGGACTAGTTGATCCACGAACTAAGAGACACAGTTCTTATCTCAAAACCCCTAATAAATGATTTCAAATGATGACTTATCATATAATCATGTTTGTTTAGTTAAGTAATAGGTTCCCGCCTGAGCGTCTACAGTTGTCTCCTGTATGACGTGGCATCATGACGTGTATTTTCTCTTACTCTGATACTCTTAAATTCGGAGAAAATGCGGGTTGTGACAGCGTCGCCGCCCAATAGTGACAGAATTTTGCTCACGGCCCTCCAAAACAGAAGTGGTTGGGTTGATATGAATAGGTAAGGGGGCCCACAATGAATGTAGTCTACTAGTAGGGCTTAAAAATTAGAAAGGGGAGAGTGGCTTTGGGGGGGGGGGGGGGTATTAAATAGAGGAATAAAGGCTGCTGGAGGGGCTCGAGGCGAGCTACTGATGTTGCGTGCGAGAGCCAGCGCACGGGCGTCAGGCGAGGCGAACACAGGCACGGACTAGGTGCGTCAGTTGAGGCGTGGGCGATGCATAGGGCGTGCGACATGCGGCGCGCGTTGCGTCTGTCACGGAGGTGCGACAGTGCAAAGGGGCGTGTGGCAATGGCTTGTAGACGACTGGGCGTGCGGCGTGCTGGCAGAACATTTTGCTCTAGGATGTTGTCGTAGCCGATGAGAACGGAGAGTCAGAGAGTTCTCGTCAGGCTGTCGCGCTGGACGGAAAACAGGGAGGCATTGCTGCTATTGCTGGCCGCGAGTTTCGACGGAGATTCTGTCCGAGGAAGAAGCACGATGTCGTAGAGGTGTCCCGTTGCAGAGGACCGATGGCTTTGATACCAAATTTGATATGGGCCTACTAGAGAGGGCGCCAGAGTAGTGGTTGGAGCTTGAGATAACGGTGGCGGAGGATACAATGTAGCCCGTTACCGCGGCTGCCTATGTGGGGTTGCTCATTGGAGGAGAGAGCCACCAATAATCTCACTCAATAGAAGGGAAATTGGATTACTTCTTACTTGCCTATTACAACCATACATATGCCATTTATATAGGCTTACAACTTAATAAAAAGACAACAAGAATAAAGACAAAGACAAACAATAATAAAGACACCTAATTACTAGACCCGGTGCTCGAGGTCCCATACATCATGATAACATTCTATGGCAAAGGCATGTAGCCCATAACATCCCATAACAAAGAATTCGACACAACATCGAATGATATTCGTCGCAGAGGTCAGAAGTCAAAGTCTATGTTCATTTGTATTAATGTCGACGGATACGTCGATAAGGAATCAATGCAGCGTCGATAACAAAGTTCAACTCAAAGCTGAGGATTTCTAAAGCTGATCTCAGAGCTGCTTCTAGTAGAATTCAAAGGTGCGTCGATATGAATTCAGAAGATATTCGACACAACGTCGAATACAATCAAAGAATTGGAAACTTCTTGGAATGGATTCTGAGGATTATTCAGAATGTATATATAAAAGTTATTTGAATCCTAACGGGTCGCAAAAGTACAAATAGAGAAAGAAAGCCTCTTGAGATTCAGAGGTGATAAAATTGGAAGTTATATTAAAGGTCATTGACGGGCTGTCAACACAGATAGAAAAAATACTATAATTCTCCTTCTACATTCCAATTGGAGAATCGATCAGAAGGGAAAGTGATTCAATTCTAATTCAATTGAATCGACAGAAGATTATATAGATACAAAATTCCAAAAGGGGGATTAAGTCTTTTTCTCCACCTCTCTCTCCCTCTGATTCTACCCAACAGAATTCTGGACTGCAGATTTCTCTCAATCTGCAGAGATTCATCTTCATCATTTCTATGAAAGAAGATAATCAAGAACAAGATCATTTGAACTACATCAGTGAAGAAGAACAATTCTTGACCTTCTGCTTATCAAGGATTCATCAGATCAAAAGAGAGATCATCCATTTAGTGCACAAAGATCCTCAGTGATGTTGAAAGAGGATCTTAATAAGAAGAATTTTCCTCTTATAATTCTTCTGAGTACTTCTTACTCTTATTCTTGTTCTTATTCTGGTTCATTCAATTATATTGTATGTTGAAACCGATTTCTCGGCCTCTTGTGAAGCTTGGGGCCCTCACCAAAATGAGGGGCAGCTAGCCCTTACTGATCCCTCGGAGAAGGTAGACTGAAGACTAGGAAAATGACTAAGACCTTAGTCACAGCGAGGAGGTCCCTCCACTAACCCGGAAGATCGTTGAGTGCTTCCCCTCCCAAGCCAAAGCTTAGACTCGGGCACCTTGGAGAGCTCTGGAAATGCTAGCCAAGGAGAGCCTGAGGAGAGAGAAGCTGAAGTGAAGTCCTCTCCAAAGGTGCCCTTGAGGTCCTATTTATAGGTTTTCTGGTCTGGCCTGCAAATAGCAGGATCCCGCCTTTTGATTTTACTATCCGCACCCCAAATGGGTCTGCTAACAGGGAAACTCCACTGTTTGGAGAGGCTAAAGGCAGACCACCAAAGGTAAAAGGGTAATTTGGCCCTATCAACTTATGGGCAAAGAACTGGGAGAACATTGCTGTCGAAGCTCTCGCGGGCCTTCTCGCGAGTCCTGCTCGCGATGCCTCTCCTAGGCGATCGCCCTGCGAGGACCTCGCTGACCCACCCTGGGGATATCTGCCGAGGTCCATTCTCGCGAGCCTTCCTGCGAGACTGCCTCTTGACTTCGTCGAGCTCAACATACATTTCGTCGAACACTGGATGCTTCGCCGATCACAGACGAGCTCGACGAACGCAGAACGTTAAACCATTCGTTGACCGCCGCTACCGGCTGTTCGTCGACCGCTAGACGGGTTGTTTGTCAAATGCTGAGGCCCAGTCTCGTGAACATAGAATAGGTCTTCTTCTGCCAGCAGCTTACGAGGCATTTGTTCGCCATCCCTCGCTTGGCCCAGTCTTTTGAGGATATCTGCCGAGATCCAATCTAGCGAGCCTTTCTGCGAGACCATCCCTTTAGCTTTAACGAGCTCAGAACACTTCGTCGACTTCTGATGATTTCGCCGAACAGGGGTGAGCTCGACGACCGCAAGTGAGCTCGACGAACACGAAAACGTTCGTCGAACGCGGGACTCCTTTCGTCGAGCTCAGAAAGTTCCCTCAAACTGCCTGCGAGCATTCATCTCGCCACCCTTCTCGCTCGCCTCTCAGCGAGACTTCCGGGAGAGTATTCTCCAAGGCCCCTCTCGCGAGGTCTTTGGCTCTATGGCCTTCCTCTCTTATTACTTCCTTCATCCTGTTGCCTTCTTAAACCGTGCCTCCTCGCCTGGCGAATATCGGGGTTGTACATTGTAAAAGAGTTTTAAGAATCCCTCTTCAAAGAATTCAGAACTGGTTCTAAGAGTCTCCTAATCAAAATACTCAGTGGTTCTAAGAGTCTCCTGATCAAAAGATTCAGTGATTCTAAGAGTCTCCTTATCAAAAGACTCAGTAGTTCTAAGAGTCTCTTTATCAAAAGACTCAACGTTGTGATAGTGGATTCCTACCAAATGGGGTAGAAGAGTAGATGTACCCATAGTTTTGGGGAACTACTATAAGTTCTTGAGTCTTCTGTGTGTTGTGCATTTACTGTGATTGTCTTTTGTTTGTTATTATTATTCTGTGATTGCTTTAATTCTGGTTGGAATCTTGGATGCCTGGGAATTAGGATTAATTTCCTGCACACTATTTATTAAAGTTATTTAAATCTCTATTCCACCCCCACCCCCCACCCCCCTCTAGAGAATTCTCAGGGGACAACTATGCAGTTTCACAGATGATTGATTACATTATTGTGACGATGTTGGATGCAAGAAAGGTACAATGTATAATAGAGCTAAGCGAGGTCCCTGAGCAACGAGCACAGTGACCTCAGAAAGGGAGTTATATGGCTTATATTGGCAAGAATTACTTTACATGAGCGAGTTCTACCCATCATGGATGAAGATTGATAGAGGGATTCACGTGGTTTGAACATCATCCTGCAGGCAAAGACGGAATGAGGATCGTTATAGGGGAGGAGATTGCATTCTGTACGCTAAAATTGACGTAGGGTGGCCTCTAATAGTACACTTGGAGACTAATGAAGATGAACATATGAACTGGACAATAACCAGGCAACTGCCTTGCAATAGCTCTGCCCAAAAAGCCCAGCAGGCCTGGAACGGGCCTGTTGAGCCCGGGCTTTTGCCACCTGGGCTCGGGCCTACCTTTAGCCGGGCTCGGCCCCCCTCGCCAAGAGGGTGCGCCTACCAAGGCCCCCAAGGCCTGAACGATTTAATTTTGTGTATTTTTTAAAAAAATTTAAAAAAAAAATAGGAGAGAGAGAGAGTGTGAGAGAGAGAGAGAATATGAGAGAGAGGGGGCCGGTTGGGAAGAGGGGGTATTTTTTTAATTTAAAATTTTTTTGGGCCTAGGCCCTAGGCTACCATAGGAAGTCTACTACATGGCAGCGCTGCCATGCAGAAATGGACTACGAAGCACGGATACTTAAAAATGCTCTGCGTATTGGCTCGGATGCGTATCCGCGTTTCCGAAACTCTAGGAAACGCATTTTTAAATAAAAAAGGAATTTTAATTCGGGATACGCAATTCCTATGCGGTAAAGCCTCGCCGCTTATTTATTTCATTTCACACTTTAAGTTTACGCGATTCTTGCCCGTTGAAGTTGTCGTGCTGCTCCAGATCCTGCTCCACTACCGCTCCAGATCCCACTCCACTGTCGTTCCAGATCCCGCTCCCTGCTCTCAATCCCGCCCTGCTCGTAAGCACTTCCTCCTCTACTTCTTCTTCCTCCTCGTCTTCTACTTCTTCCTCCTCCTCCGCCTCTTCTTCTTCCTCATATTCTTCTTCTTCTTCTTCCTCTTCTTATTCTTCCTCTTCTTCTTCCTCCTCTTCTTCTTCCTCCTCTTCTTCTTCCTCTTCTTCTTCCTCTTCTTCTTCTTCCTCTTCTTCTTCTTCCACTTACATGCTAGTTCGATATTATTTGCTAGTTTACAATATTTGCTGTGTTTACATTATTTAGAACTTATATTAAATAAAGTCCCGATTTTCATATGTATGGTCTATGTTGTAGTCTTATTAAAAAAAATTCGTTACAATTCAAGATATGTGCAATTAGTTTGTTAGTTGTCTTATTTTTTATATTAATTAATACTTATATTAAAATAATTAAAAAAAATTAAAAACGTTTCCCGTATCCTTTTTTTTAAATCACGTATCCCGTATCCATTTCGTATCGTATCCCGTATCCCGTTTATGTCCCCGTGCAACATAAGAAATGGCTCTAAGGGCCATTGGATGGGGGCGGGCTTTGCCCGGGCCTGGGCCCAGCCCGGGATGGAAAACCGGGCTAGCCCGGGCCGGGCAATCGTCCTATATGGGGGCCCTGTTAGACCCCCAAAGCCCAGCCCAGGACTGGGCTTAGCCGAGCTTTTTCCGGGCCGAACCCAGTTTTTATGAACACGACTACCTTACAATAAATGAGTTATAAAATTACAACACAATAATCGCAATTAAGCAAGATTTCTAGTATCAAACAAGTTATGCATTACGCATACGAGAAAGCTATAAAGCAAATAGTCAAGCGAAACAAGTTCGACAAGTTGCAAGATGTTTGGAATAACGATTACAAACTAATATTACCACAAAACAATGAATTTATACAAAAAATCATCATAAAGAACTTATAATCATTCAATAAACTTACAATGACTATAAATTAGAAGGTTTAGTGGATGCTCGGTTGAGTGACGGTAGTTGGAGGGACCGTGGATTGCTGAATTTGGACTGCCAGAGGGGAATAAGTGAGAATTCCACTGGCTGGAATTGAATTCCAGTAGAAGGTTTTGTCCAGATTTACAATTCTGGACAAAAATTGGGCATCCATGGGCTGGCCGGTGATGTGGGGGAGAGGAATTGGGGCCTGGGAGTTTCAATTAGGGACGGGGAATGAGGGAGGGAGGGAAACTGCTAGTGGGGCTGTTATGGGCCTACTCGGAGGTCACCGGAGGAGTGGTCGGAGGGGCAAGGGAAGGATACCAGGGAGCTCTAACCGTGGCTGCCTATAGTTTCTCATTAGATGAGAGAGCCACCAATGATCTCACACTATAGAAAGGAATTAGATTGCTTCTTGCTTGCCTCACACAACCTTACGCATGCCTTTATAGAGGCTTCCAACACATTCAAAGACAAACAATGATAATGACACCTATTACTAGGCCCGGTGCTTGAGGAAACCCACATAATGATAACATCCATATAATAATGACACCTACATAATGGAGATAATCCTAATTAACTAGATAAACGGGTACGCGGCCCATAACATCTCTCCCGTCGTTGAAAACGCGCTTGACCTCAAGCTCAAGGGGAAGCACCATGGTACGAGCATCATCCGACACTCTCGTCGGAGTCCTCGACGTGCAGGTAAAAAAGCTTTTTGCACCTGTGTCCACGAGTGTACTGTTCATCGCAGTTAAAACATAATCCATTGGTACGTCGTTCCAACATCTCAGCTCGAGATAAACGGCGGATCGGGGGCATGGCCTGACCCTCAGTACGACCCTGCTGAGTGCCATTGTCGGGGGGGGGGGGGGGGGGGGGGGGCAGTAGGTCTCTTGTGCCAGCTGTAGGCGACGGTCGCATAGTCGAGCTAAACTCATAGCAGTTACCAAGTTTGGGCGGCCTCAAATTCGACATCCAGGCGCAGCGATCGCGAAGTCCTGCGGTGAAAATAGCGATCTGCATATCCAGGGCAAGAGGGACATGTGCCAAAAGAAGTTGAAATTGTTCGAGGTATTCGTCCACGGACCCCTTTTGTCGTAACGACGTGAGTTCGCTGAGGGGGTTACTGCGAATAGGGGGACCGAAATGTAAGTTGCAGAACCGCTTGAAGTCTTCCCAGATCAGATTCGGCTGGTCGGAGAGGAGACGAGAAGCCCACAATAGAGCTGAGTCGAGCATGTGGAAGGATGCTATATGAATTCGTTCTGTTGCCGGATTGTGTTGGTGGCCAAAGAATTGCTCACATTTGGTGAGCCAATCCAATGGATCAGTTTTCCCGTCGTAGGTTGGGATGTCCAACCTGGTATAGCGTGGTATAATAGCCGTTTCCGGGCGGATGAAAGCCGGTGGCTCGTGGCGGATTGGTGGCGGCGCCTGGCTACTGTTGATGTTATCCGTAGGTGGGGTAGTAACAACGGGAAAGGCGGCGGTCAGCTCATTCAGCTTGATGGTGATGGCGACCATGTCATTCTGATGACGTCTTTCGGCTTCCCGAAGATGGGCCTCTATGGACGCCAAGAATTCTTGGAGAGCCATCATGAAATCTTGTGTCGCCCATATGGTGGCTTGAAATAGCAGGAGAGAAGGAGCGAGTGACTAAACGACTCGATTCCTCTGAAGAGGTTGGCTGGGAGTTATGGCGAGAACCGCGATATCGCCCAATGGTCACGCAATTACTATGCTCAAGCCATTGCTATCCCCTGCGTTGGAGGTACCCGGAAATGAAGTCCACAGTAATGTGCAAGTGGGGAGGGTTTAATAAAATATAAATGGCGTGCGGGTGTAGTTTTTTTTTAATAGAAATCAAACTGGCGGCATAATTATAAAAGTGTGGATTGCTGGCATTGGACTCGACAAGAGCTGATGTGTGCAGCGCGTGGGGCTCAACGAGACGGAAGGCGCGGCGTGGCCTACGGTATCAGCGGGTTCTTCCTGCGAAAAGAAGAAGGTGTGCAGATCGTGGGGCTTCGACGAGACGGAGAGCATAGCTTGGCCTAAACTCTAATCCTAAGGGATACATGAGAAATCCTTTTAATTCTCACATTAATTATTATACAAGACAAACAGGACCCAAGCTATATTTGGCTCCTTCTAATGTTTATTCTTAATACAGGTAAAGACCAGTCCCTCCATAAACTAGCTGCGGAATGGACACATAACTACAAATATTCAACTGACGGGTTACAATGACTATGGATTAGAAGGTTTAATGGATGCTCGTCGAGCTGTTGGTAGCTGAAGGGACCATGGATTGTTGAATCTGGACTGTCGGTGGGGAATATGTGAGGATTCCAGTGGTGGAACTGAATTCCAGCAAGTGGTTTGCTCCATATTTAAAATTTTGAATTGAAATTGGGCATCCATAGGCTAGTCGGTGATGTGAGAGAGAGAAATTGGGGATTGGGAGTTTCGAGTAAGGGAGGGGTAATGAGGACAGAGAGGGAGACTGTTAGTGGGGCTTGAGCGCACATAGGGAGCAGTTATAATATTTTTCTCTCTCTTTGTAGATTTGGAGGAGATGCCATCAGAAGAGGCGACCAAGAAAAACTCTCCTTTCGCGCGCTCACCCTTGCCCTCGATTGGCATGTCGACTTGGGTACCAGTGAGAAAGAAGAAATGATAAAAATACGCGAGCGTGGACCGCATGATTAGAGGAGTGTGACTTAATTTTGTAGGAAGAATGTAAGGGCGGTAGATATGGTCGGTGGTGGTTGGGAGTCAATTGTCAATGAAATGTTTTCATGAAGCTTCATGAGTTGAAAGATGGATCATGGTTCTGAATGTTTGAAGTTTCTTCGCACTCTCTCGTCAGCGTCGATTGAGCGGGACAGAGGGGTGGGTGGCATGCTTACGGCAAGTGTACTGGTCGTACAAGTAATAAAAGTTGAGAGAGACTCCCCGAATATCATTCTCAAAGGACTGCAAGTTGGGGTGTATGATTTTCTCATTAGGGAAATCAATTATAAAGATTTCCATTATTTTAAAAGGGGGTTTTGATTTGTTTTGGAAGACGAAATAAAAGAAAGCTAAAATAACTATGCGGGTCGCAATCACCGCGTCGCTTGGTGGGTGGACGAGTAGGCTTGCAAATGAACGAGAAGGCTTGTGGATGGATGATTCGTAACCGGCGGAGTGAGGGTCGTAAGCACCTCGTCACTAAGCATGCAAATAGCAATTGCTAGTGCGACACACAACGTAGCGATGGAGTGGATGGTGGAATGGGGCGCTCCTCAACTCACATAAACCACAATAGATTTCACAAACATGAAATTACATTAACACTAACAAAGGGTTTATGATCATCATTCTTAACACAAATACATCCACAAGAAATAACTGCAGCAAAACAAAGGGGAAAGAGTAAACCCAAGATCGAAGACTCACTGAAGATTCACGGCCGGAATAGTAGGGTTGTCACGCCTCGTCCGAGCTCGGCCTTCAGTTACCATCCGGGGTTCAGAGGAGTCGTCACCTTCCTCCACGTTACCCGTCTTCTTCGTGAAATAGTTCAAGCTAGCTCTCGCCGGAGAACCCTTGAACGCAGCAGAAATGATCTTGGAATGGAGCTTTTGAGCTCGAGGATGATGGAGGAGGACGAGGAGGAAGTTTTAGCGTTGGATTTGCAGGAAAATGATGGCCAGAGCTTCTCCTATAGTGGGCGGTGGCGGAGCGATGAAAATGGCAGAGCTGGAGTGGAAAATGGCGGGTTCAGACTGTCTCTCCGAAAAAGGGCGAATCATGCGGCTTTTATAGTAAACAGCCCAAAAAATGGTCACGCACGATCGAACGCACGACCGTGCGTGGACCATGCGTTAATAATGAAGCAGAAAGTCTAGGGAGACGAAGCAGAGCGCCCGTGCATTTTACTCACGCACAGTCGAAGCCGGCCGTGCGTAAAAACACACGGGCAAATTCTGAAAGCCAGAATTTTAGCTCACCAGAGGAGCTCGTGCGATTTTACTCACGCACGGGCAAAACCAACCGTGCGTGAAAAAACGCATGAGCAAATCCAGATCACCGTTTTGAACCACAGATGACCGCGCACGATCGGAGCAATCGTGCGTCAAGGAAACGCACGACCGTGCGATTCATGCAGACATGAAAGTTGTGCAAAATTGGATGAACCATCCACATGCACAACAATAAACACAGGAATCACACAGCTGGGAATACCCCTCCATCTCAATCCAAATATAGGAAAAGGGTTGGGGAGCACCATGTGCTTACCCCCAACGACATGGAGTGCAATTGCACACCAAAATGGGCCTAAACATTGCACATAGCGTGAAAGTGAATACAAGTGAAATACAAGCGATTATAGCTTGAGAATGAAGTGCACATGAGTGAAAACTAACCCGGATGAGTCCATAAAATAGTGTATATATTGGACACATCACACCCCCAGACTTAACCATTTGCTCGTCCCGAGTAACCTATCCCTCAGGCGGACGAGAACAATGTTAGTTGGCTTAGTAATTGCAAATGTGGAGTACCAAGTGAAGTCGCATACTCACGCGCATAGAAATGCAATAGAGGGAATTTTTAATTATACAAAATAGTTTGTAAAAATCTATGGGCGTAATTATATATTATTTCTACTCAAAAGTTGAATCTCGGTGAATCGTCTGGCCATGCGTAGGAAGAAAGTAAACTGATCGCTGAGGCGATATTGATCAAGATCGGTACTCGGAACAACCTCCATTGAAATCCATCAATGTCGGTGACCATAAGCTCACCCGGTCACACTTTCTTCAAGACGCTAGTTCGGTTCATTGCGTGAGTCAGTAGGACTTTAGGATAGATACGGGGCTTGGGTTGCGGTAGGATTTACAATGATAAACTTGAAGGCTTATGCACCTAACCCAAATGAGCTCATGCAAAAGAGCTAACCAAGCAGCCACTAAAAGCGTTGGTGCACCATACCCCCAGACTTGAACTTGACAACATGGGTGTGTGCACTGCCTACCCCAAAATACAAATCTCAAACATATTTCAATTAAGCTTTTCTTTCAAATTTTCTTCTTCTTTTTCTCTTTTCTTTTTCTTATTTTCTCTTTCATTATTTTCATCCATTTTCAGCAAAATAAATATAAATGAGCCACATCCCCATTTTTCATAATAAATCATTTCATCAACACCCCAAAAACTGAAATTTATAGATCAATAAAGCTTGGGTTTGGGTGTGCGACTAGGATTAGCTTTTGGCTTTGATGAAATGAAGGTGGAGCTGAATCAAGAGACAAGGTAGGCACAAAGGGGCTAGCAAGGATTATGATAGGATCGGTACACAAAGCTCAACCTGGCCAAAATGAAGGTCTACCTCACGCTCACGCACTGAACTAACTTATACCAATGCTTCAAGAGTCGCTTAGGGCAAGTTCTTAGCCACTGAAAAAGACAATTCTTCCTTCCGACTCGAGCAATACGAACCAAGCAACCGTCTACACACATCCCTACGCTATCGTCGGATCTACACCGGATTCACCACTTTTTAGTAGAATAAACAATTTTTACGCACATAGAAAAATTACAAAACTATAAGCATAAAGAAAAATTTATTCTACACACAATTCCATGCAAGACGCGAGTAATCGACTAGAGCACTACGGGAGTCAATATTTTACTCCGTCTCACAATCCTAAGCCAGCACAATGATTTTCCGAATCACACAAAAGAAACGAGTTAAAATCGTTACGCGCCTACGATTTAGTGCGCTCTCTATTGGGTGTTGTGGTGTGCGCTGAAAATGAACAAATAAATAAATGATTGAAATAAATTTTAACTTCTAATATGCTGTGTCATGTGCACGTGCATGTGGGTAACGACCATCTACTCTCCCCCAGACTTAAATCTAAGCATCGCAGAATGTAATACTAACAATTATAAAATGAGGTAGGAGGAGAGGTTACCCCATGCTCAGAAATGAGCATACCAGAAGATTGGCGTTAAACTGCAAACTCGGCTCTATATGTCTGCCACCAAAGTCGCCACTCCTACAAAAATAGAATCTCCAACATATGCAGAAACAAAAACAAAATAGCAAAATTGGGTCGTCTCCCATAAGCCCTTTTGTTTACCGTCCTTAAGGTGGACCAAATACCTGTATTAGCATTATAAAAAGAGAGTTCTAGCAATTGTCCAATAAATTACCAAAAGAAACACACAAGAACAACTAAAGAAATAGAATAAAGAAAACTAAAATAGCAGAACACAAGTCCGGAGACTCCATCACGAATCAGCTATATGCTAATTTGTGATGATTCTCCCCAGCCACACGAGATGGGAAGGAGGTATAGGCTTTAGGGCTCAATGGAGATGTCTCTCCCTTGCCCATAACCTCTTCCTTCTTGTGTCGGAGGGCGGCAAAGTGCGTCGAGCGCAATAAATTTTTCTGTTTCAATTTCTCCACAGTAGGAGAGCACCAACGAGCAATATGTGCTCTATCAAAATCAGTGTCGAGCAGTCTCGGAGCAGCCAGGGGCTTCATTTCTTCACCCACTACGGGTGACAGATCCGCCCAACGAACCTATTTTAATTGTTTACAGTTCACTCCTGATTTAATAAAATTGTTTAAAGATTTTTCGGCCATGCTGGCCGCAGTAACTTCTAACTTCGCGGCCTCGCCACCTTCGTTTTCAGCATTCTCTTCATCCATCTTGTATTTCTTTACTATCTCCTCTTCTTCCTCCTCTGACTCAGCATTTGTCTTATTTCTCTGTTTCTCCACATCTGCATTCAACTCACTAACAAATTCATCAGAAATGACAGGCTAAAAATTGATATCATTGGTCATTGTAGATGAAAAAGTGTGGTGTGTCACATTGGGTGACAAGGTGACACACCCCTTAGCAATGTGAAGGGTGGCACCACTCTCCTTCAAAAATGGGACACCCAAAATAAGCATGGAATTGTTTTCCATGGGGCCCAAAACTTGAAAGTTTGTGATAACCAAAGTTCCATCTACAATGACCTTAACATCCTTAATCTCTCCCTCCGTTTCGACCACCGTTCAATTAGCAAGGACAAGCAATGTCAAATCATCAACATTGATTTTTAGGTTCAGTTTTTCAATGTCTTGTAATGCAAGAACGTTGCGCGACGATCCAGTGTCGCAAAGAGCGGTGGTTTCATCATTATTGATCTCACATTTCACTATCAAGTCGCCCTCATGGCAACCATCCGACTCGATTAGGCTCTTTCCCTGCTCACGGGGATTCTTTTTCGTTGTGCTGGGGAGAGCACCTTGAGTCCGCTCAGAAAGCACTTAAGCCAATTGGCCCAATTGTATTTCTAAGTTCCTCATCGAAGCAGTTTGATTGGCCATACTAGATTGGGACACGTCAACAAACTTTTCCATCATTTCTTCTAAAGCACTTTTTCTATGCACCGGAGCACCTTGATTATAACCGGGTGGAGGCGGCCTCGGTTGGCTTCCGGATGCTTGAGAATCAAATTGATGCTGACCCGGTTGCCATCGTTGGCCTGGAGTGTTTTGGCTCCAAGAGAAGTTTGGATTATTTCTCACACCCGAATTATGTGTTAGAAAAAGGTGTTGCGCGGTTTTGATTGTTAATATAGTTAACATTTTTCTCCACATTTAGATTAGAAAAATCAGAGGAGATTTCACTTGTGGGGCATTCATAGGTGTGATGTCCGGGGTTCTCTCACCCTTGACATGAAATGGCCATCACCGGAGCCGGAGAGAGGGCAGGCCTCTTCAGCAATGTTATGCTCTCATATGGTGACGGTGCTGCCTCCGCTGGTGGACCAGAAGTGTTTACTTCAAATAATCCTCTTGCATTCCGTGGAGTGTTCCACCCTGTTGTCCAAAACGAGCTATGAGTAGCGGTGTCCTGCAAGATCCGCAATGCTTCGTCAGGTGTGTGATTTAGCAGAATTCCACCGGCAGCAGCATCAATCATGGCCCTATAGTTAGGCTCTATTGCAAAGTAGAAATATTCCATGAGATTTTAGGGCTGCAACTCATGATGAGGATACTTCCGGAGGAGTTCCATAAATCTTTCCTAAGCTTCTGTAAGGGTCTCCTGATCATGTTGACGGAAGGTTGCAATCTCTCGCTTCATGTTCACGATTTTGTCCACTGGGTGGAACTTCGCCAGAAATTTGGATGAAAGCAACTCCCATATGGTTGCTGTGCCCGGTGGAATAGTGTGAAGACATGCCTTAGCTTTATCACGGAGGGAGAACGGGAATAATCTTAATTTTACAGTGTCGACAGCTAGGCCGGCATACCGGAATGTTCCGCATATTTCTAAAAACTCATTTAAGTGAAGATGGGAAAACTGGGCAGTGTTTCAGATTATATTTAGGATAGCTGGCTTTATCTCGAATTGATTATTTGTGATGGCTGGGCCAAAACTGGGATACACACTCCCAACAGTGGGAGTGGTGTAGTCTCGCATTGTTCTGGGCCTAGGCCGGGACACTTCATTTTCATCAAGCGCTTGACCAACAACTGGTTCATTCTCTCCCCCGGGGTTAACTCTATTTCTGTTAGCATTAACATACATAGCGGCAGCAGCACGACGACGCGCACATAGCTTCCGCTCTATTTCTGGATCGAATGCTACTAAATCACCAGGGCCTTGCCCCTGCATAAACTTATACAACAAACACGAAAAAATCAAAAATAATGAATCTTTATAATAATTTCCTGGAAGAGGAAAATTCACACAACGATGCAGTCCCCGACAGCGGAGACAAAAAGTTGACACGCTTACGGCAAGTGTACCGGTCGTACAAGTAATAAAAGTTGGGAGAGACTCCCCGAATATCATTCTCAAAGGACTGTAAGTTGGGGTGTATGATTTTCTCGTTAGGGAAATCAATTATAAAGATTTATATGGTTTTAACAAAGGGTTTTGATTTGTTTTGGGAGACGAAATAAAAGAAAGCTAAACTAACTATGCGGGTCGCAATCACCGCGTCGCTTGGTGGATGGACGAGTAGGCTTGCGAATGAACGAGAAGGCTTGCGGATGGATGATTCGTAACCGGTGGAGTGAGGGTCGTACTCACCTCGTCACTAAGCACGCAACTAGCAATTGCTAGTGCGACACACAACGTAGCGATGGAGTGGATGGTGGAATGGGGCGCTCCTCAACTCACATAAACCACAATAGATTTCACAAACATGAAATTACATTAACACTAACAAAGGGTTTATGATCATCATTCTTAACACAAATACATCCACAAGAAATAACTACAGCAAAACAAAGGGGAAAGTGTAAACCCAAGCTCGAAGACTCGCTGAAGATTCACGGCCGGAATCGTAGGGTTGTCACGCCTCGTCCGAGCTCGGTTTTCAGTTACCGTCTGATGCGCAAATCTTAGCACACCGCTATAGGCGGTAGCAAGACTGTGACACGAAACGGCAGTGTACCGATCGTTCAAGTAATATAAAATGTGGGAGTGAATCCCCAAGTATCGATCTCGAAGGAACACAGTAAGGTGGAGTTAACTATCGAGGAAGGACTTGAGATTGAAGTCCTTTAGGTTGGATGGGTGCGAAAGGGGGTGATTTGGTTTGTGAAAATAAAGAGAAAATACTACAACTACTCCTATGCAATGTCGCTATGCAATGCTTCGCTTGGCGGGATGGAGACTAGGCAGGCCTTGAGCGCTCTACTTCGCAAGGGCGGATGGACGAGTAGGCAAGCGGAATTGAACTGTGCAGGCCTTGAGCGCACTGCTTCGTTAGGCGAATGGATTACATGGGCCGCTATGACACGCTTCACAAGGCGGATGGACGAGTAGTCTTACGGAATGAGGGTCGCAAGCACCTCGTCGACATGCACGCCACTAGCAATTGCTAGTGCGGCACACGAACGTGACGGTGGGATGGAGGATGGAATGGGGCGCTCCTCAAATCACATAAACCACAAACATAACCACAAAACCATAGAAATTTACACTAATAAATATTTAGGGTTTATGGACATCATTCATATAGAAACATACAACCACACGCATCAAATAGAATCAGCAAAAATAATAAGGAGGAGGTAAGATTACAACCGAAGCACGAAGACTCGTCGGAAATGTTGGAGCATGCGTTTCGCACTCTTCCGGTTTGATAATATCAAAATCCCGTTTGTATTTGATTCTACTTTTATTGATGGTGTGCAGGTAACAGGTATGAGATGTTCACAATTCTGCTGGAGCTCAATTTGACTGTATGAAGAATTTCGATGTCGGAAATTTCCGACATCTACTGTCGCCCAGGCGACAGGACAGAAGTTACAGCAACTAACCGCACGGCAGCACGATGAGCAGTAGTTTGGCGCTGTCGGAATTCCGACAGCGATGTCACCCAGGCGACAGGCCAGAAGTTACCGCAATAGCTCGCACGACAGCATGACGAACGGCAGTTTGACGCTGTCGGAATTCTGACAGCGATGTCGCCCAGGCGACAGTGAAAATCTATAAAGTGGTTCGTTTTGTTCGTGCATACCAAGCTTTGAGAATTCCAAGTTCTTTCCTGAGTGCATACAAACCAGAGCGCTCCAGAACCTCATCAACTCTCAATTGTGCTTAGAAGGTTTGAGATTGAAGATGAGATTGGACGCGCTTCTACATCAACGATCATCTCGAGGCTTCAACCTTCCTTTCAGAGATTTGAATTTCTAGGGAGTTCTTCTTTTCATTTTGTATTTTCATTTATATACATTTCAATTTGTATTGGTAGGGAAATCGTCTCCTTGTGCGTGACGTCTAAGTCCTTGCGTGGCTTAGGGGAAAATCGCTTGCTTGTGCGGAGCGTCCAAGTCCTTGCGTGGCTTGGTAGGAAATCGTGGCCTTGTGTGCTACGTCTAGATCTTGGGAAGATCTAGAAGATAGTCTTGGGCTTGGTCTAGGGAGAGACAAGTGATAGCCTTCCGATCCTTGGGAGAAGGATTGGTAAACTCAAATTGTAAAAGTTCTTTTTCATATTTGTGCCTTGATCTTAAGCATTGTAAAGATCATTTTTATTGTATGTGACTTTTCATGATTAAAATTATGACTTCTTCTTCAATTGCAAATTTGGTTGATTAATCTTTAACTTAGGAATTTGTGTTTGAATTAATTTAAAATTTTCATAGTTTGAAAATTTTTATAAGTGATTTTTAGAAAAGCAAAATTTGTTTTTAAAAAATTCTTAAGTAAAAATCTTAAATTAAAAAGGCCCTTATTCACCCCCCCCCCCCTCTATAAGGGCGCCACAAGATCCAACACGTGGCATCAGAGCCAGGTTACTCCAAAACGGTTTTACCACTGGGAGTAATGGCGCACAACGATCACGCGCTTGTTGAGGGGCAAGGAATTAGTAGGCCGCCACTTTTTACAGGTACAGACTATAACTATTGGAAAACCCGAATGCGGTGTTTTCTAATAGCTCTCGACATGGAAGTTTGGAATATGGTCGAGACGAGTTATACTTCCCCAACATTTGTTGTAGGAGATGTAACTATGGACAAACCCAAAGACAAGTGGGATGACAATGATAAATTAAAATGTAAGAACAATGCAAAAGCCATGAATGCTTTATTTTGCGCACTAGATCGCACTGAATTTAATAGAGTTTGTGCTTGTAATACTGCATTTGAAATTTGGAATCTTTTAGAAATCACTCATGAAGGTACTTCGCAGCTAAAGGATTCAAAGTTATTTCAACTGGAGTCGGAATTCGAAAGATTCAAAATGGAGGTGGATGAAGAAATTGATACAATGTACACATGATTCACTAAAATCATGAACGATTCAAAGGTGCTGGGTAAGGTTTTCTCCAATGGAGATTTAGTAAGGAAAAATCTTAAGATCACTTCCCCCGAAGTTCAATCCTAAAGTGACTGCAATTTCTGAGTCACATGATCTTAAGACCTTACAATTGGAGAGTCTCATTGGGAATCTAAAAACCCATGAAGTGGAGTTGAAGATTTAAAGCCAAGAGTACAATTTGGAGCCCAAAAATAAGAGCTTGGCGTAGAAATCTAAAAAGGAAATTGAAAGTGAGACTGAAGAAAGTGAGGAAGATGAAGAAGGACTGTTTGTGAGGAACTTTAAGAAGTTTATGAGAAATCCGGAGAGGAGAAATTCATTTAAATGATTTTTCAAAAAAAATGATTTTGCCTACCAAAAAGGCAAAGGAGAAATGGAGAATGAAGAGGAGCGTCCGCTACCAGAGTGCTACCATTGCAAGAAGATTGGTCATATCAGAAGCAAGTTCCCAAAGTATCTGAAAGAGCAAAAAGCAAAGAGGCACGATAAAAGTTACAAGAAGAAAGTGTTAAAGGCAGAGACTTGGGATGATTCTTCGTTTGGTGAAGAAAGTGATTCCTCAACACAGGAGGAAGAGGACGCAAATGTCTGCTTGATGGGGAAAGAAAATGCGTCATCTGACGATGATTGCAGTGTCCAAAGCAACACTGAGGTAACTCCTCCATCTTATGATGATTTATATTCTGAATTTATGAAAACTTGCAAATTTTGGACAAAAGCCTAAAGGAAATCGATTTCTTAAAATGTGAAAATAAAGTTCTTTTGAAAGTAAATAAAAAGTTATCAAATGAGTTGAAATCTATTGGAAACGAGAAGGAAATTTGTCAAGAGTGTGATCACTCTTCGACAAGGATAAAAGAACTTGAAAATACTATTTCTAAGTCCGATCAAAAAATTGATCAACTTCGAAAAGAGAAAAAAGACTTAGAAAAAGTGGTTAAAACCTCTCATTCTCAATTAGAGAATTATAAGAAAAATGTTGCAAATAGATGTGGCATGATAGTAAAAGAAAATTCAATTTTAAAGTCCAAAGTAAATGAGTTGAACATGACAATTGGAAAATTTGGGGTTGGAAAAAATCTATGGATATGATTTTAGCCAACCAATGCCATGGGACAGCAAAATTTGGGCTAGGATACGTTTCTGGAAGCTCTGGAAGCTGTCGGAAATTTCTGACAGTTGATGTCGGAACCAGCGACAGCTCCAGGTTCAGAAAACCTGTTTTTCAAAATGAAAATTTTTCTAAGTCCACACATAAAGATGTTTCCTCCAGCAAGAGTCCAGAGAAACCATTAAAGAATGGTTCCTCACTATTCATTGCATGTACCAAATGTCATCGATTTGGTCACATCTCGGACTCATGCTGGAAGAAAGGAAAAGTTAATGTTAAACAAATCTGGGTACCTAAGGCATCCACCTATACCATGGGAGGGACCACTTGGGTAACCAGATCTTTACTCTCATCATCTTTTTAGGTGTGCGTGCAGGCTAGGAACAAGGAAGACGTGTGGTATTTGGACTCTGGATGTTCAAAACACATGACGGGCGATAAATCAAAGTTCCTTAGCCTGGAAATGAAGAAAGGTGGAACAGTGACTTTTGGAGATAATGGCAAGGGTAAAGTCAAAGGCATTGGAGTAGTAGGTAACGGAGAATTTAAAATTTCAAATGTTTTATATGTTAAAGGTTTGAAACATAATTTAATTTCTATTAGTCAACTATGTGATAAAAATCTAAATGTTTTATTTGACTCTAGCTCAAACCTTTGCAAAATTATTGATTCTAATATAAACGAAATCGTACTTACTGCACCAAGAATAAACAATGTCTATACAATCATTTTTCAGGATTTATCTCATTCTACACTTAAATGTTTTATTTCAGAGAATGATGAACTTGAATTATGGCATAGGAGACTAGGACATTCTAGTGCCAAACGCATAGTAAAGCTTTCTAAAAATAAAATAATAAAAGGTTTGCCAAATTTGAATGGAAAGCTTTCTTCATTATGTTCACCATGCCAAAAAGGAAAGTTTACAAAATCATCTTTTAAAAGCAAAAATGTTATTTCTACTACTAGACCTTTACATTTATTACATATGGACTTGTTTGGTCCAATTACTACACAAAGTCTACGAGGTAGAAAATATACGTTTGTTATTATTGATGATTATTCTAGATTTTGTTGGACATTGTTTTTAAATTCAAATTCTGATGCTTTTGATGAATTTGTAAAACTAATTTCACGTATTCAAAATGAACTTGATTTAAAAGTAAAATGCATTAGATCAGATCATGGAGGAGAGTTTGATAATGAAAAATTTATTTCATATTGTAATGAATTTGGGATAAAACACGAATTTTCTGCTCCTCGCACACCACAGCAAAATGGTGTAGTGGAGAGGAAAAATAGAACACTTCAAGAATTAGGACGTACTATGCTTTGTGAATTTAAATTACCAAAATATTTTTGGGCCGAAGCTGTTAGTACTGCATGCTATATTATTAATCGTGTTATGATTCGTCCTACATTACAATTAACTCCTTATGAAATTAATTTTCAAAGAAAACCAAATGTATCTTACTTTAAAGTTTTTGGTTGTAAATGCTTTATTTTGAATACAAAAGATAACTTAGGCAAATTTGATGAAAAATGTGATGAAGGAATTTTCATTGGTTACTCTTCAACTAGCAAGGCCTATAGAGTTTATAATAAACGTACTAAAGTGATTGAAGAATCTATTCATGTAAATTTGATGAAAACATTTCTTGTGTAGAAAATACTAAAGTTGTAGGTAATGAGAAAAATGAAGAAGATGTAGAACAAAATCTGAGGAAAAATGATGATGATGATGATGATGATGATGAAGAAAAAGTAGAGAAAGAAGACGAAAAAGATGGTGAAGAAGAAGAAGAACAAGGATATGTACCTCCAACCGAGCTAAGGTTCTCAAAAGATCATCCGCAAGAATTTATTTTTGGAGAACCAACAAGTGGGGTACGTACACGTTCTAGTTTTCATGAAAGTTTTTCAAATTTATGTTTTGTCTCAAATATAGAACCAAAAGATGTTGCCACCGCTTTAAATGATGAATCTTGGTTTCTAGCTATGAATGAAGAACTTAACCAATTTGAAAGAAATAAAGTTTGGATTCTTATTGATAGACCTAGTGATCATCCAGTGGTAGGAGTCAAATGGGTTTTCAAAAATAAATTAGATAGTGACTCTAGGGTCACTAGAAACAAAGGTAGGCTTGTAGCAAAAGGATATAATCAAATTGAAGGGGTCGATTTTGATGAAACATTTGCACCCGTAGCACGATTGGAAGCAGTTAGAATTTTTGTTGCATTTGCTAGTCATAAAAGATTTAAATTATTGCAAATGGATATTAAAACCGCATTTTTAAACGGGTTGATTAAAGAAGAAGTTTATGTTGAACAACCCCCAGGATTTATAAATAAAAAATTTCCTAATCGCGTATATAGATTGCTAAAAGATTTGTATGGCTTAAAACAAGCACCACGAGCATGGTATGATAGATTGACTATATATTTATTACAAAATGGTTTTAAAATGGGAGGTGTTGATTGTACACTCTTCATTAAGCAAGTTAATGATGATTTAATTGTTTTACAAATTTATGTTGATGATATTATTTTTGGAGCCACTAATGAAGAGTTGTGTAATTATGTTGTAAAAATGATGGAAAGTGAATTTGAGATGAGTATGGTAGGAGAATTAAAATATTTCTTAGGATTTCAAATTGTTCAAAAAATGATGGGGTTTTTATTAACCAATCAAAATATATTCATGATGTTTTAAAACGATTTGGATTTGAAAATCTCAAACAAGCAAATACTCCTATGAGTGTATCTTTAAAATTAGGAAAAGATGAAAATGGAATATCTATAGATCAAACTTTATATAGAGGCATGATAGGTTCACTTTTATATTTGACTGTTTCTAGACCGGATATTATGTTTTCAGTTTGTTTATGTTAGATTTCAAGCCGATCCCAAAGAATCACATTTAAAAGCGGTTAAAAGAATCTTTAGATATTTAATTGGCACATCTAAACTTGGTTTGTGGTATCCTCGTAGCGATAATTTTACTCTTTTTGGCAATTCTGATTCTGATTATGTCGGTTGTTCACTAGATAGGAAAAGCACTAGTGGCACTTGTCACTTTTTAGGCCCTTCACTCATTTCATGGTCGAGTAGAAAACAGAATTCTGTTGCCCTCTCAACCACCGAGGCCAAATACATCGCACTTGGTAGTTGTTGTGCACAAGCTCTTTGGATGAAACAACTTTAGAAGGCTTTAACATTAAACAACAATCTATAGAGTTATGGTGCGATAACAAAAGTGCAATTGATTTAACTTACAACCCGGTTCATCACTCTAGGTCTAAACATGTTGATGTTAGGCATCATTTTATAAGAGACCACATTAAAAATAATCAGATTAAAATTTCCTTCATAGGAACGGATAATCAACTAGAAGATATATTCATAAAACCATTGCCGGATTCCCGGCTTTCAATGCTAAGGCTTGAATTAGGAATCCTAAATATTTCAAACTAAGCATATCCAATATGACAAATCAAGTTTAACAAAAAAAACAATGGAAAAAACATCATTTTAATTCAAAACATTAAAATTTGAATGACTTAACAAAAATTCTCACATCATTAATATTACATACAAATTGTTCCAGAAAAACATTAGAAATCAACATAAGATTAAGTTCATTAACAGAAAATGAAATCTGGGCAAGTCCACTGTCGCCCAGGCGACAGTGAATGTCGGAAAATTCTGACATCAGTCAGAAGCAGCAACATGCTGGAAACTACTCAGAATCATCATATCCAGCCCCGCTGCTTTCTGGACAGTCTTCTGAAGATCCACGTCTTACGGCCTTTCCACGTCAAGTCCCCCTAACCGATTGGCGTGGCGGTTCTTCATCTGGGACTTCCCATTCGGCCGCTTCTTCAGGAGTAGGCTTTAACTTCAGTCCCTTCACCAGAAATTTCATAAACTTCTCCATTCTACTGCGATCTTTCTTCACTTCTTTCTTGTGTTCTTCAAATGAATCACGAAGATCATCTATAGACTCTCGTAGTGATCCTCCCCTAGGAATTATAGGCTCTCTAATCTCTATTCCAGGATGAGGCTTTTTATGAGATTTTTTAACTTTCATGGTACCCGTATAGTATATTTCAGGAACACAATCATCTAAGTACGAATCTTGACCTATCCATTCATACTTCTTATATAGAATATGTTGAATTATAGCCCCCATTGGCAAAGTATGAATCTTCACCCATTTTGGATGTTTTAATCTAAAAGCATAACGAATCTGGACAAGGATGAGGTCGGCTACATCAAAGGGTTCCTCCTCTATAATAAAATATGTAAACAACGTCAACTATGCTGTGATACTTCTTATATCACTACTTTTCAGCATGACTGTGTTTCTCAATATTTCTTGGACTAAATAGGCATCAGGAGTGAGTGAAGAAACTTCCGTGATTAGGGTCTTCTTTTGACTTCCAGGTAAACTCATATTTACAAGAGTCCAATCTCTGTCCTTTCTATAGCTCTCTACTATGTTTGCCATATGATCACTCATAAGATGACCAAATTCATCTCTAAGATCAACATGTGTTATTTCCACTTGTTGACCTTGGATTCTCGATCTCACTCCCCCATCCAATTCAGTGTATTTTGGGTCTTCCAAATGGTTGTAAAACTCTTGGATCAAGACAGATGAGAACATATCTACTGAAATTACTGACAATATACCTGCATTAGCAAGACGAATGTAGATATGGTCGTCCTTAGGAGAGTCAAATTCAACATATTTTGACACTCCAATTATTGCCTTCTCAATTCCCGGAAATACTTGGTATGAACTATGCGCATCTTCAGATGTACTTTTCTGAGCCTTAGAACTGGAAGCCATTTTGCAAACATAACAAAACTAAGTTAAACAAGTTTTGTGCACTGGGACGATGTCGCCCAGGCGACATTGGCTGTCGGAAAATTCCGACAGTAATCCAGTGAACTTTTTATAAGATTTTTCAACTAGACTTCCAGATCTACTCAAAATCAAGCTATATTTCTGTTAAAAAAAAATTTCTTGAACAAAACTACACCTTCTCACATATCATTTACTATTCATCTTCTTCAACCATCTTCAAAAGTAACATCTTCAGTTTTTTTATTGAAATTAAACCATGAAAAAAATACAAATCTTCAACCCCAAAAATCACAAGATCCAAACATATTTCACCAAAATCCAACAAGATCCACTTGATTTACACTAGATCTACACCTCTTATACACAAAAATTCAAAGATCTAAACCATTCATCAAAAGTAAAATGAAAAACACATTTTTCTTCTTCTCTACTTTAAAAAATTTCAAATCTCTAAAAAAAGTTTGAGTCAAAAACTTACAAATAAAACAAACATACCTTAGATCTAGGGTTGTCGCCGAACTCCGACAGTTTCCTCTCGCCTTCCAGTCCAGAAAATGAGATACAATCGGGTTTGACTCAGTTTTTAGCCGTCTTTATACTTTTAGTTGTCGCTCAGGCGACAGTGACTGTCGGAAAATTCCGACAGCTCCCAAATTTGCTTAATCTTCAATTTTGGTCTCTATGATGCTTTACACTAGTTATATGTCATTATTAATGCTACAACTCATAAATTGATGCCAAACCATGTGCTTTTTATTTTTTAAAAATGGCTATTTACATGATTATATGATTTCAGTTCCACTCTATCATCGTATTGACACTTCTACTAAGTTGTTTAGACTATTGGAAATTGTTTTCGCATGCCTCTAAGTATGAGAAATTGTTTATATATAATAATGAGCTATCACATTCACTTCTTTTGATCCATACATATGTCTTTCTATTTAATATATACATGAATCATATTTGCTTTAACATAATACAATAGCACTTCATAAATACTACTTTCAAGCTTGATTTGTTAGCACAACCAAATATACACCATCTTTTGGATTCAAGTGAATTCGGAGATCCTTGGTCAATTAAAAATAAAAAATATAAATATCTCAAAGTTAAGATATCACAAAATATGTGATCAACAAAAATTTAAATTGAGAACAAGGATACTCCACCAAGCACTACTTACCCTCCTGATAAGTCTTAATAAGCATTGTGAGGTTTAGCACCTTGGAAAGAATTGTAAAGTGTCTTGTGCAAAAGAAAAAAATGGTATTCTATTCTTATTGTGCTATATCTTCAAGGTCAAAGTTGTTTTTATATGCTTATATTATGTTTTCTATTCCAATGATCATGTAACTTAAATAATTTCATATGTTTGATCAAAGCAACACTTGTACACATCATTATGTTATATAAATCTTCATCTCATGAGAATTGGACCGAAAAGATTCCAAATTTCTATACACAATTGTGTCTATCTATGATACTTTAAAATGACATTAATCATGTTTAAGTTATTTTTTATTCTACTACTTCATATGGATATCCCATCTCTTTATGAGTTTATTCAATATTATGGCATATTACTATTATTTCAAGGCTTTCAATCATTTTCAACACAAGTGCTTCCGCTTACCCTTATTTTCTACATCCTATCTCTTCCCTTAAGAACTACTCATTCGTTTAAAATTAACTTTTGCTAATACCAAAAGGGGGAGAATTATAAGTATATTCAAGAAATCAAAGAATAATTCCACCTAAATCTTCCACCTAAACAATACATCATTTCAATTTACTATAACATTTAGGGGGAGCATTCATTTAGGGGGAGCATTCATCTAGGGGGAGCTTACATTTAAGAGGAATATATCATGTTATTTTTGTGCACACACCATATGTTAAAAACAACAACCTAAATAGACATGATTTCTTTTTTATACGGATTTGTTATTATCAAAAGGGGGAGATTGTTGGAGCATGCGTTTCGCACTCTTCCGATTTGATAATAACAAAATCCCATTTGTATTTGATTCGACTTTTATTGATGGTGTGCAGGTAACAGGTATGAGATGTTCACAATTCTGCTGGAGCTCAATTTGACTGTATGAAGAATTTCGATGTCAGAAATTTCCGACATCTACTGTCGCCTAGGCGACAGGACAGAAGTTACAGCAACTGACCGCACGGCAGCACGATGAGCAGCAGTTTGGCGCTGTCGGAATTCTGACAGCGATGTCGCCCAGGCGACAGGCCAGAAGTTACCGCAACAGCTCGCACGACAACACGACGAACGGCAGTTTGACGCTGTCGGAATTCCGACAGCGATGTCGACCAGGCGACAGTGAAAATCTATAAAGTGGTTTGTTTTGTTCGTGCATACCAAGCTTTGAGAATTCCAAGTTCTTTCCTGAGTGCATATGAACCAGAGAGCTCCAGAACCTCATCAACTCCCAATTGTGCTTAGAAGGTTTGAGATTGAAGATGAGATCGGACATGCTTCTACATCAACGATCATCTCGAGGCTTCAACCTTCCTTTCAGAAATTTGAATTTCTAGGGAGTTCTTCTTTTCATTTTGTATTTTCATTTATATACATTTCACTTTGTATTGGTAGGGAAATCGTCTCCTTGTGCGTGACGTTTAAGTCCTTGCGTGTCTTAGGGGAAAATTGCTTCCTTGTGCGGAGCGTCCAAGTCCTTGCGTGGCTTGGTAGGAAATTGTGGCCTTGTGTGCTACGTCTAGATCTTGAGAAGATCTACAGGATAGGCTTGGCCTTGGTCTAGGGAGAGACAAGTGATATCCTTCCGATCCTTGGGAGAAGGATTGGTAAACTCAAATTATAAAAGTTCATTTTCATATTTGTGCCTTGATCTTAAGCATTGTTAAGATCATTTTTATTGTTTGTGACTTTTCATGATTAAAATTATGACTTCTTCTTCAATTGCAAATTTGGTTGATTAATCTTTAACTTAGAAATATGTGTTTGAATTAATTTACAAATTTCATAGTTTGAAAATTTTTATAAGTGATTTTTAGAAAAGCAAAATTTGTTTTTAAAAAATTCTTAAGTAAAAATCTTAAATTAAAAAGGCCCTTATTCACCCCCCCTCTAAGGCGCCACACGATCCAATAGGAAATTCACGGCCGGAATCTAGGGTTGTCAATCCTCGTCTGGGCTCGGTCTTCAACTGTCGTCCGGGGTAGAAGAGGGTTGTCACTACCTCCCAATGGACCCGTCTTCTTCGTCAATAGCCTTCAGCCACAATCTTGCAGGAGAAATCCAAGGATATAGTGCAAAATCCGTTGAAATGGAGCTTGGAAGCTTCTGAATGATGGAGGAGGCGAGAGGATACTCCGGCTCGAGATTGGCGTGAAGAATATGTCCGGAGCACCTCCAGATGGTGGGCGGCGATGGAGCGGCGAAATGGGCAAAACTGGAGCTCTAGGACGCGGGAAAGAAGGTCTATCCTTCTAGGGCGGAATCTGCAGCTTATATAGAAAAATAGTCAGAAATTGGTCACGCACGGTCGAATGGACGACCGTGTGTGGACCGTGTGATAATTAATGATAAAAACTGGCGTAAAGACGAAGCTGCGCCGCCCGTGCGATTTACTCACGCACGGGAAAATCCGCCCATGCGTCAAAACGCACGGGTAAATTCAGAAAAGTTAAACAACAGGAAGAAACAGGCGACCGTGCATTTTGCTCACGCACGGGCAATTCCGCCCGTGCGTCAAAATGCACGACCAAACTCAGATCTCCCATTTTCTGCCCAGATGAGAACGTACGACCGCAACCGTTCGTGCGTCAAGGAAACGCACGACCATGCGTTGCACACAATCATGAATTCTGGGGGAAAACTGGATGATCTGACCGCCTGTGTACAAGATAAAACAGCTGGGAAAAAACCTCCAGCACTAGAAAAACACAGAAAAAGAATGGGGAGCACATTGTGCTTGCCCCCAACAACAAAGCATGCAATTGCACACCACAACGGGCCTAAAAGTGCACTTAGTGTGAGAAGAGTGAACAAGTGAAATATAAGCATTAATGAACTAAAAATGAAGTGCAAGTGCGTGAAAACTAGCCCAGATGAGTCCAAATATATGTATATAAATGGGACTCATCACCGTCCGGGGTTTCAGAGGAGCTGTCACCTTCCTCCACGTTACCCGTCTTTTTCGTGAAATAGCTCAAGCTAGCTCTCGCCGGAGAACCCTTGAATGTAGAAGAAATGATCTTGGAATGGAGCTTTTGAGCTCGAGGATGATGGAGGAGGCCGAGGAGGAAGCTTTAGCGTTGGATTTGCAGGAAAATGATGGTCAGAGCTTCTCCTATAGTGGGCGGTGGCGGAGTGACAAAAATGGCGGAGATGGAGTGGAAAATGGCAGGCTCGGTCTGTCTCTCCGAAAAAGGGTGAATCGTGCGGCTTTTATTGTAAACAATCAGAAAAATGGTCACACACGGTCGAATGCACGACCGTGCATGGACCGTGCATTAATAATGAAGCAGAAAGTCCAGGGAGACAAAGAAGAGCGCCGTGCGTTTTACTCATGCACGGTCGAAGCTGACCGTGCATAAAAATGCACGGGAAAATTTCGAAAGCCAGAATTTCAGCTCACCAGAGGAGCTCGTGCGATTTTACTCACGCACGGGCAAAACCAAACGTGCATGAACAAAACGCACGAGCAAATCCAGATCACCATTTTGAACAACAGATGACCGCGCACGATCGGAGCAATCGTGCATCAAGGAAACGCACGACCATGCAATTCATGCAGACTTGAAATCTGGGCAAAATTGGATGAACCGTCCACCGGCACAACAATCAACACAGGAATCACACAGCTGGGATTACTCCTCCTGCTCAATCCAAATACAGGAAAAGGGTTGGGGAGCACCATGTGCTTACCCCCAACGACATGGAGCGCAATTGCACACCAAAACGGGCCTAAATAGTGCACATAGCATGAAAGTGAATACAAGTGAAGTACAAGCGATTATAGTTTGAGAATGAAGTGCACATGAGTGAAATCTAGCCCGGATGAGTCCATAAAATAGGGTAAATATTGGACTCATCAGTGGGGATACCGCGAGATGATGGGCTGGAGAGGTTGCGAAATCGTAGGATTGAGAGATGAAGTGTGACAATAATGAGAGATTGGGGTTGGATGGGTTTTCATGTTATTTAGCAGGAGATTAAAAACTATGCGGGATATTAAGTGCGGAAATTGATCGGATAGTTCTTACGGATTGGATGGTGAAATGCATACGGATGTAGTATTTCTTTATACGAAAAAATATTGCATGAGTAATGCATTTCACCATCAAATCCATAATAACTGCCTGATCAACATCCACGTTCACTATCCTACTCACTTGCAATCTCCTGCTCAATAACTAATCTCCAGACCTAATCTCTGGATGCTCATACACTTCATCCTCAATCTCACGATTTTTCCACCTCTCCTGCTCATCCCGCGATATCGCCACCTCTCTCTCTCTCTCTCTCACTCCTGCCCAGCAAGGCTCGACAAGAGAGTTCGGTGAAAATTCAAACCCTTGAATTCCTCCTTCCACTTGTGAATCTTCCAAAATAAACTCGCTAACAATCGATTCCCAATTGCCTATGATGAATCAATTCCCTCAGCTTCCCTTCCCATCTATCGCCCTTAAATTTCCCAAAAAAAATGGAGCACTCCTCTAAACAAGTGCTCCACGCCTGCCTCTTCTTATTGTCTCTTCTTCCTTACTGGTGTCCTTCCAGGTGATCGCATCTAGGGATTGTCCAACGTAATACTTTACTGCATCCCATTATCTCTTTCTCAACTTCTCTATACCCTCACTCTCTTTCATCCATGTTTCTTACTTATAGTGCTCAAAATTGTAGGTAGAATCCTTCATACATTGCACAACAATAATCAGATGCAATATAAAATCAGATGATGCACATATAAAATCAGATGCAATATATCAATATGAAATTATTGTGTACTTTCATTTTCATCAATTTTGTGCATCCTTACTGGACGCACTCATGATAGAAAATATCTTGCAAATTTATTGTTCACGCTTAATCAGTATTTTTAGTGGTAACGAGTAGTTTTTGTTGTTGTAGGTAATCGAGACTTTTATTACAACCATATCAATATTTTGGCTTATTTTGTAGAGTTTTTCAATCGGTGTTCAAAGATTTTTTTCCTTCTTCTCTGTACCTTTACAAAAACTGCAAATGGACTTCGCTTTTAGTTATGCTCTGCAAAAATGAATGGTGGTCTTTCTCTTATTTGCATTGCAAAATGTTGATCAATTACTCACGGTAACTTTTGTGATGTCTTCCAAGTGCACTCAGTGAGAATCTTTGGGTCCTAAACAATTGAAACTTCTTACTATTCTTCACCTTAACAACAACACTCATATGTGTTGGGGAAATGATTTATCTTAACCCCTAGAATTGAGTAGAATATAAATTCTAAGAATAAAAAATTAGGCTAAGTAAATATGCGTCGAATAGTATTCGACGCAACGTCGAAATGTAGTCGACGTTTCTCTCAGAATGAGTCGAAGTAACTCTAAGAAGAATTCGACGTAATCTTTGTCGACGTACCTCTGACTTATAGTCGACGCATTTAATAAAGTCGACGCACCATAGTCGACGCACCTTCCTTATTCTCCTCTCGACGTCCAGCCAGGATGAAATCAACGTTTACGTCGAATAGTAATCGACGCACGTCGATTTCTATAAGAAATTCAAAAACACGCCAGATCTCTTTCCTTCTTTCTGTAGATCTGATTTTTATGGAATGATATTATTCTTTTATAGCCGTTCTGAATCAGTCTTTCCTTCTATTTGATTCTTGGCTTATTTGATTAAGTTTATTATGGATATTATTTGAAAGCAAAAAGATCTCTTTCCTACTACAGAAATATTGATTATGGAAACTTTTATCTCTTCGAATTCTCTGTCTGCTAATTGATTATTCTCCTTTAGCAATATCTTTTTAAACAGAGCTATAAATAAGAAGGAGGTCGACAGAGAATGACAACTAGTGATCCACAATATACATTTGAAAAAGAGGAAGAGCTCCCAAGTGAAGAGTGAGAAAGCTGAGAAAAGAGATAGTGTGCTGCAGCAAAGAAAAAGCCTTCATCTTCTCCTTCTTCTGAAGTCATACTGCTGCAATTTTTAAAAGCTCTCACTAAAAGAGAGAAAGGGCTACAATCTCCTTCTCACTATAGAAGAGAGATCATATTCACTATACTTGTGCTTCTAATCTTCTTGCTAGGAAGAAGATTCTTTCTTACATATATTGTTTTCTGTTCTTCTACTTGTTCTACTTCTTCTTCTCATTCTTCTTTCATTTTCAAATTGTGTAAAAGAGTTTTTAGAATCTCTCTTCAAAAAATTCAGTTGTAGTGGTTCTAAGAGTCTCCTTATCAAAAGACTCAGTCTGGTTCTAAGAGTCTCCTTATCAAAAGACTCGGTCTGGTTCTAAGAGTCTCCTTATCAAAAGACTCAGTGCAAGTTAGTGAATTCCAACCAAAGGGGGTAGAAGAGTGGACTACCCAAAGTTTGGGGAACCACTATATTTCTTTGTGTTGTGCTGTGATTTTCTTCTTGATATTTTTCCTTTACTTGCTTAATTCTTGTTGGTGTGTGGGAAGCTTAAATCTGTGATTATTACACATATATATATAATTGCACAAAGTATTTTTAAATCTCTATTCACCCCCCCTCTAGAGAATTCTAGTGAGGTTAACTGTGCACTTTCAATTGGTATCAGAGGGAGGTTGATCTAAAAAGGGTAACTCCTTGATCAAAAAGATCCTACCTTATATATATATATTTCTAAAAATTTCTTTTGCATGGCATAAATCAACGATTATGCTTCCACCAGACCACCAATGTGCAATCTGGAAAAGTTTGCAGTTTGGAAAACAAGAATTAAGATTTATATGAATTCTATTGATGAAGAATTATTTAATGTTATTTTGACAGGTCCTCCCAAGCCTTATAGAAGAGACTCAAGTGGTGAAGTGACTCAAACACTTATCCCAAAGGCTAAGTGGACAGTTGAAGAGAAGAAGGCAGGAACATGTGATGCAAAAGCTGTGAACATTCCTTTCTCATCCCTCTCAGATGAAATCTTTCAAAAGGTTATTGACTGTGAATCAGCCAAAGAAATCAGGGAGGCTCTTACAAAGATGGTAGAAGGAAGTGCTGATGAAAGGAAAGATAGGAAGGCTCTATTGATCTCCCAATATGAGAACATCCAAAAGAAGAATGAAGAAAGTATATCTGAGATGTATCACAGATTCAGTCTGATCATCAATCAATTAAGAAACTTGGACAGAGAGATCTCTCTCACAGAGATCAATGACAAACTGTTAATGAGTCTCCCAAGTTCATGGGACTCAAGAATATGGGCAATAAGAGATACAAGAGGACAAAAGGAAATCTCAACAGATGCCCTCTTAGGAAAACTCAAATCCTATGAGCAACTGCTGAAAACCAGAGAAGAGAAGGAAAGAAGAGGAATCACTCCAACCTCCTCAAAAGATAGAAACATTGCTTTGAAAGCAACAGAAGAAGAGACCCATGTCACTGAAGAAGAATTATTCAGCCTCCTGGCCAGAAGATTCAAGAAATGGGTCAGGACAGATGGGTCAGGACAGATGGGTCTAGAAGGAGAGAATCAAAACCAAGGTATGATAAAACTCCTACTAAAGAAATCATTGTTATTCCTGCAGGAAAACTGGACACATTGCACCAGAATGTCCAGAAAATACTGAGAAGAAGAAAGATCTGAAAAAGAAAGATGTCAAGAAAAAAGGGAAGAAGAATGAAAGAGGCCTCATTGCAGAAGCTTGGAGTGAAACAGATTCTGAGGACAGCACCTCATCCAAAAGTGACAATGAAGAGTCTAAGCAAGAAGACCTATGCTTAATGGCTCTTGAAAGCTCAAAGGAAGAACATGGTGCTAAATTATGGAGTGAGACAGAATCAGAAGGAAGCATCTCTTCTGAAGATGATAAAGAAAATAGCCTTATTCTGATAGAGGAATCTGAGGATAAGGATGAGGTAAGCATTTTTTATGACATAGATTTTCTGTGTGATGATTTCAAAAATGATTTTAAAGGATTATGTTTAGATCAATTAAAAGCTAAACAAGAAATTAAGAATCTAAAAGAACAAATTAATGTCATTAAAAACCAGAGAAATATAGAGGATACTTGTTCTAAAAATCATGAGTTAAGGGCTAACATCAGAGAAAAAGAAATAGAGAGGGCTAAAATAGAAAACCAGCTCCTTAAGAATAAGGTATCCCAAGCAAAAGCTTTTTGAAGAATCAATAAAAATGAGAAGCCAAATACTTAAAGAAATCACAGAAAAACAAACAAGAAGACATAAAAATCTTGGGCTAGGAGCTGATCCCTCAGCTAGTCTAAATCCATCCAACAAACCTGCTTGGATGAGCCCTGTTAAATTCACTAAACCCACTAAATCAATAAACCAAGAAGAAGACTCACAAAATAAGGATGAAGACTCCCTCAATGAGATAAACCATTTTGATGAAACATCATACTATACAGATGAAGACTCTCAAACTACCTCTAAGAAGGCAACTAAGCCAAAAGAAACAAGTTATAAAGAAACAAAACTCCAATCAAAAAAAGGGAAAAATAAAATCTGTGAAGACACAATTGCGTCGACTTCATATCGACGCATGAATGATAGTATGTCGAATTCTACTACGCAATCTCTCAGATGCTTCGACCTCAAATCGACGCATGAATAAAACTGCGTCGACTTACAATCGACGCAACTACTTCCATGCATCGATTCCAGATCAACGCAATCTAGAGAAAGCATCGAATATATATCGACGCAACTATCAACATACGTCGAATGGATATCGACGCATAAAACCTCAGAGCAACTTAAATACAGGACATAGCTATTCTTCAAAACCTTTCTATCTTAACCCCCATTCAGGACCCTTTCATCCTGACCAAAATTTTTATCCTGATCAAAACTTCTATCCTAATCAAAAATCTTTTCATAATCAAAATTACTATCCTGATCAAAACTTTTATCCTAATCACCATCGTTATTCCTCCCTAAACTCAAATTTCCTTAGTCAAAAGAAAATTAGGTGTTATATTTGCAATAAAATTGGCCACACTGCCAAACAGTGTTGGCATAATCAATCAAATTGTTCATAAAATTAGTCCTAGAGTAACTTAGAAAACTTTAGGATTAGGAAGAAAGAATCCCTCAAGAAAAACCTGGAATCTTCAGACAAAGTAAAAGTCACGTCGATTTCTTAAATCGACGCATACGTCGATAGGAGACCCTATCTTCTCAACTCAAACTATATCGACGCTTACGTTGAATCCCACTCGACGTAACGTCGACTTCATGAAAAAGAGCGGCAACACTAAAAAATTTTCGGTCGCATCTACTAAAGTACCGAATAAGCCTCGAATTGTGTCTCGTTTCGACGTTTCACCTGACTTAAATAAACTCTTCCGTTAGAAATCTGCAAACTCTCTGCATCTTTCATCCTTCTTACCTCTCAGTCCAGCCATCTCTTCCTCTCTCTCACTGACCTAAAATGGCTCCCAAGATAAACTCTGGTTTCGACATTGACCTCGAATCCTTCCAGGCCGCCGCCGAAAATTATAAGAGCATCATATCTCTCTTCACTGAAGCTAGCCTAGATAAACTCATCTCCACAAGATGCAAGCTCCTGGAGACAGAACTCACAGAGCTAATGGCTCATGTTCAGATATCTGAACAAGGAGAAATCACTGGAACAATATATGAGACACCTGTCGCAATCTCTGCTGAACACATTAGGAACACCTTTGATCTTCCATCAGGTACATTCCAATATTATCCTTGTTCAAATCAAATAGGGAAAGCAAGTTATTTTCTAAAAGAGTAACTAAATAAATCTCCTTTACCATTCCCTTATCAGGTGATGAACCTGTGGAACTCACCCCTGATGAAATCAAGAATTTACTAATCACAATGAAGTTCTCAAAAGATAGACCAATCCATCTGAAGAAAATAGATTTTTCTGATGAGTATAGGCTACTGGCAGACAAAGTAGGAAAAGTACTACTATGTAAGATCTCTGCCCATGATGCAGTGCCCATGCAGCAACTGAATCTCATGGGGGCCCTTGTGCTGAAGAAGAAAGTAGACTGGGGCAGCTGCTTACTCAAAATGATAGGCTACAAATATTCTCACAAAGAGAATGCCTACATGAGGATTATGAGTCAAGTCCTCTTCCACTCCTTCCCTGACCTATGCAGGTCAAAAGGAATTCCCATCCCTCCTAGCAAAAGGATGTCCATTGCTCTCTTCTCAAAATGGACCAGGCAAATCCCCAAGCCTGGTGCCATTCCTAAAAGGACTCCATCTCCTCTTAACTCTCCTGCTCATCCATCTTCACCTCCTCCTCCTCCTCATACAGACATCTCTTCTGTACCACCATCATCCACACCTTCACAAATACCAACTCAATCACCTGCTCAACCCTCCTCTATTCCTCCACCTCCTCCATCAAATACACCTCATCAACATGATACAGTCCCCTCTACACCTTCATCATACACACCTCCACCATTATCTCCTCCTCCTCCATTGTCTCCTCCTCCTCCAACACAACATGAACCATCTCCATCCACTGAAAACCTCATCACCCAGTGTATCCAGTCAGCAGCCCAAAAATTTCAGGGCATGCTTGATGGACACTATATTGTTTTCTGTTCTTCTACTTGTTCTACTTCTTCTTCTCATTCTTCTTTCGTTTTCAAATTATGCAAAAGAGTTTTTAGAATCTCTCTTCAAAAAATTCAGTTGTAGTGGTTCTAAGAGTCTCCTTATCAAAAGACTCGGTCTAATTCTAAGAGTCTCCTTATCAAAAGACTCAGTGCAAGTTAGTGAATTCCTACCATAGGGGGGTAGAAGAGTGGACTACCCAAAGTTTGGGGAACCACTATATTTCTTTGTGTTGTGCTGTGATTTTCTTCTTGCTATTTTTCTTCTTTACTTGGTTAATTCTTGTTGGTGTGTGGGAAGCTTAAATCTGTGATTATTACACATATATATATAATTGCACAAAGTATTTTTAAATCTCAATTCAACCCCCTCTAGAGAATTCTAGTGAGGTTAACTGTGCACTTTCAATATGTATGAAACGCATCTCCCCTCCAATTATCATAGTAAATGCATTCTATAATTTTACCAACATTCGTTTTCTTATTTTGCTTTCATTTTAAATTGAAATGTCTTTTTAAGGACTTTACGTGCACTACTTCGTGTCATGTTTGGGAGGGAGGACCATGCGGGAGAAGTTAGGTGATTTTTTTGTATTGCCTTTGGTACTGTTCTCTTGAGGTTATCTACTCTCTATCTTTTTTGATTCATCTCTTATGATGTTCAGCGTAAACAAGAAGTGTGCGGCAAAGATGTCAACACATGGGCGATTGAGGGAGCAAGAGAGCATTAAGATTTCGGCCTATCGTGATTTAAATTATGTGTCCAAGTAGTAATTTGTATTAAAGTTCATGCATTTACCTTTTAAGATATTACGTTATAATTCATTTCATCTGATTTTCACTATTTTGTTTACTCACTTTGCAAACATTGAAAGTCATCAAATCTTCATAAACAAGTTAGTGGCGGGTCATAATATATCAACAGAAAGTAAGGTTCCTTTATTCTTACTCATTGATGTTTAGCTATACTATTATAATATATTATTAATATTGTTCTCAACATATTCAATATAGATATGGTCCTTTTGTTTTCATTCTCGATATAGACATGCTCCTTCTACACTATTAACATTGTTCATTCTCTTTTTTGCATACTCAATATAGAAATGCTTTAGTTGCTTTCCTGCATTGTACAAATGCTACTTGATTTATAATGGTTTTTCCTCTAGCTCTGCCTGATTTTTCTAAGTTATCTGCTCAAGGAACTTAAATGCTTAATATATTTACTACTATCAAGTACTTGTTTTACATTTTTCTTTGTTTCGCAACCCAATGCAAGTGTTTTTCCATCTATATCCTCTGCATATATGTGCATATAATGAAACAATATATTAGCTCAGTATTGATTTGGAGTTGGCAATTGTTATGTGTTATGACCAAGCCCATAACAGCAACACACATGTTTCTTCAGGTAAAGTCACTCTACCAACTAACCAATACCATAAGCTCTTGATGATACGAGAAGACTTTTCGGGCCAGTCCTTGTCCTCCTATCTACCTATATAGATCTATTGGCATCTCCGTAATTATGTATATCTCACTCCTGACTATATAAAGAGTGGAGGTGAGTCTTTAGAACATCTTGGATCAATTATCTTGTTTAAGCTCTTAGAGGAGAGAGACTCTTACAAGAATCCTGCTCTCAAGGGTTTAGATATCGAGCTTGCCTCGATATATTGTATCCTGAATTTCATTTAAATCTATTGTATTTTATGATGTAAACCAGAAATCTCGATTTGATTATCGACAATAAATTTGAGTTCATTTTAAAATTAATATCGAAGTTTAGATATCGAGCTTGCCTCGATATATTGTAATCCCGAATTTCCTTTAAATTTGTAGTATTTTATGATGCAAACCAGAAATCTTGATTTGATTTTCAATAATAAATTTGAGTTCATTTTAAAATTAATATCGAAGTTTGACTTCACGGCAGGGTCGTTTTAAGCCCCCCCCCCCCCCCCCCCCCCCCCCCCCCCCCCCCCCCCCCCCCCCCCCCCCCCCCCCCCCCCCCCCCCCCCCCCCCCCCCCCCCCCCCCCCCCCCCCCCCCCCCCCCCCCCCCCCCCCCCCCCGCCCCCCCCCCCCCCCCCCCCTCCCCGAGAAAATTAAAAAAAAAATACCTATAGTAGTGATAACTTACAAATTATAACATAAATATTAGAAATTCCATAACACTTGAACTGGTGAACCCTAAATCCCCTCTTTCATTCATTCTCGATTCCTATTTCCTAAGCAGTCGCAGGTCCGTAACTCGCAACTTGCTCGCTTGGTGCTCGCCAGTCGCCTCCCTTCGCAGACTTCAACGATACTCTCGCTCCCTCTGCTTGACTTCTCGGCGCCTCGTCCGGTTGTCCGGCAGACCTTCAGTCTTCACAAGTCACAACCTCATTGGCTCTCTCCGCCTCTCGTCTCCAGCTCCAGCACTCGGCAGTCTGGCTGTTACTTTCTCCATCCACCGTTTGAATTTTTCCTCTAGGTCGGACTTCAGAGCACAAATCTGATTTACTTATGGAATTATTTTCATATCTTGTTTTCGAATTTTTCAATTCCTATAGTGTGTAGACTGAAGGTGCCAAATGGGGGGAAAATCCCCAAATCAGATTTCTTGTTCTTTAATCGTCTGTACAATTGCGCAAAGTGATTAGTGTTGAATATTTCGATATCAAAGATTGACTTTTTTTCTAAAAGCACTCAAGAAAATATTTTGACCCTTAATTACATTGATCCTGCTGCTAGCCTGCTCTGAACAAATTGCTATCGCAATTACTTCAAAAAAATGAAAATCCCCAAATCAGGATAAATATTTTCATACCTATTATTATTATTATTATTATTAGAATTTTTGTTTGCATCAGCATCACTGTGGCATCAGGTGGAGTATCATTAGGCACATTCTTAGAAACATTAGTACCATAAATTAGGAATGCGTTTGGTTTCTTACATTACATTGAATTGTGGTGATGATATGTTAAAAGACAATAGTTAAATATTGTTACTAAATTTTTATCATTTCTATTGGGAATCAATGATGTTTTATGCAAAGCACTGCAACATCAATCTCAGGATATATTAAATGCTATAATTTTAGTTTCAATAAATTGCGGGAATATAGATGGGAAAAGTTCTTAAAGATTGTGAACATATTTTGTGAGAAAAATGAAGTCGAAGTTCCCAACATGAATGCCCGATTTAGTGATCGTCGGTTTCGAAGTCCACGTGATATCATTACAGTGAAACATCATTTTCAGGTGGACATTTTCAATTCCACAATAGGTTGTGTGTTGCAGGAGCTCAACTCTAGATTCAGTGAAATTTCTATGGAACTAATTCGTCTAACTATGGTTTTAGATCTAAGTGGTAAATACAAATCTTCAAGATATTGATGATATATTTGTCATTGCAAAGAATTTCTATCCTAGAGATTTCAACGAGCATGAAATTTATGTGTTGAATACTCAGTTGCAACATTATCAGCTTGATATTTTTTCTCATAAGGACTTCAAGAATTTTGCTTACAATGTCCAAGCTTTATCAGAAATTGGTGGAAACGAAAAAATCGAAGACCTACTATCTTATTGACAAATTGATTCGACTCATTTTGACTCTTCCAGATCAACAACAGCCACAGAAAGGTCATTTTCCGCTATGAAACTTGTTAAAACGAGACTTCGCAACAAGATGGAGGACGAATTTCTTGCAAATTACATGACTTTATACATTAAGCGAGAAATAGTGGAGAAAATTGACAAAAAATGTATCATAGATGAATTTTATGAAGTGAAAAAATTTCGTGCACAATTGAAGTAGCATGTATGTGGTTGTTTGTATCTTTTTTGCTTATTGAAAATATATAATATATTGTCCAAAAATTGTCTGTGTTTTTTTATATTTAAAATTTTATTTAAAAAAATTTGGTTTCACCTGGTGACTGGGCCCCCCTAGTCAATATTCCTGGATACGCCCCTACTTCACGGGCAACAAAATGAGATAATTAAACCAAAAGTCACATATGACTCACACAGGAGCCTAGCACTCGAACATAATTAACAACTTGAAATAAATCATCCACAGTTATATACGAAGACGAACAATAGAGTTTTTTTTAATTAAAGATAAACAAGTAAAAATGATAGTTAAGAGGCAAGCTCTGATTCTTTAAAGATCTTATAAAAGTAAACATAAATTAAGTGATGAGTCTCCATTATATACATATTTTAGGACTCATCTAGGACGATTATCTAGTCTATGCACTACACTTTATACATGTTTTCGTTCATATTTAATAACCGTCTATTATTCTATGCTAAGTGCACTTCTAGGCCCGTTCTTGGTGTATTTTCTTGTTTATCTTCTTTACTTTCTTTCATGCTGTGTTTTGTGCCACTTTCAGTGGTTTTGATTAGTGTTATGCTGGAACAGGGGTCGTGCAGGTGTTCCCGGTACAAATCTGTACAGGAACACTGCACATGATCACTGGTTCTGCTGCGCACGATCACTGATCGTGCGCCGCCGGCCGTGCGTGTTCATTTGCAGCCCAAAGTTGCTTTCTAAATTTGGTCGTGCATTGTTACGCACGGTCGTGCGTTCGGTCGTGCGCTTTTTATTTTTCTGCAGTTTTATCTTGCAGGTTTTCTGGCACAGCGTGCACGACCACCAACTTCCAGTGCGCACGACCACTGGTCGTGCGCCAGTGCTCGTGCGCCTTGTTTTCTATAAATACACAGTCCGCGATCTTAGGTCAGACAGCACTGTTTTGGGGCGCGAATTCTTCCGCAAGCTCCATCGTTTTCGCTCTCCAAGCTCCATCCATCCATCCCCTTCCTTGGGAAAGCTTCTCCAATCGATCCAAAGCTCCACCAAGGGTTTCAGAAGCTTTCCCCGCCATCTACAACAAGCATTTCAAGTTGCGGCATCTCCTTTTGGGTCAAGGGGAAGAGACCCAGCTCTGAGAAGAAGACGGATGATGGTTGGAGGTAGTGACAGCCTCTGAATCCCGGAAGCAACCAAGGACTGAGCTCGGAGGAGGCTTGACAACCCCCCATTCTGACCAAGATCTACGGCGAGGCTTCTCATCTCGTGGTTTCCTCTACCCTCTCTCTTTTGGAAATGTATGCTTAAACTTTTGTATTGAACTATAGTAATCTTTATTTGTCTATGAATGGAAGTATTCTCTTGTTTTATTTCTCGTTTGATGCTTTGCTGTGATGCGCTCCGCCCCCACTCCACTTCCACACACGCGTTCTAGTTAGCCATTTAGCAATTGCTAGTGGTGATGTTGGCGAAGAGGTGAATACGACCCTCACAAAACCTCGCACTGTGGCCATTCCACCCGCTTACTGAAGCACGGCATCGCGACCGCTGCACTCACCCCCACTTTGTGAAGAGGTGTGTGCGACCCTCAACCATCACAGTTACTTTCCGTCCACGCGCTTTCCGAAGCACGGCATCGCGGTCGTTGCATCCATCCCGCCTTGCGAAGCGGAGTTTTGACCCGCATCTTATTTCTGCAATAGCTTAGGACACCAATCACAACGCCCTTGTTTTTACTTTCTTTTACTTGTCGAAACAATTACCTCACTCTACTTTCTTGTCACCATATCCTGCATTCCTCAAGAGATCGACATTCGGGGAGTTCCTCCCTAATTTATTACTTCACAGCGACCGGTGCACTTGCCGATTACGCATCAAGTTGTTGGCACCGTTGCCGGGGAATGCATGCGTGATGAGATTTTAGTTGTGAATCGATTGTTTTCGATTGGGTCTTTTATTCTTCTTAATTTACTCTTTTTCATCTTATTTTCTTCTTCTATATCATGTGGGCACATTTGAATATCCAATGTCGTTGGTGTGGGGACACATCCCACGCTAGTGATAGGTGTCCCAAAGAGTATGGTGTTGTTCAGAAACCGTACGGGTCCCATAAATCTTTTGGCTCCTCTACTGCGCCTCCGTTGTCGCACTATTACGCGGCTACCGCACCTTGGGTGCCGGCAAAGCCGGTAAAGTAGTGTTTATTTTGCAAAAGTAGAGAGCACGCCTTGAAGGACTGTGCGGATTATCTTCCCCAATTGGCGGATGACGATGAGCCGGATATCCGGATCGTCCCATCCTCAAATTCGGCGAACACAACTCCTTCCTCTGGTTACATGTCACTTCCACCTTCACTTTTTGAAGGCTCTGGAATCGACACGTGCATTAGTGTCCCTCATGACCCTGTTTCTGATGCGACCCCCCATACCTCTTCGGTTCACATACCACTTTGCGTGGATTTGTGCTCTTGTGTGGAGAGTGAGCTCGAACTCTCAAGTGGCACATCTTCTCCCACTACACACGAATCTACATCTATTTCTGATATTGTCATTGAGGTCAATTTGCAGGATGTTGCAGACCTGCGCGTTGTCGTGCCCACTCTCATGGAGGAGGACAGTCTCGATTGTGTCGAAGCAACCGTTTCGGTCCAGTGCGAGGAAGTCCAAGTTATAGAGGAGGCCATTGCGTGCGCTGTTGAGTCTAGTGAAATCTTCGATGATATCATCAGTTTGTCATTGCCGCACCCTCTGGGGGACGAAGCCGGGATTATCCCCTCAGATGAGATTTCTTTTAGTTTTTCTTCCAATTTATTTCCTGACCCCCTTTCTTTATGTACAAGAATGCAGGATGCCCCTCCTCCGGTTGATCAGACCTTATGCATAGAGGAGCCGAAAGCCTGGCGGGATGAGGAAGGTACAGTGAAGAAACATCTTGTTTCCTCATCATCGATGGTGCTTCCCTTTGAGGATTGGTTACAAGGGGCAAGCGGTTCTTCTTTGAAGACATAATACTGGAGGAGAAGAAGAGAGCGAAAAAGGAGGAGATTTGGGATTGGAGGCTGAGCATCCTACTTAATTTCCACCCCTACTACCAGGTCCCCGGACCCTTTCCTTTCATCAGTTGTTACTACTTCAAATCAGCCTATAGCTGATTTGTTTTGAGCTTGTAATAATAATTAGAATTTATTATCTTTTGCTTATTATTAGACTTTATGAAGTATGCTTTAATACAGGTATTTAGTCCACCTTAAGGACATTAAACAAAAGGGCTTTTGGGAGACAACCCATTTGGGACCGCTTGGTTCCGCTCCTTCGTTCTTCTTTATTTTCCTTATTATATTTTTGTTGTGCCTGGGTACTCTTTAATCGTAGGTCTGTATTTCTAGAGCAAGGCGGAACAACCGCATTCAGGACAAAACGCCAATTCTTTCGGTATGCTCACTTCTGAGCATGGGGTACACTCTCCCTTTTCTCCTTGATTTAATGTTTAAAGAATCATATTTTAGAACATGCTTTCATGTAAGTCTGGGGGAGAGTGAGAACCATGCACGTGCACGCACGCACGCATTCCGGTAGTGTTATTATTTTAGCTTTCAGTTTATTTCAGTTTATCAATTTTTATGTGGCACGCACATGCTGCACCCACTATGCACGCACTTACTTGCGAGTGCTACCGTGCCAAATTTCCTTTTGGAATGGAGTCGGGAGGTCAATTGTGTTAGCTAGGAATCGTGGTTTGGAGTACGATGTTGACTCCAGTAGTGTTCTAATCGAATACTCATGTTTTGCATAGAATTTTGTGTAGAAGTTATTTCTATTTTCATGCATTGTAGCTTTATTCTTATCTAATTTAGTAATTAGAGTTTTACTTTACTCAAAGCATGAACCTATGTCGATCTACCGGTAATGTAGGTGAGTTGGTATCGAACGCTAGATTCGTATTTCTTGAGTCGGGAGAAAGAGCTATCTTTCTCGGTGGCTAAGAACTCGCCCCTAGCGATTCTCAAAACATAGGCACCGGGTAGTTCTAATGCATTATCATGATGTAGGCCATTCTTTGGACCGTTTGAGCTTTGAGCCAAAACCAGAGATTCACCCTTGCTAACCAATTTTGTGCCTATCCCACCTTTTCTATTTAGCTCCACCGCTCTCGCTTAAGCCAAGATTACCAAACCTGTATGCGCACGTGTTTCGAGCTTTATAGTATAACTGATTATTGTGCTGTGCTGTTATGTATGGGTACATATTTGGATTGCTTAAGTTGAAAAAAAGGAGAAAAGAAAAAAAAAAGTATTAGTGAGCTAAAAAGTGAAAAGATTAGTGCTTCAAAAAGAAACAAAAATCTGAGCTCTATATTCTAATTCAGAAATTCTGAATTGTTTGATAGGATTTACTTTATATTGGGTGTTGGCGATGAACACATCAGCTTTATTTGTTGCCGGGGTTTACAATTTGTATTGCTCAAATGTGTTAGGTGCGTTAGCCTCCAAGTTTATCATTGTATATCCTACCACAAACTAAGCCTCATATTTACCCGAAAGCCCTATTGACTTGTGTGTAGTTTTACTTGATGCTGTGGAGAGAGTGCGAAAGTGCGAGCTTATGGCTCCCGACACCGATGGATTTCGGTGGAGTTATTTCCGTATCCCGTATTTTTCGGAATACTGGTCTGAGCGCATCCCTACATTCTCCCTACACGTGACTGGCAGATCATACTTGGTTCAGCTTTTGAGTAAACTAATCTCTTATTTACTATTTTAGATATTTGTAAATTACTTTGCATAATAGAAATTTCTTCTACGAGAATTTTATGAACATGATTATTTGATTTCGCATATTACTCCTAGCCACAATCACCTTTCTAACCCTTGTATTTCCCGTCCGCCGAGAGTAGTTTGCTCGGGATGCGCAAACAGGTAAGTCTGGGGGTGTGATGAGTCTCCATTATATACATATTTTAGGACTCATCTAGGCCGATTATCTAGTCTATGCACTACACTTTATACATGTTTTTGTTCATATTTAATAACCGTCTATTATTCCACGCTAAGTGCACTTCTAGGCCCGTTCTTGGTGTATTTTCTTGTTTATCTTCTTTTCCTTCTTTCATGCTGTGTTTTGTGCCACTTTCAGTGGTTTTGATTAGTATTATGCTGGAATGGGGTCGTGCAGGTGTTCCCGGTACAAATCTGTACAGGAACATTGCGCACGTTCACTGGTTCTGCTGCGCAGGATCACTGGTTCTGCTGCGCACGATCACTAATCGTGCGCCGCCGGCCGTGCGCGTTCATTTGCAGCCCAAAGTTGCTTTCTGAATTTGGTCGTGCGTTGTTATGCACGGTCGTGCGTTCGGTCGTGCGCTTTTTATTTTCCTGCAGTTTTGTCTTGCAGGTTTTCTGGCACAGCGCGCACGACCACCAACTTCCAGTGTGCACGACCACTGGTCGTGCGCCACTGCTCGTGCGCCTTATTTTCTATAAATACGCAGTCCGCGATCTTAGGCCAGACAACACTATTTTGGGGCGCGAATTCTTCCGCAAGCTCCGCCGTTTTCCCTCTCCAAGCTCCATCCATCCATCCCCTTCCTTGGGAAAGCTTCTCCCATCGATCCTAAGCTCCACCAAGGGTTCCGGAAGCTTTCCCCGCCATCTACAGCAAGAATTTCAAGTTACGGCATCTCCTTTTGGGTCAAGGGGAAGAGACCCAGCTCTGAGAAGAAGACGGATGATGGTTGGAGGTAGTGACAGCCTCTGAACCCCGAAAGCAACCAAGGACTGAGCTCGGAGGAGGCTTGACAACCCCCCATTCCGACCAAGATCTACGGCGAGGCTTCTCATCTCGTGGTTTCCTCTACCCTCTCTCTTTTAGAAATGTATGCTTAAACTTTTGTATTGAACTAGAGTAATCTTTATTTGTCTATGAATGGAAGTATTCTCATGTTTTATTTCTCGTTTGATGCTTTTGCTGTGATGTGCTCCGCCCCCACTCCACTTCCACACACGCGTTCTATTAGACATCTAGCAACTGCTAGTGGTGATGTTGGCAAAGAGGTGAATACGACCCTCACAAAACCTCGCACTGCGGCCATTCCACCCGCTTACCGAAGCACGGCATCGCGGCCGCTGCACTCACCCCCACTTTGTGAAAAGGTGTGTGCGACCCTCAACCGTCACAGTTACTTTCCGTCCACGCGCTTTCTGAAGCACGGCATCGCGTCCGTTGCATCCATCCCGCCTTGCGAAGCGTAGTTTTGACCCGCATCTTTTTTCTGCAATAGCTTAGGACACCAATCACAACGCCCTTATTTTTACTTTCTTTTACTCGTCGAAACAATTACCCTCACTCTACTTTCTTGTCACCATATCCTGCATTCCTCAAGAGATCGATATTCGGGGAGTTCCTCCCTAATTTATTACTTGACAGCGACTGGTGCACTTGCTGAATACGCATCAATAAGCTAGAATGATTAGAGCTAGCAGAATGAAAAAGAGATATACCTTCCGGTCTGAGTGAGGAGGCGTCAGAATCAGTCCTGGATTGGGATGGGAATGTGAATGAATGGACTTGGAGGATCTGGAGGTGGGGACCCAGCAGAGATGGGCATGGCAGGGATGGTATGAAGCTATCGGGTAGTGGGTGGAAGTGACGAAACTGACGAAGGCTCGTCGCTTCCGTTGGGGTGACAAAGGAGAGATCTCCAGTGTTCGTGAAGGTGGTCCCCGGCGGCGGCGGCAGCAGCAGCGAGATGTGGACCTGAACGATGATGGGAAGGAATAGGGAAGGGTCGCCGGAGTTCGGCAAGATACCGGTGGAGGAGGCGAGAAAAGGTGGCTTATAGTTCGCAGGTAGGAGGGGTTGCGGCTGGGTAACCGGGAAACTTTCCTCTGTTTCACGATTTATCCCAAGATGCTCTTTTTACCCGGCTGTCGGCAATATTTAAAGGGTGATGTTATATACAAATTAAATACGGCTATATACAAAATAAATTATTTCATTATTTTAGGTGTTTTAAAACACTATTCATAAACCTAATAAATGCCTAAAATTTAATCTAATTTCTATTCCTTCCTCCAGCTGCTAGACATCTCCCATCCCGTGTGCGTGATTTCTTCTCTGTCTTCTCCATCGGGTCTTCGCTGATGCCGCCACTCCTCCTTCCCCATCCGGCGAGCCTCCTTCCCCATCCGGCGACCTCTCTCCATGGCCGACAGTGAAGCCATGGTCGACGGTCCTTGCCTCCTTCCCCGTACGATCCTTGCCGATGATTCACGAGCAAAAATGAAGCCACTGCCGCCTCTCCTCTCCATGGCCGACGGTGAAGTCATGGTCGTCGACCTCTCCACCTCCAGTGCTTCCTCTTTTGGCCATGAAAGCAACGTTTTCCTAAAACCCTAAATCTATTATCTTCCTTTTTTCTCTTGGAAATCCTAGATCTACCCTAACTGTTAGTGAATATTGTTCTTTTGTTCCATTTAGGTGAGCTCCGAACATCCCTCTTTCGGAGACCCGATTTCACAACATTCCCCTAAGTTGCACCATCCGATCTCCCTTCAACCGGTGGATTTCTCTTCGGATTTTGGTGGTTCTAGCTAGCAACATTGATTTGCAAGAGGTGAGATGTTCATTGCTTGGTTTCAACTTCTTCATTGCTAGAAGTCGGATTTTGGTGGTTCTAATTCATGTGTGCTTAGGAAAAAGTATTGTCAATTGGAGCAACGGAGTCAGACTATGTGGAAATTCATTGCCCTATTCCGGAATATGGTATTGTCCACTATACCCAAATTTTGTGTATGTTCATTGTGTATATTGTGTACAATATAGTTAGTTATTTATTGTTGTGATTTTCAATTCGTAGATATGACGTCGTTCTTCCAAACAAATTCAATTTTTGCGTCTAAGGAAGAATTGATTTATTGGGTACGAAAAATTGGTAGAAGTTTGAGTTATGTTGTGACAATATTAGGTTCTGATATAGTAACAGGTAGACCATGACCAGGTGTTCTTTTGGGATGTGATAGAGCTGGATATAATCGTGACAATCCTAAACAAGTGAGGAAAATTATGCGTAAATCCACTTCAAAAAAATGTGGTTGTCCATTTCAAGTAAGAGGTCAGAAGGATATTTGTGTAGATGAGTGGAGAGTTGAGGTGTTGTGTGGGAAACACAATCATGGTTCTGTACACTTAGAGGCACATTCATTTGCTGGTAGGTTGGATAAGAATGAAGAAAATTTTGTTGAGAGTATGTATGCCTCGGGTGTTAAACCCCGCAAAATCCTTTCTTCTCTTAAGAAAAATAACCCAGCAAATACAACAATAATAAGGACAATTTATAATCATAGAGCTACAGTTCACAAGAATGAGTTGGGAGGCAGAACACCGATTCAATTTCTTTATAAATGTGTTACAGATGCTGGGTATGTTTGTTATCGCAAAGTGAAAGAGGATAGTTCGCAACTAGAAAGCATGTTATTTTCACATCCTTTTTCTATAAAGTTATGTCGGATGTTTCCATCAGTATATCACTAACTGCATTAAAATTCATCAAAGTAGAAGAAGATAAAGTCAAGGCCTCAAATTATTACCAAGCATGGGAGTGTCCACACAAGATAAGATATTCTATGGGATTGCCTTGTGCTCATGAGTTAGTGCCATATATTACTCAATCAACCTCATTTCCTTTATGCATGATACATCACCATTGGAAGCAATTATCATTAAAGGAAAGTCCGAGGTTCATATTTCAGATGACATCGCAGCAGAATTTGAAGGTATTAATAGAAGGTTTAATGAAACTTCTAGTGAACAAAAGGAAGAAATAAAAAGAAAACTAAGAGCGATAATGGATCCAACTTCATCACAAACAAGAGAGACAAAAGTTCCTTTGAGTTTAAAGGGAAGACCAAGGGGAAGCTACAAAAGGTTAAAAGATGATCTTAAATCTAACAAACATGATCCTTCTTTATTTGAACATGTTTTGGAAGAAGAAAACATACAAGCAAAAAAGAGAGCTTTAGCAAAAAAGAGGACCGACTACCATTTGAGGACACCTACACTTACTTCATGTAAGTGTTTCTACATTGAAGTTTGTAAGCAAATGCCACTACATTTAGTGGAGCACATCAAAGAGGTCATTAATGTCATTGGGGATGGTCATTGTGGATTTCGTGTTGTTGGCCGCGCATTAGATATGGGTGAAAATTGGGCACAAGTACTGTTGGATCTTTCCAATGAATTAACCGTTAAAGAGAGCATGTATATTAAACTATTTGGGAAGGAGAGGTGGCAAGAATTATTATCCTCTCTTCATTGTACTGCGCTACCAGCTCCCCAAATAAATGGATGTCCATGCCAGACATGGGGATTGTGGTAGCTTCATGCTATAACATAGCTTTTGTCCAAATTTTTAAAGTTCAAAGTCTCACATTTCTTCCAATAAATTCGCCACCGCCACCTTCACAACGGTTAGTTGCAATGGGTTATATAGATGGAAATCATTTCATACAGTTGGTGATGCACGAAGGGTGTCCTCTACCACATATTATTTCTTATTGGAGACAACATCATGATCCAATAGCAAGCAAATGGGAGGAAATATACAAATCCCGATTACCAACTCCAAATCAACAAATGCGCCCGTCAAGTGAGATAGTAAATGTTGACATCTTCTAACTCAAAATGTTAGCAAAAATATATATATATATATATATTTACTTTATATTTAGTAAATTTGTATGTATCTAATTTTTGTGTGTGGATTACAGGATCTAACAATTTTTTGGGTTCAAGAGAACAATATATATTCGCAAACATATAACAAATTTTTGGGTTCTTGAAGGTGGGAATGATGAAATAGTACTTATAAATGATCATTTGTTGTGAAAAATACAGGATTTCTTATTTTCCTTGTGCAGGTATTTTCAGGTTTTGTAATAGCTAACTTTCCGAACACAATCCAAAATGTTGGGGTTGTAACATGAAGGCGATTCCAAGTCTCTACTCGTTGTAATTGGAATGTTTTGAAACCACGAATATAATCGATATTGCATACTTTCTATTTTGATGAGAGGAAATTGTTTTTGAGTCACCTTTAATTTTAAAGTTTTTAGCTAATAAAAAAATTAAATTTTTTTTAATTTTTTATTGGTTTGTATATAACCATTAGGTTTGTGTATAACAAAAATATATTTGTACTGGTTTGTATATAGTGAGGGTTTATATATAGCCAAAAGCGGCTTGTATATAACATCACCCTATTTAAATGGGTGGTGTTATTTGTACACCATTTTTTAGCTATTCACACCCCATTACTCCTTTAAAAATAGCCCTTTTTATAACCCTAAATCATTATATTTGTACCCCTTTTTTCCAGCCGCCTGTCCAGATTCCCGATCCCTAGCCATTCGCGAAACGCGCCCTCCTCCAACCGCACCTCACATGTGGAATCCTCCGGCCGCCACTTGCCGGACGCCCTCCAGCCTCATCATCTTCTTCATCTCTGGAGCCCGACGCCGCCCAGAACACGGCCACGACGAAGACCGTCCCGAACGCCGCATGTCCGAACACCACCCCGACGAAGAAGAAGGCTCTTTCTCCTTCCTTTGGATGGTATTTCAGAGTTACTAAGGTAATCACTGAACTTAGTGAATTTCACTTTTGGGGGCTGATTTTGAGTTTTGTAGTTTAGGATTTGAGGGATCACACTATTTATCACTTAAACTTACAACAACAGCACCTGCACCACCCACCCATGCATAAGTTCTCTAGCAAGTATGCTGTATAAACTAATTGACAAGTCCATATCAATATAATTACTGTGAATGTGGGACTTGCAAATTAAAAAACACTCTTTTTATAGTAGATAAGCATGATGGGGGAAACAACTTTGCTGATTTAGAGCTTCGTTTGACATGTAACACTTATGAGCTTCATTAGACTATTGAGTGTTAATTACTAAGTATTTAAAATCTTAACTTGGGTTTACTCGTAAGCTTTTTATTTCTTATGTTCATATTTATAGATAAAGCAATGCAAAAAACTTTAAAATATTTTAATTTTATTTTTAGTTACAGCAAATTTCAACTTTGAAGTTTTCATGAATAAAATTTATCAAGAATATGCAAGAAGCTCAATTTCAGCACAATTGAATAGGGAACCTAGATATCTAACACCAAATCTAACAAAAATAAAACAAAATCAATTTCCCAAACAATTAGAATGAAAAATCTTACAGTAACAAGGTTTTAAAACTTAGTTTTTATTTCCATGATCGTCTTATTGCAAAAGTTTCATTTTTTATAGTTTTCTCGTATCGGTTCAATGTTGTGAACTTTTGGTTATGTGATTGTACTTCCATTTAATTGATTGGAATGAGTTTAGAAAAATTGTTATTATTGTGTAATGAAGAGTCCTCTAAAGACACCGGTTTTGATGTTGGAATACACTTTTGTACAAATATGAGTTTTGAAAGTAAAGAAGAGTTGATTGAATGGGCGCGGAAAATGGCAAAAACTTTGGAATTTGTTATCATTATTTTGAGAGCAAATATTATCACATCCAGAGCATCACCAAGGGTAACGTTGGGTTGTGATAGAGTCGGGTTACCTCCTGACAGTCAAAACAAGAAATGGTACATAAAGAGAAATATAAGAAAATTAAGTTCCAAACATTGCGGGTGTAAGTTTGCATTGAGAGGACAAAGAGATATGAATAATGAATGGAAAATTATAGTTAAAAATGGTATGCACAACCATGAGTTTGTTCATCTTGAAGCACATCCATATGCCGGTAGACTAGATGTCAATGAGAACAAGATAGTGGAGGAGATGTTCAACGTCGGATGTAAGCCTCATAAAATTTTAACCGCTTTAAAGAAAAGAAATCCAGGGAATTCTACATCACTTAGAACAATCTACAATGAGAAAGCAAAGTTATACAGAACTCAACTAGATGGTGGAACTCCAACCCAACATTTGTTTAAGTGCATTAGTGCAGCCGGATATATTAGTTTCACTCAAGTAAATGAGAGCATTATGCTTTTGGAAAGTTTGTTTTTTGCACATCCAACTTCAGTGCGTCTAAGTAATATGTTCTCCACTACATTTATGATTGATTGCACATTCAAGACCAACTGTTATTATTTGCCACAACTTTCCATTGTTGGTGTTACATCTATCAATCAATCTTTTTACTCTTGTTTTGCCTTTATGTCAAGTGAAAATGAAGCCAATTATAAATGGGATCTTGAGTGTTTCAAGCTTACTTTTGATGAGAATGGGATGTCTAATGTCTTTGTAACGGACTGAGAGATTGCTTTGATAAATGCAATTGAAGTTATTTTCCCAAAAGCAAAAAAGTAAATGTTGCATCATGCTACAACATACAGCTAGTTCATCTCTCAAGCCAACAATCATTCACATTTCTACCACTACATTCAGCTCCGCCAGAGATTAGAAGGGTTGTTTATATCGGATATATAAATGACAACCACTTCATTGAATTGCGGATGAAGGAAGAATGTCCGCAACCGCTGATATTTCTAATGTGGACAGGATATCATGAACAAGTGGCAGAACAATGAGAAGCTCCATATATCACACGACTTTTTTGATCATAAGGTATGTAAATGTTTTATATTATCATTAAAATATTAAATTATTGGCAATGTTTTAATCTAATATTTTTGTTATTTTGCAGAGTTCATATTCTATATATTGACGCTATTTCATCAATTGGCGTCTTCATATATACCACAACTTATTACGTAAGACAAATATAACACATTTCTATCACAGTTTTTATATTTCTATATTAGTTTTTAAATTTGTAGCCACTATTTTGCAGGGGTAATATATTTTGAGCGGAAGTTTACGGATGGTGACTAAATTTTGAAGAAATTAGTGTTATGTCACAATATATTCTGAAAATGATGTATTTATGTCACAATATATTTTGCAGGGATCCTTCTATGTCTGTTTTATATTAGTTTATAAATTTGTAGCCACTATTTTGCAGGGATAATATATTTTGAGCGGAAGCTTACGGATGATGACTAAATTTTGAAGAAATTAGTGTTATGTCACAATATATTCTGAAAATGATGTACTTATGTCACATTATATTTTGTTGGGATGATTCTATGTTTGTTTTAAAATTTTAAACATTGGGGTATAAATAGCCAGTCGGGGTACAAATATAATTTTGAGGGGTACGAATATCCATGAGCTACAAATAGCCATTTATGGTGTACAAATAACATTACCCTATTAAATTTCCCCTTTTGTAAGTCCAACTTCTCGAGGTATTGGCAATAATGGAAATAAAAAAATGTCATTAATGATTGAAATTTAAAGAATCTATTGTTAAATATTTTTTATTAAATTAAACTTAAAATATTCATTTCCTTTAGGAGTAAAGATCTTAATTTATAAAAATATTTAATTTTAAAAATTTAATTTCATGCTTGCCTTAATTATGAGATTAATTAATTTGAGAAATTATTTTATTCCCGGTCTTATTGATTCGTCAGCAACTAAGTAGTAAGTGTGTGCACGAAACAAAACATACGTACGTGAAAACAAAAATAACTATGTTCGATGCAAATATGAATAAAAATGAAAGAAATAACAAAGAGATGCGACTCAAGTTGCATCACTTTATGTGATAATATGGCATAAGTACCGACTGATCTAACATGCCCTAACAATTAAGGTTCATTACAAAGCATTATTCTGTATTGCTCTTCAGTCTCCAACAAGTTCATCGCAATATCTGGGCTTTTGAACTCTGCACAACCGACCCACCCTATATTTGATGCATATGGTTGCAATCAAAATCAATGCTTCCATCCCTATATGCTACTTCGATCATGAGAATGATTCCCGCAATCGATGACACCTCCATGCATCAAGCTTGAAATTTTACAATCCAAATATGGAGGTTAGGGAAAAAAATATGTTGTGCTAGTTGGCTAAATTAGAGTCAGTTTATTAATGGTGGTAGTTGTTGATTCCCACAATTAAACTACAGACTGTCATTTTTTAGCTTATCTGAGAGACTTTATTGATTTAATTATTTTTACAGCACCATAATAACATGTTGGTTTTTCTTCAAATTTTGTTTTAGGTCAATTAGAGTGAGTTTGCTAAAATGTAAGTTGCGGCAAAGTTGTGTTTTGAGTCCCCTTGGTTTGTGCTGAAAGCAATTCATGGAAGTGTTGAATGTATTTTACTAAAACTGCATCAGCATTCCAGAGAACTGCTTACCTGAATCGTTGAATGCAATCACTGAAAGCAATTGACTGAACTGCATCTACAACTTTGTGAATTGCTAAATGATTATTTCATTATTGGTTTACTTTTATTATATATTATTACCTCAACAATACAATTATATTCCTAATATATTTTCACCAATACAAATCCTATCAGGTTCCTGTTCTTTGCTCTTGTGGTTGCTGACTACAACAAATATGTCAATTAGAAACAAAAAATAGGAAGGAAATGAATAAAAAGTTCTTGAAGAAGTCTCCCCTATGGAGGATCAAAATTCTTCAAATCTTGATTGTGTGTGGATTATTTCTTCACTTCCTTGCGTTGTGGGAGTTTCCTTAAACATCTACTTCATCTTTGAGTGTCCCATCTTTATTGATGAACTAGAGCTTCTTGCTTGAGGGAGGAGGACATAAACTTGATTGGAGGGTTAAATGAAATATAATTCTAAAACACCTTACTCTAATCAATAGTCTTGAATGAACTTCACATCTCTCGTAAATTAGCTTCACAACGCATCAAGAAAGTCTCATTGGGCGATAAAAGTAATGTCACTATTCTTAGTCATTTTGTTCATTAATTAGGGTTGGATATCACGAGCTCTTAAATACCATCAGAATTCGAAAGTTATCTCACGAACGATAATGAAGAAACAGTCAGAGGGATGACTTGTAACTTCAAATCACATAATATTTGTTAGAATCTTGTGATCTAGAAGTATTCATAGGATTAGTCTTACTGTCAACGTAATACGAGCATACAGGGTAACACATAAGTGCGTGCATAAATTAAAGTGTTTGATCACATTGGTTTATGAAACCGAGTTCTGTATACGTATATATGATATACATTGTACCATGTTTGGGACACACGACCCGAGGCACATGCCCTTGTGCCAAGGATGTGTATGCCCAAAATGACGGGATAATGGTTGACAGCGGTTCTTGAACCCAAGGCGCGAGTTTCGACGACACACGCCTGTGCGCCAACGGCGTGTGTGCAGTTTCTCATTCCAGAGCCACGAGGAGATATCCATGTACGAACCAACGCGACTTCTAAGGCACACACTTGTGTGCCAAAGGTGTGCATGCTATTTTTTATTCGTATAGTGTTGTGCCTATAAATATGTCAACTTATCATGAAGAACTTATGCATATTTTAGAGTTCTTCATATCGTAAAACCACGAAGAACACATCTTTTCAAATCGTAACTAGCATTTTGAAGGAGAGAAAAATGATCATCTTCCAGCACAGAGTTCGTTGGACGGATTGCATGGTATTTTCAACGTTCATCTGGATAACTCTAGAGATGTGGATACTATTCTGTGTTTGGATTTAAATGTATGTTATTCTTCTCAAAATTTGATTTCGATGCAAGTACAAACTTCTTTCTTGAATTAGTGTGTTTCAGATGGATCTTGCCAAGGGTTTCCTGTATTTCCACTGCGCATTTGATGCTAATGAAATCCAACATAATCATCATAGGAGATAATGACTTTCGTCATGAATCGATAGCCCTTATTGAGTTATTGTTCGGAACAATGGAAGTTATCATATGGACGATAACTTATGCATGGTTCTTTAATTCACATTATTTCATTTTGTTCCCGTGTCATCACCTGCGACCATGTATACTCTAAAAATCATTAGAGCATTCTAGTGTTTGTTATTATCAAGTAAGGTGGGCATCGAATCGCATTCCAACAAACTTCTCATTTTGATGATGTAACACCCCAAGTCTGGTAGTTCCGCGAAGTAGGCGGAGTGGTAGTGCGGCACGTGAAGCAGGCTAGAATTTTTCCCTGTCTGCTCTTAGCGCACGATCAGTGGCCTCATCGCGCACGACCAGTGATCGTGTGCCAGCGATCGTGCGTTAATTCAGAAGAGAATCGAGTTCTGTCTCGGACAGTGCGCACGACCATTTCCCTCTTCGCGCACGACCAGTGATCGTGCGCCAGCGATCGTGCGCTTATTCGCAAGAATTCAGAGTTCTGTCCCGGATAGTGCGCACGACCATTTCCCTCGTCGCGCACGACCACTGACCGTGCGCCTGTGATCGTGCGCCCTGTTTATTCTGTTCCGCGATTTTGAGCGGAGAAGAAGATCCGACCGATCAAATCTCTTGGAAGTCGATCCAACGGCTGGGATTTAATGCTGGGGGGTCTTAGGGCTTTGGAGAGGGATTAAACCCTCATTATTTCATAGTGTTTCTCTCTCCTAGGCTAGAGGAAGAAGAAGGGGGCAAGGAAGAAGAAGGGGAGATTTCGCCATTGACGGAGCTCCGGAGCTCCGTTTCGCGAGCCGTTTCCAGATCCGGAGAGTGCAGCCCGGTGCGGTTCTTTCCCTCCGCGTAGAATCTCGGATCCATGGCGAAGAGGAACACGTCTAGGGTAACGATTCTTCCTCCCGAACTTTGGACTTGTATTTGTCCATTTATTCCCCTCTCTTTGCTTGCATGAGGTATCTCTTTCACCAAATGGGTGAAGTGTAGGATTTCCTCAAGTCCTTCGGGACTCCGGGTAGATTGTGTCCGTCCCCGGCATATTGCATGTAGAAAATCCGGTAGTCGTGCGGATTTAGGCATTTTTGTGTGAAGCCTATTCGTGGCCGTGAGCCCGAATCGGTGATGCTTGATTTGCGACGTTGCATTTAGGTTAGACCTAGAATGCGTGCCGGAGAATGACTCCGTGAACTCACCAATAGTATTGCGGGAGTTAAGTGTAGGCGTCTTGTGAAGATCCCTACGAAAGCCCAATGCTTTGAGTTTTGGATGAAGGCAAACCTTCACCACGTTATTGATGCGGAGCGTATGTACCTCCCTTGTTGAGAATTCGCGAAGCCTAGATCCTTGTGAAGGGGTTAGGTGCGTAGCGTATATTTTTGTGTAGCACTTGAAAGTGCTAAACCCTTACGGGCCGAGGTGAAGCCGTACCCGCGTCGTGCGATAGATCGCGACGATTAGAGCACGGGCAAAGCTGAACCGAACCCGTTTCCATGCAGATCGGCGAGAGGTCCCTTCCTCATGAAAGCCGTGTGATCATGGGAGAGGTCGGGGAAGGTGTCATACCTAGACCGACCAAAAGCTCTTGTTTCCCACCTAAGGTTGTGACCCTTAGGGTGGAGTGTTGTGAATTTGATGTTATGTTTAGCCTCATGCGATTTGCTTAGGCGGTTGTGGGAAACCTTCGGGTGAACCCAACCAACATCACGTGCATACCTAGGTTCCCTTCTTTTTGATGCTCAACCTAGAAGATTGATTGTGCTTGAAACCTCACCTTGTGTAGTTGCACTCTCTTTAGATTAGTACTTGTGCTAGTATGGCTTGCTTGCAGGGTAGAATCTCCGCCACCCCGGGAAAGGGGTGGGGTCGTTATAATTTGGTCAGCTGTGCTGACCGTTGCCTTGTTTACCACCGCTTGGTGGAATGTTCTTATGCAGGTGCAGGTGAGCCTAGCGGGAAATAGCGGGCGTTGGTCCTCTTGCTGTCCTTTTGCTGAGTTGGCCCTCGAAGGCCAGCCTTTTTCCTGTTTTCTCATGTATTGCCGGCCTGCGTGCCGATGTATGCTTTTTTAGAGTTTTGTACATTGATTTGATGTAAGGCCCTAAGGCCGTAACTCTTATTTCTGGATTCATTCCTATGATAGTGGACATGTCTATTTGAATGGTTTAATTAATGCTTCCGCTTACGTTTTGTACTCTCGTTAGTTGTTACTTTTCTGGTTATCACCTTTTAACTCCTAGCTAGTGTGGTTTGTATGGCGTGGGGTCCCGGCCGGACCTGCTGTTATACTTTTTGTACTGGCAGGGTGTTACAATTTGGTATCGGACTTAAGGCGTCGATCCGTAGTTTAGCGAATTCGGGACGAATTCCTTTTAAGGGGTGGTGCGCACGGGCTGTGCATTCACCTAAAACGACAAAAACTAATAAGAATGTCCACTTAGGAATGAAAAAACATACTTGTTTGCGGAACCTGAGCGTTCCATGATTGATGTTTGATATGTTTAGGGTCACTAAATTGTGCCTTGCATGATTATAGGTGACTAGAAGTGCTGCGGGGCGGTCTCAACCCCGTAACACCACTGAAAGTAGTGGGTCGGCTGAGGTGCCAGCGACCACTCCTTCAGCTGAGATGATCAGAATGGTCGCAGAAGCAGTCTTCGCGATGATCAATGCTCAACCGCAAAGGCTTGCACAGCCTGCTACGCCTACTACTGATGCAGCCCCGGTAGTTGAACCTGCAGTGGAACCTGCGGTAGCACCAAGGGTTGATGCCCCTGTGCCAGTAGCTGCAGTGGAACCGGCGTTAGCACCGAGGGTGGAGCGTCAAGTTGCGCAAGTAGTTGCGGGGCGAGCGCGTGACCAGCAATTAAAGCACTTCTTGAGCTTTAATCCTCCCACCTTCTCGGGATCTGAGTCCCCAACGGTGGCAGAAGACTGGTTGTCAAGAGTTAGAAGAACTCTGAGGGCGACGGCGACGGACGAAGCCATGATGGTCACCTTAGCCACCTTCCTTCTTGACGGAGAGGCTGTGCTGTGGTGGGAAGAGCAGGAACTGCACAAATTCGGCGATAGAGACATTACTGAAATAACAATGGCTGAGTTTTCAAAGTCGTTCCTCCAGCGGTTTATCCCCTCTGCCCAACGCATTGCGTTACAAAACCAGTTCCTGAGGTTAACTCAAGGTGATCGCTCCGTTGACGATTACTTACATGAGTTTACCAGACTGAGTCGTTATGCGGGGGCATTGGTGGAGGATGAGGAGACGAAGACGAATAAATTCTATGAAGGGCTTCGGGACGAGTTGAGGCTGCTCCTTGCAGGCCCTATGACGTTTGGCTTCCAAGTGATGGTGCAAACCGCCAGATCTTTGGAGTTGGACATGAAGAGGGTACAAGCAAAGAGTGTTGTAAAGAAACCCGAGTTTCATGCGCCGGCCTCTCAGTCCAAGCCGGACTTCAGAAGGAACAAGCGGAAGTTCAAGCAGGCGGAACCAGCTTCTTCGAATGTTTCGGGAGCCACGACCGCGCGGACTCCTATTACGTGTTTCACCTGCGGGAAGGTGGGACACAAAGCTGCGGTGTGTCGAAGTGGTCCCCCAAAGGCGGCAAATCGAGCGGTGGATTATGCTCGGGCTGCGGAAAAGGGCAAAGCGGCAGAGTCTTCGGCCTCCCAACACATTCCGACTCAGCCGAGAGTCTATTCGCTTGGCCAACAAGAAGCCATACGACAAACCGATGTCGTCACAGGTACGAATTAGAAGTTAGCTTTTACAGCTATGTATATGATTCTTACTGTTGTACGACTGTATGTGTTATTTGTGTACAATTAGGTTTCGTCCTAATTTTCAACTATCCGGCGAGAGCTCTATTCGATACGGGTGCATCGCACTCTTTTCTGTCTGAGGACTTCGTGGTGCGAATCGGAGTGCCGTCTACCTTTGTAGAGGATAGATTGGAAGTAGTGCTACCCAATGGATCTCGAATGAGTGCGGATAGGAAGAGCCGTGTGAAGGTGCGGATCGGAAGTCAAGATTTCGACTTGGAAGCGTCGTTACTACCGTTAGCTGAATTCGATGTGATCTTCGGCATGGACTGGCTCTCGGAGCAGCGAGCATGCATAGATTGCAATACAAAGGAGATCACTCTGGGAACGAACACCGACGATGAAACCACATTCGCCGGTATGCGAGGAGCGAGCAAGACGCTGATGTCTGCTCTCCAGGTGGTTAAGGCGGTGAGAAAAGGCGCCGAGTTGTTCTTCACCTTGTTGGAGGCTTCGGAGCCAAAGCCCAGGTTGTGTGATGTCCCAGTTATAGCGGAATACGCCGACGTGTTTCCTAACGAACTCCCTGGGGCTCCGCCTCATCGGGAGATTGATTTCTGTATCGAGTTGGTGCCAGGTGCCAAACCTGTGGCCCGCTCACCATACAGAATAGCGCCAAAGGAATTGGCAGAGTTGAAGGTCCAATTGCAAGAGCTGCTAGAGCAAGGCTACGTACGTCCAAGTTCTTCGCCTTGGAGTGCACCGGTCCTCTTTGTGAAAAAGAAGGATGGGAGCTTGCGTCTATGTATCGATTATAGAGAGCTAAACAAGTTGACCGAGAAAAACCGATATCCGATTCCTAGAATCGATGATCTATTCGACCAACTGATGGGGTCGACGGTTTACTCCAAGCTAGACCTAAGGTCCGGCTACTATCAACTGCGAATAAGGGAATGCGACATCCCAAAGACAGCGTTCAGTACCCGCTTTGGGCACTTTGAGTTCACGGTAATGCCGTTCGGTCTATCCAACGCACCGTCGGTATTCATGGACTTGATGAATAGGACATTCCGAGAGTATTTAGATCAATTTGTGATCGTCTTCATCGACGACATTTTGGTATACTCTCAGTCGGAAGAGGAGCATGTAGGGCATCTGCACGCAGTCCTGAGCACCTTGAGGAGGAGTCAGCTATATGCCAAGTTCTCCAAGTGCGAGTTTTGGCTACCGTCAGTGGCATTCCTTGGTCATGTTGTTAGTGGCGAAGGAATTGCAGTTGATCCGTCAAAGATAGAAGCGATCCAAGCGTGGCCTTTGTTGAAAAACGTAGCGGAAGTCCGAAGTTTCTTAGGACTTGCCGGCTATTATAGGCGCTTTGTGGAAAACTTCTCGAGGATCGCACTTCCTCTCACAAAACTGACTAGGAAGGATCATAAGTTCGTTTGGTCGCCCGAGTGCGCACGAGCTTTTGAAGAGCTAAAGAGCCGTCTGACCACGGCGCCCATTCTATGCTCGCCACAGGGTACGGAAGGCTACGAAATATATAGCGACGCCTCAGGAAGTGGTTTGGGTTGTGTCCTAGTGCAGTTCGGGAAGGTAATTGCCTACGGCTCCCGGCAACTGAAGGTTCACGAGAGGAATTACCCGGTCCATGATTTGGAGCTAGCGGCCGTGGTTTTTGCCCTCAAACTTTGGAGACACTATCTATATGGCGTGAAGATCGATATCTTTACCGACCATAAGAGCCTCAAGTACTTACTAGACCAAAGGGAGTTGAACATGCGCCAAAGGAGGTGGATGGAGTTCCTTGGGGACTACACCTTCTATATCAAGTATACTCCCGGTAAAGGAAACGTAGTTGCAGACGCGTTGAGTCGTCGGGCTCCCGCACAAGCAAATTGGATTTTGATGCACGATGAGCGTCTAATCCGTGAGCTAGAAGAAATGGAGATCATATGCATTGATAGGAGAACGTCTACTTCAGCATGCTTGAACTGGACGGAAGTTCACTACGACCTTGCCGACCGAGTTCGACAAGCATTGGAGTTGGACGAGAGCTTGAAACGATACAAAGCGGAAACCGTTGAAGGGTTAAACGCTGATTTCTCCTTCGAAGACGACCTTATGTGGAAGCAGGAAAGGTTATGCATCCCAAACGTTGGTACTCTACGGGCGGAATTGATGTACGAGGCTCATCATACCAAGTACTCGATCCACCCGGGGAGCACTAAAATGTTTATGGATATGAAGAAACTGTTCTGGTGGCCGGGCATGAAGAAAGACATTGCCCTTTACGTAGCCAAGTGTCATACTTGCGCGTTGGTGAAAGCGGAATGTCAACGTCCCGGTGGGTTTCTGAAGTCCTTGCCGATTCCGGAATGGAAGTTTGATGATATTTCGATGGATTTCGTGCACGGATTGCCGAGATCGCAACATGGAAACGACGCCATATGGGTGATCGTGGACCGTTTGACAAAGGTATCACACTTCATTCCGAACCGGAAGGATGATTCCGTAGAGAAGCTAGCAAAGCTCTATGTGGATAGTATCGTGAGACTGCACGGTGTCCCTCGTAGCATCGTCAGCGATCGTGACGGGCGTTTCACATCGAAAGATTGGAGGCTTATCCATGAACTGTTGGGCACAAAATTGAAGTTCAGCACGGCCTTCCACCCACAAACGGACGGACAGACCGAGAGAACCAACAGGACTATGGAGGATATGCTCCGAATGTGCGCTCTAGACTTTGGAAAGAGGTGGGAGGATCACCTCTATATGATCGAATTCGCCTACAATAATAGCTACCAAGCCAGCATAAAGATGGCTCCTTTCGAGGCCCTCTATGGTAAGAAGTGTCGTACGCCGTTGTCTTGGGCGGAAACGGGCGATACTAAGCTATTGAAGCGAAAGGATGTTGAAGAAGCAACTTCGACGATCCGGGCTATACGCGAAAGGCTATTGGTTGCCCAGGATAGGCAAGCAAAGTATTTCAACGCCAAGCATAGGAACTTAGAGTTTGCCGTCGGTGACCGGGTTTACTTGAAGATCAAACCGTTCAAAGGGGTATCAAGGATTCGACGCTTGAAAAAGCTCAGTCCGAGGTACTTAGGACCGTTCGAGATCGTGGAGCGTGTTGGTGATGCGGCTTATCGGCTTGCACTATCTGCAGAGCTGAGCGGTCTGCACGACGTGTTCCACATTTCAGTGTTGAGGAAGGCAGTGCAAGAGCCTACTCATATCGTTGCGGTCGGCAAAGTTCCCGTCGATAGTGGGTTGTCGACGAAAGTCAAGCCTTTACGCATCGAAGATACCGAAGTAAAGCAGCTGCGGAACAAGTCCATTCGGATGGTAAAAGTCCGGTGGGATAACTGCGGCCGAGAGGAGCTCTCTTGGGAGAGAGAGCAAACGATGCTTGCGGAGTATCCCGAGCTATTTCCCTCAGGTAAAGTATAACTGTAATTTATGCTATTACTGTTTCCTGGATTTCGGGACGAAATTCTTTTAAGGAGGGTGGAGTTGTAACACCCCAAGTCTGGTAGTTCCGCGAAGTAGGCGGAGTGGTAGTGCGGCACGTGAAGCAGGCTAGAATTTTTCCCTGTCTGCTCTTAGCGCACGATCAGTGGCCTCATCGCGCACGACCAGTGATCGTGTGCCAGCGATCGTGCGTTAATTCAGAAGAGAATCGAGTTCTGTCTCGGACAGTGCGCACGACCATTTCCCTCTTCGCGCACGACCAGTGATCGTGCGCCAGCGATCGTGCGCTTATTCGCAAGAATTCAGAGTTCTGTCCCGGATAGTGCGCACGACCATTGCCCTCGTCGCGCACGACCACTGACCGTGCGCCTGTGATCGTGCGCCCTGTTTATTCTGTTCCGCGATTTTGAGCGGAGAAGAAGATCCGACCGATCAAATCTCTTGGAAGTCGATCCAACGGCTGGGATTTAATGCTGGGGGGTCTTAGGGCTTTGGAGAGGGATTAAACCCTCATTATTTCATAGTGTTTCTCTCTCCTAGGCTATAGGAAGAAGAAGGGGGAAAGGAAGAAGAAGGGGAGATTTCGCCATTGACGGAGCTCCGGAGCTCCGTTTCGCGAGCCGTTTCCAGATCCGGAGAGTGCAGCCCGGTGCGGTTCTTTCCCTCCGCGTAGAATCTCGGATCCATGGCGAAGAGGAACACGTCTAGGGTAACGATTCTTCCTCCCGAACTTTGGACTTGTATTTGTCCATTTATTCCCCTTTCTTTGCTTGCATGAGGTATCTCTTTCACCAAATGGGTGAAGTGTAGGATTTCCTCAAGTCCTTCGGGACTCCGGGTAGATTGTGTCCGTCCCCGGCATATTGCATGTAGAAAATCCGGTAGTCGTGCGGATTTAGGCATTTTTGTGTGAAGCCTATTCGTGGCCGTGAGCCCGAATCGGTGATGCTTGATTTGCGACGTTGCATTTAGGTTAGACCTAGAATGCGTGCCGGAGAATGACTCCGTGAACTCACCTATAGTATTGCGGGAGTTAAGTGTAGGCGTCTTGTGAAGATCCCTACGAAAGCCCCATGCTTTGAGTTTTGGATGAAGGCAAACCTTCACCACGTTATTGATGCGGAGCGTATGTACCTCCCTTGTTGAGAATTCGCGAAGCCTAGATCCTTGTGAAGGGGTTAGGTGCGTAGCGTATATTTTTGTGTAGCACTTGAAAGTGCTAAACCCTTACGGGCCGAGGTGAAGCCGTACCCGCGTCGTGCGATAGATCGCGACGATTAGAGCACGGGCAAAGCTGAACCGAACCCGTTTCCATGCAGATCGGCGAGAGGTCCCTTCCTCATGAAAGCCGTGTGATCATGGGAGAGGTCGGGGAAGGTGTCATACCTAGACCGACCAAAAGCTCTTGTTTCCCACCTAAGGTTGTGACCCTTAGGGTGGAGTGTTGTGAATTTGATGTTATGTTTAGCCTCATGCGATTTGCTTAGGCGGTTGTGGGAAACCTTCGGGTGAACCCAACCAACATCACGTGCATACCTAGGTTCCCTTCTTTTTGATGCTCAACCTAGAAGATTGATTGTGCTTGAAACCTCACCTTGTGTAGTTGCACTCTCTTTAGATTAGTACTTGTGCTAGTATGGCTTGCTTGCAGGGTAGAATCTCCGCCACCCCGGGAAAGGGGTGGGGTCGTTATAATTTGGTCAGCTGTGCTGACCGTTGCCTTGTTTACCACCGCTTGGTGGAATGTTCTTATGCAGGTGCAGGTGAGCCTAGCGGGAAATAGCGGGCGTTGGTCCTCTTGCTGTCCTTTTGCTGAGTTGGCCCTCGAAGGCCAGCCTTTTTCCCGTTTTCTCATGTATTGCCGGCCTGCGTGCCGATGTATGCTTTTTTAGAGTTTTGTACATTGATTTGATGTAAGGCCCTAAGGCCGTAACTCTTATTTCTGGATTCATTCCTATGATAGTGGACATGTCTATTTGAATGGTTTAATTAATGCTTCCGCTTACGTTTTGTACTCTCGTTAGTTGTTACTTTTCTGGTTATCACCTTTTAACTCCTAGCTAGTGTGGTTTGTATGGCGTGGGGTCCCGGCTGGACCTGCTGTTATACTTTTTGTACTGGCAGGGTGTTACAGATGATAACAAAATTGTATTTGGAGAAAGTGAACCAAGTGTAAATAAAAACAATTAGTGAAAATAAAATATGATGAAACAAAGGTCCTCCTATGTCAAAGGCCCCTATTGAAATAGAAAACTAAATGGACCAAGAGTAAACATGAGACTTGGCATAATGATAAATGAGATCACCAAATAACATAAAAAGATCTCCAACATTCAGAACACAGTCTCCCTCTTTGTTATTAACATAAAAACATCAATAAATGCAAGCATGTGTGAACATAATAGCTAAAAAAGAAACACATAGTGGAGAGACCGTGGACATGAATCATGAACTACACACGCATTAAACACATGAGATTATTTTAGAGATTATTGAAAGTCTGATCTGTAGTCTAATCACCTAGAGGGGGGTGAATAAGTGCTTCAAAATATTTTAGTATTTTTAAGTTGGTGACTTATTTAGCTCAGAGATATAAAGATAAAAAACACAACACAGAAAACACACAGAGATTTATAGTGGTTCCCCAGATGATGGGTACTCTACTGTCCCCCTTCACCTATCTAGCAGTGTTCTAGGCTAGGCCAACTCCTCCAAAAACTCAGATCAAACTGATCTTACAACTCAGGAACTCAGCAATTTCCCTACACTCAGATCTCTCCTGGAATGCTACCTCAAGGGCCAACAACAACCCTACCTCAGAGTGCAAGCATTCCTACAGCTCAGATCCCAGCAAGGATCTTACAACTCAGATTTCCTAAGAAATCCTACAACTCGGATTTCCTCAGAAATCCTACAGCTCAGGTCTTCACAGACCCTACCTCAGACTTTTAGCAAAGTCCTACACCTCAGGCTTTTTCACAAGTCCTACAATCAGGCTGTCAACACAGCCCTACAACTCAAATCTCAAGGAGATCCTATAAGAATAAATTGTTGAAAATATTGAAGTGGAAGTTTTGGGAGTTGGCGGTCTGGGAGGGTGATCGTGCGGTTTGGTGAGACTGCACGTCTGGCGATCTGCTCTGCGGTCTGACTTGTCTTTAAGTCTAGCTGCGGTCTCCTGGCGTGACCGCCGTTCTGTGTCCAAGGTGTTGGGGTAAGGCCGAGCGGTCTGGTCTGTGACCGCGTGGCGGGCTGTCTATCTCAGGGCTGTGCCGGTCTGGTGTGACCGCACAGGTTGGTTCAGGTTTCCAGAAGCCGGTCTCATGGCTATTCAGATTCCTGGTTATTTTCGCTGACTAAGGAATCTTAGTAGAGCGGTCTCTGTTCGTGGTCTCAGGAGGAGGCTGGCAGGCGAACAGGTTGTGTTCGATGTGGCGTTGGCGAACAAGTTGTGTTCGCGGTCTCGTTGGCGAACATTGGTGGTGGGCGGCTTCATTGTGGGAGTGGCGATCTCCCGCGGTCTGTTGTTGAAGCCGGCGATCTCACCTAAGAAGAATGCTCTATTGCTGATTGCGCGGGTTGACCAGTTCTGGTCGCGCGATCTGGAGGGTGGTGATCCTATCTCAAAGGGTGGTGACTGGATCAGGTCTCACACCTATAAATAGGAGCCATTATAGCAGCATTTAACATAGCACCAAGTGTAAGCTGAGCTCGCGACTTGTTCTTGCGGTCTCTTGTTTGTGACCGGCTGGTTTAGCTGATCGAACTTGTTTTGTGCAGCTTCTGCGGATTATGTGGGCAGCAGCGGTCACTTCCTTTTCTGAAGGTGTTCGGGCGGTCTTGCGGCTTGCAGTGTGGGTTGCTGGAGTTCAGGAGGATCAGTGGAGTTTGGGAGTTTGCGGGGTTCTCAGTTGGTTTGGCTCAAGTCGCAGGTCGACAGTTCGGGCGGTCTTGTTCTCTAGCCAAGCGGACTGTCAGGTCGCGTGGTCAGGCGGTCTCAAGTTGGCAGACCGCTGGTTTTCTTTTTCAGCTGTTTTCTCTTCTGTTTTTTGTGTACTGGATAAATCATGTCTCGCCATGTATACCTCACCCTGTAATGAAGAATTTTGCTTATCAATAAAGATCATTTTTGCTTCATGTGCTTCTGGTTGTTTGGCTTGAACTCTAAGTTGTACAATTCCTGCTCACTCCATAAAGATTCGGAAAATTTAACATGGTATCAGAGGTAGGTTGGAGTGGATAGAGCAGTGCACAACTTAGTGTAGCCATCGCCTCTGTGAAGAAGGAACCAGTGGTAGAGCCATGGAAGCGAGGGGTCTTGGAATTGAGATGCTTAACTCGACACACTTTAAGAAGTGGAGGTCTGGTATGCAGATTTATCTTCTGAGTGAGGACCTCTGGGAGGTGGTTGGAGGAGAGAGCACTGAGGAAGTTTTTCTGGTTGGAGATAACCATCATGAGGTGAGGAACTGGAGGCGGCTTAATGCCAAAGCAGAGTTTGCCCTGAAGAGGGCAATATCACCTGATCTGTTTGATCACATGTTGGGGTGTGCATCAGCTGCAGAGATCTGGAGAGCCCTGGATGGGCTGTTTAACAAAAAGAATGTGGCAAGACTTCAATTCCTGGAGAATGAGCTGGCCAGATCGGCTCAAGGTGACCTTTCTATCTCTACGTTCTTCTTGAAGATGAAGAACTTGTGCGCCGAGATTTCAGCGCTGGATCCGATGAGCCAATTTCTGAGTCGAAGCTGAAGAGGCACATCATCTGTGGCTTGCGGAAGGAATATGTTGCCTTTGTGACGTCGGTGCAGGGTTGGGCAAATCAGCCGTCTCTGCTGGAGCTGGAAAATCTGCTTGCTTCGCAGGAGAGTCTGGCAAGGCAGATGGCGGTGGTGTCAGTGTCTGGGGGAGATGGCGAAGTTCTCTTCACAGGAAAGAAGAAGAAGTGGGATAAGAAGAAGACCGCTGGAGATGGCAATGGGTCTTCAACTTCTGCACAGTAGGAGAGGGGCTATGCTCCTAAGGCTGAAGAAAAGAAGAAGGGGGAAGGTCCCAAGTACTTCAGGTGTAGGAAGCTTGCTCACATCAGGAAGGAGTGTCAGGTGAATCTTCAGTCAGGGCATGCTGCTGCAGGAAAGGGGGAAGCTGAAGCCAGGCAGGTTGATGGAGGATGGGGAGGAGCCTTCTCGGCTTCTGGTGGAGCTGAGGCTCCTATCAACTATCAGGAGGACTGGATCGTGGAATCGGGGTGTGGTCATCACCTCACCGGGGACGAGTCGAAGCTTTCTTCAGCACAGCCTTATTCAGGTAATGATGCCATTATTACTACTGATAATACTTTGCATTCTGTAGAGAAGGTGGGGGTTGTTTCCTTAGGCAGTGATAGGGGGCCACTAACTTTGAAGAGTGTCTATCATGTGCCCGGAATGAGAAAAAACCTCTTCTCCATGACCAACGCTGTAGACGCAGGGTATCACGTTCTGTTTGGCCCAACAGAAGTGAAGTTTCTTCGGAATGTGGAGGCGGTGAAGGCGGAGGTCGTTCATGTGGGGAGGAGAGCTAAAGACTTGTTCGTTTTATCGACAAGTTCTTATGTTGACAAGATGCGGATGAATGATAGTTCTGTCATTTGGCACGAGAGGTTGGGGCATATAGGGATGGACAAGCTGAAAGCTATGGCGGTGAAAGGCCTGGTCAAGGGCATGCCTAGTCTATCTTCCTACGGTGACGGTCACGTTTGTGCGGGATGTCAGTTCGGCAAGTCTCATCGACTACCGTTTGACAAGTCGCAGACAAGGAGTAGTGTGCCATTGGAGTGCATCCACGGTGACTTGATGGGACCGACTGCTACCCTAAGCCTAGGAGGCAGCAGATATATGCTGGTGTTGATCGATGATTACCCCAGATATGTCTGGGTATATTTTTTGAAGGAGAACACAGAGGCGTTTGCCAAGTTCGTGGAGTTCAAGGAGCTTGTGGAGGGTCGGCTTGGCCTGCGGGTTAAGAAGCTGAGGACTGACAACGGAGGGGAGTTCACCTCTGGTGAGTTCTCTACTTTTTGCAGGAAGGCAGGCATCCGGAGGGAGCTTACTTGTGCGCATACTCTACAGCAAAACGGAGTTGCAGAGCGGAAGATCCGTCATCTGACGGAGACCAGCAAGTGTTGGCTGCATGCCAACAGTATCCCAAAGTCCTTCTGGGCAGAGGGAATGTCTTGTGTTGCATACGTCATCAACAGGATGCCTCTAAGTCCCATCAATATGAAGACCCCGCATGAATTGATGTTCAAAGAAAAGCCAACCGTGGCACACCTTCGGGTGTTTGGTTCCACCTGCAATGTGCACGTTCCAGATACGCTTCGGACGAAACTAGATGCGAAGGCAAGGAAGCTAGTCTTCGTGGGTTATGATGACCGGAAGAAGGGCTGGAAGTGCATGGACACCGAGACGCGGAGATTTGTTGTATCTCGCGACGTCGTGTTCGATGAGGTGACATCTTACAAGGGGAGTTCTGGTGATGAGCTACCAAAAAGCAGGGTGGAGGAGCCAGAGAAAGCTATTGAAAATCTTCAGGTGGAGCTACCTGTGTCACCAGGTGGCCCATCAATATCTAGTTCTGAGACAAAGGCTTCTGGATCAGGAAGTAGGGGGAACGATGCTCCGAGTATGTCTGGAAAAGGAGCTATGGAGGAAGCAGCTGAGGATACTGCGAGTCAGGGGAACGCATTGCGGAGATCAAAGCGAACTATCATTGCCCCTGATCGCTATACAGGAGGAAACATGGTGAGCTTTGTCTCGTGTTTCTTTGCTGGTCCCTTGGATGAGAGGGAGCCGTCGAGCTTTGAAAAGGCCAAAGGCGTGGAACAATGGGATTCAGCTATGTAGGAAGAGATGAGTGCTCTTGAGGAGAATGAGACTTGGTCTCTGGTGCCCAAGCCCAAGGGCATCACCCCTGTAACATGCAAATGGGTCTATAAGCTCAAGAAGAAGACAGACGGCAGTATTGAGCGGTACAAGGCTCTACTGGTGGCTCGGGGGTTCTCGCAGCAATACGGTGAAGACTATGAAGAGACATTTAGTCCGGTGGAAAGAATGACTTCAGTACGGGTTGTGATTGCCTTGGAGGCATGTTGGGTGTGGGAGATTTGGCAGCTCGACATAAAGAATGCATTCTTGTACGACGAGATTGACAAAGACATCTTCATGGTCCAACCGCCAGGCTTCGTATCTGAAGATTTTCTGGAGCATGTCTGCAAGTTGAAGAAGGCCCTGTATGGGTTGAAGCAAGCATCGAGGGCGTGGTATGGAAAGATTGCAGAATATCTCTTATTCTGCGGGTTTGGTGCTTCAGACTCAGACGCAAGCTTGTTCGTCAAGAAGAGCGGGGAGCTTCAAGTCATCGTGCTGCTATACGTCGACGATATGATCGTGATGGGGAATTTGAAGGAGGAGGTAGCGCAGCTTCGGGCAGAGCTATCTATCAGGTTCGAGATGAAGGATTTAGGTGAGTTGCACCACTTTCTTAGACTCGAGGTGCAGAGGAAGGAGAGTGGAGTGCTGGTGTCCCAGGCTGGATATGCAGAGCGGATCGTGGAGCGGTTCGGCATGAAGGAAGGGAAGTGCATCTCTACACCTCTGTAGAGGGCCATGAAACTTCGGAAGGATGAGGGGAGGATTCTGGAAAATCCGTTGGTGTTCCGGGCTCTGGTTGGGAGCTTGATCTATCTGACGATTACCAGGCCGGATATTGCGTATTCAGTTGACAGGGTCGGTATATGGGGGAACCACGGTCGCCTCATCTTCTAGCGGCCAAGAGTATACTGAAGTATGTCAAGGCGACCTCGGATATGGGTCTCCTTTACAGGGGGATGCGGGCTTCGAGGTGCATGGGTACATGGATGCTGATTACGTTGAGATTCAGATGATCAGAAGTCAACTTCTGGATACGTCTTCATGGCGGGCCCCACGGCTATATCATGGTGCAGTAAGAAGCAGGACTCCGTGTCTATTTCAACCATGGAAGCGAAATACAAGGCTTCGGCCTTGGCAGCTCAGGAAGCCATTTGGCTTAGGAGGTTGGTTGGAGACGTCCATAAGGAGGTTCGGGGTCCGACTCTGCTCCGCGGCGACAACGAGAGTGTTCTCAAACTGGTTACTAATCCAGTTTGTCACGCGAGGACCAAGCATATCGAGATCGAGCATCATTTCATTCGTGAGAAGGTGCTGGAGGGATCTCTTTCGGTCGAGCATGTTCGGAGTCAGGACAATATTGCTGACATCTTCACAAAGGCGATGGCGAAGGGACCGTTCACTCGGTTGAGGTGTCTACTGGGGCTGTTTTCAACATCCAACTTCAAGGGGGGGTGTTGAAAATATTGAAGTGGAAGTTTTGGGAGTTGGCGGTCTGGGAGGGTGATCGCGCGGTCTGTTGAGACCGCATGTCTGGCGATCTTCTCTGCGGTCTGACTTGTCTTTAAGTCTAGCCGCAGTCTCTTGGCGTGATCGTCGTTCTGTGTCCAAGGTGCTGGGGTAAGGTCGAGCGGTCTGGTCTGTGACCGCGTGGCGGGATGTTGATGAGTCCTGATCATATACACATTTATGGACTCATCCGGGCCGCTATTCAGTCATTTCACCGCACTTTAGCCGTGTTATAGCTTATATTTGATAGTCCATGCTAGGTGCACTTCTGGGCCCATTTTGGTGTGATCCCATGTTTATTGTCATTAGTTGTGTTCATGCACTGTTAGGTGCCACTCTCAGTGGCTAGATTCGTGGTTGTGCTGGAATTGGAGTCGTGCAGGTGTTCCCGGTGCAATTCTGCACAGGAACACTGCGCACGATCACCGGTTCTATTGCGCACGACCACTGGTCGTGCGCCACTGATCGTGTGCACTTAACCCCTTTTTCATGAGTTCTGTTTGGTGTAGTGCGCACGACCATCAACGCCAGTGCGCACGACCACCGGTCGTGCGCCACTGTTCGTGCGCACTTATCATTAAATTTCTGAGTTCTGTTTCGTCTAATGCGCACGACCACCGACGATAGTGCGCACGACCACTGGTCGTGCGCCAATGATCGTGCGCAGTATTTATTCCAGCGCCTATTTAAACGCCTGTTCCGATTTTAGGGCGGGATCTGATTCCGGGAGCGGAGTTCCTATTCCGTACGCCGCCGACCACCACCTTGGGTCGCCTCCACTGCATTTCCCACGCAAGGGGAAGCCTCCTCCATCCATTCCAAGACCTCCTCCATTGTCCGTGAGTGTTCTTCACCATCCGCAAGCCTCCAAGCAGCCATTCTCTCAATTCGCCCGGCGAGAAGAAGAAGAAACCTGAAGTCGAAGACGACGGAGCTACGTAGGGAGATCGTGACAGCTCTCTACGCCGGAAGCATAGTCCGCCCGAGTCCGGAGGTAGCCCGACAACCTACCATTCCGGCCGTGAACGGCCGCTTGTCTTCACCATCGGTTATTTCTTTCCTCTTTCCTTCATTGTACTCGTTGAGCCGTGTAAACTTGAATATTGTGATGTTGTTTGTTGAAATGAATGTTTCCTTGTTGTTCTTCATGGGTTACATGTGATTCACTCCGTTTTCCACTCACTCACTCACACACGCACGCAAGGTGTTTGTTCCGCGTTAGCAAGAGCTAACGGCGGTTGTGAAGAGGTGTTTGCGACCCTCACCTTCTCGCACTTGAGCACGCTCCATCCACCTCTCGAAGCACGGCATCGCGGCCGTTGCATCCATCTCACCTTGCGAAGCGGTGCTTTCGACCCGCATTTCTTTTGCTGTTGTTAAGACTAGGAAAACCAACCAAAAACCCCCCCTCTTTGTGTTTGTGAAACGCTTGTGTAACAATAGTCACTGCGCGATTCGTTCACCCAACCTGCATTCCTCAAGAGACCGACATCCGGGGATTCCATTCTCCACAATTATTACTTGACAGCGACCGGTGCACTTGCCGACACGCATCAAGTTTTTGGCGCCGTTGCCGGGGAATGCAGGCGTGTAACGTCCCGTGTTGTGACTTTCGTTATACGAGCAGTTGTTTTTTATTTTCTTTGTTTTTCTTTTTGTTTGTGACAGTGCATGCAGAGACAAGCCGCGGGGGAACTCATACCCTTCGATCCTGAGATTGAACGGACCGTTCGCGCAAGAAGGCGCGCTGCAGCCACACAGGCGGCAATGGGTGATCAGGTAGACCCAAATGATGTTGATCCGAGAATGCCCGACGTGGGGCAACATCAGCCTGGAGATGAGCAGGAGGCGGCTAGGCCTCGGCCCCGCACGATGAGGGACTACACTACTCCAACTGCTGGGAGTGTGTATCCGGGGTTCGGACCTAATATTATGAATAATCAGTTTGAGATCAAGCCAGCGATCTTAAACATCATCCGGAACAACGCTCAGTTCTCGGGGTTGGCCAGCGAAGATCCGCATCTGCATCTGGTGGAGTTTTCTGATATTTGCGGAACCTTCCGCTACGCTGGGATTGCTGACGACACGGTCAAGCTTAGACTGTTTCCCTTTTCACTCCGCGACAAAGCAAAGGTGTGGCTCCATTCCATTCCGCCAGGGACTGCTGCAACTTGGGATGCTCTCGCATCCAAGTTCCTTGCTAAATTCCATCCTGTGGATAAGATCGTGAGCTTGCGGCGGGAGATCGCCACATTTCGCCAATTTGACCAAGAGACCCTTGCTGAAGCATGGGAGCGCCTCAACGATCTCCTTCGTCGTTGTCCTGGCCACGAGCTCCAACCATGGAATGTGGTCGAATTGTTCTACTTTGCGATCGAGCCCAACTACAGGGCAATGATCGATGCTGCGGCGGGTGGTACCTTGATGAACCACACTCCTGAGGAATCCCTTCGAATTCTGCGCGACACTGCCTCCCACAGTACATTCTGGACTGCAGGGAGAAATGTTCCAAGAAGCGGCCGAGGTCTCTTCATGGTCGACTCACTCCCCTCTCCATCCGCGCCTGCTGCTGTCATTACCTGCGAGGGATGTGGAGGCGGAGGCCACCACGCGTATGAATGTTCGGGGAACCACGTGGCAGGTGACTTCGCACACTTGAACTTGAACGAATCTGTTAATTATGTAGGAAATCGGCCTAGGGGGCGCCTTTCAATAATTCTTATAATCCGGGAGCGAGAAGTCACCCGAACTTCTCGTGGAATCCAAACACACCTGGCCAACGATGGGCACCGGGGCAGCATCAAAATGATGCTTACGCCTCCGGGAGCCAACCGAGGCCACCACACCCGGATTATAACCAAGCACCCCCCACCCAAAAAAAGAGTAATCTAGAAGAGATGATGGAGAAATTCATGCAAGTAGCTAATTCGAATATGGTGAATCAAACTGCATCCATGCGAAACTTGGAAACGCAGTTGGGCCAATTGGCCCAAGTGCTAACCGAGCGATCGCAGGGGACCCTTCCCAGCAACACGGAAAAGAACCCAATTGATCAAGGGAAGAGTCTTGGGGATGTGGTAGAGGCTGATCCGAGTGAGCTGGTAATTTCTTGTTCCATCAACAATTTTGAAACAAAAGCTTTGTGTGACTCTGGTTCATCTCGCAATGTCATTGCGTTGCAAGATGTAGCTAAATTACAACTGGAAATGAACACGGAGGAAAGGAAATCCCTTGTGCTTGCCAATGGGACTGTTATTCAATCCGAGGGGGAAGTGAAGAATGTGGAGGTGACAGTTGAGGGGACAATTGTTGTTGCTGATTTTCAGGTTTTGGGCCCGTAGGAAAATCATTCTATTCCTATCTTGGGCGTGCCGTTCTTGAAAGAGAGCGGTGCCACCCTTGATTTTGCTACGGGATGCATTGTCCTAACCAATAAGGTGCAGCAGCCCACTTGCTCCGAAGCCACAGCTGACACATTCACTCCGCCCCCTCCTTTTAATTTTGATGAATCGTTGAGCTGTGCAGGGCATGAAGAAGTCAAAGAATCAAGTGAAGGGAAAAAGGAGGAGTACCTGTCTAGTGAAGAAGAAGAAGCTGATCTCCGGCGAGAGTTTGGTTCCGAGACGGAAGAAGACTGCAATTCAAAAAACTCTGACGTGAATTTGGTTCGGGACAATGTCCCATTACCCTCCTATTTTGATTCATGTAATAAACTATCTAAGCGCTCCATCTCCTGGGCCGATCCGGTGGTCACCGTAACACCGGAAGTGGCGCCACCCACCGCTAAGGTGGAAAAATCTGAGAACTCTCAACGGTGGCAGTCTCCGACTGTCACCAAACTTAAAAAGGAAAAACTTCTGCGCGACGCTCGTGCTGCCGCTCTCCGTGGCAAGGTGGCGGAGGTTAGGGGAGCATTGGGTAATACCAGTGCTGGCCCTAAAGCCTTCACCTCCCGCCTACGTGCTACGGGAGACGCGCACCATAAGAGCGCTTTCAGCTGATTTGTGTTTTATTTGATGTGGTGTACCGTTTCTGAGTATCTCTTTTTAATTCCTGCACTTTATAAACAATGCTAATACAGGTATTTGGTCCAGCTTAAGGACGTTAAATGAAAGCGCTACTGGGAGACAACCCAGATTTCCTGATTTCGTATTTCTTTTTATCTAACTCCTTTTAGTTCAGCTTTTGCATATGCTTTTGTTGTTTTGAGTTTTGTGCTTGCAGGTTTTGTGTTCGATGGTGCGGATGTTGCGGACTGCTTTTGATCGTAAACGCCAATCGTCTGGTATGCTCAATCCTGAGCATTGGGTAACACTTTCTCCCCTCTTTTTGCTTCAAATTTCTAGATATATTGTTTAGCTGAAGTCTGGGGGAGCGGTTGTTGTTATCCACTGTGCACGAGTTGCACTGCATAATAGAAGGTTGCTTTTTATTTATCCTTATCATTATCATTGTTGCGTTCTTCACACACCACTTCACCCACTTGAGTGCGCGTTTATCTTTTTGTTGTTGTTCCGTTTAGACTATTGTGGTTGGAATGTGAAATAGGTTGTTAACATAGGAATTATTATTTGGAGTGCGATGTTGACTCATGTAGTGTTCTAGTCACTTCGCATGTTATGGTAGAATTTGAGTAGAACTAGATTTTCTCTATGCATCTAATTTATGTTTAGTATTTCTGCGTAAATTTAGATTTATTATACTCAAGTGGTGAATTTGAATGAAATTGACGATAACCCGGTGTTGTGTGTGTACGAGTGCTAGTCGTTTGTTGCTCGAGTCGGGAGGAAGGTTTACCTTTCTCGTGGGCTAAGAACTTTCCCCAAGCGACTCTCGAAGCATGGGTGAGAGCTACTCGTCGAGTTAAACATGATGTAGGCCACCCTTTGGCTAGTTTGAGCCTTGCTATTCCCTGTCCTTTTCGTTCACCGTTGCAAGCCAAATTTGTGCCTACCAATCCTTTGTTCAGTTCCTCTTCATCCACCAAAGCCTGAAGCCTATCCTACACTCGCAACCAAATTGTTTTTAACTGCGCTCATAATTCTCAACTTGTGTGGTGTGTGGAATCATTGTGTTATGAAGGGAAAATAAATTCTATCTGCTGATTTTGAACCAACCGGAGGATGCATCAAAAAAAGTAAAATATGTTAAAAAAAAGAGCGTATTTTGAAAAGAGATCCTTCCGAGCTAAATAGAAAATCTGTTGGTATTTGTGAAGTAGGCCGTGTGCACACCTGGTTTTCATGATAAGTCTGGGGGTGTGTCACACGAGCATAGTTTGTTGGTCTTGTGGGGTGCAGCGTTTCGTTGCTCACTTGGGTTGCGTAGCCATCGTGTTTAACTTTGAATATCCTACCGTGACCTAAGCCCCATTTTAATCCTAAAAGTCCTACTGATTTGATTTGCGAGTTTGCTAGCGCCGTGGAGAGAGTGTGACCGGGCAAGCGTATGGTTCACGACGTTGATGGATTTCAGCGGAGTTATTCCTAAGCCCCGATCTTTTGCAACCTGCCTCAGTGTCTCGTCACGTTCATACCGGGCATGATCGTTCAAATTCTTCATAATTCACCAACGTACAACTAAATCTTTACTTACGCTTTAATACTTCTGTAAATTAGTTAGCATAGTTGGAATCTTCTTCTACTAGAATCTCTACTCGCATGCGTATGTTACTTCGCACCGCACTCCTTTGTGTAATTCTCTATGTTAATTATCGTTTTCACACTCCGCCGGATTCGTTTGCTCGGGACGCGCAAACAGTTAAGTCTGGGGGTGTGATGAGTCCTGATCATATACACATTTATGGACTCATCCGGGCCGCTATTCAGTCATTTCACCGCACTTTAGCCGTGTTATAGCTTATATTTGATAGTCCATGCTAGGTGCACTTCTGGGCCCATTTTGGTATGATCCCATGTTTATTGTCATTAGTTGTGTTCATGCACTGTTAGGTGCCACTCTCAGTGGCTAGATTCGTGGTTGTGCTGGAATTGGAGTCGTGCAGGTGTTCCCGGTGCAATTCTGCACAGGAACACTGCGCACGATCACCGGTTCTATTGCGCACGACCACTGGTCGTGCGCCACTGATCGTGTGCACTTAACCCCTTTTTCATGAGTTCTGTTTGGTGTAGTGCGCACGACCATCAACGCCAGTGCGCACGACCACCGGTCGTGCGCCACTGTTCGTGCGCACTTATCATTAAATTTCTGAGTTCTGTTTTGTCTAATGCGCACGACCACCGACGATAGTGCGCACGACCACTGGTCGTGCGCCAATGATCGTGCGCAGTATTTATTCCAGCGCCTATTTAAACGCCTGTTCCGATTTTAGGGCGGGATCTGATTCCGGGAGCGGAGTTCCTGTTCCGTACGCCGCCGACCACCACCTTGGGACGCCTCCACTGCATTTCCCACGCAAGGGGAAGCCTCCTCCATCCATTCCAAGACCTCCTCCATTGTCCGTGAGTGTTCTTCACCATCCGCAAGCCTCCAAGCAGCCATTCTCTCAATTCGCCCGGCGAGAAGAAGAAGAAACCTGAAGTCGAAGACGACGGAGCTACGTAGGGAGATCGTGACAGCTATCTACGCCGGAAGCATAGTCCGCCCGAGTCCGGAGGTAGCCCGACAACCTACCATTCCGGCCGTGAACGGCCGCTTGTCTTCACCATCAGTTATTTCTTTCCTCTTTCCTTCATTGTGCTCGTTGAGCCATGTAAACTTGAATATTGTGATGTTGTTTGTTGAAATGAATGTTTCCTTGTTGTTTTTCATGGGTTGCTTGTGATTCACTCCGTTTTCCACTCACTCACTCACACACGCACGCAAGGTGTTTGTTCCGCGTTAGCAAGAGCTAACGGCGGTTGTGAAGAGGTGTTTGCGACCCTCACCTTCTCGCACTTGAGCACGCTCCATCCACCTCTCGAAGCACGGCATCGCGGCCGTTGCATCCATCTCACCTTGCGAAGCGGTGCTTTCGACCCGCATTTCTTTTGCTGTTGTTAAGACTAGGAAAACCAACCAAAAACCCCCCCTCTTTGTGTTTGTGAAATGCTTGTGTAACAATAGTCACTGCGCGATTCGTTCACCCAACCTGCATTCCTCAAGAGACCGACATCCGGGGATTCCATTCTCCACAATTATTACTTGACAGCGACCGGTGCACTTGCCGACACGCATCAGATGTCTATCTCAGGGTTGTGCCGGTCTGGTGTGACCGCACAGGTTGGTTCAGGTTTCCAGAAGCCGGTCTCATGTCAATTCAGATTCTTGGTTGTTTTTGCTGACTAAGGCATCTTAGTCGAGCGGTCTCTGTTCGCGGTCTCAGGAGGAGGCTGGCAGGCGAACAGGTTGTGTTCGATGTGGCATTGGCGAACAAGTTGTGTTCGCGGTCTCGTTGGCGAACATTGGTGGTGGGCGGCTTCATTGTGGGAGTGGCGATCTCCCGCGGTCTGTTGTTGAAGCCGGCGATCTCGCATAAGCAGAATGGTCTGTTGCTGATCGTGCGGGTTGACCGGTTCTGGTCGCGCGATCTGGAGGGTGGTGATCCTATCTCATAGGGTGGTGACTGGATCAGGTCTCACGACTATAAATAGGAGCCACTATAGCAGCATTTAACATAGCACCAAGTGTAAGCTGAGCTCGCGACTTGTTCTTGCGGTCTCTTGTTTGTGACCGGTTGGTTTAGCTGATCAAACTTGTTTTGTGCAGCTTCTGCGGATTGTGCGGGCAGCAGCGGTCACCTCCTTTTCTGAGGTGTTCGGACGGTCTCGCGGCTTGCAGTGCGGGTTGCTGGAGTTTGGGAGGATCAGTGGAGTTCGGGAGTTTGCGTGGTTCTCAGTTGGTGTGGCTCAAGTCGCAGGTCGGTAGGTCAGGCGGTCTTGTTTTATAGCCAAGCGGACTGTCAGGTCACGCGGTCAGGCGGTCTCAAGTTGGCAGACCGCTGGTTTTCTTTTTCAGCTGTTTTCTCTTCTGTTTTTTGTGTATTGGCGAAATCATGTCTCGCCATGTATACCTCACCCTGTAATGAAGAATTTTGCTTATCAATAAAGATTGTTTTTGCTTCATGTGCTTCTGGTTGTTTGGCTTGAACTCTAAGTTGTACAATTCCTGCTCACTCCATAAAGATTCGGAAAATTTAACATAAATTAGAAGAAGATTTTACAGATTTAGACTCTGAAAGATAGTGTTATGAATAGCTTGAGTCTTCTTAGGCCTTTCTGAATAGAAAGCCTTCTCTTGGTCTTTTTGGAGTAGGAAGCCTTCTCTTTTTGCAGCATCACTGTATCTTCAATGGATGAGCTTTCTGATCAGGATCAGTGCTTAGCTTTCTTGAATGAAGAACTCTTCTTGCTCTCAAGAGTGGGAGCTTTCTTATTGAAGTTTGGCTTCTTCTTTTTCTTCTTCTTCTTCCTTTGAAAAATACTTGCTTATTACTGTTCTATTGCTTTTTAGCGGCAGCCAAGCTTTTTTTTGCTTTTGATTTCTCAATGATATTTTCTCAAAGTTTAGGGTTAATCGACCCTCTCATATCTTTTTATATAACTGATTCTTCTAACGGTCGAGGTCTGAAAAGGTTTTGTCTCAGACCGCTTTTCAGACATGATTGATTTGACATTTGTTTTTATCTCTTCTATTGATTTGAAATCCCGCCTTCTGAGTTTGACAAGATGACATCGTCGTGGGAATATAGCTGACACGACGATAAATGACTTAGCAAGCTTTCTTTAGTTCATACACCGATATCGTCGTGTGCACCGTGTTGTCACCACGATACATGTCTTAACTGTCTTTTCTTGAGTCCTCACAACGACATCTATCTTAGTTGACTATTCTTGAGTTCTCTCACCGATATCGTCATGTGTACCTTGTTATCACGATGATATATGTCTTAATAGACTTTCTTTTGAGTTCTCACAACGATATCATCGTGTGATGCTTGTTGTTAAGACGATATATGCCTTGGCTGATTCTTCTTGAGTCCTCACAACAATATCGTCATATATACCTTGTTGACACGGTGATATATGCCTCAGCTGCTTTCTTTGGGTTTTCTCAATGATATTGTCGAGTGTACCATGTTGACACGACGATATCATCGTGTTCTTCTTATTATCACGTCGAAATTTGACTTGACTTCTTCTGTTGCTTTCTGTGAGTCTTCACAATGATATCGTTATGTGTACCTTGTTGACATGGCGATATATGCCTTAAACATTTTTTCTTGATCTGAAAAATTATACATAGGATGTATGATGTCATAACCTGCTCATATCATATCAGATATATATCAAATACAAATTTTACTTATCATTGAATTAGGGACTTCTCCAAATCATGAACATTGTGGGCAGTGTTCCCAACAATCCCCCCTATTTGAAGAAGTCATAACCCAGTCAATGATAAAGCACAATAATGATAGTAAGAGCAGAGAGTAGGATAATAATTCCCTTTGTCTTGTGGATGTGGCAGGAGCAGCACCGTCCTTCATCATTGAACTCCTCCCCCCTTTAGAGCTTCTTCAGATAGGTCCTTCTGCAAATTGGCTTGAGTTGAGCTTCACATACCACTGGCTCATCTCCTGGAGAGTATCAGACAGATCCTCTTGGACAACTAACCCATTGTGTGTAGCATCCTCATCCTTAGTGATTTTATGCATCACCTCTAATACTTGAGCAGGGAGCTAAGTGTCAAGCTCCCCCTCAGTTGCAGTATCATCTATATGACTTTTGTCAGTCATGCTCCCCCTCACTTGCAGCTTCATTTCTGTACTCTTTTCCTGCCTTCATACAGAAATGTAATAGAATATCGTTGTGTTCATCAAGAGTATATCATTTTGTGGTCAAAATGATATGGCCTTTTCTTATGCACACCTCCTTTGTAAGTCACTCCCAGCTTTCACAACAACAACTTGCATGCTTTGTTAGTGACCTTGCATCTACTAGAAGTAAATTTTAACAATAATAACTAAGGGTAGCTTAGTACAAGTTATTCCAAATTGAGCATGCCCAGTTCAATTTGAAGAAATTGAACTTTGCTTCATCCAGAGATTTAGTAAAGATATCTATCACTTGTCTATCAGTGAGGACAAACTCAAGGTGGTTGTCTTCCTTTTCTACATGCTCTCTGATGAAGTGATACTAATTTCAATTTGCTTAGTCTTGCTGTGTGACACAGGATTCTTAGTAATTGAAATTACACTAGAGGAATCATAAAATATAGGGGTTTTACTTAGTTGTAAGTTGTAATCCTGAAGTTGATATTCGATCCATAGTAGTTGTGTACAACAACTTCCAACTGATATGTATTTTGACTCTGTTGTTGAAATAACAACACTTGTTTGCTTCTTGCTACTCCAGGAAATTAGTATTCTCCCAAGGAATTGACATATCCCTGAGGTACTCTTCCTATCCTCTTTACATCCTACAAAATCTGCATCTGAATACCATGTTAGTTCAAAATCATTGTTCCTAGGGTACCATAGACCATGATGTGGTGTGCCCTTAAGATATCTTAGAATCCTCTTTGCAGATGAGTAATGAGATTCCTTAGGGCAAGCCTAGTACCTAGCACATACACATGTAGCATACATGATATCAGGTCTACTTGTAGTTAAATAGAGGAGGGAGCCAATTATACACCTGTACAAGGTCTCATCAAAAGGTTTCCCTTTCTCATCCTTGTCAAGGGATACATTTGAAACCATAAGAGCTTTCATAGTGGAGGCACTCTCCATTCCAAATTTCTTAACTAACTCCTTGGTGAACTTAGTCTGGGAGATGAAAATTTCATCTTCAGATTGTTTCACTTGGAAGCCTAAGAAATACTTAAGCTCTCTCATATTGCACATCTCAAATTCTCCTTGCATCAGGTTACCAAACCTCTTGCAAAGGTTATCATCCGTAGACCCAAATATGATGTCATCAACATATATTTGGACTAGGAGACAATTGCCCTGTACTTCTCTTAGGAACAATGTCTTGTCTATCTTCCCCTTTGAGAATTTGTTCTTAAGAAGGAAGGTAGACAAAGTCTCATACCGAACTCTTGAGGCGTGTTTTAAGTCATATAAAGCTTTTCTAAGATAGTAAACATAATCAGGAAAAGTTGGATTGACAAAACCTGATGGTTGTTCTACATATACTTATTCTTTAAGGTCACAATTTAAGAAGGCTAACTTCACATCCATTTGGTAGACCTTAAATCCTTTGTGGGCAGCATAGGCAAGGAATAATCTGATGGCTTCTAGTCTTGCCACTGGTGCAAAATTCTAATCAAAATCAATGCCCTCTTCTTTGTTGGAACGTGGATTCTGCATCTCTTTAGTTTGACAATATCAAATCCCATACTGTATTTGATCATACATGTCTTAGGTAAAGTGTGTAGGTTTACAGGTGTGAATTCGTCGAGAATTAAGTTCACTATTACCTACCGTATGGTGCTAGTCCTACCGCCGGGCAATAGCCTTATTGACGTGACTTGCTTTGACGCAAATGCAAATATCGACGTGAAGACTCATGTCATCGAGATGATGTCGCCTAGAACTCTACCCCCGTGCGCTAAGACTACCGCGGGTGCTAGCTCTGTCAAAAAGACGGATATCAACGGGAAGGCATATGGCGTCGAGAAGGATGGCATCGAGAAGATGTCGTCGAGACCACTACCGCCGTGCGCTAGATGTACCGCGAGCGCTAGCTTTGTCGACGAGACAGATTGCGTCGACTAGAAGCCATGTCGTCGAGATGAAATCGTCAAGATGATATCAAAGTGAATGTTACCGTGGGCGCTAGCCTAACGCCGCACGCTAGGTTTGTCAACAAGAAGATTATGTCGACAGGATGACTCTGTTGTCATCAAGAAGAAATCGACGTAACTGCTACCGCGCTGCGTTTGCTACTGCGCCGCGCTATCCAAAGACAGCAAGAGAATGTTTTATGGCACCATCCAGATTTTGTGTCGGACAACTGGCAAAAGCGCGTAAAGACGCTACCGCCGCGCGATAACTCTACCGTCGGCGGTAACTTAAAAGAATCAGTATATAAGCGTTCTTTTCTTTTCCCAAGGGGTGGATGCCGAAACTTAAAAGGAGAAGTCGATTTTTTCACCGTTTCTGCACCAAGGAGCCATTACCGGAAGAGGAGAACACTGATGAGTCCAAATTATATACCCTTTTGAGGACTCATCTGGGCATATTTTCACTCACGTGCACATCACTTTTCACCTATATTCTCTTCTTTATTGATTCAATGTCATTCCACTCAATGTGCACATTTCTAGCCCAATTTTGGTGTAGAATCTTATATTTATTATTTCTGAGTATTGAGCTGTGTTTAGTTGTTATTATTGAATGAGTTAAGTGCCATGATCAGTGGCCCGAGCAGTCCTCCTGCTGATACGGGCATCGTGCTGGTGTTCCGGGTGCAAATCTACCCAGGAATACTGTGCACGACCACTGACTATATTGTGCACGACCACTGGTCGTGCGCCACTGCTCGTGCGCACTTAACCCCTAAATTTCGAGTTCTGTCTTGCCAAACGCACGACCACTGGCTATAGTGCGCACGATCACTGGTCGTGCGCCACTGGTCGTGCGTATCTAATTTTTCTGTGAGATTTTCTGTTACAAGTTCTGCCGAGACAACGCGCACGAGCACCTACCTCTAGTGCGCACGACCACTGGTCGTACGCCACTGATCATGAACACTGTTTCGCACAGCGCGTACTTAATGACGCCACCCAGCGAATTAGGGCAGGTCGTACTTCCGCCCCGCAATTTTTGAGTTCTGCCCAGCGTTGTTTTCGCTCCTCCTCCATCTCCACTCATCTCCTTCATCCAGGAACCACTCTCTGGTGAAACCCTAGCGGATTCCAAGAGTTTGGAAGAATTCCCGGCCGTCAACAACACTGTTTCCGAGTTATGCAACCTCAGTTTGGAAGAAGAAGAAGAAGAATAAAACTTGACGAACGAAGACAACGGAGCAAGATCGGAGATAGTGATAGTCTCTTGGTTCCGAAAGCATACATCGACCGAGCCCGGAAGTGGTTTGACAACCCACTATTCCGGCTGAGATCGACGCCTAGTCTTCTCTATTGGTTTATTCTCCCCCTTTCCTTTTGTTGCTGTATTAGTTTGTAATGAACATGACTACTCTCATTTGTCTATGAATGAAAGTGCTTCTTGTTTTTCTTAACCTTGGATATTGTGTTGTGTTGTGCTTCATCACCACTCACCCGCATCCACTCCATTCACTCACTTGAGACTCACTTTAGCAAAGGCTAACGGTGACTAGCAAAGAGGTGATTGCGACCCTCACATTCCACACTTGTTTTCCGTCCACTCGCCTAACGAAGCCCGGCATAGCGGTCGGCGCACTCATCTCGCCAAGCGAAGCGGTGACTTCGACCCGCATCATTATTTTCTTGTTTGTTAGTATAGACCAACCAACCAAAGCCCCTTGTTTTACTTATTTCGCTCGTTGTAACAATCGTCACACGACATGATTCGCTTCACCATACCCTGCATTCCTCAAGAGATCGACATTCGGGGAAATTATTCCCAAAATTATTACTTGACAGCGACCAGTGCACTTGCCGTAACGTATCAAGTTTTTGGCGCCGTTGCCGGGGAATGCAGTACGGTATTCTCTTTATGTTGTGTTAGGACTGTTACACATCAGTTCGCTTCTTTTCTTTCGAATCTAGTTTTACTTTTTTTATTTTCTTTTTAATATCAATTTGGAATCACTATGTTGTTTGCTATGAGTCTATGCAAGTTAGTTTGTGTTGAAGATTGATTGTCCTTGGCCAATGTGGGCAAGTTTTAATATTCGTTATCGTTGGTGCGGAGGCATTTCTCATGCAAGCGATAGATGCCCCAAGGAGTATAGTAGCCCTTGTACTCATGGCTCAACATACGGAGCACCGACCTCGTCTGGTACTCCCTATGGCGTGCGTAAGTCCTATGGCTACTCATCTGCACCTTCTATGGCACACTTATTGTGAAATTTTTCAAAAGACCTTTATGGAGCGAGCAGGAGCTAGTCAACTTAGAGATACTAGCCAAAAACAACAAGAAACAACTTTAGGCAAACAAGTGATGTTTATTGATAGCAACTTCAAATTACAAGGCAAGGCATGCTTGGCGAGACATGATTTCGCCAGCACAAACACCAAAGGAAAAGATATAATGTTGAAGACAACTTGAGACCGCGCGGTCTCCCTTGCGACCTCAGCAACCCGCCAGACCGCAACCCGCTGCCGATCTCAGAACAACACCAACCCGCTGATCCGACCGCACCCTTCCTTCTGACCTCCTGATTCTCCCGAACTCCAGCAACACAACTCCAAGCCGCAGACCGCCCGAACACTTTCAGAGGAAGAGGTGATCGCTGCTGCCCGCACTATCCGTAGAAGCTGCACAAGAGGAATTCAATCAGTAGACCGCCCGGTCAGACAAATAGAGACCGCAGGAATGAAGCGAACTCAGCTTACACTTGGTGTCTCTACATTGCTGCTACAATGGCTCCTATTTATAGGCGTGAGACCTGATCCAGTCACCACCCTATGAGATAGGATCACCACCCTCCAGACCGCGCGACCAGACCGGTCAACCCGCGCGATCAGCAACAGAACTTCTGCTTCATTTTGGTGAACTCGCCAGCTTCAACATCAACCATAAGAGACCGGCACTCTCACAGCAGAATGCGACTCCAAAGGAGATCGCCAGACCGCATGAAGCTGTTCACCCCCTGTGTTCGCCCGAGACCGCGACCACAGCCAGTTCGCCATCAACTCGCGAACTTCTGTCCGCATGCCGGTCTCCACCTGAGATCGCGAACAGCGTCCAGCTCGCAAACCAGTCTCCTCCTAAGACCGCGAACTGAGACCGAGCGATTAAGAACCTTAGTCCGCGAACGCCACCAGAAAGCCTGGTCAGCCACTAGACCGCATCCTGGAAGAAACCTGAAGATGATCAACCCGCCACGCGGTCAGAGATAGACCGCGCGGCCTCACCTCCAGCCGACTTGGACCTATACCAGCGATCACCAGCTAGGCTAAGACAAGCCAGACCGCAGAGGCAAACCGCCAAGTCATGCGGTCACGCCAGACCGCCCGACCTCCTCCCAGGCCGCCCAGGTCCAAAAGTCCTCTAACTTCCACTTCAACAATTTCAACACTCCCCCTTGAAGTGGGAAGTTGAAACTAGCCCCAGTAGGCTCCTTAGCCGTGTGAACGGCCCCTTTGCCAGCGCCTTTGTGAAGATGTCCGCCACGTTGTCCGCACTTCACACATGCTCGACCGAAAGAGATCCCTCCAGCACCTTCTCCCGTATGAAGTGGTGCTCGATCTCGATATGCTTGGTCCTCGCGTGACAAACTGGATTGGTCACCAGTTTGAGAGCACTCTCATTGTCACCGCGGAGCAGAGTCGGCTCCCGAACCTCCTTATGGACATCTCCAACGAATCTCCTAAGCCATATGGCTTCCTGAGCTGCCAAACCCGAAGCCTTGTATTCCTCTTCCGTGGTTGAGACCGACACGGAATCCTGCTTCTTGCTGCACCATGATATAGCCGTGGGGCCCACCATGAAGGCGTATCTAGACGTCGACTTCCGATCATCCGAATCTCTCCCGTAGTCAGCATCCATGTACCCATGCACCTCGAAGCCCGCATACCTCCTGTAAAGGAGACCCATATCCGAGGTCGCCTTGACATACTTCAGAATGTTCTTGGCCGCTAGCAGATGAGGTACCCGAGGCTCCGCCATATATCGACTCACTCTGCCAATTGCATATGCAATATCCGGCCTCGTGATCGTCAGATAAATCAAGCTCCCAACCAGAGCTCGGAACACCAACGGATCTTGCAGAATCCTCCCCTCATCCGTCCGAAGCTTCATAGCCTTCTCTATAGGTGTGGAGATGCACTTCCCTTCCTTCATGCCGAATCGCTCAACGATCCACTCCGCATATCCAGACTGGGAGACCAGCACTCCACCTTCCTTCCTCTGCACCTCGAGTCCAAGGAAATGGTGAAGCTCACCTAAGTCCTTCATCTCGAACCTGATGGACAGCTCGGCTCGAAGCTGAGCTACCTCCTCCTTCGAATTCCCCATCACGATCATATTGTCGACGTATAGCAGCACGATGACTTGAAGCTCCCTGCTCTTCTTGATGAACAAGCTTGAGTCTGAGTCTGAAGCACCAAATCCACAGAATAGAAGATATTCTGCGATCTTCCCATACCACGCCCTCGGCGCTTGCTTCAACCCATACAGGGCCTTCTTCATCTTGCAGACATGCTCCGAAAATTCTTCAGATACGAAGCCTGGTGGCTGAACCATGAAGATGTCCTTGTCAATCTCGCCGTAAAAGAAGGCATTCTTTACGTCGAGCTGCCAAATCTTCCACCCCCAACACGCCGCCAAGGCAATCACAACTCGAACTAAAGTCATTTTTGCCACCGGACTGAATGTCTCCTCGTAGTCTTCACCGTATTGCTGCGAGAACCCCCGAGCTACAAGGCGAGCCGCGTATCGCTCGATACTGCCGTCAGCTTTCTTCTTCAGCTTGTAGACCCACTTACATGTGACAGGAGTGGTGCCCTTAGGCTTGGGCACCAGAGACCAGGTCTCATTCTTCTCGAGAGCTGCCATCTCTTCTTGCATCGCAATGTCCCACTCCTTCACACCTCGGGCCTTCTCAAATCTCGACGGTTCCCTCTCATACAATGGACCAGCAAAGAAACATGAGAAAAAGCTCACCATGTTTCCTCCTGTATAGCGATCAGGGGCAGTGATAGTTCGCTTCGACCTCCTCAGCTCCTTCCCCTGAACCGCATTATCTTCAGCTGCTTCTTCCCTAGCTCCTCTTCCAGACGTGCTAGGAGTATCGCTCCCCCTGCTCCCAGAACCAAAAGCCCCCGTCTCAGAACTAGAAGGAGATTGACCACTTGATGACACAGGTAGCTCCACCTGAAGATCTTCCACAGCTTTCTCCGGAACCTCCACCCTGCTCTCTGGTAGCTCCACACCAGAAGACCCCTTGTAAGATATCACCTCATCGAACACGACGTCGCGAGATACAACAAATCTCCGCGTCTCCGGGTCCATGCACTTCCAGCCTTTCTTCCGCTCATCGTATCCCACGAAGACTAGCTTCCTGGCTTTCGCATCTAGCTTCATCCGAAGAGCATCTGGAACATGCACGTAGCAGGTGGATCCAAACACCCTAAGGTGTGTGACGCTTGGCTTCTCCTTGAACATCATCTCATGCGGAGTCAACATGTTGATGGGACTCAACAGCATTCTGTTGATGACGTATGCAGCACAAGACATTCCCTCTGCCCAGAAGGACTTTGGGGTACTCTTAGTATGCAGCAAACATTTGCAGGTCTCCGTCAGATGACGGATCTTCTGCTCTGCAACACTGTTCTGCTGTGGAGTATGTGCACAAGTGAGTTCTCTCCGGATGCCTGCCTTCCTGCAAAAAGTAGAGAACTCACTGGAGGTGAACTCCCCTCCATTGTCAGTTCTCAGCTTCTTCACCCGCAGTCCTAGCCGACCCTCCACGAGTTCCTTGAACTCCACAAACTTGGCAAACGCCTCCGCCTTCTCCTTTAGAAAAAATACCCAGACATATCTGGTGTAATCATCGATCAGCACCAGCATATATCTGCTGCCTCCGAGGCTTGGGGTAGCAGTAGGTCCCATTAAGTCACCGTGGATGCACTCCAACGGCACACTACTCCTTGTCTGTGACTTGTCAAACGGTAGTCGATGAGACTTGCCGAACTGACATCCCGCGCAAACATGACCTTCACCGTAGGAAGATAGACTTGGCAGGCCCTTGACCAGACCTCTCACCGCCATAGCTTTCAACTTGTCCATCCCTACGTGCCCCAACCTCACATGCCATATAACGGCACCATCATTCGTCTTCATCTTATCGACGTAGGAACTTGTCGATAAAACGAACAACTCCTTTGCCCGTCTCCCGACATGAACGACCTCGGCCTTTACAGCTTCAAAATTGCATAGAAACTTCACTTCTGTTGGGCCGAACAGAACGTGATACCCAGCGTCTACAGCGTTGGTCACGGAGAAGAGGTTTTTCCTCATACCAGGCACGCGATAGACACTCTTTAAGGTAAGTGGCCCTCTATCACTGCCCAAGGAAACAACCCCCACCTTCTCTACTGGATGCGCAGTATTATCAGCAGTAATGATTGCATTGTTACCTGTATAGGGCTGTGTAGAAGAAAGCTTGGTCTCGTCTCCGGTGAGGTGATGACCACACCCCGAGTCCACAATCCAGTCCTCCAGATAGTTGATAGGAGCCGCAGCTCCAACAGAAGCCGAGAAGGCTCCTCCCCATCCTCCATCAATGTGCCTGGCCTCAGCTTCCTCCGTCTCAGCAGCATGCCCAGCTTGGGTGACCACTCTGCAATCCTTCCTGATGTGGCCATACTTGCCACACTTGAAGCACTTCGGACCTTCTCCCTTCTTCTTCCCGTCAGCCTTGGGAGCATACCCCCTTTCCTGCTGCCCAGAAGTTGAAGGCCCATTGCCTCCCGCGATCTTCTTCTTATCCTACTTCTTCTTCTTCCCCGAGAAGAGCACCTCGCCATCTCCCCCAGTCACGGACATCCCCGCCATCTGCCTTGCCAAACTTTCTTGCGATGCAAGCAAGTTCTCCAGCTCCAACAGAGACGGCTGATTTGCCCATCCCTGCACCGACATCACAAAGGCAACATATTCCTTCCGCAAGCCGCGGATGATGTGCTTCTTCAGCTTCGCCTCAGAAATAGGTTCATCAGGATCCAATGCTGAGATTTCAGCGCATAAGTTCATCTTCAAAAAGAAAGTGGAGATAGAAAGATCAACCTGAACCGACCTTGCCAGCTCATTCTCCAAGAACTGTAGCCTTGCTACATTCTTCTTGTTAAACAGCCCATCCAGGGCTCTCCAGATTTCCGCAGCTGATCCACACCCCAAGATGTGATCAAACAGGTCAGGTGAGATTGCCCTCTTCAGAGTGAACTCTGCCTTCGCATTCGTCCTCCTCCAAGTTCTCACCTCAGCCCCATTATCCCCTTCCGGAACAACTTCCTGCGTCTGATCTCCTCCAACAACCTCCCAGAGGTCCTCACCTAGAAGATAGCTTTGCATACACGACTTCCACTTCTTGAAGTTAGTCGATGTAAGCACCTCAATCCCAAGACCCCTTGCAAATCCAGCTTCCATTGTTCTTCCACCGGTTCCTTCTTCAAAAAGGCGATGGCTACTCTAAGTTACTCACTGCTCAACCACTCCAACCTACCTCTGATACCATGTGAAATTTTTCGAAAGACCTTTATGGAGCGAGCAGGAGCTAGTCAACTTAGAGATACTAGCCAAAAACAACTAGAAACAACTTTAGGCAAACAAGTGATCTTTATTGATAGCAACTTCAAATTACAAGGCAAGGCATGCTTGGCGAGACATGATTTCGCCAGCACAAACACCAAAGGAAAAGATACAATGTCGAAGACAACTTGAGACCGCGCGGTCTCCCTTGCGACCTCAGCAACCCGCCAGACCGCAACCCGCTGCCGATCTCAGAACAACACCAACCCGCTGATCCGACCGCACCCTTCCTTCTGACCTCCTGATTCTCCCGAACTCCAGCAACACAACTCCAAGCCGCAGACCGCCCGAACACTTTCAGAGGAAGAGGTGATCGCTGCTGCCCGCACTATCCGTAGAAGCTGCACAAGAGGAATTCAATCAGTAGACCGCCCGGTCAGACAAATAGAGACCGCAGGAAAGAAGCGAACTCAGCTTACACTTGGTGTCTCTACATTGCTGCTACAGTGGCTCCTATTTATAGGCGTGAGACCTGATCCAGTCACCACCCTATGAGATAGGATCACCACCCTCCAGACCGCGTGACAAGACCGGTCAACCCGCGCGATCAGCAACAGAACTTCTGCTTCATTTTGGTGAACTCGCTAGCTTCAACATCAACCATGAGAGACCGCCACTCTCACAGTAGAACGCGACTCCAAAGGAGATCGCCAGACCGCCCGAAGCTGTTCACCCCCTGTGTTCGCCCGAGACCGCGACCACAGCCAGTTCGCCATCAACCCGCGAACTTTTGTCAAAATGTCGGTCTCCACCTGAGACCGCGAACAGCATCCAGCTCGCAAACCAGTCTCCTCCTGAGACCGCGAACTGAGACCAAGCGAATAAGAACCTTAGTCCGCGAACGCCACCAGAAAGCCCGGTCAGCCACTAGACCGCATCCTGGAAGAAACCTGAAGATGATCAACCCGCCACGCGGTCAGAGACAGACCGCGCGGCCTCACCTCCAGCCGACTTGGACCTATACCAGCGATCAAGCCAGGAGACCGCAGCTAGGCTAAGACAAGCCAGACAGCAGAGGCAGACCTCCAAGTCGTGCGGTCACGCCAGACCGCCCGACCTCCTCCCAGACCGCCCAGGTCCAAAAGTCCTCTAACTTCCAGTTCAACAATTTCAACACTTATTTACGACTTTAGCACCTGTTGTGCCGATGAAACTCGTTAAGCGGTGTCTATTTTGCCAGAGTTTGGATCACTCAGTGGCGAAATGTGTTGAATACTTAGCGCAACTAGAGGAGGATGACGAACCGGATATTCGGGTTGTCTCTACTCCAGTATCTTGCAGCACCCCTTCTGTATCGGGTTATGTACTGGTGCCACCATCAGATTTTGAAGGGAGAAACACTAGTACTTGTATTGATGCTTGTGTTGATTCAAGCCCCGACATGGATGTATCTACTTCAAGGGAACATATGTCATCTTGTATTGAGTCCATTATTTGTGAGGAGTCTGTGCCCGATGATTTGCCGAGCACTGCTCTTCCATCTTCCTTGCATAGCATTTTACCTATTTCTGATATTGTTGTTAAGGTTGACTCGCAGGCAGTAGCACGTGCTTGTCACACTATGTTAGATCCAGTTGAAGAGGATGTCTGCATGGCTGAGGTTGCCAACTCGACTGTCACAACCCGCATTTTCTCCGAATTTAGGAATATCAGAGTAAGAGAAAATACACGTCATGATGCCACGTCATGCAGGAGACAACTACAGACGTTCAGGCGGGGACCTAATGCTTAATTAATCAAAACAGGATTATATGATAGATCATCATTTGAAATCATTTATCAGGGTTTGAGGTAAGAACTGTGTCTCTCAGTTCGCGGATCAACTAGTCCACCGAGAAAGTATATATAATCGCAGCAGAAAGTACTTGATTCAGTTCTCTTAAAGTCCTAAATGTATGTAATGACAGGACATAAAGTAAATGATATGCACATAACTAGGCGTATTGTTAGTATAGAAAATACTTTTAGGCGACTTTAAAGATAAGGGTTTTAGTTAAAAAGAATGCAATGAGGATGAAGGAAATGTCATTTTATAACTATAGTGCACCTAACATAAATCATTTCCAGAGAGTAAGATACACAAGATCTAAATTGTAGTGGCATCCAACTAGCAAATAAACTATATAGCATAAAAAGGGCACAATGGGCGTCAACAGCATGACACTAACCCATTGGCACCAACTAGTATATCTGATCACAAGAAGAAAACTAAAGACAGCTACCTCGCAGAAGCGGGGTGAACCACTACAAAAACTCTGAACTCCTGGCTACACCACTAGCCGCTATGGCTCTGAACCTGAGGCATTCAATAAAACAAAGAACGCCTCAGCAAGGAATTACAAGTGGCAGAAAAACTAGCAGAAAAGCAAGCAAGGCATAAGGGGTACTAACCCAAGCCAGATTTACCGAAAGAGAAGGTTCTCAACAAAGAACTAACAAGCACCGAGTGCACTAATGTCAAGAAGAGGAACAAGCATAGTCCAATTATCTTGTAAATTTTATTAAAGAGACTGATCAGCTCAAATTAAACGGGCGGCGGTACTTTATCCTCTGTCAACCCGAAAAGCCAAAAAAAACATACGGGTGGTGGTACTTTATCCTCTTCCACCCAAACACGGCCCATGGGACCATGGCCAAGCCTGCGGTTCACCTATAGAATGGCCACCGTTTAAGGCTAAATACATTCCTTTTTTATTTAATAAATTTTAATTAAGGCACGGGACGTAGCCCGAGATACAAGCACCAAAACACCTTAAGAATAGGGTCACCATGAAATAAGTACTACGCAACGATTCATAAAGGTCCAGGGTTCTCACACAAACACAAGGACATAAAGGAATAAGCAAGGGAGAAAAACAAAGGAGCAGCACAGGATTTCTCGAGAGCAAAAGGAGACTGTACAGGTCTTTCGAGAAATACTCACAAGATCTTAACAGGAAAAACTCGAGAAGTAAAAAGAATCATAACACTAACCTTACAAGGATTTAAGGGAGCTAGGAAAACACCTCTCGAGAGATAAAAGGAGGGAAGGAAAGCACCTCTCGAGAGATTTAAAGGAAGCAGGCAACCCTATCGAGAAGAGGCAGACGGGAATAAAATAGCAGAAAAAGAGAGAAACGGGATGTTCGTCGAACGGGGTTTGACGAACCAAGACTGTTCGTCGAACTCCATTTGACGAACACAAGGACCTTCGTCAAACGCAGCTCTACATTTGACGATCAGAAGGCCGTTCGTCAAACGCCGTTCGACGAACACCAAACTGTTCGTCGAACGCCGTTCGACGAACCCAAGAACTGATCGACGAATTTGTAATCTGTTCGTCGATCGCAGGAAGAAAGGGAAAAGAATAATATTTCTCGAGAAGTTCTGATCTCTCGGGAAATTTATGCTACAGGCAAAATAAATCAGACAGACTGAAGCCTCTCGAGAAAATTAATTTGGTCAGGCAGACTTCTCGAGAAGTAAAAAGCTACAGGAAGGCAAAATTTGGAAAAGCTGACTTCTCGAGAACTATAAAAATGAAAGGTAGCTCTCGAAAAATAGTAATTAGAAATGCTGACACTTTTCGAGAAAATAAAAGGGTAGCTCTTGGAAAGCAAACAAGCAACATCAGGAGAAGAAAACATCATCCAGAATCCATAAACAAGGTAACCAGGAAACTGAAAATGAGAATAAGGAGGAGAAAGCCACTAGCCTCAAATCTTGCAAACAAACCAATTTCACCACTTCGAAAGCTAAGGATCCGCCAAAGAAACACTCAAGCACCACAACATGAAACTTTTCGGACCAAAGAGGACCAAAAAAGGAGGGTTAGGTCACAACCCTAACTCCCAAAAATTCCACTAAACGGAAAATGCTTTCCACTATAACGAAGATCTCGCCGAGAGCTTTCCGAATCAACTCTCCAAACACGATTCCGACAACTACAGCCTTCGAATCGCTGGCTGGAAGCTCCACGACACTCCGCACTCGCCTTTATCGCTCGGCGGATGGTTTGGGATCGATGGAGAAGATAATGAATAGGGAGGGGATATTTAGGTATTTATATTAAACCTAAATTTATTATTTAATTAATAAATAATACCCCAATTTACTTAAACTGCGAGGGCGACCAAGTAACCTCGGATTTCAACGAAATTCGCCCCTTAAGTGAAACACGGCGCTACGAATCCAACGGCGAAGTCAGAATTCAATTCCGACGAGCCAAACTCGGGTAAAAGCTTCTCGAAGCTAAATTCTCAATAACTACACAAAATCTTCTCTACAAATCAAAACGACGCTAAATCTCGCACGCTCGATCTAAATTACATACTTTAACTAAGCTAAGGCTCAAAAATAAACCTAACGAGCTGACGTAACGTACTTACGCCAAAATTACGCCACAGCGATCACGTAAATAATTAACAAAAAACTAGGGACGTTACAGTCACTCCCCCTAAAAAGAAGTTTCGTCCCGAAACTTGAAATCCAATGATTAAGAAAGATACCGAAACAAATCCAAAGGTTACCAGACAGAAGATTTACCCAAAATCTAAGAGAAAAGGCTAGGATGAGTCTCTCTCATGGCAGACTCCAGTTCCCACGTTGCGGTTTTGACACCCTGATTCTTCCAAAGAACCTTAACCATCGGGATCGTCTTCCTCCGCAACACACGCTCTTGAGTCTCCAAGATTCCGATAGGCTCTTCAACATAAGAAAGATTGGGCTGCAAAATGGGCACCGAATCAAGAACAAGCCGATCACTACGCAAACACTTCCTCAACTGGCTCACATGAAACACATCGTGAACATTTGGGAAGGAAACAGGCAAATCCAATCTATAAGCGGACACTTTGATGCGCTCAACAACCTGGAAAGGTCCCACATACCGGGGGTCCAACTTGTGGTTCCTTCCAAATCTCTCAACTCCTGGCATCGGAGAAACTTTCAAGAACACTAAGTCTCCAACAGAAAACTCTAGATCCACTCTCCTCTGATTGGCATACTTCTCATACCGCTCCTGAGCAACACGAAGCTTCTCGCAGATATGAGTCACAACAACGCTCATCTCTTCCAAAGCTTCTGGGCCTAACAACGGGCTCTCACCAACCTCGGCCCAAAATAAGGGAGTCCGGCAACGTCTCCCGTACAAAGCCTCAAAGGGGGCCATCTGCAAGCTTTCCTGATAACTGTTATTGTAGGCAAATTCCATCAATCCCAGACGCTTATCCCAAGCTCCTCCATGATCCAAAATATAGCACCTGATCATATCTTCTAAAATTTGATTTACTCTTTCTGTCTGACCATTGGTCTGAGGGTGATAAGCGGTAGAGTATCTAAGGTCAGTTCCCAAAGCCCCCTGCAAACTCTGCCAGAAACGAGACATATACCTGGAATCCCGATCTGACACAATACTCACGGGCACGCCGTGCAATCTGATGACTTCATTCAAATAAAGCTCTGCTATCTTCTCCATAGAAAAGCCGATCTTAAAAGGTACAAAGTGGGCACACTTTGTCAATCTGTCCACTATGACCCAAACCGAATCGTGTCCTGCGGGAGATCTCGGCAAACCGGTAATGAAGTCCATTGAAATACTCTCCCACTTCCAGGTTGGGATATCCAAAGGGTTTAATTTACCACCAGGCCTCTTATGATCTGCCTTAACACGCTGACAAGTAAAACATTCAGAAACATACTTGGCTATATCACTTTTCATACCTGACCACCAAACAATCTGCTTCAGGTCTTTGCACATCTTTCTGGAGCCAGGATGATATGAAACACTCGAATCATGCGCTTCACTGCAGATTTTGCTTCGAATATCCTCAAGCGCGGGAATACAATATCTACTTCGATACTTCAAAGTATCTTTATCATCGATGGAAAAACCTGGTAGTTCACCTTTTTCAGTTCTATTTCGGAGATGTTGCAAATCAGGATCTTCTTTCTGACGCAGTCTGGTGAGGGTAATCCAAGAAGGTTCTTCATCCTCTAAGCTCGAAGGCACGGTACTACTACCGACTAAGATATCCATCAGCATAAACTCCTCCACTAAGGACTGCACAGAGAGATTGAAGATATGCGCGGTCTTTCTGCTTAGGGCATCGGCCACCACATTGGCCTTACCCGGATGATAAAGGATATCAACTTCATAATCTGCCACATACTCCAACCACCTGCGCTGGCGCAGATTCAGCTCTTTCTGGGTAAAAACATACTTCAAACTTGTGTGATCCGTATAAATCTTGCATGACACTCCATAAAGAAGGTGTCTCCAAAGCTTTAGAGCATAAATCACTGCCGCAAACTCTATGTCATGTGTAGGGTAATTCCTTTCATGAACTTTCAGTTGTCTGGATCCATACGCGATCACCCTCCCATCTTGCATCAAAACACAACCAAGACCAACATGAGACGCATCTACATAAACGTCGTACTCAACCCCCTCGGTTGGTAAAGCCAAAACAGGAGCACTACACAAATGCCTCTTTAATTCTTGAAAAGCTCCTTCACAGGAATCGCTCCAAACAAAAGCTGCATTCTTCTGGGTCAGCTTAGTCAGAGGTGCTGACAGCACAGAAAATCCTTGCACAAATCTCTTATAATAACCTGCCAACCTAAGAAACTCCTTATCTCCTTAGGCGTTGCAGGCGTCTTCCAATCCAAGACAGCAGAGATCTTTGCCGGGTCTACGGAAACTCCGTCCTTGCCCACTACATGACCCAGGAAAGACACTTGCGAAAGCCAGAACTCGCACTTACTCAGTTTCGCAAACAACTTGTGCTCTCTTAAGGTAGACAATACTAAGCGCAAATGTGTAGCATGCTCCTCAGCACTTCTTGAGTATACCAACACATCATCGATGTAGACCATAACGAAATGATCTAGGAAGTCTTTGAACACACGGTTCATCATATCCATAAACATAGAGGGTGCATTTTTCAATCCAAATGACATCACGAGAAATTCAAAATGACCATATCGGGAACGGAAGGCAGTCTGAGGGATGTCTGACTCACGGATCCTCAACTGATGGTAACCTGAACGAAGATCGATCTTTGAAAACACCGAACTACCACGCAACTGATCAAACAAATCATTGATTCGTGGCAACGGATACCTATTCTTTATGGTTACCTTATTCAGCTCCCTATAGTCTATACACAACCTCATAGAACCATCCTTCTTTTTCACGATCAACACTGGAGCACCCCAGGGCGAAGAACTTGGACTAACAAAACCACACTGCAACAGTTCATCTAACTGGGTACGCATCTCTTCCAGCTCGCGCGGGGCCATATGGTACGATGCCTTAGCAATAGGACGAGTACCAGGCTCCAGATCAATAACAAATTCCACATCTCTCTTAGGCGGAAGACCAGGAAGACTAACCGGGAAAACATCGGGAAAATCACACAACTGGAACACCCTCGATACCCGGCAAACCGCTAACAGTTTCTAGCACAGAAGCAAGGTAAGCAAAACAACCGGAATCTAAGAGTTTCCGAGCATATACCGCAGAAATAATTGAGGAATCCTAGCGTGGAAAACCATACACACTCATGGGTTGACCGTTGTCCATCTTGAAGTCCAAACGCTTAGCCTTACATTGGATAACCGCATCATATCTGGACAACCAGTCCATGCCCATAATCACATCGAAATCTTCCAGGTCTAGCATTTTTAAATCCGCAAAAGCTAAGAAGTCACCTAGGAGGATAGGGCAATTCTGGATACCCTGGTCCGACACCACGGAGTCGCCAGAAGGAAATTTAACGCGAAACACATCGCCAATCTGATCGAGGATCAAGCGATGACGTTCAACAAAAGTCCTAGCCACGAACGAGTGGGTAGCACCAGAATCGAAAAGAACACATGCCCAACGGTTCTTTACCTTAAATTCTCCTATAACAATCAGATACATAACTAACCGAACAGAAAGTAACTAAGGATAAAGGATAAGAGTTTGATTAAGGCCTAACCTGAAATAACTTGGGTGGAACTCTGAGCTTCTCCTCTAGTCACCACATTCAACTTGTCGACTCCTCTATCTTGATGCTACGGCTGCGGCTGCGGCAAAGCTCGAAGTGGCACTGGCTGCAGAGGCTGCTGGAAATGCGGGCATCTAGTCTTCACGTGCCCCTTCTGTCCACACTGGAAACACACCTTATCCTTAGACCAACAATGAGCAACATCATGCCTATTACGCTTACAGAAGGTACATGTCAGATCTCCTTTGGGAGTTCTCTGTATTGCTGACACTAGCTGCTGCTTCTTAGCTCCCAACCTCTTGAAACATTTCTCGAACGGATGGCCCGGGCGACCACAGAAGATACAAACTTCACCACTTCTTTTCTTTGGAGCTGGGCTAGATACCTTGGGGGTTTACCCCTCTTCGACTTTCCTCTTGTCCTTTTTCGCAAACGCGCCTCTATTCTTGGCGTTGTCGATAGCCTCGACTTTCAGCGCTGCTTCTACCACTTCAGCATAACTTTCAGCTCTATAAGCGCTAGCCAATTGCTGAATATCGCTACGAAGTCCTCCGAGAAATCGCTTCACTCTTCCTGCCTCAGAAGCCACTAAATCTGGAGCAAATCTTCTCAACTTACTGAACTCGATCTCATACTCACTAACCGTGAGTTGTCTTTGCTTCAGGTGCAGAAAATTATTCATTAAACGGTCTTGCTCAACTGACGGCAGGAACTTATTTAACACCAAAGCCTTAAACGTCTCCCACGAACATCCGTCTACGAGGCTTTCCCTCTCCCTGATCCACCAGCTCTTAGCCAGATCCTTCAGCTGGTACGCGGCGACCATCACCTTTTGGTCTGCAGAGATTCCCGAGTATGAAAACACCTCCTCTATGGCAACAAGCCAATCATCCAAATCCATGAAATCAGCTCTTCCGTCAAACGTAGGAGGTACTAGTCGCTGGAAATGCGAAATGAAGTTCATCTCTGGTGGCAGCAAAACTGGAGGAACCAAAGGGATGGGAGGAACAGGTACAGTCTGAGCAACTACAGGGTCCTGCACCACAGGCTTCTGCCCAGCGGCGGCAGTCATCAACGTCTGGATCTGCGATTGCATCGCGACTAACTGCCTGGACAGAGCCTCATTACTTTGTCGCGGACTTTCGATCATGGCCTCACTCTGCGCACCCGAAGAATCACCCTCCGACTAGGGGGTCAATCTCGTCGTTACATGCCTTCGAGACATCTCTGCTAATACGCATAAACCTATAATTAAAATTTATCCTTACACTAGAACTACACTGCTTGGTTCAGAACATACATGTACAGATACTTGTCATTTCCACTACCTCTCTCTGGAACATTTTCATGATGATATGCTAAATTCGAGAACGATACTATATCGTCCCTCTTGACTCATGTGCAAAGGGCATGAATGCATGAATTTTTCTATTCATTTTGAAATCATGAATGTACGTGTGTCATCATATAAGTCTAACTTCGCATGTGTGCTTATGCAATGCTATGTAAGGTATGTTGTGCAATGCATTCTAATAAAGACCTTAAGGCATGTTATGAGCGGCGTAGACATGAAATATTATGAATCCCATACTACATAATATTGCATGTAACGAAAAAGAAAACGTGCTAATGGGCATCCATGTGATGATGGTTATGCATCCCATACTACATAACTTCCACATGTTGCCACCTATGGTGGATCCATATACAAACTCATAGTATGCATCCCATACTACATAATATGCCCCGTATACTTCTTATCATGCTATGAGTGTAGTGTTCATGCTTCGGCCAAGACGTACTTGATGAGCGAAACTATATCCGCACCGATAACGACAAGTGTACCGTATCGAATGTAGTATAGGTTATAAAACCAAGGTCGTATAAAAATCTGGGCGTGTTGATGTAGCACGTCCCTACGAGCCCACACGGAAGACGTCTAGGATAATCTCGTCACATTACACTCTCTCGATTCCGCACAATAACTAAACGCAGCTGCACAATTATTTTATTTATTTCTCGCGCTAACGTGCGGATAGCCAACCCGCTAGAGATCGTATCACGGCTATAGGCCAAGATCCGATCAAGCTAAAAGGACGAATATTTGCGTCCGTACGAGCATTGTTGTACCAAAGAAAAAGCCACCAAAACAAATCCCGATTCGCAAACGGTTGATCTTTCCCCAACAAGAAAATAACAAGGTTCGCCAATCCCTTCGATAGTATCCGGAAAATCAAACGAAAATTACAAATCTACCAAAGAAAACACCGAGAGAATTTTTACTTGCTTCGAGAAATCACGCTAAAATCGTCCACCACAAAAACGATCTAAGAAAGGAGATCTCTTGAGTAGAATTTCGTTACCCCTCTCGGAATCGTAGATCCGAGATATTGGATCCACTAGGAAATGATCGCTCTCCTTTTGGAACACGGAAGGGGCTCCAAATGATGAAGGAAACTCGTTCGTCTTCCTCGATTTTGCACCGGAGAGATTCACCAAACCGTAGGCTCTTGCACTAGATGTTTTCTCCTCCAAGAATGGTCGGCTAGAGGGGATTCGTTGATGAAGATTTCGTGGGGAGGATAGGTATGAGGAGGGAGAAGATGAATCGGAAAGAGAGATGGAGAGAGAGAGAGAGAGGGAGAAAGAGAGAGGGGGGACCGGAACTTGGAGAATACCCAAGGGGGGGCGGCGGCAAGATGAGAGGGAGAGGAGAGAAGGAGAGATTAGGTTTAGGCAAATTTTCAAGCAAATAATAATCTAGATTTTAATTCAAGTCTTAGCCTTATATAGGCCTTACAACACAAGTGCTAATAACACACCAAACATAGTGCTAAATGCACACCAATAGTTCAAAATAAAATAATAAAATGCAAGCCATAATTAACTTAAGTCATAACTTAGCCAACATGAAAATAATAATTAATTCTTGCGGCGTGGACGAAGATTGTATCCGTGGCCGCCACGGCGCCGCATGTCTTTGGCCGGTGAGTCGTCATCATCATCTTCCGTCGCAACTCCATAATCAACCAATGCGCCATGTCCGTCATCTTCGTCTTCAAGTTGGCCGTCATGGTGGCTGTCGCCATCAATCCTCCCCCGCTCGAAAGAACTCATCACCGATGAGTGGGCTGGAACATAACGGCGAAAGATATCCGCATCAAGTAGCTTCACCTCCGACGCGGAGAGCCAAGAATCGTCCGATGCAGGACGGCCATGCCATCGAATCAAGAACCTGTGAACATCACCGTCCGGAGTTGGAAACACAGCATCCTGCAAAATCCTGTCAGGCAAGAAAACGGTCCGGGAAAACCTCGGAAATGCGTTAGGCAAAGAAGAAAAAGAAGTTTCATCATCAACAGGTGGCTTACCTCCCGTAGAGTCCGTAGGAGAGGGCGATCCAGAAACAATCTCACTACCCACCCCATTAGAAGTTTTAGTGGAAATATTAAACGGAGAGACAGAAAGTTCAGGTGGTGGAGCGACATATAGCGTTAAATCCGAAACGTTACAAACAGGGGAGATTCCCCACTCAGCGGGTAACTGTAATAAATATGCGTTTTCGCCCAACTTCTTTAACACTCGAAAAGGACCGGCTCTCCTATTTGCTAATTTCTTTATAGTGCCCGAAGGCATCCGTTCAGGGGTTAGACGAACCATTACCAAATCACCAACACTCAAGTGGACCGCTCGCCTATTTTCGTTAGCATTCGATTGATAAATAGCATATTGTTTAGCTAGCGTCTCACTAATTTGCTTATGGAGATTGTGAACGTGCGAGGCACAATCCTGGGCAAAGTGACTAGTTTTAAAAGATGGGGGTAGCGGCACTAAATCAAGAGGCACGGGTGCCTTGTAACCATGTACAATCTCATTCGGAGACAAACCGGTGGACCTATTCCTTGAATTATTGTAAGCTATTTGAGTATGAGGAAGAATAAGGTCCCATGTACCTTTATGATCGCCTACTAAACAACGAAGTAATCCACCCAAACTTCGATTGACCACTTCCGTTTGCCCATCCGTTTGGGGATGATAGGCTGGCGAAAACATAAGTTTTGTACCCATAAGCTTCCAAAGCGTCTTCCAAAAGTAACTAGTGAATTTGACGTCCCTATCAGACACTATCGTTTTGGGAACGCCCCGATGCGCCACGACCTCTTTGAAATACAACTTTGCAACATGGGATGCATCGTTGGTATTGTGACTAGCGATAAAATATGCCATTTTAGAAAATCTATCGACGACGACAAGGATGGAATCGTGTCGCCGAAATGTCATGGGTAGGCCCAAAATAAAGTCCATACTAACGTCCTCCCAAGGAACTGACGGAATAGGAAGAGGTGTATAAAGACCCGCGTTGGTCTTGTTTCCTTTTGCTAATTGACACACACGGCAACTCCCAACGATCTTATTAACCATTGGCTTAAGCCCCGGCCAAAAGAATTTATCTTCCACTAGTGTTATCATTTTATCCCGGCCGAAATGTCCCCCTAGCCCTCCACTATGTAGCTCCCATACAATGAAATGGCGTAGTGAAGAGCGGGGAATACACAATTGCGTATGCCTAAATAAATAACCGTCACGAATGTAGTATGCCGAAATAGTAGAGGGAGCCTGTTCCTGAGCGGCTAAATAAATATCCTTAAAATCCGGGCATAGGACGTACTCGTCTTTAATGCATTCAAATCCTATTACCGTCACCTCCATTTGAAATAATAATAGAGTGACACGACTAAGGGCATCCGCCACTCGATTTAACGTACCCTTAAGGTGCTTAATAATGAATGTGTACTCCTGAAGATAGGAGACCCATTTGGCGTGCCGAGGGCTGATTTTATTTTGAGAGTTTACGAATTTTAGCGCTTCATGATCCGAGAGGATTACAAATTCTTTCGATATAAGGTAGTGTCGCCAATGTTGGAGACAACGTATTACGGCATAAAACTCACGATCATAATTGGAATAATTTAATTTTGGGCCCGCTAGTTTCTCGCTAAAGTACCCAACTGGATGTCCCTCTTGGCTTAACACTCCTCCAATTCCTATCCCTGAAGCGTCGCATGATAGTTCAAACACTTTATTAAAATCCGGCAACCGTAGTAGCGGGGCTTCGGACATCCGATCCTTAATCATTTGAAACGCGTTAGTGGCCGATTTGGTCCATTTAAAATCACCCTTCTTCATACATTCAGTTATTGGTGCCATGATACTACTAAAATTGCGAATGAATCTTCGATAAAACGTGGCCAATCCATGAAAACTCCTAACCTCCCTAATATTTTGTGGTTCCGGCCATTCCTTAATCACTTGGACCTTCTTAGGGTCAACATGTATACCCTCAGCACTCACTATGTTTCCTAAAAATTCCATGGAAGTCACACCGAACGCGCACTTCTTAAAATTAAAGAATAAGTTCTCTTGGCGCAATGTAGTAAGGATTGTTCGCAAATGAGTTTCATGATCGATCGACGAAATACTAAACACCAAAATATCATCGAAATAGACTACGACAAATTTTCCCATGTATGGCTTAAATACTTGAGTCATTAATCGTGAGAAAGTACTAGGTCCGTTGGTGAGTCCCTCTCCTAGCACTAACCACTCATAAAGCCCGTCCTTAGATTTAAAGGCCATTTTCCATTCGTCTCCCTCCCGAATCCTTATTTGGTGGTAACCACTCTTTAAATCCAATTTTGAGAACACGGTGGCACCGGATAACATATCCAATAGATCATCCAAACGGGGAATGGGAAACCTATACTTGACAGTTATTTTATTGATGGCCCGGTAGTCTACACACAACCTCCAAGACATATCTTTCTTCGGGACCAACAAGGCAGGGACGACACAAGGGCTTTTACTATGGCGGATAAATCCCTTTGCTAATAAATCGGAAATTAATATTTGTAGTTCATTATGTGCGGAGGGATTAAGTCGGTAATGGGGTTGATTAGGCAAGGATGAGCCCGGGACGAAATCAATTTCGTGTTGAATGTCCCTGATGGGTGGCAACTTGGAAGGAAAATCTACCGGATAGACGTCCTTATATTCTTCCAATAACATGCGCAGAGATAACGGTAGGTTCTCTAAAGACGGTGAATCTTCCTTAGCTTGTAGGCATACTAACGAATAAATGACGCCATCTAGAAAGGTCTCGCGTTCTAACTCCTTCCTACTTATAAAACTTATGGTTTTCCTTTCCGCAGGCACCACTGTGTCCTTGGAAGCAATCGATGGGTCCTTAGGTGGTGTGGGTTTCAAAACAATGGTCTTACCATTGAACTTGAACTCGTAAATGTTGGCTCTGCCAAAATGGGTCACGTCATAATCATAAAGCCATGGACGTCCTAGTAGAACGTGACATACATCCATAGGGATGACATCGCACCACACTTTATCGACATAGCTCTTCACCGTAAGCGGTACCAAGCATCGTTTAGAAACTGCGATAGACATTTTGTTTACCCAGGCTATCTTATACGGATGTGGATGGGGCTCTGTGACTAAGTGCATTCGAGTAATGGCATTCTCCGAAACGACGTTCATACTACTACCGCTATCGATTATTAGCTTACACCACTTGTCACCGTTCTTAAAATTTACCGAGAAGATATTTGTCCTATTGTAATCATCCGTCGCACGTGGTGTATTCAGAATACATCTCATAACCATCATAAAAGAGTCGTCATCAATATCACTCGGCTCGGCGTCAGACTCAGTACCGGCTTCATAGACGATCTCGGTGGGATCAGACGTGGATTCTAATAGTGCTAGTGGTTTACTCTTAGTGGGGCACTCGCTAGAGTAATGTCCTTGGATACCGCAAGAATAACACGTGGCGTTTGTCTTATTAATCCATCCTACCGGAACTCTCTCGCCCGTGGGATTCCTAGTGTTCCTAGATGTGATAACTACCGAATTCGAATCAGTCGATCGAAATCTTCCTTTGTCCCTCATGGAGGACGAAGGTGGGGCTCCTAAAAGGGATTTTCCCTTCTGGAATGCTCATCCCTTGGACTTGTAAGCGTTGTGCTTCTCTATGTCTAAAGCAGCATTGAATGTCGTGTTAAGGTCCGTATGACCATAACGCAAAAGCTTGCCTTGGATGTCTGGGTTAAGCCCCTTACGAAAGCGAGATAATGTAACTTCGGGCATTTCCCGTATGTCACACCGCACCATCATATCTTTCAGAATTCCCATATACTCCGATACCGATTTGCTACCCTGACGATGGGTGGCTAACTCGTCGAACATTTGAGTTCTGTGATACGCAGGGACATATTGGTCAGTCAAAAGTGCCTTCATGGCAGCCCACCCAATTGGGGGTGTCCCATTCACGGTACCTAAACGCCTCTCTTCGTTCAACCAGAATGTTTTGGCTCTACCCAAAAGCATCATCCGTGCAACTCGCACCTTCTCACCATCCGTCAGATTCTTCCACTCAAAATAACACTCGATCTCCATAGTCCAGTTTAAAAATACTTGGGGCTCACCCAGTCCATCGTATGATGGTGGATAAACGTGTTGATTACTCTTACTCAAGAAGATCTCTATTGTTCTATCAAATAAAACTTTGATTTGGTTGCAAAAAGAAAATGACCTTAACTTGAAAATTATAACTATTGAAGAGAAGGTGGACAAACTGTAGAGAAATGGATGAATAAAACAACACTAAATTTTATTAATTCAAAAGAGGAATTACAACTATTGAAAGAGAAATTACAAGTGCAAGAAAAAGTAAAACTAGATTACCCAAAACAGTAGAAATAATGCAGAAAATGGAGGCTTCGACTCCAAAAACAAGTGTCTTGATCATCTGGAGGAGCTGCCCTTTTATAGCTGAAAATTTGGTGTTACACGCCCTTGGTCACGCCCGTGACCAAGGGCGTGTAAGGGGCGCGATCGGCTGGGTACGGGAAGGGCGCCTTCTGGTTTCAATGCAGGCATTTCGGACGCGTCACGCCCTAGGTCACGCCCATGACCTGGGGCGTGTAATCTTTAAAACTTGCTGCTGTCGGGAAGATTCGGCGGGAACTTGGCGCGGAAAGAGTCACGCCCGTGACATGATGTCACGCCCCCAGGTCACGCCCGTGACCTGGGGCGTGTAATTTTAAATGACGTGGCTGGCGTGCTCTGGATGCTGTGGCGAGTCGCGGCCGTGACACTGGGTCACGCCCTTGGTCACGCCCGTGACCTAGGGCGTGTACTTGGCGAAATCTTCACGGAGCGTCCTCGGAGTGGCAGAAGCAGGTCTGGAATACTTCGTAGGTTACACGCCCATGGTCACGCCCGTGACCTGGGGCGTGTAATTTAACTTTTTGCTCGAAACAGCCCAGAAAACCTGAAAACACAAAATAAACTTAAGTTAGCTTATGAAATAAACAATGGAAGGATTTATATGATAAAAATCCTATAAATAACATGATTTTATATTAAAAACATAATAAACCTAAACTAAAAGATGAGTAAATAAATTACTCATCAAATACCCCCATACTTACTCATTGCTCGTCCCGAGCAAACCATTCTTCATAAGGGTAAAAAAAATTAATGCAAGACAGAATAATGAAAACTAGAGAGTAAAATGCAAAGTTCTATGCTGACATGCGTAAATGTTTTAGTAAAAAGACGTTCTTGGCATAAATACTAATTTATGAAATATTCAAACTGCGTTATAATTGTTTATTTTCACTTTTTAGATGAGTCAACGGTCAATCAAAAAGTCATGTAAAAGGAGAAAATAGCGTGATTGCTGAGATTTAAATTACTAGACTTGAACGCTCAGGGTGGCCTCCAAAGAAATCCATCAATGTCGACGGCCATAGGCTTGCCCGTTTGCACTTTCTCCACTACACTTCGAGCTAAATCGACTCTATGGATCTTTAGGACTTAAATAGGGTATATTTTAAGGCTTGGGTTTAAGGGTGAGGTGAACAATGATAAACATGAAGGCGCATTTCACTTAAACAAAAAATTTTGAGCTAAAAGAAAATGATGACTACCACAAAATAATGAAGCTTTACCCTCATACTCATATTTTTTCTAAGGGGAAACACTCTCACACTCTTTTATTTAAATCACGAATCTTCATAATTGGGATCATTCCAAGTATGCATGTGCATACCTAGGCCGCATATCATTATGAGATTATTGCTTTTTGAGATTTAAACATTTCTTTTGAATTGATACCCATAATTTTTTTTTCTTTCATAGAATTGTACCCTTTTTTTTTTCATTTTCATTTTAGCTCAAAATTTAAAAGTGTTCATTTGGGTTTTGGGCTTTTTAGCTTTGGTGCCGAAATGATGAAGGTGGATCAAGTAAAGGTGTAAGGCTCAAATTTGTGTGAACAATGGTGGTAAAATTAGGTTGGGTGCAACGGCTCAAACTATCCAAAGAAAGGCCTAAATCATTTCCGTAAAGTTAATTTGTCTAAAGTGCACATTTTTCGAAAATAGCTTGGGGCAAGTTCTAGACATCGAGAAAAGACACCCTTTTGTTCAATTCGAGTAATAGCTTTCTAACAATCTTCTACACACTCACCTAAATTACTTTTGGATAAGACTGGATTCGAATTAAAAGTAAAATAAATTATTACTACGCAATTTAATAAAACATAATTTTAGATTTATGCCAAGAAATTAATTTTACCCAAACCCTACTCACATGCAAGCATATGACTAGGAGCACTACATGAGTCAATAATTTTACTCAAAAGTTTCAAAAACTATTCTAGCACAAAATTATTTTTAGTCCATATGAAAAACAGTCTACTTAGAACTTATAATTTAGCAAGTGGGAGTTTTGATGAATAAAAAGAACATTTCCTAATAGATTTTTTTTTTTAGTTCTTGGACTTCCCAAGGTCAACCCGGTGAAGGGCTCGCAAGGTACTAGAGGCTATGATGGGAATTCAAGCCCAAAGCGTCCTTTCCAAGAAATTTAATTTCAATTTTTTTTCAAGTAAAACTACAAAGAAAGCTATGCTACACCCCCATACTTAAAATTAAACATTGTCCCCAATGTTTAAAATTAAGTAAGAAGATAAAAGCAGTAATTAAACTTTTTTTTTCTTAGAAAATGAAATAAAGAAAACAACAAAAAGAAAGAAAAATAAATAAGTGGCTAAAGGGTGAAGAGGGCTTCCTTGATCGGTAGACGAGGTTGCCGGACAGAAAATGAAACCTGCAAAATTAAGTTAAACAAAACAAACAAAAGAAAATGTTGGGTTGCCTCCCAAAATCGCTTTGTTTACCGTCGCGTAGCTTGACTAAGTGGCGTTCTACAAGTTTGTGAGGTTAAGCTTTTCAATTTTGCCGGGCGCTGGGTCGCCAGAATGATATAATTTCAATCGATGTTCGTTAACATTCAAAAGGCCTTGATCCGGGTGCTCTATTAGCACGGTCCCATATGGCCAAACCTCTTTTACAACAAAAGGGCCGGACCATCGGGATTTTAATTTTTCCGGAAAAAGTTTTAATCTAGAATTATATAAAAGGACTAAGTCTCCCGGTGAAAAAGATTTTGGAAATTTTATTTTTTTGTCATGGTAAAACTTGGTGTGCTCCTTGTAAAATTTATTATTTTCATAGGCGTTTGCACGTCATTCGTCTAATTCATTAATTTGAAATTTTCATTGATCGGAGGCTAAGTTCAAATCTAAGTTTAAAAATTTTAGCGCCCAGAATGCACAATGTTCTAATTCTACCGGTAAATGGCACGCTTTTCCATAGACTAATCCGTACGGTGTACATCCGATGGCGGTTTTGTACGCTGTCTGATAGGCCCATAGTGCGTCGTCTAATTTTAGCGACCAGTCCTTCCTATTAACGGAGACAGTTTTTTCTAAAATTCTTTTTAGTTCGCGATTCACCACCTCCACTTGGCCATTTGCTTATGGGTGATAGGCGGTAGATAGCTTGTGGGTAACTCCATACTTTGCTAAAATTTTAGCAAGTTGGTTGTTACAGAAATGTGTGCCCCGATCACTAATTAGTGCTCGGGGTGTGCTAAATTGCGAAAATAATTTTTTTAAAAAATTTACGACGACTCTCGCGTCGTTAGTGGGGAAAGCTTGTGCTTCCGCCCACCTTGACACGTTATCGACCGCAACAAGAATATATTTATTATTTAAAGAAGAGGATAAAGGACCTACGAAATCTATTCCCCAAAGATCAAAAATCTCACATTCTATAAAAATATTTTGGGGCATTTCGTCTCGGCTAGAAATGTTACCTGACCGTTGGCACCGATCACAATTACTCACAAAATTATGAGCATCTTTGAATAAGGTGGGCCAATAGAAGCCCGCCTCTAGCGTTTTTCTTGCGGTCCGGTTTGCTTGGTAGTGTCCACCGGCTGGTCCTTCGTGGCAGTGCCGCAATATTTGGACGCCTTCCTTGCCCGAAATACACCTTCTTACCACTTTGTCCGCGCAGACACGAAATAAAAAGGGGTCTTCCCAAAAATAATTTTTCAAATCTGAAAAGAATTTCTTCTTTTGCTGACTTGAAAAATCTTTTGGTAGGACCCGGCCCACTAAATAGTTGGCCAAATCCGCGTACCAAGGGGTGGAATAAGTCGTTACCTTTTCGATGGCGAGGAGGCGCTCTTCAGGGAATTTATCATCTATGTCGGCCTCCACTAGTGCTCCTGCTGTCGGGTTCTCCAGTCTTGAGTGGTGGTCGGCTGCCAAATTCTCCGCTCCTTTCTTGTCTCGGATCTCCAAATTGAATTCTTGCAAGAGTAGGATCCATCTCAATAGTCGGGGCTTGGCATCCCCTTTATCTAGCAAGTACCGGAGTGCGGAGTGATCTATAAAAACAATAATTTTTGATAGCGTTATGTACAAACGATATTTATCAAAAGCAAAAACGATCGCTATAAGTTCTTTTTCCGTCGTAGTATAATTAGCTTGGGCGGATGTAAGCGTTTTGCTTGCGTAATAAATTGGGTGAAAGTATTTATTCATCCTTTGGCCCAAGACCGCACCTACGGCAAAATCGCTTGCATCGCACATGATTTCGAACGGAAGAGACCAATCTGGTGAAATTAAAATATGCGATTTGATAAGTTCATTTTTTTTTATGAACGCCTTAGAACATTCTTCATCAAAGATAAACGTGGTTTCTTTTTCTAAAAGATGCGTTAACGGTTTTGTAATTTTTGAAAAATATTTAATAAACCGTCTATAGAAACCCGCATGTCCTAAAAAACTCCTAATAGATTTAATATTAGTAGGCGGAGGGAGTTTTTCTATAACTTCGATCTTGGCCCTATCGACCTCGATCCCTTTACTAGAAATCTTATGTCCGAGGACTAATCCCTCACGGACCATAAAATGACACTTCTCCCAGTTGAGTGCCAGATTCGTGTCTTCGCAGCGTTGAAGAACACGATCAAGATTTTTTAGACAATTTTTAAAGGAATCGCCATAAACTGAAAAATCGTCCATGAAAACTTCCATGACGTCCTCAACTAATTCATTAAAAATTGCCAGCATACATCTTTGAAATGTAGCTGGCGCGTTGCAAAGCCCAAAATGCATTCTTCGATATGCGAAGGTGCCGAATGGACAAGTGAAGGTGGTTTTCTCTTGGTCTTCGGGCGCAATTGGGATTTGGAAATATCCCGAAAGACCATTAAGAAAACAATAGTGCGAGTGACCGGATAAACGTTCTAAAATTTGTTCAATGAAGGGCAACAGAAAATGATCCTTGCGGGTAGCATCATTTAATTTCCTATAATCGATGCATACCCGCCAACCCGTAACAGTATGGGTTGGGATTAACTCGTTATTTTCGTTTTCTACTACTGTGATTCCGCCCTTCTTAGGCACGACTTGCACCGGGCTAACCCAAGTGCTATTAGAAATTGGATAAATAATCCCCGCGTCTAATAATTTTATAATTTCGACCTTAACGACATCCTTCATATTAGGATTTAAGCGTCGTTGAGGCTGAATAGTGGCGCGAGAATAATTTTCAAGATTTATTTTATGCGTGCAGAATGAGGGATTTATACCTTTTATATCAGAAATTTGCCACGCAATAGCGTGACGGTGGTTATTTAAAATTTTAAGTAATTCGGAAATTTCCGAATCATTAAGCGCAGAAGAAATAATTATGGGTAATTTTGAATTTCCTTCTAAAAAAACATATTTTAGATGATCCGGTAATTGTTTTAGTTCTAAACTCGGTGGCTCCTCGTAAGATGTTTTTATTTTAGAAATATTTGATTTTACTTCTTCAAATTTAGGTGGCCGAGTTATTTCTTCTAAACAAAATAAATTTGCAATTTCCGGATTTTCAAATTTAGGCGAAATTATTTCAGAAAACGATGTTATTTCTTCTTCAAAATTTGTCTCTAAGATAAAGCAAGAGTCGTCGTTCGGAAGCGCATTTCTCATTGATTGATTTATATTAAAAGTAACTTCGTCCTCCCCAACTTGTAGGAGTAGGTTTCCGTTACTTACGTCAATTATAGCCCGAGCGGTGACTAGGAAGGGCCGGCCGAGTATGAGTGGTACTTCGGCGTCCTCTTCGATATCGAGGATGACAAAGTCTACCGAGATGATAAACTTGTCAACCTTCACAAGCACATCTTCTATGGTCCCGATTGGATACTTTACGGACCGATCCGCTAGTTGGATGCTTATATTGGTTGGGCTTGGGGTGCCCAAACCAAGCTTCTTAAATAAAGAGATCGGCATAAGATTTATGCTCACCCCTAGATCGGCCAAGGCGTGTTTAATTAAATAATTGCCGAACAAACACGGGATGGAAAACCGCCCTGGATCATTTAATTTTTCCGGCAATTTATTTAGAACTACCGCCGAACATTCTGCGTTAAGAGAAACACGCGAAATATCTTTAAGCTTCTTTTTATTTGATAATAAATCCTTGAGATATTTTGCGTATTTAGGCATTTGAGAGAGCGCCTCGCAAAATGGTACATTGATTTGAATTTGTTTTAAAATATTTATAAATTTTTTATACTGCTCCTCGATGCGCTCATTTTGAAATTTAGAAGGATACAGAATTGAAGGCGTTTGAATAATGCGCGGAGCTAAATCGGAAGAATTTAAAAGCGGGGGTGGAGTTGAAACGTTTACCTCAGGCTCGGCCAAATTTGAACTTTTTACCTCCTTTCCGCTGCGGAGGGTAATTGCGTTGGCGCTCTTCCTTGGATTGGGCTCAGTATTGCCCGGCAGAGCTCCATGCTGGCGTTCGGAGAACATCTTGGCGAGCTGTCCAATTTGATTTTCTAAGCTTTTTATAGATCCGGAAAGGTTCCGGATATTGGAATCAGTAGAGGCGGCATATTTGGTGAAGACCTCTTCAAGTGAAGAGGCCTTTGGTGGTTGTGGTCGAGCGAATCCAGGAGAATTTGTTAGTGGTGGGAGTTGAGCATTATTGGGGTTGCTCCAAGAAAAATTAGGATGATTCCTTAAACCCGGATTATAACTATTGTTAAACGGAAGATTATTATTCGGGTTATAAGGAGGGCGATAAGAGTTCCCCATATAATCAACTTGCTCGTGAATGAAATTATTGTTCAAATTATTGAACTTATTATAATTATTGGCCCCATTTGTGGCGGAGGGAGCAGTCATCTCCGTCACATAATGTTTTGTGAGCATTTCTACTTGTTGCGCTAAGTTAGGGATGACCTCGACTTCAAAAAGTCCGGTCGGCTTATTAGGACGCGACCGTGGCGCATTCCACTGATAGGCATTCATGGTCATCTCCTCAAAAAACTCTTGAGCAGCTTCGGGGGTTTTATTATTAAGGGTCCCCCCCGCTGCCGCATCAATCATTTGCCTCGTTTGGAGATTCAAAGCATTGTAGAAAGTCTGAACTTGTTGCCATACGGGAAGTGCATGGTGAGGACATCTCCGCAAAAGTTCCTTAAAGCGCTCCCATGTGTCGTAGAGAGACTCCGATTCGATTTGCATGAACGAGAGAATGTCCGTACGTAATTTAGCGGATTTTGCCGGTGGAAAATATTTTGTTAAAAATTTCTCCACCATTTCGGCCCATGTAGTGATTGAGCCACTAGGAAGAGTGGCCAACCACTGCTTGGCCTTATTCTGCAAAGAAAAAGGAAATAAACGCAAACGAATGGCGTCATCGGTGACGCCATTAATTTTAAATGTATTGCAAATTTCCAAAAAAATTAAACAAATGCAGATTAGGATCTTCATCCGGTAACCCGTCAAAAATGACGGATTGCTGGACATACTGAATGATACTCGTTTTAATTTCAAAATTATTATTCGCCACAGTCGGGCGAATAATGATGGATTGTGTACCCTCCCAACTTGGTCTCACATAATAGGACATGGTCCGTAGCGGAGCCTCATTATGGATGGGATCAGCCATTATTTCCTCGTTTGTTTCTCCGACCGATTCTTCGCGAATTATAGGAAGATCACTAAATCGGAGACGCCGCCGCAAGGTGCGCTCGATTTCCGGATCAAAACCAAATTCAAAATTAGCTGACGAGTTGTGTCGGGTCATAAACCAAGAAGAAAAAAAGAGAAAGAGGTGAGAGAGAAAAACAAAGTAAAATTTTAGAAAAAAATATTTATTACTTTTTTTTAGGTGAATTAAGATTAGTCCTGGACTTCCCAAGATCTGCCCGGTGAAGGGTTTTCAAGGTACTAGAGGCTATGATGGGAATTCAAGCCCAAAGCGTCCTTTCTAGGAATTTAGTTACACCTTGAATGAATAAAAAAAAATAAGAGAAGGAAGGAAGCGATAAAGCCAATAGATATTCTCTTTCGAAATTTCAACTCAGATCCCCGGCAACGGCACCAAAAACTTGATGAGCGAAACTATATCCGCAAACGATAACGGCAAGTGCACCGTATCGAATGTAGTATAGGTTATAAAACCAAGGTCGTATAAAAATCTGGGCGTGTTGATTACTCTTACTCAAGAAGATCTCTATTGTTCTATCAAATAAAACTTTGATTTGGTTGCAAAAAGAAAAGTAACTTATCTTGAAAATTATAACTATTGAAGAGAAGGTGGACAAACTTTAGAGAAATGGATGAATAAAACAACACTAAATTTTATTAATTCAAAAGAGGAATTACAACTATTGAAAGGGAAATTACAAGTGCAAGAAAAGTAAAACTAGATTACCCAAAACAGTAGAAATAATGCAGAAAATGGAGGCTTCGACTCCAAAAACAAGTGTGTTGATCATCTGGAGGAGCTGCCCTTTTATAGCTGAAAATTTGGTGTTACACGCCCTTGGTCACGGCCGTGACCAAGGGCGTGTAAGGGGCGTGATCGGCTGGGTGCGGGAAGGGCGCCTTCTGGTTTCAATGCAGGCGTTTCGGACGCGTCACGCCCTAGGTCACGCCCGTGACCTGGGGCGTGTAATCTGTAAAACTTGCTGCTGGCGGGAAGCTTCGGCGGGAACTTGGCGCGGAAAGAGTCACGCCCGTGACAGGATGTCACGCCCCCAGGTCACGCCCGTGACCTGGGGCGTGTAATTTTAAATGATGTGGCTGGCGTGCTCTGGATGCTGTGGCGAGTCGCGGCCATGACACTGGGTCACGCCCTTGGTCACGCACGTGACCTGGGGCGTGTACTTGGCGAAATCTTCACGGAGCGCCCCCGGAGTGGCAGAAGCAGGTCTGGAATACTTCGTAGGTTACACGCCCATGGTCACGCCCGTGACCTGGGGTGTGTAATTTAACTTTTTGCTCGAAACATAACAGAAAACCTGAAAACAAAAAATAAACTTAAGTTAGCTTATGAAATAAACAATGGAAGGATTTATATGATAAAATTCCTATAAATAACATGATTTTATATTAAAAACATAATAAACCTAAACTAAAAGATGAGTAAATAAATTACTCGTCAGTACTGATGACACATCGGTGTGTGTATGCAATGGAACCAAAACAACTACTCTATATCATAATTTGTTGCTCGACCGACTTGTCGAACAACCTAGCTCTGATACCAACTGTCACAACCAGCATTTTCTCAGAATTTAGGAATATCAGAGTAAGAGAAAATACACTTCATGATGCCACGTCATGCAGGAGACAACTACAGACGTTCAGGTGGGGACCTAATGCTTAATTAATCAAAAAAGGAATATATGATAGATCATCATTTGAAATCATTTATCAGGGTTTGAGGTATGAACTGTGTCTCTCAGTTCGTGGATCAACTAGTCCACCGAGAAAGTATATATAATCGCAGCGAAAAGTGCTTGATTCAGTTCACTTAAAGTCCTAAATGTATGTAATGACAGGACATAAAGTAAATGATATGCACATAACTAGGCGTATTGTAAGTATATAAAATACTTTTAGGCGACTTTAAAGATAAGGGTTTTAGTTAAAAAGAATGCAATGAGGATGAAGGAAAAGCCATTTGATAACTATAGTGCACCTAAAATAAATCATTTCCAGAGAGTAAGATACACAAGATCTAAAAAGTAGTGGAATCCAACTGGCAAATAAACTATATAGCATAAACAGGGCACAATGGGCGTCAACAACATGACACTAACCCATTGGCACCAACTAGTATGTCTGATCACAAGAATAAAACTAAAGGCAGCTACCTCGCAGAAGCCGGGTGAACCACTATGAAAGTGCACAGTTAACCTCACTAGATTTCTCTAGAGGGGGGGTGAATAGAGATTTGAAATATTTTGTGCAAAGTTAATATATATATATATGTATGATCACTGATTAGAGCTTCCCACACACACCAACAAGAATTAAAACAATAAAGCAAATGTAAGAAAGAAAATCCACAGCACAACACAAGAAAATATAGTGGTTCCCTAAACTTTGGGTAGTCCACTCTTCTACCCCCTTGGTAGGAATTCACTAACTTGCACTGAGTCTTTTGATAAGGAGACTCTTAGAACCACCCTGAGTCTTTTGATAAGGAGACTCTTAGAACCACCCTGAGTCTTTTGATAAGGAGACTCTTAGAACCAATACACTGAATTTTTTGAAGAGAGATTCTAAAAACTCTTTTACAATAGTGAATAAGAATGAAAAAGAAAGAATGGAATAAAGCCAATAATGAATCTTCTTCCTAGCAAGAAGATTTGAAGCACAAGTTAAGAATTGAATCTTTCTTCTATAGAGAGAAGAAGATTTGTAGCCTTTCTCTCTTTTAGTGAGAGCAATCAGATTTTGCAGCAGTGATCAGTGAGCAGAAGCAGAAGTGGAAATGGATGGAAGTTGCTGCAGAGCTTTTTCTCAATGTCTCTCTTTTCTTTTGGGAGCTTTTCCTCTATATCATAAATGTGTGGTGGATCACTCTTCTGCTGTTTCCTGTCGACTTGCTCTTTATTTTATAGCTCTGTGTAATAAGATAGTACTATAGGAGAGGAATCAATTAGCAGCCAGAGATTTAGGTAGAGAGAAATATTTCCATAGCAGATTTAATCATAAATGGAAAATGTTAATTTAGATTTCAAATAATATCCAAAACAGATTTCATCAATTTAGCCAAGAGTCAAATAGAAGGAAAGAATGATTCAGAACGGCTATAAAATATTAACATCATTCTATATAAATCAGATCTTCAGAAAAGAAGGAAAGAGATCTGGCGCAGATTTAAATCTGTCAAACAAATCGACGTGCGTCGATTACTATTCGACGTAAGCGTCGAATTTATCTTAGCCCAACGTCGAGAGAGATATAAGGAATGTGCGTCGACAAAGGTGCGTCGACTTCTTTGTATGCGTCGACTAGAAATCAGAGTAGCGTCGACAGGACCTACGTCGAAATCTTCCTAAAGTTACTTCGACATATCCTGAAGAAGACGTCGACTCTATTTCGACGTAGCGTCGAATACCATTCGACGCATATTTACTTTGTCTTTGTTATTCATTCATAAAACTCTTTCTTTAACTCATTTCTAGGGGTTAAGAGAAATCATTTTCCCAACAATCTCCCCCTATTTGTCTTAACCCTTTTAAGGAGAAATTGTCTTATCATAAAATCAACTCATATCAAAATAATTTGCATAAATGAGAAATATATTGATTGGAAAAGAAAGTTAATAAAGAGAGCTTATGACAAGTATTTGTCTTAAACTAGAAACTTCTTTTTGTACATGAAGTTGACAAAGGCAGAATAAAGTTTCCTAGACAAATCATTAATAGCATCAAAAATGTATCCCCTGGCTCTATCAGGTCTTTCTTGGACATTCCTGATGATGGTATGCAATTTTGCCAAGAGCTTATCACCCTCAGGGATGGTGTCATTTAAGGAGTAGCCCTTGCTGATAATGATTGCTGCCTTTTCATCAATCATTTCAATAGTAATATTGTGAGATTCTTTTTGAGCAGGTTTGGGCTCAGGAGGTCCTTTGTTGTCAACCTTTGGCCTATAGGGTTTCTTCTTTTCAGGTTCTTGTTTCTCAGGGACTTCATGCATTTTTCCTTTTCCTTTCCATGGAGAGTTGAGCCATTTGTCTAGCCTTGGAGGTTTTGATGGCTTTTTGTAGGGTATGTATGTATCTTCTGTACATCCTATACCTTTCTTGTTCATTTGACCTTTATTCAGAGTAATCCCTGCTTGAGGATTCTTCTTTTGATAGGCTTCAACATCAAACAATTTATTTGGAATTTTGATAGAAGATTCAGCAAGGATTTGTTCCTTAGTCATTCCTTTGTTGATCTTTTCCATCCAAGCCCTCCTTTTATCTTCCACTTCTTTCCTAGCTGCTTCATATTCATATGCTTCTCTTTCTCTTATCTCTTCATGTCTCTTTTCCATGTCAGGATCATGATAGTCCTTTATAGGATTAGAAGGAATGGGTACCTTCTCAAATCTTTTTATTTCTTCAATAGCCTTTCTATATTTCTTTTCTTTTGCATACTCCTTCCTTTCTTCTTTAGAGAAATTTTGCCAGTGAGGAGTGACTTCCCTTTTTCTTTTTATCTGTCCTCCTGCACTCTGCCTAGGAGTTATTTGTTTAGAGAGTCTTGCTGCTTGAGGAGGTAGAGGTAGCAAAGGAGGTAGAGAAGAAGGTAAGGGAGGAAGAGGAGGAGATTTCTTTTTGGGTGGAGAAGGAGTTATTTCAAGAAGAGTTCTTAGATGATCTGTATCTGGTAGGTTGATTTCTGTAGATGAATGAATGTCTCCTCCAGACTCTTTTGTAGGGATATCCTCAAGCAAAGGAGTCTTAAGCTTGATATAACTGGCCGAGAAACCAGGAGAATGATGCTGAAGTTCTTCCTCGCATAAGGGTGTGTCAATCCATATTTGCCCATTCCAATCATCAGAGATGGCTGCTTCTTCCTCCCCCTGGATTACTGGCAGATTCTCTACAGGAATCTCCCCCTGGATACTAGGAATATCAATTCTGAATGCTGAATCCACAGCATGCTCCCCTTCAGTGTTGTAAGAGGAAGATTCACCAAAGTGTTTGTTAAAGGTGTAGTCAGAATGATTTGAGAGGACTGGAACCTGGTGAGAGGGGTTTCTGGAGCAACTCTCCCCCTGGTTTATATCCTGTATGAAGGATGTAAACCTTTGTGGCGACAGAGGAACTTCTCGAAGAAGGATATGCAGCTCAGGAAGAGATGCAGATAGAGTGGCCAGCTTTGCTTCACAGTGGACGATCATATTGGCACATTCATCAGAGAAGCTTTGTAGACGAGTCTGAAAGTCTTTAAGGAGATTTTTCAGAGCAGCATGTATTGCTTGGATGTGGTCGGCTTGAACAGGGGTAGGTGCCATTGTAGAGAGAGAGAGAGGTAGACGAAGAAGTTTTTGGCGGGTTCAGAGATGTATTCGTTATGAAATACGAGGTGCTATTTAAAGTAGATGAAGCGTCGAGAAAGGAAACATAAATCGAGGAATTCAATAGGCAGAAAAAGGAAGTAGGGATTTGATTCTAAATGTAACCTGAAATCGATGTTGCGTCGATTTAGATGTCAGCGTAAGCATAGATATGGATTTGATATCTTCAAGCTTTGTTGAGATATGCGTCGATGAAAATTCGACGGTACGTCGATGGATAGTCGACGTATCAGTAACTGAAGGAGGTCAGTATTAGCGTCGAGATCAACTCGACGGTGCGTCGACTTTGATTCGACGCATCTCCAGTAAGTTTTTCTTAGAAGCTCTGATTTGTTTAGATTTTCTCAGCAATCATGCTTTACATACTTCCATCAAGCATTCCTAGGGTGTTGAGGAAGAAATTATGCTTGGTTTCATCCAAAGGTTTTGTAAAGATATCTGCTCTTTGACTGTCTGTAGGTATATATTCTAAGGTTATCTTACCTTTTTCTACATTGTCTCTAAGAAAGTGATGTCTAATTTCTATATGTTTGGTTCTGCTATGAAGAACTGGGTTAGATGCTATGGATATAGCACTGGAGCTATCACAGTAAATTTTAGAGTTATTGACTTCTAGTTTGTAATCAAGGAGCTGATTTTGCATCCACAGGATCTGTGAACAACAGCTCCCAGCAGCTATATATTCAGCTTCAGCTGTTGAGGTGGAGACTGAGGTTTGTTTCTTACTAAACCATGAGATTAACCTGTCACCTAGGAATTGGCAAGTGCCAGAGGTGCTTTTTCTATCAACCCTACAGCCTGCATAGTCTGCATCTGAGAAACCTGTTAGCTCAAAGTTGGTTTCTGCTGAATACCATAGCCCTAGTTCAGGAGTTCCCTTAAGGTATCTAAGAATCCTTTTAACAGAGGTGAGATGGGATTCTTTTGGATCAACTTGGAATCTAGCACATATACAAGTGGCAAACATTATATCAGGTCTACTGGCTGTTAGATATAGAAGGGATCCTATGATTGCCCTATAAGTCTTTTGATCCACTGATTTTCCTTTATCATCTTTTTCTATAATGGCATTGGTTGCCATGGGTGTTTTCATGGTGGAGGCTGACTCCATACTAAATTTTTTGATTAGTTCTTTAGTATATTTTGATTGTGAGATAAAGATTCCTTCACTACTTTGTTTCACTTGAAGTCCTAGGAAGTAGGAGAGTTCACCCATGCTACTCATTTCAAATTTTGATTGCATTAGATCAGCAAATCTTTTACAAAGTTTAGGATGAGTGGAGCTAAATATGATGTCATCTACATATATTTGAACAAGAAGGAGTTGGTTTTTATGAGTTCTAGTGAAGAGTGTTTTGTCTACTTTTCCTCTTTCAAAAGAGTTTTCTAAAAGAAAGTTAGAGAGAGTGTCATACCAAGCTCTGGGAGCTTGCTTAAGACCATATAGTGCTTTGTTAAGCTTATAAACAAAAGTAGGAGAAGAAGGATTGACAAAACCTGGTGGCTGCTCTACATATACCTTTTCTTGAAGGTCACCATTCAGAAAAGCACTCTTGACATCCATCTGATATACCTTCATCTTCATAAAAGCTGCATAGGCAAGGAAGAGCCTAATTGCTTCCAATCTGGCTACTGGAGCAAAGGTTTGATTGTAGTCTATTCCTTCTTCTTGTCTGTATCCTTGTGCCACAAGTCTTGCCTTGTTCCTGACAATTATTCCAGTGGAATCTAGCTTGTTTCTATATACCCATTTTGTGCCAATCACTGGGTAGTTACTGGGTCTTTCTACTAACTTCCATACTTTATTTCTCTCAAATTGTCCTAGCTCTTCTTGCATGGCCAAAATCCAATGAGGATCACAGTTTGCTTCTTCAAACTTCTTTGGTTCAACTTGTGATAAGAAGCATTGAAGCATTACTCCATTTGAAACTTGATGCCTTGTTTTTACTCCAGTATTGAGGTTTCCAATTACTTGAGATTTTGGGTGATCTCTCAAATTGATCCCTGTTCTCCTGGGATCTGCTAGTTGTTCTTCTTCTTCATTCTCAATGTGATCATTATCAAACTGTTCTTCCTGGACCAAGTTTTCTTGTGGAGATTGGTTTTGAAAGCTTCTCTCTGAACTTTCTTCATGTTCTTGTTCAGATTCCTCACTTGGTTCCTTTAGCTGGTATTCTCTTTCATTTTCTTTGTTCTCTAGAGCTAGTTGCTCAAGCTGGATTTCTATGCTTTTGCTTTCCTGTGAAAAAGAGTTGGTGGGAGTATCCTCCCCCTTAATCAACATGTTAGTTTCATCAAACACAATGTGCATAGATTCTTCAATTTTCAGAGTTCTCCTGTTATAGCACCTATAAGCTTTACTGGATGATGAATATCCCACAAATATTCCATCATCAGACTTTTTGTCAAACTTTGCAAGATGATCTTTTCCATTATTTAGAATAAAGCAAGCACACCCAAAAATTTTAAAGTATTTGACAATAGGTGTTTTTCCCTTCAGGAGTTCATAAGGAGTTTTTAACTTAGTTTTATGAATGAGGCTTCTATTTAGAACATAATTTGCAGTATTGACTGCTTCAGCCCAAAAGGTTTTTGTTAATCCTGACTCTGCAAGCAAGGTCCTTCCTGATTCTATTAAAGTTCTATTCTTCCTCTCAGCAACTCCATTTTGTTGAGGAGTTCTAGGTGCTGAGAAATTTTGTTTGATTCCTATTTCATTACAAAAATTACTCATAGCCTGATTTTCAAATTCAGTTCCATGGTCACTTCTTATTATGGATACCTGACTGTTGAATTCAGATTGAATTTGTTTTATGAATTTTGAGAGAGTCTGATGGGTTTCAGACTTGGCCTTTAGAAAGAATACCCAACTATATCTAGAGTAGTCATCTACAATAACTAGGGTATAGGATTTTCCTCCCAAGCTTTGAGTGGATATGGGACCAAAGAGGTCCATGTGGAGCAAGTGAAGGATCCTTGGAGAGTCATCCTTACCAATTGGTTTGAAGGATGATTTGGTTTGTTTTCCTAGTTGGCAAGGTCTGCATGGAGAATCCTTAGAGTATCTACCCTTTGGTAAGCCTCTCACTAGGTTATTTTTTGCTAGTTTACTAATTGTTTTGTAGTTTAGATGACCTAGTCTCCTATGCCATAATTCACTTTTATCAATAATATTATTGAATAAACATATTTCTGTGGGAGAGGAACTGAAGTCTACTACATATACTTTACCTTTTCTAATTCCTTTAAGTACTGTGGCACCAGTTTTGATATCAATAATATGGCAGAGTAGTATGGTGAATTTTACCTCATACTTACCATTATCACATATCTGACTTATACTTATCAGATTATGTTTTAGTCCTTTGACTACTGCCACATTCTTGAAGGTGACCTTCCCTTCAATGAAGTCTCCAAATCCCTTGGTTTGGCCACAGCTAGAGTCTCCAAAGGTTACTGATGGTCCAAGTCTGTCCTCAAAGTTGTTTAGCAGGTTTTTGCATCCTGTCATGTGCATGGAGCATCCACTGTCCAAGTACCACACAAGCCTGGAGATGTGGTACATCATAGATGTATCTTCAAGCTTCTCAGTGGCCATCAGACATGTTTCTTCTTGCTTGACATCTTCTTGATCAATATCTGATGAGGTGTTTTCTTCAGATTCTGAATCACTCCAGGATTGAGCAATCAATCCTCTTCCTTTCTTCTTCTTCTTTGGATCTGTACTTTTCAGATCTTTCTTGCTGCTGTTCTCCTTAGGACAATCAGGAGCAATGTGTCCAGGTTTCCTGCATGTGTAACAGATAATCTCTTTAGAGGGTTTTTTGTTATACCTGGTTTTTGATTCTCTTCTTCTGGATTCTTCTGTTTTGATCCATTTCTTGAACTTTTTAGCCAGCAAGCTGATCAGCTCATCATCACTAGTTGATGATTCACCTTCAATAGCCTTCAATGCAATACTCTTTTCTTTTGAGAGTGGAGATGCCTTTTCTTTCTCAGCTCTGGTTTTCAATAGTTGTTCATAGGATTTCAGTTTACCCAGTAGAACATCTGTTGATATTTCTTCTTGACTCCTGGAGTCTTTAATTGGCCAGATTCTTGAATCCCAAGTGCTGGGAAAACAAGTCAGCAATTTATCGTTTATCTCAGTGAGAGATATGTCCTTTTCAAGTGACCTCAATTCATTAATTATGAGGCTGAATCTTGAGTACATGTCAGCAACACTTTCACTTTCTTTCTTTTGGAAGTTTTCATATTGAGAGATTAATAGGGCCTTCTTGTCTTTCTTTTCATCAGCACTTCCTTCTACCATTTTGGTGAGAGCTTCCCATACTTCCTTAGCTGACTCACAATCAGCAATCTTTTGAAAGATTTCATCTGAGAGTGTTGAGACTAGAATGTTCATAGCCTTGGCATCATGTCCTTGGGCTTTCTTCTCATCCTCTGTCCATTCAGTTCTTGGAGCAAGTGTTTCAGTCACTTTTCCACTTGAGTCCTTCCTGAATGGCTTGGGGGGACCTGTCAAAATAGAATTAAACAATTCATCATCAATAGAGTTTAGATAAATTCTAACTCTTGTCTTCCAAAGTGCAAACTTTTCAAGGTTGCAAATTGGTGGTCTGGTGGAAGCATAATCTTTGATTTGTGCCATGTGAAAAATAGTTTTTTTTAAAAAATATATATATATGGGGTAGGATCTTTTTGATCAAGGAGTTATCCTTTTTAGATCAACCTCCCTCTGATACCAATTGAAAGTGCACAGTTAACCTCACTAGATTTCTCTAGAGGGGGGGTGAATAGAGATTTGAAATATTTTGTGCAAAGTTAATATATATATATATGTATGATCACTGATTAGAGCTTCCCACACACACCAACAAGAATTAAAACAATAAAGCAAATGTAAGAAAGAAAATCCACAGCACAACACAAGAAAATATAGTGGTTCCCCAAACTTTGGGTAGTCCACTCTTCTACCCCCTTGGTAGGAATTCACTAACTTGCACTGAGTCTTTTAATAAGGAGACTCTTAGAACCACCCTGAGTCTTTTGATAAGGAGACTCTTAGAACCACCCTGAGTCTTTTGATAAGGAGACTCTTAGAACCAATACACTGAATTTTTTGAAGAGAGATTCTAAAAACTCTTTTACAATAGTGAATAAGAATGAAAAAGAAAGAATGGAATAAAGCCAATAATGAATCTTCTTCCTAGCAAGAAGATTTGAAGCACAAGTTAAGAATTGAATCTTTCTTCTATAGAGAGAAGAAGATTTGTAGCCTTTCTCTCTTTTAGTGAGAGCAATCAGATTTTGCAGCAGTGATCAGTGAGCAGAAGCAGAAGTGGAAATGGATGGAAGTTGCTGCAGAGCTTTTTCTCAATGTCTCTCTTTTCTTTTGGGAGCTTTTCCTCTATATCATAAATGTGTGGTGGATCACTCTTCTGCTGTTTCCTGTCGACTTGCTCTTTATTTTATAGCTCTGTGTAATAAGATAGTACTATAGGAGAGGAATCAATTAGCAGCCAGAGATTTAGGTAGAGAGAAATATTTCCATAGCAGATTTAATCATAAATGGAAAATGTTAATTTAGATTTCAAATAATATCCAAAACAGATTTCATCAATTTAGCCAAGAGTCAAATAGAAGGAAAGAATGATTCAGAACGGCTATAAAATATTAACATCATTCTATATAAATCAGATCTTCAGAAAAGAAGGAAAGAGATCTGGCGCAGATTTAAATCTGTCAAACAAATCGACGTGCGTCGATTACTATTCGACGTAAGCGTCGAATTTATCTTAGCCCAACGTCGAGAGAGATATAAGGAATGTGCGTCGACAAAGGTGCGTCGACTTCTTTGTATGCGTCGACTAGAAATCAGAGTAGCGTCGACAGGACCTACGTCGAAATCTTCCTAAAGTTACTTCGACATATCCTGAAGAAGACGTCGACTCTATTTCGACGTAGCGTCGAATACCATTCGACGCATATTTACTTTGTCTTTGTTATTCATTCATAAAACTCTTTCTTTAACTCATTTCTAGGGGTTAAGAGAAATCATTTTCCCAACACACTACAAAAACTCTGAACTCTTGGCTACACCACTAGCCGTTACGGCTCTGAACCTGAGGCATTCAATAAAACAAAGAACGCCTCAGCAAGGAATTACAAGTGGCAGAAAAACTAGCAGAAAAGCAAGCAAGGCATAAGGGGTACCAACCCAAGGCAGATTTACCGAAAGAGAAGGTTCTCAACAAAGAACTAATAAGCACCGAGTGCACTAATGTCAAGAAGAGGAACAAGCATAGTCTCTATGCTTTTAATTTAGATTGTCTCTATGCTTTTAATTTACAACGGGTCTTATTTAGTGCAGATTAACTAAATAACGGGCTTCATGCGCCATTTACAATGGGTCTTATTTAGTGCAGATTAACAAGAAGAGGAACAAGCATAGTCGCATATTCGTGCTTGAATAGAAATTTGAGTAGAATTAGATTGTCTCTATGCTTTTAATTTACAATTAGTGTTTTTGTGTAATTTTTAATTTAATTTACTCATTTGGTGAATATGGATGAAAATTGCGGTAGCACGATGTTGTGTGTAAGCAAGCGCTAGTTGTGCGTTGCTCGAGTCAGAAGGAAGGTTTATCTTTCTCATGGGATAAGAACTTGCCCCAAGCGACTCTTGAAACATGGGTGAGAGCATCTCACAAAGTTGAGCGTGAAGTAGGCCATCTAGTTGCCTAGTTTGGGCCTTGATTTCCATGACCTATGCGTTTACCTTTGCAAGCCATGTTTGTGCCTACCCATCCTTTGTTTCAGCTCTTCCGTCAATCACCAAATCCTGAAGCTTATCCCACTTTCGCAACCAAGTATTTGAGCTAACCAAGAGTATAATTATCGTTGGGTGTGATGTGTGTAAATTTTGTGATGATGAGAAACTATTATGCTGAATATATTGGTGAACCAAATGGGGTATTCAAATAAAAAGAAAGCAGAAAGAAAATGAAAAGAAAATACTGAGGAAGGAATAGAAATGAAAAGAATTCCCCTTGTGCGTAATTACAAAAATCAGTTGGAGTAGGCTGTGTGCACACCTAGTTTTCAAGCTAAGTCTGGGGGTGCGGCACACTAGCACTGTTTTGGGCTTGTTCCGGGTAAGCATATTGTTGTTGCTCATTTGGGTTGCGTAGCCTTCAATTTTATCTTTGTATATCATTTCGTAACCTAAGTCTCATAAAAACCCGAAAGCCCTACTGATTCACCTTATGAGTTTGCTAGCACCGTGGAGAGAGTGTGACCGGTCAAGCTTATGGCTCACGACGTTGATGGATTTTAGCGGAGTTACCCCTGAATTCCGGTCTTTGGCCACCCCCTCCTTAGTGGCTTGTTTACTTTCACACTGGTGCACGACTGCAAAATTCACCATGATTCACCTTTTGAGTAAACTTAAATTTCTACTTACGCATTAACACTGCTTTAAATTAGTTAGCATAGTCAGAATCTCCTTTAACTGAATTTCTATTTGCACGGGTATGCTACTTCGCATCTTACTCTTTCTTTGCAATTTCCTATGCTAACTATTATTTTCACATCCCGCCGGATTTGTTTGCTTGGGACGTGCAAACAGGTAAGTCTGGGGGTGTGATGAGTCCAAATTATATACCCTTTTTAGGACTCATCTGGGCATATTTTCACTCATGTGCACATCACTTTTCACCTATATTCTCTTCTTTATTGATTCAATGACATTCCACTGAATGTGCACATTTCTAGCCCAATTTCGTTGTAGAATCTTATATTTCTTATTTTTGAGTATTGTGATGTGTTTAGTTGTTATTATTGAATGCATTAAGTGCTATGATCAATGGCCCGAGTAGTCCTCCTGCTGATGCGGGCGTCATGCTGGTGTTCCGGGTGCAAATCTACCCAGGAATACTGCGCATGGCCACTGGCTATATTGCGCACGACCACTTCTCGTGCGCACTTAACCCTTAAATTTTGAGTTCTGTCTTGCCAAACGCACGACCACTGGCTATAGTGCGCACGATCACTGATCGTGCGCCACTGGTCATGCATATCTAATTTTTCTGTGAGATTTTCTGTTATAGGTTCTACCGAGGCAACGAGCACGAGCACCGACCTCTAGTGCGCACGACCACTGGTCGTGCGCCATTGATCGTGCGCTCTGTTTTGCATAGCGCGTATTTAAAGATGCCACCCAGTGAATTAGGGCAGGCTGTACTTCCGCCCTGCAATTTTTGAGTTTCACCCAACGCCGTTTTCACTCCTCCTCCATCTCCACTCATCTCCTTCCTCTGGGAACCACTCTCTGGTGAAACCCTAGCGGATTCCAAGAGTTTGGAAGCATTCCCGGCCGTCTACAACACCGTTTCTGAGTTGTGCAACCTCAGTTTGGAAGAAGAAGAAGAAGAAGAAAACCTGACGAACGAAGACGACGGAGAAAGATCAGAGATATTGACAGTCTCTTGGTCCCGAAAGCATACATCAACCGAGCCTGGAAGTGGTTTGACAACCCACTATTCCAGCCGAGATCGACAGCTAGTCTTCTCTATTGGTTTATTCTCCCCCTTTCCTTTTGTTGCTGTATTAGTTTGTAATGAACATGACAACTCTCATTTGTCTATGAATGAAAGTGCTTCTTGTTTTTCTTAACCTTGGATATTGTGTTGTGTTGCGCTTCATCACCGCTCACCCGCATCCACTCCATTCACTTACTTGAGACTCACGTTAGCAAAGGCTAACGGTGATTAGCGAAGAGTGATTGCGAACCTCACATTCCACACTTGTTTTCCGTCCACTCGCCTAACGAAGCCTGGCATAGCAGTCGACGCACTCATCTCACCAAGCAAAGCCGTGACTTCGACCCGCATCTTTATTTTCTTATTTGTTAGTTTAGAACAACCAACCAAAGCCCCTTGTTTTACTTATTTTGCTCGTTGTAACAATCATCACACGACACAATTCGCTTCACCATACCCTGCATTCCTCAAGAGATCGTCATTTAGGGAAATTATTCACAAAATTATTACTTGACAGCGACCAGTGCACTTGCCGTAATGCATCAAACACTTTCCCTCATGTAATAATGAAGAAGTTCATCGGAGTGCGGAATAAGAACGTGAATCAGAGCATCAACGGGCGCATACTAAATGAAGATCAAAAGCGTCGTTCGCTCACCGCATCCGGAGACATACATTGATGGACCACATCTTCTCATCTCTTCTAGTTTTCTCTTTTTCCCTTTTACTATTTTGGTGTGTGAAATCGTCCGGTGTGGACGTCGGAATCCAGTTTGGAATCCGTGGAAATCGACAGGGGAGGTCGTCAGAATTCGGGGAGGATTTGTGGAAAATCGTCCTGGGAGGGCGTCGAGATCTGGGAGATCTCGTGGGCTCTAAGACCCTTTTTGGGAGGAAGGTGAAAAGCCGGCTCGAAGACTTTTCCGGGGAGGAATGGTAGAGAGCCAACTAGTCCTTGGATTAGGGTTGGTATAGAAAACCAAAGCTTTAATATTCATCGCCTCTGATCTCCGGCGTCATGGAGATCTAAGTGTATTTGTATAAACAATGTTTTAATGCAATGATATGATGCTTGATCATTTTATAATATAACCTGTTGTGTTTTCCCTGGTGAAATATTGATTGGTGCAGTGCTATTCCTGAAACATTATCCTACAGTAAGTGTGCTGTTTCCAGAGCTAGCGCAGCGTGGTAGGGTTACCGCCCAACGCTAGCTCCAGTGCGTGAATTCCTGCTGTAATTTATTTAAATCTCAAATAGCCAATTGAAACCCTTATTCACCCCCCCCCCCTCCTCTAAGGGATCCAGTAGAACCTACAAGTGGTATCAGAGAGAGGTTATTCCAAAATAGTCTTACAACCAGGAATAATGGCGCCTCTTGATGTCACATCTACGAGTGGTGATGAAGCTATCTATATTGAAAATACAGCAGCACCACCCTTATTTACAGGTGTGAACTATCTAGGGTGGAAAGCATTAATGAAAAGATTCCTTATATCTCAAGATATAAGTTCTTGGAATATAACAATTATAAAACCACCAAGCACACTAAATAGGGCCAAATGCTTTAGTAATGCCAAGTCCATGAATAGTTTGTTCTGTGGGCTTACTCAAGAAATTTTCAAGCTAATTTATACTATACCTACTGCATATGAAATTTGGAAATTTCTTGAGATTACTTATAGTCCTCCTTCAACAAATACAGAATCCGAGCAATTTCTTGTGGATCCAAGCGAAGTACCTCATGAAGAAACTTGCTTGAAGGAAGACTGTGCAACCACATCCAGTGGAAGGGAAGATGACATCAAGAAGATATTAAAGGAACTTTATGTTCAACTCTTGCCTCTTCCGAAACCAATGTAAGAAATGCTACCCTCCCTACTATATCCTTTTTACCTACACTACGTGTGCTAGAATCTGCTAAGCGTAGGATTAAGAAACTAACTTGTATTAATTCTAATCTACATTTAGAAAATAAAAAACTAAAAACACTACTTAGTGTAGAAACCAAAACGGATGTGTCTTGCTCTCCACCAAGCTCTTCAGTTGAAACTGTTAAACCGTTTAATAATTTGAACGAAAAAAACAAGGCACTTGAAAAAGAGCTTATCATGTCAAAAGAAAATAATAAAAAACTTCATCTAGAAATTTTACATTAAAAACTGATTGTGGTAAGTGTGAAAATTATAAAACTGAAATTAAAGAAATGGATGAGACTTTTGAAGAATTCAGAAATAAATATCAAGCTCACATCGAATCAATAGTCTCCACACTTAAAAATAGCACAAAAGAATATAATAAAGCTAGACAAATTTTAATAATTAAAAATAATGAATTGGAAACTAAGATCATCTTGCTCAAGGAAATCATAAAGAAACTCACAAAAGGAAAATCTACAAAAACACCTTAAGTCTAAGAGCGAGATGAATATAAATTTCCATAACTTAAATAATTTGAACAAATGGAGTAGGAAAAGCCTTATGCAAGTAAATGAAATTCCTAAAAAGACTAATCCTGTTCATTTACAAAATAAAACCACTCCATTGGAAATATTAACTGAAATCAACTTTCCTAAGAATCAATTCCAAAATAAACTTGGAAATTTGAACAATAAGAACAAAATTCAATCAAATTATGAATGGAGGCCGATAATCAATAATGACAAGGTGACTCCACCTATACGGGCCCATTCATCACCATCTCCCCAAAAGACAATACGTCAACTTTGGCGACCAAACCGTTTCACCCCAGGGGTGGGAGAAACTTTCAAGAACACCTGATCACCTACTGCAAACTCCAACGGACGGCGGCGTTGATTAGCATACTTCCTCTGCCTCTCAACGGCACGACTTAGCTGAAGACGAGTCTTCTTGGTGGCTTCTTCCATTTCCTGAAGTAACTCAGGGCGCAACACCACCTTCTCACCAACTTCTGACCAATAGAGAGGTGTCCTACAATGACGCCCATACAATGCTTCAAAGGGGGCCATCTTGAGGCTCTCCTGACAGCAATTGTTGTAGGGGAACTCAACCAATGGTAGGTGCTCATCCCAAGCTCCCTTGTAGTCCAGAATATAACACTGAAGCATGTCTTCAAGAATCTGATTAACCCTTTCGGTCTGCCCATCGGTAGTTGGATGATAAGCGATGCTCATGTTGAGCTCGGTACCCAAAGCTTGCTGAAAACCCTTCCAAAAGTGCGAAACGAACCTCGAGTCACGATCAGAAACAATCCGCAGTGGAATCCCTTGAAGCCTAACTATCTCAGAAACATTAATCTGGGTCATCTTCTCAGTGGAGTGGCCTTCCTTGTACGGGATGAAGTGAGCCACTTTCGTCAAGCGATCCACTATGACCCAAATAGCATCATGCCCTCTCGGAGTACGGGGCAAACCCGTGATGAAGTCCATAGAAACATCTTCCCACTTCCATTCGGGGATAGGCAAAGGCTGCAAAAGGCCACCAGGATGCTGACGCTGAGCTTTCACCTTCTGGCATGTCAGTCATCGAGAGATGAAGCGAGCTATATAGTTCTTCATACCAGGCCACCAAACGATCTGTTTTAAGTCATGATACATCATATTATTGCCTGGATGACCAGATGTGTGGGACTCGTGAGCTTCTCGGCAAATACTATCGAGCAATTCAGGAACATCAAGAATGCAGAGGCGGCCTCGAAAATGCAGAACATCGCCAGAGATAGAGAAATCCGGAAGAGTCCCAAGTTCAACCTGTCGACGGATGCGCTGGAGTGCGGGATCAGATGGCTGATAATACTTCACCTGCTATACCCACAATGGAACAGAAACCTCTTCATGACCCTCGGGTGCGATGGATATATCCATCCGATCGAGGTCATCAATCAAGGTTGCTAGAATAGCTGACATGGGCGCATAAGCAGCTATGGAGGCATGCCAGCTCAACGCATCTGCCACTGAATTTGAAAGTGCACAGTAAACCTCACTAGAATTCTCTAGAGGGGGGATGAATAGAGATTTAAAATATTTTTTGCAAAGTTAATATATATATATGTGTGTATGATCACAGATTACAGCTTCCCACACACCAACAAGAATTAGACAAGTAACTAAAGTAAATGCAAGAGAGAAAATCACAGCACAACACAAGAAAATATAGTGGTTCCCCAAACTTTGGGTAGTCCACTCTTCTACCCCCTTGGTAAGAATTCACTATCTTGTACTGAGTCTTTTGATAAGGAGACTCTTAGAACCACCCTGAGTCTTTTGACAAGGAGACTCTTAGAACCAACTGAGTCTTTTGACAAGGAGACTCTTAGAACCAGTACACTGAATTTTTTGAAGAGAGATTCTAAAAACTCTTTTACAATATATAAGTAAGAAAGAAAGAAAGTAAGAAACAATAATGAATCTTCTTCCTAGCAAGAAGATTGGAAGCACAAGAAGTGAATTAAATCTTTCTTCTATAGAGAGAAGAAGATTTGTAGCCTATCTCTCTTTTAGTGAGAGCAATCAGATTTTGCAGCAGTGAGCAGAAGAAGAAATGGTTGAATATTGCTGCAGAGCTTTTTCTCAATATCTCTCTTTTCTTTTGGGAGCTTTTCCTCTATATCAAATATGTGTGGTAGATCACTCAACTGCATTTCCTGCCGACCTCCTCCTTATTTTATAGCTCTGTGTAATAAGATAGCACTATAGGAGAGGAATTAATTAGCAGCCAGAGATTTAGGAGGAGAGAAATATTTCCATAGCAGATATAACATAAATGGAGAATATTAATTCAGATTTCAAATAATATCCAAAATAGAGTTAGTCACATTTTAGCCAAGAATCAAATAGAAGGAGAATGATTCAGAACGGTTATAAATATTTACTTTATTCCATATAAATTAGATCTACTGAAAGAAGGAAAGAGATCTGGCGCATATTTAAATCTGTCATATAAATCGACGTGCGTCGATTACTATTTGACGTAAGCATCGAATTCATCCTGGCTGGACGTCGAGAGAAGAATAGGGAAGGTGCGTCGACTAAGGTGCGTCGACTTCTTTATATGCGTCGACTAGAAATAAGAGTAGCGTCGACAACACATACGTCGAAATCTTCCTAAAGTTACTTCGACATATCCTGAAGAAAACGTCGACTTTATTTCGACGTTGCGTCGAATACTATTCGACGCATATTTACTTAGTCTTGTTTTTCATTCATAAACTCTTACTTTAACTCATTTCTAGGGGTTAAGAGAAATCATTTCCCCAACAATCTCCCCCTATTTGTCTTAACCCTATTTAGAGAGAAATTGTATTAGCATAAAATCAACTCAGCACATAATTTGAAAAGGTAAGAGGTGTGTCACTTAATCAAAAGTGAAATTTAGAGAGGGAGATCATTTAAGCAGATATTCCAGAATCATATAAACAGATGTCATTTTTATACCAGATCATTTTCAACTATAAGATAAAATATATCAGCATTGTTTTCAAATACTACTCAGGTGGGGTAGGAGGAGTCTTTCTTTTTCTCTTGAATACCAATGTTTTAGGAGAAGAGGATTTCTCTTTCTCACTTGTAAGAAGTTCATTTAGCTCCCCCTGAGCAGGTAGCTCCCCCTGGGATAGAGCTCCTTTTATTCTTTCTTCTTCAGCCAGCAGAATATCTGTCTCTTTTTCTTTTCCAGTATCAGCTTCATTTTCTTTCTCAGTTCCATCAGCTGGTTCATTTTCATCTATATTTGTACCAGCTTCATTATCAGCCTCATTCACTGCTCTGCTTCCTTCCCCTTGTAGTGGTGCCATTTGATTTACAGCATCTCTTGCTATGTTGAGTATCTCTATTGTTTGTTCATCAATATGGAGCTCAGGTACTATCTCATTCCCAAGGGTTTTGAGCTGTGCTTGACTGTCAGTTTTTGAGGTAGGAAGGGATTTGTGAGAAGGAGATTTAGGATTGGAGAGCTGATCTTCATCTAGATTCTCCCCCTTCTTGACCTTCTTGGCCAAGGAGGTTAAGAAAGACCTAGTCACTCTAGAGGAAGAGAGAGATGACTTTAGATCTTGCACCGAGGCACTTACCCCATCTATTTGGGTGTGCATGTGTAGAATGGAGGAGTGAATCTGTGAGCAATGCTCATCTAGCATTGCCTGGAATTTTTGGGCTGCAGATTGGATGCACTGAGTGAGTATAGCCTCAGTGGATGCAGATGGTGGAGGAGGAGGAGATAATGGTGGAGGTTTATGAGAGGAATGTGGAGAGGGAATACTATCATGTTGGGTAGGTGTATTTGATGGAGGAGGTGGAGGAATAGAAGACAGCTGAGCAAGGGATTGAGGTGGTATTTGTGTGGATGATGATGGGAGAGAGGAGAGATTTGTTTGAGGAGGAGGAGGAGGAGTAGGAGAGATAGGAGGAGATGGAGTCCTTTCAGGAATGGAACCAAGCTTAGGGATTTGCCTGGCCCATTTAGAAAATAGGGCTATGGACATCCTTTTTCCTGGAGGGATGGGAATTCCTTTTGACCTGCAGGGGTCAGGGAAGGAATGGAAGAGAACCTGACTCATGATTCTCATATAAGCATTTTCCTTATGGGAATATTTGGAGGCTATCATTTTGAGAAGACAGCTGGCCCAATCCACCTTCTTCTTCAGCACAAGAGCCCCCATGATGTTCAGCTGCTGTTTGGGCACTGCATCATGGGCTGATATTTTGCATAGCAGTATCTTCCCTACTATGTCTGCCAGCAATCTGTACTCATCTGAAAAGTCTATCTTTTTCAGATGGATTGGTCTGTCTTTTGAGAATTTCATGGTGGTAAGTAAATGCTTGACTTCATCAGGTGTGAGTTCAATGGATTCATCACCTAATAGGGGAATAATTTAGACTAGTCAAGTCATTCATGAGAGGCTCATTTTCTTTTCCTATTTTATTGAAATGAAAGAGACATTAGGATATACCTGATGGTAGATCAAAGGTGGCCCTAATGTGGTCTGCTGAGATTGAGACTGGTGTCTCATAGAGTGTTCCTTGGATTTCTCCTTGTTCAGAGATCTGAACATGAGATATGAGCTCAGTGAGCTCAGTTTCCAGGAGCTTGCACCTAGAGGAGATGAGCTTGTTCAATCCTGCTTCATCGAATAGAGCAATGATGCTCTTATAGTTCTCTGCTGCTGCTTGGAAGGATCCGAGATCAATATCGAACCCAGAATTTATTTTGGGAGCCATTGAGGATCAGTAAGAAGAATCAGCTGGACAAAGGAGCACGGAGGATAAAAGATGCAGAGTAGTGGAGGTTTCTGAAGAGTCTTTTTAAGTCAGGTGAAACGTCGAAACAGGGCTCAATTCGAGGCTTTTTCGGTACTCCAGTGGATGTGACCGAAAATATTCTAATGTTGCCGCTCTTTATCCTGAAGTCGACGTTACGTCGAGTGTAATTCGACATCAGAGTTTGAGATGTTTAGGGTTTTCTATCGACGTATGCGTCGATTTTGGTCGACGCATGCGTCGATTTATTGTGTTGGTTATCGACGGTGCGTCGACTAGAAGTGACTTTTAAAAAGAATTTTAAATTTTTATTTCTCTTTATTTCTTTCTAGTCCTAATGTTTTCTAAGTCAGTTTTGAACTAGATTTTACAGATAGTTTGATTGATTGTACCAACATTGCTTGGTAGTATGGCCAGCTTTGTTACATATATAGCACTTGATTATCCTAGTATTAAGGGAATTTGAATTTAGAGCAGGATAGAAGTGTTGATTAGGATAAGAGTGTTGGTTTGAATATAGGTTTTGATTAAGATGGGATTTTTGGTTAAGATAAACATTTTGTTTGGGATTGTAGTGTTGATTTGGATAAAATTTATGATTAGGATGACTGGCCCTAAATGAGGGTTAGGATGAAAAACTTTTGGAGAAAATGTATTTAAGTTGCTCTGAACATTTGTGCGTCGATACCTATTCGACGCATGTTGATAATCGCGTCGATTTGTATTCGGCGCTTTCTCCAGATGACGTCGATCTGATTTCGACGCATAAAAAAGGTTGCGTCGATTTAAAGTCGACGTGCTTTTGTTCAGCCGTCTAGAAGAGATCGAAGCATCTGAGAGATTGCGTTGAGTAGAAGTCGACGCACTATCGTGCATGCGTCGATATGAAGTCGACGCATCTGTGTCTTCACAAATTTTCATTTTGCCTTTCTCTATTTTTACTCCTTTATGTGTTGTTTTTCTTGGGTTGATTGTTTCTTCAGATGAAGTTTGTGAGTCATCAGCTGAATAATAAGATGTTTCATCAAATTCTTTTCTTTCTTTGAAGGAGTTTTCTTCCTGTGGCTCTTTTTCTGGTTTTAACAAATTAACAGGTTTAGTGAATTTCACAGGCCTCATCCAAGCAGGTTTGTTGGATGGAATTAGGCTGATTAAGGGATCAGCCCCTAGCCCAAGATACTTGTGTCTTAGTTTTTGTTTTTCAGTGATTTCCTTAAGAGTTTGGCTTCTCATTTTTATTGATTCTTCAAAGGCCTTTGCCTGGGTTACTTTATTTTTAAGGTACTGATTTTCTATTCTAGCCCTTTCTATGTCTTTAGCTTTTAGTGCATAATCTTTTGAGCATATTTTCTCATCAACACTTTGGTTTTTAACCATGTTAATTTGTTCTTTTAGATCTTTGATTTCTTGTTTTGTTTTTAGTTGATCTAGGTACATTCCCATAAAGTCATTTCTAAAATTATCACATTGAAAATCTATTTCATCAAAAATGCTTACCTTATCCTTATCCTCAGATTCCTCTATGAGAATAAGGCTATTTTCTTTTTCATCATCAGAATATATGCTTTCTTCTGAGCCTGTTTCACTCCATGATTTATCATCATTCATTGACCCTTCAAAGGCCATCAAGCATAGATCTTCTTGCCTAGGTTCTTCACTGTCACTCTTAGAAGAGGTGCTGTCTTCAGAGTTAGTTTCACTCCAAGCTTCTGCAATGAAGCCTCTTTCTTTCTTCTTCCCCTTTTCCTTGAGATCTTTCTTTTTCAGACTTTTCTTTGTCTCAACATTCTCTGGACAATCTGAAGCAATATGTCCAGGTTTCCTGCAAGAATAACACACAATTTCTTTAGTAGGAGTTTTGTCATACCTTGGTTTTGACTCCCTTCTTCTTGATCCATCAGTCTTGATCCATCTCTTAAATCTTCTGGCCAAGAAACTGAATAGTTCATCTTCAGAGACATGAGTCCCTTCTTCTGTTGCTTTCAGGGCAATGTTCCTGTCTTTTGAGGAACTTGAAGTGTTTTCTCTTCTCTCCTTCTCTTCTCTAGTTTTCAGCAATTGCTCATAGGATCTGAGTTTTCCTAAGAGAGCATCTGTTGAGATCTCTTTTTGTCCTCTTGTGTCTCTTATAGCCCATATTCTTGAGTCCCATGAACTAGGGAGACTCCTTAGCAATTTGTCATTAATCTCAGTAAGAGAGATTTCTCTATCCAAGTCTCTTAGTTGATTGATGATCAGACTGAATCTGTCATACATTTCAGAGATGCTTTCTTCAGCCTTCTTTTGAAAGTTCTCATATTGAGAGATCAATAGGGCCTTCTTGTCTTTCTTTTCATCAGCACTTCCTTCCACCATCTTTGTGAGGGCATCCCAAATTTCCTTGGATGATTCACAGTCAACAACTTTTTGAAAGATGTCATCTGAGAGAGTTGAGACAACTATGTTCATGGCTTTTAGATCATGAGTTCTTGCCTTCTTCTCATCTTCTGTCCACTCAGATCTTGGAACAAGTGTTTGTGTGATATTGCCATTTGCATCCTTTCTGTAAGGCTTTGGGGGACCTGTCACAGTAATATTGAATAAGTCAGCATCAATGGAATTCATATAGATTCTGATTCTTGTTTTCCAAACTGCAAACTTTTCAAGATTGCACATTGGTGGTCTGGTGGAAGCATAATCTTTGATTTGTGCCATGTGAAAAATAGTTTTGAAAATATATATATAAGAGGTAGGATTTTTTTGATCAAGGAGTTATCCTTTTTAGATCAACCTCCCTCTGATACCAATTGAAAGTGCACAGTAAACCTCACTAGAATTCTCTAGAGGGGGGGTGAATAGAGATTTAAAATATTTTGTGCAAAGTTAATATATATATATGTGTATGATCACAGATTAGAGCTTCCCACACACCAACAAGAATTAGACAAGTAACTAAAGTAAATGCAAGAGAGAAAATCACAGCACAACACAAGAAAATATAGTGGTTCCCCAAACTTTGGGTAGTCCACTCTTCTACCCCCTTGGTAGGAATTCACTATCTTGTACTGAGTCTTTTGATAAGGAGACTCTTAGAACCACCCTGAGTCTTTTGACAAGGAGACTCTTAGAACCAACTGAGTCTTTTGACAAGGAGACTCTTAGAACCAGTACACTGAATTTTTTGACGAGAGATTCTAAAAACTCTTTTACAATATATAAGTAAGAAAGAAAGAAAGTAAGAAACAATAATGAATCTTCTTCCTAGCAAGAAGATTGGAAGCACAAGAAGTGAATTAAATCTTTCTTCTATAGAGAGAAGAAGATTTGTAGCCTATCTCTCTTTTAGTGAGAGCAATCAGATTTTGCAGCAGTGAGCAGAAGAAGAAATGGTTGAATATTGCTGCAGAGCTTTTTCTCAATATCTCTCTTTTCTTTTGGGAGCTTTTCCTCTATATCAAATATGTGTGGTAGATCACTCAACTGCATTTCTTTGCCGACCTCCTACTTATTTTATAGCTCTGTGTAATAAGATAGCACTATAGGAGAGGAATTAATTAGTAGCCAGAGATTTAGGAGGAGAGAAATATTTCCATAGCAGATATAACATAAATGGAGAATATTAATTCAGATTTCAAATAATAACCAAAATAGAGTTAGTCACATTTTAGCCAAGAATCAAATAGAAGGAGAATGATTCAGAAAGGCTATAAATATTTACTTTATTCCACATAAATTAGATCTACTGAAAGAAGGAAAGAGATCTGGCGCATATTTAAATCTGTCATATAAATCGACGTGCGTCGATTACTATTCGACGTAAGCGTCGAATTGATCCTGGCTGGACGTCGAGAGAAGAATAGGGAAGGTGCGTCGACTAAGGTGCGTCGACTTCTGTATATGCGTCGACTAGAAATAAGAGTTGCGTCGACAACACATACGTCGAAATCTTCCTAAAGTTACTTCGACATGTCCTGAAGAAAACGTCGACTTTATTTCGACGTTGCGTCGAATACTATTCGACGCATATTTACTTAGTCTTGTTTTTCATTCATAAAACTCTTACTTTAACTCATTTCTAGGGGTTAAGAGAAATCATTTCCCCAACAGAATTGGCTTTACCAGGAACATACGTGAGCTGCAAGTCATAATCTGCAACGAACTCGAGCCAACGCCTCTGACGAAGATTGAGGTCCTTCTGAACAAAGATGTACTTTAAACTCTGGTGGTCGGTGAAAAAGTGACACTTCACGCCATAGAGATAATGACGCCAAAGCTTACCGCAGCGAACTCCAGATCATGAATGGGGTAGTTGCGTTCGTGAACCTTCAACTGCCTCGACCCATAAACAATAACACGGTCATCCTGCATCAGAACACAACCCAAACCGAAAAGTTCAACCCTTCTGACAGAAGAGCTAAAACAGGCACTGAACACGGACGTTGCTTCAACTCAGAAAAGGATTGTTCGCACTGATCTGACCACTCGAATTTAGCATGCTTTTGAGTCAGTCGAGTTAGGGGGCAGCAAGAGAGGAGAAACCCTTGACGAAACGTCAGTAATAGTCAGCCAAACCAAGGAAACTGCGGATCTCGATAGGGGTAGAAGGTCGCTTCCAGTCCATAACTACGGAAATCTTGGCAGGATAAACAGAAAGTCCATATCCTGAAATGACGTGGCCTATGAAGCCTACATGATCCAGCCAGAACTCACATTTTGCCAACTTGGCATAAAGCCTATGCTGACTAAGGGTGGAGAGAGTGAGTCTAAGATGGGTTGCATGCTCCTCGCGGGTCTTGGAGTAGACCAGGATATCATCAATGAAGACGATGATGAACTTATCCAGGTACTCACGCAAGACACGGTTCATCATGTCCATGAATGCAGAAGGGGCGTTGGTGAACACAAAAAATATCACCAAAAATTCGAAATGACCATACCGAGTATGGAAGGCCGTCCTGGGGATGTCGGAGTACTTGATCTTCAGCTGATGGTAACCCGACCTGAGATCTATCTTGGAAAAGACTGTACTGCCCTTAAGCTGATCGAATAGATCATCCACATGCGGAAGGGGGTACTTATTCTTGATGGTCACCTTATTAAGATCTCGATAGTCGATGCACAATCTCATGGATCCATCCTTCTTTTTCATGAAGTGTACAGGGGCACCCCAAGGTGAAGAGCTAGGGCGAATGCACCCACGCTCAAGCAATTTGTCTAACTACGATCTGAGTTCTTCTAGATCACGCGGTGCCATACGATAAGGAGCTTTAGATATGGTTCGCGTTCTAGGCTCTACATCAATACAAAACTCTATATCTCGATCAGGAGGCATCCCAGGCATTTCGACGGGGAACACGTCAGGAAACTGCGAAGCAACAGGAATAGACTCGAGTTGAGGAGAGATAGCATCTGAGTGCGAAGCATAAACGAAGCAGGCAGAACATTATTGGCTAAGAAGTCGAGTGGCGCGTATAGCAGAGATTACCTTCAGGTGATTGCGGGTCTGAACATGAACGATGTAGTCCTTGCCATCAACGCTGAGATTGACCCTCTTCGCCACATAGTCCAGCTTTGCTCGATACGCGACCAACCAATTTATTCCCAGGATTACGTCGAACTCTGTCATATCCAGAACTACGAGGTCGGTGACAATTTGCAATTCTCCAAGCAGGATCGGGCAATTGAGAACGCCTCTGGTTGAAAGATGCAGATGACCGGGTACAGAAATCTCAAAAGGAACCTCAAGTAGCGAAGTATGCCAACTATGAAGGTCCACGATGTGACATGCAATAAAGGAGTGCGATGCACCAGAATCAAATAAGATTTGCATCCACTTATTCTTGACCCTAAAACTTCCTAAAAAGGGGAAAACATAAACGCATAACATGTTTATTCGGAACTAAGGCATGCCAGATTTAAGAATGTAGAAAAATTAAAATTCTACACAAAACGTACCAGAGATGACTTCGGTAGATGCGAGCGTCTCGCCCTGAGTGACGACGTTCAGCACAGCCTTGCCCTAAGCTCCGGGGATAACTTGTAGTGGCTGAGCGGTAATCGGGCTTTCCATCATAGGGCAGTCGAGCATGAGGTGCCCAACCTGCCCACATTTATAACAGGCCTTCTGCTTACGACAGCAGTCCTTAACCAAGTGGCCTGGCCGCTTGCAGTAAGCACAGATGGAGGCGGTAGAGGCAAGCGTCATCTGAGGCTGATGAGGATGAGCCTCCTTCTTTTGCTTCTTCAAGAGGGAACGACAGACCTTGGCAACATGGCCCACCTTGTGGCAGAAGGCACACACCTCTTTGGACCTGGGGCCATGCTCCAAAGATGGAGCATCCTTGCGCTTGAGGTCGGATGCGGCGACATTCTTGTTCCATGCTGGGCTTTTTGGGAGAATGATCCAGCTCAATATCTTCCACCTGCAAGGCGGCTCCCACGGTCTCCACGTAGGTGGTGGGGCCATGAGCTACCACAAGCTGCCGGAAGTCATGACGGAGCCTCTTCACGAAACGACTGGTCTTTTGGCTTCATCCGGCACAAACTGCACAGCAAGGAGGGAAAGGCGGGAGAACTCTCTCATGTACTCGGTCACTGTCCTGCCAGGCTGCTGAAGGGATAGGAACTTCTCAGCTAACTTGTCCCGCTCCACAGAAGAGAGGAAGTTCTCAATAAGAGCATCCTTGAACTGTCCCCAAGATAAGGTGGTGGAATCGGGGAGGCTGCGGCGCTGGAGCCACAAAATATAAGCATCCTCAGACAATTGATAGGCCGCAAGGAGAACCTTCTGGGTCTCGGGAACCCTAGCATACTCAAAGTGCTTCTCCATCTGGGAGATCCATTCAGTGATCACGAAGTAGTCTCGATTACCATCGAATGACGGCGGATTCAGCCTCTTGAATGCCAGAGTATCTGCCATTGCCACGTGCGGGGCAGCCAGGCTTGACACGAGCGGGGGAATTAAGGTGACGGCAGGTGAGCCGGTCCCAGAATTAGTTGCATGAGGGGTGGCTCCAAGGGGTGCTATAGTGTTAGTAACTCCAGCTTTCCCTGCACTGTCGGAACCAAGGGCTGAGTCAGGAGTTTGGTGTTCCCCTTCCAGACAGGTGACATGCTCCAGAAGCTGTCTCAGAAGCTGGGCAGTTTCATATCTAGGGGCTTCCGTTGCAAATGTGGTAGCTTTCTTGCGCTGCGATCGCTTAGGATCCATCTAGAAATCACTGAACAATAAAATGAAGGTTCAGGCAAAAGCTTTTGAAGAATCAATAAAAATGAGAAGCCAAACTCTCAAGGAAATCACTGAACAACAAACAAGGAGACATAAAAATCTTGGTCTAGGGGCTGATCCCTCAACCAGCCAAATTCCATCCAACAAACCTGCTTGGATGGTCCCTGTAAAATTCACCAAACCCATCAAATCAAACCAAGAAAAAGACTCACTAAATAAGGAAGAAGACTCCCTTAAGGAAATAAAACAATTTGATGAAACATCATACTATTCAGCTGATGATTCTCAAACTTCATCTGAAGAAACAACTAAGCCAAAAGAAACAATACTTGAAAGAGCAAAATCAGAAAAAGGGAAGAAGAAAATGTATGAAGACACAGTTGCGTCGACTTCATATCGATGCATGAGTGAAAGTGCGTCGAATTCTACTCGACGCAATCTCTCAGATGCCTCGACCTCAACTCGACGCTTGAATAAAAGTACGTCGACATCAAATCGACGCAACTTTGTTCATGCATCGATACCAGATCAACGCTATCTGGAGAAAGCGCCGAATATAAATCAACGCAACTATCAACATACTTCGAATAGATATCGACGCATGAGAACTCAGAGAAACTTAAATGCCTATCCTCCAAAAACCTTCCATCTTAACCCCTATTCAGGACCCAGTCATCCTAATCATGATTTCTATCCTAATCAACACCTCTATCCTAACCAAACTTTCTATCCTAATCAAAATTCCCATCTAAATCAAACTTTCTATCTAATCAAAATTCCCATCTAAATCAAACTTACTATCCTAATCCACTCTTCTATCCCTCTCTGAACTCAAATTCTCACAATACTAAGATAATCAAGTGCTACATATGTAACAAAACTGGCCACCTTGCTAAACAATGCTGGCACAATCAATCAAACTATCTGTGAAAATTAGTCCAAGACTAACTTAGAAACCTTTAGGATTAGGAAGAGATAAAAAGAAATAAACACCTAGAATTGTTCAGGAAAATTAAAAGTCACGTCGACTCCTAATCGACGCACCGTCGATAACTCAACTCAATAAGTGAAATCGACGCACGCGTCGATTACAATCGACGCATTCGTCGATGCGAAACCCTAGCATCTTAACGCGGGCTGTATCGATGCTTACGTCGAATTCCACTCGACGTAACGTCGATTTCATGAAAACGAGCGGCAATACTAAAATATTTTTGGTCACATCCACTGAAGTACCGAGTAAGCCTCGAATAGTGTCGCATTTCGACGTTTCACCTGACTTAAAAAGACTCTTCAGTTAGAAACCTTCACTACTCTGCATCCTTCATCCTTCTTGCTCCTCAGTCCAGTCGATTTCTTCCTCTCTCTCTCTCACTGACCTAAAATGGCTCCAAAGACCAACTCTGGTTTCGACATTGACCTTGAATCTTTCCAAGACGCCACAGAAAACTACAAGAGCATTATTGCTCTGTTCACTGAAGCTGGACTAGATAAGCTCATCTCCACAAGATGCAAGCTCTTGGAAACAGAGCTCACAAAACTGATAACTCATGTTCAGATATCTGAACAAGCAGAAATCCAAGGAACAATCCATGACACACCTGTCTCAATATCTGCAGAACACTTTAGGACAACCTTTGATCTTCCCTCAGGTACACCCTAATATTATCTTTGTTCAAAGCAAATAAAGAAAATCAGCTTCTAAAGGATAACTAAATAAGTCTTCATCACCCCCTTATTAGGTGATGAATCTATAGACCTCACACCTGATGAAATCAAACATCTGCTAACCACCATGAAGTTTTCAAAAGATAGACCAATCCATATAAAGAAAACAAACTTTTTTGAGGAGTACAGACTGCTAGCAGATATAGTAGGAAAAATCCTGCTATGCAAGACCTCAGCCCATCATGCAGTGCCCAAGCAGCAACTGAATATCATGGGAGCCCTGGTGCTGAAGAAGAAGGTGGACTGGGCCACATGCCTGCTCAAGATGATAAGCTCTAAATACTCACACAAAGAAAATGCATATATAAGGATTATGAGTCATGTACTCTTCCACTCCTTCCCTGACCTATGCAGATCAAAAGGAATCCCTATTCCTCCAGGAAAAAGGATGTCAATAGCTCTATTCTCCAAATGGACCAGGCAAATCCCTAAGCCTGGTTCCATTCCTGAAAAGACTCCATCTCCTCCTAACTCTCCTGTTCATCCATTGTCTCCTCCTAGAGACAATCCTTCTCTACCACCATCATCCACTCCAATAGTCTCTACCACCCTCACAACTCCTACTCTACCTACCTCTTCTCAAACACCTGCTCAAACAGCAGTTTCTCCATCTCCTTCTCCTCATACTTTCTCATCCTCTCCACCTCCATTATCACCAATACCTCATACATCAACTAACCTTTCTCCACCCTCTCACCACCTCCACCACTCTCTCCTCATCACCAACCACAACATGAACCATCTGCATCCACTGAAGCTCTCCTCACTCAGTGCATTGAATCAGCAGCTCAAACATTCCAAGCACTGCTGGATGAGCATTGCTCCCAGATTCATTCCTCCATCCTTCACATGCACACCCAAATAGATGGTGTCAGTGCCTCTGCGCAAAATCTAAAGACCTCTCTCTCTTCCTCTAGAGTAACTAGGTCTTTCTTAACCTCCTTGGCCAAGAAGTTCAAGAAGGGGGAGAAGCTAGATGAAGAGCAGCCCTCCACTCCTAAATCTCTCTCCCACAAGTCACCTCTTACCTCAAAAACTGATAATCCTGCACTGCTCAAGACAATTGGAAATGAGACAGTACCTGAGCTACATATTGAAGAACAAATAATAGAGGTACTCAATATAGCAAGAGAGGCTGCAAGACAAGTGGTACTATTACAAGGGGAGGCAAGCAAAGCAGAAAATGAAATTGAAAAGGAAGATGTGGCAGATGGTGAGAAAAATGAAATTGAAACTCAGGTGGAGCAACCAAATAATGGAACTGAAGAGGCAGAAGTAGAAGCTGAAGAGGCAGAAGTAGAAGCAACCAAGGAAATTCCATCCCAGGGGGAGCAAACTGATGTAACTCAGGGGGAGCTGAGTGAACTGCCTGGTGCTGAGAAGGAGCAACCCCCCTCTCTTAAAACAGTTGTATTCACAAGAAAAAGGAAGACTCCTCCTACCCCTCCTGAAATGCCTTAAAAACAATGACTGAAGTATTTATGATTGAATACTGATTGATCTGAACATGAAGTTTGTTTATAAGATTTCCTTTTCTATTTTTTTTGGTTAAATGCTTTGCTGTGATTGATCATATGCTGATACAATTTCTCCCTAAATAGGGTTAAGACAAATAGGGGGAGATTGTTGGGAAAATGATTTCTCTTAACCCCTGAAAATGAGTTGAATATGAATTCTAAGAAAGAAAAATCAAGGTTAAGTAAACATGCGTCGAATAGTATTCGACGCAACGTCAAAGTGATGTCGACGTTCCTTTCAGAATGAGTCGAAGTAACTTCAAGAAGAATTCGACGTATCCTATGTCGACGTAGCTCTGACTTCTAGTCGACGAATCTTGAGAAGTCGACGCATCTTAGTCGACGCTCCTTCCTTATTCTCCTCTCGACGTCCAGCCAGGACGAATTCGATGCTTACGTCGAATAGTAATCGACGTACGTCGATTTCTATGTTTAATTCAAAAGTCGCCAGATCTCTTTCCTTCTTTTATAGATCTGATTTATATGGAATCAATTTATTCTTTATAGCCGTTCTGAATCATTCTTTTCCTCTAATAGATTCTTGGCTAATTTGATTAAATCCATTATGGACATTATATGAAATCAGAATGAATTCTTTCCTTCTATTGATATAATTATTATGGAAATATTTCTATCTTTCTATTTCTGTCTGCTAATCAATTCTCCTCCTATAGTATTATTTGAATGGACAGAGCTATAAAATAACAAGGAGGTCGGCAGAGAAGACTAAGAAGTGATCCACCATTTTACATTTGAAAAAGAGGAAAAGCTCCCAAGTGAAAAAGAGAGAGAATTGAGAAATAATTCTGCAGCAACCATCAAGCTTCCATCTTCTCCTGCTTCTGAAGCCACTCTGCTGCATACTCTGATAGCTCTCACAAAAGAGAGAAAAGGCCTACAATCTCCTTCTCACTATAGAAGAGAGATTTTATTCACTACTTCTTGTACATCCAATCTTCTTGCTAGGAAGAAGGTTCTTTCTTGTCTTAAATACTTCTTCTTCTTTTTCTTATTTCACTTTCAAATACTGTAAAAGAGTTTTTAGAATCTCTCTTCAAAAAATTTTGTTGTACTGGTTCTAAGAGTCTCCTTTTCAAAAGACTCAGTTGGTTCTAAGAGTCTCCTTATCAAAAGAATCAGGGTGGTTCTAAGAGTCTCCTTATCAAAAGACTCAGTGCAAGATAGTGAATTCCTACCAAGGGGGTAGAAGAGTGGACTACTCAAAGTTTGGGGAACCACTATATTTCCTTGTGTTGTGCTGTGATTTCTTTTCTTGCATTTACTTTCTTTACTTGCTTAATTCTTGTTGGTGTGTGGGAAGCCTTAATCTGTGATCACTACACATATATATATATATATATATATATAATTGCACAAAATATTTTAAATCTCTATTCACCCCCCTCTAGAGAATTCTAGTGAGGTTAACTGTGCACTTTCATACTGTTTTTCTAGTGCATACAAAGTATGGAAATTTCTTGAAGAAATGTATGATTCTCCTTCTACAGGTATGGAACAATCACATGAACCGGAGAATATGCAAGCTTGCACAAGTCTTCAAGAATGCTCCTCTCATGACGGATCAATGGAGCACACATCAAATGGAAAAGAAGAAGAAGTAATGTCTTCGGAAGAGGAGTGCCAAAAAGATGTAAAAGAAACTATATGTTCAAATCATGCCTCTCCCGAAAGCAATGTAAGGAAATCAAATCCCATCTTTTGTACTTCTATTTCTACATTAAAATTGCTTCAAACTACAAAGCGCAAAATTAAGAAATTAAAAAATGCAAATAAACATTTGCGCTTAGAAAAAAAAAATTAATGGCAAAAATTAATGAAGAATCAAATTCAAATTTATCTAGTTCTATCCATGGTTCCTTAGTTGAAAACACTACACCTTGTATGGAATTAGATGATTTATGAGAAAAATGCAAGGAACTAGAAAAGGAACTTCTTTTTATAAAAGAACAAAATGAAAAATTATGTTTAAGAAATTCAACTTTGAAAAATGATTGTGCTATGTGTACAAGTTATAAATTTGAAATTAAAGAGATGGATGAAAGTTTTGATGACTTTAGAAATGAATACAACAATCATATTGAGTTTATGGTATCCACTCTCAAAAATAGCACAATAGCGTATAATAAAGCAAGACATAATCTTAAAGTTAAGAACTATGAATTGGAAACTAAAGTAAACTTGCTTAAGGAAATTATAAAGAAAAATTCGCAACACATAAATCAACAATTTCAAGCAAATTCCAAAAGCAAGTTAAATCTGAATTTTCATAATATGTCTAAGCCTAACAAAGGAAATAAAAAATATCAAATGCCTGAAAATGAAATTCCAAATCATTATTACTTACAAAATCATGTTTCTCCCGACATAAAATTAAATGTTCACAAATTTCCTATAAACAATGTTTTACAAAATAATCATGGAAATTTGACATATAAGAATAATATTAAACCAATGTTTGAATGGAGACCCAAAGTTAAAGATGAAACACAAACTCCACTCAAAAGGGCTCATTCACATCCATCTCCCCAAAAGCAAACACGACGTATTTGGGTACCCAAAGGAACCGTCACACCCGGTCCTCTTTGGATACCTAAATCTCTCATTCATTAGAATCCAATTAGTTGCATGAAGTAAATATCAACTAAGAAAATAAAATATCAATTATCTACTTCATGATATGCTTAATTTCTTTTTCTTTTTTTTTTGTTGAACCATCATGATATGATCACTTTATATGACTTGTGATATGACTTTCTCATATTAAGCCAAAATTCATAAATAAATCAAATTGAATAAAATTGAATAAATAGTCATGTCATTTTTCAAGTGATCTACTTATCCTTTTTATTGCTATCCTTCTAAATCCATTTCCTAAAAGTCTTATAAAATTTGAAAAACTAAATTTGTTCTATGATATTATTAAGACTAAATGAAATAAGTGTCAAAATGGATTTAAAAGGTGTATTTTAGGAGCATTAGGCTAAATTTATAAAATGCGCGAGTTTTGCTTAGGTAGTTAATATATTTGCGTCATTTTCAATTACCCCAAGTATGTTTAATCATAATCATGTTTAAATCGGAATTGAAAAATTGCATGAATATTATTGCACTTATTTATGATTATTTCACTCATGCATATGTTGTGCAAAACTCAATAATTAAGGTTTAATAAATATGAAACTCTAATGAAGATGAAACTCATGTACTAATTTTAACTTCCGCAACTTTTTGCGATTTCTTCTCGTCTCATCACTTCATTAGACAGGCCTTACATTGCAAAAACATAATTAAGAAAAATCGGAAGCAAAATCAAAGAAAATCTAGGCCATATGATTAAAATAAGCACTCTCTGTGAGCTAACGCAGGCGCTAGGACCTAACGCCGGCGCTAGCTCGAGTCTCCGATTTTTTGAAATTTTAAAATTCTGAAAAATCAATAAAAAATATATTATTTTATATGTACTACTCATGTTTGCAATTATGCCTGTACTTGTTTTTGAAAAATTAAAATACAAAATTACAAAAGCCAAATTACAAAAAATATTTTGTTTTGTCTTTGGATATTTGTTTAAATTCTATTTCTAATTGCAAAAATCAAATACAAAAATATAAAACAAAAACAAGTATCAAAAATTATTATTTTGAACTTAACTTTTCGATTTACATGTATCTTGCGAAAGGGTGACTTGGGCTATCATCCCATCATATCACCTAGTACCGGGAGAACCTCTCACAAGGTAGTCCTCGGGAAGTCCAAGATCAATCTTATGAGTTCAAACTTTAAATTATCAAAAAAAACTGTATGGACATCATTGAGAAAATCAAGCATGATTTAATCTATTATTTAGAATTTCTATAATGTTGCAATTTATCTTTTCAAACTACTTTGAACATTGCTTTCATCATGCTTTGATATATCTGTTAATATGTGCATCAATTATATTGAAAAAGTTATGTAGAACTAAGCTTAGCATGCCTCTAAGTATGAGTAAATGTTTTATGTTTGATAATGATCGCTATTCGCTCACTTATTTTGGCATTGTCTACTTATGTGTTTAATCTAAGAATGCTTATGTATGTTTTGTAATAGTACAATGAATTAAAATTGCATAAGTATCTTACCTACACAACCTTTGTTTGCACTTTAAAAGTTAAGAAAAGTGGTTATGCTTTTATAAATTATATTGGTTTGCAAAACAAGTGTATTCGGAGAACTTTGTACAAAACAAAAATCATAAAATAAAGTGACAAAGATAACTCCACCAAGCACTACTTGAATCTCCTGATAAGTCTTAATAAGCATTGTGAGGTTGAGCACCTTGGAAAGAATAGTAAAGTATCTTGTGCAAACCATAACTTTCTTTCAAAAACCACTTATTCTTAAGTACACCGGATCACAATAAAAAAATCAATATTGAAGAATAAAATTATGTGATCCCCCAAGCACTACTTTGCACCCTGATAAGTCTTAATGAGCATTGTGTGTGCAAAGCACCTTGGTAGTTGTACATTTTTTTTGTGCATTAAAGTGTGTGGAAGTAAAATTATTTGTGTTTTATTGTGCTCTTACTTTACATATTTCTTGTATTTTTGATTAAAACATTTGTTTACTCTACTCAAAAATACACTTATGTGCACATCATTGTCTTCCATAACACTTCTTCTCATGAGTATTGGATCCTAATGCAAATTCTATACTACTCTTTATTTATGAAATGCACTAGATAACCTAGCATGCTTTCTACAATGTTTGGTATGTTTTGAATTTGTGAATTAAAATAACATTGTAGTAATCTCTTTTTGATAACATTATTTCATGATTGGTTACTTTATTGTCAAACTTAAAGATTTTAATTGAAAAATGATTTACAAAAACATCTTCTTTTTGAAATTTAACTCATATATCGTTTTATGGATCATCATTGACTATAATAAGATGTTTCTTGTATTTCTATAAGTCTTCCACATCATAACCATATAATTGTTTTACCTTGCGCTTTCATGCTTATTTAAAGTCTTTTATTTTGTGTGCATCATCACTTGAATCTTCAAATTCCTTTCTTGCAACAAGTGGTAGACTTGCTTGGTAAACTTTATATTGGTTACTTTTAACATGAATTTTGTTTTTGCTATAAAACTTTGATTTATTTATATGAAAATATTGTTATATTAAAAAACTCTGATTCATTAATGGATTTCAAAATAGCAATGTGAGTGTTTTCATAAATTCAAATAAAATATAAACCCATAGGCTATGAACTTATCACTAAATTTAAATGCTTAATGTTTCCAATAATAATTATCCATGACTTCATTTCTCACCATAGCGGGGGCGTAAGGTTGTAGACATTAGATAACCTTTATCTCTAGTCATGTCCTGTCCTTAATCGGGGAGGGTTCCAGTGGGGCCTTGCGAGGCACTGTGGGGAAAGAGTGATAGGTTGAGTTTTGTCTAGTGTTTGCATATGGGACTAACACCCCTACCTACGGCATGTATGCAGCTCCTCATCTCCATCCGTCACTTAGCACGGGGCTAGGGTGTAGACATATTGTCTGGGTAGTTTAGTTACTTGGAAATCATTACATTATTTTGTTATGCTTAAAACTCTTATTTAATAAACCAACATAATAATACTTGAAAATGTTATATTGCTAAAAACTCTGATCTATCTCTATAAAAATTATTCTAAAACTCCTTATCATTTCCTTCTCTATAAGCTCGATCATGCCTTTATCTTATTGTCAACTTTTAAGTGGTGTCTCCTTACCCGCTTTTGCTAATAACAAAAGGGGGAGAACTAACATGATAAATAATATCTGCTATCAACATATAATGCATAATTAATATGATAGCTTACATATTAGGAGAGCATTCACTTAGGGGGAGCATGTATTTAGGGGGAGCAATTCTAAATGCTAAAATCGTTAATCATCCTAAGTCATCACTCACACACACACACACAAGTATGTTTCTTCATGCTTATATATTAATGCTCTGATTTATCATTAATAGATTTGTTATTATCAAAAGGGGGAGTTTGTTGGAACATGGTCTTCCGCATCTCCTAGGTTTGATAATAACAAATCCTATGTGTATTTGATCTTGTGTGTTCAAGTGTGCAGGATAACAAAGTCAACATGACTCAAGGATTAAATTAGAAGATTGCCTCCAAAGTTGAGCCATCAAATCCAAAACACCTACTAGCGCTGGCGATAGTACTAGCGCAGGCGCTAGCTGTCGTTCGATGAACTGTTAGCGCCGCTCGACAAAATGATCATAACGGCGTTCGACGAAAATTCGTTCGACAAATTCTTAGCGGCGGTCGATGAAATATCGTTCGACGAAAATCGTTCGACAAACTCTTAGCGGCGTTCGACGAATTCCCGTTCGACGAAATATTGGCTTAAAGCGCAATTGCCGGGAGAACTTATAGAAGGAGATAGCGCCAGGCGATATCCGATAGCGCAAGCGATAGCGAGGAGCACAGTAGGCAAGAGAGAATTGTTTCCTCGGATTGAAGATTCTGCCGCGCAGAATATGTCCAAATATGGGATAGCGCCGGCGGTAGCACTAGCGCAGGCGCTAGCGCTGAGACTATAAAAAGGACCCATTTGCTCCGTCTTCCTGATCCTCTTGAGATCCAGAATTCCAGAGCTTCGTGCCACAGCATAGAGAGGAAGGTTCAGAGAGATACTCCCACAAATCCATGAAGGCTTAAGGAGATCCGTGGAGAAGATTTCAACACGCGTCATCATCGTGACGAAAGACCGCATCGACTACGATGATACTCTGCGTCTTCGTCTACTTCTCCAAGAGATCCACATAGAGGGAGTTTTTATATTATTGTCTTTTCATTTCACATCCTTTCTTGTAATCGTTTAAGTAAACTCGCCTCGTGTTGGCGACTAGGTCTGGGTAGGACTTAGGGCTGAAATTTGCCTCGTGTTGGCGACTAGGTCTCGGGTGTAGGTCTAGGGGGTGCTCGAGGCCATATCCGGGGAAGGGTTGGCTAGAGCGGCTTGAGGTCGTATCCGGGGAAGGATCCGCTAAAGCCAACCGGTTCATGGGGATACGAGTCGGTATAGAAAACCAAAAGAGTCTTTCTATTCGCTTTGATTTCTATCTTCGATAAGAGATCAAATTTTGTAATCATGCTTCTCAAGTTAATAAAATCATGTCTTTACTTTTACTTCACTTGATTTGTCTTGATCTTCTCTAGTTAAATAATCAAAGCTTTTTCAAAGTTATTTAAAATATCACTACAGTTTTGAAAACCCTTATTCACCCCCCCCCCCCCCCCTCTAAGGGCGCCTACCGATCCAATAGTCTTGATATGTCAATTTGAGGAGGTAATTGAGAATGGGATTATAATAAGAGAGCAGGATGGATGACTGTGAGGTTTTCTTCAAGAGGAGTGACAAATGGTGGTTGTTGCTGAGAGGAAATCTGTGTTGCAGGTTCAATTGTTGTATCTGGTAGGGTTGTCTGAAGGTCTTGACCTAGATGTTCATTTCTGACATCTGTTACAACAGTTTCATGGTCTTGAGGAGCTGGAGATGGAGGAGGAGAGGGTGGAGCTTGACCAGGCTTCAGAATTTATCTGGTCCATTTTGAGAAGATGTCTATATTAATTCTTTTTCCAGGAGGAATGATCACTCATTTTGATCTGCACACTATTGGGTAGTGATGAAACATGACTTAGCTCATGATTATCATGTATGCATTTTCCTTATGAGAATACTTATGACCTATCAGTTTGAGAAGACACCTCCCCCAATGTATTCCCTTATTCAGAATTAAAACACCCACTATCTGCAATTGTTGTTTAGGAATAGCATCATGAACAGAAATTTTACATAGTAGAACTTTTCCTACTATGTCTGCCAAAAACCTATACTCTTCTGAGAAGTCATTCTTCTTTAGGTTGATGGCATTTTCTTTGTTGAATTTCATTGTCTGCAGTGTCTGTTGAGTCTCTGTCGCCGTCAGTTCATATGAATCATCACCTTCTGGTAGATTAAAGGTGGGACTCAACATCTCCTCTGTGATATCAATGTCATTTCCTGAAATTCTTCCATGAAGAGATCCATCATCTCCAATATGGATGTTGTCCTTTAGTTATGTTAATTCGACATCATATACTTTGCATCTTGTCGAAATTAGCTTTGTCAACCCCGCGGTTTGGAACAACCCCGGAATTGCCTTTAAATTTTCAGAGGCAGCATTGAATGATTCGATATCCACATCGAATCCGGAGTTAACTTTGGGAGGAGCCATTGATCCTTGTTGTAGTACCTACAGAAATAAGACAAGAACGAGAGAAGGAAGCAAGAACAAGAACGCAAGAGAGAGAAAATTCGAAAGCGTAAGTTAATCTAACGTCCGAGTTGCTTAAAAGAAGACGATTCGTCGTAGCTTAGGGTTATAATCGAAGCAACGTCGAATGGAAATAGGTTTAGCGCACCAAAACGTATCGAAAGTAGCTTCTAGAAGCAAAACTGCACGCGCTTGGCATGTCGACATTGAGTCGATTAGTACTCGACATGACTTCGAATTCATACAACAACTATTAAATCAACACATGTGTTGATCTGCATTCGACATTGCGTCGAGTGCTATTCGAATTATCTATCCCAGTCGACTCTCGGAGCTGACATCGAGTAAAACTCAACGGTGCGTCGAATTCTTTTCGATGCAACTCCGAATCTACTGTTGTATTTCTTTAGAAAATATCTGTTGTTTTTCCCAGCAATAGTGTTTATTGAAATTAGCATTTATAAGATTATATGTATGAATTAAAATGCAACATCAAGATTTTTTAGAAAAGAAGTCACTCCCTTTGATTATTTGTAGTTCCATGTTGAAGAGTTAGTTTTTCCATTTCCCTACATTATCTCTGAGGAAGGGACCCTAAGTTTTCCTGCACATGTAATTCAAATATTAAAGGGTACTCAGGTTATCTTAGGCCCTTTGCTTTTACCATTATAAGGTGTTATGAAAGAATAAAGTGGTCTTTCATGATACCCTTTTGGATGACAGAAAATAGGTCTATCAGACCAATATTTATTATCTTGATACTTGAAGTTTGCATAAAATACATCTTGATATAGTAGATCTGTAGAATGCCTAATGATTTTTCTTTTAATTTTACCCTTTTGATTATGGTTCATTGGTTTTTCTGAATTGTTCTTACCTAGAGTGTTCTTCTCATTATTAAGATTCACTTTATTAAATATAGAGAGATTATCAAGATGATTGTTGTTTTGTTCTCTAAACACATGACTGTTCTCATTTATTTGATAGTCACTAGGTCTGACAATTATAACTGAATTTCTTCAGGCTGGTTTACTGGAGATTGTTGTGCTAGTTAATATATCTGCTCCTAGACCAAGATATCTAGATCTCATAGAGAGATTCTGTGTGATGTCCTTGAGCTTTTGACTCCTCCCATTGAGTGAGACTTCAAAGGCTTTTGCCTTTGTAAGCTTTTCTTTTAAATTTGAGTTTTCACTAGTTAGCTCATTTATTTCTGTTTCCTTTTTATATAGCTGATTACTTAAATCATAATTAATAGAATATAGATTTTCTTTCTTAAGATCTTCTAGTTCTTCCCTAACTGTTTCCATTTTTTTTAAGCTTAAGATAATCTTGACAAAATTCATTAAAACAATTTTTAAAGTCTTCTGAAGAGAAATCAAATTCATCAAATTGAGATACCTGGTCTTCTTCAGTTGAGTATTCTAAAGGCATCAGACAGGCATCTTCAGCGACGCATTCTCCATCACTGTCAGATGAAGAGGAACGTGACTCAGATTCTGAGTCACTCCAGGTTTCAACTATGAAACATTTTCCTTTTTTCTTGTCCTTCTTTCTGAAGGACTTCTTTTTATGCTCCTTCTTGCTGCTGCTTCTATATTTTTGCTCTTCAGGACATTCAGAGGCAATATGCCCTGGTTTTCTGCATGAAAAGCAAATTATCTCCTATTTTGGAGTCTTGTCAAACCTACTTGTCAAACCTAAGTTTGCTCGAGCTCCTTTCCTTCCTTCTAGAGTCTTCAGATTTGACCATCTTCTGAATCTTCTGGCCAAGAGATTGAACATCTTTTCTTCAGAAGTGGAAGACTCTCCTTCAGCAGCCTTCAGAGCTTTAGTCCTTTCTTTTGGGATTGAGGCTTTCTCCTTTGCCTCAGTCTCAACTCTACTTTTCAGCAGTAGCTCACAGGACTTGAGTTTGCCTAGCAAAGCATCACTGGAGATTTCTCTGTGGCATCTGGATTCTCGAATGGACTAGATCCTTGAATCTCATGTGCTTTAGAAGCACATGAGAAGCTTATCATTGATTTCAGTTAGAGAGAACTCCTTATCCAGTCCCTTAACCTCATTTATAATGATGTTGAATATCTCATACATCTCAGCAACATTTTCTTCAGCCTTTTTTTAAAAGATCACATATTGGGATATGAGAAGGGACTTCCTGTCCTTTCTTTCATCTGAACTACCTTCTACCAATCTGGATAGTGACTCTCAGATCTCCTTTGCTGATTGGTAGTCAGCCACTTTCTGGAATATGTCATCTAACATAGTTGATACCAGAATGTTCATGGCCTTGGCATCACATGCCTTCAACTTCTTCTCAGCATCAGTCCATTCTGCTCTAGGGACAAGTTTTTGTGTCACAGTCTCGCTTGCATCTTTTCTGAATGAGATTGGAGGACCTGGTACAATGACATCAAAAAAAAATCATCAATAGAGTTCATAAAAAGTTTTATTCTGGCCTTCCAGAGTGTAAACTTATTCAGATTACACACTGGTGGTCTTGTGGATGCATAGTCCTTAGAACTCATTTTCTGAAAATAATTTTAAAATATTAAAATTTGAGTGAGAGGATCTTTTGATCAAGGTGTTAACCTCTTTATAATCAACCTCGCTCTGATACCAATTGAAAGTCCATAGTGAGTCTTCTGAGTATTCTCTAGAGAGGGTGGGTGAATAGATTTTATAAACTTTTCTATAAATTATGCACAGACCATTAAATTAAACTAACTATGCAGTCAGATTTCCAATCCAGAATAAAATAAACACAGAAATGCAGAAATAAAGAATGGACAACACAGAAATTTCACAGCACAGATTAGACAAGATCTATAGTGGTTCCCCAAAATGTGGGTACTCCACTCTTCTACCACCTTGATAGGAATACAATATCCAGTGCCCGAGTCTTTTGATAAGGAGACTCTTAGAACCATTGAGTCTTTTGATAAGGAGACTCTTAGAATCACTAAGTCTTTTGATAAGGAGACTCTTAGAACCAAGGTTTGAGTCTTTTGTTAATGAGACTCTTAGCACCAAGCTAGATCTTTTGATAAGGAGATTTTAAACCACTAAATCCTTTGGAGAGGGATTCTAAGGTCTCTTTACTCAGATTATAAGGGAGAAAGAAAGAGTAAAGGAGAAGAAGAGAAATAAAAATTATTCTTCTGATTCAATCCTCCTGCGGCAGTCACTAAGGATTCAGGCACTTAGTGTTTTTGATGGATCTCTGTTCAGTAGATGAATCCTTGCTTAAGAGAGATAGTAGAATGCAAGGATTGATAAGCTCTGGTCTTGATAATCTCTGTATATCTGTAGGCTTCTTACTGTGAGAGAGAAAGAAGAAGTCTTGAGTATTTCCTGTACAAAGATTTGATCTGTTGTTCTGTCTGAGAGAAAGCTTGAGAAAGAAGAAGATAGAATAGTAGAAATCTTATTGTCCTCAATCTTCCTTTGTATACTTATTCTTCTGTCGAATAACATTTGAATTACTTTCCTCTTCTGTTGTATCCTTAGTAGGAATGTCCAAGGGATAATAATGTTCTTTCTTTTTCAGTTGACAGCCCCGTCAATCCCTTATTGATTAACTTCTAAAAATTTCTTTATTGTGTCTCTGGAGTCCTTCTTTCCATTCTTGATTATGAACGACCCGTTAGAATTCAAATCATTTCCATTTTGACTTTTGAATCGGTTTTAGAAAAGAATACAGAAAGTATTTTAATTCTGTGTCTGTATTCGACGTAGCGTCGAATACATTTGCCTTCTTATCGACGCACCTCTAAGTTCTAATAGAAGCTGCTTCGAAATCATTCTCAGCTTAGAAATGAACTCTGATGTCGACGTTGCGTAGAATATTTATCGACGTATCTGTCGAGATGAATGCTTAAAATCTGAGCCCTTCCTTCTGCATCGAATGTAATTCTAAGTTGCGTTGACTTCAATGTTGCTTTGATTGGCTCTGCCTTCTACGTCGAGTACATTTTGACATTGCGTCGACTTCAACTGATGCATCGACTACCAGTCTAAGTTATCCTTATTTCTATTTGAAGTTACTTTGACTTGTAGTCGAAGCTGCGTCGACTTCTATTCGACGCATATTTAACTCAACAAAATTTTGCACTCTTTTGGACTAGTCTTTGATACCCTAATGAGAGTGTGACATCCTAGGACATCTAATGACCAAATTGCCCTCTCTATACAACATGGGTAATGAATCTTAGATGGTGAAATCACTTTTACATAATTTGTAAGATAAATTCGGAGGATGTTTTTCCCAACATTAGCAAACATGTTGGACATGTTGGAAGACATTTAAAATGTTGATATGCATTGCGTGCAAGGATGCTAGAAAAAAAATACTCAAATGACACAAGTTCGACAAATTGAACGAGGTTTGGAAACAATGTGATGCAGGGGTAGGTCGGCAAGGGGGGGACACTCTAAATGCAATCCTACATACGATAGGATGTAATGAAAATGCAAGAGATTCACTTAAAAATAACAACAATAATTAACTACTATGAGACTAACATAGGCGCAAGCATTCACAAACTTTAATTAAAGAGAGCAAACGACCAAGGCGCAAACGTTTTAAGCTCGTGCGGAATGTGCCCGCAAATCATACAAAGTCCAATACTAATAGAAAATAATAATCAGCATCCACTGCAAATATGGTACCAAATACTCAACGATAAAAAATAACAACTCCAAACTACAACTTACTCGTGTAGGCGACGGAATAACAATGGTCAATTGTGGTCATCCAGGCTTGTTGCGATCTTGGGAGGTGTCAGATGAGTGATCTGGGGCTAGCGGGCTTGGATAGAGGAAGGAGTGGGTTCAGGATGTGGAGAGATAGGGCTACTTGTGTTGGAGGGTCACGGCAAGGGGGTATAGTGGATCAGGGTGGTGGTGAGGGGCTACAGGAAGGGAAGGGGAAGGGTTCAGGCGGTGGTAAGAAGCTACTTGAAGGGGAGGGGAAGGGTTGTGGGGCTCGATGAAGGGGAAAGTTGTTTGTATGAGGCTTGGGCAGGGGAGATAAGTACGGAAGGATTAGGGATGGAAGTTTGAGACCGGTAGCAGCTTGAATGGGAGGGGGCGACAGATCCAGGAGCGGTTGGTGGAGGGTTTGTGTGGGGGAAACTAGTCGTAGGGGTGGCTGAGGGAGCGCGCGGCTTGGGGAAAACATCAGGCTAGCAGGAGGAGGGGGAAGGAGATGGGTTGACCTTGGAGTTGCACCAAGGAGGAGGAGAAGTTATGGCGTCGCACTAGGAACCGTGATCAATGGTTGCAAGAATTGCAACCAACCTTAGATGCCCACAAATCAGTACCTTCATCTATTTATACTCATAACACAACTAGGGCTCCCAAATTGAACGGCTCATATTTTCCAATCCGATCGGGTGTCAAATACGACTCAAAATACATAAAATAATTTATCAAAATGATTCGGAACGACCATCCAGGCGAAACTGTGGATTCGGATCGCCCGAACGAAAAGCAGTTCACCACCTCCTATGAGAATAGACCTGTGTCTGTCGTTGCACTCCATCAACTCTCTCCGGCTTGAAAGCACTCATCTTTGGTGAGTGAAGACGGTCATACTCTCTGTATAGCCGCGATGCAAGTCTCTTGAGCTCCTCTGATGAAATCCATATAGCATCATGAAACGGGCAGACGCTCCAATGGACAAGATAACGCAGAGTATCTCACCCGCCTGCAGCAGTAAAGTCGTGACCAATGATCTGAAGTATGTCTCTGGTGGGAGTAAGTGCCTCTGACTGAAATGTATCTCCGTCTGACTGTTGGACCGATGAAACCATCGATGGTGCAGGGTGGCCCTCATGGAGTGAATCCTTAGGTGGAGGCGGGGATGGAAAGGTACGGACCAAAGGAGGTTGTGGATCAGGTATGGGTGAGGAGAGAGGATCCACATACATACGCTTCGCGTAGTAAGGAGTCAGATCATTCTCCCACCTCAAAGATTTGTTCCGTCCAGTGCTGATCTCCTCGATCTTTATAATAATCATTACTATACGCAATTTTCTTACAGACCGACTCATGAAGTGCAGGCAATGATGAATAAAGGACTCTGCAGACTCACTAGATCGGGACTCAAGAGGGACATCAATCAATTCAATAGGCTTCCTAGGTCCAAACCCTAATATGATATGAAATGAGCTCAAACTTGTGGTCCAATTGACTGAACTATTATATGCAAACTCAGCTATGGGTTGGGCTGAATCCAGGGTGGATGGACTATCCCCAACAAGACAACGCAGAAGGGTCTCTAGACTACGGTTGACAACCTCAGTTTTACCATCCGTCTATGGGTGGTAGGTGGAGAACTTCAAAGTCGCACTAGTCTTCTTCCATAACATTTTCCAAAATTAACTCATGAAACGAACGTCTCGGTCAGAGACTATGAAAGTGGGCAACCTGTAATACTTAAATACCTCTCTAAAGAACAGTGCAGCCACATGGGAAGCATCTGAGGTCCTACGATAAGGGATAAAGTGGACCATTTTGGAAAAATGATCCACCACAATAAAGATCGAGTCTAGCTTCCTCGGAGTACGAGGGAGCCCGAGAACAAAATCCATACTAATATTGGCCCAGGGCCTTTGTGGAACAGGAAGTGGAGTGTATAATCTCGTTGGCTGATGAGATCCCTTCACGGTCTGGTAGACTCGACAATGCCGAACAACCCGAATAACGTCCCTCTTCAGGCTAGGACAGAAGAAACGATCTTCAACTAATCATCTTGTCTCGACCAAAGTGACTTGCTGCTCCGCCTGCGTGCAGATCCCAGATGAAGAAATCTCGAAGGGATGTCTGAGGAACGCAAAGGCGAGAGCCCAAGAATAAGTATCCGTCAGAGATCGTATAACCCTCTCGTAGGTCAGGAGGGCCCCTCGATAGCGCAGCATAAATGTCACCAAAATCTAAGCACTCTGGGTAATTATAAACTAGATGCTCAACTAGTGTGCTCATGGTGTGGAGGATGCTGACTCAACGACTCAAGGTGTCAAATGACTAGTTCTAAATACCCGCTCGGTGTTTGAGAACATAATGATGTTCTTGCATATATTCCACCCACCACGCGTGGCGGTGGCTTAATTTCTTCTGCAAGTCGAGATACCGCAGGGTCTGTTGATCAGAATATAGAACAAACTCCTTATGTAGGAGATAATGGCGCCAATAGCGAAGTGCATGTACGATGACTTAGAACTCTCGATCATAATTTGAGTACTTTTGTCGGGCGTCATTCAGTTTCTCATTGAAGTAAGCAACTGGATGACCTTCCTGACTAAATACCCCCACCAATTCCAACTCCCGACACATCACAAGCCACCTCGAAGGTCTTGGAGAAATCTGGTAATCGTAGGACAGAAGCGGATGACAGTTTCTCCTTAATCTCCTCGATGGCCCGAGTGATCGCCTTCATCCACACAAAATTGCCCTTACGGAGGCAGCTCGTAAAGGGGGTCATAATAAAGTTAAAGCCACGGACAAACATCCTATAGAAGGTGGCGAGTCCATGAAAGCTACGTGCTTCATAGATGTTCGTCAAAATGGGCCACTTACGAATGGATTTGACCTTGTCAAGGTCAACCGAGATGCCAGAAGCAGAAATTATATACCCCGAGAAGTGAACAAACAAGAACGAACACTTGTTCAAATTGATGTAAAGTTGCTCCTCCCATAGGAGCTCAAAAATTAGACGAATGTGGTTCAAGTGCTCAGTGCGGCCCTAGCTATATATCAATATATCATCAAAATACATTACCAGAAATTTGCACATGTAGGGCCACAGGAACTGTGTCATCACCCTCATAAACGTGTTGGGCGTGTTCGATAATCCAAACGGCATAACTAGTGACTCATATAAGCCGTCCTTCATCTTGAAGGTCGTCTTCCACTAATCTCACCTCTTTAACTCTAATTTGATGGTACACACTACGTTGGTCAATCTTTAAAAATATATGGGCACCGACCATCGAGTACAGGAGGTCGTCGGGGCAGGGAATGGGAAAATGATACTTCACTGTTATTTTATTAATGGCACGACTATCAATGCACTTGCGTCAGCTCCCTCTCTTCTTCGGAGTAACAAGGAACGGTACTGCACACGGACTCAGGCTCTCTCATATGAAATTCTTCTGAAGAAGATCATTGACTTGCAGGTACAGCTCAGCATGCTCGGTCGGATTCAAGCGATAATGGGGTAAATTGGGCAACGATGCCCCTGGGACCAGATCGATCGCATGTTGGATGTCCCTCAACGGTGGAAGTTCATCAGGGAGCTCCTCGGGCATAATATCTGCGTAGCCATCCAGCAACTGACGGATATCCAGATCAGTAATATCAGTGTCAATTGAAGCCTCAGAAGTCATTGTGGTTGCCACTACAAACATAACTCCTACATCTAAGCTCTCTCTCTCATGAAGTCACCCTTCCTCAAAATATGTAGGGTTCTCGATGAACCCGCACTAAAAGATGACTCGGCCTTGCCCTTGGGAGGATCCCTGGGTTTGGTCAGGGTAAGGGTAATCTTCTGACCTTTATCGAAGAAAATGCACGTGTTGGATCGGTCATAACACGTGGCATCGCAATCATACAACCAAGGTCATCTAAGTAAAACGTGTGTGACGTCGATCGGGATAACATCACACCAGACCTTGTCCTCAGTGGAAGCTAAACGAATCAACACCAGGCATCGCTGAGTAACCTTGATGGTGAATGTCCACCCATATGACACGTAAGGATGAGGGTGTAGCTTAGCAGTAAGTTGCATCATCTCTAACCCTTTCTTGGCGACTGTATTCACGCAACTATCACTATCAATAATGAGCTTGCACGGACCTCCTGCGCTCGCGAAGTACGTGAAGAAAATCATAGTGCGGCGCCAATCCTCCTTGGCACGTGGGGTGTGCAGAAGGCGACGGAGAACTCCCAGCTTTAGCGACCTATCAGCATCGCTCTCACATCACTCCTCAACAATGGTCATAATCTCCTCGACGGTGGTATCCTCAGCCTCAGTGTTGGGCTCACCCTCTTCCTCAATCAGTAAATTCCTTGTCAAACATTGCACCTCGAAGTGCCCTCAGCCAGAACATCGATAACATTGGACGTCCCCAGGTTTGGGCCCCCTGGGACAATAGCTTTCCTCATCGCATCTGCGGGAGTGCGAGGAGGGCAGGGGTCGTGGTAGGAGTGGGTCTCCTATCCATAGTGGTATCAGGTCGAGAGGTGACCTGTATCGGGCCGGTAAGATGTAAATATTGCTCGTACTCGAGCGCGAGCTGAAAAACCTGCTCAACCATCTCAATCCTATGGGGAATCGGTTCCCTTCGGAGATCGACCATGAGTCCGATCCGGAAACGGGATGCAGTGGCAATGAGCTCCTCCAGAATATCACTTCGAACAATCAACTCGTCAAAATGTGACATGTACTCCGCAACGAAAAGGGTTCCCTGCCGGAGTGCATATAGCTAATCTAAGAGCCGGTTACAATATGAAGCGGGAAGGTATTTATCTTTCAGTCGATGTTTCATCTTGTCCCATCGGGTGATGGGCTAATATCCGTCCCGCTCAAGTGACCTCTCCAGGCTCGACCAGTATATTTTTTCACTCATATCACACTAGTCAAAATAGTGATCCATGTCCATAAGCCAATCGCTAAATTCCTTCGGGTCCAGGTGTTCATCGAAGTATGGTGCATCAATGCGGATACACCGAGTGATATCATCCACTTCTGGAGTCATCCCGCGGTGTGGCTCACGGTAATCATCATACCGATCATCATAGTCATAATCATATCGTGCGGGTGGGGCTCGCTCTCTACGACCAGGTGGAGGTGGGGGACGAGGTGCATTAGAAGGGTAGTGATTCCTCCTTGGTTCCTGCCGAAACTCGTAACCACGATGGTGATTCTGTCTCATGGGAAAACTGCAGGAGAATCTCGGCTTGGAATGTCTCTACCATGTCTCTCAAGTGGGGGTGTAGCATCTCGGGGATCCTCGGGAGGCTCCTCGTCAGGAGGAGGAGTCGCTTGACCTCTAGGGGTTTCTAACTGATCGACCCTTATGTTAACCCTAGCGATGTCTCCCCTAAGGACGTCGAACTAGGACCCAATCAGATCAAATCGATTGAGATAAAGTCTTTGAAATTCAGCTGACGTTGTGTCTGATTGCGAACTAGCGGCTCTATCGTCGGTGAGGTTAGGGTTTAACATAGATGAACAAAATAACCTACCACTACGTAAGCATAAAATGTGGCCCAAATCTTGGGCTCTGATATCAATTTGATGCAGGGGTAGGTCGATAAGAGGCGGACACTCTAAATGCAATCCAACATGTGATGGGATGTAATGAAAATGCAAGAGGAAGTCCGATTAAAAATAGCAACAGTAATTAATTACTATAAAACTAACAGAGTCGCAATCATTCACAAATTTTAATTAAAGAGAGCAAGTTTCTGATACAGACCCTCGACTGAGACCTAATTCGGCCGGGAAGAAGAGGGAAGTCTCGTAGAGGGTTGGCGTTGCGCTTCGAGATCCAATGGTATCGGGAATGGTTCCACGGGGAAGGTGGAGGTCGGAGAAGGGCGGAGATGGCGGATCGGGCGCAAGAAAGGGGGGGCGCAGACGACGCTGGAGCGGAAGCGGCGCAATCTGCGGTTCGTCGTGCGGAGCGGGATGGAGCGCTGCGGGTTTGGCTAGGTTATGGAAAGGGAATAGGAAATTCGAGAGAGAGTTAGAGAGAGAGAGAGAATTTTGGAATAATTTCTGCATGCATTCATCAACGCCTCTCAACCCAATATATGGTTGAGCCCCAAACCAAACCCAAGGTTCATGGTCTAAAATCTAAACATAAAAACATCACATAAAATAAAGATACAAAGCCACCAAAAACGGCCGACTAATCGGATCGTGCTGGGGCATGACGCTTGTATGTTAACCCCCAACTTAGGTCCATAACATCTCCGCTGGCGTCCTCATCAAGCTTGTCCTCAAGCTTGTCCTGCAGCTGTGGTGGTATGTTGACCAAGGGCTCCTGGGGGCGCACCCACAAACGGTTTCAACAGGGATACGTGGAAGACATCATGGATTTTGGCTTCGACTGGCAGGTTGAGACGGTATGCCACCTCTCCAATGCGCTCTGCAACCAGGAATGGCCTACAGAACTTGGGCCCCAACTTGTTGTAGGCTCTCTGTGCGATGGACGTCTGTCGGTGTGGGCGGCATTTCAGCCATACCCAATCTCCTGGGGCAAAGAACAACTCACGGTGCCCCCTGTTGCAGGTCGTCTCCATACGGGCCTGGAGCAGCCTCTCCCGAGCCATCGCTATGACCATGTCACGCGTGGCCAGCACGGTGTCGACCGTCTGAGAACGAACAGATGAACTGGTGTAAGTAAGGAGGCGCGGCGGTTCGTGGACGTAGATCAAACGGAACGGTGTAGTCTGCAAGGCAGAATTGTAGGACGTGTTGTAACAATACTCCACCCAAGGGAGCCATCGTACCCAATTCTTGGGGAGGTCCCCCGTGATACAGCACAAATACATCTCCAGGGTCCGGTTGACCACCTCCATCTGGCCATCCGACTGCGGGTGGTAGGCGGACAACATCGCCAACTTAGTACCGCACAGTGCAAATAGCTCCTGCCAAAATAGGGACATAAACACCTTGTCCCTGTTGGACATGATGCTCTCCGGGATGTCGTGCAGACGGAACACCTGGTCGAAAAAGATGCCGGCAGCCACATCCCCCTCCATGGGGCAGCTCATCGCCATGAAGTGAGCGCCTTTGGATAGGTGATTGACCACCACAAAAATAACTGATCGCCCCCTTGATTTGGGTAGTCCCTCAATAAAATCCATCGATATGTCGGCCCAAATCTGTGTCGGAACGAGAAGGGGCTGGAGTAAACCGGCGGGTGAGAGGTTGTCGGTCTTGCTGCGCTGGCAGACGGGGCAGAGTGCGATGAAGTCTTGTACCCCCCTTTTTAGTCCCTTCCAAAAGAACTCGGCTCTAACCCGCTGAAGGGTCTTATGAACCCCTTCATGTGTGGTGCCATGTAAACCTGTCAGAATGTCCGATATCAAGGGCGAGGAATCTGAAAGGTAGAGGCGACCCTTGTACCAGATGAGGCTGTCTCGAACTGTCCAGTGTGAGGGTAAACTTCCCTCCTCAATACGGTGTAGTAACTCGCAGAGAGCCGGTGTGTCTTGGATCTCCTGCTAAAGGCAGTAGTGGATGATCGATGTCGAGCAAGAAATGGCTAACACGGACCCCTCCTGATGGTCACGGTGGGAAAGTGCATCTGCGGCGCGATTCAAGGCGCCCGCCTTGTACTCTACATGGAAATCAAATCCCAACAGCTTGCTGATCCAACGTTGTTGCGGTGTAGTGATGAGGCGTTTCTCCAAGAGGTACTTGAGGCTGAAATGGTTGGTGTGAATAGTGAACAGACGCTCCCATAAGTACGGTCACCAATGTTGGACAGCCTTTGCCAATCTAATAAGCTCCTGCTCATAAGCCTGCAGCTTCTGATGATGTACGGCAGTGCGCTGGCTGAAATAAGCCAATAGGTGGCCCTCCTATTGGAGCACCGCACCGTATCCCTGGTCGAAAGCGTCACACTCTATCTGGAACTCCTGGTCAAAGTCTGGCAAACGCAGCACCGGGGCTGACACCAGTGCCTGCTGGAGAGCGTGAAAGGCCCCCGTCGTGTTGTCTCCCCACACAAAAGACTACTTCCTCGGAAGAGCGAATAGTGGAGCGGCAATGATGTTGTATCCCTGAATGAAGCGTCTGTAATAACCCGCCAGTCCGAGGAAACCTCGCAGTTCCCGCAAGGTTTGGGGGGTAGGCCACTCCATCACGCCCTAGATCTTGAGAGGGTCCGCCGACACCCCTGTACTATCCACCACATGCCCCAAGTAGGACACCCGTTCCGTGCCAAAAGAACACTTGGCACACTTCAAGAAGAGTCTGTGTTGTCTGACTAATTGGATAACGGCTCGGAGGTGGCCAAGATGGGCCTCCCAAGTCGCGTTGTATACCAAAATGTCGTCAAAGAACACAAGTACGCAACGACACAAAAGGCCATGAAATACCTCATTCATCAATGCCTGGAAGGTAGTGATGGTTGGTGAGCCCGAACGGCATCACCAAAAACTCGAAGTGGTCGTGGTGGGTGCGGAATGCCGTCTTTTCAACATCCTCGGGAGCCATGCGCACCTGATGGTACCCGAAGCACAAATCCAGCTTGGAGAAAAAAGCGGGAGCCATGTATCTCATCCAGGAGCTCCTCCACGACCGGGATGGGGAACTTATCCTTCACTGTCCACGCATTCAACTCGCGGTAATCGACATTGAAGCGCCATGTGTCATCCTTCTTGTTGACCAACAAGATCGGCGAGGAGAAAGGAGATACACTATGGCGGATGATGCCCTGCTGCAGCATGGCATCGCACTGACGCTTGATCTCATCCTTCTACCTGAATGGGTAGAGGTATGGGCGGACCACCACCGGGGCCGTTCCAGGAAGGAGACAAATACGGTGATCCCGCCGCCGAACAGGAGGAAGACCTGTCAAGGCTGCAGTTGTATCGCTGTACTCTTGTAGAAGAGCCTCCAAATCAGAGGATTCTATATGGTCCCAAAGGCGAAGAAAACTTGTCGGGAGGTAGTGGTCATGCGGCCCTGCCACACCGTCTATTGAGGGTGTCGCCCCCAGGTCATCGTCAGTGCGTCGAAGTCCCACAGAAGAGGCCCCAAAGTGCGGAGCCAGCGGACTCCCAACACTGCCTCAAAGCCTCGTAAAGCTATCACGTAGAAGTCAACGTGGGACTGATAGCCCTCCACGTTAATCGACACCACTATGCAGACGCCAGTGCACAGCATAGCCATGCCATTGGCAATAGAAACTCGGAGGCTCGAACGGGTAGTAACCGGTAAATGAAGCTGTTATGCGGTAATATCGCTGAGGAAACTGTGTGTACTGCCCGAGTCCATAAGAGCGACTAGTGAATGGACCACCACTGAAATCAATAGCTGAATCATGTCCCCAGTCTGGGATCCAGTCATAGCGTGGATGGAAATCTCAGGCTCTCACGTATCATCATCCCCTGGGTCCGCATTAGGGGGATCTTCCACCTCCAACAAAAACAGGTACTTGCACCGATGTCCACGGGTGAAAGCCTCATCACAGATGAAATAAAGGCCTTTGGCACGGCGATCCTCCATCTCCTGAGTGGAGAGTCGCCGAATTATAGACTGACCGTCGCCTTCGATGCCCCTGCCAGCTCCCGGGCTAAACATAACCGGCGACGGGCCAAAACTCCTGGGGAGTCCCTCGCCAGATCGACGACCCATGGATTGTCGGTCCATCAACAGACGTCGCTCAAAGATGCGGGATAAGCTCATAGGGGTGGAGAGTTCTACCGGGGACTGCAATTGAACGTCCATCTGCAAGCGCTCATGAAGGCCAGCTAGGAAGACTGGTACCTATTGTGATGTGAGGAAGGTCAGAGCGCGAGCGAGAAGCACCTGAAACTGCTCGTATACTGCTCAATGGATCCAGTCTATCGGAGAGAGATAATGTCACCCATGGGGTTGCCGAGAAGTGGTGGTCCAAAACGCAAGGTGCACTGAGTCTTGAAATCCTCCCAACCCAACTGGGGTTGCTCTCAACGGAGCTGTGAGAACCACATTTGTGCCGATCCGAGAAGATGAAACAACGCAATCCCAATCCAGTCCTCTTCTGGAGTGTGTTGGGTGATGGCGCAAGTCTCACACACCGCTTAGGCGGTAGCTCGACTGCGACACGAAACGGCAGTGTACCGATCGTTCAAGTAATATAAAACGAGGAGTAATCCCCGAGTATCGAATCTCAAAGGAACACAGTAAGGTGGAGTTTATTATCGAGGAAGGACTTGAGATTGAAGTCCTTTCGAGCGGATGGATGCGGAAACGGGGATTTTGGATTATGGAAAATAAAGAGAAAATGCTATGACTACTCCTATGCAATGCCGCTATGCAATGCTTCGCTTGGCGGAATGGAGACTAGGCAGGCCTTGAGCGCGCTGCTTCGCAAGGGCGGATGGACGAGTAGGCAGGCGGAATCGAACTATGCAGGCCTTGAGTGCGCTGCTTCGAAGGGCGAGTGGATTACACGGGCCGCGATGCCACGCTTCGGTAGGCGGATGGACGAGTAGGCTAACGGAGTGAGGGTCGTAAGCACCTCTTCGACAAGCATGCCACTAGCAATTGCTAGTGCGGCGACGAACGTGACGGCGGGATGGAGGATGGAATGGGGCGCACCTCAAGCAACTCAAACAACAAGCATTTCACATAAACATGAAATATATAGAAATACAAAGTAGTTTAAGTGCAACTCATCTTAATACATAGATCTAACTACATACACATCAATAAGAGAAGAATAAGGCAAGAAATCGACCGAATCCAAAGTCTCGTTGTAGATTCACGGTTGGAATCGCCGGGTTGTCAATCTGCGTCCAAGCTCGGTCCGCAACTATGTCCGGGGTAGAGAGAGTTGTCACTACTCTCCAATGAGCCCGTCTTCTTCGTGTCACGATCCGGTAGAGGTTGCAAACTTCCTCTTGCTTGATGGTGATGGCGGCTAGGTCTTCCCTTGGAGCGCTAGGATGAAGGAGGAGGCCGAGAGGAAGCTCCGGCTCAAGATTGGCGTGAAGAACAAGCCCGGAGCACCTCCATATGGTGGGCGGCGATGGAGGGGCAAAGTCGGAGCTCTGGAGCGAGAAAACGGCGGTCTCGGGCGGAAGAAATGCGGGGCTCCCGACCTAAATCGCGAGCAGGACAATTTATAGGCGCTGGAATAAACAGTGTGCACGGTCATTGGCGCACGACCAGTGGTCGTGCGCACTAGCATCCTATGATCGTGCGCCTGCCTGGACGGAGCCTGCAATGCAAGAAAATTATAAAATACAATGTTCGCACGACCAGTAGCGCACGACCAGCGGTCGTGCGCGCTATCGTAAGTGGTCGTGCGATAAGGAAGACAGAACTCAGTTTTCAGGGGTTAAGTGCACACGATCAGTGGCGCACGACCAGTGGTCGTGCGCATTAGAATCAGTGATCGTGCGCTGTGTTCCTGTACAGAATTGTACAGGAAACACCTGCACGACACCTGTTCCAGCACAACCACGAATGCAGCCACTGAAAGTGGCACTTAACAATGCATAGCAACTACTAAAGGAGAATAACACGAAATAACACCAAAAATGGGCCTAAAAGTGCACTTAGCATGGAGGATCAAATATAAGTGAAAACGTGTCTAAAGTGAAGTGCATAGACTAGAAAATCGGCCCAGATGAGTCCATAAATGTGTATATATTTGGGACTCATCACACCCCCAGACTTACCTGTTTGCGCATCCCGAGCAAACAAATTCTAAGCGAACGGGGAAAGAAAAGTAGTTGTCTTAAAATTACAATACAGAGTACCATGCGAAGTCGCATGCTCACGTGCATAAGAAAAATAGTAGAGAAGGTTTTTGATTATATAAACAGTTTATATATTTCTAAAAGTGTAAAAGCATATTACAACTACTCAAAATGGTGAACTACGGTGAATCGTCCGGTCATGCATACGGAGAAAGTAAACTAAGCTCTGAGATGGGCATTGCTCAAGATCGGGATGCGGGACAAACTCCATTGAAATCCATCAGTGTCGGTGACCATAAGCTTGCCCGGTCACATTCTCTCCACGACACTAGATTGGTTCATAGCGTGAGTCGGTAGGACTTTAGGTTAGAGATGGGGCTTGGGTTACGGTGAGGTAAACAAAGATAAACCTGGAGGCTACACACACCTAACCCAACATGAGCACAAGATAGAGCTACCCGCACGACGATAATAAACAAATGCACCACACCCCCAGACTTGGACTTTTACAACATAGGTGTGTGCACCGCCCACTCCCAATACCAAAATATCAAAATTTTCAATTCAACTTTTTCATAACAATCCCCTTTTTTTCTTTTCTTTCTCTTCTTCATTCTTCTTTTTCTTTCTTTTCTTTTTCAGCAAAAATATCAATGAATACACCCATAATTTCCACTATAAAAATTACCACATCAACACCCCCCAAAATGTAAACATAACTATAATTTAAGGCTCAGATTTGGGTGTGCGACTAGGTTAGGCTTTTAAGCTTTTGGTGCGATAAAAGTGGAGCTGAATCAAGAGGAAGGGGTAGGCACAAAAAGGCTAGCAAGGGTAGATGATAGGCATGAAATAAAAAGCTCAACCGGGCCAAAATAATGGCCTACGTCATTCTCAAGCACTAGAACTATCCTATGCCAATGCTTCAAGAATCGCTTGGGGCAAGTTCTAGCCACAGAGAAAGATTCTCCTTTCTCCCGACTCAAGCAATACGAGTCTAGCGATCGTTTACACACATCCCTACGCTACCGTTTGATTCCACCGGATTCACCATTTGAGTAGAGTAAACAACATTTACACTAATAGAGAAAAATATAAAACCATAAGTATAAAGAGAAATCTAATCTACACAAATTTCTATGCAACCGAGCACTCGACTAGGAGCACTACTGGGGTCAACATTTTACTCTGCTACATAGTCCTAAGCCATCACCTAGACTTTCCCAAATAAGCAGGAGAATTAAATTCACAACAGAGCAGGCAAACAGATGAGTACGCGCTCAAGTGGGTGCTGTGGTGTGCAATGAAAATAAACAAAACATTTTAAATGAAATCTTCTAGTATGCAGTGCAATAGTGCACGTGAGCGGGTAAACAAAACTACTCTCCCCCAGACTTAAACTAAACAATCCGCATAATATATGACAGGAAAATCAAAATAGGGCTAGGGAAAGAGAGTACCCAATGCTCAGCAATGAGCATACCAGAAGATTGGCGTGTAAGCTAAAATGAAGCTACAGCATCCGCCATCCAGAAGAAGGATACCTGCAGGGGTCAGCTCCGCAAAAACAAAAGAAAAAAAAACTGAAATAAAGTGCAATTAACTAAATAAAATTAGAAAAGAAATGAAAATGCAGGAAAAATTAAGATAACTACTGGGGTTATTGTCATCCCAGCACGACTTATTCAGAACTTTATAATATCTAGCTAATGGGCCTATGAAAAAGAAAATGCACAGGTAACTGCACCAATATGCGTTTCGGTAGCTGGTACCGATACGGAGATAAGGCAGTCACCCCTCTAACTAAATAATAATAATACCTGCTCCTCACAGGTAGAGGGAAAAGAAAGTAAGAAGAGGAGGAGAAGATATCCTCGCTCAACTCACCAAAAATATCCTTGACTAGCAAGGAGTCGTCAACAGGGAGGCCGCAGGAGGCGAAGGCAATGAGTGGAGCTTCCTATACGGAGGGGGAATAAACCTCCTCACATGAGAGGATGCTCTCATCATTGACTTGAGCAAAAAGCTCCAAGTCCTCCTGAAGTACCTGTGAAGATTCAACCTGCACAGACTCGGATGAAGGAAGGGGATCAAGAAATAAAGAAGACGAAGAACATAAATAAACATCAATCGGGGGAGTGATCCCGGTCTCACTCCCATCAGGTTGGGGAAGTAAAATAATGTTGGCATTGTCATCAATGCCGCAAGGTTCAGCGGGATCGATAGTGGCCATGCCCAAGATTTGGACTTCCTCCACCGGTGTTGAGGAAAACTCCTCTTCACCTAGAAGGTTGTCCTCCTTCATAGGAATAGGCACAACACATAGATCGCCAGCCTCATCCTGCGACACAACCTCAACAATGTCGTCGGAGATGAGTATAGTATGCACAACAGGGGGAGGAGTAGTGCTCGGATAAAAGTCGAGCACCGATTCCTCACAAAGAATCGAATCCACTCGGGGTGGTGGATGCACTGGGAGAATAGGCTCAGCAATGTCGGTGCATAGATCAGCCGCACATCCGGTGACCGTGTCCATGCCATTCCCTTCAAGATGTGAAGGTGACAAAGACACATAACTGGATGTTGAAGGTGTGCCGCCAGAGTTAGGAGTTGGGAAGATCCGGATATCCGGCTCGTCATCCTCGTCCAATTGGCGAAGATACTCGGCACAGTCCTTCAAGACATGATCAGTGCTCCGACAAAACCGGCACTGCCTAGCGGGCCTCTTTGGCACAGCGGGTGCTGAAGCCGAAAAGAAGTAAGACGGTAAAGGCTCAGCAGAGTAGCCATAAGACTTACGCGCACCATATGGAGTATCAGACGAAGTTGGTGCTCCATATGCTGGGCTATAAGAATTATGCCTACTATTCTCCGTAGGGCATTCATCACTAGAGTGGGAGGTAGCTCCACACCAATGGCAACGGAAATTAAGATGTGCCCACATAGTGTGAAGGTAATACGATTCAAAATAAAAATGCTATTGTGCAAAATACTACACCTAACAAAAATTACTAAAGCAACCTAATTAAAACAGGAAAATAGAATAAAAAGAAATAAAACAAAGAAATGCAATTTACAAATGGAAGGCTTCTCTCTCAGGTTCTCCCTCTCCAAAAAACTCACACGACTGTGTTCCCCGGCAACGGCGCCAAAAACTTGATGGCGCAAATTGTAACGGCCCAGCCCCGACCACCACACCAGAGGCCTACGGCACCGCCCCATCCCTGGTGGGCCGGCTAACCGACCGTTAGACGCCTGGCCCCATTGTCCAGGACGCCCGGGCTGCAGCCCGCTTAGCAACACCCCAACCAATCCCTGTAGCCTGTTTCTCAGCTACAGTAGGGTGTTGATGGCGGGTCTCGATCCCCCGCCACCCTTGATAAGAACCTCTTCAAACAGGTCTCATCACCAACTGAGCTGCAGCTCAGTTGGTGATGAGGACTGTTGAAGGTGCCTTATCAAGGGTGGCGGGGGATCGAGACCCGCCATCAACATCCCACTGTAGCTGAGAAACAGGCTCAGCCATGGGTGGGGTGCACCGGACTGCAGTCCTTGTCTAACGGTCGGTTAGCCGGCCCACCAGGGATGGGGCGGTGCCGTAGGCCTCTGGTGTGGTGGTCGGGGCTGGGCCGTTACAAAAAAGTGCACTTTTTTGTAACGGCCCAGCCCCGACCACCACACCAGAGGCCTACGGCACCGCCCCATCCCTGGTGGGCCGGCTAACCGACCGTTAGACAAGGACTGCAGTCCGGTGCACCCCACCCATGGTTGAGCCTGTTTCTCAGCTACAGTGGGATGTTGATGGCGGGTCTCGATCCCCCGCCACCCTTGATAAGGCACCTTCAACAGTCCTCATCACCAACTGAGCTGCAGCTCAGTTGGTGATGAGGACTGTTGAAGGTGCCTTATCAAGGGTGGCGGGGGATCGAGACCCGCCATCAACATCCCACTGTAGCTGAGAAACAGGCTCAGCCATGGGTGGGGTGCACCGGACTGCAGTCCTTGTCTAAAGGTCGGTTAGCCGGCCCACCAGGGATGGGGCGGTGTCGTAGGCCTCTGGTGTGGTGGTCGGGGCTGGGCCGTTACAAAAAAGTGCACTTTTTTGTAACGGCCCAGCCCCGACCACCACACCAGAGGCCTACGGCACCGCCCCATCCCTGGTGGGCCGGCTAACCGACCGTTAGACGCCTGGCCCCATTGTCCAGGACGCCCGGGCTGCAGCCCGCTTAGCAACACCCCAACCAATCCCTGTAGCCTGTTTCTCAGCTACAGTAGGGTGTTGATGGCGGGTCTCGATCCCCCGCCACCCTTGATAAGAACCTCTTCAAACAGGTCTCATCACCAACTGAGCTGCAGCTCAGTTGGTGATGAGACCTGTTTGAAGAGGTTCTTATCAAGGGTGGCGGGGGATCGAGACCCGCCATCAACACCCTACTGTAGCTGAGAAACAGGCTACAGGGATTGGTTGGGGTGTTGCTAAGCGGGCTGCAGCCCGGGCGTCCTGGACAATGGGGCCAGGCGTCTAACGGTCGGTTAGCCGGCCCACCAGGGATGGGGCGGTGCCGTAGGCCTCTGGTGTGGTGGTCGGGGCTGGGCCGTTACAAAAAAGAAGCTCAGTTGGTGATGAGGACTGTTGAAGGTGCCTTATCAAGGGTGGCGGGGGATCGAGACCCGCCATCAACATCCCACTGTAGCTGAGAAACAGGCTCAGCCATGGGTGGGGTGCACCGGACTGCAGTCCTTGTCTAACGGTCGGTTAGCCGGCCCACCAGGGATGGGGCGGTGCCGTAGGCCTCTGGTGTGGTGGTCGGGGCTGGGCCGTTACAAAAAAGTGCACTTTTTTGTAACGGCCCAGCCCCGACCACCACACCAGAGGCCTACGGCACCGCCCCATCCCTGGTGGGCCGGCTAATTGACCGTTAGACAAGGACTGCAGTCCGGTGCACCCCACCCATGGCTGAGCCTGTTTCTCAGCTACAGTGGGATGTTGATGGCGGGTCTCGATCCCCCGCCACCCTTGATAAGGCACCTTCAACAGTCCTCATCACCAACTGAGCTGCAGCTCAGTTGGTGATGAGGACTGTTGAAGGTGCCTTATCAAGGGTGGCGGGGGATCGAGACCCGCCATCAACATCCCACTGTAGCTGAGAAACAGGCTCAGCCATGGGTGGGGTGCACCGGACTGCAGTCCTTGTCTAACGGTCGGTTAGCCGGCCCACCAGGGATGGGGCGGTGCCGTAGGCCTCTGGTGTGGTGGTCGGGGCTGGGCCGTTACACAAATCTCACACACCGCTATAGGCGGTAGCTCGACTGCGACACGAAACGGCAGTGTACCGATCGTTCAAGTAATATAAAACGAGGAGTAATCCCCGAGTATTGAATCTCAAAGGAACACAGTAAGGTGGAGTTTATTATCGAGGAAGGACTTGAGATTGAAGTCCTTTCGAGCGGATGGATGCGGAAACGGGGATTTTGGATTGTGGAAAATAAAGAGAAAATGCTATGACTACTCCTATGCAATGCCGCTACGCAATGCTTCGCTTGGCGATATGGAGACTAGGCAGGCCTTGAGCGCGCTGCTTCGCAAGGGCGGATGGACGAGTAGGCAGACGGAATCAAACTATGCAGGCCTTGAGCGCGCTGCTTCGAAGGGCGAGTGGATTACACGGGCCGCGATGCCACGCTTCGGTAGGCGGATGGACGAGTAGGCTAACAGAGTGAGGGTCGTAAGCACCTCTTCGACAAGCACGCCACTCGCAATTGCTAGTGCGGCGACGAACGCGACGGCGGGATGGAGGATGGAATGGGGCGCACCTCAAGCAACTCAAACAACAAGCATTTCACATAAACATGAAATATATAGAAATACAAACTAGTTTAAGTGCAACTTCATCTTAATACATATATCTAACTACATACACATCAATAAGAGAAGAATAAGGCAAGAAATCGACCGAATCCGAAGTCTCGTTGTAGATTCACGGTAGGAATCGCCGGGTTGTCAATCCGCGTCCAAGCTCGGTCCGCAACTACGTCCGAGGTAGAGAGAGCTGTCACTACTCTCCAATGAGCTCGTCTTCTTCGTGTCACGATCCGGTAGAGGTTGCAAACTTCCTCTTGCTTGATGGTGATGGCGGCTAGGTCTTCCCTTGGAGCGCTAGGATGAATGAGGAGGCCGAGAGGAAGCTCCGGCTCAAGATTGGCGTGAAGAACAAGCCCGGAGCACCTCCATTTGGTGGGCGGCGATGGAGGGGCGAAGTCGGAGCTCTAGAGCGAGAAAACGGCGGTCTCGGGCAGAAGAAATGCGGGGCTCCCGACCTAAATCGCGAGCAGGACAATTTATAGGCGCTGGAATAAACAGTGCGCACGGTCATTGGCGCACGACCAGTGGTCGTGCGCACTAGCATCCTGTGATCGTGCGCCTGCCTGGACGGAGCTTGCAAGGCAAGAAAATTATAAAATACAATGTTCGCACGACCAGTGGTCGTGCGCGCTATCGTAAGTGGTCGTGCGATAAGGAAGACAGAACTCAGTTTTCAGGGGTTAAGTGCACACGATCAGTGGCACACGACCAGTGGTCGTGCGCATTAGAATCAGTGATCGTGCGCTGTGTTCCTGTACAGAATTGTACCGAAAATACCTGCACGACACCTGTTCCAGCACAACCACGAATCCAGCCACTGAAAGTGGCACTTAACAATGCATAGCAACTACTAAAGGAGAATAACACGAAATAACACCAAAAACGGGCCTAAAAGTGCACTTAACATGGAGGATCAAATATAAGTGAAAACGTGTCTAAAGTGAAGTGCATAGACTAGAAAATCGGCCCAGATGAGTCCATAAATGTGTATATATTTGGGACTCATCATTGGGTTTCAAAGAATTGCTCGCAACGAGTGAGCCACGTGAGTGGATCCTCCCGACCATCAAATAGAGGGAAGTCCAACTTCACAAAGCAAGGAAACCCGACTCCTTCGTTTCTCAGTGCCGATGATTTATGTACCTTTTGGGAGGAGCCCGAAGCGGCACGCGGGGCCTGGGGGGACGCATCCGGCCTAAGGGCTTCGATGAGGGCCCTATTGTTGGCCACCATCATTTGCTGAAAGGATTTCACGATCTTGGCCAAAGTAGGCCCTCCCGAGTTGCTGTCGTCCATGGGAGCGGGCCGAAAGTTAGGGTGGAGGGCCGGAGGAGTGGGAAAAATGCCCGTGTTGTCCGAGAGGTGTGGAAAGTCGGAGGAGGAAGCCCCCAACAGGATCGGCGAGGGAGGACGGCGGCTGGGGCGGCCGGATCCGGGCAACGGACTCTTCGGACGGGGCTGTGAGGGGGATGACGGAGCGAGGACAGCGGCTACGGGAGACGGCGAAGGTGGACGAGGCGCCGAGGAAGAGGAGAGCTCTGATACCAAGTTGATACGGCCCCTCGACTGAGACCTAGTTCGGCCGGGAAGAAGAGGGAAGTCCCGTAGAGGGTTGGCATTGCGCTTGCGAGATCCAATGGTGTCGGGAAGGGTTCCACGGGGAAGGAGGAGGTCGAAGAGGGGTGGAGATGGCAGATCGGGCGCGAGAAAGGGGGCGCGGACAGCGCTGGAGCGGAAGCATCGCGGTCTGCGGTTTGTCGTGCGGAGCGGGATGGAGCGATGCGGGTTTGGCTAGGTTACGGAAAGGGAATAGGAAATTTGAGAAAGAGAGAGAGAGAATTTTGGAATAATTTCTGCATGCATTCATCAATGCCTCTCAACCCAATATATGGTTGAGCCCCAAACCAAACCCAAGGTTCATGGTCTAAAATCTAAACATAAAAACATCACATAAAATAAAGATAAAAAACCACCAAAAACGGCCGACTAATCGGATCGTGTCGGGGCGCGGCGCTTGTATGTTAACCCCCAACGTGCGTCCGTAACAGTTTCATTCAACCAAACGACCAAGGCGCAAATGTTTTAAGCGCGTGCGGAATATGCCCCGCAAATCATACGAAGTCCAATACTAATAGCAAACAATAATAAACATCTACTGCAAATATGATGACAAATACTCAACGATAGAAAATAACAACTCCAAACTACAGCTTAATCGTGCGAGCGGCGGAATAACAACGGTCAATTGTGGGCAACCAGGCTTGATGCGATCTCGGGACGTGTCGTACGGGTTGTTCCGGGACTGGCGAGGCTCGGGTAGAGGAAGGGGGTGGGTTTATGGTGTGGAGAGGTGGGGTTGCTTGTGCTGGAGGGTCACGACAAGAGGGTAGAGTGGACCAGGCGGTGGTGAGGGGCTACAGGAAGGGGAGGGAAAGGGTTCAGGCGTGTACAACCCTCATATTTTTTGAGCCGGTGTGACCCGACGTGGAGGGGGTCGTGATAGAGAGGGTGACTGTAGCGCCGTAAACCGACCCATTGGGGGTCGTCGGGGTCAAAAAAGGAAGTCCCGGGGGGGAGGAAGTGGACCGGACACCTGGGTGAGTGGGCCTATGGTCCACTCGCCCAGGAGTGGCGAGTGGACCATGGTCCACTCGCCCAGGGATAGGGGCGAGTGGACCTGTGGTCCACTCGCCCCGGGCACTCGGGCGAGTGGACCGTGGGTCCACTCGCCCCTAAGGGGAGTGCACCGAGTGGTCCACTCCCCCAGCCCACGCAGTGGACCATACGGTCCACTCTCCCGACCCCCGACAGGGGGGGAGTGGACGTCTCAACCTCCACTCACCTCCCTGCCTGCGTTGTTCGTTCGTGATCATGGTCAAGCTGCGGATAGTGGAATTTCGGCTATCCGCAGCCCAATTTTGGGAAGTCTATAAATAGACCCCCATGGGCACCTTGGGAAGGGTTGGTCTCTACCCCCTCCCTCACGTGTGTCTTGTGAGCAAGCACTCCCCTCCCCTGTCATCGAAGGTTGACGGTGAGGTTGTCCTTAGTGCCCTCCAAGGTGCTCAGGCTCAGCATTGGATGGGGAGGGGAAGTTCCTTGTGAGCTTCTGGGTGTGTGGTGGGACATCCGCGCTGCGGCTTAAGTGGTCTGTCTCTAGACTCAAGTGTTCTTTCAAGGGAAGGTCTTTCGGTTCATAGCTACCGGTCGAGTGTTTTAGCTCAGGTCAAGTAAGGGTTAGCTGCATCCCCCTTTCGAACGTCGAGACCAGGTTTCTGGTTTCAACATTTTGGTGCGGTGAGCTTGGAAGCAGCTAGTTCGGAAAGTCCTGAGAGAGTATCATGGCTGAAAGCGAAGATCCAAGGAATTCACCTCCTCCCAGCAAGTCGCGGCCGTTGACGAGGGAGGAGGAGGCAGAGGAGGCAGATCACGTGTTGGGCGATCTGACCAAGTTGGAGGTGGCAGAGGAAGTGAGAGAAAGAGAGAGAGGACGTTAGCGGCAGCGGAAGGCCGAAGAAGATACGAATTAGCTGGAGGCTGAACGAGCAGGACCAAGAGAAGATCCAAAGATGTGTTCAGCAGAATGTGGACATCTTCGCGTGGAGCGCTGCCGAGATGCCAGGTGTCGATGCGAATGTGGCATTTCATCGCCTCAACCTCGATTCAAGCATCCACCCCATTCGCCAGAAGAAGAGAAATGTGTCGTCTACCCTCGCCGAGCCAATCAGAGAGGAGGTAGGGAAGCTGCTAGAGGCAGGGTTCATGGAAGAAATCCGATATCCGGGATGGGTTTCTAATGTGGTAATGGTAATGAATGGGGACGGGAGGTGGAGAATGTGTGTGGACTTCTCTCTGTTAAACAAGGCATGTCCTAAGAACTGTTATTCGTTGCCTAGGATCGATGCATTGGTGGACTCAGCTGTCGGCTTCCCGGTGATGAGTTTCTTGGATGCGATCTCCGGCTATCTTCAAATCCAAATGCATCCGCCTATTGTCAAGGACGTCTCATTCATCACAGATGATGGGTGCTATTGCTATAATATGATGCCCTTTGGATTGAGGAACGCGGGAGCAACCTACCAAAGGATGATGGACCAAGTCATTAAGGAGCAGAAGGGGTGCAATCTGGAAGTCTATGTGGATGACTTGATGGTTAAAAGCAAGGACGTAGAGTCCCACCTGCAGGATCTGGTAGAGACCTTCGCTACCCTTCGAAGGTTCGAGATGAGGCTCAACCCTTCTAAATGTGTCTTCGGAGCAAGCCGGGGAAAGTTCCTAGGTCACCTGCTCACCCCGGAGGGGGTCGAACCCAATCCGGACAAGGTCAAAGCCATCCTAGAGTTGGAGTCGTCGAGGAGTGCGAAGGAGATTCAGAGGCTGACTGGGAAATTAGCAGGGTTGAGTCGGTTCCTCTCCAGAGCAGGGGAGAAGTTCTCTCCTTTCTTCAAAGCCCTGCGCCAGGGTCAGAAGTTCGAATGGACATTGGAGTGCGAGAAGGCTTTTCAGGCATTGAAGGAGCAACTGACGCGAGCTCCTTTCCTCCAGGGGCCGAGAGAAGGAGAAGACCTTTTTCTCTACCTAGGGGTAGGAGTTGAAGCGGTAAGTTCGGTCCTGGTCCGGGAGGAGGGAAAGAAACAACTGTCGATCTACTATGTTAGCAGAATCCTGAAAAAGGTAGAGCTCAGATACCTCGTCCTGGGGAAGTTGGCATTCGCTCTGATCATCTCAGCCCGGAAATTCCATCCCTATTTCCAGGCTCATTCAATCAGAGTGGTGACCGACCACCCCCTTCGCAACATTATGGAAGGAGTGGAGCACTCGCACAGTTTGGCGAAGTGGTCGGTCGAGCTTAGCGAGTATGATGTCACCTTCGTCCCTCGGTTATCGATGAAAGCGCAGGCGGTAGCAGACTTCCTGGCAGAGTACGTGACTGAGGTGGACGAGCAAGAGTCTCCCGGGTTGGTAGCATGGGATCTGTTCGCGGACAGGGCATCAGGAAAGAACTCCCTCGGTGGATGGGTGATCCTAGTCAGTCCACACGGGACCTAGTGACCAACGACCAGGCCGAGTATGAGGCAGTGGTGGCAGGGCTTCGTCTGGCAAGGGAGCTGGAAATCCGAGACGTGAAGGTTTTCACAGATTCGATGGTAGTGGCCTCCCAGGTTCGAGGAGAGTTCGAGGCGAAAGAGCCAACCCTCCAGAGGTATCTGGCGAAGGTTAGGGATCTCATCGGGTGGTTCCACACTTTCTCCATTCAGCACATTCCGAGAGGGGAAAATGTCCGAGCGGATCGGTTGGCGAAGTACGGCCCTCGCGCGGGAGGAACGGTGACCGAGTTGTTCCGCCCATCCATCGAGGAAGGGGAGTTGATGGAGATTGATCAAAGGGCCTCTTGGGTAGACCAAATCCTTACCTTTCTGGCCTCAGGCAAGTTCCCGGAGGGGGTCCTAGATAAGAGACGGTTCAGATACAAGACAGCATACTACCTGATGCGAGAAGAAAGCCTGTATTGGAAGACCTTGACAGGGCTCCTAGCAAGGTGCGTGACGGAGGATGAAGTTCTGAGAGTCTTGGAGGAAATCCACTCCGGAGAATGCGGAAGCCATTCCGGAAGCCAAACCTTAGAAAAGAGAGTTCTGAGGCAGGGATACTTCTGGCCGACCCTTTGAAAGGATATCATCGAGTTTGCAAGGAAATGTCAGAAGTGTCAGCTCTTCACGCTGCTCCAACTGCAACCTGCGCAAAGGCTCAGAACAATCACTGCACCTTGGCCTTTCGCCATCTGGGGCATGGACTTGGTCGGTCCGTTCCCTTAGGCCATCCGTCAGAGGAGATTCATGTTAGTCATGATTGACTATTTCTCCAAATGGGTGGAGGTTAAGGCTTTGGCAAAGACAACCTCGCAGGTAATAAAGAACTTTATTAGGGGAGAAATAATTTGCAAGCACAGACTCCCCCTCGCCATAGTGATAGACAATGGGCCGCAGTTCTATAGCGACGAACTCATTAGCTTCTGCGGTCAAGTGGGCATCGACCTCCGCTTTGCCTCTGTTCACCATCCTCGGAGCAATCGGCAGGTGGAGGCTGCAAACAAAGTCATAGTCAACTTGCTGAAGAAGGTGGAGAACTTGAAGGGGAACTGGGTGGAGCAGCACCCCTCAGTCTTGTGGGCCTTGAGAACGACGCCCAACACGGCAACGGGAGAAATGCCATTCAAACTCTCCCATGGGTCAGAAGTCGTGCTCCCAGTGGAGTTTGAGGTCAGGTCCCCCCGGGTCGTGGCTGCCGAGGAGGGGGGCGAAGTCTAGAGGATGGACAATGAAGAGGAGCAACAGCTCTCGCTGGATATGGTTGAGGAGCTTCGGGACCTTACAATGGTTCGACAAGAGTAAGTGAAGCGCCGGATGGCCAGGTACTTCGATAAGAACATTAGAATCAAACAATTCATCCCAGGAGATCTAGTCCTCAAAAAGGTCGACGACGCGGGAAGGTCGGCAAATGTAGGAAAGCTCCAGCCCAATTGGGAGGGGCCCTATGTAATCCTGGAGGCACTGAAGTCAGGAGGGTATCTCCTTCAAAATATTGAGGGAATCCTCCTTGGTAATACTTGGAGTGGCGATGATCTTAAACGTTTTTATCCTTAATGTATATTGATTTTCTCTTTGGAAATACCTCTTACTCCAGCTTATGATAGTTACTCTGGCCCATGGGAGCAGAGGTTGGTAAGGTTTCAAGAAGAGGAATTGTATCGCGAAAATATCGAGCTCCTCCATCCCCCAGATGAGGTTAGTTCTTTGGGAAGGTGTTGAGTTCATCTGCCTCCAAGCAAGCTAAGCCCCTAGGACGTGGATGGGTACTTCCGCCTCCAATTGGATTGGGAAGACGTTAAGTTCCTCTTCCCCCAGGTGAAGGTAAGCACCTAGGGCGCGGACGGGTACTCCCGCCTCCAATCGGAAAGATCCCCAACTAGAGACCACTCACTGGGCTCGGTAACGCCGGCAGATGGGAGACTCATCGGATCGACTCGCTACTTGGTAATTGGATTTGGAAGGCGTAGAGTTCCTCTGCCTCCAAGTAAGCTAAGCCCCTAGGACGTGGATAGGTACTTCCGCCTCCAATGGGATTGGGAAGGCGTTGAGTTCCTCTACCTCCGGGCAAGCTAAGCCCCTAGGACGTGGATGGGTACTTCCGCCTCCAATTGGATTGGGAAGGCGTTGAGTTCCTCTGCCTCCAGGTGAAGGTAAGTACTTAGGGCGCAGACGGGTACTTCTGCCTCCAATCTGAAAGATCCCCGACTAGAGACCATTCTCTGGGATCAATCATGCCGGCAGATGGGAGACTCATCGGGTCGACTCTCTACTTGGTAATTGGATTTGGAAGGCATTGAGTTCCTCTGCCTCCAGGTAAGCTAAGCCCCTAGGACGTGGATGGGTACTTCCGCCTCCAATTGGATTGGGAAGGCGTTGAGTTCCTCTGCCTCCAGGCAAGCTAAGCCCTTAGGACGTGGATGGGTACTTCCGCCTCCAATTGGATTGGGAAGGCGTTGATTTCTTCTGCCCCAGGTGAAGGTAAGCACCTAGGGAGCGGACGGGTACTTCCGCCTCCAATCGGAAAGATCCCCGACTAGAGACCATTCTCTGGGCTCAATCATGCCGGCAGATGGGAGACTCATCGGGTCGACTCGCTACTTGGTAATTGGATTGGGAAGGCGTTGAGTTCCTCTACCCCCAGGTGAAGGTAAGCACCTAGGGCGCGGACGGGTACTTCCGCCTCCAATCGGAAAGATCCCCGACTAGAGACCACTCACCGGGCTCGGTAACCCCGGCAGATGGGAGACTCATCGGGTCGACTCGCTGCAGGCAAGACTTCAGAAAAGGTAATTGATTTGGTAAGATGATGAGCTTCCTCCACCTCAGGTCGAGTTTTAGCTCGGCCCAAGGTGTTGAGCTTTCTCCACCTCCAGTTGAGCTCGGCTCACAGGAGGGTTGTTAAGTGGAGAAAGGTTCGCCTTCCACCTCCGGTCGAGTTCGGCTCGACTAGAGGTGTTGAGTCTTCCTCCACCTCAGGTCGGGTTTTAGCTCGGCCCAAGGTGTTGAGCTTTCTCCACCTCCAGTTGAGCTCGGCTCACAGGAGGGTTGTTAAGTGGAGAAAGGTTCGCCTTCCGCCTCAAGTCAGGTTCAGCTGAAAAGCTCGGCAGGAGTATCCCGTTGGCAGGGCCCTTCGCGGACTCCCCTTAGGTCCCGCCTACTCGTCAAATAGGTGGGTTGGACTTTCTTTCCGAGCTTGAGACAAGCTCGAAATGAGCGGGGATTGTATACAACCCTCATATTTTCCGAGCCAGTGTGACCCGACGTGGAGGGGGTCGTGATAGAGAGGGTGACCGTAGCGCCGTAAACCGACCTGTTGGGGGCCGTCGGGGTCAAAAAAGGAAGTCCCGGGGGGAGGAAGTGGACCGGACAACTGGGCGAGTGGGCCTATGGTCCACTCACCCAGGAGTGGCGAGTGGTCCATGGTCCACTCGCCCAGGGATAGGGCGAGTGGACCTGTGGTCCACTCACCCCGGGCACTCGGGTGAGTTGACCGTGGGTCCACTCGCCCCTAAGGGGAGTGGACCGAGTGGTTCACTCGCCCACCCCAGGCAGTGGACCATTCGGTCCACTCTCCCGACCCCCGGCAGGGGGGAGTGAACGTCTCAACCTCCACTCACCTCCCTTCCTGTGTTGTTCGTTCGTGATCATGGTCGAGCTGCGGATAGTGGAATTTCGGCTATCCGCAGCCCAATTTTGGGAAGTCTATAAATAGACCCCCGTGGGCACCTTGGGAAGGGTTGGTCTCTACCCCCTCCCTCACATGTGTCTTGTGAGCAAGCACTACCCTCCCCTGTCGTCGAAGGTTGATGATGAGGTGCTCCTTAGTTCCCTCCAAGGTGCCCAGGCTCAGCATTGGCTGGGGAGGGGAAGTTCCTTTTGATCTTCCGGGTGTGTAGTGGGACCTCCGCGTTGCGGCTTAAGGGGTCTGTCTCTAGACTCAAGTGTTCTTTCAAGGGGAGGTCTTTCGGTTCATAGCTACCGGTCGAGGGTTCTAGCTCAGGTCATGTAAGGGTTAACTGCATCCCCCTTTCGAACGTCGAGAACAGGTTTCTGGTTTCAACAAGGCGGTTGTGAGAAGCTACAAGAAAGGGAGGGGCAGGGTTGTGGGGCTCGGTGAAGGGGAAAGCTGGTTGTAGGAGGCTTGGGCAGGGGAGATCAGTACGGGAAGGATTATGGTTGGGTGTTTGAAACCGGTAGCAGCTTGAGTGGGAAGGGGCGGCAGATCCAGGAGCTGCTGGTGAAGGGTTTACGTGGGGGAAATGGCCGTAGGGGAGGCTGAGGGAGCATACGGCCTGGGGGAAACCGCGGGCTAGCAGGTGGAGGGGGATAGAGATAGATTCACCTTGGAGTCACACCAAGGAGGAGAAGTTCTGTCGTCGCACCAAGAACCGCGACCGACAGTTGTAAGAATTGCAGCCAACCTTCGATGCCCACAAATAAGTACTTCCATCTATTTATACTCAACACAAATAGGGCACCCGGATTGAACGACTCATACTGTCTGATCCGATCGGGTGTCAAATACAACTCAAAATACATAAAATAATATATCAAAATGACTCGGAATGACCATCCGGGCACAACTCTGGACTCGGACCACCCGAACAGAAAGTGATTCACTACCTCCAATTGGAATAGACTTGTGTCGGTCATTGCACTCCATCACAATGATTACAAACTAATAATTCACAAAATAGAGAATTTACACAAGTATTCAGTACTGAGGGGTTACAATAATTCAATGAACTTTCATTGACTATGGATCAGAAGGTTTAATGGATGCTCATCGAGGTGTTGGTAGCTGAAGGGACCATGGATTGTTGAATTTGGAATATCGGAGGGGAATATGGGAGGATTCCAGTGGTGGAATTGAATTCCAGTAAGAGGTTTGCTCGATATTTAAATTTTTGAATAGAAATTGGGCATCCATAGGCTAGCCGGTGATGTGAGAGAGAGAAATTGGGGACTGGGAGTTTCGAGTAAGGGAGGGGTAATTAGGAGACAGAGGGAGACTGTTAGTGGGGCTTGAGCTCACATAGGGAGTAGTTATAATATTTTTCTCTCTTTGTAGATTTGGAGGATATGCCATCAGAAGAGGTGAACAAGAAAAACTCTCCTTTCGCGCGCTCACCATTGCCCTCGATTAGCATGTCGACATGGGAGAATACCGGTGAGAAAGAAGAAATGATAAGAAGACACGAGCGTGGACCGCATGATTAGAGGAGTGCGACTGAATTTTTTAGGAAGGATGTAAGGGCGGTAGATGTGGTCGGTGGTGGTTGGGTGTCAATTGTCAATGAAATGTTTTCATGAAGCTTCACGAGTGGAAGGATGGATCATGGATCCGAAGGGTTGAAGTTTCTTCGTACTCTCTCGTAAGCGTTGATTGAGCAAGACAGAGAGATGGGGATACCGCGAGATGAGTTGGATAGGTTGCGAAATCGCAGGATTGAGAGATGGAGTGTGACAACACCGAGAGATTGGGGTTGGATGGGGTTTTCATGTTATTTAGCAGGAGATTAAAAACTATGCGGGATATTAAGCGCGGAAATTGATCGGACAGTTCTTACGGATTTGATGGTGAAATGCATACTGATGTAGTATTTCTTTATACGAAAAAATATTGCATGAGTAATGCATTTCACCATCAAATCCATAATAACCGCCTAATCAACATTCACGTTCACTATCCTACTCACTTTCAATTAACTAAAAACCTCTCCAGACCTAATCTTTGGATGCTCATACACTTCATCCTCAATCTCATGATTTGTCCACCTCTCCTGCTCATCCTGCGATATCGCCACCTCTCTCTCTCTCCTGCCCAGCAAGGCTCGACAAGAGAGTTCGGTGAAACTTCAAACCCTTGAATTCCTCCTTCCACTTGTGAATCTTCCAAAATAAATTCGCTAACAATCGATCCCCAATTGCCGTCGATGAATCAATTCCCTCTGCTTCCCTTCCCATCCATCGCCCTTAAATTTCCAAAAAAATGGAGCACTCCTCAAAACACGCGGTCCATGCATGCCTCTTCTTATTGTCTCTTCTTCCTTACTGGTGTCCTTCCAGGTGATCGCATCTAGGGATTGTCCAACGTAATATTTTACTCCATCCCATTATCTCTTACCCAACTTCTCTATGCCCTCACTCTCTTTCATCCATGCTTCTTACTTCCTTATAAGTGCTCAAAAGTACGGGTAGAATCCTTCATACATTGCACAACAATAATCCTCAAAATGTTATGTCAAGGTTCTTTATTATACTTAGTGATGATGCACATATAGAATCAGATGCAATATATCAATATGAAATTATTGTGTACTTTCATTTTCATCATTTTTGTGCATCCTTACTGGTCGCGCTCGTGATAGAAAATATCTTTCGAATTTGTTGTTGGCGCTTAATCAATATTTTTAGTGGTAATGAGTAGTTTTTTTGTTGTAGGTAATCGAGACTTTTATTACATTAATATCAATATTTTGGCTTATGTCACGACCCGTCTCGACAAGAGTCAGAGCGCACTTCGGGCGGGCCGTGATGCCACAGACATGAGCAAAACAGGAAACCATGCCTGCTAAGGCGGAAACAGAAATACTACAATAGTTTTGAATTTATTACTTTGAAAAGAAATTAGTATATTTTATAAGTATGCGGAAGCCACAATGAAAGGTTAAAACTATGCATTTCCATTAAAATCAGATGTCATACATTACATTGAAATGATGAACATGCAATGAGTCACAATAGTAAAATGCTATAAGTAAAATGATTTGATACAAGCAAGAACACCCTAAGAGTTGTCCACAATACCAGAGAAAATGGCTGACAATAACTAATACAAGAAAAGTAGATCCAACAGTACTGAAACAAAATACATAGAACCTGCTGACACAGTAATCAAAATAGAACCTCCAAGCAAAACTGCAGCTGAACGAAGAAAACTCAGGGAGCAGACGGCGCGGTCACGAACCCTAAGGCAAATCCAAACAGAAGGAAAATGCCTCAGAACAAGAAAATAATAGAAAACAAGCTGTAATCTTAAGTACATGCAGAAATAAATCTAAAGTACCAATTAACTCTTTAAACAGGCTAGAGAAACAGGCAGGTAACTGAAACAAGCTGAAACTATCTAGAAATATTAGCCTACTCCGGAGTATAGCCTAAACAAGTGTTTTGCAACGACATAAGCTGTAATCTATGAAATGCGCAGATGTTTATAGTGGGCACACATGGTTCACACTCAAGTCCAAGTGTAAGGCTTACCAGAATAAGGGTATTCCATGCTCACTGTGACCATGCAATCAAGACGTTGCACCACCTAAACCCTAGTTTCCACGATTTGCTTATGACACTCAAGACCTAAGGGTTTCATGTTTTTTCAAGGAGATTCCTATCACAACGCGACATGCTCACGAGTGGTAGTTCTTATGCTATCAGATATTGATAATAATTTAGAATACCAGTAAAAAGAATTTAAATTCTTGTTTGCCAGCGAGAGGGAATTTCTCCACTTGCCTTAAGGTGAAGCCGCGACCACCGGCAACTGCTATACGGCGCAAGCAAGGACAAGGCTCTATTGAACCTGTTCAGGGATAATCGCAGACAATATTTGATACGTGACAACAGAAAACCCTACGCTAGCAAGGCGGTTAATTTGCAAAAAAACTAACTCAAGAGCAGGTTAGCAATTTACCTCCCTTAAGGTGAGGGGAGAAGAAGTTACCACAGGGATTCGGAGTTTGGCGGCTTTGAGGCGACGGAAACCCTAAATTGGGGAGGGTTCAAAGCGATTCCACCACCCAAGGAGGCCGGATCGGAGCCCAAAAATCCACGGAGAGGCGGATCCGAGCAAACCCTAGACGTTCCCCACGCAAAAACTCGGCCCAACGGAGAGGAGGAGGGTTGTCGACCTATTTGGAGGAGGAGGAGCCACTGCCGGCCCTAGAGAAGGAGGAGGCACAGCCTGCCGGAGGAAACGAGGGGGCCTTGCTGCTGCCGTCGACCTGGAGAGGGGGAGAAGGAAACGGCCTTGCTGCTGCCGGCGTCTAGAAGAGGGGGTGAAGGAACCCTTGCTGCTGCCGGCGTCCAGAGGAGGGGGAGAAGGAAGCAGCGCTGACGAGGAGGGGAGCAGGAGGCGCAGGCGGCGTCGTCGAGTCGAGCGGGAGATGCGTGCGGGAGCGAAATCGGGAACGGGAGGCGAAGGCCCTAGCGGTGGCTTGCGGGTTTTGATTTACGGGAGAACTGGACCGGCTGGGCTTAAAAATAATAAGGGCGGGGGGGGGGGGGGGGGGGGGGGGGGGGTGGGGGAATTTATATCCTTATTATTATTATTATTATCATTATTATTAAGTTTATACTTTAAGGGTTGTTACATTCTCCCCTACTTAGAAAGTTTCATCCCGAAACTCCAGAGGATTTTCTAGCTGGGAGCTAATATGACGAAGACTCAGACGTCCTTTATACCGTCATTGCAAATCAAGGCATGAGAAATAACTATGAAAATAGCAAAATTAGAGAAGAACAAGAGCGGGGCATACCAGAATCAGGAGAAAAGGTGCGGGTACTTGTTACGCATGTCAGCTTCGAGCTCCCAAGTGAACTCCTCAGACTTGCCATGCATCCAAAGTGCCTTCACCATAGGAATGGTCCTCTTTCGAAGCTTGCGCTCTTGATACTCGACGATCTTAGTGGGCTCAACCGGATAGGAAAGATTGGCTTCAGGAATCACTGGAATTTCTTCAACGATACGATTAGGATCATGGATGTATTTCCGGAGCTGACTGACATGGAAAACATCATGAACACCGGACAACGAATCTGGCAACTCCAAACGATAAGCAGATCCTCCAACACGCTCTGAGATGGTGTACGGCCCCACAAATCTCGGGCTGAGCTTATGATGATGACCAAACCGTTTCATCCCAGGAGTAGGAGAAACCTTCAAGAACACCCGATCACCTACTGCAAACTCCAACGGACGGCGGCGCTGATTAGCATATTTCCTCTGTCTTTCAATGGCACGACTGAGCTAAAGACAAGTCTTCTTGGTGGCTTCTTCCATTTCCTGAAGTAACTCAGGGCCCAACACCACCTTCTCACCAACTTCTGACCAATAGAGAGGAGTTCTACAACGACGCCCATACAATGCTTCGAAGGGGGCCATCTTAAGGCTTTCCTGATAGCTATTGTTGTAGGCGAACTCAACCAACGGTAGGTGCTCATCCCAAGCTCCCTTGAAGTCCAGAATATAACACCGAAGCATGTCTTCAAGAATCTGGTTAACCCTTTCGGTCTGCCCATCGGTAGTTGGATGATAAGCGGTGCTCAAGTTGAGCTCGGTACCCAAAGCTTGCTGAAAACCCTTCCAAAAGTGCAGAATGAACCTCGAGTCATGATCAGAGACAATCCTCAGAGGAATCCCATGAAGTCTAACTATCTCAGAGACATAAATCCGGGCCATCTTTTCAGTAGAGTGACCTTCCTTGTACGGGATGAAGTGAGCCACCTTCGTCATGCGGTCCACTATGACCCAAATCGCATCATGCCCTCTCGGAGTACGGGGCAAACCCGTGATGAAGTCCATAGAGACATCTTCCCACTTCCATTCGGGGATAGGTAAGGGCTGCAGAAGACCACCAGGACGCTGACGCTGAGCTTTCACCTTCTGGCACGTCAGACATCGAGAGATGAAGCGAGCTATGTAATTCTTCATACCAGGCCACCAAACGATTTGCTTCATGTCATGATACATTTTATTATTGCCTGGATGACCAGATGTGCGAGACTCGTGAGCTTCCCGGCAAATACTATCGAGCAATTCAGGAACATCAGGAATGCAGAGGCGGCCTCGAAAACGCAGAACATCGTGAGAGATAGAGAAATCCGGAAGAGTCCCAAGTTCAACCTGTCGGCGGATGCGCTGGAGTGCGGGATCAGATGGCTGTAAATCCTTCACCTGCTTTACCCATAACGGAACGGGAACCTCTTCATGACCTTCTGGCGCGATGGATATATCCATCCAATCGAGGTCATCAATCAAGGCTGCTAGAATAGCTGACATGGGTGCACAAGCGGCTACGGAGGCATGCCGGCTCAACGCATCTGCCACTGAATTGGCTTTACCAGGAACATACGTGAGCTGCAAGTCATAGTCTGCCACGAACTCGAGCTAACGCCTCTGACGAAGATTGAGGTCCTTCTGAACAAAGATGTACTTTAAACTCTGGTGGTCGGTGAAAAAGTGACACTTCACGCCATAGAGATAATGACGCCAAAGCTTCAGAGCAAACACCACCGCAGCGAACTCCAGATCATGAGTGGGGTAGTTGAGTTCGTGAACCGTCAACTGCCTCGACCCAAAAGCAATAACACGATCATCCTGCATCAGGACACAACCCAAACCAACTCCGGAAGCATCAGTGTAAACTGAAAGTCCAACCCTTCTGCCGGGAGGGCTAAAACAGGCGCTGAACACAGACGTTGCTTCAACTCAGAAAAGGATTGTTCGCACTAATCTGTCCACTCGAATCTAGCATGCTTTTGAGTTAGTCGAGTCAGGGGAGCAGCAAGAGAGGAAAAACCCTTGACGAAGCGTCGGTAATAGCCAGCCAAACCAAGGAAACTGCGGATCTCTGTAGGGGTAAGAGGTCGCTTCCAGTCCATCACTGCGAAAATCTTGGCAGGGTCAACAGAAAGTCCATCCCCTGAAATGACGTGGCCTAAGAAGGCGACACGATCCAGCCAGAACTCACATTTTGCCAATTTTGCATAAAGCTGATGCTGATGAAGGGTGGAGAGAGTGAGTCTAAGATGGGCTGCATGCTCCTCGAGAGTCTTGGAGTAGTCCAGGATATCATCAATGAAGACGATGATGAACTTGTCCAGGTACTCACGAAAGACACGGTTCATCATGTCCATGAATGCCGAAGGGGCGTAAGTCAACCCGAAAGACATCACCAAAAATTCGAAATGACCATACCGAGTCCGGAAGGCCGTTCTGGGGACGTCGGAGTCATTGATCTTCAGCTGATGGTAGCCCGACCTGAGATCTATCTTGGAAAAGACTATACTGCCTTTAAGCTGATCGAATAAATCATCCACACGCGGAAGGGGATACTTATTCTTGATGGTCACCTTATTAAGATCTCGGTAGTCGATGCACAATCTCATGGATCCATCCTTCTTTTTCACGAAGAGTACAGGAGCTCCCCAAGGTGACGAGCTAGGGCGAATGTACCCACGCTCAAGCAATTCGTCTAGCTGCGATCTGAGTTCCTCTAGCTCACGCGGTGCCATGCGGTAAGGAGCTTTAGATATGGGGCGCGTCCCAGGCTCTACATCAATACAGAACTCCACATCTCGATCAGGGGGCATCCCAGGCAATTCGGCGGGGAACACGTCAGGAAACTCCGAAGCAACAGAAATAGACTCGAGTTTAGGAGAGATAGCATCCGAGTGCGAAGCATAAACGAAGCAGACAGAACATCCTTGGCTAAGAAGTCGAGTGGCTCGTACAGCAGAGATTACCTTCAGGTGACTGCGGGTCTGAACATGAACGTTGTATTCCTTTCCATTAATGCTGAGATTGACCCTCTTCGCCACACAGTCCAGCTTTGCTCGATACGCGACCAACCAATTCATGCCCAGGATTACGTCGAACTCTGTCATATCCAGAACTATGAGGTCAGCGATGACTTGTAATTCTCCAAGCAGGATCGGGCAATTGAGAACGCCTCCGGTTGAGAGATGCAGATGACCGGGTACAGAAATCTCAAAAGGAACCTCAAGCGGCGAAGTATGCCAACTATAAAGGTCCACGATGCGGCGGGCGATAAAAGAGTGTGATGCACCGGAGTCAAATAAGATTTGCATCCACTTATTCTTGACCCTAAAACTTCCTAAAAAGGAAAACATAAAGCATAACAAGTTTGTTCGACTAAGGCAAGTCAGATTTAAGAATGCAGAAAAATTTAAAATTCTACACAAAATGTACCAGAGATGACGTCGGTAGATGCGAGCGCCTCGCCCTGAGTGACGACGTTCAGCACAGCCCTGCCCTGAGCTCCTGGAATAACTTGCAGAGGTTGAGCGGGGATCGGGCTATCCTTTATGGGGCAGTCGAGCATGAGGTGCCCAACCTGCCCACATTTGAAACAGGCCTTCTGCTTGCGGCGGCAGTCCTTTACCAAGTGGCCCGACCTCTTGCAGAAAGCACAGACGGAGGCAGCGGAGGCAAGTGTCATCTGAGGTTGTTGCGCAGGAGTAACCATCTTCTGCTTCTTCAGGAGGGAGCGGCAGACTTGGGCGACATGGCCCACCTTGTGGCAGAAGGCACACACCTCTTTGGACCTGGGGCCTTGCTGCTGAGCTGGAGCATCCTTGCGCTTGAGGTCGGATGTGGCAGCATTGCTTGTTCCATGCTGGGCTTTCTTGGCAGAACGATCCAATTCAATAGCTTCCACCTGCAAGGCGGCTCCCACGGTCTCCGCGTAGGTGGTGGCGCATTGAGCTACCACAAGCTGGCGGAAGTCGTGATGGAGCCCCTTCACGAAACGGCTGATCTTTTTGTCTTCATCCGGCACGAACTCCGGAGCAAGGAGGGAAAGGCGGGAGAACTCTCTTGCATACTCGGTCACTGTCCTACCAGTCTGCTGAAGGGACAGGAACTTCTCAGCTAACTTGTCTCGTTCCACGGAAGAGAGGAAGTTCTCCATAAGAGCATCCTTGAACTGTCTCCAAGATAAGGTGGCAGAATCAGGGAGGCTGCGGCGCTGGAGCCACCAAGTATAAGCATCCTCAGACAATTGATAGGCCGCAAGGAGGACCTTATGGGTCTCGGGAACTCCAGCATACTCAAAATGCTTCTCCATCTGGGAGATCCATTCAGTGATCACGAAGAAGTCTCGATTGCCATCGAAAGATGGCGGATTCAGCCTCTTGAATGCAAGAGTATCTGCCATTGCCACTGGCGGGGCAGGCAGGCTTGGCACGAGCGGGGGAACCAAGGTGACGACAGGCGAGCCGGTCCCAGAATCAGTTGCAGGAGGGGTGGCTCCAGGAAGGGCTGTAGTGTTCGTAACTCCAGCTGTCCCTGCACTGCCGGAACCAAGGGCTGGGTCAGGAGTTTGACGATCCTCTTCCAGACGGGTGAGACGTTCCAGAATCTGCCTCATCAGCTGGGCAGTGGCATCTCCAAAAGTTCCTCCCGCTGAAGAGGTAGCCCGATTGCGTTGCGATCGCTTTGAAGCCATCTAGAAAGAAACACAAAGAGTCAAGTAAGATAAACAGTCAGGCTAGGCTTAGAGGATTGAGACTACAGGTTCTAGCATTATAATACTGTTGAATACGTAAATCATGTAATAGTTACAGCATTTTCAGTGGACAACTCTAGGTGGTAATCATGCAAGTGCAAATGCAACGATAAGATCGCGTGCGATAGAAGAATGATTTGAAAAAAAATCCATGTGTGTACAATCGTCATCTGTTGCTCTTAGCTTAACACTCGTGCAATGAGTTATGTCATGCATGCAATGTATTTATGCCTACAATGCATCCGTAAGAATGTTCATGAATGGATACGCATGCCATGTTAAGCGCCCATATCACTTAACATGTCACGCGCATGATGATTCTAATGCCAGCGCACTTGAAAATATTAAACCGCCCATACAATTTAATATTCGCAAGCGGTGTATATCCTAGTAGAAATTCATATGCACATAAATGTTAAGTTTGCCCATACTCCCTTAACATTTGTATGCATACTACGCATGCTTATGAGAGAGTGTGTGCGTGTTTCAGCCTCAAACAACAGACAACGACAAAGTGAGTGAGGAAATGATGCATGCACGTATATTTACATAATAGATTTCAAAATATATAAAAAAAATTTAAAATATTTTATCTTTAGATGCTCAACCTAGCTCTGATACCAACTGTCACGACCCGTCTCGACAAGAGTCAGAGCGCACTTCGGGCGGGCCGTGATGCCACAGACATGAGCAAAACAGGAAACCATGTCTGCTAAGGCGGAAACAGAAATACTACAATAGTTTTGAATTTATTACTTTGAAAAGAAATTAGTATATTTTATAAGTATGCGGAAGCCACAATGAAAGGTTAAAACTATGCATTTCCATTAAAATCAGATGTCATACATTATACTGAAATGATGAACATGCAATGAGTCACAATAGTAAAATGCTATAAGTAAAATGATTTGATACAAGCAAGAACACCCTAAGAGTTGTCCACAATACCAGAGAAAATGGCTGACAATAACTAATACAAGAAAAGTAGATCCAACAGTACTGAAACAAAATACATAGAACCTGCTGACACAGTAATCAAAATAGAACCTCCAAGCAAAATTGCAGCTGAACGAAGAAAACTCAGGGAGCAGACGGCGCGGTCACGAACCCTAAGGCAAATCCAAACAGAAGGAAAATGCCTCAGAACAAGAAAATAATAGAAAACAAGTTGTAATCTTAAGTACATGCAGAAATAAATCTAAAGTACCAATTGAATCTTGAAACAGGCTAGAGAAACAGGCAGGTAACTGAAACAAGCTGAAACTATCTAGAAATATTAGCCTACTCCGGAGTATAGCCTAAACAAGTGTTTTGCAACGACATAAGTTGTAATCTATGAAATGCGTAGATGTTTATAGTGGGCACACATGGTTCACACTCAAGTCCAAGTGTAAGGCTTACCAGAATAAGGGTATTCCATGCTCACCGTGACCATGCAATCAAGACGTTGCACCACCTAAACCCTAGTTTCCACGATTTGCTTATGACACTCATGACCTAAGGGTTTCATGTTTTTTCGAGGAGATTCCTATCACAACGCGACATGCTCACGAGTGGTAGTTCTTAAGCTATCAGATATTGATAATAATTTAGAATACCAGTAAAAAGAATTTAAATTCTTGTTTGCAAGCGAGAGGGAATTTCTCCACTTGCCTTAAGGTGAAGCCGCGACCACCAGCAACTGCTATACGGCGCAAGCAAGGACAAGGCTCTATTGAACCTGTTTAGGGATAATCGCAGACAATATTTGATACGTGACAACAGAAAACCCTACGCTAGCAAGGCGGTTAATTTGCAAAAAAACTAACTCAAAAGCAGGTTAGCAATTTACCTCCCTCAAGGTGAGGGGAGAAGAAGTTACCACAGGGATCCGGAGTTTGGCGGCTTTGAGGCGACGGAAACCCTAAATTGGGGAGGGTTCAAAGCGATTACACCACCCAAGGAGGCCGGATCGGAGCCCAAAAATCCAAGGAGAGGCGGATCCGAGCAAACCCTAGACGTTCCCCACGCAAAAACTCGGCCCAACGGAGAGGAGGAGGGCTGTCGACCTCTTTGGAAGAGGAGGAGCCACTGCCGGCCCTAGAGAAGGAGGAGGCACAGCCTGCCGGAGGAAACGAGGGGGCCTTGCTGCTGCCGTCGACCTGGAGAGGGGGAGAAGGAAACGGCCTTGCTGCTGTCGGCGTCCAGAAGAGGGGGTGAAGGAACCCTTGCTGCTGCCGGCGTCCAGAGGAGGGGGAGAAGGAAGCGGCGCTAACGAGGAGGGGAGCAGGAGGCGCAGGCGGCGTCGTCGAGTCGAGCGGGAGACGTGTGCGGGAGCGAAATCGGGAACGGGAGGCGAAGGCCCTAGCGGCGGCTTGCGGGTTTTGATTTACGGGAGAACTGGACCGGCTGGGCTTAAAAATAATAAGGGAGGGGGGGAAATTTTATATCCTTATTATTATTATTATCATTATTATTAAGTTTATACTTTAAGGGTTTTTACAGCTTACTCTATAGAGTTTTCCAATTGTTGTTCAAAGGTTTTTTTTCTTCTTCTCTACATCTTTACAAAAACTGCAAATGGACTTCGCTTTTAGTTATGATCTGCAAAAATGAACGGTGGTCTTTCTCTTATTTGCATTGCAAAATGTTGATCAATTACTCACGGTTACTTTTGTGATGATTCCAAGTGCACTCAATGAGAATCTTTGGGTCCTAAACAATTGAAACTTCTTACTATTCATCTCTTTAACAACAACTTGCATATGTATGAAATGCATCGCCCCACCAATTATCATAGTTGTTACGGGATTGGGAGAAAAATTGAGTACCGCATATGGATGTCTCACCCTTTATTTATATTAAGCATGAAGGAACATAATGTGGTGGTACAAGGTGTGGGACTAATATGTCTAATAACACTTCCCCTCAAGTTGGATCATGGGAACTTCCCAGACCCAACTTGTTACATATATAGTTCATTCGAGTCCCCGTAACCCCTTTCGTAAGAATGTCTGCAACTTGATCTCCGGTCTTCACATGCTTTAGCGAAACAAGACCTTCTTCATACTTTTATCTAACAAAGTGGCAGTCGAGCTCTATGTGCTTTGTGCGTTCATGAAACACGGGATTCGTGGCTATCTGGATTGCAGCTTGATTGTCACACCATAGAGGAGTGGGATCTTGAATGGGATACCCAATTTCACTAAGAATCCGCCTCATCCACTTGATCTCAGCAACAGTGTGGGACATAGCCCGATATTCTGCCTCAGCACTAGATCTGGCAACTGTGGTTTGTTTCTTGCTCTTCCAGGAGATAAGATTGCCGCCCATAAAGACAGTGAATCCCGTGGTTGATTTTTGGGTGGCTAAGCATCCTGCCCAGTCAGAGTCACTGTATGCCTCTAGATCGGAATTACCTCGACTCTTGTATGATATTCCCAAACCAAGATCCTTCTTCACGTATCTGATAATCCGGAGAACGAACTCCCACTGAGACATAGTTGGAGTTGCCATGAACTGACTGACCTTACCAACCGCACAAGCAATGTCCGGACGAGTCATGGTGAGGTAGTTTAATTTTCCAACAATTTTATGGTACTTCTCTGATGATTCAAAAGGTTTGCTTTCGGCATGAAGACTCTTTTCCCCTGGTTCCAGCGGAGAATCCATATGGCCACAGTTAGTCATCCCAAGGTCAGATAGAAGATCAAGAGCATATTTTCGTTGGCAAATAAAGAGAGAGTGATCATCATGAATCACCTCAATCCCAAGGAAATACCGCAATGGGCCCAGATCTTTTGTTTGGAAATTAGAGTGTAAGAATGCTTTGAGATTTGATATTACTTCTGAGTTGCTGCCGGTGATAACAATATCATCAACATATACCAGTAGCAGAATAGTACCAACCGAGGAGTTCTGATAAAATAGAGACGAGTCTTTACTACTCTTGGTAAGCCCGAACTGGGTAACAACAGCTCGGAACCGATCAAACCAAGCCCGAGGGGATTGTTTCAATCCATATAAGGACGTTAGGAGACGGCACACCTTGTTACGCTCCCCCTCAGCAACGAACCCAGGAGGTTGTTCCATATAAACTTCCTCATCCAGGAGCACATGGAGAAAAGCATTCTTAATATCCAACTGGTGTAAGGCCCACTGGCGGAAGGCATCAAGTGAAAGGAGTATTCGAAGAGAGGACATCTTCGCAACTGGAGCGAATGTTTCATCATAATCCACACCATAAGTCTGAGCATAACCTTTGGCAACCAGGCGGGCTTTTAGGCAGTCCAGAGAACCATCAGCATTCACTATGACAGAATATATCCATTTGAATCCAATTGCCTTCTTGTCGGGAGGTAAGGGAACCAGGTCCCATGTATTGTTATATTGGAGAGCAGTCAATTTGTCATGCATGCCTGCCGCCCAGCCAGGATGAGCTTTGGCCTCCGCCACGGTCGATGGTAGATGATATCGATCAAGAGTCGAGTTCAGCGCTCTATGAGAAGCAGACAAGCCCCGGTAAGAGTTAACATAGAGCGGTTTCTCCCGACAAGTCCGAACTCCTTTCCGGACTACAATAGGAACCTCTAGGCTAGATGGAGGAATAATAGTAGGTACAGTAGCAGGTTCTTCCAGAGGAACAGTCGTCGTTTTATCGGTAACAGAGGTAGGCTAAGGTGGTGGCACCACTGTATTATCAGAAGAGCGACGGGAGTAAACTTGCCCCCACAGGGGGGACAATAGATCAGTCGGTGAAATGATAGCGGGTTCATGCCTAGGGACCAACAGAGCAATAAGAGAGGGATCAGGATGAGAGGATCCAGGAGAGAGATAAGGGTCGGACTCCCGAAATACGACATCAGAGGAAAGGATGTATCGGTGGAGATCAGGAGAGTAACACCGATATCCTTTAGTGGTCCGAAAGTAGCCGAGGAAGATACATTTCAAGGCACGAGGATCAAGTTTGGAGACAAAGGGACGAGCATCCCGAATATAGCAGACACACCCAAATACCTTCAAAGGGAGGAGGGGACCGTGATGGTCAGGATAGAGAGTGTGGTAGGGTGTCTCCCCCTAAAGGATGTGAGTGGGAAGATGATTAATAAGGTGTGCAGCAGTAAGTACGGCATCCCCCAAGAAGTGTTTGGATGCGTGTTTGTGGTGGAGGATTGCCCGGGTGACTTCAAGGAGATGCCGATTTTTGCGTTCGGCAACACCATTTTGTTGAGGGGTATCCGGGCAAGTGGTTTGGTGGATTATGCCTTTATCAGAAAGAAAGGTAGACTTAGACTGAGACAGGTATTCCTGGCCATTATCAGTACGAAGACACTTAACACGGACAGAAAATTGAGTAAATATTTCATTTCATAAGTTTTGAAAAATAGAAGGTAGCTCAGAACGATTTTTCATTAAATAAACCGAAGTCATACGAGAAAAATAATCAATGAAAGTGACATAATACTTGTGCCTTAACAACGTAGGAACAGGACACGGTCCCCAAACATCTGAATGAAGTAAATCAAAAGGTGCAGAAGCACGAGCATCAAGACGAGGACTATAGCTAACTCTGTGGAGTTTAGTAAACAAACAAGACTCACAACTAAGAGGGGAAATTTTCCCAAGCTCAGGATACAGACGACGCATGACCCGCATAGATGGATGACCATGACGATAATGAAGATCCAGGAATTTGGTGGAGGCTGCGGTACAAGCAAGGTGGGAAACTTCGTCCAGGACATAGACGCCACCACGCAGCTTCCCTCTACCAATAATACGGCTCGTCGACTGTTCCTGAAAAATGCAACCAGAAGAGGTGAATATAGCAATACATTTCAAATCATTTGTAAGCTTACTAATAGACAATAAATTGTAAGCAGACTGAGGGACATGCGCCACTGAGGAGAGTGTCATGTTAGGTGTCACATTGCAGCTACCAAACCCAACAATAAGAACCGTGGAGCCATCAGCAACAGTAATTGAAGCTCCGCTATGAGGTTTGTATGAGTGTAAGATACCTGAGGAACTAGTCAGGTGATCAGAAGCACCAGAATTAGCCAGCCACTGGACCGGCCTTTGTGAGGTACAAACAGGCTGAATGGTTTGAGCCACAACCGCACTATGAGTTGGTGAGTCAACCTGGAGAGCCTGCAGGCGCCGATACTCATCCTCGGATACTTGAACAGTTCTCGATCCCAGAGGTACAGAAGTAGACTAAGCCAGGTGTGCCGACCGAGGTAGAGGAGGTTTGGAGGCCCAATCCGGCTTTCCATTAATCAGCCAACACGTATCCTTTGTATGTCCCCGACGCCCGCAATGGGCACAATGCCTTGTGTCAGTGTTACGACCACGGCCAGAGCCCCCCCCCCCCCCCCCGACTAGTTCCCCTTCTCCTCGTGAAGCAAGAGCCATCGACTCGCCAGAGGATGTATGTAGAGCAGATGGCGAAGTTCCGATGGAGCCAGCCTTAGTAAGCCGATAATACACACTAGCAGTCTGAAGGGTAGTATGACTCGCTTGCATTTCAGTCTTCATTGTGGAGAAGTGTGGATCCAATCCATTCAACAACCAAAGGAGCACCAGGTGTTCACGTTGAGCCTGATGGCCTTCCCTAGTAGAGGGAATCTCCCAAAGGTCTAAAATCTCATCAGCCAGAACCTTCCATTCGGAAAAGTACTCGATAACAGGACGCGCTCCCTGTCTCAGATCATCTATCTTGGGGAAGAGTTCACCAAGTCGAGAGAGGTTGTTCGCCTGAGAGAACATCATGTGGAGAGTGTCTCATAGTTCTTTGGTCTTGTCGCAGTTCTTGCACATTTGCTGGATAGATGGATCCATGGAACTCGGGAGAAGAGCAAAAATATGGCAATCATCACTATACCAGTCATCATATTCGGTACTCCCCACTTCATGAGTTGGGAGATGAGTAAGGTGGTGAGTACGTCGGATGCCTGCAAGAGACATAGTAACCCCCTTCTTCCATAATTGAAAATTGGAGGAGGTAAGGATAGTAGTTGCAATCCTCGCATTGGGAGGAAAGGTATTGGTAGAGTCCCCTGCGGAAGCTATGGTCGGAGTAGTGCTTGTCGGAGTAGTAGTAGTAACAGAGTAGCCCATGGCAACGATTAGCAAAACAGGAGGCAGTCGGCAGCAGTGCACCGTATGGGATCAAGATCCGTCAGAGCAGGGCATCCATATTTGTCGGAGCAGCACAGAAGGTATCGCCGGAGCAGCATTAGGCGTCGTCGAGGCAGACGGTAGGCGGCATCACAACGAGCCCCACCTCCGTCGATGTCAAGGGAGGCACGCAGAAGCACGCAGGAGAGAGGAATGTCGCAAGCGAGGCTTTGTCGGCGGGGACGGAGCGGGTGAGAGAGATGAAGCGGGCGAGAAAACGAACGGAGCGGGCGAGAAAGAGCGGCGAACGGGAAAAAAAAATCTAACTTGGCTCTGATACCATGTTACGGGATTGGGAGAAAAACTGAGTACCTCTTATGGAGGTCTCACCCTTTATTTATACTAAGCATGAAGGAACATAATGTGGTGGTACAAGGTGTGGGACTAATATTTCTAATAATAATAGTAAATGCATTATATAATTTTACCAACATTCGCTTTTTATTTTGCTTTCATTTTAAATTGAAATGTCTTTTTAAGGACTTTATGTGCACTACTTCGTGTCATGTTCGGGAGGACCATGCAGGAGAAGTTAGGTGTTTTTTTGTTTTGCCTTTGGTACTATTCTCTTGAGGTTATCTGCTCTCTATCTTTTTGATCCATCTCTTATGATGTTCAGCGTGAACGGGAAGTGTGCGGCGAAGATGTCAACACATGGGGTTTCGAAGGGGCAAGGGAGCATTAAGAGTTTGGCCTATCGTGATTTAAATTATGTGTCCAAGTAGTAATTTGTATTAAAGTTCATGCATTTACCTTTTAAGATACAACAACAACACTCAAGCCTGTATCCCACCATAGTGGGGTCGGTTATATGGATCCTCTGTCGCCATTACGCATTATCTTTAATCATAGTCTCACTAATGCCTAAGTACATCATGTCTTTCCTTATAGTTTCATTCCAAGTCTTTTTTGGTTTACCCCTCCCCCGTTTAACATTTCTAGTAACTAAACTCTCACAACGCCTAACAGGTGCCTCTAATGGTCTCCTATGTACATGTATGAACCATCTTAAACGAGCTTCTCGCATCTTCTCTACAATTGGCGCCACTCTTGTCTTATCCCTGACACATTCATTCCTCATTTTATCCAGTCTCGTGTGACCACACATCCACCTAAGCATTCTCATCTCAGCAACTCCCATTTTTTGCTCATGTACACCATTCACTGCCCAACACTCAGAACCGTAGAGCATTGCTTGCAGTATGATAAAACTTGCCTTTAACTTTTAATGGTACTTTACGATCACATAAGATCCCAGACGCGCCTCTCCACTTCAACAACCCTGCTTGGATTCAATGTTTCACATCTTTATCTACACCTCCATCTTTTTGAATTATCGATCCCAGATATTTAAAGCACTCACTGCGGGAAATATCTTGGTCACCCAATTTAATAACGGAGTCATCCGACCTTCTTGCACTACTAAATTTAAGCTCTATATACTCTGTCTTTGTCCTGCTCAACCTAAAACCCTTCTTTTCTAAAGTGTCTCGCCAAGATTCAAGTTTCGTGTTTACACCCTCACGCGTCTCATCGACCAAAACAATATCATCTGCAAATAATAAACACCAAGGTATTTCTTGTTGGATATGTCTGGTGAGCTCATCTAAGATAAGGGTAAAGAGATAAGGGTTTAAAGCTGACCCTTGATGTAAGCCAACAGCGATAGGGAAATCCTGTGTTAATCCTCCAGATGTCCTCACCCTGGATACTGCATTTGTATACATATCTTTGATTACGTCAATGTAAGATACATTTACACCTTTCTTTTATAAGACTCTCCACAAGACCTCTCTTGGAACCCTATCATAAGTCTTCTCCAGATCGATAAACAGCATATGGAAATCTGTTTGTCTTTCCCGATAGTTGTCAATGATACATTTACCTTTTAAGATATAACTTTATATCATTTCATCTGATTTTCACTATTTTGTTTACTCACTCTGCAAACATTGAAAGTCATCAAATCTTCATAAACAAGTTAGTGGCGGGTCATAATATATCTACAGAAAGTAAGGTTTCTTTATTCTTACTCATTGATGTTTAGCTATACTATTATAATATATTATTAATATTGTTCTCAACATACTCAATATAGACATGATCCTTTTGTTTTCATTCTCGATATAGACATGCTCCTTCTACACTCTTAACATTGTTCCTTCTCTTTTTTGCATACTCAATATAGATATGTTTTAGTTGCTTTCCGGCATTGTACAAATGCTACTTTATTTATAATGGTTTTTCCTCTAGCTCTGCCTGATTTTTCTAAGTTATCTGCTAAAGGAACTTAAATGCTTAATATATTTACTACTATCAAGAACTTATTTTACATTTTTCATTTGTTTGGCAACCCAATGCAAGTGTTTTTCCATCTATATCCTTCTCATATATATGCATATAATGAAATAATATATTAGCTCAGTATTGATTTGGAGTTGGAAACACACATGCTGTAGGGACTTGATGCTACCAACTCTTTCAAAAGCCCGGACTATTTGGGGAAGGCGCTACCGCTCCTTTATAGAGCTGGCTACCCTAGGCAGGATCCACAGGGCGGCCAGTTAGGCCCTCAGGGGACACGCCCTTCTAATTCGACTAGTGCCGCAACACCGAGGGCATTGCTGGACCATAGCCCGCAAGCCGTACCTCCCAACAATCCCCCCCCCCCCACCCACCCACCCAGAAACGACCCCGGAGTTTCAAACTCGTGACCTCCTCTGAAACCACTTGTAGGGACTCGGCGCTACCAACTCTCTCAAAAGCCCAGACTATTTGGGGAAGGCGTTACCACTCCTTTATAGAGCTAGCTACCCTAGGAAGGATCCACGGGGCGGCCAGTTAGGCCCTCAGGGGACACGCCCTTTTGATTCGACTAGGGCCGCAACACTAGGGGCATTGCTGGACCATAGCTTGCAAGCCGTACCTCCCAACACATGCTTCTTCAGGTAAAGTCAGTCTACCAACTAACCAATACCATAAGCTTGATGATACGATAAGACTTTTCGGGCCAGTCCTTTGTCATCCTATCTACCTATATATCTAGTGGCATCTACGCAATTATGTATATGTCACTCCCGACTATATAAAGAATGGAGGTGAGTCTTTAGAGCATCTTGGATTATTTATCTTGTTTAGGCTCTCAGAGGAGAGAATCTTACAAGAATCCTGCCCTCAAGAGTTTAGATATCCAGCTTGCCTCGATATATTGTATCCTGAATTTCCTTTAAATTTATTGTATTTTATGATGTAAAGCAGAAATCTCGATTTGATTTTCAATAATAAATTTGAGTTCATTTTAAAATTAATATCGAAGTTTGACTTCAATAGTTTAGATATCGAGCTTGCTTCGATATATTGTATCCTGAATTTCCTTTAAATTTCTTTTATTTTATGATGTAAACCAGAAATCTCGATTTGATTTTCAATAATAAATTTGAGTTCATTTTAAAATTAATATCAAAGCTTGACTTCACAGCAGGGGTGGTTTTAGGGGGTGTGGGGCCGTGGCGACGCCACCCCCCCCCCCCCCGGTCGGGCCTCACTCTGGTAGACTGAATCCGACTGAATACTATTATTATATTCAGCGCAATAATAAAAAAATATAAAATATAACGCTTTGCTTCGCTGAAATCCCGCGCCCCTTCATTTCTCCTCTCCGTACTCCGCTCTCCTCGCTCTCCTCGTGAATTTCCCTCTCGCATTTCGGCGTTCTAGGGTTTGATTCCGGCGCAGCTCCCCCATCGTCTCCGGCAGTAATCACTCTGCTCTCCGGCGCTCCTTCTCCAATCCGATTATACACAAGAGCTCTCCGGCGCAGCCTACCCATCCTCCTCTCCGCAAGGTATGTATCGCATCCACCATTATCGCATCTGTTTGGCTCTCCGCTGATGGCTATCCGTCGTGAGGATAGAATGGCTCTCCGCGTAGAGCTAAACGACTCTCCCGCTGAGATCCACTGGCTCTCCGAGGAGAGCCCTTTGTCTCTCCGCGGAGAGCCGGAGAGCGGTTTGGCTCTCTGCGGAGAGCCGTTTGGCACTCCGCGGAGAGCCATTTGGCTCTCCGCGGAGAGCGGTTTGGCTCTCCGCGGAGAGCGGTTTGGCTCTCCGCGGAGAGCCCAAAATTTTTAATTTCTGTTTTTAGGAAATACGTTTGTTTGTTCATTCTTCTAAGACAATCCTTGGAAATAAATTATAATTAGCATATAATTTGGAAGGTGAGGTAGGAAATAACCTAGGCAAGCTACTATAACCAATTATAGTTACTCAAAATAGGATCCTAGTATTATGGCTACTAATCTAACCTTTGGGTTTGGTGACTAGATTATTTGACTATTTGTCTTTATCGACAATGAATGGTGTTGACACAAGTTCCTGAATTTTGTCTTTATAGTTCCTGAATTTTGTTCAATTGTGATGAGAAGTTCACCCCGGGACACAAGTGCCAAAAGATACAGGTCTTTATGCTTCATGAGGAGACGGAGGACGGCGGTCAGCCCGACTCCGAATGGGACAGAGACTTAGATCTAACGGAGTTTGGTGTGTCGATCCAGGCTATGGAAAGTGTAACACCCTGCCAGTACGAAAAGTATAACAGCAGGTCCGGCCGGGACCCCACGCCATACAAACCACACTAGCTAGGAGTTAAAAGGTGATAACCAGAAAGGTAACTACAAAACGAGAGTACAAAACGTAAGCGGAAGCATTAATTAAACCATTCAAAAAGACATGTCCACTATCATAGGAATGAGTCCAGAAGTAAGAGTTACGGCCTTAGGGCCTTACATCAAATCAATGTACAAAACTCCAAAAAAAGCATACATCGGCACGCAGGCCGGCAATACGTGAGAAAACAGGAAAAAGGCTGGCCTTCGAGGGCCAACACAGCAAAAGGGTCAACGCCCGCTACTTCCCGCTAGGCTCACCTGCACCTGCATAAGAACATTCCACCAAGCGGTGGCAAACAAAGTAACGGTCAGCACAGCTGACCAAATTATAACGACCCCACCCCTTTCCCGGGGTGGCGGAGATTCTACCCTGCAAGTAAGCCATACTAGCACAAGTACTAATCTAAAGAAAGTGCAACTACACAAGGTGAGGTTTCAAGCACAATCAATCTTCTAGGTTGAGCATCAAAAGAAGGGAACCTAGGTATGCACATGATGTTGGTTGGGTTCACCCGAAGGTTTCTCACAACCGCCTAAGCAATCGCATGAGGCTAAACATAACATCAAATTCACAACACTCCACCCTAAGGGTCACAACCTTAGGTGGGAAACAAGAGCTTTTGGTCGGTCTAGGTATGACACCTTCCACGACCTCTCCCATGATCACACGGCCTTCATGAGGAAGGGACCTCTCGCCGATCTGCATGGAAACGGGTTCGGTTCAGCTTTGCCCGTGCTCTAATCGTCGCGATCTATCGCACGACGCGGGTACAGCTTCACCTCGGCCCGTAAGGGTTTAGCACTTTCAAGTGCTGCACAAAATATACGCTACGCACCTAACCCCTTCACAAGGATCTAGGCTTCGCGAATTCTCAACAAGGGAGGTACATACGCTCCGCATCAATAACGTGGTGAAGGTTTGCCTTCATCCAAAACTCGAAGCATGGGGCTTTCGTAGGGATCTTCACAAGACGCCTACACTTAACTCCCGCAATACTATAGGTGAGTTCACGGAGTCATTCTCCGGCACGCATTCTAGGTCTAACCTAAATGCAACGCCGCAAATCAAGCATCACCGATTCGGGCTCACGGCCACGAATAGGCTTCACACAAAATGCCTAAATCCGCACGACTACCGGATTTTCTACATGCAATATGCCGGGGACGGACACAATCTACCCGGAGTCCCGAAGGACTTGAGGAAATCCTACACTTCACCCATTTGGTGAAAGAGATACCTCATGCAAGCAAAGAAAGAGGAATGAATGGACAAATACAAGTCCAAAGTTCCGGAGGAAGAATCGTTACCCTAGACGTGTTCCTCTTCGCCATGGATCCGAGATTCTACGCGGAGGGAAAGAACCGCACCGGGCTGCACTCTCCGGATCTGGAAACGGCTCGCGAAACGGAGCTCCGGAGCTCCGTCAATGGCGAAATCTCCTCTTCTTCTTCCTTGCCCCCTTCTTCTTCCTCTAGCCTAGGAGAGAGAAACACTATGAAATAATGAGGGTTTAATCCCTCTCCAAAACCCTAAGACCCCCCAGCATTAAATCCCAGCCGTTGGATCGAATTCCAAGAGATTTGATCGGTCGGATCTTCTTCTCCGCTCAAAATCGCGGAACAGAATAAACAGGGCGCACGATCACAGGCGCACGGTCAGTGGTCGTGCGCGACGAGGGCAATGGTCGTGCGCACTATCCGGGACAGAACTCTGAATTCTTGCGAATAAGCGCACGATCGCTGGCGCACGATCACTGGTCGTGCGCGAAGAGGGAAATGGTCGTGCGCACTGTCCGAGACAGAACTCGATTCTCTTCTGAATTAACGCACGATCGCTGGCACACGATCACTGGTCGTGCGCGATGAGGCCACTGATCGTGCGCTAAGAGCAGACAGGGAGAATTCTAGCCTGCTTCACGTGCCGCACTACCACTCCGCCTACTTCGCGGAACTACCTGATTTGGGGTGTTACAGAAAGCTTCAACGCCCCTCTGACAATGAGGATGACTGGGAGAATCAGCCAGGAGAGGGTGACGATTCTGGTGGATAGTGGGAGTACCCACAACTTTATGCATCCAGAGGTAGCGCACCGAGTGGGACACGTGATCGACCCGGGTGCTGCTTTTCAGGTTATGGTGGCAGATGAGAGTAAGTTGCAGTGCGAAGGGGTTATGAAAAGGGTGGAGCTTAACATCCAGGGTTATATCGGCCGGACAGATGTCTATCTTCTCCCTATCCGAGGTTCCAACATGGTGCTCGAAGTACACTGGCTGCGACAACTGCGACGGGTGACATTTGACTGGGATGACATGACGATGGAGTTTGTGCAACGTGGGAAGCAATTCTGTTTGAAGGGCCTTCGGTCATCCCCGGTGAAGGAAATCTCAGTTCGGAGTTTACAGCGCCTGGAGGAGGAAGGAAGCCTGATGATGGTTCTGATGCGGGCACAGTCGACTGATACAGGGCAGTCAGGGGTACCTAGCCAGATGCAGCCTCTTCTGGAGCAGTACGCCGATATTTTTCAGAAGCCCCGCACTCTGCCACCACCGCGAATTTGAGATCATCGAATCCAGCTTAAAGAGGGAGCTGAGCCGGTCAACATCCGACCATACCGGTACCCGCATATTCAGAAGGCCGAGATCGAGCGCAGTGTCCGGGAAATGTTGGATGCAGGTCTTATCCGTCCCAGTACGAGTTCTTTTTCGGCTCCGATCATCCTCGTCAAAAAGAAGGATGGGTCGTGGCGGTTTTGTGTGGACTACCGCGGGTTGAACAGTGCGGCTGTCAAAGACAAGTTTTCAATCCCTTTGATTGAAGAGTTATTGGACGAACTGCATGGTGCGCGGCTATTTACCAAGCTGGATCTACGATCCAGCTACTATCAGATTCTCATGCATGAAGGGGATATTCACGCCGTCCTCCGCGGAGACCCTCGTTCATCGCTGCCCTGAAATTCTACCCGAATCGATTCCGACGCAAACGCCTCCATTCTATTCGTCAGCCTTCGACCGCCCCACTACTGAGCCGTGCATTTGTGGGAAGCAATCAGGCACGTTGAACAAAATTCAGGAAGATTGGATCAAGATCCAAGTGAAAATGATGGAGGATGGCATTCGCCTTCCCATCCGAATCGATCCGCCAGTGCCACTGTGGAACAAGCGACCTGACCTGAATGCGTATCTTTTGAAACCATTGTTCGTGATTGATCCGGAACGGCAGTACGGCGTCAATGTGACAGCGGGTGCATGTCCATCTTGCAACAAAGTCGGCTTTCTTTCCCGCAAGCAATTAAGTGCCCCGCGAGTTGTCGATTGCATCGACACCACTGCATTCTCTATCAGTGCTAGATACATGTGCAAGAAGTCGAACACCTCCGGCGGCTGTGGTGCCACGTTCCAGGTCATGGACGAGGCAAAAAACGAGAAGTTGATCCCGACAGCCATCATCCTTAACTATCCTGTGCAACTTTTCGAACAGAGCGCACACGACGTCGGTCTTGTTCAAATGGCATATGACTTGTACACGTCCCGTTCCGGCATTGCTGATGCAGCCAAGGTGATTCGTTGTGCACGAACGACTCGATACATGCGTCAAACCGCACTATATCGTGGTCACGTGTCGTGGTATTTGGATATGCGCTTATGGGATGCAGCAATTGGGCAAACGTCATGGCAGAAGGATCCAGCAGTGTTCCCTGATTTCCCATCATTTTTTCAGCATTGTAACGGGTACAATGGCACTCTTGGTCCAGTGGAATCAACGCTTTCACGCCTAATCAATGACTGCATTGCTCGCCAACTTTCTTTCTTCAACCGAATGGAAGGCGCCATAACCGGGACTCATCTCTCGGCTGACCATCATCACAACGTGCCAGAACGCATGAAATTGACGGACGAGTTCAATGGCAGGAAATTTTCCCCCGTTGAAGGATTGCACTCCGTCATGAACGAGCGCCAACAAATTCTCTCCCATCAATTCACATCGACTACGGGCAATGCAGAGCGTCGATTTGTTGGTCGGAGTTTGCAGAACCGGTACAATGCTTACAATATTGATACTTCTCTGCTCATCATGTACCTTGACAAGTGCTGCGATGACCGAGAATGGCTACAAGATTTCGACAACATCATTGTTCTCCTAGACAATCATCACCTGATCACGAGGTATAGGGACAATTCGAACGGCACGGATCGAGCTTGGCAGGAACTATTTATGGCTGGCGTGGCCGAAATCATTGTTGGCAATGGACATGCTTCAATGCGGGAAGGCTCCATCATTAAGGCTGAACTTGATGCATTGTTGGATCGAATTAAAAACTGGGAAAACGAGAATGATGTGCCACCGTCGAAGCGCATTGTGACGACCAAACTTCTATCTTGCCACAAGACGCAGAAAAAGCACATCAGAAATTGCTTAACACCGCCTGTAGGGGCGTCAAACACCGTCGTGGATCGCTTCTTCCGTTCGACTCTACGCCGTGGATCGGGGAAGAACGAAAACTTATGGCGTCAAGGACGAGCCATTTTCCCGGAGACTATGTCCCTGGATGGAGGGATCTTGCTGCTCCATGCCGTGGTCGCTCAAATCAACTTTCGCGGCGAACTCCAATTTGATCCTCGCTGGGCATATTTGCCAATCTCTGGTATGCATATCATTCTCACTCAATATCTCGCAGCTCTTTCGACCGATGGCATAACTCCCTCCCAAACGTCTCTGTCGACAATGTTTCATATGTTGCCTCTCTCGATTGAGGATTGCCACAGCGAGTTTGGATTAACGGCGGCATTTGGACAATCCCTTCCTCAACTTCCAGAAATTCCAGCAGGTCAGCTAGAATCCGTTGGAATGATTGCCGAAGCAATTGCTGATAATGCAATTTGGTCGAGCCACACGTTCGATGCGATTGTGAACGATGCGCTTGAGGTTGCCGCAACTGCTGTGGAGAGGACTCCGAACGATGATCATCACTGCATTGGAGAAGACGAAGCACTACTGCTAAACCATACTGATATAAGCAACACTCCCCATTCTATTCACTCCAGTCGCAAGCGCAGAAAACCCGGACCAACATCGCATGGGCAAAGCTCTTCTTCAAATCACCATAAAAATCTCGCAGCCTCAACGCGTTGGGCAATGAACGTCAATCGGCATTAGAAGGCCTTAATCTCTGGGAAAAAGTGATGAGCACTTCACCAATGATCAACCCCTTCGAACGGCGCTTACTCAGAATGGTGGCTCTCAAATTTCTTCAACCCGATGAACTGCTTGATCTAAAAGATTTTCCAATTGAATCCTTGCATATTCCACAATTGCATCGAATTTGGTCTGTTCTTGTCTCGGCTTTACATAGCACCAATTACGCTTTCAAACGGTTCATTCGGCCAAAAATAGAACAGGTTCTTAAACAGCACTTGGAGGATATGGTTGCCCAGTCTCGTTTCAGATTGCCCATTCAACGAGCAGCGCCAAAACGCAGCATCATTACTGCACTAAATCTGGCCGCGTCATTGATTGCTCCAACGCAGGCGGGCCGTGAGGATAGTTTCATCCAGTTAGAAGAGACTGTCACCACAACAGTAACTCGAAGCGTCACTTTTACAACCGGCGCCCCAAGTCACAGTTCAAGTCAGCCCCTTGCGACAGATCTGCAAACGTCCCCGCCCGATCTAGTAATTGAAGGATCAGCGGATGATATCATTGATCGACTTGTTCAAAACGAGATTGATGCTGGGCATGCCGGCAACATTCACTGGACCAAAGTGGTCGCCCCAGCTTACGCCCGCATTGCTGCACGCCGTGAGGATCTAGTTCAGATGACCCACAAGGAGATTCAAAATCGTTGGGATTATCTTAGACGTCTCAAAAGGAAAAGGACATCAAACACTTTGCAGTCGCATACCGAAGCGCAAAAGGATCTCGGTGATCAAGACGCCATCTACATTCAACCATCGCCGGTTGTTACACAATCATTGCCAGCCGAAACTCCGTCCACAAATAATTTAACTCAACCAGCGTCTTCTGCAGTCATCACGACGACGGAGGAACCTAATGTGGGCATCTCGTCCGCTGTCAGCGAGATTGGTTCTCGTCCTCCATTCATGGTAAATCAACAATTGCCGACTTTCAATCAGATAATGGAGGCCATCGTCCCCGCCCCAGCTACAGGAGAGCCGTTCTCCCAATCGGAGAAGGAGCTGCTCAATTACTTGCTAACTAGTCCAGCAGAGCGCTCCCATGTGAAATCGTCGACTGGTGATCAAATGTCTTGGAAGAGCCTAGCCAAGCATTTCTTGTACTGGGGGCGAGTCGCACGGGTGTTGGGGATGAACTAGTTTCGGGTTCGATCCGATGTGCAGCTCAAGCAAAAGGTTAAGGATATTAACAAAAAAAAGAGCTTGCAACAGTATGTGTGAAACCATGAAAGGTATGTTTTTATATGTATTATAGTAAAAAAATGATTTGGAAATAACACAATAATTTGCACTTATTATTCCATGATACAATTATACCTCATTTAGGCCATTACCCAATTGGATCTACATGGAGAGCCAATTGGATCTAAACGGAGAGCCAAATGGCTCTCCATGGAGAGCCAATTGGATCTAAACAGAGAGCCAAATGGCTCTCCATGGAGAGCCAATTGGATCTAAACAGAGAGCCAAATGGCACTCCATGGAGAGCCAATAGGCTCTCCACGGAGAGCCAATTGGATCTCAACGAGATCCAAATGGCTCTCCGGAGAGCAAATGGCTCTCCCCGGAGAGCCAAATGGCTCTCCGCGGAGAGCCATCTGGCTCTCCGCGGAGAGCTACATAGCTCTCCGCGGAGAGCAGTTTGCTCTCCGCGGAGAGCCGTTTGCTCTCCGCGGAGAGCTACATAGCTCTTCGCGGAGAGCCGTTTGCTCTCCGAGGAGAGCCGTTTGCTCTCCGCGGAGAGCCGTTTGCTTCCTCTATTTCTCTCTCCAATTTATTCTTCTTGTCCCTCTATTGTAACATATGTTTATAAATTTTGCAGATCAATGGGGCAGAAAAAGATCCATTTTTTGAGCTCGAGGTGCTATTTAAACTCATTTGTTGGCCTAAGTTCAGCAATACTAGAACGATTGGAGGAGGATCAGAAGAAGATGCTGATGGATGCCAACATCTGGCATATCTTCCATGCACCAAAGGTATCACAGAACACTCCCCTTCTTTACGGTCTACTAAACTGGTATGATATAGAGAAGGATGTCTTCGTCATTGGATCGAGGGAGCTAACCTTCTCCCCCAATGACGTGGCAATGATATTGGGTCTGCCAAACAATGGGGAGGAAGTCATCCTGACTACCAAGCCATTTGGACCGCTAACGAAGTCCGATTTGAAGACGGAACTTCAATCGATGGAGAAAGGGTCGTCCCCTGTGACGATGAAGATATTGATTTTGCACCTTCTGTGCAATTTCTTCTTCCCCTTGAGCGCGGAGAGGATGCCAATGTTCTTCGAGGAGGTCTCCAGCTTGGAGAAATTTCAAAAGTTCAATTGGCCAGAAGCGATCTATACCTTCGTTATGAGGTCGTTCAGGTCGATGGTGGAGAAGCTGCCACCTGTTGCAGAAGAAGGCCAACTGCAACATTGGCCAGAGTCTTCAATGGGATACATCTATGGATGCACCCATTGTCTCGTTGTAAGTATCTATATTTCTAATTCCTAAAATGAAATTTGTTTAATATGTTCTAAACTATTGCAATGTTTGATATAGATTTGGTTCCTCGAGCACACCACCACCTTCGCTCCGCACTATCCGTCATTGAGGCCACGAATATTAAGATGGTCGGAGAAGGTCTCATTTTCAATGAAAGAGATGGGGACTGTTGCAAAACTCTTGGATGAGCAGGTAAATAATTTAGTTTATTCGATTAACAACCACTTTTGAACTATCCAATACAATAGTTGTATTTCTTCTTTTTAGGTGTTGGAAGTACTAGATGAAATAACACCGACAGAGAGTTGTTATGTTCAGACGTGACAACACAGTGGACACCACCACCTCCCACATTTAAGAGAAAACCAATAGTCTCGTCATCTAGGGTAGTAAAAAAAATGAAGTTTGCACCACCACCTCCCACATCATTACCACCTCCCTCATCATCATCACCTCCCCCATCACCCAGCACATCAGCACCTCCCCCACCACCTAGCACACCATTTATCCCTCCGGCACAGTTTTGGATTGATTTCCAACATAGGATGTTAGATCAATTTGCTTTATTAGATAGCAAGATAGATAGTTCTGTAGATAGATTAGACAAAAAAATAGATAGAGTACATAGTGATTTAATTAGTTTTAGTCACAGTGTAGGTGAACGTCTTGAATCCATGAGTGCTGATATAGACACACTCATTCATCATTCCTCGCCATCATCTAGCCCGAGTATCTCTAGATCCCCCGCCCACCAAAACGCTACCACCCTCACTACCCCTCACGATACTTCCATTACTGATATTCTAGACTCCCCATTGGGAGAAAGAGAAATTAAAACTACAAAGGCGGATGAAATTGATGTGTACCTCGTTGACTATCCGGGGAGACCGCTAATAGCTGAAGAAGATAGAGATATCATCCATCAGCGTATGAGCGCCATACCATCGAGGTGCCCTTTTGACATTATACACTTTTATATTTTCAAAATTTTGATCTATGCACATTGATATTGACGATGGCTTTCTAATGTTTCAGGAACGACCAAGCATTCAATAAATGGAATATAATGGGATTTCGAGATGGCATGGATGCTCTGCTAACGGATAAATACGTTGAAGATTGTCATATTGATGCCTACGCAAAGATCTTGACTCTGCGTAGAGAGAGGGAAAAAGAACTGTATCATCCGTTTATGTATATCACTCCTAACTTTTTGGTATGATCTCCCTATCTGTGCTTTGTACATTAATAATTCTGATTGCATTGCTAAAAAATGTTACAAATTATGTAGTTGCACTTCCAACGGACCAATAAAGCAGATACTACGCTTATAGCTGGATTCCTCGAGCGCATTACTAAGGAGAATCTCGCCAATGTCAAAATGATTCTAATGCCCGTATGTTTTAGTGAACACTGGTTTTTATTGGTGGGTATTGTTAAAGATAAGAAGTGGCTAATACATGACTCTCTGCGTAACCCCAAACGGAAATTTCCCGCTAAAATAGCTGTAAGTACAGTTCGTTGACATGCAATGTAGTATTGTATATTACGTAGTTACTAATGTACGAAAATATTTGTGTTAATGCAGATTGCTGCGCTCCAGAAGGCGACCGTTCAAAAAGTCCACGCAGGATTTACCAATTGGAGTCTCGACTTGACTGTTGGTATACCACAGCAGGAGAACTCCGTGGACTGCGGTGTCTTCGTTATGAAGTATATGGAGCACATAGCGAAGGAAGGGGTGGGAAGCTGGGAGAGTTGCGCAGACTGGCAGAAAAAAATGCCTATGTTTAGAGCCCAGATCTGTGCAGAAATCTTTAAATATTTTGTGGTTGATTGATGTAAATTAAGAAACATTATTCGTGTACATTTGTAATGTTTGTCTATAATAACAATAGTTTCATGGATGAATACCATTTTCAAATGGGTCAAAATTATAGCTTTAAATGAAATCAGTGAAGATACAGAAGGCTCTCCGCGGAGATCCAAAAGGCTCTCCGCGGAGAGCAAAAAGATCTCCGCGGAGAGCAAAAAGCTCTCCGCGGAGAGCACAAAGTTCTCCGCGGAGAGCAAAAAGGCTCTCCGCGGAGATCCAAATGGATCTCCGCGGAGATCCAAATGGCTCTCCGCGGAGAGACATTTAGATATCCGCGGAGAGCCATTTGGCTCTCCGCGGAGAGCCATTTGGATCTCCGCGGAGAGCCATTTGGATCTCCGCGGAGAGCCATTTGGATCTCCGCGGAGAGCCATTTGGATCTCCGCGGAAAGCCAAATGTCTATCTTTCGCAAATTGTGGCCGCGTTCTCTCCCTCCCTTCATTTTTTCTTCCTTTCCCTCTTTTTTCTTTCTCCCTCCCCCTTTCCCTCTCCTCCCCCTCTTTTTTCTCCTCCCCCTCTTTTTCTTTTTTCTCCCCCCCCCCCCCTCCCCCCTTTTTTCCCCCTCATACCAGAGTGGAACCCGGCGCCCCCCCCCCCCCCCCCCCCCACACCCACATAAAGAAAATTTTTAAGAAAAATACATATATTAGTTATAACTTAAAATTAAAACATAAATATTAGAAATTCCTTAACACTTGAACCAGTGAACCCTAAATCCCCTCTTTCAGTCTTTCTCAATTCCTATTTCCTAAGCAACCGTAGGTCCACAATTCGCCACTCTCGCTCGCTTGGTGCTCGTCAGTCGCCTCCCTTCGCAGACTTCAACGATGCTCTCGCTCCCTCTGATCGACTGCTCGGCACCTCCGCCAACTGTCCAGCAAGCCCTCAGTCCTCACGAGTCATGACCTCGCTGGATCTCTTCGTCTCTCGTCTCCAATCTCCGGCACTCGGCAGTCCAACTGTTACTTTCTCCATCCACTGTTCGAATTTTTCTTCTAGGTCAGACTTCAGAGCTCAAATCTGATTTACTTATGGAATTATTTTCAAATCTTGTTTTTCAAAATTTTCAATTCCTGTAGAGTGTAGAATGAAGGTGCCGCATGGGGGAAAAACCCCCCAAATCAGATTTCTTGTTCTTTAATCGTCTGTACAATTGCGCAAAGTGATTGGTGTTCAATATTTTGATATCAAAGCTTGAACTTTTTTCTAAAGGCACTCAAGAAAAGATTTTGACCCTTAATTTGACTGATCATGTTGCTAGTCTGCTATGAACAAATTACAATCGCAATTACTTCAAAAAAAATGAAAATCACGAAATCAGGATAAATATTTTCATACATATTATTAGTGTTCTTATAGTTTTTGTTTGCATCAGCATCACTGTGACATCAAGTGGAGTAACATTAGACATATTCTTAGAAACATTAGTACCATAAATTAGGAATGTTTTGGTTTCTTACTTTACATTGAAATATTGTTACTAAATTTTTATCATTTCTATTCGGAATCAGTGACGTTTTATACAAAGCACTGTGTTAGGGGTAAGGCTTTACCCGTACCCGTGGGCAATACCAGCTGCTCAAATACCGCACCACGCGAAGCAGTCCACGGCAATGATCCATAGTGGCCCCCAATCGGGATCCCCTAACAGGGCTGCGGCCCCCACACCCCAACCCGTCTCCTCAACCAGTTTAATTGAGGCGGGTTGTTGAGGCTGGGATTCGATCCCCAGACCTCCTTGATAAGGAGCCTTCAACACGGCTCTCATCACCAACTGAGCCGCGGCTCAGTTGGTGATGAGAGCCGTGTTGAAGGCTCCTTATCAAGGAGGTCTGGGGATCGAATCCCAGCCTCAACAACCCGCCTCAATTAAACTGGTTGAGGAGATGGGTTGGGGTGTGGGGGCCGCGGCCCTGTTAGGGGATCCCGATTGGGGGCCACTATGGATCATTGTCGTGGACTGCTTCGCGTGGTGCGGTATTTGAGCAGCTGGTATTGCCCACGGGTACGGGTGAAGCCTTACCCCTAACATAAAAGTGCATTTTTATGTTATGGGCCGGGCTCCGGGGCTCTGGGACTCTGGGCCACCAAGTGTTACTCCCGCTCCCACCTCCGAAGTCTAGTCCCTCCCATAACAGGGCCGCGGCCCACACACCCCAACCCGTCTCCTCAACCAGTTTAATTGAGGCGGGTTGTTGAGGCTGGGATTCGATCCCCAGACCTCCTTGATAAGGAGCCTTCAACACGGCTCTCATCACCAACTGAGCCGCGGCTCAGTTGGTGATGAGAGCCGTGTTGAAGGCTCCTTATCAAGGAGGTCTGGGGATCGAATCCCAGCCTCAACAACCCGCCTCAATTAAACTGGTTGAGGAGACGGGTTGGGGTGTGTGGGTCGCGGCCCTGTTATGGGAGGGACTAGACTTCGGGGGCGGGAGCGGGAGTAAAACTTGGTGGCCCAGAGTCCCAGAGCCCCGGAGCCCGGCCCATAACACACTGCAACATCAATCTCAGGATATATTAAATGCTATAAATTTAGTTTCAACAACAAAAGCTCTCATTCAGAAATTGCGGGAATCTGGCTGGGGAAAATTCTTAAAGGTTGTGAACATATTTTGTGAGAAAAATGAAGTCGAAGTTCCCGACATGAATGCTCGATTTAGTGATCGTCAGTTTTGAAGTCCACGTGATATCATTACAGTGGAACATCATTTTCGAGTGGACATTTTTAATTCCACAATAGGTTGTGTGTTGCAGGAGCTCAACTCTAGATTCAATGAAATTTCTATGAAACTAATTCGTCTATGTATGGCTTTAGATCCAAGTGATAAATACAAATCTTTCAATATTTATGATATATATGTCATTGCAAAGAATTTCTATCCTAAAGATTTCAACGAGCATGAAATTTATGTGTTGAATACTCAGTTGCAACATTATCAGCTTGATATTTTTCTCATAAGGACTTCAAGAATTTTGCCTACAATGTTCAAGCTTTATCAGAAATTGGTGGAAACGAAAAAATCGAAGACGTACTCATTTTGACTTTTCCGGTATCAACAGCAACCACAGAAAGGTTATTTTCTGCTATGAAACTTGTTAAAACGAGACTTCGCAACAAGATAGAGGACGAATTTCTTGCAAATTGCATGACTTTATATATTAAGCAAGAAATGGCGGAGAAAATTGACAAAGATTGTATCATGGATGAATTTTATGAAGTGAAAAATTGTCGTGCACAATTGAAGTAACATGTTTGTGGTTGTTTGTATTTTTTTTTTTTTGCTTATTGAAGATATATAATATATTTTGTCCAAAAATTGTCTATTTTTTATATTTAAAATTTTATTTTAAAAAAATTGGTTTCGCCTGGTGACTGGGCCCCCTAGTCAATATTCCAAGATCCGCCCCTGCTTCACGGACAACAAAATGAGATAATTAAACCAAAAGTCGCATATGACTCAACACGAGCCTAGCACTCGAACATAATTAACAACTTGAAATAAATCATCCACAGGTATATACGAAGATGAACAATAGAGTTCTGATTTTTTTTTAAAGATCTTATAAAAGTAAACAGAAATTAAGCTAGCATGATTAGAGATAGCAGAATGAAAAAGAGATATACCTTCCGGTCTGAGTGAGGAGACGTCGGAAACAGTCCCGGATCGGAATGGGAATGTGAATGAATGGACTTGGAGGATCTGGAGGTGGCTACCCAGCAGAGACGCGTATGGCAGGGCTGGTATGAAGCTATCAGGTAGTGGGTGGAAGTGACGGAACTGACGAAGGCTCGTAGATTCCGTTGGGGGTGACAAAGTAGAGATCTCCAGTATTCGTGAAGGTGGTCCCCGGAAGCGGCGGCGGCGGCAGCGGCAGCAAAATCTGGACCTGAACGACGACGGGAAGGAGTAGGGAAGGGTCGCCGGAGACTGGCAGGCTACCGGTGGAGGAGACGAGGACGTAGTTCGCAGGTAGGAGGGGTTGTCGGCTGGGTAACCGGGAAACTTGTCTCTGTTTCACGATTTAACCCCAAGAAGCTCTTTTTACGGGTGGCTGTCGGCTATATAAATTTCCCCTTTTGCAAGTCCAACTGCTCGAGGTATTGGCAATAATGGAAATAAAAAGGTGATTGTTATCCGCACTATAGTTTGACTATCCGCACTTTTTTTGTATGAGTTATTATACGCCTTTTGAAAATACATCTTGTACATATATTTTGAGGAAAAATGTTCAACGCGAAAGTTGTAGATCTCGACGAGATCTACAACTTTCTTGTTGAACACTTTTCCTAAAAATTCATGTACATGGCGTATTTCCAAAATTCGTTATAGTTACGCTCATGTTTCAATCAGGGCGGCAATACGTCTTGTGCGTGCATTTTTAGGAAAATGTTCAACACGAAAGTTGTAGATCTCGACGAGATCTACAACTTTCGTGTTGATCACTTTTCCTAAAAATGCATATACAAAGCATATTTCCAAAAGACGGGTAATAAGTAATAACTCATACAAATAAAGTACGGATAGCAAAACTGTAGTGTTGATAGCGTGTTGTGAAGAACTAAAGATCTTAATTTATAAAAATATTTAATTTTAAAATTTAATTTCCTGCTTGCCTTAATTATGAGATTAATTAATTTGAAGAATTATTTTATTTATGATCCTATTGATTCGACAGCAAATAAGTAGTAAGCGTGTTGTGACGACTTGGGGTTAGCCTCCGGAGATTTCTAGAGAAATCTAGGATTTTGGAGTATATTCTTGTACATAGAGTTCTAGAGATTAGTCTAGAAGATTCTTGAAAGATGTAGAGAGGTAGAAAAGTCTAGATCCATCCATCTTTTGGAGGGAAACCCCTTTGGGGGCCTATATAAGGGGGAGAACCCCTCATTTGTAAATCATCCAAGAATTCAAGCAATTTAAGCATTTTTGCTCTCTTCACTCATGTTCTCTTGCTCTCTCTTTCAAGTGATCACTTACTCATCTTCATTTTGCCACGATTAGTGTTGGAGAAGGCTGACTTAGCTAACTGCGAAGGGCGTGGAAAGGAGTTAAGACCGCACACGACATTGTCAAGGGGACAAGTCCGTGACAGTTGGTATCAGAGCAGGTTCGACTCGAGTTTGTGGTTCGTGCTGAGTAAGATGGCTTTGGATGGGAACAACAACTCAAGCGTTATTGACGAGAGCGGCAGAGCAGCCGAGGAGAAAAGAGATAGAAGGAATAAGAGGGACCAAAGCAAGGGTCGCGATGGTTCCAGCATGGAGCAGAACATGGTTGACCCAGCTGAATTTGAAGCTTTACAAGAGGCGCATCTTACCCTTCATCGGAAAGTGGATCAAATATGTAAGTACTTTGACACTTTTCATGTTGAACAAGACAAGTTGCAGGCAAATATTGACCTTCTCAAGGAGCAAACTATGGGCAAGTCGGAAGGCACTTTTGATACCATCATAAGCTACTTGGAAGAAAGCCTCACAAGTCTCAAAACTGAAGTGGATGATTGTCACAACCCGCATTTTCTCCGAATTTAAGAGTATCAGAGTAAGAGAAAATACACGTCATGATGCCACATCATACAGGAGACAACTGTAGACGCTCAAGCGGGAACCTATTACTTAACTAAACAAACATGATTATATGATAAGTCGTCATTTGAAATCATTTATTAGGGGTTTTGAGATAAGAACTGTGTCTCTCAGTTCGTGGATCAACTAGTCCACCAATAAAGTATATATAATTGCAGCGGAAAGTACTTGATTTAGTTTACTTAAAGTCCTACATGTATGCAAACGACGGAGCATGAAGTAAATGATATGCACATAACTAGGCGTACTGTAAGAGTAGAAAATACCTTTAGGCGACTTTAAAGTTAAGGGTTTCAGTTAGAAAGAATGCAATGAGGATGAAGAAAAACCATTTTATAACTATAGTACACCTAACATAAATCATTCCCAGAGGGTAAGATACACAAGATCTAAAGATAGTGGCATAATCTGGCAAATAAACTATAAAGTATAAAAAGGGGCACAATGGGCGTCAACAACATGACACTAACCCATTGGCACCAACTAGTATGTCTGAGCACAAGAAGTAACTAAAATCAACTACCTCGCAGCAGCGGGGTGAACAACTACTAAAACTCTGAACTTCAGGCTACACCACTAGCCGCTACGGCTCTGAACCTGAGGCATTCAATACAACAAAGAACGCCTCAGCAAGGAATTACAAGTGGCAGAAAACTAGCAGAAAAACAAGCAAGGCATAAGGGGTACCAACCCAAGCCAAATTTACCGAAAGAGAGCTCTAAACAAAGAGTCAACAAGCATCAAGTGCACTAAATACTAAAAGAGGAACAACACGTTCATTTATTTAGTTTCATCAATTAAAGAGACTGATCAGCTCAAATTATACGGGAGCGGTTAACTACCTCCGCTACCCAAAACCCAAAACCAGGTGGGGGTACCACTAGACCCAACCACCCAAACACGACTACCGTGCAAGGCTATAATATTTCCCCCCCCCCCCCCCCCCCCCCCCCGTCCCCCAAACACAACTACTGTGTAAGACTAAAGACAGTAGTTCTTATTACTTAAATTTTAATTAAACACGGGACGCTGCCCGAAAGGATAATCACTGGAAGGCCCTAAGAAATAGGGTCAAGACGAAGTACACATCGATCAATATGAATCATAAGAGTAACTCAAATGTTAACAGACAACAACAAGTAAAAAGAGGTTCAAACGAGAGGGATTCGAGATCAGGAGCACCGAAGGGTCACTGGCAATCATCCAAGTACACCCGAGGGGACACGAGCTTCAAACACAAAAACTCAACGAAAACACATGCGTTCCGGGCGGGGTTCCAAGGGGTCGCGCCCCTAGCGGGGTCTTAGGGGCAGAGCCCCTAACGGGGTCCAAGGGGCAGCGCCCCTGGCGGTGGTCTCGCTGACCGATCAGCGAGCGGGGTCAAGGGGCAGAGCCCTTGCGGGGTGTGGGGCAGAGCCCTAAACCCAAAAATTTTGAAATCCCACCACCAGAAACCACATAAAAACACATCAAAATTTAGGACTTCTCGAAAACTACAAGGAACTTCTCGAGAGATAAAAGGATTTCTCGAGAGATGGAATTTGATTTCTCGAGAGGAAGGCAGGGATTTCTCGAGAGATGAGTAGGATTTCTCGAGAGATGGAATTTGATTTCTCGAGAGGAAGGCAATTTCTCGAGAGATGAGTATGATTTCTCGAAAGATGCGTATGATTTCTCGAGTAATCTGGAATTAGCAAGAAGAAAGAAAATGGGAGTTTATCCAGTTCACGGTTTTCTCCAGGGAAAAACTATCCGATGCTTAGCGAGGAGGAACAATCAAGGATGCTTACTACCAAACCAACACTCCAAGACTTAAGTTAAACCGTGCGACATGAAATCGACACAAGCGAAACAATGCTTCAAGAAACGAAAGAGAAAGAGGAGGAAGCCACTTGCCTTAAACCTTGCAAACTCGAAGATCTCCGCTCCGAAAGCTATGGATCGGCTAGGGAAACACACGAGCACAGATTCCTGAAACTTTTCGGGTCGAAAGAAGGGGTTAGGTCACTACCCTAACTCCAAAAATTCCATAAAACGGGAAAAGCTTACCGCTAGAACGAAGATCTCGCCGAGAGCTTTCCAAATCTACTCTCCAAACGCGATTCCGACTACTACAGCCCTAGAAATCGCCGATCGAACGCTCCTCGAAGCTCCGCACTCGCCCTTTCGCTCGGCGGCTGATTTGATCGAGGGAGGAAGAAGATGAATAGGGGAAGAAGATTTTAGGCTTTATATAAAAAAAACCTAATTAATTAATTAATTAATTAATTAATTCCCCCATTCACTTAAAACCGCGAGGGAAACTAGATCACCTCAGATTTCTACGAAATTCGCACCTTAACTGAAACACAGCGCTACGAATCCAACGGCGAAGTCAGAATTCAATTCCGACGGGCCAAACTCGGGCTAAAGCCTCCCGAAGCTAAAATCTTGATATCCACCCAAAATCTTTACCTTAACTCGAAACGATGCGAAATCTCGCACGCTCGGTCTACAAGACATACTTTAACTAAGCTAAGGCTCAACCCACTACTAGACGAGCTGACGTAATGCCCTTACGCCAAAATTACGTCACAGCGGGCACGTAAAATAATTAACGAAAATCAGGGGCGTTACAATGATGTGCATAGGCGAGTTGTTACAAATGGTGGAAATGGTGGAATTGGTGCAGCCATGGCAAATGCAAAGCTTGATGTGCCCAAACCCAAGAAGTTCGCAGGAAAGCGGGATGCATTAGAGGTGGAGAATTTCCTTTGGCACAGGGAGAAATACATGGAAGGATATGACATCACAGATGAGGCACTAAAGGTACGCCCAGCTGGTTATTACTTGGAAGACCTTGCTTCATTGTGGTGGAGGAAAATCCAGGCAAATATTAAAAAGGGACTCTACCGAATCGATACTTAGGAGGACTTCAAGCAGGAGTTGAGAAGGAACTTCATCCCTGAGAATGTGAAGGATGAGAACTTGCGGAAGCTCAGGGAGCTATGACAGAAGGGTGTCATTGGAGACTATGTTAAGGAGTTTACCGCTCTATCACTTCAGGTATTCGATGTCCCCGAACATATCCTTCTCTTTAACTTCATCGATGAGCTGCAAAATTGGGTGAAACAAGAGGTCAAGAGGAAGGACCCAAGAACCACCGGATGTTATTGCCATCGCCGAGTGTAACACCCCAAATCTGGTAGTTCCGCGAAGTAGGCGGAGTGGTAGTGCGGCACGTGAAGCAGGCTAGAATTTTCCCTGTCTGCTCTTAGCGCACGATCAGTGGCCTCATCGCGCACGACCAGTGATCGTGTGCCAGCGATCGTGCGTTAATTCAGAAGAGAATCGAGTTCTGTCTCGGACAGTGCGCACGACCATTTCCCTCTTCGCGCACGACCAGTGATCGTGCGCCAGCGATCGTGCGCTTATTCGCAAGAATTCAGAGTTCTGTCCCGGATAGTGCGCACGACCATTGCCCTCGTCGCGCACGACCACTGACCATGCGCCTGTGATCGTGCGCCCTGTTTATTCTGTTCCGCGATTTTGAGCGGAGAAGAAGATCCGACCGATCAAATCTCTTGGAATTCGATCCAACGGCTGGGATTTAATGCTGGGGGGTCTTAGGGCTTTGGAGAGGGATTAAACCCTCATTATTTCATAGTGTTTCTCTCTCCTAGGCTAGAGGAAGAAGAAGGGGGCAAGGAAGAAGAAGAGGAGATTTCGCCATTGACGGAGCTCCGGAGCTCCGTTTCGCGAGCCGTTTCCAGATCCGGAGAGTGCAGCCCGGTGCGGTTCTTTCCCTCCGCGTAGAATCTCGGATCCATGGCGAAGAGGAACACGTCGAGGGTAACGATTCTTCCTCCCGAACTTTGGACTTGTATTTGTCCATTTATTCCTCTTTCTTTGCTTGCATGAGGTATCTCTTTCACCAAATGGGTGAAGTGTAGGATTTCCTCAAGTCCTTCGGGACTCCGGGTAGATTGTGTCCGTCCCCGGCATATTGCATGTAGAAAATCCGGTAGTCGTGCGGATTTAGGCATTTTGTGTGAAGCCTATTCGTGGCCGTGAGCCCGAATCGGTGATGCTTGATTTGCGACGTTGCATTTAGGTTAGACCTAGAATGCGTGCCGGAGAATGACCCCGTGAACTCACCTATAGTATTGCGGGAGTTAAGTGTAGGCGTCTTGTGAAGATCCCTACGAAAGCCCCATGCTTTGAGTTTTGGATGAAGGCAAACCTTCACCACGTTATTGATGCGGAGCGTATGTACCTCCCTTGTTGAGAATTCGCGAAGCCTAGATCCTTGTGAAGGGGTTAGGTGCGTAGCGTATATTTTTGTGTAGCACTTGAAAGTGCTAAACCCTTACGGGCCGAGGTGAAGCCGTACCCGCGTCGTGCGATAGATCGCGACGATTAGAGCACGGGCAAAGCTGAACCGAACCCGTTTCCATGCAGATCGGCGAGAGGTCCCTTCCTCATGAAAGCCGTGTGATCATGGGAGAGGTCGTGGAAGGTGTCATACCTAGACCGACCAAAAGCTCTTGTTTCCCACCTAAGGTTGTGACCCTTAGGGTGGAGTGTTGTGAATTTGATGTTATGTTTAGCCTCATGCGATTTGCTTAGGCGGTTGTGGGAAACCTTCGGGTGAACCCAACCAACATCACGTGCATACCTAGGTTCCCTTCTTTTTGATGCTCAACCTAGAAGATTGATTGTGCTTGAAACCTCACCTTGTGTAGTTGCACTCTCTTTAGATTTAGTACTTGTGCTAGTATGGCTTACTTGCAGGGTAGAATCTCCGCCACCCCGGGAAAGGGGTGGGGTCGTTATAATTTGGTCAGCTGTGCTGACCGTTGCCTTGTTTACCACCGCTTGGTGGAATGTTCTTATGCAGGTGCAGGTGAGCCTAGCGGGAAATAGCGGGCGTTGGTCCTCTTGCTGTCCTTTTGCTGAGTTGGCCCTCGAAGGCCAGCCTTTTTCCTGTTTTCCCATGTATTGCCGGCCTGCGTGCCGATGTATGTTTTTTTAGAGTTTTGTACATTGATTTGATGTAAGGCCCTAAGGCCGTAACTCTTATTTCTGGATTCATTCCTATGATAGTGGACATGTCTATTTGAATGGTTTAATTAATGCTTCCGCTTACGTTTTGTACTCTCGTTAGTTGTTACTTTTCTGGTTATCACCTTTTAACTCCTAGCTAGTGTGGTTTGTATGGCGTGGGGTCCCGGCCGGACCTGCTGTTATACTTTTTGTACTGGCAGGGTGTTACAATTTGGTATCGGACTTAAGGCGTCGATCCGTAGTTTAGCGAATTCGGGACGAATTCCTTTTAAGGGGTGGTGCGCACGGGCTGTGCATTCACCTAAAACGACAAAAACTAATAGGAATGTCCACTTAGGAATGAAAAAACATACTTGTTTGCGGAACCTGAGCGTTCCATGATTGATGTTTGATATGTTTAGGGTCACTAAATTGTGCCTTGCATGATTATAGGTGACTAGAAGTGCTGCGGGGCGGTCTCAACCCCGTAACACCGCTGAAAGTAGTGGGTCGGCTGAGGTGCCAGCGACCACTCCTTCGGCTGAGATGATCAGAATGGTCGCAGAAGCAGTCTTCGCGATGATCAATGCTCAACCGCAAAGGCTTGCACAGCCTGCTACGCCTACTACTGATGCAGCCCCGGTAGTTGAACCTGCAGTGGAACCTGCGGTAGCACCAAGGGTTGATGCCCCTGTGCCAGTAGCTGCAGTGGAACCGGCGTTAGCACCGAGGGTGGAGCGTCAAGTTGCGCAAGTAGTTGCGGGGCGAGCGCGTGACCAACAATTAAAGCACTTCTTGAGCTTTAACCCTCCTACCTTCTCGGGATCTGAGTCCCCAACGGAGGCAGAAGACTGGTTGTCAAGAGTTAGAAGAACTCTGAGGGCGACGGCGACGGACGAAGCCATGATGGTCACCTTAGCCACTTTCCTTCTTGACGGAGAGGCTGTGCTGTGGTGGGAAGAGCAGGAACTGCACAAGTTCGGCGATAGAGACATTACTGAAATAACAATGGCTGAGTTTTCAAAGTCGTTCCTCCAGCGGTTTATCCCCTCTGCCCAACGCATTGCGTTACAAAACCAGTTCCTGAGGTTAACTCAAGGTGATCGCTCCGTTGACGATTACTTACATGAGTTTACCAGACTGAGTCGCTATGCGGGGGCATTGGTGGAGGATGAGGAGACGAAGACGAATAAATTCTATGAAGGGCTTCGGGACGAGTTGAGGCTGCTCCTTGCAGGCCCTATGACGTTTGGCTTCCAAGTGATGGTGCAAACCGCCAGATCTTTGGAGTTGGACATGAAGAGGGTACAAGCAAAGAGTGTTGTAAAGAAACCCGAGTTTCATGCGCCGGCCTCTCAGTCCAAGCCGGACTTCAGAAGGAACAAGCGGAAGTTCAAGCAGGCGGAACCAGCTTCTTCGAACGTTTCGGGAGCCACGACCGCGCGGACTCCTATTACGTGTTTCACCTGCGGGAAGGTGGGACACAAAGCTGCGGTGTGTCGAAGTGGTCCCCCAAAGGCGGCAAATCGAGCGGTGGATTATGCTCGGGCTGCGGAAAAGGGCAAAGCGGCAGAGTCTTCGGCCTCCCAACACTTTCCGACTCAGCCGAGAGTCTATTCGCTTGGCCAACAAGAAGCCATACGACAAACCGATGTCGTCACAGGTACGAATTAGAAGTTAGCTTTTACAGCTATGTATATGATTCTTACTGTTGTACGACTATATGTGTTATTTGTGTACAATTAGGTTTCGTCCTAATTTTCAACTATCCGGCGAGAGCTCTATTCGATACGGGTGCATCGCACTCTTTTCTGTCTGAGGACTTCGTGGTGCGAATCGGAGTGCCGTCTACCTTTGTAGAGGATAGATTGGAAGTAGTGCTACCCAATGGATCTCGAATGAGTGCGGATAGGAAGAGCCGTGTGAAGGTGCGGATCGGAAGTCAAGATTTCGACTTGGAAGCGTCGTTACTACCGTTAGCTGAATTCGATGTGATCTTCGGCATGGACTGGCTCTCGGAGCAGCGAGCATGCATAGATTGCAATACAAAGGAGATCACTCTGGGAACGAACACCGACGATGAAACCACATTCGCCGGTATGCGAGGAGCGAGCAAGACGCTGATGTCTGCTCTCCAGGTGGTTAAGGCGGTGAGAAAAGGCGCCGAGTTGTTCTTCACCTTGTTGGAGGCTTCGGAGCCAAAGCCCAGGTTGTGTGATGTCCCAGTTGTAGCGGAATACGCCGACGTGTTTCCTAACGAACTCCCTGGGGCTCCGCCTCATCGGGAGATTGATTTCTGTATCGAGTTGGTGCCAGGTGCCAAACCTGTGGCCCGCTCACCATACAGAATAGCGCCAAAGGAATTGGCAGAGTTGAAGGTCCAATTGCAAGAGCTGCTAGAGCAAGGCTACGTACGTCCAAGTTCTTCGCCTTGGAGTGCACCGGTCCTCTTTGTGAAAAAGAAGGATGGGAGCTTGCGTCTATGTATCGATTATAGAGAGCTAAACAAGTTGACCGAGAAAAACCGATACCCGATTCCTAGAATCGATGATCTATTCGACCAACTGATGGGGTCGACGGTTTACTCCAAGCTAGACCTAAGGTCCGGCTACTATCAACTGCGATTAAGGGAATGCGACATTCCAAAGACAGCGTTCAGTACCCGCTTTGGGCACTTTGAGTTCACGGTAATGCCGTTCGGTCTATCCAACGCACCGTCGGTATTCATGGACTTGATGATTAGGACATTCCGAGAGTATTTAGATCAATTTGTGATCGTCTTCATCGACGACATTTTGGTATACTCTCAGTCGGAAGAGGAGCATATAGGGCATCTGCACGCAGTCCTGAGCACCTTGAGGAGGAGTCAGCTATATGCCAAGTTCTCCAAGTGCGAGTTTTGGCTACCGTCAGTGGCATTCCTTGGTCATGTTGTTAGTGGCGAAGGAATTGCAGTTGATCCGTCGAAGATAGAAGCGATCCAAGCGTGGCCTTTGTTGAAAAACGTAGCGGAAGTCCGAAGTTTCTTAGGACTTGCCGGCTATTATAGGCGCTTTGTGGAAAACTTCTCGAGGATCGCACTTCCTCTCACAAAACTGACTAGGAAGGATCATAAGTTCGTTTGGTCGCCCGAGTGCGCACGAGCTTTTGAAGAGCTAAAGAGCCGTCTGACCACGGCGCCCATTCTATGCTCGCCACAGGGTACGGAAGGCTACGAAATATATAGCGACGCCTCAGGAAGTGGTTTGGGTTGTGTCCTAGTGCAGTTCGGGAAGGTAATTGCCTACGGCTCCCGGCAACTGAAGGTTCACGAGAGGAATTACCCGGTCCATGATTTGGAGCTAGCGGCCGTGGTTTTTGCCCTCAAACTTTGGAGACACTATCTATATGGCGTGAAGATCGATATCTTTACCGACCATAAGAGCCTCAAGTACTTACTAGACCAAAGGGAGTTGAACATGCGCCAAAGGAGGTGGATGGAGTTCCTTGGGGACTACACCTTCGATATCAAGTATACTCCCGGTAAAGGAAACGTAGTTGCAGACGCGTTGAGTCGTCGGGCTCCCGCACAAGCAAATTGGATTTTGATGCACGATGAGCGTCTAATCCGTGAGCTAGAAGAGATGGAGATCATATGCATTGATAGGAGAACGTCTACTTCAGCATGCTTGAACTGGACGGAAGTTCACTACGACCTTGCCGACCGAGTTCGACAAGCATTGGAGTTGGACGAGAGCTTGAAACGATACAAAGCGGAAACCGTTGAAGGGTTAAACGCTGATTTCTCCTTCGAAGACGACCTTATGTGGAAGCAGGAAAGGTTATGCATCCCAAACGTTGGTACTCTACGGGCGGAATTGATGTACGAGGCTCATCATACCAAGTACTCGATCCACCCGGGGAGCACTAAAATGTTTATGGATATGAAGAAACTGTTCTGGTGGCCGGGCATGAAGAAAGACATTGCCCTTTACGTGGCCAAGTGTCATACTTGCGCGTTGGTGAAAGCGGAATGTCAACGTCCCGGTGGGTTTCTGAAGTCCTTGCCGATTCCGGAATGGAAGTTTGATGATATTTCGATGGATTTCGTGCACGGATTGCCGAGATCGCAACATGGAAACGACGCCATATGGGTGATCGTGGACCGTTTGACAAAGGTATCACACTTCATTCCGAACCGGAAGGATGATTCTGTAGAGAAGCTAGCAAAGCTCTATGTGGATAGTATCGTGAGACTGCACGGTGTCCCTCGTAGCATCGTCAGCGATCGTGACGGGCGTTTCACGTCGAAAGATTGGAGGCTTATCCATGAACTGTTGGGCACAAAATTGAAGTTCAGCACGGCCTTCCACCCGCAAACGGATGGACAGACCGAGAGAACCAACAGGACTATGGAGGATATGCTCCGAATGTGCGCTCTAGACTTTGGAAAGAGGTGGGAGGATCACCTCTATATGATCGAATTCGCCTACAATAATAGCTACCAAGCCAGCATAAAGATGGCTCCTTTCGAGGCCCTCTATGGTAAGAAGTGTCGTACGCCGTTGTCTTGGGCGGAAACGGGCGATACTAAGCTATTGAAGCGAAAGGATGTTGAAGAAGCAACGTCGACGATCCGGGCTATACGCGAAAGGCTATTGGTTGCCCAGGATAGGCAAGCAAAGTATTTCAACGCCAAGCATAGGAACTTAGAGTTCGCCGTCGGTGACCGGGTTTACTTGAAGATCAAACCGTTCAAAGGGGTATCAAGGATTCGACGCTTGAAAAAGCTCAGTCCGAGGTACTTAGGACCGTTCGAGATCGTGGAGCGTGTTGGTGATGCGGCTTATCGGCTTGCACTATCTGCAGAGCTGAGCGGTCTGCACGACGTGTTCCACATTTCAGTGTTGAAGAAGGCAGTGCAAGAGCCTACTCATATCGTTGCGGTCGGCAAAGTTCCGGTCGATAGTGGGTTGTCGACGAAAGTCAAGCCTTTACGCATCGAAGATACCGAAGTAAAGCAGCTGCGGAACAAGTCCATTCGGATGGTAAAAGTCCGGTGGGATAACTGCGGCCGAGAGGAGCTCTCTTGGGAGAGAGAGCAAACGATGCTTGCGGAGTATCCCGAGCTATTTCCCTCAGGTAAAGTATAACTGTAATTTATGCTATTACTGTTTCCTAGATTTCGGGACGAAATTCTTTTAAGGAGGGTGGAGTTGTAACACCCCAAATCTGGTAGTTCCGCGAAGTAGGCGGAGTGGTAGTGCGGCACGTGAAGCAGGCTAGAATTTTCCCTGTCTGCTCTTAGCGCACGATCAGTGGCCTCATCGCGCACGACCAGTGATCGTGTGCCAGCGATCGTGCGTTAATTCAGAAGAGAATCGAGTTCTGTCTCGGACAGTGCGCACGACCATTTCCCTCTTCGCGCACGACCAGTGATCGTGCGCCAGCGATCGTGCGCTTATTCGCAAGAATTCAGAGTTCTGTCCCGGATAGTGCGCACGACCATTGCCCTCGTCGCGCACGACCACTGACCGTGCGCCTGTGATCGTGCGCCCTGTTTATTCTGTTCCGCGATTTTGAGCGGAGAAGAAGATCCGACCGATCAAATCTCTTGGAATTCGATCCAACGGCTGGGATTTAATGCTGGGGGGTCTTAGGGCTTTGGAGAGGGATTAAACCCTCATTATTTCATAGTGTTTCTCTCTCCTAGGCTAGAGGAAGAAGAAGGGGGCAAGGAAGAAGAAGAGGAGATTTCGCCATTGACGGAGCTCCGGAGCTCCGTTTCGCGAGCCGTTTCCAGATCCGGAGAGTGCAGCCCGGTGCGGTTCTTTCCCTCCGCGTAGAATCTCGGATCCATGGCGAAGAGGAACACGTCGAGGGTAACGATTCTTCCTCCCGAACTTTGGACTTGTATTTGTCCATTTATTCCTCTTTCTTTGCTTGCATGAGGTATCTCTTTCACCAAATGGGTGAAGTGTAGGATTTCCTCAAGTCCTTCGGGACTCCGGGTAGATTGTGTCCGTCCCCGGCATATTGCATGTAGAAAATCCGGTAGTCGTGCGGATTTAGGCATTTTGTGTGAAGCCTATTCGTGGCCGTGAGCCCGAATCGGTGATGCTTGATTTGCGACGTTGCATTTAGGTTAGACCTAGAATGCGTGCCGGAGAATGACCCCGTGAACTCACCTATAGTATTGCGGGAGTTAAGTGTAGGCGTCTTGTGAAGATCCCTACGAAAGCCCCATGCTTTGAGTTTTGGATGAAGGCAAACCTTCACCACGTTATTGATGCGGAGCGTATGTACCTCCCTTGTTGAGAATTCGCGAAGCCTAGATCCTTGTGAAGGGGTTAGGTGCGTAGCGTATATTTTTGTGTAGCACTTTGAAGTGCTAAACCCTTACGGGCCGAGGTGAAGCCGTACCCGCGTCGTGCGATAGATCGCGACGATTAGAGCACGGGCAAAGCTGAACCGAACCCGTTTCCATGCAGATCGGCGAGAGGTCCCTTCCTCATGAAAGCCGTGTGATCATGGGAGAGGTCGTGGAAGGTGTCATACCTAGACCGACCAAAAGCTCTTGTTTCCCACCTAAGGTTGTGACCCTTAGGGTGGAGTGTTGTGAATTTGATGTTATGTTTAGCCTCATGCGATTTGCTTAGGCGGTTGTGGGAAACCTTCGGGTGAACCCAACCAACATCACGTGCATACCTAGGTTCCCTTCTTTTTGATGCTCAACCTAGAAGATTGATTGTGCTTGAAACCTCACCTTGTGTAGTTGCACTCTCTTTAGATTTAGTACTTGTGCTAGTATGGCTTACTTGCAGGGTAGAATCTCCGCCACCCCGGGAAAGGGGTGGGGTCGTTATAATTTGGTCAGCTGTGCTGACCGTTGCCTTGTTTACCACCGCTTGGTGGAATGTTCTTATGCAGGTGCAGGTGAGCCTAGCGGGAAATAGCGGGCGTTGGTCCTCTTGCTGTCCTTTTGCTGAGTTGGCCCTCGAAGGCCAGCCTTTTTCCTGTTTTCCCATGTATTGCCGCCTGCGTGCCGATGTATGTTTTTTTAGAGTTTTGTACATTGATTTGATGTAAGGCCCTAAGGCCGTAACTCTTATTTCTGGATTCATTCCTATGATAGTGGACATGTCTATTTGAATGGTTTAATTAATGCTTCCGCTTACGTTTTGTACTCTCGTTAGTTGTTACTTTTCTGGTTATCACCTTTTAACTCCTAGCTAGTGTGGTTTGTATGGCGTGGGGTCCCGGCCGGACCTGCTGTTATACTTTTTGTACTGGCAGGGTGTTACACCGAGTCTCTTTTTGAGTTCCAGCGCCAACCAAATCCTATCAAGGAGAAGAAGGACAGGGTGGGCTATGGAAAAGGTGGGGGAGACCGGCGAGACAACAAGGCTGCGCACTTCAAAGGATGGTCAAATACTTTTCCCGATCCAAGGAAGGAGTTCGAGGAAAGGAAGAAGAACTTCGCACCCAGAGGCGAATGTTATGTGTGCAAGGGGCCACATCTGATGAGCAAATGCCCAAAGTTGGGGTCATTATCAGCTATTGTGGAGAGTCAAAAGGTCACCACATCAGAGGAAGGTACTTCTCAAATGAGTTCATTACAATTGTTAAATGCTTTGAATGTGCAGCCAACGGAAGCTACATCGAGCAAGGGGCTGATGTATGTGGTAGCTATTGTCAATGGGAAGGCAACCAAGGCCTTAATCGACACTGGAGATTCACACAACTTCATGCCCGAAGGAGAAGCCAAGAGATTGGGCTTACAGGTTACGAAGGGCGGAGGTTGGATCAAAACTGTGAATGTCCATGTGAGGCCACTTGACGGATTTACGCGCAATGTGGAGTTGCGCATGGGAACCTGGAAGGGCCGGGTGGACTTCTCAATCGCACCTATGGATAACGTCAAGGTCATCCTTGGGATGGACTTTCTGGAGAAGATGCAAGCCATCGTCATGCCGGCACATCGCTCAGTTTGCATCTTGGAGGAAGGAAATACATGCATGGTTCCAACGGTACAAGGACCATCAAAGGAGGGGCCGAAACAGCTATCGGCCATGCAACTTGCAAAGGGATTCAAGAAGGGTGAACCAACTTACTTGGCCACCCTAAAGGAGGAAGACAAAGGTGACATGATGGAGGAGGTGCCTCAACTCATTGCAGATGTTCTCGTAAAGAATGAAGACATCATGGCCGCCGAATTACCTCTCAAGCTGTTGGGAATTTGACCCTCAATATTCCCTTGATTTGAAGAGGCTTCACACTCAATGATAAATACAAAGTTGTATTTGATAAATCCCATTTCCTCCCATAGTTATGCAGGGTTAGTTCATACCAGGGTATGAAGAAAGTTCAGTTGGTTTGCTGCCAAAACCGCTGAGACGAGCTCTCAGTCTCAACTTGTAACATCCTCCCTATTACATAGAATATAGCAGTAGGTCCGGCTGGGACCCCACGCCATATTAAACAAATAGAAGAGTGCATTACTTAATTAGTTTCAAACAGTTACAAACATAACCATCTCAGCTCAAAGAGTTACACAACGGAAGATTTTATTAATTTAAGATAAACTCAGTTTTCAACTTGTCCCCTTTACAACTAGGAATGAAAATACAATAAGGTTTGATTATTAAAATGTTTACATCGAGAGTGGCTTCCAAACATCGGCACGCAGGCCGGCCACACATGAAAAATAGTAAACAAAAGCTTTGGCCTTAGAGGGCCAGCATAACACAGTAGCAAGGGCTTCAACCCGCTATTTCCCGCTAGTCTCTCCAGGATCTGTACAAACAAATCCACCAAAACAATGGGGGGGAAACAAGCAACCGGTCAGCTTTAGCTGACCAAGGTATAACGACCCCGCCCCGTTTTGGGGCGGTGGTACTCCATCCCTGCAAGCAAGAGTCAGCAGTATATAAACACATATATCCGCAAACAACACCAGCGTAGGCATCCACAGCCATCCGCTTCGTGCTCTCAAGGCACACTTTGGCATACTCTCCGAGATACGCCTCCAAGCTAAGTCTTATTTCAACTTAGACAAACAATTTGAGCTAGGCCGTACACATGAAGTTCTAGAACTCTTCCATAGCCCGGTGCACCAAGGGGCGACCTCTTCACCACCACTATGGGTGAGTTCGGATCAGCTAGGCCCTTGCTCAATAATCGCGATCAACTCTGCACGATGCAGGTAAGCTTCACCTTGTGCCCGTCACATAAATCTAAGCTTTTCAGGACCTTCAGCTTCTTTTGTTACGCAACCAGTCCCCAGGACTTTAGGTCACACGGGATTACACAATCTGTGTACTGGGAGCTATCGCTGGCGCTAACGTTAGCGCCCGGCGCTAGCAACAGAACCCAGTTCTGCCCGGCACTTGTAACAGAACCCTGTCCTGCTACCTATAGGTAAACACCTCCAGGAATCAACATATTAGCTCAACTGAAGCTACCGTCGGCGCTAATGCTAGCGCCAGACGCTAGTAACAGAACCCAGTTCTGCTACTATTTTTCGGGTATTTTCTGGGAAAAACCTCCAGATCACTTTGCTGTACAACACAGTACAAGAACCCGAAACATAGCATATACATAGAGTCTTCTCCAGCACGCTACAAGCAATAAACATCGCCAATCCGGACCAACCTGTCCAGATGGGCTTCACACAGCATGCCTATGTCCGTACTTCCATTCCGTACTCTATATGCAAATTATGGGGGAATAAATTCAACCCACCGGAAGATCTGATCTACTAATTAGTAGGAGTCTTCCAAATCATGCAAATCAAAGGATGTACATGTCCAAGGATTAGGGAGGAGAATCGTTACCCTCGTTGCTCGTTTCGGTTCCAAAGAACTGAGAGGGAATTGGCTGGAATCTGTGATGGCACAAGCACGTAGGTACTTCTTCACTAATCTCCCTCCCGGCATGACGAAGGATCACCTCCAACTGATCTCCTTCCCAGCTCTCAGCCCACTGCTCTCAGAAATACAGAGGTTTTTAGAGAAAATGAGAAGAAACGTCGGATTTTGCTGCATATATGATTTTCCCGCTACCGCCGGCGCTAGCCACTAGCGCCTGGCGCTAGCTCATAGTCAGTACCGCTTAGGGACACTACCGTCGGCGCTAGCCCTAGAGCCTGGCGCTAGCTCCCTGACTTCAAATCATTTTCATTTTTCATGCACTTGAAAATAGGGGTCTTACAATCCTTCCCCCTTAAAAAAATTTCATCCGGAAATTCTAACAGTGCAAATAATCAAAAAGATACAAAATATGACTTGTACCTCAATGGAACAGCTCGGGGAACTCCTCACGCATGGTTTGCTCGCGTTCCCATGTAAGCTCCTCACGACTGCAGTTGTTTCAGTGGACTTTGACCATATTGATTATTATTCCGCAGCTGTTTGACATCAGTGTCTTCGATGCAAATAGGCGTGACCATCGTCTTCAACCCATCATCGACCAAAACTTGACAAGCCACAAGTACTTGGCTAGGCTCTGGTACAGCTTTCCTCAGCACCGATATATGGAACACATCGTGCAAACTGCTCAACTCTGTCGAAAGAGCGAGCTGATAGGCAGCTTCGCCAACACGCTACAGTATCTCAAACGGTCCAAGGTATCTCGGACTCAGCTTTTTCAAGCGTCGAATCCTGGACACACCCTTGAAAGGTTTGATCTTGAGATATACTCAGTCGCTCACGGTGAACTCAACATTCCTGTGCTTGGCATTGTAGTATTTTGCTTGCCTATCCCGCGCCACCAACAATCGCTCCCGGATTGTTCGAATAGTCGAATTTGAATCTTCGACTTCCTTCCGCTTAAACAGCATTGTCTCTCCGGTCTCCTCCCAAGCCAAGGGAGTACGGCAAGCTCTACCATAGAGGGCCTCGAAGGGTGCCATCTTTATACTTTCCTGGTAGCTGTTATTATAAGCGAACTCGATCTTGAAAAGATGATCTTCCCACTTTTTACCGAAGTCAAGGACGCACATTCGGAGCATATCCTCCAAAGTTCTGTTAATACGTTTAGTCCGTCCATCCATTTGAGGGTGAAAGGCAGTACTCAACTTTAATTTTATACCTAACAACTGGTGGATTAGCCTCCAATCTTTCGAAGTAAAGCGCTCATCTCGGTCACTTACGATACAATGGGGCACACCATGTAATCGTACAATGCTATCAACATATAGCTTGGCTAACTTTCCACCGAATCGTCCCGCCGGTTCGGAATAAAGTGGGCTACTTTTGTCAAGCGTTCTATGATCACCCAAATAGCATCTTCATGTCTTGGTACATTTTTGTGCTCCCTGGGTGAATTGAGTATTTTGAGAAATGTGCTTCGTACATCAATTCCTCCCGCAATTTGCCCATATTGGGGATGCACAACCGACCGTCTTTCCATATAAGACCGTTGTCCAATACAAACTCTACAGCAGACCCATCCCCAGTCTCTGCTAAGTAGCCCTGCATGCTCGAATCAAGCTCTAGGGCCTGTCGTATCCTATCTGCTAGGTCGTATTGCACCTCCGTCCAGTTCAAGCACGCACTCGCACTAGAACTTCTCTCCACACAGGAGATCTCTAAAGCTTCCAAGTCATTGATCAGACGCGAGTCATACATCTGAATCCATCTGGCTTGCGCAGAAGTTCTTCGGCTCAAAGCATCTGCGATGACGTTTTCCTTCCCGGGAGTATAGTGTATCTTGAAAGTGTAGTCCCCCAGGAACTCCATCCACCTTCGCTATCGCATATTGAGCTCTTTCTGATTTAGCAGATACTTTAGGCTCTTATGGTCCGTAAAGATATAAACCTTCACGCCATATAAGTAGTGTCGCCACAATTTCAGAGCGAAGATCATGGCCGCCAACTCCAAGTCATGGATCGGGTAATTCCGCTCATGCACTTTCAACTAGCGAGAGCCATAAGCTATCACTTGACCATTCTGAAGAAGTACGCAGCCTAAGCCGCTCCCTGACGCATCACTGTAAATTTCATAGCCTTCTGCACCACATGGCAAACACAAGATTGGTGATGTAGTCAGACGACTCTTTAACTCCTCAAAAGCTCGTGCACACGCTGGTGACCAAACGAACTTCTGATCCTTCCTTGTTGTTGAAGTGTTGAGACTGGGCGCTCTGTCTGGAGACCGGGCGGTCTGGTTGGTGACCGGGCAGTCTGGATTCCTTTCTCTCTGGCGGTCTGTTCATTTCAGACCGCGCGCTCTCTGAGGCTTGGCGAGTTGAAGATGAAGACAGGCGGTCTATCCCTGCTTCCTGCGGTCTGTCCTTTACAAATCGCTTGTTCTCTGGAGGGTTCGGGAGTGAGGTCTGTTATCTCAGACCGAGCGGTCTCAGCAGTCTCGGCGGTCTCCCTATGTCTGACCGCCCAGTTCTGTATTTTGTCCTGTATAGTGTTTAGTCCCACATTGTTTATTTGTAATCTCTTCTCTCTCCTCCATTCCATATAAAGGAGGTTATACCTTTGTAATAACCAAGTTTTTTGGAAATAAAAATTGTTATTCTCCATTTTTCTGGTCTTATTTTTCCTGTTTGCATACTTGTCAAGGTTGTGAGAGGAAGAGCAATCCGCAAAAAGTTCTCCACGAAGCATCGTTAATAGCCGGCAAGTCCAAGGAAACTCCTGACTTCCGCTACTGTCTTCAAAACGGGCCACTCCTGGATAGCAACTATCTTTGTCAGATCTACCGTGATACCCTCACCACTCACAACATGACCAAGGAACGCCACCGAGGTTAGCCAAAACTCACATTTGGATAACTTGGCATACAGCTGACTTCATAGCAGGGTCTCCAAAACTACGCGTAAATGAATCGCGTGTTCTTCTTCAGACTGAGAGTATACCAGAATATCATCAATAAAGACGATCACAAACCGGTCAAGGCACTCTCTAAAGGTCCTATTCATCAGATCCATGAACACTGATGGTGCATTCATCAGTACAGACGGCATAACGGTAAACTCATAGTGACCGTAGCGGGTACTAAATGCCGTCTTGGGAATGTCGCACTCCCGAATCCGCAACTGTTAGTATCCAGACTTAAGATCCAGCTTTGAATACACCGTTGATCCGACTAGCTGATCAAACAAGTCATCGATTCGAGGAATCAGATACTTGTTCTTCTCGGTCAGCTTGTTCAATTCTCGATAGTCTATGCATAGACGCGGACTTCCGTCCTTCTTCTTCACAAAGAGGACCGGAGCACCCCAAGGGAATGTACTTGGGCGTATATATCCTTTCTCTAGCAACTCCTGTAACTGAGCTTTCAACTCCGCCATCTCTTTTGGCGCAATTCGGTACAGAGAGCGTGACATAGGCTTGGTACCTGGCACCAGTTCTATAGTGAAGTCTATATCTCGCTGAGGTGGCGCCCCAGGGTGATCTTTAGGAAACACATCAGGATACTCAAAGATAACAGGAACGTCACTCAGACTGGGTTGAGGCTTTGCAGCACCCACTAGCACAAAACATAATTCTACGCCCTGCCGAACTGCCTTGACTACTTGGACAACAGACATCAACATCTTGTTCGATCCACGCAAACCAGCAAACGTAGTCGCACATTCGATATTCCTCCCCAGTATGACCTCCTTAGAAGTGCAATCAATGTAGGCATGCTGCGCAGATAGCCAGTCCATGCCAAAGATCACATTGAACTCCGAAAGTGGCAGTATTAGTGCTTCCAAATCGAAATATTGACTTCCTATTTGTACCTTTACAACGCAGCCTCGATCCGCATGCATAGAGCACCCATTGGGTAGCATCACATCTAACTTTCCTTTTATCAAGGACGAAGGAACTCCAAGTTGCTGTATGAAGGCCTCCGATTGAAAGGAATGCGAAGATCCCGTGTCAAATAGTGCTCTCGCCGGAGTGTTAAATATTAAGACAAAGCCTAATACACATAATGTTAACAAGCAATGCACAAGGTATGAAGTATAAAAAGCAACAAAAGTTGTATACTAACGCATACCTGTCACCATATCGCTTTGTTTTATGGCCTCCTGCTGGCCAAGATTGTACACCCTAGGCTGGGCTGGAGCAGCATGGGATACAGTTGACTCTGCCGCCTTTCCTTTATCCGCTATCTTCCCTTTTGGGGAGCCGCTGTGACGCTCGCGAGCATAATGGCCCAGCCTGCCATAGTTAAAATAGATGAGTGGGCCTAGCCTAGTCGTCAGTCCTGATGCAGCAGATTGAGCTGAGCCAGAAGGTCTCGCTCTATTCCTCCATTTGCCTTGCCCAGACTTTGCAGAGCTCGGTGCTTTGAACTCTGGCTTTACCACAGCTAGGTCCTTCCTTCTTTGGGACCGCTTCATATCCCTCTCCAAGTAACGAGCCATATTGACCAGGGTCATAAACCCCTGCGTCATTGGCCCCGACAGAAGGAACCGCAACTCTTCTGGTAGACCTTCGTAAAACCGATTGGTCTTACGAGCTTCATCTGCAAAAGTCGTGCCTGCGTACCTCCCCAACCAAGTAAACAAGTGCAAATAGTCATCGATCATCCTATCGCCTTGAGTTAGACGGTTGAACTGATTCTCCATCTCAATTTGTTGAGCAGGTGGGAGATACCGCGCCAAGAAAATCCTCGAAAACTCTTCGAAATAGATGTCTGTCAGCTGCCTTCCCGCCAAGAAAATCCTCGAAAACTCTTCGAAATAGATGTCTGTCAGCTGCCTTCCCGCTAGCTGATGTAACTTTAACTCGTCCCACCACAACTGCGCCTCCCCATCAAGAAGGAAGGTTGCTAATATAACCTTCTGACCTTCCTCCGTATCAGTGGCCTTCAAGATTTTTCTCACCCTCGATTGTCAATTCTCAGCTTGTGTTGGGTTTCCTGCCACTGTGTACGTCGGAGGATGGAAACTCAGAAAGTACTGCAAATTGTTGGTCTGGAGCTCTTCGTTCCCTCACCGGAACTGGTCTTTCGACCACAGGTTCAGCTGCCACAACCGGCACCGGAGCCACCCCGAGGGTAGGAGGCTGTCCAGGGATATGCCCTCCTGGTTGTGCAGTGAACATAGCAAACACTGCTTCAGCTATCATCCTCACTGTCTTAGCAGAAGGAGGAGTAGGCACCTCAGTAGGTGCACTACTTGCAGATGAATGCAAGGGTCGAGATGGCCCTGCTCCGCTCCCAGCTGCCTAAACATGTGTACAAAACACAATTAGCGACTAAGAGATAACATGGATCAACAAAGGAACACATAAGTTCCATCACATTGCTATTATCATACTTGTAATTCATTCTTAAAGTAGACAGTTACTGGTTATTTACATGTCTTAATGACGACGCACACACGTGCTCACCACCCCCTTAAAAGAATTCGACCACGAATTCAGACAGAAAGGGATCGAGACCCATAGTTGATACCAATTTGTAACATCCTCCCTGTTACATAGAATATAGCAGTAGGTCCGGTCGGGACCCCACGCCATATTAAACGAACAGAAGAGCGCATTACTTAATTAGTTTCAAACAGTTATAAACATAACCATCTCAGCTCAACGAGTTACACAACGGAAGCATTTATTAATTTAAGGTAAACTCAGTTTTCAACTTGTCCACTTTACAACTAGGAATGAAAATACAACCGGGTTTGATTATTAAAATGTTTACATCGAGAGTGGCTTCCAAATATCGGCACGCAGGCCGGCCACACATGAAAAATAGTAAACAAAAGCTTTGGCCTTCGAGGGCCAGCATAACATAGCAGCAGGGGCTTTAGCCCGCTATTTCCCGCTAGTCTCTCCAGGACCTGTACAAACAAATCCACCAAAACAGTGGGGGGAAAATAAGCAACCGGTCAGCTTTAGCTGGCCAAGATATAATGTTGGAACAACCCTATTACTGATTTGGGCTAGGATCACTATCTGTTGACTAGGACTAAGTTGACCCACATTGTATAGTCTAAGGGTCAAAGTTTTAGGCTGTTAAGTTAGCTAGAACTTAAGGAAAAGTTAAGGTTTTGTGTTCGACAAACTGCTATCTGTGTTCGATGAAATGCATTCTGCATTCGACGAATGTCTTGCTCCAGTTCGACGAACTTGCCAAGTCTCAGCTTCGACAAACTTGCCAAGTCTCAGCGTTCGACGAACTTCCCAAGTCTCAGCGTTCGACGAACTATATTCTATGTTCGACGAAAGTGCTTCTCAGATCGACTAATTCAATTCTTCCAGCCAGATTAAGCAGTCTATTCTTCAGTTCAATGAACTCCAACTTGAGATCGACGAACTCCAGTCTGCGTTCGACGAATCAACAACATAAGTTCAGTTCGACGAAATCAACATTCAATTCGACGAACTCAACCTTCAGATCGACGAATTCTTATCTCAGATCGACGAATTTTCTAAAGATCAGTTTTATTCTATTCTCTGAACTCAGATCGACTATCAGCAATGGATCTATTCTTTGCAGTTATTTATTTCTAGATAAGACAAGAATTTTATTCCTTTCCGTTCTCTTCCCGAGAAAGTAGTCGTTTGGCATGTTGGAAAAGGAAAAGGAATTAAAGTCTTGCTTGAAGTTCCAAGAATTAATCCTCCTGATTATTATATTCCTTATTCAGAGGATTTGAAATTAAAATCAGAGTTATATTGTAAAAGAAAGAAAGAGAGTAGTACCACAGACACAATGGAGAAGTATCCATGCCACAAAATAAAGAATACTTAAGCACAAGACCTCCTATGTGCAATCTAAATAAGTTTGCAGTATGGAAGGCAAGGATCAGATTATACATGAATTCTATTGACGAGGATATTTTTAATGTTATTTTGACTTACGCCAACAACGGATAGCTAACCCACTAGAGATTGAATAGGGGTTATAGGCCACTATTCATTCAAGCTAAAGGAACCCACATGATCCGACCGAGCGATGCGTTGTACTAAGGGAAACCCACCGAAATAAATCGATTCGGAAAAAGGTTGATTCCCCCCAACGAGAACAAACAAAGGTTCGTCAAGCCTCACGGATCGAAAACAAATAAAGATAGACGCAAGATTCTAAGAAGAACTCAAGAAATCAAATGATTCGAGAAATCACGCAAAATCTCCCACCACAAGAACTAATCTAAAAAAGGAAATCTCTTTGAGTGGAAAGAAATTGTTACCCACACTCGTTGTGAGTGCCTCAATCCCTCGTTGAAATCTGAACGCCTTCTCCTTGAAATCCCACCGGAGATGAACCAAAGAAGCCAAACATGTTCGCCTTGGTCGTTTCACGCCACCAATGGTTACCACGAACACTCTTTGCTGGTGAGAGGGTGACCGAACTAGTGAGGAATAGGAGAGGAAGAGGGAGGAGGGTCGTCCTTGGTGGTGGCCGAATTTTACAAGGAGAGAAAGAGAGAGGGGTTCGGCCAAACTAGAAAGGAGGAGGGGGAGAGAGAGGGGGGGTAGAGGGGCGGCTCCAAGGGGGGCGCCGGTCTTGAGAGGGGGAAGACGTAGAGGGGGGCGGCTCCAAGGGGGGCGCCGATCTTGAGAGGGGGGAGACGAAGAGGGGGCGACCAAGAGAGAAAGAGTTGAGAGATTAGATTTAGGGTTCAATTCTTATCATCCATTCCTCCTTTCTCATTACAATATATGGCCTATTTATAGGCTACACCACTCCATCACCACCATTCATCCAACCCAAAATTAAGATGGCTAAATGCAGTCCATCAAAATAAAACAAAAAGCTGAAATTCAAAGTCCCAAATTAAAAGCAATGCTGAAAATAAAATGCGTAAATAAAAATACATAATTATAAATATTATCCCAAGAGTTGGAAAATAATTTATAATCATATATTTGCATGTATCCCAAGAAGTGGAGATGTCGGAGCGACGTCGACGGTGGTTGTCGCGGCAACATCCGAATCCTCAAGTTGGCGGCAGCGCCCATCACAATCATCAAACTCCAAGTGTCGGACAGCTTCCGCATCATCAACAACGTCATCACGAACAAGTGGCGGGACCGCATCACCATCAATCGAACGGGCTCGAGCAACACGAGCAAATGACGGGACATCATCGCCATCAATCATCTCCCACTCAAAATCACTCATCACCGATGAGTGGCCCGGAAGGGGAAAGTAGTCGTTGGCAAAACCCACATGATCCAAATGTGGTCCGAGCATCCCACTAATAGTCGTGCGGGCAACACTCATCAAGGAAAACCTATCAGGCATAACAATAGCAACCTGAAGAGACACCCCCGGGGCAGAGAGCCAAGAGTCCTCTGAAGGGGGGTGATCACGCCATCGAATCAAGACCCGAAGCATGTCGCCAAGTAGAGGACGGGACACGCCAACCAGGATAAACCTTTCATGCAAAAGGGGTTTCTTGGGGAACCTCGGAGAAGCGTTAGACAAAGAAGGAAAACATGTAATAACTTTCATAGGCAACATACCTCCAGTAAAGACCAAGGGAGAAAGCAATCCAGATTCAAACTCACCCCCAGACCCGTTAGAAAACTGTGGAATGAAACGGAAGGGAAGACAATTCAAGTGGTGGGGAGATAAAATGCATGAAATCCAAAACATAAGACGTAGGGGACTTACCCCAATCATTGAGTAACTCCAAGGAACATGCATTTTCTCCTAAATGTTCTAAAATCCGCGAAGGTCCTACTCTCTGATTCGTTACATTCTCTAAAGTGCCCAAAGGCAACCCTTTAGGGGTGAAACGCACCAAAGCCAAATCGACATTATTAAAATGGATAGCCCTTTTAGGAGGGTTAGCATAACAATAATAAGAGTAATGTTGCGTGGCTAATGACATTTGCTTTGGAAGGCCTAGACTAACCGGGACAACCTCCGATTTATCTGCTATACTTAACGTCGTCTGCTCCGCGGGACTAGTTGTGTCCTTGGGAGGTATCGTAGGCATCACAACTATGTCAGTTAGTGTTTTTGGTTCAGTAGGGATAACAGTGTCATAGTGAGGACCGTCGGTCTTTTAGGCAGAGAAGGCTTAAGGATAATAATTTGGCCCTTATATTTAATTTCGTACAAGTTATCCCGCTCTAGGTGGGTGGCCTCGTGGTCAGCAATCCATGGGCGTCCTAACAAAATATGACAGTCATTCATAGGAATGACGTCGCACCAGATTTGTTCAGAATAGGCCTTGATGATGAGGGGTACCAAACAACGCCTAGACACTGTGAGTGTAGTCTTATTAGGCCATTCAAGCTGATATGGGTGAGGATGAGGCTCGGTGGTCACCATCATCCTAGTCACTGCGTTCTCAGAAATAACATTTATGAGGCAGGTGCTATCGACAACTTGCTTACACCATTTCTCACCGTGTTTAAAATTCAACGAAAATTTATTCGTCAGGTCTCGATTATGCTTTAACACCCTTACAACGTCCTTCTGTTTAGTACTAAACTTTCTTTGTTCAGAATAAAAGGTAGCAGTACGAGCATGCGCTCCTCCACGCATAAGGGGAGTAGGATTTCGGTGGGCCAGTAGATGGTCCCTAAAGGCGTGGAGCGTATTCTTAATCTCGTGCAACTGATCTTTGACCTTCTGGCAGAAGTCATAAATGGAAGTCAAATCAGGACCCTTGGGCCGTGTTGCAACTACGTGAGACAAGGCAGGGGTATACCCCGTGCCCAACCTAGTGCACATGTGCTAGGAAAAACAATTCTGACCAGGTAATTTTATAATAACCAATTTATTTCCTGCTGAATCTAACATATGAAGATAGTATTTTTTTTTATAAACTCTTGCTGGAAATAATGTCAAGATATTGCAGAAATTTTTATTTTATTTTTTTGATAAAAACTACAGATTTTAGGCCGCTATTCGCAGACCAGTTTTTTTGAAATTTCAGGTTTTAGACTATGGAACTTGCACAAACCAGTGGGGGGTCGATATCCTGTTGGACATGTGTGTCACATCCCTTTGTTTGAGAATAACAAATCTCATATTGTATTTGATATTGTTTGTAGTGTGTTTATAGTGTGCAGGAACTATAGGTGCAATACTCCACAGGTATAAGGCAGCTTGGAACAACCTTTTGGAAAAGAGCAGCGCTACCGCCAGCGCTAACGCTACCGCCAGGCGTTACCTTGAGCTCGTGCAGATCGCCACGCCGCCGACGGTTCCGCAACCGCTCAACACAACCGCTACCGCTAGCGCTATCGCTACCGCAGGCGCTATCGCTAACGCCAGGCGCTATCTCGATTTCGTGCACAGAGCCACGCAGCCGACGGTTCCGTAACCGCTCCACACGAACGCTACCGCCAGCGCTATCACTACCGCAGGCGCTAGCGCTAAGTTCTATAAATTGGAGCTTTGCTTCTCGTTTTAAAAATTGATCCCAGAGAGGTTGCTTGTGCCACAACTCCAGTGTTGTTATGCTGCCGAAGATGGATCTCCCACAAAAAGCTTAAGGAGAATTCAGGAGGAGGACTACGTCACGCTACATCCGAAGGACGATCACTTCTACCTCGCTTATGCTACAGCGATCCTTCATCCTCGACTCCAGAGATCTCATATAGGGAGTTTTATTATTGTTTTCATTATTTCCATTCCATACTTTTTGTAACCGTTTAGATAATTCGCCTTGTGTTGGATACTAGGTCTGGGTAGGACTTAGGGGGAAATTCGCCTTGTGTTGGCGACTAGTTCTAGGTGATTAGATCTAGGGGGGCTCGAGGACATATCCGGGGAAGGATTGGCTAGAGCGGCTTGAGGCCTTATCCGGGGAAGGATAGGCTAAAGCCAACCGGTTTGTGGGGATACAAGTCGGTATAGAAAAGGAAAAGAAATTTACATTTGTACGCCTCCGATTTCTAGCGATATAGAAATCAAATTTATGTAAACACTTTTTTCATATAATATAATCATGTCTCTTTTGTGTTTACTTGATTTCTATCATTTGGCGTAATCTCTAAAATATTGGTTACAAAGCTTTCAATTCAAATTACTTTGTCTAAATTGTTTATCTTAATCTATTTCATCATATAACAATTTAGTACTTGTTTCCAAATCCTAAACTTGCAAATTATGATATTTTCTTCCTTTAGTTAAATTGTTATTTTGTGTTCTAATATTACTTTAAACAATTTAGTAATTTCCATAAAATTATAAAAAGATTTTTATTCCCTTATTCACCTCCCCCCCCCCCCCCCCCCCCCCCCCGCCCCTCTAAGGGCGCCGTAAGATCCAACAAGTGGTATCAGAGCGCAGGTTATTCCAAACGGTTTAAAAACCAGGAATAATGGCGTCTCATGATCTCGCTTCTACAAGTGGGGGGAATTTTCTTATAAATGAAAAATCTTTGGCACCACCTTTATTTGAAGGCAAAAATTATAATGGGTGGAAATTTCTTATGGAAAAATTTCTTAAATCTTTGGATATTGAAGTATGGAATATTACAATTAAAATGCCCCCAAGTATTCTTAATAAAAATGAAATGTTTTTAAATGCCAAATCAATGAATAGTCTATATTGTGCATTAGATCAAAATATTTTCAAACTTATTTATACATTTCCTAATGCTTATGAAGTTTGGAAATTTCTTGAGAATACTTATAGTCTTCCGTCCACAGATGATGAACAAGAGGAATTCCTTATGGATCCAAGAGAAGAAATCGACAAGGACTCACTCTTGGAGGATGATAATTCTAAGAGTGAAATCGACGAGGAATTCCTTATGGATCCAAGAGAAGAAATCGATGAGAACTCATGCTTGGAGGAAGAAAAATACAACGTCACAATATTGGACTCATTTGTTGGCAGCACATCATGCAAAAGAGAAGACGGAAATTCAACTATGGAAGAGGAATGCAAAGAAGATGTCAAAGGAACCGTTGGTCCAAATCTTGTATCATCCCATAGCAATGTAAGAAAATCAAAAACTTCTCTTTTTGTAAAAAATTCCATTTCTAAATCTCGTATGCTTAAATTTGCTAAACGTAAAATTTTAAAGTTAAAAGTTGCAAATTCCAAATTACGTTTAGAAAATAAATCTTTAAAAGCAAACGATAAAGTAGAAACAAATATTGATGTGTTAAATTCTATTTCACGCTCTTTAGTTAAAATTCCTATTCCTTGTCTTAATTGCAATTTATTAAAAGAAAAATTCAAGGAAATTGAAAAAGGGCTCTTAATTTCTAAAAGGCATAATGAAAAATTGTTAATTGAAATGATGTTTTATCTTGTAAGTTAATACAATTAAAATCTTTTGTTGAAAAATTTCAAATGTCATGTAATGAATTTCATCACAAGATTTTGAATAACAAGGATAAATTAACTCACAAAATCATTTCTAAAAAGGACCATTTTCACACATTAAATCAAAAGGAGTTTGGTTTCAAAAAGAATTATGATCCTCATAAAATTCTTAAGAGTCACTATTATAAGTCTCAATATATTTTCAATCATGACTCAAATTTAAAAACTCCTTTTCATGAACATCAAACTATAAATTATTATCCTTAATATTATAAGAGTATGTCTATAAGAAAGAGTGGAAATGAAAATCATCAAAAGAAGAATCAATCATTTAAAACATATTGTAACCCACTCTTTCAACAATCACTTCTAAAGAAAGACAATCACTCTTATAAACTTTTAAAGAATCAATATAATAAAATTCATGATGATTATCAACATCAATCTATTTTGAAAAATAATTTGTATAAACATAAATCACAAATGAATTATTTTTCAAACAACTATCATTCCAAAAAGATGTCAAATAATCATAATATGAATTTAAAAGAAAAACAACCAAAGTATGAATGGAGACCCAAAATTAAAAACGAAACACTAACTCCACTTGTAAAGGCCCATTCATCACTATCTCTCCAAAAGCCTACACGATGTATTTGGGTACCCAAAGGAACCATCCCACATGGTCCCCTTTGGATACCTAAATCTCTTATTAATTAGTATCCAATCATTTGCATGAATTAGAAATAAATTAAAAGTGAAATATCATTACTATACTTCATGATATGCTTATTTTTTTTTTCTTTTGCTTGTTTTCTTATTTTTGAGCCAACACGCTATGGTCACTTTATATTTCATAAGATATGACTTACTCATCTTAAGCCAAATGTTTATCAAATCAAATTTGAATTAAAATTGAACATTAAGTCATATATTTTTCAAAGTGATATATCTCTCATTTTAAATTGTTTAAATATATCCTTTTAAATCCTTTACCCTTAATTGTCTTGAATTATCATTAGAAATTGAATATTGAAATTATTATCAAGACTATTGAAACTATTTTAAATATTGGATTTAAATGGTTTTTTAAAGGGCTTAAACTAAAAATTAAAATGCTCAACGTTTTTTATTCTTTTTCTATTTTTGTTTGCTGCATATGATAGCCCTTATAATGAAGAATAGTATCTAGAAAAATTGAAAACAAAAATTCATCTAAACGCATGCTTAATCTTTCAAAAAGCGAGTTTTTGATCAAAACTTCAAATAGTCATATCTTTTGATCCGCTCGTCTGATTTTCGCGTTTAATATATTTTCGGGAAGAGCACAAAAATCTCCATCCAACGGCAAACTAGGCTTGCTCATTTGAGTTCTCTTGGTGCTGTCAACTTGCCCAATTACAACTCCGTTTTAAAAGCTATCTTAGTTTGCTTGATTTGGAAATTTCTGTGTTTATGGATTTTTTTCATCACATGCTATCCTTAGTATAATTATTTCATATTTTATATTATGTGTGTGATGTGTTTCACCAATGTTTGCATGAAATTTAGACCTTAGAATCATCTTGTATCATTAAGATCAAATCAAAAGTTTAATCATGTCATTCTAGGTCTAAAGAAAATTAATTTGAGAACTTCTCATATTACATGCAACATAATCTCCATTAATCCTATGTAATAACATTGCATTCAAACTCATTATCCTAGCATTGCTTCTTGGTTTATGCTTATATATTTATGCTAGGTATAACATGTACAATGTTATTTAAATTATAACTATGTGATTTGAAATTATAATATAATACTAAAATTCCAACAAACACATAGTTTATGGATTAATCATTAGAATATTTATGAATATTGTTTCATGAATCATATATTATCATGCAAAACCAAAGATCAATAAATTCAATTATTGAATGGCATTTTATTTCAAAACTATATATTTGTGATCTTTGTCTTTGATATGATAGCTTGATCATCATTTTTCTAGACTTACAATTCAAACATGCTCATTCAAACGAAAATCACCAATTCATATTGTCATAAGTCTAGAAGAATTAGAATTTACACACATCATGATGATCTAACATATATTCTATGCAAAAATTCTCTTTAATCATAAATCATAATTCATGTTCTATCAAGACATCTCAAATCGATAATAGGAATTATGAATCTTATGATAAAAATTATGAATAATATTTTCCTTACATTATTTGATGTATTGATTTGCTTTGCTAGTGATTGCATGTATCTCTCATATTTGTAGACTCTAGAATCAACTTTGCAATGAAGATATACATCAAACTTAATCATCACTCTATTCTAGATCTATAATTTGAAATTCTATTTTGGAATACATGCAATTTCAATATAAATCTTATGACATGACATTAAACCCAAAACTCATCATTCTAGCATTGTCACTTATTGAATATTAGTAATTATGCTAGTTATCTCATATCGTCATCTCATAAAAGTAGAAAAACTATGTGGCTTTATATAACTCATCACATTAAACAAAACTCATAGTTTTTATACCAACCCTTAGATTTAAAAGCATAGGTTGTCCAAAAGATTATTTCACCTATGACTTCATATCTCACAATAGCGGGGGCGTAGGATTGGATACATTAGAGACCTAACCTCTAAGACATGTCTTGTCCTTAACCGGGGAGGGTTCCAGTGGGGCCTTGCGAGGCACTGGGGGGAAAGAGTGCTAGGTTGAGTGTTCTCTAGTGTGTGCATATGGGACTAACACCCCAACCTACGGCATGCGTGCAGCTCCTCATGCCCATCTGTCACTTAGTATGGGGCTAGGGTGTAGACATTTAGTCGGGGTAGCCTTTAATCTTAGGACATACTTATATTACTCTTTGCATGATCATTTTATTTACTTATCACTTAAATCATTCATATTTTGGGTTGTTTAATAAAAAATGTCCTCTTGTGTCTTCATAGTTTATATCTTCATGTTTAAATGGTTTTGTAAAACACAAGAATTTAAAAAGTCAAAGTTTCATGCAAATTTGATCCACCTAGAGATCTCCAAACATTCTGAAATTTCAGCATGGAACTACTTTAAGGACACTTAATCAATATCAATAATCAAAAATTTTAAATTCTCAAAAAATCACGTACTGTTTGGCGCGCTATCACTAGCGCCGGCGCTAGCGTGAGTGTGTGATTTTTTCTGTCTTTAAAATTTCTAAAAATCCACAAAAATATGTTAGTTAATGTGTACAAATCTAATTTTGTGTTTCTGTTTATTTTATTTTCATTTTATTTATATTATGAAAAATCAACTACAAAAGATCAAAATTCAAAAATACAAAAATATTTTCTTGTTGTTATTTGTGTTTTATTCATATTATGAAAAATCAACTACAAAAGTTCAAAATTCAAAAAAAATACAAAAATATATTTTTGTTATTTATGTTTTTATTCATATTATGAAAAATTTACTACAAAAATTCAAAATTCAAAAATTACAAAAATATGTTTTTGTGATTTTCTGTTTTTATTTGATTTAAAAAAATGATAAAACAAAAAAAACTGTATGATCTTTATTGTCAATATCAAGCATGTATGAATTTTATTATTTAGAATTATTTACAATGTTAAACCTTATTTCTTCAAATTACTATGAACATTGTTTTGCTTATCATGCTTTGATATATCTATTTAAAGTGCATCAATTGTATTGAAAAATGTGTAGATACAAGCTTAGCATGCCTCTAAGTATGAGTAAATGTTTTATGATTGATAATGATACATTTCACTCACTTATTTTGGTAATCAACATGTGTGTCTAAATCTAAAAATGCTTGCTTGTGTATTGTATTTGTACAATGAATTAAAACTTGCATAAGTTTATTGCCTACACTACATTTGAATTGCACTTATGAAATTTAGACAAGTGGTTAAAATTAAAAAAATTTGGTTTGCAAAACAAGTGTATTCGGAGAATGTTGTCTCACAAATGTGAACAAAAAATTATATATGTAGACAAATATAACTCCACCAAGCACTACTTGAACCTCCTGATAAGTCTTCATAAGCATTGTGAGGTTGAGCACCTCGGAAAGAATAGTAAAGTGTCTTGTGCAAATTTTATTTATTACACCACTTTGTTAAAAATTATGTGCATTAAAAGTGTAAGAAAGTAATTTACTTGTGTTTTATTGTGCACTTTACTTTACATATGTCTTGTATTTTGATGATTTAAATCAATTGTTAACATTGCCCAAAATACACTTATGTGCACATCATTATCTTTCATAACACTTCTTCTCACGAGTATTGGACTCTAATGCTTTATCTATACTACTCTTTATATAAAAATGCACTAGATAACCTAGCATGATCTCTACAATGTTTTGGTATTTCTTGAATTTACAATTAACATTGTAGTATAATCTCTCTTTGATATGATCATTTCATGCTTGGTATCTTTATGAAAAACTTTGAGATTTCAAAAAGGTTAAAAGATCTTTCAATTTTGAACTAAAACTCATATTTTTACTTATGCTTTTCATGCTTACAAAAAGATCTTTATTATAATCTTCCGCTTGCTTACAAATCTTATCTTTATATTTGAAATCTCTTATATATATATATATATACTATGTTTAAACTCTTTATCATTATTTATATTTCGAAAAGCTCGATCATGATGCCTCCTTACTACTCTCACCCCACCTTCTTTTGATAATACCAAAAGGGGGAGATTAATTGAAGAAATCTATATATGAAAAATATAGATAAATAAGGGGAGACTAATTCATGAAATCTATCATTTATGGGGAGTAAAACATAAATTGCATTTATGTAGGGGGAGCATTAAGATAGGGGGAGTATGCAAACATTCATCATGCTTATCATATACTATAGTTGCACTACTATCATGCTTATCATATACTATAAACACTATTGTTGATTTCTTGCTTAGAGGATTTGTTATTATCAAAAGGGGGAGATTGTTGGACATGTGTGTCACATCCCTTTGTTTGAGAATAACAAATCCCATATTGTATTTGATATTGCTTGTAGTGTGTTTATAGTGTGCAGGAACTATAGGTGCAATACTCCACAGGTATAAGGCTGCTTGGAACAACCTTTTTGAAAGGAGCGGCGCTACCGCCAGCGCTAGCGCTACCGCCAGGCGTTAGCTTGAGCTCGTGTAGATCGCCACACCGCCGACGGTTCCGCAACCGCTCAACACGACCGCTACCGCCAGCGCTATCGCTACTGCAGGCGCTATCGCTAACGCCAGGCGCTATCTCGATTTCGTGCACAGAGCCACGCAGCCGGCGATTCCGTAATCGCTCCACACGAACGCTACCGCCAGCGCTATCGCTACTGCAGGCGCTAGCGCTAAGTTCTATAAATTGGAGCTTTGCTTCTCGTTTTAAAAAATTGATCCCAGAGAGGTTGCTTGTGCCACAACTCTAGTGCTGTTATGCTGCCGAAGATGGATCTCCCACAAAAAGCTTAAGGAGAATTCTGGAGGAGGACTACGTCACGCTAAACCCGAAGGACGATCGCTTCTACCTCGCTTATGCTACAATGATCCTTCATCCTCGACTCTAGAGATCTCATATATGGAGTTTTATTATTGTTTTCATTATTTCTATTCCATACTTTTTGTAACCGTTTAAAGAATTCGCATTGTGTTGGCGACTAGGTCAGGGTAGGACTTAGGGGGAAATTCGCCTTGTGTTGGCGACTAGTTTTAGGTGATTAGATCTAGGGGGCTCGAGGCCATATCCGGGGAAGGAATGGCTAGAGCGGCTTGAGGCCTTATCCGGGGAAGGATAGGCTAAAGCCAGCCGGTTTGTGGGGATACAAGTCGGTATAGAAAAGGAAAAGAAATTTATATTTGTACGCCTCCGATTTCTAGCGATATAGAAATCAAATTTATGTAAACACTTTTTTCATATAATATAATCATGTCTCTTTTGTGTTTACTTGATTTCTATCATTTGGCGTAATCTCTAAAATATTGGTTACAAAGCTTTCAATTCAAATTACTTTGTCTAAATTGTTTATCTTAATCTATTTCATCATATAACAATTTAGTACTTGTTTCCAAATCCTAAACTTGCAAATTATGATATTTTCTTCCTTTAGCTAAATTGTTATTTTGTGTTCTAATATTACTTTAAACAATTTAGTAATTTCCATAAAATTATAAAAAGATTTTTATTCCCTTATTCACCCCCCCCCCCTCAAAGGGCGCCGTAAGATCCAGCATATCCTACAACAAGAGAAGGAAAGGATGGTGTCAATTGAGGAATTGACACAACCTAGCTCTGATACCAAATTGATGTAGGCTACGACCCACGATCACGCTCGATACGGCTAAAATAGATAGTCCACCCAACGAACCACGAATACCATACACGTAAAAGGGAAAAGCAGCAAACTACCTGCAATTTTATCAATTTTATTACGCCAGCGACGGATAGCCAACCTGCCAGAGATTGAATAGGGGTTATAGCCACTATTCGTTCAAGCTAAAGGGACCCACACGATCCGACCGAACGATGCGTTGTACTAAGGGAAACTGATGAGTCCCAAATATATACACATTTATGGACTCATCTGGGCCGATTTTCTAGTCTATGCACTTCACTTTAGATATGTTTTCACTCATATTTGATACTCCATGCTAAGTGCACCTCTAGGCCCATTTTTGGTGTTATTTCATGTTCTTCTTCTTTAGTAGTTTTCATGCATTGTTAAGTGCCACTTTCAGTGGCTAGATTCTTGGTTGTGCTGGAACAAGAGTCGTGCAGGTGTTCCCGATACAATTCTGTACAGGAACACTGCGCACGATCACTGGTTCTATTGCGCACGACCACTGGTCGTGCGCCGCTGATCGTGTGCACTTAACCCTTTTTTGAGTTCTGTCTCGGACAGTGCGCACGACCACCTACGATAGTGCGCACGACCACCGGTCGTGCGCCACTGTTCGTGCGCACTTAACATTAATTTTACGAGTTCTGTTTTGACCAGTGCGCACGACCACCTACGATAGTGCGCACGACCACCGATCGTGCGCCACTGGTCGTGCGAACATGGTATTTTATAAATTTCTTACATTGTAGGCTCCACCCAGGCAGGCGCACGATCACAGGATTCCAGCGCGCACGACCACTGGTCGTGCGCCAATGATCGTGCGCACTGTTTATTCCAGCACCTATAAATATTCCAGCTCGCGAATTAGGTCAGATCCTCCGCATTTTTCTCGCCCAGCTCCGTCGTTCCGCCCATTTCTGCAGGTGTTCGCCCCGTAGGCCTCCTCCATCATCCAAGGGCTTCAAGGAGGAGATTCTACACTCATCTTCATCGCCAAGGAAGGAGTTCTTCGCATCGGACGTGGCCAGATTGTAAAACGCTGGAGAAGACGGGTCCATTGGGAGGTGTGACAGCCCTCCTCTACCCCGGACGATAGTTGGGACCGAGCTAGGATGCGGATTGACAACCCGGTGCTTCCTACCGTGAATCTAAAACGAGCCTCCGGATTTGGTCGTATCTCTTGCCTTTTCCTCTTCCTTATGTTGATGTAATGTTTGTAATCTCTATATTTTGATGATGTATGCTATGAACTATGCTTTGTAATGCTTATTTCATTTATTTGAAATTATTTGGTTCATATGTGTTAATGAGGTGTGCCGCCATCCATTTTCCACTCCACCACCGTGTCCGGTGCCGCACTAGCAATTGCTAGTGGCGTGCTTGTCGACGAGGTGTTTGCGGCCCTCATTCTGTTAGCCTACTCGTCCATCCGCCTATCGAAGTGTGGCATCGCGGCCCGTGTAATCCATCCCGCCTAACGAAGCAGCGCGCTCAAGGCCTGCATAGTTCAATTCCGCTAGCCTACTCGTCCATCCGCCCAACAAAGTAGCGCGTTCAAGGCCTATGTAGTCTCCATCTCGCCAAGCGAAGCATTGCATAGCGACATTGCATAGGAGTAGTGATAGATTTTGCTCTTCATTTTCCACAAACCAAAACCCCCGTTTCCGCATCCATCCGACTAAAGGACTTCGATCTCAAGTCCTTCCTCGATAATAAACTCCACCTTACTGTGTTCCTTTGAGATCGATACTTGGGGATTCATTCCCATTTTATATTACTTGAACGATCGGTACACTACCGTTTTGTGCCGCAGTCTTACTACCGCCTATAGCGGTGTGCTGAGATTTGCGCCGTCAAGTTTTTGGCGCCGTTGCCGGGGAACACAGACGTGTGAGTTTTCTTGAGAGGGAGAGCTGAGAGAGAGAAGTTTCTTCCAGTGTGTATAGCCGCCTTGTTATTTTTGTTTGCTTTTTACTTATTTACTGCTTGTTATTATTTCTTTCCCTCTTATTTTAAAGTTTTAGGCAAGTCTAATCCAAGAAGTTTTATTAGTTTGTGTAAATTTTCTTGCAAAGAATTTCAGTCTCGTTATACCTGCTTTTATTATTGAAAATGTCGTCAAGGGAGATTTCACCTAGCTTTAATGACAAGATGGTTTATTATATAGACCAAATGAATGAGTTAAATGCTAGGCAGTGTAGGAACATTGTTTGCTTGTTGTGTCGAGGAGAGGGTCATGAATTGAAGGACTGTCCTAGTCTTTTCAATCCTGACCGCTGCTCCTCCACTCATGACAACATTGTCCCTATCGCTCATTCTTTACCCATGGAGGCAATTGTGCCCTTTACCCCCGAGCTTGTCTCGTGCATGGACTCCTCACTCCCTGTGTATGGCTTCACTCCCAGTGATGATGATCACTCATCTGTTAGCCAACAAGGAGAGGAATGGGAGCTCCTAGATGCACCTGAGTATGATGAGGAAAGTATTCTTTCCATCGGGGAGGCTTTAGCAGATCTTTTTGCGGAGGAACCAAATCTTTGTGTTCCTCCAGTTTCTTTGCAAGATTTTTCTACACACATTCTTTATGATCCTATCAATGTAAAGGAGCGGGGTGATGCTTCGGACTCGGAAGATGCTCCAAAGTGGGAGGAGGAGGATACTCTTTCTGATGAGGAGGTTTGCACTTCCTCATGGGACGAGGAGGTCCAACTCACCACCGAGGCCCTTGAGTTCTTGGGTTCCTCTCGCTATGATACTTACGATGATGATAGCGATCTATCCTTGGATCCTGCTGGGAGTGAGACCGGGACCACTCCCCCGATTTCTGATTATTTTTGTCCTTCCTCTCTTTTATTTCTTGACCCCCCTTCTTCATCTGAGCCTGTGCAGGTTGAGTCCTTACAGGTACCCCAGGAGGACTTGGAGCTTTGTGCTCAAGTCAATGATGAGTGTATCCTTTCATGTGAGGAGGTTGATCCCTCCTCCATAGAGAAAGCCTCATTCATTGCCTTCTCCTCCTGCCGCCGCCCTGAAGACGATACCTTGCTAGGCAAGGATGTTTTTGGTGAGTTGAGTGAGGATATTTCCTCCTCCACTTACATTCTCTACCCTTTACCTGTGAGGAGCAGGTATCTATATTTAGGTAGAGGGGTTACTATTCTATTACCGTATCGGTACCCGCTACCGACACGGATATTGGGCCAGTTACCTGTCCACTTCTCCTTCCATACTCCCATTAGCTAGAACCGTTTTAATTTAGAATAAGTCGTGCTGGGATGACAATAACCCCAGTAGTTATCTTACTTTTCCTGCATTTTTATTTCATCTAGTTTAGTTTAGTTAGTTGCATTTCTTTTTAGTTTGTATATTTTCTTTTGTTTTTGCGGAGCTCACCCCTGCAGGTGTTCTTCTGGTTGGGTGCTACAGCTTGGTCCAGAGTTAATCGCCAATCTTCTGGTATGCTCACTTGCTGAGCATTGGGTACTCTCTTCCCCTAGCCCTATTTTGATTTTCCTGTCATATATTATGCGGATTGTTTAGTTTAAGTCTGGGGGAGAGTAGTTTTGTTTACCCGCTCACGTGCACTATTGCACTGCATACTAGAAGATTTCATTTAAAATGTTTTGTTTATTTTCATTGCACACCACAGTACCCACTTGAGCATGCTTAGCCGTTGGCACGTCGCGAGTTGAATTTGTCTTTTTGTGTGATTTGGAAAATCATTGTGCTGGCTTAGGATTATGAGGCGGAGTAAAATATTGACTCCTGTAGTGCTCCTAGTCGAGTGCTCATGTCTCGTTTAGAAATTCGTGTAGATTCAATTTCTTTTTATGCTTTTAGTTTATATTTTTTCTATTAGCGTAAATATTGCTTACTCTACTCAAAAATTGGTGAATCCGGTGTGAATCAAACGGTAGCATAGGAATGAGTGTGGACGTTCGTTAGCCTCATATTGCCCGAGTCGGGAGGAAGGATTATCTTTCTCGGTGGCTAGAACTTGCCCCAAGCGATTCTTGAAGCATGGGTATACGGTTAGTCAATTCCGTGAATGTGATATAGGCCATCATTTTGGCCCGGTTGAGCCTTTGTGCCCACTCCTATCGCTTTATCCTCGTTAGCCCAGTTGTGCCTACCCTTTCTTTGATTCAGCCCCACTGTTGTCTCACCAAAGCCTAAATGCCAATCCTAGTCACACACCCAAATCTGAGCTTTAGTTGTTTAGTATTTTCATGAGTTGGGTTGTTGATTTGGTGATATGTTTGTGAAGATGTGGATGTATTTTATTGTTTAGTTGCTGAAAATGATAAGAAAAGAAAAGAAGAAAATGAGAGAAAGAAAAGAAGTGAAAAGAAAAGAAAAAGATATGAGCTTTAATGAAAAATCTGTGTAAAAATATATGTTTGGGAGTAGGCGGTGCACACACCTATGTTGTTAAGTCCAAGTCTGGGGGTGTGATGTACCCGCGTGTTTGTGTGGTGAACGAGAATAATTTCTGCATAAGCTTATTTGGGTTTAGTGCTTGAGCCGTCGTTTATCTTTGTTTATCCTCACCTAAACCCAAGCCTCATCTAAAACCTAAAGTCCTATTGATTCACGCATTTGAGTCATACCAGTGCCGTGGAGAGAGTGCGAACGGGCAAGCTTATGGTCACCGACATTGATGGATTTCAATGGAGTTGTCCCGAGCCCCGATCTTTGGCAATGCTCGCCTCAGCGTTCAGTTTACTTTCTTCCTATGTACGACCTTATGATTCACCGTGATTCACTTTTTGAGTAAACGTAATATATAAATACGCTCCTAGAAAATTATAAACTAATATGTATAATTAGAAATTTTGTCTACTGTATTTCTACGCACATGAGCATGCGACTTCGCATGGTACTCCGCTTGATAATTTCTTCGCCAGCTTATGTTTTTCCTGTCCGCGAGAGATGGTTTACTCGGGACGCGCAAATAGTTAAGTCTGGGGGTGTGATGAGTCCCAAATATATACACATTTATGGACTCATCTGGGCCGATTTTCTAGTCTATGCACTTCACTTTAGACATGTTTTCACTCATATTTGATACTCCATGCTAAGTGCACCTCTAGGCCCGTTTTTGGTGTTATTTCATGTTCTTCTTCTTTAGTAGTTTTCATGCATTGTTAAGTGCCACTTTCAGTGGTTGGATTCGTGGTTGTGCTGGAACAGGAGTCGTGTAGGTGTTCCCGGTATAATTCTGTACAGGAACACAGTGCACGATCACTAGTTCTATTGCGCGCGACCACTGGTCGTGCACCGCTGATCGTGTGCACTTAACCCTTTTTTTGAGTTCTGTCTCGGACAGTGCGCACGACCACCTACGATAGTGCGCACGACCACCGGTCGTGCGCCACTGTTCGTGCGCACTTAACATCAATTTTACGAGTTCTGTTTCGACCAGTGCGCACGACCACCTACGATAGTGCGCACGACCACCGGTCGTGCGCCACTGGTCGTGCGAACATGGTATTTTATAAATTTCTTACATTGCAGGCTCCACCCAGGAAGGCGCACGATCACAGGATTCCAGCGCGCACGACCACTGGTCGTGCGCCAATGATCGTGTGCACTGTTTATTCCAGCACCTATAAATATTCCTGCTCGCGAATTAGGTCAGATCCTCCGCATTTTTCTCGCCCAGCTCCGCCGTTCCGCCCATTTACGCAGGTGTTCGCCCCCTAGGCCTCCTCCATCATCCAAGGGCACTCATCTTCATCGCCAAGGAAGTAGTTCTTCGCATCGGACGTGGCCGGATTGTAAAACGCTGGAGAAGACGGGTCCATTGGGAGGTGTGACAGCCCTCCTCTACCCCGGACGATAGTTGGGACCGAGCTAGGACGCGGATTGACAACCCGGTGCTTCCTACCGTGAATCTACAACGAGCCTCCGGATTCAGTCGTATCTCTTGCCTTTTCCTCTTCCTTATGTTGATGTAATGTTTGTAATCTCTATATTGTGATGATGTATGCTATGAACTATGCTTTGTAATGCTTATTTCATTTATTTGAAATTATTTGGTTCATATGTGTTAATGAGGTGCGCCGCCATCCATTTTCCACTCCACCACCGTGTCCGGTGCCGCACTAGCAATTGCTAGTGGCGTGCTTGTCGACGAGGTGTTTGCGACCCTCATTCCGTTAGCCTACTCGTCCATCCTCCTATCGAAGCGTGACATCGCGGCCTGTGTAATCCATCCCGCCTAACGAAGCAGCGCGCTCAAGGCCTGCATAGTTCGATTCCGCTAGCCTACTCGTCCATCCGCCCAACGAAGTAGCGCGTTCAAGGCCAACGTAGTCTCCATCCCGCCAAGCGAAGCATTGCATAGCGGCATTCAATAGGAGTAGTGATAGATTTTGCTCTTCATTTTCCACAAACCAAAACCCCCGTTTCCGCATCCATCCGACTAAAGGACTTCGATCTCAAGTCCTTCCTCGATAATAAACTCCACCTTACTGTGTTCCTTTGAGATCGATACTTGGGGATTCATTCCCATTTTATATTACTTGAACGATCAGTACACTGCCGTTTCGTGCCGCAGTCTTACTACCGCCTATAGCGGTGTGCTGAGATTTGCGCCGTCAGAAACCCACCGAAATAAATCGATTCGGAAAAAGGTTGATTCCCCCAACGAGAACAAACAAAGGTCCGCCAAACCTTACGGATCGAAAACAAATAAAGATAGACGCAAGATTCTAAGAAGAACTCAAGAAATCAAACGATTCGAGAAATCACGCAAAATCTTCCACCACAAGAACTAATCTAAGAAAGGAAATCTCTTTGAGTGGAAAGAAATCGTTACCCACACTCGTTGTGAGTGCCTCAATCCCTCGTTGAAATCTGAATGCCTTCTCCTTGAAATCCCACCGGAGATGAACCAAAGAAGCCAAACACGTTCGCCTTCGTCGTTTCACGCCACCAACGGTTACCACGAACACTCTTTGCTGGTGAGAGGGTGACCGAACTAGTGAGGAATAGGAGAGGAAGAGGGAGGAGGGCCGGCCTTGGTGGTGGCCGGATTTTGCAAGGGAGAGAAAGAGAGAGAGGGGTTCGTCCAAACTAGAAAGGAGGAGGGGGAGAGAGAGGGGGGGTTGTAACGCCCCTGATTTTTGTTAATTATTTACGTGGTCGTGGTGATGTAATTTTGGAGTAAGGGCGTTACGTCCGCTCGCCAGGTTAAGTTTTGAGCCGTAGTTTAGTTGAAGTATGTAATTTAGATCGAGCGTGCGAGATTTCGCGTCATTTTGATTTGTAGAGAAGGTATTGTGTAGTTATTGAGAATTTAGCTTCGGGAAGCTTTTGCCCGAGTTTGGCTCGTCGGAATTGAATTCTGACTTCGTCGTTGGATTCGTAGCACCGTGTTTCAGTTAAGGAGCGAATTTCGTAGAAATCCGAGGTGATCTAGTCGCCCTCGCAGTTTAAGTAAATTGGGGTATTATTTAATAATTAAATAATAAACTTAGGTTTTATATAAATACCTAAATTTCCTTCCCTATTCATCATCTTCTCCATCGATCCCAAACCAGCCGCCGAGCGATAAAGGCGAGAGCGGAGTGTCGTGGAGCTTCCGGCCGGCGATTCGAAGGCTGTAGTGGTCGGAATCGTGTTTGGAGAGTGGATTCGGAAAGCTCTTGGCGAGATCTTCGTCCTAGTGGAAAGCTTTTTCCGTTTAGTGGAATTTTTGGGGTTAGGGTTGTGGCCTAACCCTCCTTTTTGGTCCTCTTTGGTCCGAAAAGTTTCAGGTTGTGGTGCTTGAGTGTTTTCTTGGCGGATCCTTAGCTTCCGGAGCGGTGAAATTGGTTCTTTTACAAGTTTTGAGGCAAGTGGCTTTCTCCTCCTTCTCATTTCCAGTTTTTTTCTGTATGCCTTGTTGATAGATTCTGGACGTGTCCTTCTTGCTGTTGTTTATTTTTACTTTCCCGAGAGATACCTTGTATTTCTCGATATATGGTCAAAATCTGCCTGCATCCTTAGGTTTCTCGAGAAGTCAGTCCTTTTTCCTTTTAGTTCTCGAGACTTCTTCTGATTTCTGCCTGTAGCATTTCACTCTCGAGAAGTTCGGCCTTCTGATTTATTTGTGCCTGTAGCATTTAAGTTCTCGAGAGATCAGACTTCTACTTATTGCCTGTAGCATTTCATTCTCGAGAAGTTCTGCCTTCCATTTATTTTTGCCTGTAGCATCGATTTCCCGAGAGATCAAACCTTCTCGAGAAAATGCAATTCTTTTCCCTTCCTTCCGGTGATCGACGAACAGAATAAATTTCGTCGATCGGTTCTTGGGTTCGTCGAACGGCGTTAGATGAATGGTTTGATGTTCGTCGAACGGCGTTCGACGAATGACATAGTCAAGCTGGGTCGGCGAAAGTCCTTGTGTTCGTCGAACGGAGTTCGACGAATAGTCTTGGTTCGTCGAACTCCGTTCGACGAACAACCGTTTTTCCTTCTTCTGCTGTTTTTATTCCCGTCTGCCTATTTCTCGAGAGGTTGTCTGCTTCCTTCGAGATGTTGCCTGCTCCCTTCTAATTCTCGAGAGATGTTTGCCTGCCTTCTTTTATCTCTCGAGAGGTGATGTCTTGGCTCCCTTAAATTCTCGAGAGACTAGTGTTTTGATCCTATCCTAGTTCTCGAATTTCCCTGCTCAGATCTTTTATTTTCTTGAGAGCCCCTGTGCAGCCCTTAAAGTTCTCGAGAAATCCTTATTGTCTACTCCTATTTTCTTAAGGAACCTGTGTTGTTTCTTTTTTTTCCTCTTTCTCGTTTCTTTATGCTCTTGTGTTTGTGTGAGAACCCTGGACCCTTATGAACCATTGCGTAGTGTTTATTTCTCGGTGACCCTATTCTTAGGGTGTTATTGGTGTTGTTATTTCGGGTTACGTCCCGCGCCTTATTAAATCTAAATTTAATTATATGTGGGTGGCAGTGGATAAAGTACCACCACCTGGTTTTGGCCTTTTGGATGGCAGTGGATACAGTACCACCACCCGACTTTTGGCTTTTGGGTTGGCAGAGGATAAAGTACTGCCACCTGTTTAATTGAGCTGATCAGTCTCATAACTAAATTTTACAAGATAATTGAACTATGCTTGTTCCTCTTCTTGATATTAGTGCACTCGGTGCTTGTTAGTTCTCTGTTTAGAACTTCTGTTTTAGTAAATCTGGCTCGGGTTGGTACCCATTATGCTTATTTATTTTCTTCTGCTTATGTTTCTGTCACTTGTAATTCCTTGCTGAGGCGTTCTTTGTTTTATTGAATACCACAGGTTCAGAGCCGTAGCAGCTAGTGGTGTAGCCTGGAGTGCGGAGTATTAGTAGTTATTCACCCCGCTGCTGCGAGGTAGCTGTCTTTAGTTTTCTTCTTGTGATCAGACATACCAGTTGGAGCCAATGGGTTAGTGTCATTGTTGACGCCCATTGCGCCCTTTATACTATATAGTTTATTTGCCAGTTGGATGCCACTACTTTTAGATCTTGTGTTATCTTACTCTCTGGGAATGATTTATGTTAGGTGCACTATAGTTATAAATGGCTTTTCCTTCATCTTCATTGCATTCTTTTTAACTGAAACTCTTATCTTTAAAGTCGCCTAAAGGTATTTTCTATACTTATAATACGCCTAGTTATGTGCATATCATTTACTTTATGTCCTGTCATTGCATACATTTAGGATTTTAAGTAAACTAAATCAAGTACTTTCCGCTGCAATGATATATACTTTCTCGATGGATTAGTTGATCCACGAACTGAGAGACACAGTTCTTACCTCAAACCCTAATAAATGATTTCGAATGATGACTTATCATGTAATCATGTTTTGATTAATTAAGTAATAGGTTCCCGCCTGAGCGTCTGCAGTTGTCTCTTGTATGGCGTGGCATCATGACGCGTATTTTCTCTTACTCTGATTTTCCTAAATTCGGAGAAAATGCGGGTTGTGACAGTTGGTATCAGAGCTAGGTTGTTGTTCGACAAGTCGGTCGAGCAGCAAATTCTGATATAGTATAGTCGTTTTGGTTTCATTGCATACACACACCGATGTGTCATCAGTATGTCTTGACCGAAGCACGAACACTACACTCATAGCATGATAAGAAGTATACGTGGCATATTATGTAGTATGGGATGCATAATATGTGTTTGTATATGGATCCACCATAGGTGGCAACATGTGACGGTTATGTAGTATGGGATGCATAACCATCATTACATGGATGCCCATTAGCACGTTTTTCTTTCGTTACATGCGATATTATGTAGTATGAGATGCATAATATTTCATGTGTACGCCGCTCATAACATGCATTAAAGCCTTTATTAGAATGCATAGCACAGCATACCTTACATAGCATTCCATAAGCACACATGCGAAGTTAAAAGACTTATATGATGACACATGTACACACATGATTTCAAAATGAACAGAAAAATCCATGCCCTTTGCACATGAGTCAAGAGGTACGATGTGGTATCATTCCCAAATTTAGCATATCATCATGAAAATGTCCCAGAGAAAGGTAGTGGAAATGGCAAGTATCTGTACATGTATGTTCTGAACCAAGCAGTGTTGTTCTAGTGTAAGGTTAAGTTTTAATTATAGGTTTATGCTTATTAGCAGAGATGTCTCGGAGGCGTGTTGCGATGAGGTAGACTCCTCAGTCGGAGGGTGAGACGTCTGGAGCGCAGAGTGAAGCGTTGATCGAGAGTCTGCGCCAGAGCAATGAGGCTCTGACTAGGCAGATGGTTGCAATGCAATCGCAGGTTGAGGCGTTGTTGTCTGCCGGTGCTAGGCAGCAACCTGCAGAGCAGGCCCCTGTAGTAGGACTGACAGTACCTACTCCTCCAGCTCCCTTGGTACCCCCCGTAGTGATACCTACAGAGATGAATTTTATCTCACACTTCCAACGACTAGGACTTCCCACCTACGACGGGAGAGTAGATTTCATGGCATTGGACGACTGGATTATTTCCATTGAGGAAATGTTTTCTTATTCTGGGATTTCTACCAACCGAAAGGTGATGGTCGCCGCGTACCAGCTGAAGGGTCTTGCGAAGAGCTGGTGGATAAGAGAGAAGGAGAACCTGACAGGTGGATGTTCATGGGAATCCTTCAAGAAGTTGTTATTGAAGAAATTTCTGCCGTCGGTCGAGCAAGACCGCCTGATGAACAACTTTTTGCATCTGAAGCAGAGGCAACTCACTGTTAGCGAGTATGAAGTCGAGTTTAGCAAGTTGAGCCGCTTTGCTCCTGATCTAGTCGCCTCTGAAGCAGGAAGAGTGAAGTGATTCCTTGGAGGGCTTCGCAGTGATATTCAGCAATTGGCATGTGCTTATGGATCGGAGAGCTATGCTGAGGCAGTGGAAGCTGCTCTGAAGGTTGAGGCGATTGATAACGCCAAGAATCGAGGTGCTGCGATGAGAAAAGAAAAGAGGAAAGGTGTTGGTGAAGGAAGTTCCAGGGCATCTGGCCCCGCTTCAAAGAAGAGTGGTGGAGAAGCGTGTAGTTTCTGTGGGCGCCCTGGACACCTTATAAAAAGTGTTTTAAGAGGACCGGAGCTCAGAAGCAGCAGCGGGTGCTCGCCATTCAGGGTGCACCCAAGGGAGATCAGGTGTGCTCTATCTGTGGGAAGATGGGTCATGATTCGAGCAAGTGCTGAATGAAAGACAGAGTCTGCTACCAGTGTGGGCAGAAAGGGCATATGAAGTCTGCGTGTCCAAAGAACCAACCCCCATTGCAGCCCACTCCGCTTCGGGCCCTGCCGCCGCCGCAAATTATGGGTAGCGGGAAGGGAAAGCTGAACGTGATGACGAGGGAGGAAGCTCAGACCTCCACTTAAGTGATATCAGGTTAGATTCTAATCTAACTCTTAGCTTTCAGCTTTCGCCCTAATTTGTTTTCGCTCGTTTAGTTACGTACCCGCTTTTATAGGAGAGTTTAAGGTAAAGAACCGTATGGCGCGCGTTCTTTTCGATTCCAGTGCTACCCACTCGTTCGTGGCTAGGACTTTCGTAGAACGTCATCGGTTGGATCTCGATCGAGTTGGTGATTCTTGTTGTGTCAAATTTCCCTCCGGTGATTCGGTGGTGTCGAATCAGGGTATCCAGAGGTGTCCTATCCTCTTAGGCGATTTCTTAGCATTCGCTGATTTGAAGATGCTGGACCTAGAAGACTTTGATGTTATTTTGGGCATGGACTAGTTGTCCCGTTATGATGATGTGATCCAGTGCAAGGTTAAGCGCTTGGACTTCATAATGGACAACGAACCCCATGAGTGTGTATGGCTTTCCGCGCCAGGATTCTCCGATTATTTCCGCGGTGTGTGCTCGGAGACTTATAGCTTCCGGTTGTTTTGCTTATCTTATTTCTATTATAGAAACTGCTAGTGGTTCGTCGCGTGTCGAGGATTTTGCTGTGGTGCGGGAATTTCCAGATGTTTTTCTGGTTAGTCTTCCTGGTCTCCCTCCTGAGAGAGATGTGGAGTTTGTCATCGCTATTGAGCCTGGTACTTGCCCTATTGCTAAGGCACCGTACCGTATTGCTCCGTGTGAGCTGGAGGAGTTGCGTACTCAGCTCGATGAGTTGCTCCAGTGTGGTTTTATTAGGCTAAGTTTTTCGCCCTGGGGTGCTCCAGTCTTGTTTGTGAAAAAGAAGGATGGTTCTATGAGGTTGTGCATAGACTATAGGGAGTTGAATAAGGTAACCATAAAGAACATATATCCGTTGCCGCGAATCAACGATTTGTTTGATCAGTTGCGTGGTAGTTCGGTGTTTTCAAATATCGATCTTCGTTCAGGTTACCATCAGTTGAGGATCCGTGAGTCGGACGTCACTCAGACTGCCTTTCGTTCCCGATATGGTCATTTTGAATTTCTCGTGATGTCATTTGGGTTGACTAATGCACCCTCTGCGTTTATGGATATGATGAACCGTGTGTTCAAAGACTTCCTAGATCATTTCGTAGTGGTTTTCATCGACGACGTGTTGGTGTATTCAAGAAGTGCTGAGGAGCATGCTACGCATTTGCGTTTAGTATTGTCTACCTTAAGAGAGCACAAGTTGTATGCGAAGCTGAGTAAGTGCGAGTTCTGGCTTTCGCAAGTGTCTTTTCTGGGTCATGTAGCGGGCAAGGATGGAATTTCTGTAGACCCGACAAAGATCTCTGCTGTCTTGGATTGGAAGACGCCTTCAATGCCTAAGGAGATAAGGAGTTTCTTAGTTGGCAGGTTATTATAGGAGATTCGTGCAAGGTTTTCTGTGCTGTCAGCACCTCTGACTAAGCTTACCCAGAAGAATGCAACTTTTGTTTGGAGCGATTCCTGTGAAGAAGCTTTTCAAGAATTAAAGAGGCGTTTGTGCAGTGCTCCTGTTTTGTCTTTACCGACCGAGGGAGTTGAGTTTTGTTGGATCTTACGGCGCCCTTAGAGGGGGGGTGAATAAGGGAATTAAATTCTTTTTATAATTTTCTAGATAATTACTAAGTTGTTTTTGATTAATAGGAAATAAGATGACAATTTAGTAATAACAATTTTGCAATAAAGAAATTTTACTCCAATAGAGAGAAATCAAATAAACACAAATATAATCATGATTGCATTATATAAAAAGGGTGTTTACAAAATTTGATTTCAATATCGCTAGAAATCGGAGGCGTACAAAAGTGAATTTCTTTTCCTTTTCTATACCGACTTGTATCCCCACAAACCGGTTGGCTTTAGCCTATCCTTCCCCGGATAAAGCGTCAAGCCACTCTAGCCAACCCAAACTCGGATATGGCTTCGAGCACCCCCTAGATCTAATCCACAAGACCTAGTCGCCAACTCACGCGGCGAATTCACCCTAAGCCGCGCAAGGACCTAGTCGCCAAAAACAAGGCGATTTCACTACAAGATACAAATAAAGATGTGAAGTAAATAACAAGCAAACTCCCTCTTGAGATTTCTGGAGATGAGGATGAAGGATCGCTGAAGCACAAGCGAGGTCGAAGCGATCGTTCTTCGGATGCAGCGTGATGGCTTCCTTCTCCAGAATTTCTTCTTTGGCTTTGAGTGGGAGATGATGTTTCGGTAGAGTGGCAGCACGAGAGTTTGGGCACAAGTAATGTCTCTGGAAGTTCTAACACAAAACGAGAGAGAACACATCATTTTATAGATCTTGGAGCTAGCGCCTGCGGTAGCTGATAGCGCCTGCGGTAGCATTCGTGTGGAGCGGCTGCAAAAACCGTCGACTGCGTTGCTCTCTGCACGAACTTGAGATAGCGCTTGCGGTAGCGATAGCGCTGGCGGTAGTGGAGATAGCGCCAGGCGGTAGCGCTAAGGAAACCGCTGAGACGAAACCAACTGAGCTAGCGCCTAGCGTTAGCGATAGCGCTGGCGTTAGTGCTGGCGTTAGCGATAGCGCTGGCGGTAGCGCTGCTCCTTTCAAAAGATTGTTCCAAGCTGCTTTATACCTGTGGAGTATTGCACCTATAGTTCCTGCACATTATAAACACACTACAAGCAATATCAAATACAATATGGGATTTGTTATTCTCAAACAAAGGGATGTGACACACATGTCCAACAATCTCCCCCTTTTGATAATAACAAATCCTTTAGGCAAGAAATCAACAATAGTGTTTATAGATAAGATAAGCAAGATAAAAGTGCAACTATAGTAAATGATATGCATGATAATGTGCATACTCCCCCTAACTTAATGCTCCCCCTACATAAATGCAATTTATGTGTTACTCCCCCTAAATGATAGATTTCATGAATTATTCTCCCCTTATTTATCTATATTTCTCATATACAGATTTCTTCAATTAATCTCCCCCTTTTGGTATTATCAAAAGAAGGTAGGCTGAGGGTAGTAAGGAGGCATTTATATATCATGATCGAGCTTTTCGAAATATAAATAATGATAAAGAGTTTAAGCATAGCATATATACGAGATTTCAAATATAAAGATAAGAGTTGTAAGCAAGCGGAAGATTATAATAAACATCTTTTTGTAAGCATGAAAAGCATAAGTAGAAATATGAGTTTTAGTTCAAAATTGAAAGATGTTTTAACCTTTTTGAAATCTCAAAGTTTTTCATAAAAATACCAAGCATGAAATGAACATATCAAAGAGAGATTATACTACAATGTTACTTAATTCTAAGTTCAAGAAATACTAAAACATTGTAGAGATCATGCTAGGTTTATCTAGTGCATTTTTATATAAAGAGTAGTGTAAATAAAGCATTAGAATCCAATACTCATGAGAAGAAGTGTTATGAAAGAAAATGATGTGCACATAAGTGTATTTTGGGCAATGTTAACAATGGATTTAAATCATCAAAATACAAGACATATGTAAAGTAAAGTGCACAATAAAACACAAGTAAATTACTTTCACACACTTTTAATGCACATAATTTTTTTAACAAAGTGGTGTAATAACTAAGGTTTACACAAGACACTTTACTATTCTTTCCAAGGTGCTCAACCTCACAATGCTTATGAAGACTTATCAGGAGGTTCAAGTAGTGCTTGGTGGAGTTATATTTGTCTACATATATAATTTTTTGTTCATATTTGTGAGACAACATTCTCTGAATACACTTGTTTTGCAAACCAAAATTTTTAACTTAACCACTTTTCTAAATTTCATAAGTGCAATTCAAATGTAGTGTAGGCAATAAACTTATGAGAGTTTTAATTCATTGTACAAATACAATACACAAGCAAGCATTTTTAGATTTAGACACACATGTTGATTACCAAAATAAGTGAGTGAAATGTATCATTATCAATCATAAAACATTTACTCATACTTAGAGGCATGCTAAGCTTGGTTCTACACATTTTTCAATACAATTGATGCACTTTAAATAGATATATCAAAGCATGATAAGCAAAACAATGTTCATAGTAATTTGAAGGAATAAGTTTTAACATTGTAAATAATTCAAAACAATAGAATTCATACATGCTTGAATATTGGCAATAAAGATCATACAGTTTTTTTTTGTTTTATCATTTTTAAATCAAATAAAAACAGAAAATCATAAAAACATATTTTTGTAATTTTTGAATTTTGAACTTTTGTAGTTGATTTTTCATAATATGAATAAAACAAAAATAACAAATGTCAGAAACACAAAAACAAAGTAGTACATATAGACTGAAATATTTTTAGTGATTTTTAGAAATTTTGAAAATCAGAAAATTACAACACCCACGCTAGCGCCGGCGCTAGTGATAGCGCGGCAAACAGTACAAGATTTTTTAGGAATTTTTAATTTTTAATTTTTGATATTGATTAGGGGTCTTAAGTGTAGTCTTATGCAGAAATTGTATAATATTCAGAGATGTTTTGATTGCTCAAATTGCATAAAACATTAGCGTTTTACATGTTATTCATCCTAAGATGTCTAAGACTCCTAATTCCAATCTTAACATTTGAAACCTTGCATCGGGAAGAGGTTTAGTAAATATATCAGCAAGTTGAGAGTCCGTGCCAATGAAACTAATCCTTACATTTTCCTTTTTAATGTGATCCCTTATGAAATGATGACGCACATCTATATGTTTGGATCTAGAGTGGTGTACCGGATTATTTGTGAGATCAATGGCACTTTTGTTGTCACATTTTAGTTCAATATTTTTTAGATGAAAACCAAAGTCCTCCAAAGTTTGGCTCATCCATAGTGCTTGTGCGCAACAACTCACTAATGCAATGTATTCGGCCTCCGTGGTGGAGAGTGCAACCGAATTTTGTTTCCTACTAGACCATGCAACTAATGAAGGTCCTAGAAAATGGCAAGTACCACTAGTGCTTTTTCTTTCAAGTGAACAACCGGCATAATCTGAATCGGAATAGCCATGCAATGTAAAATGAATCATTATGTGGGTACCATAATCCTAATCTAGATGACCCAATGAGATATCTAAAAATTCGTTTTACCGCTTTTAAATGAGATTCTTTTGGATTGGCTTGAAATCGAGCACATAAGCATACGTCAAACATAATATCGGGTCTAGTTGCACTAAGATAAAGTAGGGATCCTATCATACCTCTATATAAGGTTTGATCAATTGAAATTCCCGATTCATCTTTTCCTAATTTAAGTGACGCACTCATTGGTGTAGAAGCATGTTTAAGGTTTTCAAATCCAAAACGTTTAAGCATATCATGGACATATTTAGTTTGACGTACAAAAATACCATCAATTCTTTGTGATATTTGAAAACCAAGGAAATAAGAAAGTTCTCCTACAAGACTCATTTCAAATTCATTTTTCATCACTAAAATAACTTCTTTACACATCTCTTCATTAGTAGATCCAAAAATAATATCATCAACATATATTTGTAAAATAATTATATCATCATTGTTGTGCTTAATAAAGAGAGTATTATCCGCACTTCCCATAATATAACCGTGCTTCAATAAAAATGATGTAAGTCTTTCATACCATGCACGGGGCGCTTGTTTTAAACCATAAAGCGCTTTTTCTAGCTTATAAACATGATTTGGAAATTTTTCATTAATAAAACCGGGGGGTTGTTCTACATAAACTTCTTCTTTTATAAACCCGTTTAGAAACGCACTTTTCACATCCATTTGAAATAGTTTTATTCTTTTAAAGCTTGCAAATGCTAGAAAAATTCTTATAGACTCCAATCTAGCAACAAGCGCAAAAGATTCATCAAAATCTATCCCCTCGATTTGTGAATATCCTTGTGCTACTAAGCGTGCTTTATTTCTAGATATTCTAGACTCACCATCTAATTTATTTTTGAAAATCCATTTTACGCCTACAACCGGGTGATTAGATGGTCTTTCTACTAATTTCCAAGCATTATGTCGCTCAAATTGTTCTAACTCTTCATTCATAGCCAAAAACCAAAATTCATCGTTTAAAGTAGTAGAAACATTTTTTGGTTCTATTTCAGAAACAAAGCAAACATTTGAATAAGATTCATGAAGAGAAGAGCGAGTTCTTACCCCGATGGATGGTTCACCAATTATAAGTTCCCGTGGATGATCCTTTGTGAATTTTTAAGACGCTTGGAGGTACATATTCATCTTTCTTGGCCTCCTCTTCTTCTTCTTTGGAAGGTTCTTCATCACCATGCTCCAAAGGAGGTAATAGATCATCCTCTTTGCCTGCAGAAAGTCTTTCTATACAAGGAACAAGCTCATCAAATTTCACATTAATTGACTCTTCAACTTTTCTAGTTTTTTTATTAAAAACTCTATAAGCTTTACAAGTTGAAGAGTATCCAAGAAATGTTCCTTCATCACATTTTTCATCAAACTTTCCCAAGCTATCTTTTGTATTTAAAATGAAGCATTTACAACCAAAAACTTTGAAGTAAGATACATTAGGCTTCTTTTGAAAATAAAGTTCATATGGTGTGAGATTTAAAGATGGGCGAAGCATGATTCTATTTATAACATAACATGATGTGTTTACGGCTTCGGCCCAAAAGGACTTAGGTAATTTATATTCACATAACATAGTGCGTGGTAGCTCTTGAAGTGTCCTATTCTTTCTTTCTACAACACCATTTTGTTGTGGTGTGCGTGGTGCGGAGAACTCATGTTTTATGCCTAACATATCACAATAAGAAGTAAAATTTTTTTTTTCAAATTCTCCTCCATGATCCGAGCGAATGCATTTAATTTTTAAATAACTTTCATTTTGAATACGAGTACATAATTTTAAAAATTCACAAAACGCTTCGGATTTGGATGATAGAAATACTGTCCAACAATATCTAGAAAAATCATCGATTAAAACATATGTATATAATCTACCACCAAGACTTGCGGTGCTAACGGGACCAAAAAGATCTATATGAATTAATTGCAAAGGTCTTGTAGTAGAAATAACATTTTTACTTTTGAAAGAGGATCTAGTAATTTTACCTTTTTGACATGATGAACAAAGTGAGGGTAAATTTCCATTTAATCTAGGCAATCCTCTAATTAAATCTCTTTTGTCAAGTTTTACAATAAGCTTTGTGCTAGCATGTCCTAGCCTTCTATGCCAAAGTTCAAGTTCATCATTTTTGGTAATAAAACATTTTAAAGATGATTTTGAAAGATCATGAAATGAAACTATATAAACATTGTGTATTCTTGGTGCAGTTAGTAAAACATTGTTTGTAATAGGATTAGATATTTTGCATAGATTAGTAGAAGATTCAAATAAAACATCTAATCCTTTATCACATAATTGGCTAATTGAAATAAGATTATGTTTTAGCCCTTTTACATAAAGAACATTTGATATAGTGAAGGATTCGTTACCAACTGTATCAATTCTCATGATCCTTCCTTTTCCATTGTCACCAAACGTTACGATCCCTCCCTTCTTCCTTTCTAGGCTAAGGAACTTTGCTTTATTGCCCGTCATGTGCTTGGAGCATCCTGAATCCAAGTACCACACGTCTTCATTGTCCTTAGCCTGCCTGCACATATAGAAAGAAGATGAGAGTAAAGATCCGGATACCCAAGTGGAACCTCCCATAGAATAAGTGGAAGCCTTAGGTACCCATATTTGCTTTAAAGTATTTTGTTTTATTTTCCTGCAAGAACTAGTTGTGTGACCCAACCTATAACAGTTTGCACACGAAATAAAGGGGGTTGAGACCCTTTTCTGGAAAATTTTCTTGCTGGAATAAATTTGATTTACAGAAGGAAAGCATTTTGAAAAAGAAATTTCAGGTTTCTGGTATGAGGTGCTAGCGCCGGCGTTAGTGGCTAGCGCCGCGCGGTAGCCCTCACCTCGATATCCGAGCCCAAACCTTCCAGAACCATGGCACTGGTTCCCTAAAATCATGTCCAGTGATTTTTGGCCTATTCCAAATTTTTTAATGACCATGGTGAGATCATGTACTTGTGCATTAAGTGAAAAGTTTTCTTTCACAAGCATGACACACCTATTTTCAAAAACCTTTTTATTGTTTTTGATTTGCAAAAGAGAGGCTTCTAATTTTCTTTCTAATTCCCCCTTTTCTTTTGTAAGAGTTTTGGCATGAGAGAGGGCTTTAGAATGTGACTCTTCTATATCTTTTGTCAATTTAGTAGAGTGATCACATTCTTGGCAAGAAACCTTTCTCTTTTCTAAAACAATTACCTTTTTGGAAAGCTTTTGATTTTCTTTAATAAGAGATTCATTTTCACGATTTAATAAAATACTATCTTTCATATTTTTATCAAAAGCTTTGCAAGTTTCAAGAAATTCATTAAACAATTCATCATAAGTGGGAGGAGTTACCTCAGTGTCACTAGGAACACCGGTGTCATCGCCGTCATTTCCAAGTCCCATGAGGCACATGTTTGCTTCCTCATCTTCGCTTGATGAAGATCCACTTGATTCTTCGGAGGAGGAGGAGGAAGAGTCATACCATGTTCTAGCTTTTAGTACTTTCTTCTTCTCCTTCCCTTTGTGCCATTTTTCTTTCTTCTCCTTCAAGAACTTTGGGCACTGGCTCCGAATGTGCCCCGTCTTCCTACAATGATAGCATTCCGGTGGAGGTCTCTCTTCTCCATTGTCGCTCTCTTTTTCTTTATTTGAAGATGACCCTTTCCATCTTTCAACCTTTTGAAAATATTTTCGAAAGGTGTTTCTCCTTTTCGGATTGCGCATGAACTTTCGGAAGTTCTTCACCAAAAGACTCTCTTTATCTTCATCCTCATCCTCTTGGCACTCCTTCTTTGACTTTAATGCCAACGCCTTCTTCTTTGGCTCCTTGTTGTATTCATCATGTTGGATTTTGAGTTCTACCTCATGGGTTTTGAGATTCCCAATGAGGCTCTCAACTTGGAGCGTCCTTAAGTTGTGCGACTCCGAAATAGCCGTCACCTTCGGATTGAATTTTGGAGGAAGAGAACGAAGGATCTTACGGACCAAGTCGCCATTTGAGAAAGTATTTCCAAGAGCTTTTGAGGCGTTGACGATCTTGGTGAAGCGCGTGTACATACCATCAACATCTTCGCTTTCATCCATTCGGAATTTTTCATATTCCGACTCTAGTTGAAAAAGCTTGGAATCTTTAACCTGCGATGTACCTTCATGAGTAACTTCCAAATGATTCCAAATTTCATAAGCAGTAGTACATGCAGAAATTCTATTAAATTCATTTCTATCCAACGCACAAAATAGAGCATTCATGGCTTTTGCGTTATTTTTACATTTGAGTTTATCCCGATCGTCCCATTTATCTTTGGGTTTTTCTAACATAACTTCTCCAACTACAAATGTAGGAGGAGTGTATTCTTCTTCTACCATGTTCCAAACCTCAATATCTAGGGTCATTAGAAAACAACGCATCCTATTTTTCCAATAATTATAATCCGACCCAGTAAATAGTGGTGGTCTACTAATTCCCTGACCCTCGGAAAAAGCGAGATCATAAGACGTCATTATTCCTGGTTTTTAAACCGTTTGGAATAACCTGCGCTCTGATACCACTTGTTGGATCTTACTGCGCCCTTAGAGGGGGGTGAATAAGGGAATTAAATTCTTTTTATAATTTTCTAGATAATTACTAAGTTGTTTTTGATTAATAGGAAATAAGATGACAATTTAGTAATAACAATTTTGCAATAAAGAAATTTTACGCCAATAGAGAGAAATCAAATAAACACAAATATAATCATGATTGCATTATATAAAAAGGGTGTTTACAAAATTTGATTTCAATATCGCTAGAAATCGGAGGCGTACAAAAGTGAATTTCTTTTCCTTTTCTATACCGACTTGTATCCCCACAAACCGGTTGGCTTTAGCCTATCCTTCCCCGGATAAAGCCTCAAGACACTCTAGCAAACCCAAACTCGGATATGGCCTCGAGCACCCCCTAGATCTAATCCCCAAGACCTAGTCGCCAACTCACGCGGCGAATTCCCCCTAAGCCGCGCAAGGACCTAGTCGCCAAAAACAAGGCGATTTCACTACAAGATACAAATAAAGAAGTGAAGTAAATAATAAGCAAACTCCCTCTTGAGATTTCTGGAGATGAGGATGAAGGATCGCTGAAGCACAAGCGAGGTCGAAGCGATCGTTCTTCGGATGCAGCGTGATGGCTTCCTTCTCCAGAATTTCTTCTTTGGCTTTGAGTGGGAGATGATGTTTCGGTAGAGTAGCAGCATGAGAGTTTGGGCACAAGTAATGTCTCTGGAAGTTCTAACACAAAACGAGAGAGAACACATCGTTTTATAGATCTTGGAGCTAGCGCCTGCGGTAGTTGATAGCGCCTGCGGTAGCGTTCGTGTGGAGCGGTTGCAAAAACCGTCGACTGCGTGGCTCTCTGCACGAACTTGAGATAGCGCCTGCGGTAGCGATAAAGCCAGGCGGTAGCGGAGATAGCGCCAGGCGGAGATAGCGCCAGGCGATAGCGGAGATAGCGCCAGGCGGTAGCGCTAGCGCTGGCGGTAGCGCTAAGGAAACCGCTGAGACGAAACCAACAGAGTTAGCGTCTGGCGTTAGCGATAGCGTTGGCGTTAGTGCTGGCGTTAGCGATAGCGCTGGCGGTAGCGCTGCTCCTTTCAAAAGATTGTTCCAAGCTGCTTTATACCTGTGGAGTATTGCACCTATAGTTCCTGCACATTATAAACACACTACAAGCAATATCAAATACAATATGGGATTTGTTATTCTCAAACAAAGGGATGTGACACACATGTCCAACAAGTTTGACGTTTATGTTGACGCATCTCATGTTGGTCTTGGTTGTGTTTTGATGCAAGAAGGAAAGGTGTTCGCGTATGGATCCAGACAACTGAAAGTTCATGAAAGGAATTACCCTACGCATGACTTAGAGTTTGCGGCAGTGATTTATGCCCTAAAGCTTTGGAGACACATTCTTTATGGAGTGTCATGCAAGATTTATTCGGATCACAAGAGTTTGAAGTATGTTTTTACCCAGAAAGAGCTGAATCTGCGTCAGCGCAGGTGGTTGGAGTATGTGGCGGATTATGAAGTTGATATCCTATATCATCCGGGTAAGGCTAATGTGCTAGCCGATGCCCTAAGCAGAAAGACCGCGCATATCTTCAATCTCTCTGTGCAGTCCTTAGTAGAGGAGTTTATGCTGATGGATATCTCAGTCGGTAGTAGTACCGCACCTTCGAGCTTAGAGGTTGAAGAACCATCTTGGATTACCCTCACCAGACTGCATTAGAAGGAAGATCCTGATTTGCAACATCTCCGGAATAGAACTGAAAAAGGTGAACAACCAGATTTTTCAATTGACGATAAAGATACCCTGATGTATCGAGGCAGATATTGTATTCCCGCGCTTGAGGATATTCGAACCAAAATTTGTAGTGAAGCGCATGATTCTAGTGTTTCAGTTAAGGACCTGAAGCAGATCGTTTGGTGGCCAGGTATGAAGAGTGATATGGCCAAGTATGTTTCTGAATGTCTAACTTGTCAGCGTGTTAAGGCAGATCATAAGAGGCCTGGTGGTAAGTTAAACCCTTTGGATATTCCAACTTGAAAGTGGGAGAGTATTTCAATGGACTTCATTACCGGTTTGCCAAGATCTCCCGCAGGACACGATTCGGTATGGGTCAAAGTGGACAGATTGACAAAGTGTGCCCACTTTGTACCTTTTAAGACCGGTTTTTCTATGGAGAAGATAGCAGAGCTTTATTTGAATGAAGTCATCAGATTGCATGGTGTGCCTGTAAGTATTGTGTCAGATCGGGATTCCAAGTATATGTCTCGTTTCTGGCAGAGTTTGCAGGGAGCTTTGGGCACTGACCTCAGATACTCTACCGCTTATCACCCTCAGACTAATGGTCAGACAGAAAGGGTAAATCAAATCTTAGAAGATATGATCAGGTGTTATATTTTGGATCATGGAGGAGCTTGGGTTAAGCGTCTCAGATTGATGGAATTTGCCTACAATAACAGTTATCAGGAAAGCTTGCAAATGGCCCCCTTTGAGGCTTTGTATGGGAGGCGTTGCCGAACTCCCTTATTTTGGGCCGAGGTTGGTGAGAGCCCTTTGTTAGGCCCATAAGCTTTAGAAGAAATGAGTGTTGCTGTGACTCATATCCGCGAGAAGCTTCATATTGCTCAGGAGTGGTATGAGAAGTATGCCAATCGGAGGAGAGTGGATCTAGAGTTTTCCGTTGGAGACTTAGTGTTCTTAAAAGTTTCTCCGATGCCAGGCGTTAAGAGGTTTGGAAGGAACCACAAGTTGGACCCCTGGTATGTGGGACCTTTCAAGGTTGTAGAGCGCATCGGAGTGTCAGCTTATAGATTGCATTTGCATGTTTCTTTCCCAAACGTTCACGATGTGTTTCATGTGAGCCAGTTGAGGAAGTGTTTGCGTAGTGGTCGGCTTGTTCTTGATTCGGTGCCCGTATTGCAGCCCAATCTTTCTTATGTTGGCGTGTGTTGCGGAGGAAGACTATCCCGATGGTTAAGGTTCTTTGGAAGAATCAGGGTGTCGAAAGCGCAATATGGGAGCTGGAGTCCTCCATGATAGAGAGTCATCCTAGCCTCTTCTCTTAGATATCGGGTAAATCTTCTGTCTGGTAACCTTTGGATTTGATTTCGTAGCTTTCTTTTGGATTTCAAGTTTCGGGATGAAACTTCTTTTTAGGGGGAGTGACTGTAACGCCCCTGATTTTCGTTAATTATTTATGTGGCCGTGGTGATGTAATTTTGGCGTAAGAGCGTTACGTCCGCTCGCCATGTTTAGTTTTAAGCCGTAGTTTAGTCGAAGTATGTAATTTAGATCGAGCGTGTGAGATTTCGCGTCGTTTTGATTTGTAGAGAAGGTATTGTGTAGTTATTGAGAATTTAGCTTCGGGAAGCTATTGCCGGAGTTTGGCTCGTTGGAATTGAATTCTGACTTCGCCGTTGGATTCGTAGCACCGTGTTTCAGTTAAGGAGCGAATTTCGTAGAAATCCGAGGTGATCTGGTCTCCCTCGCAGTTTAAATAAATTGGGGTATTATTTAATAATTAAATAATAAATTTAGGTTTTATATAAATACCTAAATTTCCTTCCCTATTCATCATCTTCTCCATCGATCCCAAACCAGCCGCCGAGCGATAAAGGTGAGAGCGGAGTGTCGTGGAGCTTCCGGCCGGCGATTCGAAGGCTGTAGTGGTCGGAATCGTTTTTGGAGAGTGGATTCGGAAAGCTCTCGGCGAGATCTTCGTCCTAGTGGTAAGCTTTTTCCGTTTAGTGGAATTTTTGTGGCTAGGGTTGTGGCCTAACCCTCCTTTTTGGTCCTCTTTGGTCCGAAAAGTTTCAGGTTGTGGTGCTTGAGTGTTTCCTTGGCGGATCCTTAGCTTTCGGAGCGATAAAATTGGTTCTTTTGCAAGTTTTGAGGCAAGTGGCTTTCTCCTCCTTCTCATTTCCAATTTTTTCTGTATGCCTTGTTGATAGATTCTGGACGATGATGTCCTTCTTGCTGTTGTTTATTTTTACTTTCCCGAGAGATACCTTGTATTTCTCGATATAGGATCAAAATCTGCCTGCATCCTTAGGTTTCTCGAGAAGTCAGTCATTTTTCCTTTTAGTTCTCGAGACTTCTTCTGATTTCTGCCTGTAGCATTTCACTCTCGAGAAGTTCGGCTTTCTAATTTATTTTTGCCTGTAGCATTTAAGTTCTCGAGAGATCAGACTTCTACTTATTGCCTGTAGCTTTTCTTTCTCGAGAAGTTCGGTCTTCCATTTATTTTTGCCTGTAGCATCGATTTCCCGAGAGATCAAACCTTCTCGACAAAATGCAATTCTTTTCCCTTCCTTCGGGTGATCGACGAACAGAATAAATTTCGTCGATCGGTTCTTGGGTTCGTCGAACGGTGTTCGACAAACGGTTTGGTGTTCGTCGAACGGCATAGTCAAGCTGGGTCGACGAAAGACCTTGTGTTCGTCGAACGGAGTTCGACGAACAGTCTTGGTTCGTCGAACTCCGTTCGACGAACAGCCGTTTTTCCTTCTTCTGCTGTTTTTATTCCCGTCTGCCTATTTCTCGAGAGGTTGCCTGCTTCCTTCGAGATGTTGCCTGCTCCCTTCTAATTCTCGAGAGATGTTTGCCTGCCTTCTTTTATCTCTCGAGAGGTGATGTCCTGGCTCCCTTAAATTCTCGAGAGACTAGTGTTTTGATCCTATCCTAGTTCTCGAATTTCCCTGCTCAGATCTTTTATTTTCTTGAGAGCCCCTGTACAGCCCTTAAAGTTCTCGAGAAATCCTTATTGTCTACTCCTATTTTCTTAAGGAACCTGTGCTGTTTCTTTTTTTTCCTCTTACTCGTTTCTTTATGCTCTTGTGTTTGTGTGAGAACCATGGACCCTTATGAACCATTGCGTAGTGTTTATTTCTCGGTGACCCTATTCTTAGGGTGTTATTGGTGTTGTTATTTCGGGTTACGTCCCGCGCCTTATTAAATCTAAATTTAATTATATGTGGGTGGCAGTGGATAAAGTACCACCACCTGGTTTTGGCCTTTTGGATGTCAGTGGATACAGTACCACCACCCGACTTTTGGCTTTTGGGTTGGCAGAGGATAAAGTACCGCCACCTGTTTAATTGAGCTGATCAGTCTCATTACTAAATTTTACAAGATAATTGAACTATGCTTGTTCCTCTTCTTGATATTAGTGCACTCGGTGCTTGTTAGTTCTCTATTTAGAGCTTCTCTTTCAGTAAATCTGGCTCGGGTTGGTACCCCTTATGCCTTATTTATTTTCTTCTGCTTATGTTTCTGCCACTTGTAATTCCTTGCTGAGGCGTTCTTTGTTTTATTGAATGCCTCAGGTTCAGATCCGTAGCGGCTAGTGGTGTATCCTGGAGTTAGGAGTATTAGTAGTTATTCACCCCGCTGCTGCGAGGTAGCTGTCTTTAGTTTTCTTCTTGTGATCAGACATACCAGTTGGAGCCAATGGGTAAGTGTCATGTTGTTGACGCCCATTGCGCCCTTTTATACTATATAGTTTATTTGCCAGTTGGATGCCACTACTTTTAGATCTTGTGTTATCTTACTCTCTGGGAATGATTTATGTTAGGTGCACTATAGTTATAAATGGCTTTTCCTTCATCCTCATTGCATTCTTTTTAACTGAAACTCTTATCTTTAAAGTCGCCTAAAGGTATTTTCTATACTTATAATACGCCTAGTTATGTGCATATCATTTACTTTATGTCATGTCATTGCATACATTTAGGATTTTAAGTAAACTAAAACAAGTACTTTCCGCTGCAATTATATATACTTTCTCGGTGGACTAGTTGATCCACGAACTGCGAGACACAGTTCTTACCTCAAACCCTAATAAATGATTTCGAATGATGACTTATCATGTAATCATGTTTTGATTAATTAAGTAATAGGTTCCCGCCTGAGCGTCTGCAGTTGTCTCCTGTATGACGTGACATTAGGGGTGCAACTCTAATCGGTTCGGTTCGGTTCCACCCAAAACCAAGAACCGACCCATGTAGGTTCGGTTCCAAAAATTTGGAACCAGAACCGACCCATGGTTCTAAAATATGGAACCAGATCCGCCCAATTCGGTTCGGTTCTCGGTTCTACCCATATTTCATAATTATTGGAATAATGATTTAATTGTGCAACAACATATATATATATATCAACAACTTTAATCACAAAAGAAGTAAATTGTATTATAATATAAATAGAATCACAATTTTTTCCTAGAAATAACAACATTAAATTGAGATTGACTTAAGTCACTTAACTGTTCGTAGTTGTTGGAGAAGATGGGCTGATGTTGGAGGAGGTGGGCTGCTGTTATGAATGACAATATAACAAATAATTGACAAGCAAATGAATGACAATGTTGTTAATTCCCAATATGCTGTTATGAATTGATAGTTGACAAGCAAATGAATGACAATATAGCAAATAATTCATAACCCAAAATTCATGTTAAAACAACATTACCGCATTACTTAACTATAAAATTCATGTTTAATTCATAACCCAAAATAACAGAATAGGAACAAAAACATCGGAACCTGACTATGTTATAATTTGATAGTTGACTTGCTCTCAACCAATCTTTTATATTGCATTACATTCAACATTCTTTTTCATAAGCCTCTTGTTCACTACAAATAACTGGTAAAAACAAAACAAAATAAAGAAATGCGAAGTACGCTAGGGCTTGTCGGCTTGGGCTGCGCGTGCCGCGTTGTTCATAAGAAATATTAAGATTTTGTTTTTATTTTTTTATTTTTAATTTCTTATGCGGGTCGGTTCTCGGGTACCCGACTGTAGGAACCGAAGACCGACCCGAACCGCCGGTTCTCCTATTCCTGGAACCAGACCCGAACCGATCAACACCAAAACCGACCCGAACCGACCAATTCGGTTCGGTTTCGGTTCGGTTCTCGGTTCTTCGGTTCCTTTTGCACAGGGCTACGTGGCATCATGACGCGTATTTTCTCTTACTCTGATTTTCCTAAATTCGGAGAAAATGCGGGTTGTGACAGGGGTGGAGGGGCGGCTCCAAGGGGGCGCACCGGTCTTGTGAGGGGGAAGACGTAGAGGGGGCGGCTCCAAGGGGGGCGCCGATCTTGAGAGGGGGGAGACGAAGAGGGGGCGGCCAAGAGAGAAAGAGTCGAGAGATTAGATTTAGGGTTCAATTCTTATCATCCATTCCTCCTTTCTCATTACAATATATGGCTTATTTATAAGCTACACCACTCCATCACCACCATTCATCCAACCCAAAATTAAGATGGCTAAATGCAGTCCATCAAAATAAAACAAAAAGCTGAAATTCAAAGTCCCAAATTAAAAACAATGCTGAAAATAAAATGCGTAAATAAAAATACAAAATTATAAATATTATCCCAAGAGTTGGAAAATAATTTATAATCATATATTTGCATGTATCCCAAGAAGTGGAGATGTCGGCGCGACGTCGACGGTGGTTGTCGCGGCAACGTCCGAATCCTCAAGTTGGCGGCAGCGCCCATCACAATCATTAAACTCCAAGTGGCGGACAACTTCCGCATCATCAGCAACGTCATCACGAAGAAGTGGTGGGACCGCATCACCATCAATCGAACGGGCTCGAGCAACACGAGCAAATGGCGGGACATCATCGCCATCAAGAATCCACATGGAGGGGTTTCGAGCGAAACCCTAGGAGTCCACTTGAAATCCGTCGGCCTAAACGGAGAGGAAGATGGGTTGTCGACCTCTTTGGAGAAGGAGGAAAAGCTCCTTGCTGTTGCCGGCATCCAGAAGAGGGGAAGGAGGCGCAGAAGGGGCTCCTTGCTGCTGCCGGCGTCCAGAAGAGGGGAAGAAGAACTAAGGCTGCCTGCTGCCGATCCTTGGAGGAGAAGGGGTTGCTTCCGTCGGCCAGGAGAAGGGAAGGAGGAGGCGCAGATGCCGGCTGGAGGCAGAGCAGGCGGCGGCGGCGGTGTTACACGCAGGAGACGGGAGCGAGAGAGCGACCTGGGAGCGAAAACGGGAGGGTGGCTTGCGTGATCCGAGCGCTGAAATGATTTTTATCGGGAGAGGGTGCTGGTCGACTGAGTTAATATGGGGGGAAAACCACTTTCTTAATTACAATATTGACCTTATGTTATTATTAAGCAAATTCTCTTTTATTTTTTTCTTATTCTTTAAACATGAGTTGTTACAGCGTCATCGAATGAATTTGCAGCTGGAGGGAGGTCATCTTAGCCGAAAGTAACAACCACCCTTTCTGGAGCAAAGGTAGAAGTGGCTATTATTTCCTGTCGGAATACTCTCGCAACACTTGACTTACGAGAAGACTCAGGCCTAGCTCCTCCATGGATGCAGTAAATATTACCGAGGGGACCATCGTCATTCACCTCGATGCATTATGTGACAGGATGAATGTCGCCATAGCAGCCGACGTTTTCCACATCCGCACACTCCCAGCTGACCTCTCCTGTCTCCTTCCCTTTTGAAGTTGATGGTTCCGTAGATATTTCTTTTCGAATCAGGCCTTGGAGTTTCCCCTCTTCCAAGAGTCTTTCAATTAACAAGCGGAGGGCTCGACAATTTTCGGTCAGATGCCCTCCTTCCTTGTGGTATTCACAGAAGAGGTTTTGGTTACGGTTCCTGACATCTGACCTCGGGGGAGCAGGTCTCTTGAAGTCAGGCCTCTTTTGTAGGATTTGAACGACTTCGTTCATGGAGATATTGAGGGGAGTGAAGGACTCTTGGGAATCATCATACTGGGTAGATGGAGCGATTGGAGGTGATGACGCAGTGTATTGTGGAAGATACACAAGCATTATTTGTGGAATTGGCATGGATGGAGCGGGTGCGGCGGCCAACGGCGGTTTCTGCTCCTGAAACCGTTGATGGCCGAAAGAAGGTTGCTTATGCCTAAAATTTCTCCCCCTCTGAGCACGGGGTTCAAAATCTAGTCGAGGTGGATGGCGGTATTGCTGATTATAAGTGGAAGAAGAACCGAACTGATTTTTATCATTAAGCAGCTTCGCGACATAATCGGGGTTACTCTTTTCACCCCTGATGAACATATTCGCTAGGTTGATCATCTCCTGATAAGTTTTTGGTTCTCTGATATTATCTTCGAACTTGAGTGTCCCTTCTCTTAGACCATGGATTAGAGCAACCCTATATAGCTCTGGATCAACGTTTTGGATCTCCATGATTCATTCTGAAATCGATCCACAAAACGAGCCCATGTCTCGTCTTCACGCTGTTTGAATTGAAATAGGGCCGTCGGGCCACTTTTCGAAGTAGAGAATCTTAGAAGGAATTCTCTGCGTAGTTCAGCGAAACAACTGATGGATTGGGGGTGCAATCCATAAAATCATTCCCTCGCTTGTCCATCAAAGGGCGTTACGAGGAGTTTACATTTAGTAGCGTCAGTGAGGGTCTTCGGAGCAATAGCCGACTCGAAGGCTTGAAGATGCGTAGCTAGATCAGATTCTCCATTGTATGTCGGCAAACGTGGTTCCCTGAAATTACTCGGAGCAGGCTCTCCCTGAACTTCGTCCACGAATGGAGAAGGTTCCTCGACATCCTCATAAAGAGAAGGAATAGGGTAATAAGTCGATGCAGTTGCGGCTACTCGCGGACAAGCCGCTGGATTGGTAAAGCAAGCTGCGGCTACCGGAGGAGAAGCCGCTGGAAAGGAGAGACGGGCTGTGTGAGAGGTTGCACCCTGGAAATCGAGAACCCGCGTTGGAATGTCCCTGGCGGTCTCTCGGTAGAGGGCATGTCGAGCTATAAAACCATCTTGGGGCGGTTGAAGGTTGGCGACTTGAGGTTGAGAATATGGAGGAGGAGGAGGGACTGGAGTAACCGCTGGGCTAACTGTGGTTTGTTGAGAGGTTGTCGCTCGGTTAGCAAGGCTAAGGCCTGTCTGATTGCCTCCAATCGCTGATCGATTAGCTTTCGAGCCCGCTCGTCATCTTGCTTGGACTGTTCCAACGCCTCCCATAAGGAGTCATCGCTGTGGTCGGAGCGATCTCTCTGGGCAAACTGGCGGTCTGACATTTCGTCAAGGAATTCACCAACAACTTGCTATCTGAAGGTCGCATGTTTCTATTAATGCCGAAATTGCACCTCCACGATCAACGCTAAGGAAGCGGGGGAAAAAGGAGGCTGCGAGTTCTTGGGTACTATTGACTAAGAGATTTTAGACCACCTAGACCATTGGCAGCGGTCGAAACCAGATTTCGCCCGTCACGGCGAATGCCACTCTTATGACGGGCTTTCCTTTGATTTAAGAAAAGCGGTTACAACGGGTTACATGGATAGAAAAATAGAAAGTCGGCTGGGTAACAAGCCACAAGGCAAGGGATTCGAGACCGCAGCTGTCACAAGCGAGCTCCTGGATTCGAATGGCGGTGTCTTGGGAACGTCGCCCCCCTATTTATAGGCTCGGGGGTCTGCCAAAATGGGCAGGGCTAAAATAACCGCCTGCCCGGATACATGAGAATCTGGAAGGGGGTGACGGGATACATAACGAGAAATAAAAAGGAAGCCGCGCGGTCTGGCGGCTTGAATCTCGGTCTGTGCTAAGCTTGGGTTGGAACAATCCAATCTCAAGAAGAGAGGCAGCCCGCACAGCCTGTAGTATGAAACCGTGACTTGCCTTCTGGACTTGATCCTTGATTATTGTCAATCCTTGATGGCGGTCTGACGATATCTAGACCGCCCGGCTTGAGTCTGATGAATCAGGAGGCTTGCATTCAAGTATCACGGATAGAGCTAGGAGGCTAAACCTGGGAAGCCTCCAGGTCTGATAGGGTCATTATATTAATAGCGGTCTTGTGGGTAAACAGATCCGATTACTCGATCCAGGGTAGACCTCGCACCAGTCCCTAAAAATCTCGACTGATAGCCGAGATCCATGCACCCGGAAGAAACTTATGAGCCCCATGACCCTTGACATGCCCATGAAGGAGAACTGTGTAACAGGAATGCAACAGAACTTGAATATCTCCAACGTCTCCTCAGAGGGAGGAACCCGAAAACCCCGCCTTAAGGCATCCCTCCGAGATCATATTGTAATCCTCTGGGGGAGTCTGGGCATGCTCATCTAGGAGCAGAATCTTCACCTCTAAGTTCGCAGGAATACCGAAGCGCTTTTACCACATGTCGCTCCGATCGACGATCAGGGTTGAAGGCAAGCGCATGGACTTCACTGGGCAGCACATCGAGGGGTCAGAAAAACAATGAGAACAAGTTAGCCCAAAAATTACAAAAAATCCAAAACCAAAACAAGCGTGTTGCGCATGCAGAGATCACAACCGCGAAATCCGCGTGCACGACACCAACAAAGCCCGCATGCACGGCAGGCATGCACAACAAATGCGGGCGACGATCGCGTGCGGCCAGCGCACAGAGCACTGATGCAGACGGCAAGCGCAATGCGGTGACCGGCGCGGGACTCGCACATGCAAAAACTGTGCGCGACACAACACCGAATGCGTGAGCCAGTCGCGCGACACCCCCCTCGCGCGCCTAATGCCCTTCACCACCCGCTCGTGCTCTTGCACAGTCCGCCCAGCATGCTCCCGCCTTTAAAAAATTCTCGTTCATCGGAGACATGGTGATAGAATTCTTCCTCGGCGTCGCTCTGCTTCTCCCAAAAAATCATGCATGAAATTCAGTAAAAGTAATGAAGTATTTCTGCGGAAAAAGATATCGCCAAATACACGAGCCGCAAAACGGCAAGATATCCAATCCTAATTAGCACTTCGAACTTGCAATAAAGGCAGAGGATATTCTACAAATAAGCAATAAATTCTAGGGAAATTGGCAGGAAATGTTGTCACATTGCTTAACAAATAAAATATGTGACGCACTAATTTGCGTCGTGTGTGCGTCGAATTCTTATTTAAATTCCAGCTAAAAAGTATCTGATTGACATGAAAAATTTATGGGCTCGTTTTTTACAAGTCACGGCCTCCAGAAATTAATGGGCATTTGATAGGGTTCTCCTAAAATCTATCCGAGTCAGATCGGCATTCCTAGATCGCGATCCCAACCAGATCGTCGAAATGGTTCGCCTCGACCACGCAAGACCTCTCCCCAGCCAAAGCAAGACCAGCAGCAGAAACCCATGTGCGCGCCAACTCGTACGCGCGCATAGGCCGCAATCTGGCTGGCCGCTCTTGGGTGCACACTTTCCTCGAGGGCGCATGTGCGCACGCCTTCGCGAGCCCCTCTCGTCGCCACCGTTATCGTCATCGCCATCTCGCAAGCAAACTTGTCCGGACAGCCCAGATTTCCCAGACCGCCCTGGGGGGGCATGATTGTCATTTTCTAAAAATTGGTGATCCAGGTGACCGAAATCATGCGCACCTATTCGCCCGCTCAACATCTGGAAGGACGCAATTACCAGTGTGCCCCCGTGAAAAACTATAAAATGACGCTCAGGACTTCATTTTTTAGGACAGAAAAAAAGGAGAAGAACTCTGAGATTACTAGCGCAATTACCAGCGCTGCTGAAGACTTAAGCTTTTTTCTCAGGTTACTTGTAAAAGTAGCGGTGACCTGTCACCCTCCTGAGAACTCTAACTCATGCAATCGACTACAACTAATGGATTTCTATCAGAGCTGAGCATCCTGCCCCATGGTTATTTCCCTTTTCTGATTTTCTACGTAAAATATGTCGTTGTCCTGCAGTTGGTTCTCTTTTTGACTGTTTGCGCTCTAAACTCACTCTCGAGCTAAGATGGTTTGATTCCCCCGATCCGTGAGAGCGCAAGCAACACGCAACAAATAGAAGGAATTTGTTGTAATCGCCTGACAAGAGTCTCCCACTATCCTTAAATATAAAATTTCACCTGCTGAGATAATTTCTCGGTGGTCGCGTCCGGTCTATCCTCATGGATTCAAGGGGCTCTTCAACATAGATTTGCATTGATCTATCAAAGCAAGAGTAATAATAACTCGTATGTATGCTCCAAACAGTATGACTGAGAAATTATGAAGATAATAGATGGTAAAGAAATGTTTCAGGAGGGAGAAATTATGAAGGAAATAGAGGGAGAAGGATTCTGGGATCTAATATTATGTATAGAATATATTCAGATGACAAACACCTGCTCTTAGTCCCCCCCCCCCCCCCCCAGACACGGACAAAAAAGCCGCAATCATAGAAAGTGTTTGGCAATCATAGAAAGTGTTTGGCATGGTACTGGTTATGACGGCCACCAATAAAAGAAAACTAACTTAGAATATAAAAGTGGATGAACTTCCTTTAGATGAGGTCGGGCATTCACGAACGACAATTGATAACCACAGCGTTCATGACCGCCACCGCCAAATCAAACGAACCCTAAGTTAGTTTGATAACCACATTGTTCCTCATTTTATGCTTATTTAGCTCATCACTAGAGCGGCTTGACTTTGATTCAAGAAAATAATAAACTTATGTGTGAATATTTGTGAAAACTATGCTCTAATGAGAAAACACAAACCAAAATACATATATAACAACAAAATCCATACAATATGCGTTCATAAGTTATATTAATGCATTCATAACTTCATAATAAACCACATATGGGTATGGTTATGTTAAAAAGAAATCAGGATAGACCAATGGATTTCTCTCTGATAGAAGCAACAAGCTCCAGACTTGAAATTCCATCGAATAAGATATCGTGCTTCAGAGACATCAATGAGGAGCTCGTTCTCTTTGACAAAAACTGCATCACCTCCAATCCAAAGGTCATTTCGCCCACCTAATCGGACAGAACATCCACTCAAACTAAAATAGTTGATTGAATATCTCTTGACCCAACATTCTTCCAGGATCCAAACATCAATGATGTCATTGTCGACAACCCAAAGTCCAAGCTCTCCGTTGAAATCCACCAAGTTGCCTGCAAGGTCAAGTAGCTTCTCTGACAGCGGTAAAGAAAGTAAACTATAGACCTCCGACTCTGTATCAAAGGTCATGATGGTGTTGGGTTGTTTACAGTGAGATTGCTCTTTAAATGCAAGCCAAAATAGGCATCCATTGAGATCTAGTGAATTGTGACAAAAGGAATTTGGGGGCTGGCAAGGGAGGCGGCAAGGGAGGCGTCTCCAGGACTGTTCGCCGATGACCAGAACGATAGTCACGGACACGATATCGTTCGTAACTCGTATGATACGGTATTTGGATGTGGAATGGTGGAAATAGAAGCCCAAGAATATGCCAGGGCACGGCACACGGATGGAGTAGCCTGTGAGGGAATTGATTATGTATGAGTCATAAAAGATAGCAGCGTACAGGAGTTCTTGGTGATGTTGTTCGGTTTGGAGAATGCCCCCTCTACCTTTCAGGCGGTGATGAACGAGATTTTCTGGCCACTTCTACGCCGCTATGTGCTGGTCTTCTTTGATGACATACTGATTTACAGCAATAGCTGGGGAGACCATCTGTAGCATGTCCAACACGTACTGACTATACTGCGGGAGCACCAACTTTACGCCAAGCGGTCCAAGTGTTCGTTCGGGCAAGCAGAGGTTGAATATTTGGGCCACCTGATGTCTACTCATGGGGTCCAGGCCGACCCAAAGAAGATTGCTAGCATGGTAACGTGACCTTAACCCACGACAATCCGGACCTTACGAGGCTTCCTCAGGCTGACGGGGTATTATCGCCATTTTGTGAAGGATTACGGGAAGATCGCACGACCCCTCACTCAGTTATTGTAGAAGGGTGCTTTTGAGTGGCACACAGAGGTGGAGGGTGCTTTCCAGGCCTTGAAAAAGGCTATGACCACTACTCCGGTGCTGGCACTTCCAGATTTCTCCAAGAAGTTTGTCGTAGAGGCAGATGCTTCAGGGGTAGGGATTGGAGCGGTCTTGATGCAGGAGGGCCGACCGTTGGCCTATTTCAGCAAGGCCTTGACACCTAAGACGCTGGGGCTTTCCACGTACGAAAAGGAGATGTTGGCCATACTCCACGCGGTCGCCCTGTGGCAGCCTTACCTTCTAGGGCGCCACTTCCAGATCCGCATGGACCATCAGAGCCTAAAACATTTCCTCGAACAAAGGTTGGCATCCCCACTGCAACAGAAGTGGTTGACAAAATTGTCGGGGTATGATTATGAGATCGCCTACAAACAAGGGAAGGACAAAGTGGTGGCCGATGCACTATCATGCATACCGGAGAGCTCCCTGTCTCATATTTCGGGACTGGTGATCGAGTCATTAGATGAGATACAGGCAGAGGTACACTGGTACCCATAGCTCCGAGCCATTGCGGAAGCGCTTCAGCAGGGAAGTACTACGGAGGTCGGCTACCACCTACAGGGAGAGCTACTCTATTACCAGGGTCGGCTAGTCATTCCTGCCACATCGGCGTGGTGCACAATCATGATGCAGGAGTTTCATGCGTCTCCGACAGGCGGCCATGCCGGAATTCTCCAGACACTTCAGCGGGTCTGGGCTAATTTGTTTTGGAAGGGAATGTGATGGGATGTCCAACAGTTTGTGCGGGAGTGTGAGGTTTGCCAGCGGCAGAAGTATGAGACAACATCACCCGTAGGACTGCTTACCCCGTTAGAGATTCCACACCAGATTTGGGAGACTGTCTCCATGGACTTCATCGACGGCCTGCCCAAGTCGCAGGGTAAGTCTGTCATCCTTGTGGTGGTTGATAAGCTCTCCAAGTATGGGCATTTCCTATCTTTGAGCCATCCTTACACGGGGGAGACAGTTGCTGAGTTGTTTGCCTGGGAGATCGTGCGGCTCCAAGGACTTCCCCGCGCCATCATATCCGACAGAGACCCAGTGTTTGTGAGCAAATTCTGGAAAGAACTTTTTCAGCTACAGGGCACCACACTGCGCATGAGCACGGCCAACCACCCCCAGACCGACGGGAAGACGAAAGTTCTCAACAGAGGGGTCGAGACCTACTTACGGTGCTTCGTGATGGATGAAGCGCGCACATGGACCCGCTGGTTGCATTGGGCGGAGTACTGCTACAACACGTCCTTTCATACGGCCAACAAGCTCACTCCTTCTGAGGTGGTGTACGGCAGACCACCCTCCCCCCCCCCCCCCCCCCCCATTGAGTTCTTATGATCCAGACAGCACCTCTCTTCCAGCCGTCGGGCGGACGTTACTAGATCGGGATCGCACTTTATCGCTACTTCGGGACAACTTACAAGCCGCACAAGAGCGCATGAAGATTCAGGCAGACAGACACCGCACTGAGTGGGAATTTGCGGTGGGCGGCGAGGTCTTTCTTAAGCTCCAACCGTATCGACAGTTATCAGTCTCTCGGTGGGCCAATCAGAAGTTGGTACCACGGTTCTACGGGCCGTTCCGCATTCTACATCACGTGGGTCCAGTGGCCTACACTCTGGCACTACCAGAGGGCTCTCGCATTCACCCAACATTTCATGTGTATGTGCTCAAAAGGAAGATCAGGGTGTCAGTTCAAGCCAGCCCTATACTCCCAGAGGCTACTAGTAGCGGCGAATTGAGGCCTTCTCCGGAGGCCATCATATTGACCAAGTGGAAAAAATGGGGCACGGAGTACCGGCCTGAGGTGCTCGTCAAATGGCAGCATATGGCAGAGGTTCATAATTCTTGGGTCGACTTGCTAGAGTTCCGGGAGAGGTTTCCGGACTTCCACCTTGAGGACAAGTTGGTTTTTGATAGGGAGGGGAATGTTATGCCCCCGCAGGCGTTACGATTTGCGGGGCATAAATACTCTCGGCGACCAAAGGAGCACGTACAAGACAATGGGGCTGAACCATCCGGTTGAGCCCCCACTCATTAAAGTTTCCGAAGGGGGGCTAAACCAACCTGGTTCAGCCCCCATGTGAGGGGGTCGGCCGGCCCCCTCCCTCCCCGGGTATTAATAGGCCCGGGGATCCTCCTTGGTGGCTATGAAAGATTATCTCCAGGTATTATCTTATTTCCTCCTTAACCCTAATTTCTCCTCTTCTCTTTAGCTCTCACATCTAGATCTCTCCTTCTTCCCTAGCAAGTTCATAACAATCCGCCTCTTCATTTTGTTCCATTGGGATATGTTCAATGGCGAAAGTTTTAAATCTTCCATTATCATTTTTACCTAGTAACAGATACTTCATCAGCATTGGCTCCCTTGTCTAAAAGTTTCCCAACACCTATGAAGCCATCACAAGGAAGTCCATTTTGATATGAACATGCTCTATGCCCAGATCTTTTGCAAGTCTCAGACCGGCCAAGAGTGCTTCATACTCTGTCTGGTTGTTTGTGACCGAAAAGAAGAACTTGATGGCTTGCTCTAATTTAATACCACTCGGATTAACTAAGACAACTTCTGCTCCCGCAAAGTTTCTGTCTGAGGCCCCATCTACATAAATGGTCCAGGCTAAAGGATATCTTTCTACTTGCTCAGGATTAGTCTCCATTATATGTCGGCAAGCGAGGTTCCCTGAAATTATTTGGAGCCGGCTCTCCTCGGACATCATCAATGAATGGGGAAGGCTCCTCTGTATCCTCATAAAGAGGAGGAATGGGGTTACAAGCCACGGAAGTTGCGGTTACTGGAGGACAAGCCGCTGGGTAGCAGAAGGGGACTGCGGCAGAAGTTGCACCCCGAAAGTCGAGAGCCCGGGCCGGAATGCCCTGGGCGGCCTCTCGGAAGAAGTCCTGTTGAGTTACGAAATCGGCTTGGGACGGTTGAGGATTGGCAACTTGAGGCAGAGGATATGAAGGAGGAGGAGGGACTGGAGTAACCGCTGGGCTAACCGTAGTTTGCTGAGAGGTTAGCCGCTCGGCAAGCGCGGCTAAGGCCTGACTGATCGCATCCAATCGTTGATCAGTCAGCTTCTGATCCAGCTCGGCTTCTTGCCTTGACTGCTCCAATGCCTCCCACAAAGTGTCATCACTATGATTAGAGCGATCTCTCTGGGTGAATTGGCGATCTGACATTTTGTCTAGGAATTCACCAACAAATTAGTATCTGAAGGTCGCATGTTTTCTGTTGAAGCCGAAAATGCACCTCCACTATCAATGCTAGGAAATGAGGTAAAAAGGAGGCTGCGAGTTGTCGGTTACTATTGATTTAGAGAGTATAGATCACCAAGACGCTGGCAGCGATCGAAACCAGACTTTGCTCGTCACGGCGAATGTCACTCCTGTGACGGGTTTTTCCTTTGATTCAAGAAAATAGGTTACAGCGAGTTATAGGGAAAGCACAATAGAAGTCGATCGGGTAACAAGCCGCAAAGCACAAAACTCGAGATCGCAGCTCTTACAAGCGAGCTCCAGGATACAAGTCCCTGTCCTTTGGGAATGCTCCCCCCCCCCCCCCCCCTATTTATAGGTTCAGGGGTCTGCCCAAATGGGTAGGGCTAAAATAACCGCCTGCCCAGATACATGAGAATCGGGCAGGGGGTGACGGGATACAGTAGGAGAAATAAAAGGGAAGTCGCGCAGCCTGGCGGCTTGAATCATGGGCTATATTGAGCTTGGATTGGAACAAATCACGACTTGAGAAGAGAGGCAGTATGTGCGGTCTGTGATCTAAAACCGCGACTTGCTCTCTGGACTTGAGCCCTGATTGCTATCAATTCCTGATGGCGGTCTGGTCTAACGAGACCGCCCGGCTTGTCCCTGATGAGTCGGGAGACTTGTATGCAAACAATCAAGGGTGGAACTAGATATCTAGACTTGAGAAGTCGTCCGGTCTGAGAGAGTTATCACTTTGATAGCGGTCTTTTGGGTAAACTCTATGCACGGTTTATGTGGCCTAGAAAAATAAGTTAATATTTATACCAAGTTTCACCAGCGAGTGTTCTGCTACATAGTCGTGAGTGAGTGAGTGAGTGAGTGAGTGAGTGAGTGAGTGAGTGAGTGAGTGAGTGAGTGAGTGAGCGGACAAATCATCACGTGTTATGGCACATGAGAACCTTTGAGTGGTAACTACAACGAGGGTTGATCGTCATATATATACATAGAGCGAGGACTATATGAATCAAGCGGAGACCATTAGGACTGAGCGAGGACAACCCGCCCCAAGTGGGAGTCGGACGAGGCAAGCACACAACGAGAGTTCTCGATTAAGACCTAGGATCACTACGAAAAGGTATAACAAGACAATCCCGAGTGGCATGTGAAGGCTTTCCCGAGTAGGACGCGTGTTTTGATCACTTGTTGGTTTAAGGGATCTGATTAATTATGTGTGGTGTGCTTTCATTGGTCCATGCATAGAGGTCACACTATACCCAACAAACATCCTCATTTTTTTCGAGGTTCAAAGGCCTCTAAATGTCAAGAAAATTGAGGTGCCTCTCCATGTATGTGAGGTTGTCATGTATGTAAGGTTCATCTTGAAGGGGATGCATGTCGTAATCCCAATCGGCCTGGAGGACTTGAGGTCCTAAACATGGCACATTGCTATAGGATCATTAGTTTTCTAAAATACATCATCTTCTTTTGTGATGCTTACCATATGCATAAAGTGATTTCGTTGGTGTTTTTAGCTGTTTAACACTAGACCCTAGTTTAGTTATTAATCTTATACTATGTAATGGAAAAGGCGTAACATGGTCTAAATTAACTTTTCCTGACTTCACATGGTCTAAATTAACTTTTCCTGACTTCATTGAATGCAAGTTATTAGCCTTACACCATGTAAAAAAATCTTTAGTAGAACATATATCTCTTGTTGGAAATTAAATCATGTGAGAAAAATTTTAAGAAAAAAAAGTAGAATGAAATTATTGTAATCGCCTGCCGAGGGTCTATCCTCATGGATTCAATGGGCTCTTAAGCATAGATTTGCATTGATCTATCATCTGCATGCGTTTGTAATTCTTCAAGATTCTCTTTCTCACTTGTGGTAGTATACTGAAGCTGTCTGCGCACAGCGAGGCACACCTGGTGACTTGACGTCGGTGAGATGATCTTAAGCTTGTGCTAATAGTCAATCCCCTTTAGCAAGGCAATAGTATACCGACACATAAAAATTTGAGCGTATCTCTTTCAGACTCGAGATATGTCTGGCCGAAAAGTGCACGCCCACTTCCATTTGGCTTCCTATAGGGGTCATTCTCCACAAAAAAAACTGCAAGAGTAATAATGATTCGTATGTATGCTCCAAACAGTATGACAGTGAGAAATTATGAAGATAATAGAGGGTAAAGAAATGTTTCAGGAGGGAGAAATTAAGAAGGAAATAGAGGGAGAAGGATTCTGGGATCCAATATTATGTATAGAATATATTCAGATGACAAACACCTGCTCTTAGCCCCGACACGGACAAAAAAGCCGCAATCATAGAAAGTGTTTGGCATGGTACCGGTTATGACGGCCACCAATAAAAGAAAACTAACTTAGAATATAAAAGTGGATGAACTTCCTTTAGATGGGGTCGGGCATTCACGAACGACAATTGATAACCACAGCGTTCATGACCGCCACCGCCAAATCAAACGAACCCTAAGTTATCATAATCGACAAGTAGTTGTGTAAAGATATGTAGTTCATGTAGGAAGAACATTGATTTTGCAAAATTCCTAATTTTATTCCTGACATTGTTCCTCATTTTATGCTTATTTAGCTCATCACTAGAGCGGCTTGACTTTGATTCAAGAAAATAATAAACTTATGTGTGAATATTTGTGAAAACTATGCTCTAATGAGAAAACACAAACCAAAATATATAACAACAAAATCCATACAATATGCGTTCATAAGTTATATTAATGCATTCATAACTTCATAATAAACCACATATGGGTATGGTTATGTTAAAAAGAAATCAGGATGGACCAATGATTCCATATAAGGGTAAGAACGACCAATGTGCTCACAATGGATTTCTCTCTGATAGCAGCAACAAGCTCCAGACTTGAAATTCCATCGAATAAGATATCGTGCTTCAGAGACATCAATGAGGAGCTCGTTCTCTTTGACAAAAACTGCATCACCTCCAATCCAAAGGTCATTTCGCCCACCTAATCGGACAGAACATCCACTCAAACTAAAATAGTTGATTGAATATCTCTTGACCCAACATTCTTCCAGGATCCAAACATCAATGATGTCATTGTCGACAACCCAAAGTCCAAGCTCTCCGTTGAAATCCACCAAGTTGCCTGCAAGGTCAAGTAGCTTCTCTGACAGCGGTAAAGAAAGTAAACTATAGACCTCCGACTCTGTATCAAAGGTCATGATGGTGTTGGGTTGTTTACAGTGAGATTGCTCTTTAAATGCAAGCCAAAATAGGCATCCATTGAGATCTAGTGAATTGTGATAAAAGGACTTTGGGGGCCGGCAAGGGAGGCGGCAAGGGAGGCGTCTCCAGGACTGTTCGCCGATGACCAGAACGATAGTCACGGACACGATATCGTTCGTAACTCGTATGATACGGTATTTGGATGTGGAATGGTGGAAATAGAAGCCCAAGAATATGCCAGGGCACGGCACACGGATGGAGTAGCCTGTGAGGGGATTGATTATGTATGAGTCATAAAAGATAGCAACGTACAGGAGTCCGTCACATGAGGCTATTACTTCGTGAAAACTCATCCCGTGCAACTTGCAGAGAGTGATACCTACGTCTGTGTTGGATTCCGCAGAAGCCAAATAATATCCATATCTTTGTGTCTCTAGTCCTTCAACCATGAGTGATTGGTTTGTGAAACGATTGTGTTGGGTGTGGGCGCGAATGAAGGAGAGATTAGTGGTGATGGAGAGCCATGACTTACAGACGCACCGGAACCTTCCCACGGATCTCGCCGACAGCTTCACAAGAATCTCGGAGATCACATCATCCGGGATAACAACACTCTTCTCCAGTGGATGCAACAGAACACGTGGCATCGAGATTGTTGCTATCTTGTCCTTATTTGTCGATTTCCTCTTCACAATCATATACTTTGCCATCTGTTTCATCATCCCTTCCTGTTTTCTCCTATTTCTCTTATGTGCATGCCGCATCAAAATCATCTTCAGTTTGACTGTAAGAAGCTTCATCATCTCGATTAAGTTTGAATCTTTCTTCCAAGTTACCCTGCGAATTGGTATAACAAAAATAAATGCTTCAATATGTCCGCATATCGATATAGCAAACATAGAGCAGTCATCATTAGAAGAGAAGAAGATAGTGAGATCATGCATAAATTAATGTTTTACACAAGCAAATAAAAAAGCTTCATTAGATCAATATATTAATTTTAGCTACAGTTTTCAAAAGAAAAATCCCTAATATTCCAATCAAATGCTGTAATATTCAATTAATCATTTCTTTGTTGCACTAAAATCATCAAAAAATGACCAAACTGAAAATTGTCAACCAATACATCTCTTTATAAGCAAATTGTAAACAAAAAAACTTGTGAACTAACAAAAAAACAAACATTTAATGCCATAAACTTACTAAAAAACAAAACAGAAGAACAAACAACGTTCAATATTCATATGCAAAATCAATACATCTCTTTATTTATCATTTCTTTACTGGCAGGAATGATCGTAAGGCAATAAGGGCATCAATAAGAATAGCCAACTCACTGGCCTTTTGATAAGTCATTTCCTTCGCTTGGTGATGTTACATGTCTACTGGTATTGTTTTCAAACTCTTTTATATCTCCCCCATACTAGATGGAAGATGAGAGAATATAAAAAAAACTGCCATCTTGCCCCCTCAATGGCCTAGATACATTGATGAAGAAGAACATGATAGGTAGACGCCAAATGTTTCCAGATAGGCGACGAAGCCTTTAGGGACGAAAATAAGATGATTTATTAAATTGGGTGGTCGTGATTCAAACTTTTTTGATGGTGTCGGCGTATTTTCCTTATGCTTGGTATATATATTGGTATAAATATTTATTGTATATTATATATATATATATATGATTATAAACTTTCCGATTTTTTAGGCATTCTATTAGTGTAACATTTAATTCCAAAATTATGTTCTGCTAATAAAATTTAAATAAAAAAATATTTTCCTTAATAAACAATTATCTTTATAAGCAATTCTATCCATTTAGTAGATATGTCTTTGCGAGTGTTGAATATAGAAATGAGTATTCCGGAATATTGTCGAAATAAATATCATCCAATTTACTTCAATATCAAAAATACTTTCTTTAATATTCTCAAGAAAATAAGGAAAACATGGAGTAAACGAATCGTACATTTTTTTTCAAAAATTCTAATGCACTGTAAACCTCATTCCTAACTGCTTTTGGTCTCTTCCATGCCAATATCCATGATCACTTCACCAAAGACAGACACTGGTGATATAATTGGCGATGAACCAGAGTCTAATCTCTCAGTCGAAATCCACTGGGTATCGTCCAATGTTACATAGCTCCTCCGATGGCGGCAGTCGGTAGAGAAATCAAACTATAACACTAAGTTTTTTTATCAATGGTCATGACGGTGCTGAGTTGTAAAAAATTAAAATCCCTTGTGTTGCATCCCAAATTATCTTTGGAGATGTTTGAGTAGAACCTTATTTTAGAACTAAAACGGAGAAGTTATTGAGAACCCACCCCTAACTCAGAAACCATACAGTTTCTTCTCACAACCTCCTCTATTTAGTGCTTCTTTTCCTTGAAAATTCCAAACCCACGTATCTTCTTCAAAGGGGATATATATTTAGTCTGCTCAATTGAAGAAGGAGATCGCCAAGTGTAAAACACGCAGAAGATGGGGTTGACATGAGGATGGAATCCACCGTGACTAATGATAATTGTAAGTGCACTAGAGGGCAGTGGATGCATGAGCATATTCCCAGGGACTAGTTGTGCAGAGAAGGCTAGATAAGCTCAGGCTCGGGCTTTATTCCAGACGAATGCCCCCTTGAAATTGGGTGTTTCAATCTGATTGGTTGAGCCAGGCCCAGTCAGCCATGTCTCTGGGCGCCGCCCGACAATAATGGTTGGGTCACTACGCAACACTAAAGATGGGTGCCTACAAAGCATTACAGTTAGGCACAACACCCAAACTTGTACAGGTGGGCAACGCCCTGCTTCTAGGCCCTTATGGGCCGAGCCGAACACCAGGTCGGGAACAACCTAAAAATGGGGCTTGTCGAGGCCCCCTTAAGCCTAGCTTGGCCTGGGCCTCGGCCCAACCTAACAGGGTTTTAACCGGGCAGACCCAAGCCGAGTTTCCAGACTCAAGATTTTTGAACGCCTACCTATGCCTGACAATGTTGCCGGTTATTTGTTCTCCGCAACCGCTGCGCCGAAAGTTAGGAGTCTCGAGCTATAAATGCATGGCTGTCTTTAAGCGACGATTGACCATGCAGACTGTTGGGAAAAACACCCTCATGATTTACCTTACAAATTATGTAAAAGTGATTTCATTATCTAGGAATTATTACCCAGGTTGTATAATGAGGGTAAGTTGGTTTTTAGAAGTCCTAGGTTATCATATCCACCTTAGGATGTCAAAGGCTAGTCAAAAAGAGACCAAAAATCAGTTGAGTTAAACCTGCGTTGAAAAGAAGTCGACGCAACTTCAAATAAAAGTAAATGTCTCTCAGACAGGCAGTCGACGCTTCATTTGATTGGTAGTCGACGCAACGTCGACTAGGTATTGACGCAGAGACAGAAGTCTTAAGTCGATGCATTCTTCGTTTTCTTCTAAGTCAAATGACGTCGGGAAGATTGTGATATTGCATCGAGAAGGATTCGAAGTACAGATGAATGTTGAACATGACGGAACGTCGATTAGTATTCGACGCAAAAGTCAGAAATCGAAGTCTACATTCTTTCAAGAAGAATTCAACGCATAGGCCAGAAGTCAAAGTCTATGTTCATTTGTATTAATGTCGACGGATACGTCGATAAGTAGGAATCAATGCAGTGTCGATAACAAAGTTCAATTCAAAGATGAGGTTTTCTGAAGCAGATCTCAAAGCTGCTTCTAGTAGAATTCAAAGGTGCGTCGATATAAAGTCAGAAGATATTCGACGCAACGTCGAATACAGTCAAAGAATTGGAAACTTCTTGGAATGGATTTTGAGGATTATTCAGAATGTATACATGAAAGTTATTTGAATCCTAACAGTCAAAGAATGGATTCTGAGGATTATTCAAAAAGCTAGTTAGACCTATTTTGGCGCGCTGCATTTTCTTTTCGACGTTGCTTCGAGTAAAACCCTAAACCACGACGAATCGTCTTTAAAAGTAACACAGTCGTTAGACTTCATTGTGATTTCGAATGTTCTCCCTTGCTCTCCTGTTTTCTTGCTCCCCTCCTCTCGTCTTCTATTGTTTTTGCAGGTACTCTTGTAAGATTCAATGGCTCTTCCAAAGGTGAATTAAGGGTTCGATGTTGAAATCGAATCGTTCAATGCTGCTGCTGAAAATTTCAAAGGAATTTTGGGTCTCTTCCAAACTGCAGGACTCAAAAAACTAATTTCTACAAGGAGCAAAATATATAGTGTAGAATTAATTGACTTGAAAGACACTATCAGCATCGACAAGGATGGGTCCCGACGAGGGAAAATTTCTGCTGCCGACATCCATATCACAGAGGAATTACTGAACCTCACATTTGATTTACCAATAGGTGAGGAGTCTTCTGACATTTCAGTGCAAGAAACCCAACAAGCCCTATAAATCATGAACTTCAACAAAGAAAAAACAATTAATCTCAAGAAGAATGATCTCTCTGAGGAATATCGGTTCTTGGCCGATATAATAGGCAAACTATTATTGTGTATGATCTCTGCTCATGATGCAATTCCAAATAAGCATCTACAAATCATGGGAATTCTGGTTCTGAATAAACGAATCAACTGGGGAATATGCCTACTAAAACTGATTGGACATAAGTATGCCCATAAAGAGAATGCGTACATGCAGATTATGAGTCAAGCGTTATATCACCGCTATCCAGTGGTGTGCAGATCCAAAGGAGTGCACATTCCTCCTGGAAAAAATATCAATATCGAGATTTTCTCAAAGTGGACTCGCCAAATTCTGAAGCCATGTTAATTTCCACCATCTCCACCCTCTTCTCCAGTTGTTGATGACCTTGCAGCATCTATACCTAATACGCCAGCTAATATTCAAACAGCTCAGACTCCTTATCAACAACCACCTTCATATACTCCTATGATATCAAAACATTTTACGGCAGCAATTCTTCCTGCTTCTCTAGAATAGGCCCATCTTCAACCAACCCCTTCTATTGATATCCCTTCTACCTCTCATACAATCCCTACTTTTGATATTGAACAGGCAATCACTAAGGCAGTTGATCTGGCAACTGGAACCTTTTCTGAATTAATGCAAATACATGCCAGGAAGTTCCAACATCAATATACACAAATGGAAAATGAAATGAAGGAGACAAAGGACTCCATGTAGTCAATTAGGACACTGATTTCTTCCTCCAAGATCACTAAATCTTTCTTAACCTCACTGGCCAGTAAGGTTCAGAAGGGGGAGATTATCCAAGAGGAGGAAGTACCAGCCTCAAACATTCCAAAAATTCAAGGAATTCATTTTGCAGTGCCTGCACAAACCAAGGGGGAGTTTCCCACACCTGGTGAACAGATTCAAGAGGAAATACTTACAATTGCTCATAAAGTTGTCCTCACAGTTGAAAATATTACATCAACTCAGGGGGAGTTTCAAAAAGATGTTGGCATTGATACAGACAAGGATGCTAACAGGATTGTTGAGGAGGAGACACTCATATTTTCAAAAAGGAATGTGCCAATTGTTGGAACCAGAACTTGGCACCAACGAGGAGATCGGACCCCTTAGAGGGGGCAGGTAGCACCTACTGATCCTGCGGAAGTAACAGACCGGAGACTAAAAGCTAAACACAGACCCTTGGCTCCAGCACGGAGGTCTCACCACACACCCGGAAGATCTTAGAGCGCTTCCCCTCCCAAGCCAAAGTTGAAGTTGGGCACCTTGGAGAGCCTGACGAGCTAACCAAAGAATCTAGGGAGAAGCAAAGATCTAGCATGCCCTCCCAAGGTGCCCCAAAGGGTCTATTTATAGCCTCTCTGAACTGGTCTGCTAATAGCGCAATCTCACCTTTTGGTTTTGCTATACGCACCCCAAATTGGTATGCGAACAGCCAAACTCGGCTGTTCTGGAGGGCTATTGGCAGCCCACCAGGGGTATCAGGGTAAATTCACCTGCAGACCCCTGCTGGGCGAGTGGTCCGTGAAGGCGCCACTCGCCAGCTTCTCAGCGAGCTGGGCTCGCGAGAGCTCTTCTTGCGAGTGGGGGCGAACCTCCACTCGCCACGCCCGACTGGCGCTGCGAGACCTTATCCGACTCGCTCTAGCTAAATGCACCCCAGAGCGGTCCTTTGGGACTCGTTAAACCACCGCCGCTCGTTTCTCGCGGGCGAGGTCTTTGCTCCACCTCGCCTCGCCCTGGCAGGGTACTCGCCGCGAATCGGCGAGCACTCTTCCCCTTGCTTGCGATTAGCTCCTCCGCGAGTCGGTGAACGCTGGGTTGTACACAGTCCCCGCTCTTCGCGAGTTTACGCTAGGCTCGCGAAGAAACATCCAACCCTTCGTGTTCGCCGGACGAGGATGAGATGGCACGAATCTTTGGTGGGTCCCATCTCCAGCGCTATAAATACCAACATCTTAGGGTGATGAGGGACCCATTCTTTCCTTCCTTCCACTCGCTATTTGCGACTGCCGTTGCTGAAAAATGCCCGTCTCGGAAGAAGCTCGAGCTCGCCTAGCGGAGTCCCGCGCGAAGGGGAATTCGGTCACAAATCGGCTTGTTCCCTGGGCCGCATGACGAACTTCACCTCCCCCTGGGTTCACCCTTCTGGGCCATCGAAGCCCCGACAACTGGCCTCCCGTCGACACCCTGGTCGCGAGCAACCTCCTCCGCGTTCCTGGTCTAGGAAAATCTGTCACAATGAAGTTTTCGCAGCCCGTCCAGGGGCAACCGAGCTCTTCCCGCCAGCGACCCGGTAAAGCGGTTGCGGCCTTGTCAGGTTGGTTAGTTACAAATCAACAAAATACCTCTCGCGCTGCTTGCTAAATCTTTTCTCGCAGGTGTCCCGGAGTCCTCCACCGAGCTGGAGCTTGGAGAGGAGGAGATGTCGCCCCTACCTTCGCCGGACAAAATTATTGACTTCCTCGGCGACCCTCGAGACCCTGAGGCGATGAAGCGGCGAGTTGCGGACGTGCTCGAGAAGCAAGGATATATGCTGCAAGATCTGCGGGACCGAGCGCGCGAGGACAGAGCGAACTGCGAGGAGCGGTTCGCCACGTTCGAGGACGAGTTAGCCCGAGTTCTCGCCGAGCTGCAAACTGACGCCCGCCTCGAGGACCTCTCCCGGGGTGCACCTCTCACGGGCGGAGGACCAAATCCGGCTGCTGCTGCGCGAGCTCCGTGCGGTTCGCGCGTATCATTATCCGCGCGTGCCGCCGAGCTCGGGGGTGCGGGGACGAGCTCGATGGAGGTGGATCCGCTACTGACCTTCCTCGGACTCGCCTGGCGAACTCGCACGAATAACCTGTTCACTATTATTTTTATATTCTGTGACTTGAAACTATGATGATATCACTTTGATGCCTCCCGCATAATCGTGAGATTTTCCTTTTATCATTACTCGCTTTACGTTGTTGCTTCTTATTGCTTTCGCTAACCCTTTCTATTCAACGCCCCTCTCTTGCGGCTTGTCGGGGACTCGCTTCACCTGACAGCGACCCATCCCCGATGTATCGCTGCGAGTTCTCTGGGAGCTGGAGGGTTCAAGTACCGAGGCGCGTTACGGCGGGATTCGGCTATCCGCACCCCTGACGCCTCGGTTCCTCCCCGCCGCCTGTGGTTTCCTATAAATAAGCCGGCCATCAATAGTCAACCACCGCATTTAACTCCCTCGACCTCTCTTTCTTTCTCGCGAATTCTTGCCTTCTCGCTCTCGCATTTGCTTCCGACTTAACAGTTATGGGTGGTGACGGTGATACAGAGGGTCGGGCAAAGTGCGCGATCACTTTCCGCGACCATTCTTTCTTCGCTTGCTCGCTCACCGAGAGCGAGTACCATTCGGTGGTGGCCAACTATATCTCATCGGGATTTTCTGCTCGCCGCCCAACGAAGACCGAGGCCATCAACGACCTCTACTCGGAGGAGCTCGCCATCTCCGCTGCCCACTTCGATGTGGGCATGCGGCTTCCCCTATGGCCGAAGATCAGCCAGGTGTTTGCTCGCACCCCTTCCCTTCGCATTCCTTTCTCGCATCAGTTTAAGATTTCTTTCTAACTACCTTCCGCGAATCCATCAGCTGTTGAAATACTACGGCGTGGTCCTGGGCCAGATGACCCCCAACTCTGTCGCAGTCATGGTAGGATTCGCGTGCTACCTGCGAGAGGAGCGTATCGAGTTCAGCCTGCCGGTCTTCCGCAAGTTGTTCTCCTTCCGCGCGAACAAGGACGGCACGGCCTTCTTCGCGAGCCAGAACGCCAAAGTTCACGAGACGGTGAACAAAAGCCACTACTGGGCGCAAAAGTTCGTGTTCGTCAAGGGGCCCTTCGGCAATGTCCCCTACTCGCCCATCCAGCGGGACGAGCCCACCTACCGTTCCCCCAAGCTCTGCGGCCACGAGGCCAATCTCTTCAAATTCATGTCCACCCACTTCGATGTCGTCTACCGCGGCATGTGGACTCGCTACTCCCCGTACCGCCTGGGGCAGGTTTGACTCGCGATCTCTTTCTTTCTCTCATTATTAACACCTTATCGACTTTTCCTGACCCGCCCCTTGGTATTCGTAGGGGAGCGAGATCTTCCACTCCACCCACCTGCGAGTACTACGGTTATCTCTTCGGGCCTCCAGCTCGCTTCCGCCGCCGCCGATGCCTGCCGCGGGGCACCTCCTCCTCCAAGAAGCGACTCGCGCCCGCGAGCCGCGGGTCGGCCCTCAACCCTCCGCCGCCAAAGAAGAAGAAGCAGCCTTCCGCCCTCGCAAAAGGGAAGGTGCTCGCCGAAAGCTCGACCGGGGCCGAACCCTCAGTGGACCCACCCGCCGACAAGGGAGTCGGGGAAGCCACCGAGGTGGACGCCAGCGCGCCGGCCGCTCCCGCACCATCGGGCCACCGGAATTTCTGCCTCGGCACCCGGAACCTAGAGGCGGTCGGCGAGCCCGTGTTGGAGTGGGACTCGGACTCCAACCGGGCCTCGATCTCCACCCTTATCCCCTCCTGGGTGGAGCAGGAGAGCGTCGGGGGAGAGGCCTTCGCCTTATCCTTCGGCCTTTACGGGCGGGAGGATGCTGCTGACTAACATGCCCTCTCCTCCCGGGCTCTCGCATACGAGGGTGCGCGAGCGCAGCTTCGCGGGCTGGAACTTGCGCACATGGCAGGTCGCTGCTACCTAACGACGGAGCGAAACTCTGAGGACCTAAAGCGCGAGATGCAGGAGATGAAGGAGTTCGCCGACCTGAAGGAAAAGCAGGTCATTTTCGAGGGCCTCCTTGAGAGCCTCAAGGACGGGATGGTAAGCTTGCCGAGAACTCGCTCATTACCTTTCGCAATATTTTCTTTTCTAACTCGCTCGCCTTCTACAGGACCATGAGACTGCGAACCAGCTCCTCGCCCGTAAGACGGAGCTAGAGAGGGAGGTCGCCGCATTGAAGGCCCAGAACCAAGAGCTTGTCCGGGCCGCCCTTCCTCCAGCCCCTGCAGCCCCAGGTCCTTGAGAAATCTGAAGCGCGCCGACGAGGAGATGCTGCGAGATAATGCGATCATGGCGGCGCGACACATCTTCAACACCTTGAAGGGGGCCCAGCTTCTCGCCTCAAATGCGGAGGAACTGACAGTCGAGGAGATCATTCTGGAGCTGTTCGATCGGATCCCTCCTATCCCGGATGACGAGGGCGAGAAGTCCGGGGGTGAACCTTAAGATGTAAATTTTTCCTTTTTGATTCTTTTGTAAGGCGAGACTCGCCCCCACAATGTAAACCTTTTTTGCAATGAAACGAAAATATTTTCTAAGTATCATTCTTCTATTTTTGCTTTTCACGCTGCTATTACTTATATGCTTGCACCTCGCCTACTCGCACCACGCGCGCACCTGCGCTTCACTCAAGCATTCGCTGACTCGCGCGCGTATACTCGCACACGTACGCATTCGCATTCTGGCACGCACCCCACGCGCACCTGCGAATCGATCGAATACCCACGTACTCGCCCCTCTTTGCGGGACTTAACCAAATTTTTCCCTTTGCATTTGTTCCAACAAAGTTCTCGCCTGCGACCCCCTCGCCGAGGCGAATGCCCATTCTGGTAGGCTCATTACTTGCTTTCTCGTTCGCACGCTTCCGCTTTTGTCAATCGATATGTACCTGTTAATTGTATGTACCTACTCGCACACCACCACTCGCTCTCTCGCGAGCGATGTGTTTACATTATCCACTAACTATCCTTCGCGCCCCACCACTCACACTCTCGCAAGTGGCGTGTTTGCCGATTTCTTAGGACTAAGGGTGGCCACTATACTTCTACCGAGAGCGCGACCTTGCCGAGAGCCTCCTCTGCTGAGGCCACTCGAGCTACTGCCGAACGAGTGCCTTTCCGGGCGAGTGCCTCCTCTGCCGGGGCCACTCGCATTACTGTCGAACGAGTGTCTTTCCAGGTGAGTGCCTCCTCTGTCGGGGCCACTCACATACTTGACCCTTGAGATTTCCCCTTCCCATATTTTCTTCACCTTCCTGCCACCAGGTGAGTCTGTTGTCCCATCAGCTGGGTGAGAGCCTGACCATGTCGTCTTTGTGAGAGCATGATGTCCCGAGTCCAGTACCGCTCTTCCTTAGCCAGCCTCTCCGCGAGATCAACCTGACCCACCGACTAGCGAGAGCCCGGCAGCGGAATCATTCGGGGCATTTCAGCACAACTTACTTGTCAGCCTCTCCGCGAGATCAACCTGACCCACCGGCTAGTGAGAACCCGGCAGCGGAATCATCCGGGGCATTTCAGCACAACTTACTTGTCAGCCTCTCCACGAGATCAACCTGACCCACCGGCTAGCGAGAGCCCGGCAGCGGAATCATCCGGGGCATTCCAGCACAACTTACTTGTCAACCTCTCTGCGAGATCAACCTGACCCACCGGCTAGTGAGAGCCCGGCAGCGGAATCATCTAGGGCATTCCAACACAACTTACTTGTCAGCCTCTCCGCGAGATCAACCTGACCCACCGGCTAGAGAGAGCCCGGCAGCGGAATCATCCGGGGCATTCCAGCACAACTTACTTGCCAGCCTCTCTGCGAGATCAACCTGACCCACCGGCTAGCGAGAGCCCGACGGCGGGATCATCCGGGGCATTCCAGCACAAAACATACTTGTCAGCCTCTCCGCGAGATCCACCTGACCCACCGGCTAGCGAGAGCCCGGAGGCGGGATCGTCCGGGGCATTCCAGCACATACACCTTGAGGGCTCATGCTTAGAAGAAACATTGAAACCAACATATGATGAGTCAAATATGCAACAAATCAACATAAAAAGTTTAAGGGTAGAAACGCTTTAGGTCATCCCCTCTCCAAGCTCGGCCGAGAGGTACCCCTTCCACATCCTGGAGGTGGTACCCGCCCGACTTGAGCACTTCATCTACAATGTAAGGCCCTTCCCAGTTGGGGTCGAACTTTCCCACCGCGGCCCCTCTCCCGGCCGCGTCAACCTTCTTCAAGACTATATCTCCCTTCTCGAACTGCTTCACTCGGATATGTTTGTCGAAGTACCGAGCCATCCGCCGCTTGACCTCCTCCTGCCGGATGGTGGCTAGGTCCCGGAGCTCTTCCACCAGGTCCAGAGATACTTTTTGCTCCCCTTTCATTCTCCACTAGCCATTCCTCATTTCCTTCCCCTGCGGCCACCACCCTGGGTGACTTTACCTCGAATTCTATAGGAAGAACGACCTCAAACCCGTGGGAGAGCTTGAACGGAGTCTCCCCCGTGTCCGTGTTAGGAGTAGTTCTCAAGGCCCAGAGGACCGAGGGTAGCTGCTCTACCCAGTTGCCTCTGATGTTCTCGACCTTCTTCTTTAGCAAATTCACGATTATTTTGTTTGCCGCCTCCACTTGCCCATTGCTCCTTGGGTGGTGGACCGACGCGAACCAAAGATCCATGTCGAGCTGGGTGCAGAAGCTGACGAACTCGTCGCTGGCAAACTGCGGCCCATTGTCCGTGACTACGGCTAGCGGAAGCCCATGCCTGCAAATTATTTCCCCCCATATGAAATTTCTTACCACCTGAGAGGTTACCTTGACCAGCGCTTTCACCTCCAGCCACTTGGAGAAGTAATCGATCATTACCAACAGGAACTTTCTTTGACCACTTGCCTGGGGGAAGGGACACACCAGATCCAATCCCTATATTGCGAAAGGCCACGGAGCCATGATAGTCCGGAGCCTCTGAGCTGGTAGGAGCTGGAGGGGAGCGTACAACTGGCACTTGGAGCATTTCTTGGCAAATTCCGCCGCATCCTTGCTGAGGGTAGGCCAGAAGTAGCCTTGCCTCAACACTCTTCCTTCCAAGGTTCTGCTCCCCGAGTGGCTGCCGCACTCCCCCGAGTGAATCTCCTCCAGGACCCTTGGAACCTCCTCCTCCGAGACGCAGCGAGCTAGGAGTCCCTAGAAGGTCTTTCGGTACAGTTCACCTGGATGTAAGGAATAGTACGCCGATTTATACCTGAGTCATCGCTTGTCCGCATCCCCTTCTAGGAACTTTCCTGATGTTAGGAAGGTGATGATAGGATCCATCCAAGACGCTCGCCGATCTACCTCCATTAATTCCCCCTCCTCGATGGAGGGCCGGAAGAGTTCCGACACCGTCCCTCCTGCCCGGGGACCGAACTTGACCAAGAGGTCGGCTAGGATGCTCTCCTCCCTTGGCACATGCTGAATGAAGAAGGTGTGGAATTGCCCGATGATCCCCTTGACCTTCTCCAAATATCGCTGGAGAGTGGGCTCCTTTGCCTCAAACTCCCTCTTGATCCGTCATGCCACTACCATGGAGTCCGTCGAGACCTCCACATCTTGCACACCCAACTCCCAGGTCAGTCGCAGGCCCGCTATTACCGCCTCGTACTCGGCATGGTTGTTGGTGATAGAGAAGTGGATGTTGATGGCTTGCTCTATCCTTGTCCCCTGGGGGCTCACTAGGACGACTCCCCCTCCGAAGGAATGCTTTCCCGATGCCCCATCAACCAACATCTTCCAGGCTGCCGGACGGGGTGGCTCGGTTTCTTCCACCTCGATCACATAATCGGCCAAGAAGTCTGTCACTGCTTGTGCCTATCGAAAGTCGGGGCACAAAGGAGATATCGAATTCGCTTAGCTCCACCGACCACATAGCTAACCTTCTCGAGTGTTATACTCCCTCCATGATGTTGCGAAGGGGGTGGTCGGTTACCACCTTGATGGAGTGAGCCTGGAAGTAGGGTTGGAGCTTCCGGGCTGACACCACGAGAGTGAAGGCCAGCTTTTCTAAAATGGGATACCTAAGCTCGGCCTTCCTCAAAACTCGGCTGACATAGTAGATGGGGAGTTGCCTCCTCTCTTCTTCCCGGACTAGCACGAAACTTACCGCCTCGGACCCTACCCCCAAATACAAGGATAGGTCCTCTCCCTGCCTTGGCCCCTGGAGCAATGGAGTCTGGGTTAGCTGCCTCTTCAATGCTTGGAAAGCCCCCTCACACTCCGGGGTCGACTCGAATTTTTGATTTCCTCTTAGCACTTTGAAGAACGATGCACACTTCTTCCCTGCCCTAGAGAGAAACCTGCTCAGCCCAGCCAGCTTCCAGATGAGACGCTGGACCTCCTTCGCGTTCCTTGGTGATCCTAGCTCCAAGATTGCCCTTACTTTGTCGGGGTTAGGTTCCAACCCGGCTGGGATGAGCAAGTGGTCAAGGAACTTTCCTCGGCTGGCCCCGAAGACACACTTCTGGGGGTTGAGTTTCATCTTGAACTTTCGCAAGGTCCGAAAAGTCTCTTCGAGGTCCCGAAGGTGGGACTTGGGGTCTCGACTCTTGATCATGAAGTCGTCGACATAAACCTCCAAGTCCCTCCCCTTCTGCTCCCAGAACACCCTGTCCCTCATTCGCTGGTAAGTCGCCCCTGCATTCTTTAGCCCGAAGGGCATCATTTTGCAACAGTAGTAGTCGTCCCCTGTGATGAAGGAGACATCACTGACTTCGGGAGGGTGCATGCGGATCTGGTGGTAACCTGAGAAAGTATCTAAAAAACTCATTAGCGAAAAACCAACGGCTGAGTCAACCAGCGCGTCGATTCGAGGCAGGGGGTAACAATCCTTAGGGCATGATTTATTTAATAGGAAAAAATCCACACACATTCTCCACCTACCATCACCTTTCTTTACCATCGCTACATTGGAGACCCAGTCCGGATACTGGATCTCGGATACAAAACCTGCTTTGAGGAGCTTACCCACCTCCTCTCGGATGGTCTCCTCCAGCTTGTTCGCGATGCACCTCTTCTTCTGGCGAATAGGGTGAGTGTCGGGGTCGAGGTTGAGGCGGTGACAGGCCATATCCGCATCGATCCCGGGCATCTCCGTAGCACTCCAAGCAAAGACGTCCACGTTCTTTTGGACACAAGCTAGGATCCTCCTCCGATCCTCGGGGTTGAGCTCCCCGCTGATCTTCACCTTTTCAATCTCCCCTGCCCGGGAGACGACCTCCAGCTCCACTACCTCCTCCACGGCCTCCAGCCGGGACTGCTCTCCCCAACCATCTTCTTTCTTCTCCCCGCAAGCTGGCGCCTCAACTTCTTCCACCTCCCCTCCTATTTCCCGAACCTCCATCAGCTCCTCTGCCCTTTCCTCCTGGACCTCACCTTCTTCTCCTTCCCCCTCTTTCTTTCCTTCCACTCATGTCTCTTCCGACACTGCTGGCTCCCCCATCTCCATAATCACACTCCTCAGCTTCCGCCATCCAGGTGATGGTGATCACGACAGTCACATAGCACTGTCTTGCCACCTTAGGTGTCCCCTCACCCGGACCTAGACTCCCCCTGCGTTGAACTTGAGGCATTGATGAAAAGTGGAGGGGACGCAGCGGAATGCGCTGATGAGGGGCCGTCCGAAGATGGCACTGTAGCTGCTGGGGGCATCCACGATGACGAAGCGGCAGTTCCGAGACTGCCCTCCCAAGACGACGTGGAGCCCCACTCCTCCCTCTACCTCCTTCCTTTCCCCCGAGAATCCAAACAACGGGCCGTCCGAGGCCAACACCCTTCTAGCCTCCACCTTCATCTCGTCAAACGCCTTTTTGAAGATGACGTTGACCGAGCACCCGTTATCCACGAGGATCCGAGAGACGGTGAAGTTCTCGATGGCCGTCTGGATAACCAGCGCATCGCAGAACGGGTCCTCATGGCCCGGCATATCCTTCTGAGAAAACGTGATCTTTTTTGCTGGGGGTGGGGCTTGGGATGTCGAGGCCACGCTCCGACGATATATGGAATGGAGGCTCGCCTTCCGGGTCGCCTCGATCCCCACTCCCCCGTGGATCACTCCGATCCCTCTTCGGGTTCCCACGTCAACTCTGTCTTCACACCTTTCTTCCTCCTCCTGAGGCAGGACCTCCTCAATCCTCACCGGTCGCTGCTCCCGTTGCGCCGGCACCCTGGCCCCCCACATCTCCAAGAACTCTGGGCAGGTGGCCGTCGCGTGACCTTCCTTCTGGTGGAAGTCACAATAGGGCAACGCCACCCACTTCCCTCGGCCTCCGCCCCCCTGTTCCTCCTCCTGGGCCCGGCTCCTCCGGCTCCCGCTCCTCTTCCTCTTCCTGCCCTTCCTCGTCTGACCGCCATCGCCTGCTAAGGCAGGGAAGGAGGTGGTCTCGGGCCCTGCCTCCACCCTAGTTGATGGGGTCTTCCTTGTCCTCCTTGGAAGTTCCCCCCTCCCTGGTGGAAGCCCCTTCCTGGGCCCTGCATCCCCCCTCCTTGCTGCCTCCACCCCAACTCCGGGGCCCTCACTTCTTCCCTTCTCCTTGCCACCGGCTGTCTGACCTCCGGCTCGCTCAGCCTTGCCAGCCTTTTCGTGAACTCGGGATTAGCTGCCTCCCCTTCTATATCTTCTGCCGCCCGCTCCATCAGCTCCTCGAAGGATAGGGGGGCCCTCCTCTTCAGGCTCATCTTGAAGAAACCCTACCGCAAACCTACTATAAAGGCAAGCTGGAGGGTGAACCCGGGCACCTCCTGGAGAAGAAGAACCTCCTCCTGAAACCGGTCCACGTAGCGGGCCAACGACTCCCCCGGCCTCTGCTTGATGTTGAAGAGCGCCTCGGGGTCCTTCTTCCTCTTCTTCGAAGTTGAGAAGCGCAACAGGAAGCCGCGACGCAGATCTTTGAAGGCATAAATCGATCCTGCGGGCAACTGGTGGAACCAGTCCCTTGCCTTCTCCTTCAGGGTGGTGGCGAAGAGTCGGCACTTGAAAGCGTCCGACATGGGCCTGATGGAGACCATATCTTCGAACCATTGCAGCTGCTGAACACAGATAGAAAAAATGATATAATTCTCCTTCTACATTCCAATTGGAGAATCGATCAGAAGGGAAAGTGATTCAATTCTAATTCAATTGAATCGACAGAAGATTATATAGATACAAAATTCCAAAAGGGGGATTAAGTCTTTTTCTCCACCTCTCTCTCCCTATGATTCTACCCAACAGAATTCTGGACTGCAGATATCTCAATCTGCAGAAATTCATCTTCATCATTTCTCTGAAAGGAGATAATCAAGAACAAGATCATTTGAACTACATCAGTGAAGAAGAACAATTCTTGACCTTCTGCTTATCAAGGATTCATCAGATCTAAAGAGAGATCATCCACTTAGTGCACAAAGATCCTCAGTGATGCTGAAAGAGGATCTTGATAAGAAGAATTCTCCTCTTATAATTCTTCTGATAACTTCTTACTCTTATTCTTGTTCTTATTCTGGTTCATTCAATTATATTGTAAAAGAGTTTTAAGAATCCCTCTTCAAAGAATTCAGAACTGGTTCTAAGAGTCTCCTAATCAAAATACTCAGTTGTACAACCCTCATATTTCCCGAGTCGGTGTGACCCGACCCGGATGAGACCAAGACAGTAAAGGTGGTCGAGACGGGCAAAACAACCACGCATAAGCTGTCGAGACCGATCAAGGCAAAGAGAGGCCGCGGGGGAAGCGGGGGGAGCACCCGCTCCCCCGACTCCCTTCGGGCGAGTGGGAGGAGCCTCCCACTCGCCAATCACCTTTGGGTGAGTGGGAGGGACCCTCCCACTCACCGGCCCTTTGTAGTGGGAGTGGGAGGATCTCTCCCACTCACCCGGGCGAGTGGGAGGAATTCTCCCACTCGCCGGCCACCTTGGGGGCGAGTGGGAGGGGGCCCTCCCACTCGCCACCCCCTTTGGGCGAGTGGGAGGAATTCTCCCACTCGCCCGGCACATTGGGGGGAGGCCGGTATGGCCTTCCGTGTGGGGGGAAGTGGGCATCTCGAGTCCCACTCGCCCCCCCCCCCCCCCCCCCCCCCCCCCCCTCATGCGTTGATCGTTCGTGGTCATGGTTGGACTGCGGATAGCAGGATCTTGGCTATCCGCAGTCCATTTTTGGGAAAGTCTATAAATAGACCCCCATGGGCACCTTGGGAAGGGCTGGTCACTACCACCCCCCCCCCCCTTGCGTGTGTCTTGTGAGCAAGCACCCCCCCCCCCTCCCTTGTCATCCTTCAGCTGACAGTGAGGTGGTTCTTAGTGCCCTCCAAGGTGCCCAGGCACAGCATTGGCTTGAGAGGGGAAGTTTCGAGTGGGCTTCTGGGTGTGCGGTGGGACCTCCACGCTGAAGCTTAAGGGGTCTGTTCCTAGACTCCAGTTATTATCAAGTCCGAGTCTCTTAGTTCTTAGTGACCGGTCAAGAGTCAAGGCTTAGGTCAAGTAAGAGTTAGTCGCAACCCCCTTTCGAACGCTGAAACTGGGAAACTGGTTTCAACATTCTGGTGCGGTGAGCGTGGAAGCGACTAGTTCGGAAAACTCTGAGCCAAGTCTCATGGCTGGAAGCGAAGAGTTGGGAGACCCGCCTCCACCTTGCGAGTATGTGAAGAAGAGCGACTTCGACGAATTCAGCAAGAGGATCCTGGAGTTCATGCAGGCCGCATCCTCCGCTCGCGGCGAGTGCTCAACACCACCTGCACCTAGGATCCCCTCACTCCCCCTAGTGGAAGTGAGAAGCAGTCAGCAAGAGAAGGGGCCAGCCTCGGAGGAGGGCTTGAGCCTCCAGGCGCGAGTACTCTTCAACAGTTCGCCCCGGACCAGCTGCCCCGGCGGGGAAGTGATGGGAGCGCCTCCCCCCAACCAAGAAGAATGGAGAAGCCCTTTCTGCGAGCTGGTCATGTCAGCCCCCGTTCCGGATGGGTTTCGCGATCCTGCCATGTCCTACTACGAGGGGGATAGCGATCCTCTCCAGCATCTTCAGTGGTTCGAGGACATGACCACGATCAGGCAAATGTCGGACGCCTTCATGTGCAGGCTTTTCGCCGTCACGTTCCAGGGAAAGGCGAGGGATTGGTTCCACTCGCTTCCGGCGGGAACCATCTACTGCTTCGAGGATCTGCGTCGAAGTTTCTTGTTAAGGTTCTCTACCTCGAAGAAGAGGAGGAAGAGCATGGAGGCCTTGTTCGCAGTCAGGCAAAAGCCAGGGGAGACGCTGGCTAGCTACATGGATAGGTTCTAGGCGGAGGTCCTTCTTGTCGTCGAAGTGCCCGGGCACACCCTGCAGCTAGCCTTCACCCTTGGGCTGCAGCCTGGGCTGTTTCGGATGAGTCTGACTCGGGATCCTCGCCTGTCTTTCGAAGAGCTGATGAAGTGTGTTGATCGTGAGACCGAGTGTGAGGCTACCAATCAAGAGTTCGTGGCTAGGTTAGCCGAGGTAGCAGAGGGGGAAAGGAGAGAGCGTGGAGGAAGAGAGAAGGAGGAAGTGAGGAGTCAGGGACAACAGGGACCTCCCGTTGGGCAGGAGCAAGGCTGGAAGTCGCAACCGACAGCCGCCCGACCAGCTTGGAGGTCACAGGTTGGTCCCCCTCAGGGCCAAGGAAGGGGCCACTTCCAAGGAGGAGGGGGTTATCAGGGGAGGCACGGGCGGTTCCACCCGGCAGGGTGGCAACAGAACTCGGGGCCGCTGCAAGTCCAGCCCCTGCAAGCCATGGCCATCGGCCGGAAGAAAGGTGGAAGGAAGAGGGAGCGTTGGGAGAAACGGGGGGGCGAGTTGGCGCTGCTATACTGTGACTTCCATCAGCAAGAAGGTCACGCGACCGCGGCTTGCCCAGAGTTCCTCGAGATGAGGGAAGGAGGAAGAGCCCCAGCAGGGGGGAAGCAGTTGTGTCTGGAAGGACCGCGGGCAGGGGAGAAGGGGAAGAACAAGGAAGAGGATGATCCGTGTGAAGAGAGGGTCGATGTAGGGGCCCTGGGAGGGATCGGGGTCATCCACGGGGGAGCAGGCAAAGAGGCCACCCGGCAGGGGAGCCTCCACGCCATATACCGTCGGAGCATCGCTTCGACCTCCCGATCCCCACCTTCAAGCGAGAAGATTACCTTCTCAACCCAAGACCTGCCGGCCCATGAGGACCCCTTCTGCGACGCGCTGGTCATCAAGGCGGCAATCGAGAACTTCACCGTCTCCCGAATCCTAGTCGACAACGGGAGCTCGGTGAATGTGGTGTTCAAAAAGGCCTTTGAAGGGATGAAGGTGGAAGCAAGGCGAGTGCTGGCGTCGGATGGACCACTCTTCGGATTCTCCGGGGAGAGGAAGGAGGTGGAAGGAGGAGTCGAACTCCTCGTCACCCTGGGGGGAACTTCAAAGAACTGTCGGTTCGTCATCGTGGATGCGCCGAGCAGTTACAACGCCATCTCTGGGCGTCCCCTCATCAGCGCGTACAAGTGCGTGCCTTCCTCCTACCATCAGTGCTTGAAGTACAACTCCGGAGAGCTCCAGGGGAGAGTCAGAGGGGATCCCCGGGAGGCGCGCCAGTGTTATGTTACTGCGGTCAACACGGTTGGATGGATGCAAGCAGCTGAGGAAGTGGAAGAAGCGATGGCAGAGATGACCAAGGAGCAGGCAGCCGAGTGAACCCGGAATGGGCGGGGTGTAAGGAAGTGCCCAGGGAGGGGCGAGGTGTAACGGCGTGCCCAAATATGGGCGAAGTTTAGTGAAGTGCCCGGATGGGGGCGAGATGTAAAGAGGGGCCCAGAAAAGGGCGAGGTGTAACAGGATGCCCAAGAGGGCGTAGCGTAGGCAAGTTGTAATAGGTAAAAACTATGAATGAGAAAGGGGTTCTGGAAAGATATCCAGGTTCAAAATCCCTGGCTAGAGACCCTCCGCCGGGCTAAGTCATGCCGGTAGATGAGGGACGCATCGGGACAACTCGCTGCTTGGTAATTGGATTGGGAAGGCGTTGAGTTCCTCTGCCTCCGGGTGAAGGTAAGCACCTAGGACGTGGATGGGTACTTCCACCTCCAATCGGTAAGGGGACTGGGAAGGCGTTGAGTTCCTCCACCTCCAGGTGCGCTAAGCACCAAGGACGTGGATGGGTACTTCCACCTCCAGTCAGATTGGGAAGGCGTTGAGTTCCTCTGCCTCCGGGTGAAGGTAAGCACCCAGGACGGGGATGGGTACTTCCACCTCCAATCGGTAAGGGGACTGGGAAGGCGTTGAGTTCCTCCACCTCCAGGTGCGCTAAGCACCAAGGACGTGGATGGGTACTTCCACCTCCAGTCAGATTGGGAAGGCGTTGAGTTCTTCTGCCTCCGGGTGAAGGTAAGCACCCAGGACGCGGATGGGTACTTCCACCTCCAATCGGTAAGGGGACTGGGAAGGCGTTGAGTTCCTCTACCTCCAGGTGCGCTAAGCATCAAGGACGCGGATGGGTACTTCCACCTCCAGTCAGGCTGGGAAGGCGTTGAGTTCCTCTGCCTCCAGGCAAGCTAAGCCCCTAGGACATGGATGGGTACTTCCGCCTCCAATAAGATTGGGAAGGCGTTGAGTTCCTCTGTCTCCAGGTGAGCTAAGCACCTAGAACGTGGATGGGTACTTCCACCTCCAGTCAGGCTGGGAAGGCGTTGAGTTCCTCTGCCTCCAAGTGAGCTAAGCACCTAAGACGTGGATGGGTACTTCCACCTCCAGTCAGATTGGGAAGGCGTTGAGTTCCTCTGCCTCCGGGTGAAGGTAAGCACTCAGGGTGCAGGCGGGTACTTCCACCTCCAATCGGTAGGATCCCAGACTAAAAAAGGCCACTCCCCAGACTCAGTCATGTCGGCAGATGGGAGACTCATCGGGCCAATCAACCACTCGGTGATCGATTCAAGTAAGGTATCAAGTCCTCAAGCAGTAAAGGGAGAAAGTAAGCTGAGGAAATTCGTTTAAGTGACTACTGATTCATTGATAACATATGTTACATGAGTTGTTGCTTCACTCTTACTAGTACACGCAGGCTTGAAGGAGAAAAGCAAACACAAAAAGTACATAGCTCCCATGAGGAACGGGAGAAAAGAAGAAGTCACAGGCCACCCTCACGACCATGGAGAGTAGCCGCCGCTGCTAGGGGGCGAGCCGGATCGCCCAGGTGAAGGAAAGAACTCAGGCAGGATGTCGCTGGCTGAGACCCCCCTCCAGCTATCTCGAAGAGCATCCACGTCATGGAGGCGACTCACCATGGCTCGGGCCGTTGACGCCATGATTCTCCCCCGAGCGCGCTCGACTTCAGCAGGTCGAGGTGGGACCGGCATCGCCGCCCTCGAAGGTGCACTTCCTTCTCCTCTCCCTTCCCTTAATTGCCTATGAGCTTCGGCAAGCTGAGCCCTCAGGTCCTGCACCTCCTGGTCCGACTCCTCGCATCGTCTCCTGAGTGAGTCGGCGGCACCGGGTCCCTGCAGGCCGGCAAGGCAAATGAATTAGAACCTACGAATAATAGGGAATTAAAAAGAGAAAAGGAAAATTCATTAAGGTGGGCACGAACCAAGCCTCCGGATGACTCCTCCAGGAGTCTCTCAGCAGTGGCCAAGCGAGCCGCAAGGTCAGTGGCCTTCTCTTCTGCATCCAGCTTCGACGCATCCGCCCGCACCGACCTGTGCGAGAGACTAAGACCTCGGCGGGTGGCCATGTGGGAGAGCTCGGTCGCACGGAGCTGGGCCTGGGAGCTCGCATACGCAAGGTCACGCATGGACATCTCCTTGTAGGATGCAGCGTCCTGCCGACCGTAGATGTCATAGATAAAGCTATGTGTCGCGTCGTCGATGACGTCCCCCTCGACCCACGAAGGTCGCTGGGAGGAGAAGGAGACCCGGTTCATTGTTTCATCCCAATGGATGACGGGCTCGCCGAGAAGGTCTGTGGCCTTCCCCCCCCCCCCCCCCATCTCAAAGTTGGGGTGGTTGGCCAACGCATTGGGGTCACTCGGTTCCCCCCTCTCCATAGCCGGCGCCCCGGAGTCCCTCCGGCAGATGACTTTCCCTCGCCGCATCCTCGGTCCCTTCGGTGGGGAGGAGGGCACACCCTCCTCTCCCACCTGTTCCTTATCCTTCCTCTGCCTCGACCCGGACACCTTCGGAGCCGAGGCAGAGGCAGCTGCGACCTCCCCGACGAGCCCATGGGCGAGGGAGGAACTTCCCCCCGCAAAGGGGAGGTGTCGAGGAAGGGACCGTTCACCTGCACAAGTTAGGACGGGTTAAGCAAACATAGGAAGAAATGAACCATAAAGGAGACGAGTTGGTGAGGTCCAAGTACCTATCCCCGGCTCCACGTAGGTGAGCCGATTAATGTTCCTCCGGAGGTGCTCAACCTCGAAGCTCGCGCCCTTAAGGAAGCGTGCAACTCAGCAGCCTCCCCACGTAGCGAGGGGGGTCTGCAGACCTTCTCAGGTCTCTGTGTGGGGGAAAAAGGGATGCCGTCCAGGTCACCCCGAACGAACACAAATGAGTCGTTCCAGTGATGGACCTTGTTGGAGGTCTCATGCGCGTCCACGTGTGTGCCGGTCAGGAAGCAAACCCCATCGGCGGTTGCTCGGAAGATGAAGACCTTGCGGAACACGCTCAGGTCGAACACCACCCTCTCCTCCCGCAGGTAGCACGCGTAAGCTGTCAACATCGAAATCGCATTCGTGTTGACTTGAGCCGGGACTACGCCGAAGTAGTCCAGGAACTCCTTCACCTCAGGCCACAAGGACAGCCGTAGCCCAGCCTCAAAGTGAGGGAGGGGGAATGCAAGCCAATCATCGTAAAAGGAGTTGATGGTCTCACCCTCTGACGGGCGTCTGCATGACCACCCCTCGAGGAGGTAGGAACTTCGGAAGGCCGAGAGGTCCTCCTTGGATACCTTTCCCACAGGGAAAGAACACCCTGAAAAGTTGGCCGCGTTCTACTCCCGGCCATTCCTCTTGACAGGTGGGCGGTTGGATGCCATCTTGCAGGAGTGAAAGGAAGAGGTAGAGCTGGCTATGGGAGGAAGGCAAGGCAAGGGGAGAGAGGAAGGTGAGGACCTAGAGGTAGAAGGGGGTGTATTTATAGGGGGGGATAAAAGAGAAGGCGAGTGGACCGTGGGTCCATTCGCCCAAGGGCATGGAGGGGGAGTGGACCGGGTGGTCCACTCGCCCCGGGCGAGTGGACCGCAAGGCCCACTCGCCCCGAGCACAGGCGAGTGGACCTTGAGGTCCACTCGCCCGGTGCACGGGGGTGGACCTCATGGTCCACTCGCCCGGCAGAGGAGGGAGGGCCCTGCGGTCCTCTCGCCTGGTGTAAGGATACGGACCGAGGGGTCCCTTTCACCTACGCCTCCCCCTGACACCACCCGACCGCTTCGTCTCCGGATCGTCCTTTCGAGGCCTCTATCCCCTGCCCGTTAGTCAGCTGTTTCAGCATCATTACGATCACCATACATGTTAGTTAACCAAAAGATAGCAACTCAAGCGAGACATAAATCAGCGGGGTTATTGAAGCAAACGTAAGGGAGACATAACGAAACAAACAGTCCGGTCGCGAAGCAGACGAACTGCTATGGCGAGCCGAACCTTATTATTACATAATAAATAGTAGATCCCCGAAAAAAGGGTAACTAACGCGCCGTCCACTTCCAGTAGCCCTGGTCCTGGGTGAAGGGGACCCCCCCCCCCCCCCCCCCCCCCCCCCACGCGTGGATTCGAAGCATGCCTTGGCTGAGGAGAGCTCCTCGCCCACGGTGCGCACAGAGGCCTCCACCCGGCGAAAGTGATCCTCGAACGGTGTCGCCATGCCCCCGAATGCGAGCCGGACCTCTCCCCGTAGGAGGTTGAGTTCAGCCTCCAACCTCTCGACCCGACGCTCCAGCACGCAAACACGGGCGAGGGGGTCGGGTCCGGAAGACAGCCTCCCCTCCCGCAGCTCCTGGGTAAGGGTCTCCAAGCGGCTCAGACGCTTGAAGACGTCGGATCGGTCCTCGACGGGCTCCATGACTGCAGTAGGAGAGCGGGGTGGCGCCGAGACTTCCCTTCGGCTCGATTGACCCGTCGAGGTCTGGTTCCCTCCAGCAGAAGAGTCATCGTAAGCAGTCGAGAGGGCGGCAGGTTCCCGAGCGAGAGAGACAGGGCTCACCCGAGCGTCTACGCCCGTTCCCTCTACCATTCTTCGGACCCCCTCGACGTCCTCCGCGAGAAGCTGTGGGCAATTAAGAAACACGTCACCATGGTCATGTATAACCGCAGGTGTGAAATAGAGATGAGGGGAGAATCGATACCGTATCCATATCCAGGCCTCGGACGAATTCGGTCGCCCCATGAGAGGATGACGACGCAACCTCCTTCACCAACTCGGGGCGGGGCTTCTTCCGAGGTGATCGCACCGCGGACCGGGTAGGAGAGAACAAAGGGCCATGGATTAGAGCTTTAAGCTCCGTCAGGTCGGACGGACCCTTCCCAGCAAGAGCCTTGAAGCGAGCCCTGAAGTCTCGAGGTGGATCCATCTGGTTCAAGAGGGGAAGTAGGGGGAGCTCTCAGGAATGGTGCTCTTCTTACCTCCCTCTTCGAGGGGTTTTATATAGCCATCGGGCGGAGCCCTCCAAAGATTGCCTCCGGGTCCCACCTACTCGTCCAATAGGTGGGTTGGACTTTCTTTCCGAGCTTGGGACAAGCTCGCAAAGAGCGGGGATTGTGTACAACCCTCATATTTCCCGAGTCGGTGTGACCCGACCCGGATGAGACCAAGACAGTGAAGGTGGTCGAGACGGGCAAAACAACCACGCATAAGCGGTCGAGACCGATCAAGGCAAAGAGAGGCCACGGGGGAAGCGGGGGGAGCACCCGCTCCCCCGACTCCCTTCGGGCGAGTGGGAGGAGCCTCCCACTCGCCAATCACCTTTGGGTGAGTGGGAGGGACCCTCCCACTCACCGGCCCTTTGTGGTGGGAGTGGGAGGATCTCTCCCACTCACCCGGGCGAGTGGGAGGAATTCTCCCACTCGCCGGCCACCTTGGGGGCGAGTGGGAGGGGGACCTCCCACTCGCCACCCCCTTTGGGCGAGTGGGAGGAATTCTCCCACTCGCCCGGCACATTGGGGGGAGGCCGGTATGGCCTCCCGTGTGGGGGGGAAGTGGGCATCTCGAGTCCCACTCGCCCCCCCCCCCCCCCCCTCCCCCTCATGCGTTGATCGTTCGTGGTCATGGTTGGACTGCGGATAGCAGAATCTTGGCTATCCGCAGTCCATTTTTGGGAAAGTCTATAAATAGACCCCCATGGGCACCTTGAGAAGGGTTGGTCACTACCCCCCCCCCTTGCATGTGTCTTATGAGCAAGCACCCCCCTCCCTTGTCATCCTTCAGCTGACAGTGAGGTGGTTCTTAGTGCCCTCCAAGGTGCCCAGGCTCAGCATTGGCTTGGGAGGGGAAGTTCCGAGTGGGCTTCCGGGTGTGCGGTGGGACCTCCACGCTGAAGCTTAAGGGGTCTGTTCCTAGACTCCAGTTGTTATCAAGTCCGAGTCTCTTAGTTCTTAGTGACCGGTCAAGAGTCAAGGCTTAGGTCAAGTAAGAGTTAGTCGCAACCCCTTTCGAACGCTGAAACCGGGAAACTGGTTTCAACATCAGTGGTTCTAAGAGTCTCCTGATCAAAAGATTCAGTGATTCTAAGAGTCTCCTTATCAAAAGACTCAGTAGTTCTAAGAGTCTCTTTATCAAAAGACTCAACGCTGTGATAGTGGATTCCTACCAAATGGGGTAGAAGAGTAGACGTACCCATAGTTTTGGGGAACTACTATAAGTTCTTGAGTCTTCTGTGTGTTGTGCATTTACTGTGATTGTCTTTTGTTTGTTATTATTATTCTATGATTGCTTTAATTCTGGTTGGAATCATGGATGCCTGGGAATTAGGATTAATTTTATGTGCACATTTTATTAAAGGAATTTAAATCTCCATTCCACCCCCACCCCCCACCCCCCTCTAGAGAATTCTCAGGGGACAACTGTGCAGTTTCACAGACGATTGATTACATTATTGTGACGATGTTGGATGCAAGAAAGGTACAATGTATAATAGAGCTAAGCGAGGTCCCTGAGCAACGAGCACAGCGACCTCAGAAAGGGAGTTATATGGCTTATATTGGCGAGAATTACTTTACATGAGCGAGGTCTACCCAACATGGATGAAGATTGATAGAGGGATGCACGTGGTTTGAACGTCATCCTGCAGGCAAAGACGGAATGAGGATCGTTATAGGGGAGGAGATTGCATTATGTACGCTAAAATTGATGTAGGGTGGCCTCTAATAGTACACTTGGAGACTAATGAAGATGAACATATGAACTAGACAATAACCAGGCAACTACCTTGCAATAGCTCTGCCCAAAAAGCCCAGCAGGCCTAGCCCGGGCCTGCTGAGCCCGGGCTTTTGCCACCCGGGCTCGGGCCTAGCTTTAGCCGGGCTCGGGCCCCCTCGCCAAGAGGGAGCGCATACCAAGGCCCACAAGGCCTGGCCCGATTTTATTTCGTGTATTTTTTAAAAAATTTAAAAAAAAAATAGGAGAGAGAGTGTGAGAGAGAGAGAGAATAGGAGAGAGAGGGGGAAGAGAGAGGGGGCCGGTTGGGAAGAGGGGGGTATTTTTTTAATTTAAATTTTTTTTGGGCCTAGGCCCTAGGCTACCATAGGCAGTCTACTGCATAGCAGCGCTGCCATGCAGAAATAGACTACGAAGCACGGATACTTAAAAATGCTCTGCGTATCGGCTCGGATGCGTATCCGCGTTTCCGAAACTCTAGGAAACGCATTTTTAAATAAAAAGGAATTTTAATTCGGGATACGCGATTCCTGTGCGGTAAAGCCTCGCCGCTTATTTATTTCATTTCACACTTTAAGTTTACGCGATTCTTGCCCGTTGAAGTTGTCGTGCTGCTCCAGATCCTGCTCCACTGCCGCTCCAGATCCCACTCCACTGTCGTTCCAGATCCCGCTCCCTGCTCTCAATCCCGCCCTGCTCGTAAGCTCTTCCTCCTCTACTTCTTCTTCCTCCTCGTCTTCTTCTTCTTCCTCCTCCTCCGCCTCTTCTTCTTCCTCATATTCTTCTTCTTCTTCCTCTTCTTATTCTTCCTCTTCTTCTTCCTCCTCTTCTTCTTCCTCTTCTTCTTCCTCTTATTCTTCTTCCTCTTCTTCTTCCTCCTCCTCCTCCTCTTCCACTTACATGCTAGTTCGAGATTATTTGCTAGTTTACAATATTTGTTGTGTTTACATTATTTAGAACTTATATTAAATAAAGTCCCAATTTTCATATGTATGGTCTATGTTGTAGTCTTATTAAAAAAAATTCGTTACAATTCAAGACATGTACAATTAGTTTGTTAGTTGTCTTATTTTTTATATTAATTAATACTTATATTAAAATAATTAAAAAAAATTAAAAACGTTTCCTGTATCCTTTTTTTTTAAATCACGTATCCCGTATCCATTTCGTATCGTATCCCGTATCCCGTTTCTGTCCCCGTGCAACATAGGAAATGGCTCTAAGAGCCATTGGATGGGGGCGGGCTTTGCCCGGGCCCGGGCCCAGCCCGGGATGGAAAACTGGGCTAGCCCGGGTCGGGCAATCGTCCTATATGGGGGCCCTGTTAGACCCCCAAAGCCCAGCCCAGGACCGGGCCTAGCCGAGCTTTTTCCGGGCCGAACCCAGTTTTTATGAACACGACTACCTTACAATAAATGAGTTATAAAATTACAACACAATAATCGCAATTAAGCAAGATTTCTAGTATCAAACAAGTTATGCATTACACATACGAGAAAGCTATAAAGCAAATAGTCAAGCGAAACAAGTTCGACAAGTTGCAAGCGGTTTGGAATAACGATTACAAACTAATATTACCACAAAACAATGAATTTATACAAAAAATCATCGTAAAGAACTTATAATCATTCAATAAACTTACAATGACTATAAATTATAAGGTTTAGTGGATGCTCGGTTGGGTGACGGTAGTTGGAGAGACCATGGATTGCTGAATTTGGACTGTCAGAGGGGAATAAGTGAGAATTCCACTGGCTGGAATTGGAATTACGATTACAATTCTGGACAAAAATTGGGCATCCACAGGCTGGCCGGTGATGTGGGGGAGAGGAATTGGGGCCTGGGAGTTTCAATTAGGGACGGGGAATGAGGGAGGGAGGGAAACTGCTGGTGGGCTGTTATGGGCTGTTATGGGCCTACTCGGAGTTCACCAGAGGAGTGGTCGGAGGGGCAAGGGAAGGATACCAGGGAGCCCTAACCGCGGCTGCCTATAGTTGCTCGTTAGATGAGAGAGCCACCAATGATCTCACACTATAGAAAGGAATTAGATTGCTTCTTGCTTGCCTTACACAACCTTACGCATGCCTTTATATAGGCTTACAACACATACAAAGACAAACAATGATAATGACACCTATTACTAGGCCCGGTGCTTGAGGAAACCCACATAATGATAACATCCATATAATAATGACACCTACATAATGGAGATAATCCTAATTAACTAGATAAACGGGTACGCAGCCCATAACATCTCTCCCGTCGTTGAAAACGAGCTTGACCTCAAGCTCAAGGGGAAGCACCATGGTACGAGCATCATCCGACACTCTCGTCGGAGTCCTCGACGTGCAGGTAAAAAAGCTTTTTGCACCTGTGTCCACGAGTGTACTGTTCATCGCAGTTAAAACATAATCCATAGGCACGTCGTTCCAACATCTCAGCTCGAGATAAACGGCGGATCGGGGGCGTGGCCTGACCCTCAGTACGACCCTGCTGAGTGCCATTGTCGGGGGGGCAATAGCTCTCTTGTGCCAGCTGTAGGCGACGGTCGCATAGTCGAGCTAAACTCATAGCAGTTACCAAGTTTGGGGGGCCTCAAATTCGACATCCAGGCGCAGGCGATCGCGAAGTCCTGCGGTGAAAATAGCGATCTGCATATCCAGGGCAAGAGAGACACGTGCCAAAAGAAGTTGAAATTGTTCGAGGTACTCGTCCACGGACCCCTTTTGTCGTAAAGACGTGAGTTCGCTGAGGGGGTTACTGCGAATAGGGGGGTCGAAACGTAAGTTGCAGAACCGCTTGAAGTCTTCCCAGATCAGATTCGGCTGGTCGAAGAGGAGACGAGAAGCCCACAATAGAGCTGAGTCGAGCATGTGAAAGGATGCTATATGAATTCGTTCTGTTGCCGGATTGTGTTGGCGGCCAAAGAATTGCTCACATTTGGTGAGCCAATCCAATGGATCAGTTTTCCCATCGTAGGTTGGGAAGTCCAACCTGGTATAGCGTGGTATAATAGCCGCTTTCAGGCGGATGAAAGTCGGTGGCTCGTGGCGGATTGGTGGCGGCGCCTGGCTACTGTTGATGTTATCCGTAGGTGGGGTAGTAACAACGGGAAAGGCGGCGGTCAGCTCATTCAGCTTGATGGTGATGGCGACAATGTCATTCTGATGACGTGTTTCGGCTTCCCGAAGACGGGCCTCTATGGACGCCATGAATTCTTGGAGAGCCGTCATGAAATCTTGTGTCGCGAATATGACGGCTTGAAATAGCACGAGAGAAGGAGCGGGTGACTGGACGACTCGATTCCTCTGAAGAGGTTGGCTGGGAGTTGTGGCGAGAACCGCGACATCGCCCAATGGTAACACAATTACTATGCTCAAGCCATTGCTATACCCTGCCTTGGAGGTACCCGGAAATGAAGTCCACAGTAATGTGCAAGTGGGGAGGGTTTAATAAAATATAAATGGCGTGCCGGTGTAGTTTTTTTTAATAGAAATCAAACTGGCGGCTTAATTATAGAGGTGTGGGTTGCTGGCAGTGGACTCGACAAGAGTTGACGTGTGCGGCGCGTGGGGCTCAACAAGACGGAAGGCGCGGCGTGGCCTACGGTATCGGCGGGTTCTTCCTGCGAAAAGAAGAAGGTGTGCAGCGCGTGGGGCTTCGACGAGACGGAGAGCATAGCTTGGCCTAAACTCTAATCCTAAGGGATACATGAGAAATCCTTTTAATTCTCACATTAATTATTATACAAGACAAACAGAACCCAAGCTATATTTGGCTCCTTCTAATGTTTATTCTTAATACAGGTACAGACCAGTCCCTCCATAAACCAGCTGTGGAATGGACACATAACTACAAATATTCAACTGACGGGTTACAATGACTATGGATTAGAAGGTTTAATGGATGCTCGTCGAGGTGCTGGTAGCTGAAGGGACCATGGATTGTTGAATCTGGACTGTCGGAGGGGAATATGGGAGGATTCCAGTGGTGGAACTGAATTTCAGCAAGTGGTTTGCTCTATGTTTAAAAATTTTAATAGAAATTGGGCATCCATAGGCTAGTCGGTGATGTGAGAGAGAGAAATTGGGGATTGGGAGTTTCGAGTAAGGGAGGGGTAATGAGGACAGAGAGGGAGACTGTTAGTGGGGATTGAGCGCACATAGGGAGCAGTTATAATATTTTTCTCTCTCTTTGTAGATTTGGAGGAGATGCCATCAGAAGAGGCGACCAAGAAAAACTCTCCTTTCGCGCGCTCACCCTTGCCCTCGATTAGCATGTCGACTTGGGAGAATACCAGTGAGAAAGAAGAAATGATAAGAAGACGCGAGCGTGGACCGCATGATTAGAGGAGTGCGACTTAATTTTTTAAGAAGAATGTAAGGGCGGTAGATATGGTCGGTGGTGGTTGGGAGTCAATTGTCAATGAAATGTTTTCATGAAGCTTCATGAGTGGAAGGATGGATCATGGATCTGAAGGTTTGAAGTTTCTTCGCACTCTCTCGTCAGCGTCGATTGAGCGGGACAGAGGGGTGGGTGACACGCTTACGGCAAGTGTACCGGTCGTACGAGTAATAAAAGTTGAGAGAGACTCCCCGAATATCATTCTCAAAGGACTGCAAGTTGGGGTGTATGATTTTCTCGTTAGGGAAATCAATTATAAAGATTTCTATGGTTTTAAAAGGGGGTTTTGATTTGTTTTGGAAGACGAAATAAAAGAAAGCTAAATTAACTATGCGGGTTGCAATCACCGCGTCGCTTGGTGGATGGACGAGTAGGCTTGCAAATGAACGAGAAGGCTTGCGGATGGATGATTCGTAACCGGCGGAGTGAGGGTCGTAAGCACCTCGTCACTAAGCACGCAACTAGCAATTGCTAGTGCGACACACAACGTAGCGATGGAGTGGATGGTGGAATGGGGCGCTCCTCAACTCACATAAACCACAATAGATTTCACAAACATGAAATTACATTAACACTAACAAAGGGTTTATGATCATCATTCTTAACACAAATACATCCACAAGAAATAACTGCAGCAAAACAAAGGGGAAAGAGTAAACCCAAGCTCGAAGACTCGCTGAAGATTCACGGCCGGAATCGTAGGGTTGTCACGCCTCGTCCGAGCTCGGTCTTCAGTTACCGTCCGGGGTTCAGAGGAGTTGTCACCTTCCTCCACGTTACTCGTCTTCTTCGTGAAATAGCTCAAGCTAGCTCTCGCCAGAGAACCCTTGAACGCAGCAGAAATGATCTTGGAATGGAGCTTTTGAGCTCGAGGATGATGGAGGAGGCCGAGGAGGAAGTTTTAGCGTTGGATTTGCAGGAAAACGATGGCCAGAGCTTCTCCTATAGTGGGCGGTGGCGGAGCGACGAAAATGGCGGAGCTGGAGTGGAAAATGGCGGGCTCGGACTGTCTCTCCGAAAAAGGGCGAATCATGCGGCTTTTATAGTAAACAGTCCGAAAAATGGTCACGCACGGTCGAACGCACGACCGTGCGTGGACCGTGCGTTAATAATGAAGCAGAAAGTCCAGGGAGACGAAGCAGAGTGCTCGTGCGTTTTACTCACGCACAGTCGAAACCGACCGTGCGTAAAAACGCACGGGCAAATTCTGAAAGCCAGAATTTCAGCTCACCAGAGGAGCTCGTGCGATTTTACTCACGCACGGGCAAAACCAACCGTGCGTGAACAAAACGCACGAGCAAATCCAGATCACCGTTTTGAACCACAGATGACCGCGCACGATCGGAGCAATCGTGCGTCAAGGAAACGCACGACCGTGTGATTCATGCAGACATGAAAGTTGTGCAAAATGAACCGTCCACCTGCACAACAATCAACACAGGAATCACACAGCTGGGAATACCCCTCCAGCTCAATCCAAATACAGGAAAAGGGTTGGGGAGCACCATGTGCTTACCCCCAACGACATGGAGCGCAATTGCACACCAAAACGGGCCTAAACATTGCACATAGCGTGAAAGTGAATACAAGTGAAATACAAGCGATTATAGCTTGAGAATGAAGTGCACATGAGTGAAAACTAGCCCGGATGAGTCCATAAAATAGTGTAAATATTGGACTCATCACACCCCCAGACTTAACCATTTGCTCGTCCCGAGTAAACTATCCCTCAGGCGGACGAGAAAAATGTTAGTTGGCTTAATAATTGCAAATGCGGAGTACCATGCGAAGTCGCATACTCACGCGCATAGAAATGCAATAGAGGGAATTTTTAATCATACAAAATAGTTTGTAAAAATCTATGGGCGTAATTATATATTATTTGTACTCAAAAGTTGAATCTCGGTGAATCGTCCGGCCATGCGTAGGAAGAAAGTAAACTGATCGCTGAGGCGAGTATTGCTCAAGATCGGTACTCGAAACAAGCTCCATTGAAATCCATCAATGTCGGTGACCATAAGCTCACCTGGTCACACTCTCTTCACGGCGCTAGTTCGGTTCATTGCGTGAGTCAGTATGACTTTAGGATAGATACGGGGCTTAGGATGCGGTAGGATATACAATGATAAACTTGAAGGCTTACGCACCTAACCCAAATGAGCTCATGCAAAAGAGCTAACCAAGCAACCACTAAAAGTGCGGGTGCACCACACCCCCATACTTGAACTTGACAGCATGGGTGTGTGCACCGCCTACCCCAAAATACAAATCTCAAACATATTTCAATTAAGCTTTTCTTTCAAATTTTCTTCTTCTTTTTCTCTTTTCTTTTTCTTATTTTCTCTTTCATTCTTTTCATCCATTTTCAGCAAAAAAAAAATTAAATGAGCCACATCCACATTTTTTTCAAAATAAATCATTTCATCAACACCCCAAAAACTGAAATTTATAGATCAATAAATCTTGGGTTTGGGTGTGCGACTAGGATTAGCTTTTGGCTTTGGTGAAATGAAGGTGGAGCTGAATCAAGAGACGAGGTAGGCACAAAGGGGCTAGCAAGGATTATGATAGGATCGGTACACAAAGCTCAACCTAGCCAAAATGAAGGTCTACCTCACGCTCACGCACTGAACTAACTTATATCAATGCTTCAAGAGTCGCTTGGGGCAAGTTCTTAGCCACTGAAAAAGATAATTCTTCCTTCCGACTCGAGCAATACGAACCAAGCAACCGTCTACACACATCCCTACGCTATCGTCGGATCTACACCGGATTCACCACTTTTGAGTAGAATAAACAATTTTTACGCACATAGAAAAATTACAAAACTATAAGCATAAAGAAAAATTTATTCTACATACAATTCCATGCAAGACGCGAGTACTCGACTAGAGCACTACGGGAGTCAACATTTTACTTCGTCTCACAATCCTAAGCCAGCACAACGATTTTCCCAATCACACAAAAGAAACGAGTTAAACTCGTTACGCGCCTACGATTAAGTGCGCTCTTTATTGGGTGTTGTGGTGTGCGCTGAAAATGAACAAATAAATAAATAATTGAAATAAATTATAACTTCTAATATGCTGTGTCATGTGCACGTGCATGTGGGTAACGACAATCTACTCTCCCCCAGACTTAAATCTAAGCATCGCAGAATGTAATACTAACAATTATAAAAGGAGGTAGGAGGAGAGGTTACCCCATGCTCAGAAATGAGCATACCAGAAGATTGGCGTTAAACTGCAAACTCGGCTCTATATGTCTGCCACCAAAGTCGCCACTCCTACAAAAATAGAATCTCCAACATATGCAGAAACAAAAACAAAATAGCAAAATTGGGTCGTCTCCCATAAGCCTTTTTGTTTACCTTCCTTAAGGTGGACCAAATACCTGTATTAGCATTATAAAAGAGAGTTCTAGCAATTGTCCAATAAATTACCAAAAGAAACACACAAGCACAGCTAAAGAGATAGAATAAAGCAAACTAAAACAGCAGAACACAAGCCCGGAGACTCCATCACGAATCAGCTATATGCTGATTTGTGATGATTCTCCCCAGCCACACGAGATGGGAAGGAGGTGAAGGCTTTAGGGCTCAATGGAGATGTCTCTCCCTTGCCAATAACCTCTTCCTTCTCGTGCCGGAGGGCAGCAAAGCACGTCGAGCGCAATAAATTTTTCTGTTTCAATTTCTTCACAGTAGGAGAGCGCCAACGAGCAATATGTGCTCTATCAGAATCAGTGTCGAGCAGTCTCGGAGCAGCCAGGGGCTTCATTTCTTCACCCAATATGGGTGACAGATCCGCCCAACGAACCTGTTTTAATTGTTTACAGTTCACTCCTGATTTAACAAAATTGTTTAAAGAGTTTTCGGCCATGCTGGCTGATGGCGCAAATCTCGCACACCGCTATAGGCGGTAGCAAGACTGCGGCACGAAACGGCAGTGTACCGATCGTTCAAGTAATATAAAACGAGGAGTATTGAGGAGGACTTGAGATTGAAGTCCTTAAGGTCGGATGGATTGCGGGAGGCTTGGTTTGGATTGCGGAAAACAAAATAAAATAGCTACGACTACTCCTATGCAGGCCTTGAGCGCACTGCTTCGCCAGGCGGGATGGAAGACTACACGGGCCGCAATGCACCGAATCGCTAGGCGGATGGACGAGTAGGCTAGCGGATGGAGTGGAGAGAGCGGCGGAATGAGGGTCGCAAGCACCTCTTCGCAAAGCACACCACTAACAATTGTTAGGGCGGCACAACACAACAAACAATCCACACCACTAGGCACACCTCAAATGAAAATATAACAAGATTACTCAATCACATAGACATGATTTCATACTAATGTTAACAAATAAAGTATACTTTATCAAACATATAAGAAATCCAACTAAACTATCAACTACAAGAGGAGGTGAGTGTGCGAAATCGACCGACTCCAAAGTCTTGTTAAGGATTCACGGAAGGAATCGCCGGGTTGTCAATCCGCGTCCAAGCTCGGTCCTCAACTGCGTCCGGGGTAGAGAAGGCTGTCACTACCTTCCAGTGGACCCATCTTCTTCGTGTCACGAACCGGAGGAATGATAACAAGCTGCTCCAATCTTGAAGAAGAAGGCTAGGTTGACTCCCTTCTTGAAGCCCAAGGATGAAGGAGGAGGCCAAGAGGAAGCTCCGACGACGATTTGGCGTTGAAAGCTTGCCCGGAGATCCTCCCTAAGGTGGGCGGCGCTGGAGGAGTCGGAACCCCCCGAAATAGGCGGAAAGTGGCGGACTGGAAGTGATCCCGACCTAAAATCGCGCTTGCCTATTTATAGGCGGAGCAGGAAATAAACACCGCGCACGATCAGGCGCACGACCAATGGTCGTGCGCGAAGGAATGCCTCTGATCGTGCGCGAAGGAATGCCTCTGATCGTGCGCGAAGAACCTGTAGCATAGGCCTGAACTGCAAAATAGCGCACGACCAGTGGTCGTGCGCGAAGAAGGCCAATGATCGTGCGCCGTCGCTCGATCAGGGAAGGGAATTAACGCACGACCAGTGGTCGTGCGCCTGGTCGTGCGAGAAGGAAAACGCACGACCAGTGGCTTTTTCGACCGAAAATCCCCCAGAACCCATCCCGAGTGTCGCACAACCCTTGGACCTGCATGAAAATATACTAGACCACAGAAATACATGAAATCACACCAAGATGGGGCATAAATGTGCACTAAGCAATGAAATGGGCAACGTGATCAAATAGAATTGAAAATAGGCCTAAAGTGAAGTGCATGTGCATGAAAACTAGCCCAGATGAGTCCGAAAATCACTATATAAACTGGACTCATCACACCCCCAGACTTACCTGTTTGCACGTCCCGAGCAAACACATCCTAAGCAGGCGGGGAAAAAATAAATAGCTAGCTTAAAATTACACCGAGGAGTACCATGCGAAGTCGCATGCCCAAGTGCATAGAGAAATAGTGGATAAAGTTTCTAATTATACACATAGTTTATATAATTCTAATGGAGTAAATTATTATTACTACTACTCATAAATGTGAATCACGGTGAATCAATCGGTCACGCGTACGGGGAAAGTAAAATACACGCTGAGATGAGCATTGCCCGGGCTGGGGTTTGGGACAAACTCCACCGAAATCCATCGGTGTCGGAGACCATAAGCTCGCCCGGTCACATTCTCTCCACAGCACTAGATTAGTTCATAGCGTGAGTCGGTAGGACTTAAGGTTTTTCATGAGGCTTGGGTTACGGTGAGGTAAACAATGATAAATAGGACGGCTTAAAGCACCCAACCCAAATGAGCTTAAACAATAACTCTATCCCCGCAGCTACAAAAACACGCGGATGCACCACACCCCCAGACTTGGACCTGAACGCATGGGTATGTGCACCGCCTACTCCAAAATACATATCTCAAATAGATTTTTAATTAAACTCATTCTCATTTTTCTTTTCTTTTCTTCTCTTTTCATTTCTTTTTCTAATTATATATTTTTTAAATTCAGCAAATGTTCAAGGGAGTACAACCACATCTCCAAATTTAACATCACCACATCAACATTCCAAAATACAAATGTGAAAACAGCTAAAGCTCAGCTTTGGGTATGTGACTAGGATCGGCTTTTTGGTTTTGGTGGAATAAAATGTGGAGCTGAATCAAAGGGATGGCGTAGACACAAATGGGCTAACGAGGATAAGATATCAGGATTGGCACAAAGGCTCAACCGGGCCAAAATGATGGCCTACGTCATTCTTGCGCAACAGAATTATCATATGCCAATGCTTCAAGAATCGCTTGGGGCGAGTTCTTAGTCACCGAGAAAGGTTATCATTCCTCCCGACACAAGCAATACACGTCTAGCGATAATTTACACACACTCATATGCTACCTTTTGATTCAAACCGGATTCATCATTTGAGTAGAGCAAACATTATTTACACTAATAGAAATGTATAAGACTAATAGTATAAAAAGGAATCTAATCTACACAAATCTCTATGCTCACAAAAACATTAGACTAGGAACATCGGAGTCAACATATTACTCCACTATATAATTTAAAAGCCAACACAATGATTTGCCCGAACCTTGCTCAAGAAATGAGTTTAACTCGCGGCACGCAAACAGCTAAGCACACGCTCAAGTGGGTGCAAGTGGTGTGTGATGCAATGATCTAAACAAAATAAACCAATAAAAGCTTCTAGTATGCATATGCAGTGTACACGTGCATTGGGTAACAGATACTAGCTCTCCCCCAGACTTAAACTATGCATTAAGATATTCTAAAACAAAGTTAGGGGAAGAGGGTACCCAATGCTCAGCAAGTGAGCATGCCAGAAGACGCGTGTAGAACAAGACCAAGCCGCACCTCCGCCATACGAAGAATCGCGACCACCGCCTTCCATAGGAATGACCTGCAGGGGTGAGCTCCGCAAAAAGAAAAAGAAATAGAAAAACTGCAACTGAATTGAAATTTAGCTAACTATTCTACTTAACAAAAATACAATGCAAGGAAAATAAGATAGATACTGGGGTTATTGTCTTCCCAGCACGACTTATTCAAAACTTTACGAGTTCTAGCTAATGGGCCTATGGAAAAGAAAATGCACAGGTAACTGTTCCATTATCCGTTTCGGTGGCCGGTACCGATACGGCGATAAAACAGTCACCCCTCTACCTGTATAATAATACCTGCAACGCACAGGTAGAGGAAACAGAATGTAAGAGGAGGAGGAATAAGCCTCACTCATCTCACACAAAAAATCCTTGCCAAGCAAGGTGTCATCCACAGCAGGTCCACAGGAGGAGAAGGCAATGAATGAGGCTTCCTCTATGGAGGGGGGAACAACCTCCTCACATGAGAGGATACACTCATCATTGACTTGAGCAGAATGCTCCAAGTCCTCCTGAAGTACCTGCGAAGGCTCAACCTGCACAGGCTCAGATATAGCAGAAGGGGGGTCAAGAAATAAAAGAGAAGAAGAACATAAATAAAAATCAAGCGGGGGAGTGGTCCCGGACTCACTCCCAAAAGGTTGGGAAAGTAAAATAATGTTTGCATTGTCATCAATGCTACAAGGTTCGGCGGGATCAACAAGGGTCATGCCTAGGATTTGGGCTTCCTCCACCGGTGCTGAGGAAAGCTCCTCTTCACCTAGAAGGTTGTCCTCCTCCATAGGAGTAGGCACAATACATATATCGTCAGCTTCATCTTGCGACACATCATCAACAATGTCGTCGGAGACGAGCGTAGTAGAATGCACAACAGGGGAAGGAATGGTGCTTGGATAAAAGTCAAGCACTGATTCCTCACAAAGAATCAAATCTACGCTAAGTGATGGATGCACAGGGGAGATAGGCTCGGCCATGTCAGAGCCTAGATCAGCCACGCATCTGGTGACTGTGTCCACATCATACCCTTCACAAGATGAAGGTGACACAAACACATAACCGGATGTTGAAGGTGTGCTGCCGGAAGTAAGACTCGGGACGATCCGGATATCCGGCTCATCATCCTCGTCCAATTGGCAAAGATACTCGGCACAGTCCTTCAGGGCGTGATCCATGCTTTGACAGAACAAGCACCGTTTTATATTACTCCTTGGTCCTTGAGGGGCCGGGGAGGAATATAAAAATGGTGTATGCGGCGAGGACGAGTGGCCATAAGACTTGGGCATAGGGCATGAAGAACCATAGGAAAATGGTGCTCCGTACACCGGGCCACGAGAATTATGCCCACCATCTTCCGTAGGGCATCTATCACTAGCGTGAGAAATATCTCCACATAAACGGCAACAAATATTAAATGCAGCCCACATTATATGGAGATAGCAGGATTCAAAATAAAGACACTATTGTGCAAACTGTTACACCTAACAGTAATTTACTAAACAACCTATTTAAAAACAGGAAAATAGAATAGAAAGAACTGAAACAAAAATAAACGACGCAATTTACAAATGGAAGGGCTTCTCTCTCAGATTCTCCCTCTCCAGCAAACTCACACGTCTGTGTTCCCCGGCAACGGCGCCAAAAACTTGATGGCGCAAATCTCGCACACCGCTATAGGCGGTAGCAAGACTGCGGCACGAAACGGCAGTGTACCGATCGTTCAAGTAATATAAAACGAGGAGTAAATCCCCGAGTATCGATCTCGGAAGGAACACAGTAAGGTGGAGTTGACTATTGAGGAGGACTTGAGATTGAAGTCCTTAAGGTCGGATGGATTGCGGGAGGCTTGGTTTGGATTGCGGAAAACAAAATAAAATAGCTACGACTACTCCTATGCAGGCCTTGAGCACACTGCTTCGCCAGGCGGGATGGAAGACTACACGGGCCGCAATGCACCGAATCGCTAGGCGGATGGACGAGTAGGCTAGCGGATGGAGTGGAGAGAGCGGCGGAATGAGGGTCGCAAGCACCTCTTCGCAAAGCACACCACTAACAATTGTTAGGGCGGCACAACACAACAAACAATCCACACCACTAGGCACACCTCAAATGAAAATATAACAAGATTACTCAATCACATAGACATGATTTCATACTAATGTTAACAAATAAAAGTATACTTCATCAAACATATAAGAAATCCAACTAAACTATCAACTACAAGAGGAGGTGAGTGTGCGAAATCGACCGACTCCGAAGTCTTGTTAAGGATTCACGGAAGGAATCGCCGGGTTGTCAATCCGCGTCCAAGCTCGGTCCTCAACTGCGTCCGGGGTAGAGAAGGTTGTCACTACCTTCCAGTGGACCCGTCTTCTTCGTGTCACGAACCGGAGGAATGATCACAAGCTGCTCCAATCTTGAAGAAGAAGGCTAGGTTGACTCCCTTCTTGAAGCCCAAGGATGAAGGAGGAGGCCAAGAGGAAGCTCCGGCGACGATTTGGCGTTGAAAGCTTGCCCGGAGATCCTCCCTAAGGTGGGCGGCGCTGGAGGAGTCGGAACCCCCCGAAATAGGCGGAAAGTGGCGGACTGGAAGTGATCCCAACCTAAAATCGTGCTTGCCTATTTATAGGCGGAGCAGGAAATAAACACCGCGCACGATCAGGCGCACGACCAATGGTAGTGCGCGAAGGAATGCCTCTGATCGTGCGCGAAGAACCTGTAGCATAGGCCTGAACTGCAAAATGGCGCACGGTCAGCGGCGCACGACCAGTGGTCGTGCGCGAAGAAGGCCAATGATCGTGCGCCGTCGCTCGATCAGGGAAGGGAATTAACGCACGACCAGTAGTCGTGCGCCTGGTCGTGCGAGAAGGAAAACGCACGACCAGTGGCTTTTTCGACCGAAAATCCCCCAGAACCCATCCCGAGTGTCGCACAACCCTTGGACCTGCATGAAAATATACTAGACCACAGAAATACATGAAATCACACCAAGATGGGGCATAAATGTGCACTAAGCACTGAAATGGGCAACGTGATCAAATAGAATTGAAAATAGGCCTAAAGTGAAGTGCATGTGCATGAAAACTAGCCCAGATGAGTCCGGAAATCACTATATAAACTGGACTCATCACTGGCCGCGGTAACTTCTAACTTCGCGGCCTCGCCGCCTTCATTTTCAGCATTCTCTTCATCCATCTTGTATTTCTTTACTATCTCCTCTTCTTCCTCCTCTGACTCAGCATTTGTCTTATTTCTCTGTTTCTCCACATCTGCATTCAACTCACTAACAAATTCATCAGAAATGACAGGCAAAAAATTGATATCATTGGTCATTGTAGATGGAAAAGTGTGGTGTGTCACTTTGGGTGACAAGGTGACACACCCCTTAGCAATGTGAAGGGTGGCACCACTCTCCTTCAAAAATGGGACACCCAAAATAGGCATGGAATTGTTTTCCATGGGGCTCAAAACTTGAAAGTTTGTGATAACCGAAGTTCCATCTACAATGACCTTGACATCCTTAATCTCTCCCTCCGTTTCCACCACCGTTCCATTAGCAAGGACAAGCAATGTCCGATCATCAGCATTGATTTTTAGGTTCAGTTTTTCAATTTCTTGCAATGCAAGAACGTTGCGCGACGATCCAGTGTCGCAAAGAGTGGTGGTTTCATCATTATTGATCTCACATTTCACTATCAAGTCGCCCTCATGGCAACAATCCGACTCGATTAGGCTCTTTCCCTGCTCACGGGGATTCTTTTCCGTCGTGCTGGGGAGAGCACCTTGAGTCCGCTCAGAAAGCACTTAAGCCAATTGGCCCAATTGCATTTCTAAGTTCCTCATCGAGGCGGTTTGATTGGCCATATTAGATTGGGTCACGTCAACAAACTTTTCCATCATTTCTTCTAAAGCACTTTTTCTATGCACCGGAGCACCTTGATTATAACCGGGTGGAGACGGCCTCGGTTGGCTTCCGGACGCTTGAGCATCAAATTGATGCTGACCCGGTTGCCATCGTTGGCCTGCAGTGTTTTGGCTCCAAGAGAAGTTTGGATGATTTCTCACACCCGAATTATGTGTTGGAAAAAGGTGTTGCGCGGTTTTGATTGTTAATATAGTTAACGTTTTCCTCCACATTTAGATTAGAAAAATCAGAGAAGATTTCACTTGTGGGGCATTCATAGGTGTGATATCCGGGGTTCTCGCACCCTTGACATGAAATGGCCATCACCGGAGCCGGAGAGAGGGCAGGCCTCTTCAGCAATGTTATGCTCTCATATGGTGACGATGCTGCCTCCGCTGGTAGACCAGAAGTGCTTACTTCGAATAATCCTCCTGCATTCTGTGGAGTGTTCCGCCCTGCGGTCCAAAACGAGCTATGATTAGCGGTGTCCTGCAAGATCCGCAATGCTTCGTCAGGGGTGTGATTTAGCAGAGTTCCACCGGCAGCAGCATCAATCATGGCCCTATAGTTAGGCTCCATTGCAAAGTAGAAATATTCCACGAGATTCCAGGGCTGCAACTCATGATGAGGAAACTTCCGGAGGAGTTCCATAAATCTTTCCTAAGCTTCCGCAAGGGTCTCCTGATCATGTTGACGGAAGGTTGCAATCTCTCGCCTCATGTTCACGATTTTGTCCACTGGGTGGAACTTCGCCAGAAATTTGGATGAAAGCAACTCCCATATGGTCGCTGTGCCCGGTGGAATAGTGTGAAGACATGCCTTAGCTTTATCACGGAGGGAGAACGGAATACCGGAATGTTCCGCATATTTCTAAAAACTCATTTAAGTGAAGATGGGAAAACTGGGCAGTGTTTCAGATTATATTCAGGATAGTTGGCTTTATCTCGAATTGATTATTCGTGATGGCTGGGCCAAAACCGGGATACACACTCCCAACAGTGGGAGTGGTGTAGTCTCGCATTGTTCTGGGCCTTGGCCGGGCCACCTCATTTTCATCAGGCGCTTGACCAACAACTGGCGCATTCTCTCCCCCGGGGTTAACTCCATTTCTGTTAGCATTAACATCCATAGAGGCAGCAGCACGACGGCGCGCACGTAGCGTCCGCTCTATTTCTGGATCGAATGCTACTAAATCACCAGGGCCTTGCCCCTGCATAAACTTATACAACAAACAAGAAAAAATAAAAAAAACGAATCTTTATAATAATTTCCTGGAAGAGGAAAAATCACACAACGCTGCAGTCCCCGGCAGCGGCGCCAAAAACTTGACACGCTTACGGCAAGTGTACCGGTCGTACAAGTAATAAAAGTTGGGAGAGACTCCCCGAATATCGTTCTCAAAGGACTGCAAGTTGGGGTGTATGATTTTCTCGTTAGGGAAATCAATTATAAAGATTTCTATGGTTTTAAAAGGGGGTTTTGATTTGTTTTGGAAGACGAAATAAAAGAAAGCTAAATTAACTATGCGGGTCGCAATCACCGCGTCGCTTGGTGGATGGACGAGTAGGCTTGCGAATGAACGAGAAGGCTTGCGGATGGATGATTCGTAACCGGCGGAGTGAGGGTCGTAAACACCTCGTCACTAAGCACACAACTAGCAATTGCTAGTGCGACAAACAACGTAGCGATGGAGTGGATGGTGGAATGGGGCGCTCCTCAACTCACATAAACCACAATAGATTTCACAAACATGAAATTACATTAACACTAACAAAGGGTTTATGATCATCATTCTTAACACAAATACATCCACAAGAAATAACTGCAGCAAAACAAAGGGGAAAGAGTAAACCCAAGTTCGAAGACTCGCTGAAGATTCACGGCCGGAATCGTAGGGTTGTCACGCCTCGTCCGAGCTCGGTTTTCAGTTACCGTCCGGGGTTCAGAGGAGTTGTCACCTTCCTCCACGTTACCCGTCTTTTTCGTGAAATAGCTCAAGCTAGCTCTCGCCGGAGAACCCTTGAATGCAGAAGAAATGATCTTGGAATGGAGCTTTTGAGCTCGAGGATGATGGAGGAGGCCGAGGAGGAAGCTTTAGCGTTGGATTTGCAGGAAAACGATGGTCGGAGCTTCTCCTATAGTGGGCGGTGGCGAAGTGACGAAAATGGCGGAGCTGGAGTGGAAAATGGCGGGCTCGGTCTGTCTCTCCGAAAAAGGGCGAATCGTGCGGCTTTTATAGTAAACAATCAGAAAAATAGTCACGCACGGTCGAACGCACGGTCGAACGCACGACCGTGCGTGGACCGTGCGTTAATAATGAAGCAGAAAGTCCAGGGAGACGAAGCAGAGCGCCCGTGCGTTTTACTCACGCACGGTCGAAGCCGACCGTGCGTAAAAACGCACGGGAAAATTCCGAAAGCCAGAATTTCAGCTCACCAGAGGAGCTCGTGCGATTTTACTCACGCACGGGCAAAACCAACCGTGCGTAAACAAAACGCACGAGCAAATCCAGATCACCGTTTTGAACAACAGATGACCGCGCACGATCGGAGCAATCGTGCGTCAAGGAAACGCACGACCGTGCGATTCATGCAGACATGAAATCTGGGCAAAATTGGATGAACCGTCCACCTGCACAACAATCAACACAGGAATCACACAGCTGGGAATACCCCTCCAGCTCAATCCAAATACAGGAAAAGGGTTGGGGAGCACCATGTGCCTACCCCCAACGACATGGAGCGCAATTGCACACCAAAACGGGCCTAAACAGTGCACATAGCGTGAAAGTGAATACAAGTGAAATACAAGCAATTATAGTTTGAGAATGAAGTGCACATGAGTGAAAGCTAGCCCGGATGAGTCCATAAAATAGTGTAAATATTGGACTCATCAGTGGGGATACCGCGAGATGATGGGCTGGAGAGGTTGCGAAATCGCAGGATTGAGAGATGAAGTGTGACAACAACGAGAGATTGGGGTTGGATGGGTTTTCATGTTATTTAGCAGGAGATTAAAAACTATGCGAGATATTAAGCGCGGAAATTGATCGGATAGTTCTTACGGATTTGATGGTGAAATGCATACAGATGTAGTATTTCTTTATACGAAAAAATATTGCATGAGTAATGCATTTCACCATCAAATCCATAATAACAGCCTGATCAACATTCACGTTCACTATCCTACTCACTTTCAATCTCGTGCTCAATAACTAATCTCCAGACCTAATCTCTGGATGCTCATACACTTCATCCTCAATCTAACGATTTGTCCACCTCTCCTGCTCATCCCGCGATATCGCCACCTCTCTCTCTCTCTCTCTCACTCCTGCCCAGCAAGGCTCGACAAGAGAGTTCGGTGAAACTTCAAACCCTTGAATTCCTCCTTCCACTTGTGAATCTTCCAAAATAAACTCGCTAACAATCGATTCCCAATTGCCGACGATGAATCAATTCCCTCTGCTTCCCTTCCCATCCATCGCCCTTAAATTTCCCAAAACAATAGAGCACTCCTCTAAACACGCGCTCCACGCCTGCCTCTTCTTATTGTCTCTTCTTCCTTACTGGTGTCCTTCCAGGTGATCGCATCTAGGGATTGTCCAACGTAATACTTTACTCCATCCCATTATCTCTTTCCCAACTTCTCTATACCCTCACTCTCTTTCATCCATGTTTCTTACTTATAGTGCTCAAAATTACAGGTAGAATCCTTCATACATTGCACAACAATAATCAGATGCAATATAAAATCAGATGATGCACATATAAAATCAGATGCAATATATCAATATGAAATTATTGTGTACTTTCATTTTCATCAATTTTGTGCATCCTTACTGCACGCACTCGTGATAGAAAATATCTTGCAAATTTGTTGTTGACGCTTAATCAGTATTTTTAGTGGTAACGAGTAGTTTTTGTTGTTGTAGGTAATCGAGACTTTTATTACAACCATATCAATATTTTGGCTTATTTTGTAGAGTTTTTCAATTGGTGTTCAAAGATTTTTTTCCTTCTTCTCTGTACCTTTACAAAAACTGCAAATGGACTTCGCTTTTAGTTATGCTCTGCAAAAATGAATGGTGGTCTTTCTCTTATTTGCATTGCAAAATGTTGATCAATTACTCACGGTAACTTTTGTGATGTCTTCCAAGTGCACTCAGTGAGAATCTTTGGGTCCTAAGCAATTGAAACTTCTAATTATTCTTCACTTAAACAACAACTTTCATATGTATGAAATGCATCTCCCCTCCAATTATCATAGTAAATGCATTCTATAATTTTACCAACATTCGTTTTTTTTATTTTGCTTTCATTTTAAATTGAAATGTCTTTTTAAGGACTTTACGTGCACTACTTCGTGTCATGTTTGGGAGGACCATGCGGGAGAAGTTAGGTCATTTTTTTGTATTGCCTTTGGTACTGTTCTCTTGAGGTTATCTACTCTCTATCTTTTTTGATCCATCTCTTATGATGTTCAGCGTAAACAGGAAGTGTGCGGCGAAGATGTCAACACATGGGCGATTGAGGGAGCAAGAGAGCATTAAGAGTTCGGCCTATCGTGATTTAAATTATGTGTCCAAGTAGTAATTTGTATTAAAGTTCATGCATTTACCTTTTAAGATATTACGTTATAATTCATTTCATCTGATTTTCACTATTTTGTTTACTCACTCTGCAAACATTGAAAGTCATCAAATCTTCATAAACAAGTTAGTGGCGGGTCATAATATATCTACAGAAAGTAAGGTTTCTTTATTCTTACTCATTGATGTTTAGCTATACTATTATAATATATTATTAATATTGTTCTCAACATATTCAATATAGATATGATCCTTTTGTTTTCATTCTCGATATAGACATGCTCCTTCTACACTATTAACATTGTTCATTCTCTTTTTTGCATACTCAATATAGACATGCTTTAGTTGCTTTCCTGCATTGTACAAATGCTACTTGATTTATAATGGTTTTTCCTCTAGCTCTGCCTGATTTTTCTAAGTTATCTGCTCAAGGAACTTAAATGCTTAATATATTTACTACTATCAAGTACTTGTTTTACATTTTTCGTTTGTTTCGCAACCCAATGCAAGTGTTTTTCCATCTATATCCTCTGCATATATGTGCATATAATGAAATAATATATTAGCTCAGTATTGATTTGGAGTTGGCAATTGTTATGTGTTATGACCAAGCCCATAACAGCAACACACATGCTTCTTCAGTAAAAGTCACTCTACCAACTAACCAATACCATAAGCTCTTGATGATACGAGAAGACTTTTCGGGCCAGTCCTTGTCCTCCTATCTACCTATATAAATCTATTGGCATCTCCGTAATTATGTATATGTCACTCCCGACTATATAAAGAGTGTAGGTGAGTCTTTAGAACATCTTGGATCATCTATCTTGTTTAAGCTCTCAGAGGAGAGAGACTCTTACAAGAATCCTGCTCTCAAGAGTTTAGATATCGAGCTTGCCTCGATATATTGTATCCTGAATTTCATTTAAATCTATTGTATTTTATGATGTAAACCAAAAATCTCGATTTGATTATCAATAATAAATTTGAGTTCATTTTAAAATTAATATCGAAGTTTAGATATCGAGCTTGCCTCGATATATTGTAATCCTGAATTTCCTTTAAATTTGCAGTATTTTATGATGTAAACCAGAAATCTTGATTTGATTTTCAATAATAAATTTGAGTTCATTTTAAAATTAATATCGAAGTTTGACTTCACGGCAGGGTCGTGAAGTCATTCTCGATTCTCACCCTAAATCCCCTCTTTCAGTCATTCTCGATTCCTATTTCCTAAGCAGTCGCAGGTCCGCAACTCACAACTGGCTCGCTTGGTGCTCGCCAGTCGCCTCCCTTCGCAGACTTCAACGATACTCACGCTCCCTCTGCTCGACTTCTCGGCGCCTCGTCCGGCTGTCCGACAGGCCCTAAGTCTTCACGAGTCACGACCTCGTTGGCTCTCTCCGTCACTCGTCTCCAGCTCCAGCACTCGGCAGTCCGGCTGTTACTTTCTCCATCCACCGTTCGAATTTTTCCTCTAGGTCAGACTTCAGAGCACAAATCTGATTTACTTATGGAATTATTTTCATATCTTGTTTTCGAATTTTTCAATTCCTGTAGTGTGTAGACTGAAGGTGCCAAATGGGGGGAAAATCCCCAAATCAGATTTCTTGTTCTTTAATCGTCTGTACAATTGCGCAAAATGATTAGTGTTGAATATTTCGATATCAAAGATTGACTTTTATTCTAAAAGCACTCAAGAAAAGATTTTGACCCTTAATTACATTGATCCTGCTGCTAGCCTGATATGAACAAATTGCTATCGCAATTACTTCAAAAAAATAAAAATCCCCAAATCAGGATAAAAATTTTTATACCTATTATTATTGTTTTTAGAATTTTTGTTTGCATTAGCATCACTGTGGCATCAGGTGGAGTAACATTAGGCACATTCTTAGAAACATTAGTACCATAAATTAGGAATGTGTTTGGTTTCTTACTTTACATTGAATTGTGGTGATGATATGTTAAAAGACAATAGTTAAATATTGTTACTAAATTTTTATCATTTCTATTGGGAATCAATGATGTTTTATGCAAAGCACCGCAACATCAATCTCAGGATATATTAAATGTTATAATTTTAGTTTCAATAAATTGCGGGAATCTAGCTGGGAAAAGTTCTTAAAGATTGTGAACATATTTTGTGAGAAAAATGAAGTCGAAGCATGGGCGGATTCAAGGGGGGGCCAGCTGGGGCCCTGGCCCCCCCAAATTTTTTTATGTTATCTATTTTTATATAGATTTTTTTTACCAAATAATATATTCATATTTATTTTAATGAAGTGGGCCCCCCCATCACTCCATCAGTCAAGCCCAAGCCATACGCAGGGCTTTTTTTTCTGAGTTTTCTCCGGAATCCAGACGCTGAGACGCGTGACTTGCGCCATTCCCATCTCCGTTAGGTCGCCAGCGCCGCGTTGTACTCCCTTCCCGAGCAACTGAGCAAGGTATGCCCTAATCCGTTCTTCCATCCATTTTCCCAAGCAGCCAAGCAGGTCTCTTACGCCTTTCAGGCTTCAGCCTTCCTGGAATCGTTCCCCTGCAGGCTGCAGCCAGGCGCCAGCTGAAACCACCGTCCAAATCGCAGCTTCGCAGGGCTTCTAAAGTCGGACAGGAAGGTTTGTTCTCTGCCTGTTCTTCCAAGTTCCATCCCTGTTAATTCTTGATTTTGTTTAGATAATTAGATCTGCCCCTATTTTGTTCGAACTTCTGCAGTTCTACTCGCCCCTAGATTACAGCCTTTGCAGTTTTGTTTAAATTCTTTTAAAATCTAGATTTTATTTAGAATCGATTTTGTTCAGATTTCTCCAATTCCTACAGTTTTGTTTGATTTTGTACTAAAGTGGTCTAGATTTTAATGTAATTTTGAGGCCTGATTATGCTCTGCATATAATATTTGGATCCTTTCAGGGTCATTATGAGAAAATGAAACTCATTTTTCAATAAGAAGTCGTCTTTAGAAGACTCCCCACCTTCTTTGCCTGGTGATTCATCTGTAGTTGAGAAGCTTCCGCTTGTTTTCGAGCGAGATCCTGGATTACGACCTCAAATTTGGGAATATCCCATATGTCAATAGGATGAAATGCGACGAGCTTATGTTAAAGCTGGATCTTATCAGCACAAACTTCACGAGTATCCGTCCTCAGTCTCAGGTGAACATAGTCGAAGATTTCAATATTCTTGGTTTGAGAAGTTTCCATGGTTGGAGTATTCTCCTGTGAAAGATGCAGCATTTTGTTTGTCATGCTATGTTTTTAATAAACAACCTAGTGGTCGTTTTGGATCAACCACATTCACTATTGAAGGATTTCGAAACTGGAGGAAAGTGAATGGAAAAGATTGTGCATTTTTGACTCATGTAGGGAAGGATCATTGTTCTCCATATAATATTGCTGTCAAAAGATGTGAAGATTTAATGGTTCAATCACAACATATTGAGAAAGTAATACAACGGCAGTCATCTCAACAAATCATAATGAATCGATTACGGGTTGGAACTTCAATTGATGCCCTGCGCTATTGTGCATTCCAGGGAGTTGCATTTCGAGGCCATGATGAAACTTCAGAATCTATTAATCGTGGTAATTTCATTGAGATTATTAAATTGCTTAGAAATTATAATAAGGAAGTGGATGAAGTTGTTCTAGAAAATGCACTGGGAAACGCAATGTACATCTCGCCAACTATTCAGAAGGATCTTTTATCTATTATGGCAAAAATGGTGCAAGCTACAATTCGCAAAGAAATTGGTGATTCTAAATATTGCATTATAGTCGATCCAGAGACGAGTCAAAAAGAGAGCAAATGGCTATTGTGATTCGATTTGTAGATGTTTATGGCTTTGTGCAAGAAAGGTTCTTAGATATTGTTCATGTTAAAGATACATGTGCGTTAACTCTTAAAAACGAAATTTCTGCAGTTCTTTCTCATCATAATTTGAGTATTCAAGATATGCGGGGCCAAGGATATGATGGTGCAAGTAATATGCGTGGTGAATGGAAAGGATTAAAAACTTTGTTCCTTAATGAGTGTCCGCATGCTTATTATATTCATTGTTTTGCACATAAACTTCAGTTAGCTCTTGTTGCAACATCAAAGGAAGTAAAAGCGGTACATAATTTCTTTAATGAGTTAATATATATTATTAACACTGTTGGCGCTTCCTCCAAGCGCAATGATCAATTACGAGCTGCACAGAAGGAATATTGTGATCACATGATTGCTCTTGGTGAATTTGAGACCGGAACAGGAGCAAATCAAATTGGTTCACTACAACGACATGGAGACACTAGATGGTCATCTCATTTAAACTCTATTTGTAGTGTTATTAATATGTATAATGTCACTTGCTCTGTATTACTTGATATCAGTGAAAATGGAGGGACATCTTCTCAACGGGGAGATGCTGATGCAGCCTTTAGAAAGATTGGTGTTTTTGAATTTGTATTCATCTTACACTTAATGAAAGAATTTTTGGGAATCAGTGATATTCTATGCAAAGCATTGCAACATCAATCTCAGAATATATTAAATGCTATAAATTTGGTTTCAACGACGAAAGCTCTCATTCAAAAATTACGGACATCTGGATGGGAAAAGTTTGTGCAAGATGTGAAATTATTTTGTGAGAGAAATGAAGTTGAAGTTCCAGACATGACTGCTCGATACAGTGATCGTCGATCTAGAAGTCCACATGATATCATTACAGTGGAACATCATTTTCGTGTGGATATTTTCAATGCAACAATCGATTGTGGGTTACAGGAGCTGAACTCTAGATTCAATGAAAATTCTATTGAGCTACTTCGCCTTAGCATTGCTTTAGATCCAAGCAATAACTACAAATCTTTCAATATTGATGATATATGTGCCCTTGCAAAGAAGTTTTACTCTCAGGATTTCAGTGAACATGAACTTTTTGTGCTGAATACTCAGTTGCAACATTATGAGTTTGATATTCCTTCACATAAGGATTTAAAGAATTTGCATACACTTACCGATCTATGTGTGAAATTGAGGGAGACAGAAAAATCAAAGACATACTATCTTATTGACAGATTAATTCAACTCATTTTGACCCTTCCAGTCTCAACAGCAACTACAGAACGGTCATTCTCAGCTATGAAGATTGCTAAAACGAGACTTCGCAACAAGATAGAGGATGAATTTCTAGCAAACTGCATGATTTTATACATTGAGCGAGAAATAGCGGAGAAGCTTGATAAAAATGTGATCATAGATGAATTCTATGATGTGAAAAATCGTCGTGCACAATTGAAATAACTTTTATATGATTGCTTATGTCTCTGGTTGTTTGTCGATGTAATTTTGTATTTCTAAAATGGTTAGACTAAAACTTTGAAAGAAAACTTTTGCTTTTTTTTTTCAATTTTTCATATTATCTTATGTCTCGGCCCCCCCTTCCTGCGTTTCCTGGATCCGCCCCTGAGTCGAAGTTCCCGACATGAATGCCCGATTTAGTGATCGTCGGTTTCGAAGTCCACGTGATATCATTACAGTGAAACATCATTTTCAGGTGGACATTTTCAATTCCACAATAGGTTGTGTTGCAGGAGCTCAACTCTAGATTCAATGAAATTTTTATGGAACTAATTCGTCTAAGTATGGTTTTAGATCTAAGTGGTAAATACAAATCTTTCAATATTGATGATATATTTTTCATTGCAAAGAATTTCTATCCTAGAGATTTCAACGAGCATGAAATTTATGTGTTGAATACTCAGTTGCAAAAAAATTGACAAAAATTGTATCATAGATGAATTTTATGAACTGAAAAAATTTCGTGCAAAATTGAAGTAGTATGTATGTGGTTGTTTGTATCTTTTTTGCTTATTGGAAATATATAATATATTGTCCAAAAATTGTCTATGTTTGCTTATATTTAAAATTTTATTTTAAAAAAACTGGTTTCACCTGGTGACTAGGCCCCCCTAGTCAATATTCCTGGATCCGCCCCTGCTTCACGGGTAACAAAATGAGATAATTAAACCAAAAGTCGCATATGACTCACACAAGAGCCTAGCACTCGAATATAATTAACAACTTTAAATAAATCATCCACAGTTATATACGAAGACGAACAATATAGTTTTTTTTTAATTAAAGATAAACAAGTAAAAATGATAGTTAAGAGGCAAGCTCTGATTCTTTAAAGATCTTATAAAAGTAAACATAAATTAAGCTAGCATGATTAGAGCTAGCAGAATGAAAAAGAGATATACCTTCCGGTCTGAGTGAGGAGGCGTCGGAATCAGTCCCGGATCGGGATGGGAATGTGAATGAATGGACTTGGAGGATCTGGAGGTGGGGACCCAGCAGAGACGGGCATGGCAGGGCTGGTATGAAGCTATCGGGTAGTGGGTGGAAGTGACGAAACTGACGAAGGCTCGTCGATTCCGTTGGGGGTGACAAAGGAGAGATCTCCAGTGTTCGTGAAGGTGGTCCCCGGCGGCGGCGGCGGCGGCAGCAGCAGCAGCAGCAGAGAGATCTGGACCTGAACGACGACGGAAAGAAGTAGGGAAGGGTCGCCGGAGTTCGGCAAGCTACCGGTGGAGGAGGCGAGAAGAGGAGGCTTATAGTTCGCAGGTAGGAGGGGCTGCGGCTGGGTAACCGGGAAACCTTCCTCTGTTTCACGATTTATCCCAAGATGCTCTTTTTACCCGGCTCTCGGCAATATTTAAAGGGTGATCTTATATAGGCTATATACAAAATAAATTATTTCATTATTTTAGGTGTTTTAAAATACTATTCATAAACCTAATAAAAGCCTAAAATTTAACCTAATTTCTATTCCTTCCTCTAGCTGCTCGACATCTCCCGTCCCGTGTGCGCGATTTCTTCTCCGTCTTCTCCATCGGGTCTTCGCCGACGCCGCCCCTCCTCCTTCCCCATCCGGCGAGCCTCCTCCCCCATCCGGCGACCTCTCTCCATGGACGACGGTGAAGCCATGGTCGACGGTCCTTGCCTTCTTCCCCGTCCGGTCCTTGCCGACGATTCACGAGGAAAAACGAAGCCACTGCCGCCTCTCCTCTCCATGACCGGCGGTGAAGCCATGGTCTTCGACCTCTCCCCTTCCAGTGCTTCCTCTTTTGGCCATGAAAGCAAGGTTTTCCTAAAACCCTAAATCTATTATCTTCCTTTTTTCTCTTGGAAACCCTAGATCTACCCTAACTGTTAGTGAATATTGTTTTTTTGCTCCATTTAGGTGAGCTCCGAACATCCCTCTTTCGGAGACCCGATTTCACAACATTCCCCTAAGTTGCACCGTCCGATCTCCCTTCAACCGGTGGATTTCTCTTCGGATTTTGGTGGTTCTAGCAACATTGATTTGCAAGAGGTGAGTTGTTCATTGCTTGGTTTCAACTTCTTCATTGCTAGAAGTCGGATTTTGGTGGTTCTAATTCATGTGTGCTTAGGAAAAAGTATTGTCAATTGGAGCAACGGAGTCAGAGTATGTGGAAATTCCTTGTCTTATTTCGGAATATGGTATTGTCCACTATACCCAAATTTTGTGTATGTTTATTGTGTAGATTGTGTACAATATATTTAGTTATTTATTGTTGTGATTTTCAATTCGTAGATTTGACGTCGTTCTTCCAAACAAATTCAATTTTTGCGTCTAAGGAAGAATTGATTGATTGGGTACGGAAAATTGATAGAAGTTTGAGTTATGTTGTGACAATATTAGGTTCTGATAAAGTAACGGGTAGACCACGACCACGTGTTCTTTTGGGATGTGATAGAGCTGGATATAATCGTGACAATCTTAAACAAGTGAGGAAAATTATGCGTAAAACCACTTCAAAAAAATGTGGTTGTCCATTTCAAGTAAGAGGTCAGAAGGAAATTTGTGTAGATGAATGGAGAGTTGAGGTGTTGTGTGGGAAACACAATCATGGTTCTGTACACTTAGAGGCACATTCATTTGCTGGTAGGTTGGATAAGAATGAAGAAAATTTTGTTGAGAGTATGTATGTCTCGGGTGTTAAACCCCGCAAAATTCTTTCTTCTCTTAAGAAAAAGAACCCAGCAAATACAACAACAATAAGGACAATTTATAATCATAGAGCTACAGTTCACAAGAATGAGTTGGGAGGCAGAACACCGATTCAATTTCTTTATAAATGTGTTACAGATGCTGAGTATGTTTGTTATAGCAAAGTGAAAGAGGATAGTTCGCAACTAGAAAGCATGTTTTTCACATCCTTTTTCTATAAAGTTATGTCGGATGTTTCCATCAGTATATCACTAACTGCATTAAAATTCATCAAAGTAGAAGAATATAAAGTCAATGCCTCAAATTATTACCAAGCATGGGAGTGTCCACCCAAGATAAGATATTCTATGGGATTGCCTTGTGCTCATGAGTTAGTGCCATATATTACTCAATCAATCTCATTTCCTTTATGCATGATACATCACCATTGGAAGCAATTATCATTAAAGGAAAGTCCGAGGTTCATATTTCAGATGACATCGCAGCAAAATTTGAAGGTATTAATAGAAGGTTTAATGAAACTTCTAGTGAACAAAAAGAAGAAATAAAAAGAAAACTAAGAGAGATAATGAATCCAACTTCATCACAAACAAGAGAGCCAAAAGTTCCTTTGAGTTTAAAGGGAAGACCAAGGGGAAGCTACAAAAGGTTAAAAGATGATCTTAAATCTACAAAACATGATCCTTCTTTATTTGAACATGTTTTGGAAGAAGAAAACATACAAGCAAAAAAGAGAGCATTAGCAAAAAAGAGGACCGGCTACCATTTGATGACACCTACACTTACTTCAAGTCAGCGTTTCTACATTGAAGTTTGTAAGCAAATGCCACTACATTTAGCGGAGCATGTCAAAGAGGTCATTAATGTCATTGGGGATGGTCATTGTGGATTTCTTGTTGTTGGCTGCGCATTAGATATGGGTGAAAATTGGGCGCAAGTACGGTTGGATCTTTCCAATGAATTAACGGTTAAAGAGAGCATGTATATTAAACTTTTTGGGAAGGAGAGGTGGCAAGAATTATTATCCTCTCTTCATTGTACTGAGCTACCCCCCCCCCCCCCCCAAATAAATGGATGTCTATGCCGGACATGGGAATTGTGGTGGCTTCATGCTATAACATAGCTTTTGTCCAAATTTCAAAAGTTCAAAGTCTCACATTTCTTCCAATGAATTCGCCACTGCCACCTTCACAACGGTTAGTTGCAATGGGTTATATAGATGGAAATCATTTCATACAGTTGGTGATGCACGAAGGGTGTCCTCTACCACATATTATTTCTTATTGGAGACAACATCATGATCCAATAGCAAGCAAATGGGAGGAAATATACAAATCCCGATTATCAACTCCAAATCAACAAATGCGCCCGTCAAGTGAGATAGTAAATGTTGACATCTTCTAACTCAAAAGGTTAGCAAAAATATATATCTTTTTTGCTTTATATTTAGTAAATTTGTATGTATCTAATTTGTGTGTGTGGATTACAGGATCTAACAATTTTTTGGGTTCAAGAGAACTATATGTATTCATAAACATATAACAATTTTTTGGGTTCTTGAAGGTGAGAATGATGAAATAGTACTTATAAATGAACATTTGTTGTGAAAAATACATGATTTCTTATTTTCCTTGTGCAGGTATTTTCAGGTTTTGTAATAGCTAACTTTCCGAACACAATCCAAAATGTTGGGGTTGTAACATGAAGGCGATTCCAAGTCTCTACTCGTTGTAATTGGAATGTTTTGAAACAACGAATATAATCTGTTGAAACCAGCAACTTGATGAACAAGTCTCGGTCTCTGTGGAGTTCGGGGTCCGAAAAATGGGGTGGTCTCACACCTACTTCTCCCGAACCAGCTCTCTAGGCAAGAGCACTTGGATTTGGAAACAGACCCTAGGCTACAGCGAGGAGGTCCCACCTCACACCCGGAAGACCTGAGAGATCTTCCCCTCCCTAGCCAATGCTGAGCCAGAGACACCAAAGGAGAGCTCGACAAGTCAAGAGCTCTCAAGGGAGAAGAAGATCCGGAATTTGGAATCCCTCTCTTTGGTGCCCATTAGGGTCTATTTATAGGATTTTTGAAGTTGGGCTGCAAATAGCCGAAAATTGGTTTGCCAATTTACCAAAATACCCCTAAATTGGGCTGCAGATAGCCTAATCCCGCTGTTCTGAAGCGCTAAACGCAGGTCACCGGGCTGCGAATAGCCAAAACTGGACTGCGAATAACAAACCGGACGAGGGGACCTCCCCTGGCGAGAGAGGGAGGGGCGAGACCCCCCTCCCCTCTCTCCGCCTCTCCCCCTGGGCGAGAGGGGGGGTCGAGACCCCCGACCCCCCTCCCCTCTCCGCCCCACCTCCTGGGCGAGAGGGGGGGTCGAGACCCCCGACCTCCCTCCCCTCTCCGCCCCACCTCCTGGGCGAGAGGGGGGGTCGAGACCCCCGACCTCCCTCCCCTCTCCGCCCCACCTCCTGGGCGAGAGGGGGGGGGGGGGGGGGGGGGTCGAGACCCCCGACCTCCCTCCCCTCTCCGCCCCACCTCCTGGGCGAGAGAGGGGGGTCGAGACCCCCGACCTCCCTCCCCTCTCCGCCCCACCTCCTGGGCGAGAGGGGGGGGGGGGGGTCGAGACCCCCGACCTCCCTCCCCTCTCCGCCCCACCTCCTGGGCGAGAGGGGGGGTCGAGACTCCCGACCCCCCTCCCCTCTCCGCCCCACCTCCTGGGCGAGAGGGGGGGTCGAGACTCCCGACCTCCCTCCCCTCTCCTCCCCACTTCCTGGGCGAGAGGGGGGGTCGAGACTCCCGACCTCCCTCCCCTCTCCGCCCCACCTCCTGGGCGAGAGGGGGGGTCGAGACTCCCGACCTCCCTCCCCTCTCCGCCCCACCTCCTGGGCGAGAGGGGGGGTCGAGACCCCCGACCTCCCTCCCCTCTCCGCCCCACCTCCTGGGCGAGAGGGGGGGGGGGGGGGGTCGAGACCCCCGACCTCCCTCCCCTCTCCGTCTGCGCGGTTTGATGTTACCAAGCTGGCTCTTCCCGGATCCTCAGGAGTGCTCGGCGAATATAGGGTTGTACACAATCCCCGCTCTTTTCGAGCGTGGCTCACGCTCGGAAAGAAATGTCCAACCTTATATATTCGACGAGTGTCGCTGGGAACCTGATTATCGGTGCTTTCTTGGAAAAATACATTGCCTTCCCAAGAGGTCCTCCAACCTTGCCGGCTAACGAGAGCCCGGTTAGCGGGTCTGCTCGGGACTAAGTGCTTCTAGGAGCGAGCTCCACTAGTGGTCGACGTTGGGTCGACACACTCGAAGGAGCGAGCTCTACTAGTGAGAGCCACCCAGCTAGTGAGAGCCTGGAGTGAGGAGGACATCTCGGCATTGACCTTACCCATCCGAGGATCATTCGACCCACCCAGCTAGTGAGAGCCTGGAGTGAGGAGGACATCTCGGCATTGACCTTATCCATTCGAGGATCATTCGACCCACCCAGCTAATGAGAGCCTAGAGTGAGGAGGACATCTCGATGGCAAGATCTCTCCTTCCGAGGATCATTCGACCCACCCAGCTAGTGAGAGCCTGGAGTGAGGAGGACATCTCGGCATTGACCTTACCCATCCGAGGATCATTCGACCCACCCAGCTAATGAGAGCCTGGAGTGAGGAGGACATCTCGGCATTGACCTTACCCATCCGAGGATCATTCGACCCACCCAGCTAGTGAGAGCCTGGAGTGAGGAGGACATCTCGGCATTGACCTTACCCATCCGAGGATCATTCGACCCACCCAGCTAGTGAGAGCCTGGAGTGAGGAGGACATCTCGGCATTGAACTTACCCATCCGAGGATCATTCGACCCACCCAGCTAGTGAGAGCCTGGAGTGAGGAGGACATCTCGATGGTAAGTCTTGCCTTCCGAGGATCATTCGACCCACCCAGCTAGTGAGAGCCTGGAGTGAGGAGGACATCTCGGCGTTGAACTTACCCATCCGAGGATCATTCGACCCACCCAGCTAGTGAGAGCCTGGAGTGAGGAGGACATCTCGGCATTGACCTTACCCATCCGAGGATCATTCGACCCACCCAGCTAGTGAGAGCCTGGAGTGAGGAGGACATCTCGGCATTGACCTTACCCATCCGAGGATCATTCGACCCACCCAGCTAGTGAGAGCCTGGAGTGAGGAGGACATCTCGGCATTGAACTTACCCATCCGAGGATCATTCGACCCACCCAGCTAGTGAGAGCCTGGAGTGAGGAGGACATCTCGATGGTAAGTCTTGCCTTCCGAGGATCATTCGACCCACCCAGCTAGTGAGAGCCTGGAGTGAGGAGGACATCTCGATATTAGACTTACTAAACATTTAAACAAAATAACTTCATCCATCTAATGGGGGGATTTCCCTTTGTCAAAACCTCCTGGCTCAACCAGCGAGGGGTAGAACTTGCTACAAAGGAAAATAACAAAAAACAAAAAACATAAACACAACACACCTCCTCATGACACTCGCCTCTCAGGCTGCTTGAGCGAGATGGTCATTCCTCTGCTTCTCCGGCCCCTCCCATCCTGCTCATGCTCTCCATGGTCTTCTCCATCTCCTCCGCCCCTGCTTGCCAAGAGATGCTGTTGACGGCTGTGACGTAGCAGTGCCTCGCCATCCTGGGGTCTCCGCGGATCCTGACTTGGATTCCTCCAGCGTTGAGCTTGAGGCATTGGTGGAAGGATGATGGTACGCATCGGAAGGCGTTGATGAGGGGTCTTCCGAAGATGGCATTGTAACTGCTAGGAGCGTCAACTATGACGAACCGACAGTTCCTTGAGCCTCCCCCCATCGTCACTTGGAGTCCAACTCCACCCTCCACCTCTTTCCTTTCTCCGGAGAATCCGAACAAGGGCCCATCTGAGGCCAGCACCCTCCTTGGCTCCACCTTCAACTCATCAAAGGCTTTCTTGAAAATGACATTGACAGAGCTCCCGTTGTCAACGAGGATCCGAGAGACAGTGTAACCTTCGATGGCTGTCTCAATGACTAGCGCATCACAGAATGGATCCTCATGATCTGGCATGTCTTTGCTTGAGAAAGTGATTTTCTCCTGGGGAGGCGGGTCCTGTGACGTTGAAGCGACGCTGCGTCGATATACGGAGTGGAGGCTTGCCTTACGAGTGGCCTCGATCCCGACTCCCCCGTGGATTACCGCGACCCGACCTTTGGCTCCTACGTCGGTTCGGTCCTCGCAGATGTCATCATCCTCTACTGCTCCAGGTGGAACTTCTTCAATCCTCACCGGCGGCTGCTGTTGTGCCTGACCTCTCGCCTCTCTCACCTCCAAGAACTCTGGGCAGGTAGCAGTTGCATGCCCCTCCGCTTGGTGGTAGTCGCAGTACAGCACCGCCCTTCCCCCCCTTCTCCTACGGGCTGGGATGTCTCTTGCTTCAACTACTCCTCCTCCTCTTCGAACCGCCATAGCTTGAGCTGATGGGGGTAGGAGCTGCCTTGGGGCCTGCCTCCAAGGAGGAGGGTTGGGCCTCCCTTGGCCTCCGTAGAAGTTTTCCCCTCCTTGGGCGAGACCCCTCCCTTGCTCCTGACCTCCCTGGGGTCCCTGGTACCCTTGACCCCTCTGCTCTTCCCTCCTCCTTCCTTCCTGCTGCCTGAGGCCACCTTGCTCTCTTGGCTCGACCTCTACCAACTTCGCCAACTTGTTTGCCAGCCCCGGGTTTGCCGCCTCGGTGGCTATCTCCTTCGCAGCTTTTTCCATCAGGTCCTCAAAGGACAGGGGAGGCTTCCTAGTTAGGCGCATTTTGAAGAGGCTCTCTCGTAGCCCTACGGTGAAAGCCATCTGGAGGGCATACCCTGGCACCTCCTGGATGTTCTGGATCTCCTCCTGGAATCTGTCCATGTACTGGGCCAACGTCTCCTCGTGCCTCTGCTTGACCAGGAAAATGGACTCAGCATTCTTCTTCCTCTTCTTGGATGTGGAGAAGCGTAGCTGGAAGCTTCGGCTCAAGTCATCAAAGCTGTAAATGGAGCCAACCGGGAGCTGGTGGAACCAGTCCCTAGCTTTGTCCCTCAGGGTGGTGGCGAAGAGGCGGCACTTGAATGCATCCGTCATGGGCCTGATGGAGACGGTATCCTCGAACCACTGCAGGTGCTGGACGGGATCATCCTTCCCGGTATAGAAGGTCATGTTGGGCTCCTTGAAGCCCTCCGGGATGGGAGCCGAGATGATCAGCTCGCTAAAGGGTGACCCCCCACTTGCTGGCTTTGCGAGCTCCACTTGCGCGACCCCTGCTCCGAGCGAGACCCCGCTTACCGGGCTCGGGAAGAGCACTCGCCCGGCGAGGTCCCGCTCACCACTCGCCGCTAATGGTTCCTTGCCTGGCCGACCCCCTGGGGCGACCTCTCCTGACCCCCCCTGGGCGGGCACTCCTTGCGACCCAGAAGGTGGTGTCTGGGGGGAGGGAGCTGAGCTGTCACCTCTCCTGGCGATGCCCTGGAGCAGCTCCATGACTCCCTGGATGGCTGTCATGAACTCTCCCCTCCCCACAAACTCACTTGGGATGTGAGACCCCTCATCGTCTCCTCCTCCGAGGTCTCCTGCCATGAGATTTAGTTCAAGAACTTCTGTGCTGACCACTCTCCACGCTCACCGCACCATAAATGTTGAAACCAGCAACTTGATGAACAAGTCTCGGTCTCTGTGGAGTTCGGGGTCCCAAAAATGGGGTGGTCTCACACCTACTTCTCCCGAACCAGCTCTCTAGGCAAGAGCACTTGGATTTGGAAACAGACCCTAGGCTACAGCGAGGAGGTCCCACCTCACACCCGGAAGACCTGAGAGATCTTCCCCTCCCTAGCCAATGCTGAGCCAGAGACACCAAAGGAGAGCTCAACAAGTCAAGAGCTCTCAAGGGAGAAGAAGATCCGGAATTTGGAATCCCTCTCTTTGGTGCCCATTAGGGTCTATTTATAGGATTTTTGAAGTTGGGCTGCAAATAGCCGAAAACTGGTTTGCCAATTTACCAAAATACCCCTAAATTGGGCTGCGGATAGCCTAATCCCGCTGTTCTGAAGCGCTAAACGCAGGTCACCGGGCTGCGAATAGCCAAAACTGGACTGCGAATAACAAACCGGACGAGGGGACCTCCCCTGGGCGAGAGAGGGAGGGGCGAGACCCCCCTCCCCTCTCTCCGCCTCTCCCCCTGGGCGAGAGGGGGGGGGGGGGGGGGGGGGTCGAGACCCTCGACCCCCCCCCCCCCCCTCTCCGCCCCACCTCCTGGGCGAGAGGGGGGGTCGAGACCCCTGACCTCCCTCCCCTCTCCGCCCCACCTCCTGGGCGAGAGGGGGGGTCGAGACCCCCGACCTCCCTCCCCTCTCCGCCCGACCTCCTGGGCGAGAGGGGGGGGGGGGGGGGGGTCGAGACCCCCGACCTCCCTCCCCTCTCCGCCCCACCTCCTGGGCGAGAGAGGGGGGTCGAGACCCCCGACCTCCCTCCCCTCTCCGCCCCACCTCCTGGGCGAGAGGGGGGGGGGGTCGAGACCCCCGACCTCCCTCCCCTCTCCGCCCCACCTCCTGGGCGAGAGGGGGGGTCGAGACTCCCGACCCCCCTCCCCTCTCCGCCCCACCTCCTGGGCGAGAGGGGGGGTCGAGACTCCCGACCTCCCTCCCCTCTCCGCCCCACTTCCTGGGCGAGAGGGGGGGTCGAGACTCCCGACCTCCCTCCCCTCTCCGCCCCACCTCCTGGGCGAGAGGGGGGGGGGGGGGGGTCGAGACCCCCGACCTCCCTCCCCTCTCCGCCCCACCTCCTGGGCGAGAGGGGGGGTCGAGACTCCCGACCTCCCTCCCCTCTCCGCCCCACCTCCTGGGCGAGAGGGGGGGTTGAGACACCCGACCTCCCTCCCCTCTCCGCCCCACCTCCTGGGCGAGAGGGGGGGGGGGGGGGGGGGTCGAGACCCCCGACCTCCCTCCCCTCTCCGCCCCACCTCCTGGGCGAGAGGGGGGGTCGAGACTCCCGACCTCCCTCCCCTCTCCGCCCCACCTCCTGGGCGAGAGGGGGGGTCGAGACTCCCGACCCCCCTCCCCTCTCCGCCCCACCTCCTGGGCGAGAGGGGGGGTCGAGACTCCCGACCTCCCTCCCCTCTCCGCCCCACCTCCTGGGCGAGAGAGGGGGGTCGAGACCCCCGACCTCCCTCCCCTCTCCGCCCCACCTCCTGGGCGAGAGGGGGGGTCGAGACTCCCGACCTCCCTCCCCTCTCCGCCCCACCTCCTGGGCGAGAGGGGGGGGTCGAGACTCCCGACCTCCCTCCCCTTTCCGCCCCACCTCCTGGGCGAGAGGGGGGGGGGGGGGGGTCGAGACCCCCGACCTCCCTCCCCTCTCCGTCTGCGCGGTTTGATGTTACCAAGCTGGCTCTTCCCGGATCCTCAGGAGTGCTCGGCGAATATAGGGTTGTACATAATCGATATTGCATACTTTCTATTTTGATGAGAGGAAATTGTTTTTGAGTCACCTTTAATTTTAAAGTTTTTAGCTAATAAAAAATCAATTTTTTTTAATTTTCTATTGGTTTGTATATAACCATTAGGTTTGTGTATAACAAAAATATATTTGCACTGGTTTGTATATAGCGAGGGTTTATATATAGCCAAAAGCGGTTTGAATATAACATCACCCTATTTAAATGGGTGGTGTTATTTGTACACCATTTTTAGATATTCACACCCCATTACTCCTTTTAAAACAGCCCTTTTTATAACCCTAAATCATTATATTTGTACCCCTTTCTTCCAGCCGCCTGTCCAGATTCCCGATCCCTAGCCATTCGCGAAACGCGCCCTCCTCCAGCCGCACCTCGCACGTGGAATCCTCCGGCCGCCGCTCGTCGGACGCCCTCCAGCCCGACATCTCGTCATCTTCTTCTTCTCTGGAGCCCGACGCCGCCCGTCCCGAACACTTCCCCGACGCCGCCCAGAACACCGCCCAGAACACCGCCCCGACGAAGACCGTCCAAAACGCCGCCCGTCCGAACACCGCCCCGGCGAAGAAGAAGGCTCTTTCTCCTTCCTTTGGATGGTATTTCAGAGTTACTAAGGTAATCACTGAACTTAGTGAAATTCACTTTTGGGGGTTGATTTTGAGTTTTGTAGTTTAGGATTTGAGGGATCACACTATTTATCACTTAAACTTACAACAACAGCACCTGCACCACACACCCATGCATAAGTTCTCTAGCAAGTATGTTGTATAAACTAATTGACAAGTCCATATCAATATAATTACTGCGAATGTGCGACTTAAAAATTAAAAACACTCTTTTTACAGTAGATAAGCATGATGGGGGGAAACAACTTTGCTGATTTAGAGCTTCGTTTGGCATGTAACACTTATGAGCTTCATTAGACTATTGAGTATTAATTACTAAGTATTTAAAATCTTAACCTGGGTTTACTCGTAAGCTTTTTATTTCTGTTCATATTTATAGATAAAGCAATGCAAAAAACTTTAAAATATTTTAATTTTATTTTTAGTTACAGCAAATTTCAACTTTGAAGTTTTCATGAATAAAATTTATCGAGAATATGCAAGAAGCTCAATTTCAGCACAATTGAATAGGGAACCTAGATATCTAACTCCAAATCTAACAAAAAGAAAACAAAATCAATTTCCCAAACAATTAGAATGAAAAATCTTACAGTAACAAGGTTTTAAAACTTACTTTTTATTTCCATGATCGTCCTATTGCAAAAGTTTCATATTTTATTGTTTTCTCGTATCGGTTCAATGTTGTGAACTTTTGGTTATGTGATTGTACTTCCATTTTATTGATTGGAATGAGTTCGGAAAAATTGTTATGTGATTGTACTTCCATTATAGTAAGTGTGTGCACGAAACAAAACATACGTACGTGAAAATAAAAATAACTATGTTCGATGCAAATATGAATAAAAATGAAAGAAATAACAAATAGATGCGACTCAAGTTGCATCACTTTATGTGATAATATGGCTTAAGTACCGACTGATCTAACATGCCCTAACAATTAAGGTTCATTACAAAGCATTATTCTGTATTGCTCTTCAGTCTCCAACCAGTTCATCGCGATATCTGGGCTTTTGAACTCTGCACAACCGACCCACCACTATAGTTGACGCATACGGTTGCAATCAAAATCAATGCTTCCATCCCTATACGCTACTTCGATCATGAGAACGATTCCCGCAATCGATGACACCTCCATGCATCAAGCTTGAAATTTTACATTCCAAATATGGAGGTTAGGGAAAAAAATATGTTGTGCCAGTTGGCTAAATTAGAGTCAGTTTATTAATGGTGGTAGTTGTTGATTCCCACATTTAAACTACAGGCTATCATTTTTTAGCTTATATGAGAGACTTTATTGATTTAATTATTTTTACAGCACCATAATAACATGTTGGTTTTTCTTCAAATTTTGTTTTAGGTCAATTAGAGTCAGTTTGCTAAAACGTAAGTTGCGACAAAGTTTTGTTTTGAGTCCCCTTGGTTTGTGCTGAAAGCAATTCATGGAAGTGTTGAATGTATTTTACTAAAACTGCATCAGCATTTCAGAGAACTGCTTACCTGAATCGTTGAATGCAATCACTGAAAGCAATTGGCTGAACTGCATCTACAACTTTGTGAATTGCTAAATGATTATTTCATTATTGGTTTACTTTTATTATATATTATTACCCCAACAATACAATTATATTCCTGATATATTTTCACCAATATAAATCCTATCAGGTTCCTGTTCTTTGCTCTTGTGGTAGCTGACTACAACAAATATGTCAATTAGAAACAAAAAATAGGAAGGAAATGAATAAAAAGTTCTTGAAGAAGTCTCCCATACGGAGGATCAAAATTCTTCAAATCTTGATTGTGTGTTATTTCTTCACTTCCTTGCGTTGTGGGAGTTTCCTTAAACATCTACTTCATCTTTGAGTGTCCCATCATTATTGATGAACTAGAGCTTCTTGCTTGAGGGAGGAGGGCATAAACTTGATTGGAGGGTTAAATGAAATATAATTCTAAACACCATACTCTAATCAATAGTCTTGAATGAACTTCATAAACTTCATATCTCTCATAAATTAGCTTCACCAACGCATCAAGAAAGTCTCATTGGGCGCTAAAAGTAATGTCACTATTCTTAGTCATTTTGTTCATTAATTAGGGTTGGATATCACGAGCTCTTAAATACCATCAGAATTCGAAAGTTATCTCCCGAACGATAATGAAGAAAAAGTCAGAGGGATGACTTGTAACTTCAAATCACATAATATTTGTTAGAATCTTGTGATCTAGAAGTATTCATAGGATTAATCTTACTGTCAACGTAATACGAGCATACAGGGTAACACATAAGAGCGTGCAAAAATTAAAGTGTTTGATCACATTGGTTTATGAAACCGAGTTCTGTATATGTATATATGATATACATTGTACCATGTTTGGGACACACGACCCGAGGCACATGCCCGTGTGCCAAGGGTGTTTATGCCCAAAATGACTGGATAACGATTGGCAGCGGTTCTTGAACCCACGGCGCGAGTTTCGACGGCACACGCCTGTGTGCCAACGGCGTGTGTGCAGTTTCTCGTTCCAGTGCCACGAGGAGATATCCATGTACGAACCAACGCGACTTCTAAGGCATACACTTTTGTGCCAAAGGTGTGCGTGCTGGTTTTTATTCGTATAGTTTTGTGTCTGTAAATATGTCAACTTATCATGAAGAACTTATGCATTTTTTAGAGTTCTTCATATCGTAAAACCACGAAGAACACATCTTTTCAAATCGTAACTAGCATTTTGAAGGAGAGAAAAATGGTCATCTTCCAGCACAGAGTTCATTGGACGGATTGCATGGTATTTTCAACGTTCATCTGGATAACTCTAGAGATGTGGATACTATTCTGTGTTTGGATTTAAATGTATGTTATTCTTCTCAAAATTTGATTTTGATGCAAGTACAAACTTCTTTCTTGAATTAGCGTGCTTCAGATGGATCTTGCCAAGGGTTTCCTGTATTTCCGCTGCGCATTTGATGCTAATGAAATCCAACATAATCTGTTGAAATAGTTGAAGTGGAAGTTAAGGGGCTTTTGGACCTGGGCGGTCTGGGAGGAGGTCGGGCGGTCTGGTGTGACCGCACGACCTGGCGGTCTGCCTCTGCGGTCTGGCTGGTCTAAGCCTAGCTGCGGACTCCTGGCGTGACCGCTGGTTTGGGTTCAAGGCGGCTGAGGGTGGAGGCCGCGCGGTCTGTCTCTGACCGCGTGGCGGGCTGATCGTCCTCAGGTATGCGCGGTCTGTGCGTGACCGCGTGGCGTGCTGTCCTCTTCAAGGTTGTGTCGGTCTGGTGTGACCGCACAGATTGATCCAGGTTTCTTCAGAATGCGGTCTGGTGGCTGACCGGGCTTTCTGGTGGTATTCGCGGACTAAGGAACTTAGTCGCGCGGTCTCAGTTCGCGGTCTCAGGAGGAGACTGGTATGCGAGCTGGTCGCTGTTCGCGGTCTCAGGAGGAGACCGGCATGCGGGCAAGAGTTCGCGGTCTGATGGCGAACTGGCTGTGTTCGCGGTCTCGGGCGAACACAGGTGGTGAACAGCTTCGGGTGGTCTGGCGAGCTCCTTGTGGAGTCGCGGTCTGCTGTGAGAGTGGCGGTCTCTCATGGTGGATGTTGAAGCTGGCGGGTTCACCAAAATTGAAGCAGAAGTAATGTTGCTGATCGCGCGGGTTGACCGTTCAGGTCGCGCAGTCTGGGGGGTGGTGATCCTATCTCATAGGGTGGTGACTGGATCAGGTCCCGCGCCTATAAATAGGAGGCCACTGTTGCAGCAAAGAGACACACCAAGCGTAAGCTTATCTTTCTTCTTTCCTGCGGTCTGAGTTTATCTGACCGGGCGGTCTGCTGATTGAACTTCTCTTGTGCAGCTTCTGCGGATAGTGCGGGCAGCAGCGATCACCTCTTCCTCTGAAAGTGTTCGGGTGGTCTGCGGCTTGGAGTTGTGGTGCTGGAGTTCGGGAGAATCAGGAGTTCGGAAGGAAGGGTGCGGTCTGATCAGCGAGCTGGTGGTGTTCTGTGATCGTCAAGTCGCTGCGGTCTGGCGGCTATCGAGATCGCAGGGAGGTCGCGCGGTCTGAGCGGTCTCAAGTTATCTTCCATATTGTAACTTTCCTTTAGTGTTTCGTGCTGGCGAAATCATGTCTCGTCAAGCATGCCTTGCTTTGTAACCTGAAGTTGCTATCAATAAAGATCGTTTGTTTGCATCCATTTGTTTCTGGTTATTTTTGGCTAGTATCTCTAAGTTGACTAGCTCCTGCTTCACTCCATAAAGGTCTTTCGAAAAATTTCACATGGTATCAGAGCCAGGTTGGAGTGGTTGAGCAGTGAGTTACTTAGAGTAGTCATCGCCTTTGTGAAGAAGGAACCAGTGGTAGAACAATGGAAGCGAGGGGTCTTGGAATTGAGATGCTTACATCGACTAACTTCAAGAAGTGGAAGTCGTGTATGCAGAGCTATCTTCTAGGCGAGGACCTCTGAGAGGTTGTTGGAGGAGATCAGACGCAGGAAGTTGTCCCGGAAGGGGATAATGGAGCTGAGGTGAGAACTTGGAGGAGGACGAATGCGAAGGCAGAGTTCTCTCTGAAGAGGGCAATCTCACCTGATCTGTTTGATCACATTTTGGGATGTGGATCGGCTGCGGAGATCTGGAGAGCCCTGGATGGGTTGTTTAACAAGAAGAATGTAGCGAGGCTACAGTTCTTGGAGAATGAGCTGGCAAGGTCGGCTCAGGGTGATCTTTCTATCTCCACTTTCTTTCTGAAGATGAAGAACTTGTGCGCTGAAATTTCAGCATTTGATCCTGATGAGCCTATCTCCGAGGCGAAGCTGAAGAGGCACATCATTCGCGGCTTGCGGAAGGAATATGTTGCCTTTGTGACGTCGGTGCAGGGATGGGCAAATCAGCCGTCTCTGTTGGAGCTGGAGAACTTGCTTGTATCGCAAGAAAGTTTGGCAAGGCAGATGGCGGGGATGTCAGTGGCTGGGGGAGATGGTGAAGTGCTCTTCTCAGGCAAGAAGAAGTGGGATAAGAAGAAGAAGACCGCTGGAGGAGGCTTTGGGCCTTCAACTTCTGGGCAGCAGGAAAGGGGGTATGCTCCCAAGGCTGGCGGGAAGAAGAAGGGAGAAGGTCCGAAGTGCTACAAGTGTGGCAAGTTCGACCATATCAGGAAGGATTGTCGGATGGTTACTCAGTCTGGGCATGTTGCTGGAAAGGAGGAAGTGGAGACCAGGCAGATTGATGGAGGATGGGGAGGAGCCTTCTCGGCTTCAGTTGGAGCCTCGGCTTCTATCAACTATCAAGAAGACTGGATCGTGGACTCGGGGTGTGGTCATCACCTCACCGGAGATGAGTCAAAGCTCTCTTCTGCACAGCCCTATACAGGTAACAATGCAATCATTACTGCTGATAATACTGTGCATCCAGTAGAGAAGGTGGGGGTTGTTTCTTTGGGCAGTGATAGAGGGCCACTTACTTTGAAGAGTGTCTATCACGTGCCTGGTATGAAGAAAAACCTTTTCTCTGTGACCAACGCTGTAGACGCTGGGTATCACGTTCTGTTCGGCCCAACAGAAGTGAAGTTTCTACGCAATGTTGAGGTTGTGAAGGCCGAGGTCGTTCACGTCGGGAGACGGGCAAAGGACTTGTTCGTTTTATCGACAAGTTCCTACGTTGACAAGATGAAGACGAATGATGGTGCCGTGATATGGCATGAGAGGTTGGGGCACGTAGGGATGGACAAGCTGAAAGCTATGGCGGTGAGAGGTCTGGTCAAGGGCCTGCCAAGTCTATCTTCCTACGGAGAAGGTCATGTTTGCGAGGGATGTCAGTTCGGCAAGTCTCATCGACTACCGTTTGACAAGTCGCGGACGAGGAGTAGTGTGCCGTTGGAGTGCATCCACGGTGACTTGATGGGACCAACTGCTACCCCAAGCCTCGGAGGCAACAGATATATGCTGGTGTTGATCGATGATTACACCAGATATGTCTGGGTATATTTCCTGAAGGAGAAGGCGGAGGCATTTGCCAAGTTTGTGGAGTTCAAGGAGCTCGTGGAAGGTCGGCTGGGACTGCGGGTGAAGAAGCTGAGGACTGACAACGGAGGGGAGTTCACCTCCAGTGAGTTCTCTACTTTTTGCAGAAAGGCGGGCATCCGGAGAGAGCTCACTTGTGCACATACTCCACAACAGAACGGAGTTGCAGAGCGGAAGATCCGTCATCTGACGGAAACCTGCAAGTGTTGGCTGCATGCCAAGAGTATCCCGAAGTCCTTCTGGGCGGAGGGAATGTCTTGTGCTGCCTACGTCATCAACAGGATGCCTTTGAGCCCCATCAACATGTTGACTCCACATGAGATGATGTTCAAGGAGAAGCCAAGCGTGGCGCACCTTAGGGTGTTCGGTTCCACCTGCTACGTGCATGTTCCAGATGCTCTTCGGACGAAGCTAGATGCGAAAGCAAGGAAGCTAGTATTCGTAGGATACGATGAGCGGAAGAAAGGATAGAAGTGCATGGACCCGGAGACGCGGAGGTTTGTGGTATCTCGCGACGTCGTGTTCGATGAGGTGACATCTTACAAGGGGTCTTCTGATGTGGAGCTACCAGAGAGCAGGTTGGAAGTGCCAGAGAAAGCTGTAGAGGATCTTCAGGTGGAGCTACCTGTGTCTCCAGGTGGCCCATCTCCTTCTAGTTCCGAGACGGGGGCTTCTGGTTCAGGGAGCAGGGGGAGCGATGCTCCTAGTACGTCTGGAAGAGGAGCTAGGGAAGAAGCAGCTGGAGATAATGTGGTTCAGGGGAAGGAGTTGAGGAGGTCGAAGCGAGCGATCGTCGCCCCTGATCGCTATACAGGAGGAAACGCAGTGAGCTTCGTCTCATGTTTCTTCGCTGGTCCCTTGGATGAGAGGGAGCCGTCGAGCTTTGAGAAGGCCAGAGGCGTGAAGGAGTGGGATGCTGCGATGCAAGAAGAGATGGTAGCTCTTGAGAAGAATGAGACCTGATCTCTTGTGCCCAAGCCCAAGGGCACCACTCCTGTAACATGCAAGTGGGTCTACAAGCTGAAGAAGAAAGCTAACGGCAGCATCGAGCGGTACAAGGCTCGCCTTGTGGCTCGGGGGTTCTCGCAGCAGTACGGTGAAGACTACGAGGAGACATTCAGTCCGGTGGCAAAAATGACTTCAGTTCGGTTCATCATTGCCTTGGCGGCGTTCAGTGGATGGGAGATTTGGCAGCTTGACGTCAAGAACGCTTTCTTGTACGGAGAGATTGACAAGGACATCTTCATGGTCCAGCCACCAGGCTTTGTGTCTGAAGATTTTCCGGAGCATGTCTGCAAGCTGAAGAAGGCCCTGTATGGGTTGAAGCAAGCGCCGAGGGCGTGGTACGGGAAGATTGCAGAATACCTCCTATTCTGCGGATTTGATGCTTCAGACTCAGACTCAAGCTTGTTCGTCAAGAAGAGCGGGGAGCTTCAAGTCATCGTGCTGCTATACGTCGACGATATGATCGTGACGGGGAACTCGAAGGAGGAAGTAGCACAGCTTCGGGCCGAGCTGTCTATCAGGTTCGAGATGAAGGACTTAGGTGAGCTTTACCATTTCCTTGGACTCGAGGTGCAGAGGAAGGAAGGTGGAGTGCTGGTGACCCAGGCCGGATATGCGGAGCGGATCGTGGAGCGATTCAGCATGAAGGAAGGGAAGTGCACTTCCACACCTCTGGAGAAGGCTATGAAGCTTCGGAAGGATGAGGGGAGGATTATGCAAGATCCGTTGGTGTTCCGAGCTCTGGTTGGGAGCTTAATCTATCTGACGATCACGAGGCCGGATATTGCATATGCAGTTGGCAGAGTGAGTCGATATATGGCGGAGCCACGGGTACCTCATCTGCTAGCAGCCAAGAACATTCTGAAGTATGTCAAGGCGACCTCGGACATGGGTCTCCTATACAGGAGGGATGCGGACTTCGAGGTGCACGGGTACATGGATGCTGACTACGGGGGAGATTCAGATGATCGGAATTCGACGTCTGGATTCGTCTTTATGGCGGGCCCTACAGCTATATCATGCTGCAGCAAGAAGCAGGATTCCGTGTTGGTCTCCACCACGGAAGCGAAATACAAGGCTTCGACCTTGGCAGCTCAGGAAGCCATCTGGCTTAGGAGGTTGGTGGGAGATGTCCACAAAGAGGTTCGGGAGCCGACTCTGCTACGCGGTGACAATGAGAGTGCTCTCAAACTGGTAACCAATCCAGTTTGTCACGCGCGGACCAATCATATTGAGATCGAGCATCACTTCATACGGGAGAAGGTGCTGGAGGGATCTCTTTCGGTCGGGCATGTGCGGAGTGCGGACAATGTCGCAGACATCTTCACAAAGGCGCTGGCAAAGGGGCCGTTCACACGGCTAAGGAGCTTACTAGGACTAGTTTCAACTTCTCACTTCAAGGGGGAGTGTTGAAATAGTTGAAGTGGAAGTTAAGGGGCTTTTGGACCTGGGCGGTCTGGGAGGAGGTCGGGCGGTCTGGTGTGACCGCACGACCTGGCGGTCTGCCTCTGCGGTCTGGCTGGTCTAAGCCTAGCTGCGGACTCCTGGCGTGACCGCTGGTTTGGGTTCAAGGCGGCTGAAGGTGGAGGCCGCGCGGTGTCGGTCTGGTGTGACCGCACAGATTGATCCAGATTTCTTTAGAATGCGGTCTGGTGGCTGACCGGGCTTTCTGGTGGTATTCGCGGACTAAGGAACTTAGTCGCGCGGTCTCAGTTCGCAGTCTCAGGAGGAGACTGGTATGCGAGCTGGTCGTTGTTCGCTGTCTCAGGAGGAGACCGGCATGCGGGCAGGAGTTCGCGGTCTGATGGCGAACTGGCTGTGTTCGCGGTCTCGGGCGAACCCAGGTGGTGAACAGCTTCGGGCGGTCTGGCGAGCTCCTTGTGGAGTCGCGGTCTGCTGTGAGAGTGGCGGTCTCTCATGGTGGATGTTGAAGCTGGCGGGTTCACCAAAATTGAAGCAGAAGTAATGTTGCTGATCACGTGGGTTGACCGTTCAGGTCGCGCGGTCTTGGGGGTGGTGATCCTATCTCATAGGGTGATGACTGGATCAGGTCCCGCGCCTATAAATAGGAGGCCACTGTTGTAGCAAAGAGACACACCAAGCGTAAGCTAAACTTTCTTCTTTCCTGCGGTCTGAGTTTATCTGACCGGGCGGTCTGCTGATTGAACTTCTCTTGTGCAGCTTCTGCGGATAGTGCGGGCAGCATCGATCACCTCTTCCTCTGAAATTGTTCGGGCGGTCTGCGGCTTGGAGTTGTGGTGCTGGAGTTCGGGAGAATCAGGAGTTCGGAAGGAAGGGTGCGGTCTGATCAGCGAGCTGGTGGTGTTCTGTGATCGTCAAGTCGCTGCGGTCTGGCAGCTATCGAGATCGCAGGGAGGTCACGCGGTCTGAGCGGCCTCAAGTTATCTTCCACATTGTAACTTTCCTTTAGTGTTTCGTGCTGGCAAAATCATGTCTCGCCAAGCATGCCTTGCTTTGTAACCTGAAGTTGCTATCAATAAAGATCGTTTGTTTGCATCCATTTGTTTCTGGTTATTTTTGGCTAGTATCTCTAAGTTGACTAGCTCCTGCTTCACTCCATAAAGGTCTTTCGAAAAATTTCACATAATCATCATAGGAGATAACGACTTTCGTCATGAATCGATAGCCCTTATTGAAATATTGTTCGGAGCAATGGAAGCTATCATATGGACGATAACTTATGCATGGTTCTTTAATTCACATTATTTCATTTTGTTCCCGTGTCATCACCTGCGATCATGTATACTCTTGTTGCGGGTCGCTTAGGGCTCTTGGTAGACCGGTTTACTTGAACCACCTTAGCTCGGGAGCGAACCAAGCGCGCAAAGAGTCAATTTGAGATTCGCTGATTACACTGGGACTTTTTTGCGTGGAAAACCCGGAAAGGGTAAAAACCACGTGGCCGGAGCTGTGCCGACCAAACTTCCACTATCTTCTGGGGGGTTACAATTACAGACTTAGAAGTCGAGCGCGACAGGTCGCTGCTCGTTACAATAATAGAGAGAAAGAGAGAGAGAGAGAAGAAGAGAATTCTGAAGGTGACAGACCACCTCCAAAAAAACTAAGTCATTTCTCCTTCTGAGAAAGGCGGAGAACAAAAGTGAGAACGCCTTGTCCGCTTCCGTGAAGACGAAAGTGCGAGTGCTATGTCCGCTTTCGTGAAGACGAAAGTGAGAGCGCTGTGTCCGCTTTCGTGGGAACGAAAGTGAGACTGCCGAGTCGCCTTTCGGGACGAAGGAAAACTTCAAGTCCACGAAGGAGATCTTCAAGCGCCGAAGGAGAAATCCGTGGAAATCTTCAAGGAGCTCTCTCTGGTCATCAAGGCGGGGGCCCTCTCAAATGAAGCCCAGGGGGTCCTTTTATAGCTTTGGCCGGGGGTAGCCCGGTAATTTTGTCGTTGTAACCACCATAACCACCTGGGAGGACGAATCATATTTTCCGGTTCAGAGCCCACAAATCATCATTTTTCGTAAATGACCGTCTTGCCCTTCGAGGAAAGGCGACAAGCTGTTCCTGAAAAGTGAGAAACTGAAAAGACAAAAAGTGAGCGAGCCGAGTCGGAAAAGTGAGCGAGTCAGAAATGTGAGAATGCTCCTAGCGCGCTCAGAAGCGTTTTGAGCGCACGACGAACATGGAAGCGCTTTGAACGCGCTTAGAGGCGTTCTGAGCGCGCGGGCGTTCTAAGCGCGCTCAGGAGCGTTCTGACGAGGGTGCGAATATGGGAGGGCCCCTTGCAAGCCCCCGGTGAGGAAAGCGGAAGGAGGAGGAGGCTCGGCCGTACCCCGCCTCGGGGAGGGGCGCGGCGTGGGCGCACCCCGCAAAAAAGGGCGGTGCGGCTTGGCCGCACCCCAAAAAGGAGGGGGTGCGGTCCGGCCGGCCGCACTCCTCGCGGCGAGGACGCACCCCGTGGGTGTGGCTTGGTCGCACCACGTAGGTGCGGCTTCGCCGCACCCCATGTGGGGTGTGGCTCGGCCGCACCCCATGTGGGGTGTGGTCGGCCGCACCCCATTAGGGGTGCGGTTTGGCCGCACCCCATGGGGTGCGCGGTTTGACGTGGCCCGCTCACCGGCAGGGGGGGAGGGGGTGGAGGGGGGGAGGGGGGGAGGGGGGAGGGGGTGGCGTCGCTGTGCGCGTTGCGGTTGGCGTGCTTAGCGCGTATTTTCGGATTGACGGTTGGTGGCGGGAATGACGGTTCCGGCTTTGATCTCCCACTCTCTCCCACTAAAGTAGTGGGGGAGTGGTTTATGGGAGTAAGCGCCATTCGGTTTTTCTCATAAATGAGAGCCCATGATGAATCCTCATCAACTCTAAAATTCATTAGAGCATTCTAGTGTTTGTTATTATCAAGTAAGGTGGGCATCGAATCACATTCCAACAAACTTCTCATTTTGATAATAACAAAATTGTATTTGGAGAAAGTGAATCAAGTGTAAATAAAAACAATTAGTGAAAATAAAATATGACTAAACAAAGGCCCTCCTATGTCAAAGGCCCCTATTGAAATAGAAAACTAAATGGACCAAGAGTAAACATGAGACTTGGCATAATGATAAATGAGATCACCAAATAACATAAAAAGATCTCCAACATTCAGAACACAATCTCCCTCTTTGTTATTAACATAAAAGACATCAATAAATGCAAGCATGTGTGAACATAATAGCTAAAAAAGAAACACATAGTGGAGAGACCGTGGACATGAATCATGAACTACACACGCATTAAACACATGAGATTATTTGACATTATTGAAAGTCTGATCTGTAGTCTAATCACCTAGAGGGGGGGGGGGGGGGTGAATAAGTGCTTCAAAATATTTTAGTATTTTTAAGTTGGTGACTGTTTTAGCTCAGAGATATACAGATAAAAAACAAAACACAGAAAACACACAGAGATTTAATGTGGTTCCGGTACTCTACTGTCCCCCTTCACCTATCTAGCAGTGTTCTAGGCTAGGCCAAATCCTCCAAAAACTCAGATCAAACTGATCTTACAACTCAGGAACTCAGTAAGTTCCCTACACTCAGATCCCTCCTGGAATCCTACCTCAGGTGCCAACAACAACCCTACCTTAGAGTGCAAGCATTCCTACAGCTCAGATCCCAGCAAGGATCTTACAACTCAGATTTCCTAAGAAATCCTACAACTCAGATTTCCTCAGAAATCCTACAGCTCAGGTCTTCACAGACCCTACCTCAGACTTTTAGCAAAGTCCTGCAGCTCAGGCTTTTTCACAAGCCCTACACTCAGGCTGTCAACACAGCCCTACAACTCAAATCTCAAGGAGATCCTATAAGAATAAATTAGAAGAAGATTTTACAGATTTAGACTCTGAAAGATAGTGTTATGAATAGCTTGAGTCTTCTTAGGCCTTTCTGAATAGAAAGCCTTTTCTTGGTCTTTCTGGAGTAGGAAGCCTTCTCTTTTTGCAGCATCACTGTATCTTCAATGGATGAGCTTTCTGATCAGGATCAGTGCTGAGCTTTCTTGAATGAAGAACTCTTCTTGCTCTCAAGAGTGGGAGCTTTCTTATTGAAGTTTGGCTTCTTCTTCTTCCTTTGAAAAATACTTGCTTGTTACTGTTCTATTGATTTTTAGCGGCAGCCAAGCTTTTTTTGCTTTTGATTTCTCAATGATATATTCTCAAAGTTTAGGGTTAATCGACCCTCTCATATCTTTTTATATAACTGATTCTTCTAACGGTCGAGGTCTGAAAAGGTTTTGTCTCAGACCGCTTTTCAGACATGATTGATTTGACATTTGTTTTTTTCGCTTCTATTGATTTGAAATCCCGCCTTCTGAGCTTGACAAGATGACATCGTCGTGTGAAGATAGCTGACACGGCGATAAATGACTTAGCAAGCTTTCTTTAGTTCATACACCGATATCGTCGTGTGCACCTTGTTGTCACGACGATACATGTCTTAAATGTCTTTTCTTGAGTCCTCGCAACGACATCTATCTTAGTTGACTATTCTTGAGTTCTCTCACCGATATTGTCATGTGTACCTTGTTATCATGATGATATATGTCTTAATAGACTTTCTTTTGAGTTCTCACAACGATATCATCGTGTGATGCTTGTTGTTAAGACGATATATGCCTTGGCTGATTCTTCTTGAGTCCTCACAACAATATCGTTGTGTATACCTTGTTGACACGGTGATATATGCCTCAACTGCTTTCTTTGGGTTTTCTCAATGATATTGTCGCGTGTACCGTGTTGACACGGCGATATCATCGTGTTCTTCTTATTATCACGTCGAAATTTGACTTGACTTCTTCTGTTGCTTTCTGCGAGTCTTCACAATGATATCGTTATGTGTACCTTGTTGACATGACGATATATGCCTTAAGCATTTTTTCTTGATCTGAAAAATTATACATACGATGTATGATGTCATAACCTGCTCATATCATATCAGATATATATCAAATACAAATTATACTTATCATTGACTTAGGGACTTCTCCAAATCTTGAACATTGTGGGCAGTGTTCCCAATAATCCCCCCTATTTGAAGAAGTCATAACCCAGTCAATGATAAAGCACAATAATGACAGTAAGAGCTGAGAGTAGGATAATAATTCCCTTTGTCTTGTGGATGTGGCAGGAACAGCACTGTCCTTCATCATTGAACTCCTCTCCCCTTTAGAGCTTCTTCAGATAGGTCCTTCTGCAAATTGGCTTGAGTTGAGATTCAGATACCACTGGCTCATCTCCTCGGGAGTATCAGACAGATCCTCTTGGACTACTAACCCATTGTGTGTAGCATCCTCATCCTTAGTGATTTTATGCATCACCTCTAATACTTGAGCAGGGAGCTAAGTGTCAAGCTCCCCCTCAGTTGCAGTATCATCTATATGACTTTTGTCAGTCATGCTCCCCCTCACTTGCAGCTTCATTTCTTTACTCTTTTCCTGCCTTCATACAGAAATGTAATAGAATATCGTTGTGTTCATCAAGACGATATCATTTTGTGGTCAAAATGACATGGCCTTTTCTTATGCAGACCTCCTGTGTAAGTCACTCCCAGCTTTCACAACAACAACTTGCATGCTTTGTTAGTGACCTTGCATCTACTAGAAGTAAATTTTAACAATAATAACTAAGGGTAGCTTAGTATAAGTTATTCCAAATTGAGCATGCCCAGTTCAATTTGAAGAAATTGAACTTTGCTTCATCCAGAGGTTTAGTAAAGATATCTATCACTTGTCTATCAGTGAGGACAAACTCAAGGTGGTTGTCTTCCTTTTCTACATGCTCTCTGATGAAGTGATACTAATTTCAATGTGCTTAGTCCTGCTGTGTGACACAAGATTCTTAGTAATTGAAATTACACTAGAGGAATCACAAAATATAGGGGTTTTACTTAGCTGTAAGTTGTAATCCTGAAGTTGATATTCGATCCATAGTAGTTGTGCACAACAGCTTCCAACTGATATGTATTTTGACTCTGTTGTTGAAATAACAACACTTGTTTGCTTCTTGCTACTCCAGGAAATTAGTCTTCTCCCAAGGGTACCATAGACCATGTTAGTTCAAAATCATTGTTCCTAGGGTACCATAGACCATGATGTGGTGTGCCCTTAAGATATCTTAGAATCCTCTTTGCAGATGAGTAATGAGATTTCTTAGAGCTGGTACCTAGCACATACACATGTAGCATACATGATATCAGGTCTACTTGTAGTTAAATAGAGGAGGGAGCCAATTATACACCTGTACAAGGTCTTATCAAAAGGTTTCCCTTTCTCATCCTTGTCAAGGGATACATTTGAAACCATAGGAGTTTTCATAGTGGAGGCATTCTCCATTCCAAATTTCTTAACTAACTCCTTGGTGAACTTAGTCTGGGAGATGAAAATTTCATCTTCAGATTGTTTCAATTGGAGGCCTAAGAAATACTTAAGCTCTCTCATATTGCACATCTCAAATTCTCCTTGCATCAGGTTAGCAAACCTCTTGCAAAGGTTATCATCTGTAGACCCAAATATGATGTCATCAACATATATTTGGACTAGGAGACTATTGCCCTTTACTTCTCTTAGGAACAATGTCTTGTCTATCTTCCCCCTTGAGAATTTGTTCTTAAGAAGGAAGGTAGACAAGGTCTCATACCAAGCTCTTGGGGCTTGTTTTAAGTCATATAAACCTTTTCTAAGATAGTAAACATAATCAGGAAAAGTTGGATTGACAAAACCTGATGGTTGTTCTGCATATACTTCTTCTTTAAGGTCACAATTTAAGAAGGCTAACTTCACATCCATTTGGTAGACCTTGAATCCTTTGTGGGAAGCATAGACAAGGAATAATCTAATGGCTTCTAGTCTTGCCACTGGTGCAAAATTCTAATCAAAATCAATGCCCTCTTCTTTGTTGGAACGTGCATTCTACATCTCTTTAGTTTGACAATATCAAATCTCATACTGTATTTGATCATACATGTCTTGGGTATAGTGTGTAGGTTTACAGGTGTGAATTCGTCGAGAATTAAGTTCACTATTACCTACCGTCGGGTGCTAGTCCTACCGCCGGGCGATAGCCTTATCGACGTGACTTGCTTTGACGCAAATGCAAATATCAACGTGAAGACTCATGTCGTCGAGACGATGTCGCCTAGAACTCTACCGCCGCGCGCTAAGACTACCGCGGGTGCTAGCTCTATCGAAAAGACGGATATCGACGGGAAGGCATATGGCGTCGAGAAGGATGGCATCGAGAAGATGTCGTCGAGACCACTACCGCCGTGCGCTAGATGTACCGCGAGCGCTAGCTTTGTCGACGAGACAGATTGCGTCGACTAGAAGCCATGTCGTCAAGATGAAATCGTCAAGATGATAACAGAGTGAATGTTACTGCGGGCGCTAGCCTAACGCCGCACGCTAGGTTTGTCGACGAGAAGATTATGTCGACAGGATGATTCTGTTGTCATCGAGAAGAAATCGACGTAACTGCTACCGCGCCGCGTTTGCTACTACGCCGCGCTATCCAAAGAAAGCAAGAGAATGTTTTCTGGCACCATCCTGATTTTGTGTTGGACAACTGGCAAAAGCGCTTAAAGACGCTACCGCCGTGCGGTAACTCTACCGTCAGCGGTAACTTAAAAGGATCAGTATATAAGCGTTCTTTTCTTTTCCCAAGGTGTGGCTGCCGAAACCTAAAAGGAGAAGTCGGTTGTTTTGCCGTTTCTGCACCAATGAGCCATTACCGGAAGAGGAGAACACTGATGAGTCCAAATTATATACACTTTTTAGGACTCATCTGGGCATATTTTCACTCACGTGCACATCACTTTTCACCTATATTCTCTTCTTTATTGATTCAATGTCATTCCACTCAATGTGCACATTTCTAGCCCAATTTCGGTGTAGAATCTTATATTTATTATTTCTGAGTATGGAGCTGTGTTTAGTTGTTATTATTGAATGAGTTAAGTGTCATGATCAGTGGCCCGAGCAATCCTCCTGCTGATACGGGCATCGTGCTGGTGTTCCGGGTGCAAATCTACCCAGGAATACTGCGCATGACCACTGGTCGTGCGCCACTGCTCGTGCGCACTTAACCCCTAAATTTCGAGTTCTGTCTTGCCAAACGCACGACCACTGGCTATAGTGCGAACGATCACTAATCGTGCGCCACTGGTCGTGTGTATCTAATTTTTCTGTGAGATTTTCTGTTACAGGTTCTGCCGAGACAACGCGCACGAGCACCGACCTCTAGTGCGCACGACCACTGGTCGTGCACCACTGATCGTGCACACTGTTTCGTACAGCGCATATTTAAAGACGCCACCCAGCGAATTAGGGCAGGTTGTACTTCCGCCCCGCGATTTTTGAGTTCTGCCCAGCGCCGTTTTCGTTCCTCCTCCATCTTCACTCATCTCCTTCATCCGGGAACCACTCTCCGGTGAAACCCTAGCGGATTCCAAGAGTTTGGAAGAATTCCCGGCCGTCAACAACACCGTTTCTGAGTTGTGCAACCTCAGTTTGGAAGAAGAAGAAGAAAACTTGACGAACGAAGACGACTGAGCAAGATCGGAGATAGTGACAGTCTCTTGGTTCCGGAAGCATACATCGACCGAGCCCGGAAGTTGTTTGACAACCCACTATTCCGGCTTAGATCGACGCCTAGTCTTCTCTATTGGTTTATTCTCCCCCTTTCCTTTTGTTGTTGTATTAGTTTGTAATGAACATGACTACTCTCATTTGTCTATGAATGAAAGTGCTTCTTGTTTTTCTTAACCTTGGATATTGTGTTGTGTTGCGCTTCATCACCACTCACCCGCATCCACTCCATTCACTCACTTGAGGCTCACGTTAGCAAAGACTAACGGTGATTAGCGAAGAGGTGATTGCGACCCTCACATTCCACACTTGTTTTCTGTCCACTCGCCTAACTAAGCCCGGCATAGCGGCCGACGCACTCATCTCGCCAAGCGAAGCGGTGACTTCGACCCGCATCATTATTTTCTTGTTTGTTAGTTTAGACCAACCAACCAAAGCCCCTTGTTTTACTTATTTCGCTCGTTGTAACAATCGTCACACGACATGATTCGCTTCACCATACCCTGCATTCCTCAAGAGATCGACATTCGGGGAAATTATTCCCAAAATTATTACTTGACAGCGACCAGTGCACTTGCCGTAACGTATCAAGTTTTTGGCTCCGTTGCAGGGGAATGCAGTACGGTTTTCTCTTTATGTTGTGTTAGGATAGTTACACATCAGTTCACTTCTTTTCTTTCGAATTTATTTTTACTTTTTCTATTTTCTTTTTAATATTAATTTGGAATCACTATGTTGTTTGCTATGAGTCTATGCAAGTTAGTTTGTGTTTAAGATTGATTGTCCTTGGCCAATGTGGGCAAGTTTTAATATTCGTTATCGTTGGTGCGGAGACATTTCTCATGCAAGTGATAGATGCCCCAAGGAGTATAGTAGCCCTTGTACTCATGGCTCAACATACGGAGCACCGACCACGTCTGGTACTCCCTATGGAGTGCGTAAGTCCTATGGCTACTCATCTGCACCTTCTATGGCACACTTATTTATGGCTTTAACACCTGTTGTGCCGATGAAATTGGTTAAGCGGTGTCTATTTTGCCAGAGTTTGGATCACTCAGTGACGAAATGTGTTGAATACTTAGCGCAACTGGAGGAGGATGACGAATCGGATATCCGGGTTGTCTCTACTCCAGTATCTTGCAGCACCCCTTCTGTATCGGGTTATGTACTGGTGCCACCATCAGATTTTGAAGGGAGAAACACTAGTACTTGCACTGATGCCTGTGTTGATTCAAGCCCTGACATGGATGTATCTACTTCAAGGGAACATATGTCATCTTGTATTGAGTCCATTATTCAAGCCCTGACATGCATAGCGTTTTATCTATTTCTGATATTGTTGTTAAGGTTGACTCACAGGCAGAAGCACGTGCTTGTCACACTATGTTAGATCCAGTCGAAGAGGATGTCTGCATGGCTGAGGTTGCCACCTCGACACCATGTGAGGAAGTCCAATATGAGGACGAGATAGTTACAGCACTTGCATATTCTTGCAACATCCAAAACAACGTTGTCAATTCACCTACAGTCCAACTGATTGGGGCTGATGCCGGGATCGCCCCTGGAAATGAGGTTATTTTTTGTTCTTCATCTATTTTATTTCCTGACCCCTCTCTCGTGTCTTCTTCTCTGCAGGACCACATTTTGGAGCTGGTTCCATTGGTGCACGAGCCTGTAACATGGCTTAGCACTGAAAGGAATCGGGTGCAGGTGGAGATAGATACGGTGAGCTTCATAACGTATATTTTACCCATGCCTGACATTCATGATAGGTATTATTACACTGGTGTTTGGGTAACTGTTATGTCACCGTTTCGGTACCCATTACCAAAACGCGAACATGAACAATTACCTGAACATTTTCGTTTTCATTCGCCCATTAGTTAATCTGCACTAAAAAGATTTAAATAAGTCCCGTTGGGGGACATGAAGCCCAACCGTTATCTAGGATAGATGTTTACCTTCTTGAATGCAATGCTTTTCTTGAGTTTTCCTTTATTTATAGCCCTGTCGTTGTTTTTCTTGTTATTATTAATTGCTTCTTTGTATTTGCATAAACATCTTTTAGTACGTTCTGTAATATTAACAATATTGTTGTGGATGCTCTTCTGGGCATCATTTTGGGAATATCATGTGTATTGTGTTCTCTTGTCTATTTGGTCTTGTGCTGATTTATTCGCAGGAGCGGTGATTTTTCGGGCGGCGAACCTGGTGATTTTCAAGGATTAACGCCAATCTTCTGGTATGCTCATATCTGAGCATAGGTACCCTCTTCCTTAGCATCTCCTTATTCTCATTGTCATAATTCATGTCATTGTCCAATTCAAGTCTGGGGGGGGGGGGGGAGAGTGTACCGAGTGTTCACTACACGTGTACACGTTTTAGCATACCAGAAGTATATTTTCATTTATGTCATATTATAGCATACACCAATTCACCCGCACAAGCGCGCACTCATTTGTTTGTGTACTTCCGTACACGCTTATTTTGGTTGCGCTTATGAAATAGGATATTAGCTTAGGTATTGCAAGTCAGAGTGTGATGTCGACTCTAGTAGTGCTCTAGTCGCATATTCGTGCTTGCATAGAAATTTGAGTAGAATTAGATTGTCTCTATGCTTTAAATTTACAATTAGTGTTTTGCGTAGTTTTAAATTTAATTTACTCATTTGGTGAATATGGATGAAAATTGCGGTAACACGGTATTGTGTGTAAGCGAGCGCTAGTTGTGCGTTGCTCGAGTTGGAAGGAAGGTTTATCTTTCTCATGGGCTAAGAACTTGCCCCAAGCGACTCTTGAAACATGGGTGAGAGCATCTCACAAAGTTGAGCGTGAAGTAGGCCATCTAGTTGGCTAGTTTGGGCCTTGATTTCCATGACCTATGCGTTTACCTTTGCAAGACATGTTTGTGCATACCCATCCTTTGTTTCAGCTCTTCCGTCAATCACCAAAGCCTGAAACTTATCCCACTTTCGCAACCAAGTATTTGAGCTAACCAAGAGTGTAATTATCGTTGGGTGTGATGTGTGTAAATTTTGTGATGATGAGAAACTATTATGTTGAATATATTGGTGAACCAAATGGGGGATTCAAATAAAAAGAAAGCAGAAAGAAAATGAAAAGAAAAATCTGAGGATGGAATAGAAATGAAAAGAATTCCCCTTGTGCGTAATTGAGAAAATCAGTTGGAGTAGGCTGTGTGCACACCCAGTTTTCAAGCTAAGTCTGGGGGTGTGTCACACTAGCACTGTTTTGGGCTTGTTCCGGGTAAGCATATTGTTGTTGCTCATTTGGGTTGCGTAGCCTTCAATTTTATCTTTGTATATCATTTCGTAACCTAAGCCTCGTAAAAACCCGAAAGCCCTATTGATTCACCTTATGAGTTTGCTAGCACCGTGGAGAGAGTGTGACCGGTCAAGCTTATGGCTCACGACGTTGATGGATTTCAGCGGAGTTACCCCTGAATTTCGGTCTTTGGCAACCCCCTCCTTAGTGGCTTGTTTACTTTCACACTGGTGCACGACTGCAAAATTCACCATGATTCACCTTTTGAGTAAACTTAAATTTCTACTTACGCATTAACACTGCTTTAAATTAGTTAGCATAATCATAATCTCCTTTTACTGAATTTCTATTTGCACGGGTATGCTACTTCGCATCTTACTCTTTCTTTGCAATTTCCTATGCTAACTACTATTTTCACATCCCGCCGGATTTGTTTGCTCGGGACGTGCAAACAGGTAAGTCTGGGGGTGTGATGAGTCCAAATTATATACCCTTTTTAGGACTCATCTGGGCATATTTTCACTCACGTGCACATCACTTTTCACCTATATTTTCTTCTTTATTAATTCAATGACATTCCACTGAATGTGCACATTTCTAGCCCAATTTCGGTGTAGAATCTTATATTTCTTATTTCTGAGTATTGTGCTGTGTTTAGTTGTTATTATTGAATGCGTTAAGTGCTATGATCAGTGGCCCAAGCAATCCTCCTGCTGATGCGGGCGTCATGCTAATGTTCCGGGTGCAAATCTACCCAGGAATATTGTGCACGACCACTGGCTATATTGCGCACGACCACTGCTCGTGCACCACTTCTCGTGCGCACTTAACCCTTAAAATTTGAGTTCTGTCTTGCCAAACGCACAACCACTGGCTATAGTGCGCACGATCACTGATCGTGCGCCACTGGTCGTGCATATCTAATTTTTCTGTGAGATTTTTTGTTACAGGTTCTGCCGAGACAACGAGCACGAGCACCGACCTCTAGTGCGCATGACCACTGGTCGTGCGCCATTGATCGTGCGCACTGTTTCGCACAGCGCGTATTTAAAGATGCCACCCAGCGAATTAGGGCAGGCCGTACTTTCGCCCTGCAATTTTTGAGTTCCGCCCAACGCCGTTTTTGCTCCTCCTCCATCTCCACTCATCGCCTTCATCCTGGAACCACTCTCTGGTGAAGCCCTAGCGGATTCCAAGAGTTTGGAAGCATTCCCGGCCGTCAACAACACCGTTTCTGAGTTGTGCAACCTCAGTTTGGAAGAAGAAGAAGAAAAAAAACCTGACGAACGAAGACGACGGAGCAAGATCAGAGATAGTGACAGTCTCTTGGTCCCGAAAGCATACATCGACCGAGCCCTGAAGTGGTTTGACAACCCACTATTCCACCCGAGATCGACGGCTAGTCTTCTCTATTGGTTTATTCTCCCCCTTTCCTTTTGTTGCTGTATTAGTTTGTAATGAACATGACTACTCTCATTTGTCTACGAATGAAAGTGCTTCTTGTTTTTCTTAACCTTGGATATTGTGTTGTGTTGCGCTTCATCATCGCTCACCCGCATCCACTCCATTCACTCACTTGAGACTCACGTTAGCAAAGGCTAACGGCGATTAGTGAAGAGTGATTGCGACCCTCACATTCCACACTTGTTTTCCGTCCACTCGCCTAGCGAAGCCCGGCATAGCGGCCGACGCACTCATCTCACCAAGCGAAGCGGTGACTTCGACCCGCATCTTTATTTTCTTGTTTGTTAGTTTAGAACAACCAACCAAAGCCCCTTGTTTTACTTATTTCGCTCGTTGTAACAATCATCACATGACACGATTCGCTTCACCATACCCTGCATTCCTCAAGAGATCGACATTTAGGGAAATTATTCACAAAATTATTACTTGACAGCGACCGATGCACTTGCCGTAATGCATCAAACACTTTCCCTCATGCAATAATGAAAAAGTTCATCGGAGTGCGGAATAAGAACGTGAATCAGAGCATCAACGGGCACATATTAAATGAAGATCAAAAGCGTCGTTCGCTCACCAATGTAAGAAATGCTACCCTCCCTACTATATCCTTTTTACCTACACTACGTGTGCTAGAATCTGCTAAGTGTAGGATTAAGAAACTAACTTGTATTAATTCTAATCTACATTTAGAAAATAAAAAACTAAAAACACTACTTAGTGTAGAAACCAAAACGGATGTGTCTTGCTCTCCACCAAGCTCTTCAGTTGAAACTGTTAAACCATTTAATAATTTGAACGAAAAAACAAGGCACTTGAAAAAGAGCTTATCATGTCAAAAGAAAATAATAAAAAACTTCATCTAGAAATTTTATCATTAAAAACTGATTGTGCTAAGTGTGAAAATTATAAAACTGAAATTAAAGAAATGGATGAGACTTTTGAAGAATTCAGAAGTAAATATCAAGCTCACATCGAATAAATAGTCTCCACACTTAAAAACAACACAAAAGAATATAATAAAGCTAGACAAAATTTAAAAATTTAAAATAATGAATTGGAAACTAAGATCATTTTGCTCAAGGAAATCATAAAGAAACTCACAAAAGGAAAATCTACAAAAACACCTTAAGTCCAAGAGCGAGATGAATATAAATTTTCATAACTTAAATAATTTGAACAAATGGAGTAGGAAAAGCCTTATGCAAGTAAATGAAATTCCTAAAAAGACTAATCATGTTCATTTACAAAATAAAACCACTCCATTGGAAATATTAACTGAAATCAACTTTCCTAAGAATCAATTCCAAAATAAACTTGTAAATTTGAACAATAAGAACAAAATTCAATCAAATTATGAATGGAGGCCGATAATAAAAAATGACAAGGTGACTCCACCTATACGGGCTCATTCATCACTGTCTCCCCAAAAGCCAACACGTCAACTTTGGCGACCAAACCGTTTCACCCCAGGGATGGGAGAAACTTTCAAGAACACCTGATCACCTACTGCAAATTCCAACGGACGGCGGCGTTGATTAGCATACTTCCTCTGCCTCTCAATGATACGACTTAGCTGAAGACGAGTCTTCTTGGTGGCTTCTTCCATTTCCTGAAGTAACTCAGGGCCCAACACCACCTTCTCACCAACTTCTGACCAATAGAGAGGAGTCCGACAACGACGCCCATACAATGCTTCGAAGGAGGCCATCTTGAGGCTCTCCTGACAGCTATTGTTGTAGGCGAACTCAACCAACGGTAGGTGCTCATCCCAAGCTCCCTTGTAGTCCAGAATATAACACTGAAGCATGTCTTCAAGAATCTGATTAACCCTTTCGGTCTGCCCATCGGTAGTTGGATGATAAGCGGTGCTCATGTTGAGCTCGGTACCCAAAGCTTGCTGAAAACCCTTCCAAAAGTGCGAAACGAACCTCGAGTCACGATCAGAAACAATCCGCAGAGGAATCCCATGAAGCCTAACTATCTCAGAAACATAAATCCGGGCCATCTTCTCAGTGGAGTGGCCTTCCTTGTACGGGATGAAGTGAGCCACTTTCGCCATGCGATCCACTATGACCCAAATAGCATCATGCCCTCTCGGAGTACGGGGCAAACCCGTGATGAAGTCCATAGAAACATCTTCCCACTTCCATTCGGGGATATGCAAAGGCTGCAAAAGGCCACCAGGACGCTGACGCTGAGCTTTCACCTTCTGGCACGTCAGTCATCGAGAGATGAAGCGAGCTATATAGTTCTTCATACCAGACCACCAAACAATTTGTTTTAAGTCATGATACATCACATTATTGCCTGGATGATCAGATGTGCGGGACTCGTGAGCTTCTCGGCAAATACTATCGAGCAATTCAGGAACATCAGGAATGCAGAGGCGGCCTCGGAAACGCAGAACATCATCAGAGATAGAGAAATCCGGAAGATTCCCAAGTTCAACCTGTCGACGGATGCGCTGGAGTGCGGGATCAGATGGCTGTAAATCCTTCATCTGCTCTACCCACAACGGAACAGAAACCTCTTCATGACCCTCGGGTGCGATGGATATATCCATCCGATCGAGGTCATCAATCAAGGCTGCTAGAATTGCTGACATGGGCGCACAAGCAGCTACGGAGGCATGCCGGCTCAACGCATCTGCCACTGAATTGGCTTTACTAGGAACATACGTGAGCTGCAAGCCATAATCTGCCACGAATTTGAGCCAACGCCTCTGACGAAGATTGAGGTTCTTCTGAACAAAGATGTACTTTAAACTCTGGTGGTCGGTGAAAAAGTGACACTTCACGCCATAGAGATAATGACGCAAAAGCTTCAAAGCAAACACCACCGCAGCGAACTCCAGATCATGCGTGGGGTAGTTGCGTTCGTGAACCTTCAACTGCCTCGACCCATAAGCAATAACACGGTCATCCTGCATCAGAAAACAACCCAAACCAACTCCGGAAGCGTCCGTGTAAACTGAAAAGTCCAACCCTTTTGACAGAAGAGCTAAAACAGGCACTGAACACAGACGTTGCTTCAACTCAGAAAAGGACTGTTCGCACTGATCTGACCACTCGAATTTAGCATGCTTTTGAGTCAGTCGAGTCACGGGGGAAGCAAGAGAGGAGAAACCCTTGACGAAGCGTCGGTAATAGCCAGCCAAACCAAGGAAACTGCGGATCTCGATAGGGGTAGAAGGTCGCTTCCAGTCCATAACTGCTGAAAATCTTGGCAGGATCAACAGAAAGTCCATCTCCTGAAATGACGTGGCCTAAGAAGGCAACACGATCCAGCCAGAACTCACATTTTGCCAACTTGGCATAAAGCTGATGCTGACGAAGGGTGGAGAGAGTGAGTCTAAGATGGGTTGCATGCTCCTCGCGGGTCTTGGAGTGGACCAGGATATCATCAATGAAGACGATGATGAACTTATCCAGGTACTCACAGAAGACACGGTTCATCATGTCCATGAATGCAGGAGGGGCGTTAGTCAACCCAAAAGATATCACCAAAAATTCGAAATGACCATACCGAGTCCGGAAGGCCGTCCTGGGGATGTCGGAGTCCTTGATCTTCAGCTGATGGTAACCCGACCTGAAATCTATCTTGGGAAAGACTGACTGCCCTTAAGCTGATCGAATAGATCATCCACACGCGGAAGGGGGTACTTATTCTTGATGGTCACCTTATTAAGATATCGATAGTCGATGCACAATCTTATGGATCCATCCTTCTTTTTCACGAAGAGTACATGGGCACCCCAAGGTGAAGAGCCAGGGCGAATGCACCCACGCTCAAGCAATTCGTCTAACTGCGATCTGAGTTCTTCTAGCTCACGCGGTGCCATACGATAAGGAGCTTTAGATATGGTGCGCGTTCTAGGCTCTACATCAATACAAAACTCTACATCTCGATCAGGAGGCATCCCAGGCAATTCGACGAGGAACACGTCAGGAAACTCCGAAGCAACAGGAATAGACTCGAGTTGAGGAGAGATAGCATCCGAGTGCGAAGCATAAACGAAGCAGGCAGAGCATTCTTGGCTAAGAAGTCGAGTGGCGCGTACAACAGAGATTACCTTCAGGCGATTGCGGGTCTGAACATGAACGATGTAGTCCTTGCCATCAACGCTGAGATTGACCCTCTTCGCCACATAGTCCAGCTTTGCTCGATACGCGACCAACCAATTTATTCCCAGGATTACGTCGAACTCTGTCATATCCAGAACTATGAGGTCGGCGTCGACTTGCAATTCTCCAAGCAGGATCGGGCAATTGAGAATGCCTCTGGTTGAGAGATGCAGATGACACCTCTTTAGTGACGAAATATAGTTCGTCACTAAAGACGTGTCTTTAGTGACGAAATAAATATTTGGTCATTAAAGACATATCTTTAGTGACTAAATATAAGTTCCGTCACTATAGTTAATTTTTCTAAAATATTTAATGACAAAAAATAATTTAGTCACTAAATTATTCATTTAGTGACTAAAATAATTAGTCACTAGTTATCAAAATTTTGGAGTTTCTTTCATTAAAAATTCATTTATTCTCTTCTAATGAGAATGCGCTTCATGTGCCTATCAAAATTTTTGTTTCTTATGAAAACATTTTTGGAGGTAATACGATTCACGTTGCCACCGCCCCAATATTTTCATAGCTACGTCAATGTTAGGGGACCTGACCGATGAGGTGAGGTACTGTGAGAGAATGAACGACAAAAAAGAGTTGACGTGAATAATTTGGCGCGATCAGAGAGACAATAAGAATGGCTTGATTAATAAGAACCGTTCAATTTTTCTGTCCGGAGTCCGTAGAACACTTGTGCCATATATTTTTTTGTAAGAAAGATAAAGCTATTTTGGGAGATCAAAAACAATCCAAAAGATCATCAGAAAATCATGTTTTCATCTCCAAAAAATTATATTTTGATATCAATTAAAATGATCTCTGGGAGATCGAAAAGGATCTCCATAGGAGATCAAAAATGATCTCCCATTTTTGATCTCCTAGAGATGGTCCGGAGACCGGACCGAAAAATTTCGCCTCCCGCTCGCACATGCGCATTCCACCCTTTCTCCCGCTGCAACGTCACCGCCTCCTCTTCTAGGTATTCGCAGTCGGCAACTCCGTCATAGTTTCAGATCGAGCCCGACGATGACTCCTTCCTAGACCTACCCCGCAGTCGGCAACTCTATTTCCTTCATCTCTGCGCTCGCATCCCCGCTTAGGCGAGGATTTATTTTTAGTGGCATAAACCACCTGCTTCCGTTCCCCAGAGTTTCTGCAAAGGGGCCACCAAAATCTGCAGAGGGGTCACCTGCTGCACTTTCTCCTTCGACTCCAGTTTAGGGAATTCCTCTCCGGCTTTGGCCGGTTCAAAAACCCTACACAGGTATGCATCCTCTTCAAAAACTCTAGACAGGACGGATTGGGAATGACGAGTTGGTCTTCAACGGAGAGGATGTCGCTAGGAGGTTCTGAAATCCTTCGGAGAAATAGAAATCCTCATGTCTGCTAGGAGGTTCTGAAATCCTTCGGAGAAATAGAGATCGTCTCCTTCGTGACCCCCGGGTTGCACTGCGACAACTTCTCCTCTTCTTCCAAACTCCATGTGGCCGCCTTTCATGGTTTTTCTTCTAGGGCTGAAGAAGACGGCATTGGTTGAAGAAGGCAGTGGCATTTATTTTTTTTTCTCCAAAATTCCCAAGATCTGCTTTACCCCTAACCAAGACTTACATTTTTATGAATTCATTGATATAATATTGATGCAATTTATTCACCTCTTATATATTGGATTACTATGTGAGCTTCAAAAAATAAGCATTGTTAGTTATTTCTAAAAAATTTGAGCTGCATTTCTGTATAAAGGTTCCATGATACTGCTGCTTAATTAATTCAGCTATAATTGTTGTATAATGACGGTGCATTTCAATTTTTTGTCACCCTGCTTTGCTTTTAAATCAACTAATAATCATTATTTTGTGTTTGTGCAATCGTACCAATACAGTTTATTACGAAGCTATTCTATTTGACTAATAACCAATATATTGTGTTCGTTATCAAGTTTTGCTTTTACTACAAATTTCAGCTGAAATAACTCCAAGACAAAGCACCCGCGACAAATTCATGCAGCACATGGAAGTGTATTCCCTTGACATTTTTCATCTCCTCCACCTGGACTCCTCTGGTTACAGATAATAATTAGAAATTTTGGGTTAGCTAGGAAGTTTTTTTAGCTGAAGAACAACATCAATCTAAATAATTAATTTGTATTTTTATACTTTTTCTCATGTTTAGTGTTGTTCTTTAATGGAAAAATGATATTATTATTGTCCTGAGCAATGCTGTAGAAGTTAAACAGTGAACTTTTACCCATAATATGCTTCTTCATGTATTTATCTAAATGTTAAACAACGAACTTTCCTGAAGGTGGTGACATGAGACATGGATTGCCACCCATAGACGTGTTCTCCACTTCCACAATCGTTCTCAGGTTAGGCATTATTTTGGGTGATCTCATTTACGATTTCATATTTTTGCATGATGTTGTTTTCAGTTTAGGCGATAGTTGGTTCTATAATGTTTTGGAGTTAAAACCAAATTCTTTATTTTCTTTCTCCTTCTATACACCATATAAAAAAAACCTTTTAATGTTCCACAACACCAGGGATTCATTTCTATCTGATTTTGTTGTAACATGAAAGTGAGGATGACATACAAAAACATCTTATTTTGCTTCCAATACATTGGAAGATCGTCCTTATCATCACTGTTAGTATGAAAATCTTCTCATTCACCACTGGAATTGAGATCCCGATCAACATTAGTTCCAGTTGCATTAAGAGACAATGTTTATAAGCACTTGTATCCTGAAGGGGTTACAATAAGTTCTTTTGATGTGCACAGGAGACGTGCTACAATATTGGGATTAAGTGTCACAATCCTGCGAGGGTGAAACTAAATCTAAATTCCATCTTCAGTTAGGACTGCAGGTTGCAACTTACCTGCATGAAGCAGGACTTGCAATCACATAGGCAATGCTGCTCCTAGGCAATGCACACATCAACATTAGTCTCCTCTGAGAGTTCATTTAGATTAATATTATCACCAACATTAACCTCTTATATATTATGTTTACAGTTGTCAGAGTCTCTCCTCCAAAAATATCAGATTCAAGAACGTTGAGTAGTAAAATAATAATTCAACATGGGCATGCGAGAATTCAGCAAGGGGTCTCATTGCTTGGGCAAATTGAAGGAAACATCATACTGGGATTTTGGATTGAGTACATTTTACATGTGCAGTTTTTTTGGATTTATATCAAACCCTTTTGATATTTATTCTTGATTTAATATTTTTATTCTTAATTTTTATACTTCATGACTATGCTTCATTAACATAAAACATTTCTTCATTTTTTTATATTTATTACAACTAAACACATGCTCTGGTTGTCCTAGAACTACCATTATCTTTTGTGTCTAGATTCTTTAGTTTGCTGCATGCTGGCTCCAGAAAACAAAAGAGAAGAAACACGATGAAACCAATGAGCAGTGGTGGCAGCAATAACTGGCTGGCTTTCTGTTACCGACCTCCAGTCTGACGAGCCGGAATGGCAGGTCTATTCGAGGAGGGCGCGCGCAGGACCAAGCGACAACACTAGGCCCCGCGCCGAACCGGGCAATTTGGAGAAGACCATCTAAAGGGCCGACCGGTCCTAGTTATCTTTCAGCATTTTGATTATGTTATTTTATTTTGAACTCTAATGATGTGGTGGTTTCCCCCTATATAAGGGAGCACCTAGGGTTATGTTTCTCATCTTTGGATCAATCAACTTAGGAGGGGCTGCTCCCCTTGTCTCTCTCTCTTTCTCTATTCCTCTCCCTCTCGATTTCTCCCGCCCGACTCCCTTCAGCCGCCGCCGCTATCGCCCGGCGTCAGCCCCGTCCGCTACCCTTGCCGCTACCGCCGCTCCTATCGGCGGCCCGTTACCGCAGCGGTAACATTGGTCCGACCTGCCATCTCCGCCCACTCTTGCTCAGCCGCCGGAAACCCTCATGGCTCCGAACACGCGCCTCCACCCCGCTGATCCCTCCACTGCCGCCGACGCCGACATCCAGGTCGCGGAAAGCCTCACACTCCATGGTTCCCAGATCGCCAGCCTTCACGCCGCGGTGGAAGACATCCGCTCAAGCCAGCAGGCCCTCCTCGCGCGCCTGGAGGCGTTGCTGCCGTCGCCAAGCACACCGCCGCAACAGTCCCCCCCCGACCGACACCACTTCGGTCCTCGGTCTTCCCCCGTCCCCGCTCGCGGCCGGCTTCCGTGCGCCGGCGGCGCCCCAGCCGCTTCCCGTCGTCCCGCCGGTAGCCGCTATTCGCCCCACTATGGCGATGGATGTTCCGCCATTCTCCGGGACGGATCCTATGGGCTGGATCGCCCGTACGGAGCAATATTTCGACCTTAATGGTACCCCCCCGGCAGACCGCGTCGGCACCGCCATGGTCGGTATGGACGGCTCGGCCCTCCATTGGGCACGTTGGCTTCGCCAAGTGCAACCCCTCATTCCGTGGCAGGAGTTCAAACACGAGATGATCAGCCGTTATGATTCTCGCTACACGGGCTCCGCTATCGAGCGGCTTTGCTCCGCCCGCCAATCAACAACGGTGGACGCATACATCGATGAGTTCGTGGCTCTCGTCACACAAGTTCCCGGCCTTCCGCCCGACCATTACCTGGGATTTTTTCTGCAAGGTCTCCTTCCCAATATCCGCTCTCGCATTCACACATCACCCACGCACGGTCTCAGAAGCCCTGGAACTTGCCCGTGCGGTCGAAGCGGACATCGGCCCTCGGCACTCCGGCCCACCCCCTTCCGTCCTCATCCCGTGCGGGACACCGGTCCTCGACCGACCCCCGTGGCCCACGGTCGGCCGGCACGCCCGGACGGCCCCAACCGCATCTCCACCGTCGACTACAATGACCTTCGGCGCTGCGGTTTATGTTTCCGCTGCCGCCAACCATACTCGCCTCAGCATGTTTGCCCGGTCAAAGAATTCCACGCTATCTTTAGCGACAGTGAGGGTTACGCCCTCGCCGAGGACTTGCCACCCTTGGAGCCACCACCAGACCCACCTACGGCCGACCTCGAGGACGCCCCCCTCAACGTGCTGGAACTGCCATTCTACTCCGTGGGGGGATTAACGGGGCCCCGCACCATGAAGTTGGCCGGCGAACTACACAACCGCACCGTCATCGTGATGGTGGATAGCGGGGCGAGTCACAACTTCATGTCCTCCCATCTGGCGCAAGAGCTCGCCATACCGGTGGATCCGTCACCAGACTTTTCGGTGTGCTTGGGCGATGGCCGCCGTCGTCCGACCTTGGGCCAATGCCGGGATGTTACCATGACCGTGGGGCCGTGCCGGGTCATGGCTGACTTCTACATGTTCGAGCTAGGCGGCCTCGACGCTATTCTCGGCGTTGCTTGGCTCGAGACCCTGGGCGACGTCCGAGTGAACTGGGCTTCGATGACGATGGATTTTCAGCAACAGGGCCGACAATGTCGTTTGGTGGGTGACCCTACCCTCCTCCGCTCACCGCTGTCGTATCGGGCGATGACACGCGTCGCCGACGTCGATTTCTCGGCCTGGTTATGGCCCCTTCAGGCGAGCCCTTCCGCGGCGGCCGCACCCCTCAAGGCCGACATGGGCGCCGTCCTCGCGGATTTCGAGGACATCTTCACCGCACCCCCGGGCCTTCCACCCTCCCGACCGACCGATCACGCCATTGTTCTCCACCCGGGGTCGTCGGCGGTGTCCGTGCGACCCTATCGTTATGGGCACGCCCAAAAGGACGAGATAGAAAGACTCGTCCGAGAGATGTTGTTGGGCGGTATCATACGGCCCAGTGCGAGCCCCTTTTCCAGCCCGGTGTTACTAGTGCGCAAGAAAGACGGCAGTTGGAGGTTCTGTGTGGACTATCGGGAGCTCAACAAGGCCACGGTCCCGGACAAGTATCCTATCCCGGTTATTCAGGAGCTCCTGGACGAGCTACACGGCGCGACTTTCTTTACCAAGCTGGACCTACGGGCCGGCTATCATCAGATTCGGGTTCGGCCGGAGGACGTGCCAAAGACGGCGTTCAGGACACACAACGGACATTTCGAGTTCTTGGTCATGCCGTTTGGGCTCACCAGCGCCCCCGCGACATTCCAAGCTACCATGAATGAGATATTTCGGCCCGTTCTGCGTAAGCATGTCCTTGTTTTTTTTGATGATATCCTTGTCTTCAGTCCCACTTGGCAGGATCACCTCCGTCATGTTCGGGAGACGTTCGCCACTCTCCGCCTATATCAGCTAATGGTCAACCACAAGAAGTGCACCTTCGGCACGGCGACGGTCAGCTACTTGGGCCATACTATTTCGGCCCACGGCATGGCCATGGCTGAAGACAAAATTCAGGCGGTGCTGCGTTGGCCGACTCCCGCCTCCTTGCACGACGTCCGGGCTTTTCTCGGTTTGACGGGATACTACCGGCGCTTCATCAGAAATTACGGCGGCTTGGCCCGCCCTCTCACTCAGCTGCTGAAGAAATCCGAGGAGGGGCCCTTCACATGGCCGCCAGCGGCCATGGAGGCCTTCACGGCGCTCCAGTCTGCCTTGGTCCACGGCCCGGTTTTAGCCATGCCGGACTTCCACCAGCCGTTTGTCGTCGAGTGCGATGCCTCGGGCACCGGCGTCGGCGCCGTCTTGATGCAGGCCGGCCGGCCAATTGCTTTTTATAGTCGGGCATTTTCTACCGCGGTGCGCAGTCGCTCAACATACGAGAACGAGCTTATGGCGCTGGTCTTGGCGGTCCAACATTGGCGGCCTTATCTCCTGGGGCGGCCCTTCGTCATCCGCACCGATCACCACAGCCTTCGCTATCTGCTCCAACAAAAGATAGCCACGCCAACGCAACAGGTTTGGGTGGCCAAGCTGCTCGGCTACGACTTCACGGTGGAGTTTCGTCCGGGCAGGACGAATCGGGCGGCCGATGCGCTCTCCCGACGCCCGCACGCACCAGAATTGACAGCCATTTCCCGGCCGGTGTGGGACGACTCCGCGGCCATTCAGCACGAGGTGGACCGGGACCCCCAGCTTCAGGATATCCGGGCCGCCCTGTTGGCCGACCCATCGTCACGACCGCCATATACACTGATCGGGGGCCGCCTCTTTCATCGGGATAGACTCGTTTTATCTGCATCGTCGGCAATGATTCCGGCTTTGCTTGCGGAGTTCCACTCCACCCCGGCAGGTGGCCACGCCGGGGCGTATCGGACATACCGTCGGTTGGCGGCCTTGCTTTTCTGGCCCCACATGCTTCGACAGGTGAAAGCATACGTGGCGGCCTGTCTACCATGTCAGAAGGCCAAATACGAGACGATGTTTCCCAGCGGCCTCTTGCAGCCCCTACCGATCCCTGAGCGTGTCTGGGAGGACATCGCTATGGACATCATCACCCGGTTGCCCTGCTCCAACGGCTTCGATTGCATCTTGGTGGTCGTGGACCGCCTAACGAAGTACGCGCACTTCGTCCCGCTCCGCCATCCCTACACTGCGGCGACGGCCGCCGACAGCTTCATCGCGGAGATAGTCCGTCTTCATGGGTTCCCCCGTTCGATCGTCAGTGATCGTGACCCACTTTTTCTCAGTAGCTTCTGGACTGAGTTATTCCGCCTGCAGGGGACCCAACTCCGGATGAGTACAACATATCATCCGCAATCGGATGACCAATCCGAGGTACTCAACAGGTGCTTGGAGACATACTTGCGTTGCTTCTTTGGGGAGAGGCCCGGTTCGTGGGCCAAATGGCTTGGTTGGGCAGAGTACTCCTACAATACCGCATACCACCACGCCGCCAACACCTCGCCATTCGAGACCGTATATGGCCGGCCACCGCCGACCGTGCTCCGCCACCTACCCGGGGAATGCCCGGTGGCTAGCTTGGCGGATCATCTCCATGATAGGGATGTTATCTTGGATAGTTTAAAACAACATCTTCGACGGGCTCAGGCGAAGATGGCATCTTTTGCCAACCGGAAACGAAGGGACCTCCAATTCCAAGTAGGAGAGAGGGTTGTCACGGACTAGTCCCCTTGACTATGTCGCGCACGGCCTTAGCTCCTCTTGCCACCCCTCGCGGCTAGCTAAGTCAGCCTCACTCTAAGAAAACTATGGTGGAAATGAGAACGAGAACAAGAACACAAGAGCACAAGAGCAGAAGCAAGAGAACTCAAAAGCTTATTCCAAACTTGGATGATTACAAATGAGGGAGCCTTCCCCTTTTATAGGCCCCAAAGAGGTTTCCCTCCAAACCAAAGAATATTCTAGATCCCTACTATTCTAGAGTATTCTATACAATTCCGGTATATACAAGAGTCATGGACTCTCTAGATTGTTCTACTGCCTTCCTATGTACAAGACTCCAGATTTCTCTAGAATCTTCTCATGTATTAACCCCAAAAGTGAGGAGATCGTAACAGGGTGTTCATTAAACTCCACCCCTACCGCCAGCTCACGGTGGCCCGCCGCACTTGCCCCAAGCTCGCCCCGCGCTTCTTTGGACCATTCGAGATCCTCAGCCGCATCGGAGCAGTGGCATATCGCCTCCGCCTTCCGGACACCGCTCGCATTCATCCCGTATTTCATGTCTCACAACTTCGGCGCGTGATAGGCGATCATCCCGTCTCCGACCATATCCCGGTCGACTTGGACACGGCCAGTTCCGAACCACTCTATCCGGAAGCCATTCTTGATCAGCGCAAGCCCACGGCCGAAGCTACCCATCCAGAGGAGGTACGGGTGGCTTGGCGCAACCGTCCCCGTTCGTCCGCTACTTGGCTCCTGCGAGATGATTTTCGCCGACAGTTCCCAAACTACTGCCTTGAGGACAAGGCCAATTTCCCAGATGACGGTATTGTTACCGACCTCCAGTCTGACGAGCCGGAATGGCAGGTCTATTCGAGGAGGGCGCGCGCAGGACCAAGCGACAGCACTAGGCCCCGCGCCGAACCGGGCAATTTGGAGAAGACCATCTAAAGGGCCGACCGGTCCTAGTTATCTTTCAGCATTTTGATTATGTTATTTTATTTTGAACTCTTAATGATGTGGTGGTTTTCCCCTATATAAGGGAGCACCTAGGGTTATGTTTCTCATCTTTGGATCAATCAGCTTAGGAGGGGCTGCTCCCCTTGTCTCTCTCTCTTTCTCTATTCCTCTCCCTCTCGATTTCTCCCGCCCGACTCCCTTCAGCCGCCGCCGCTATCGCCCGGCGTCAGCCCCATCCGCTACCCTTGCCGCTACCGCCGCTCCTATCGGCGGCCCGTTACCGCAGCGGTAACACTTTCTCTCTTTCCTATGATATGAAGGTGGAGGTCTCTCGTGTAGAGCAGCAGCACCAGCAGGACCACGACCAGCACGGCCACCACCACCACCACCACCACCACCACCACCACCACCACCACCACCACCACCATTCTGCAGCAAAAGCAGCGCCTGGCGTCTCCAACGGAGTATAGGGCAGCTTCTACCTCAGCAGAAGCAGCGGCTGGCGTCTCCATAGAACAAGGGCATATAGACTATATCCTAATTACGGAAGGAATTCAATTAATGGTAGATTTATTACTTATTTATAAACATAAATATCATCAGAGCTTCTCTATATTGCATGATTAATGTTTTTGATCAAATTTTAGGTGGGCACAGAGGCTTCGACCATACTTTTCGGACCATTACAGAGAATGTGGATGGAGATTTTTCTTATATCACGCTCTATTACTACAGTTTTGATGGGGAGCAAGGCATGCCAACGCTCTCTAAATTATGGCAGAGAAGCAAACCAATCACAGGGAAGAGATTTCTCAATGATTTTCTATGCCAGTTTCTGTTAGAAAGAAGACATGGCCATGGGTTCTTTATTGGTATAATGGGGGAAAGCACAATGTAAAGGAAAGGATTTCTCCATGATTCCAGATGCTGGGTTCAGTTAGGAAGAAGGTATGGCCATAGATTCTCTATTGGAGTTCGAACTTCTTTTGTAGTTTTTGTTCCTGTTTCCTTCTTTCTCACTTCGATTCACTGTGCGCCTTCCTCTCGCAAGCTCTTCAGCCAGCCTCTTTCTCCGAAGTTGGTTCTTCAGATGATGAATGTGAAACAAATATGGAACTTGACATATAAAAATATAAATATATGAATAGAAATATTTTGTGCTGAGCACCAAATTTGTACACAGGATTAGGCATGTATACAAATCATAAATGCTGGACAAATTTAAATTAACACAGCGGATCTGGAGGCCACAAATCTGAAGGAAGGCTAAGAGATTGAGATTGATCTCGTTATATAGCTAATACTTGTATATTTAGTGACGAGCATCTGTGGTCACTAAAGAGATACATTTAGTGACGAAAATGAGTTGGCACTAAAATATATATTTAGTGACGAAAAGTTATTTGGTCACCAAATACATTTTGTGACGGCCATTTTGCAACCACTTTGTGACAACTTAAATTTGGTCACTAAATGTCTTTTGTGACCAAACCGCAATATTTAGTGACCAAAGTTTTCGTCATTAAATGTCAATTTTTTTGTAGTGGTAGTCTTTGCCATCAACGCTGAGATTGACCCTCTTCGCCACATAGTCCAGCTTTGCTCGATACGCGACCAACTAATTTATTCCTAGGATTACGTCGAACTCTGTCATATCCAGAACTATGAGGTCGGCGACGACTTGCAATTCTCCAAGCAGGATCGGGCAATTGAGAACGCCTCTGGTTGAGAGATGCAGATGACCGGGTACAGAAATCTCAAAAGGAACCTCAAGTGACGAAGTATGCCAACTATGAAGGTCCACGATGTGACATGCAATAAAGGAGTGCGTTGCACCAGAATCAAATAAGATTTGCATCCACTTATTCTTGACCCTAAAACTTCCTAAAAAAGGGAAAACATAAACGCATAACAAGTTTATTCGAAACTAAGGCAAGCCAGATTTAAGAATGTAGAAAAATTAAAATTCTACACAAAACGTACCAGAGATGACGTCGGTAGATGCGAGCGTCTCGCCCTGAGTGACGACGTTCAACATAGCCTTGCCCTAAGCTTCGGGGATAACTTGCAGTGGCTGAGCGGGAATCGGGCTTTCCTTCATAGGGCAGTCGAACATGAGGTGCCCAACCTGCCCACATTTATAACATGCCTTCTGCTTACGACGACAGTCCTTAACCAAGTGGCCCGGCCTCTTGCAGTAAGCACAGACGGAGGCGGTAGAGACAAGCGTCATCTGAGGCTGATGAGGATGAGCCTCCTTCTTTTGCTTCTTCAAGAGGGAACGACAGACCTGGGCAACATGGCCCACCTTGTGGCAGAAGGCACACACCTCTTTGGACCTGGGGCCTTGCTCCAAAGATGGAGCATCCTTGCGCTTGAGGTCGGATGCGGCGGCATTCTTGTTCCATGCTGGGCTTTCTGGGAGAATGATCCAGCTCAATAGCTTCCACCTGCAAGGCGGCTCCCACGGTCTCCAGGTAGGTGGTGGCGCCATGAGCTACCACAAGCTGGCGGAAGTCATGACGGAGCCCCTTCACGAAACGGCTGATCTTTTTGGCTTCATCCAGCACAAACTCTGCAGCAAGGAGGGAAAGGCGGGAGAACTCTCTCGCGTACTCGGTCACTGTCCTGCCAGGCTGCTGAAGGGACAGGAACTTCTCAGCTAACTTGTCCCGCTCCACAGAAGAGAGGAAGTTCTCCATAAGAGCATCCTTGAACTGTCCCCAAGATAAGGTGGTAGAATCGGGGAGGCTGCGGCGCTGGAGCCACCAAATATAAGCATCCTCAGACAATTGATATGCCGTAAGGAGAACCTTCTGGGTCTCGGGAACCCTAGCATACTCAAAGTGCTTCTCCATCTGGGAGATCCATTCAGTGATCACGAAGTAGTCTCGATTACCATCGAAAGACGGCGGATTCAGCCTCTTGAATGCCAGAGTATCTGCCATTGCCACGTGCGGGGCAGCCAGGCTTGACACGAGCGGGGGAACCAAGGTGACGACAGGTGAGCCGGTCCCAGAATTAGTTGCATGAGGGGTGGCTCCAAGGGGGGCTGTAGTGTTAGTAACTCCAGCTTTCCCTGCACTGTCGGAACCAAGGGCTGAGTCAGGAGTTTGGCGTTCCCCTTCCAGACAGGTGACATGCTTTAGAAGCTGTCTCAGAAGCTGGGCCGTTTCATCTCTAGGGGCTTCCGTCGCAGATGCGGTAGCTTTCTTGCGCTGTGATCGCTTAGGAGCCATCTAGAAAGAAACACAAAAGAGTAAAGTAAGAGAAACAGTCAGACTAAGCTTAGAGGATTGAGACTATAGGTTCTAGCATTCTAATACTGTTGGATACGTAAATCATGTAATAGTTACAACATTTTCATTGGACAACTCTAGGTGATGGCCATGCAAGTGCAAATGCGACGATAAGATCGCGTGCGATAGAACAATGATTTGAAAGATTCATGTGTGTACAATCGTCCTCTGTTGCTCTTAGCTTAACACTTGTGCAATGAGTAGTGTTATGCATGCGATGTAATTATGCCTACAATGCATCCCTAAGAATGACCATGAAAGGATACACATGCCATGTTAACCGCCCATATCACTTAACATGTCATGTGCATAATGATTCTAATAGCATCGCACTTGAAAATGTTAAACCGCCCATACAACTTAACATTCGCAGGTGGTGTATATCCTAGTGGAAATTCATATGCATATAAATGTTAAGTTTGCCCATACTCTCTTAACATTTGTACGCATACTACTCATGCTTATGAGTGAGTGTGTGCGTGTTTCAACCTCGAACAATAGACAACGACAAAGTGAGTGAGGAAATGATGCATGCACGTATATTTACATAATAGATTTCAAAACATTTGAATTTTTTTAAAATACTTTATCTTTAGATGCTCAACCTAGCTCTGATACCAACTGTCACGACCCGTCTCGACAAGGGTCAGAGCACGCTTCGGGCGGGCCGTGATGCCACAGGCATGGGCGGAAAAGAAACCATGCCTGCTAAGGCGGAAACAGAAATACTACACTAGTTTTGAATTTGTTACTTTATGAAGAATTTAGTACATTTTATAAGTATGGAAGCCACAATGAAAAGTTGATGCTCATGCATTTTTAATAAAATCTAATGTCACACACTGTGCTGAAACGATGAACATGCAATAAGTCACAATAGTAAAATGTCATAAGTTAAATGATCTGATACATCAAAACATCTTAGGAGTTGTCCACAATACACAGGAAAATGACAGACAATAACTAATACATGAAAGTAAATCTAACAGTACTGAAACAAAATACATAGAACCTGCTGATACATTATTCAAAATAAAACCTCCATGCAAAGCTGCAGCTGAACGAAGAAAACTCAGGGAGCAGACGGCGCGGTCACGAACCCTAAGACAAATCCAAACAGAAGGAAAATGCCTCAGAACAAGAAAATAATAGTAAACATACTAAAAATTTAAGTAGGTGCAGAAGTAATTCTAAAGTACCAATTAATCCTGAAGCAAGCCAGTGAAACAACCAAGTAACTGAAACAAGCAGAACTATCTAGAAATATTAGCCTACTCCGGAGTATAGCATAAACATTTTTTTGTAACGACATAAGCTGACATCGTTGAAATGCGTATGTGTTTATAGTGGGTGCACATTGTTCACACTCAAGTTCAAGTGTAAGTCTTACTAGAATAAGAGTATTTCCTGCTTACCGTGACCATGCAATCAAGACGATGCACCACTTAAACCCTAGCTTCCAAGATTCGCTTATGACACTCAGGACCTAAGTGATTCATGATTTTCCGAGGAAACTTCTATCACAACATGACATGCTTACGAGCGATGATTCTTGCGCTGTCAGAAGCAATTAATAACTTAGATACATGTATAAAGAACTAAATTTCTTAGTTTGCAAGCGAGAGAGAATTCTCCACTTGCCTTAAGGTGAAGCCGAAACTAACAAAATGATGGCGGCGGCTAAACGGCGCAAGTAAGACTCAAGGTCCGTATTTAACCTGTTCAGGGACCATGAATTTAACATAACGAGAAAAATACACTAACACAAGCAATCCACTTAACAAGCCTAAACATGAAGGGTTAGCAAATTTACCTCCCTCAAGAGTGAGGGGAGAAGAGGCTACCACGGGCAAATCGGAGATTTGGCAGCGCTTAGGCGACGGAGACCCTAAATCGGAGAGAGTTTGGAGAGGTTCCACCACTAGATCCGACGAGCGGCACCGAAAACACAAACAATTTTGGGATTAGACGATTATACGACGAACACAAGGGGGACCGACGAAATTACGTCGATCGGAGAGCGAAAATCACCACGAAAAATTAGGGTATAACTGGAAATGAAAGTTTGGCAGAGATCCTTACACAAGGAGACCAGATCTGGGCTCAAGAATTGATGTAGGCTACGGCCCACGATCGTGCTCGATACGGCTAAAATAGCTAGTCCACCCAACGAACCACGAATACCATACACGTAAAAGGGAAAAGCAGCAAACTACCTGCAATTTTATCAATTTTATTACGCCAACAACGGATAGCTAACCCGCTAGAGATTGAATAGGGGCTATAGGCCACTATTCGTTCAAGCTAAAGGGACCCACACGATCCGACCGAGCGATGCGTTGTACTAAGGGAAACCCACCGAAATAAATCGATTCGGAAAAAGGTTGATTCCCCCCAACGAGAACAAACAAAGGTTCGCCAAACCTCACGGATCGAAAACAAATAAAGATAGACGCAAGATTCTAAGAAGAACTCAAGAAATCAAACGATTCAAGAAATCACGCAAAATCTCCCACCACAAGAACTAATCTAAAAAAGGAAATCTCTTTGAGTGGAAAGAAATTGTTACCCACACTCGTTGTGAGTGCCTCAATCCCTCGTTGAAATTTGAACGCCTTCTCCTTGAAATCCCACCGGAGATGAACCAAAGAAGCCAAACACGTTCGCCTTCGTCGTTTCACGCCACCAACGGTTACCACGAACACTCTTTGCTGGTGAGAGGGTGACCGAACTAGTGAGGAATAGGAGAGGAAGAGGGAGGAGGGTCGTCCTTGGTGGTGGCCGGATTTTGCAAGGGAGAGAAAGAGAGAGAGGGGTTCGGCCAAACTAGAAAGGAGGAGGGGGAGAGAGAGAGGGGGGGGGGGGGGGTAGAGGGGCGGCTCCAAGGGGGGGGGGGGGGGGGAGGGGGCGCCGGTCTTGAGAGGGGGAAGACGTAGAGGGGGGCGGCTCCAAGGGGGGCGCCGATCTTGAGAGGGGGGAGACGAAGAGGGGGCGACCAAGAGAGAAAGAGTTGAGAGATTAGATTTAGGGTTCAATCTTAGTTATTAAAGGCGCAAGGCGCACCAAGGCGCAAAGGGGTCTTGGAGCCTAGGCGCAAGGCTCAAGGCGCAGGCGCGCGCCGGACGAAGGCAAGGCGCAACCATATTCAGTTTAAATAATCAGCATCAAACACCACTTCATCTTCTTAATCAGATTTTTTCATCTATTCTACTCATTAATAATTCATTACTATCATTTATATCTCTTAAAAAATAGAATCAATGTGATCATTTACATCATATCTAAGTCTCAACGCTCGATTATGGTTCACAAACACTAAATCATGCAAAAAAATATTGAGTTCTTACATTATTTCTTTAATTATTTTGGGAAAAAAAATTATAATAGAAATTGCACCTAGACGTGTCTTTTCTGCTCCAAAGGCGCAAAAAAGGCGCACTAAGGCGCAAACCTCTGAGCCTGATGAGCCTTGAGCCTTAGGCGCGCCTGAGGCGCGCCTTTAACAACTTAGGGTTCAATTCTTATCATCCACTCCTCCTTTCTCATTACAATATATGGCCTATTTATAGGCTACACCACTCCATCACCACCATTCATCCAACCCATAATTAAGATGGCTAAATGCAGTCCATCAAAATAAAACAAAAAGCTGAAATTCAAAGTCCCAAATTAAAAGCAATGCTGAAAATAAGATGCGTAAATAAAAATACATAATTATAAATATTATCCCAAGAGTTGGAAAATAATTTATAATCATATATTTGCATGTATCCCAAGAAGTGGAGATGTCGGCGCGACGTCGACCGTGGTTGTCGTGGCAACGTCCGAATCCTCAAGTTGGCGGCAGCGCCCATCACAATCATCAAACTCCAAGTGTCGGACAGCTTCCGCATCATCAACAACGTCATCACGAACAAGTGGCGGGACCGCATCACCATCAATCGAACGGGCTCGAGCAACACGAGCAAATGACGGAACATCATCGCCATCAATCCTCTCCCACTCAAAATCACTCATCACCGATGAGTGGCCCGGAAGGGGAAAGTAGTCGTTGGCAAAACCCACATGATCCAAATGTGGTCCGAGCATCCCACTAATAGTCGTGCGGGCAACACTCATCAAGGAAAACCTATCAGGCATAACAATAGCAACCTGAAGAGACACCCCCGGGGCAGAGAGCCAAGAGTCCTCCGAAGGGGGGTGATCACGCCATCGAATCAAGACCCGAAGCATGTCGCCAAGTAGAGGACGGGACACGCCAACCAGGATAAACCTTTCATGCAAAAGGGGTTTCTTGGGGAACCTCGGAGAAGCGTTAGACAAAGAAGGAAAACATGTAATAACTTTCATAGGCAACATACCTCCAGTAAAGACCAAGGGAGAAAGCAATCCAGATTCAAACTCACCCCCAGACCCGTTAGAAAACTTTGTGGAATGAAACGGAAGGGAAGACAGTTCAAGTGGTGGGGAGATAAAATGCGTGAAATCCAAAACATAAGACGTAGGGGACTTACCCCAATCATTGAGTAACTCCAAGGAACATGCATTTTCTTCTAAATGTTCTAAAATCCGCGAAGGTCCTACTCTCCGATTCGTTACATTCTCTAAAGTGCCCAAAGGCAACCCTTTAGGGGTGAAACGCACCAAAGCCAAATCGACATTATTGAAATGGATAGCCCTTTTAGGAGGGTTAGCATAACAATAATAAGAGTAATGGTGCGTGGCTAATGACATTTGCTTTGGAAGGCCTAGACTAACCGGGACAACCTCCGATTTATCTGCTATACTTAACGTCGTCTGCGCCGCAGGACTAGTTGTGTCCTTGGGAGGGATCGTAGGCATCACAACTATGTCCGTTAGTGTTTCTGGTTCAGTAGGGATAACAATGTCCATAGTGAGGACCGTCGGCCTTTTAGGCAGAGAAGGCTTAAGGATAATAATTTAGCCCTTATATTTAATTTCGTACAAGTTATCCCGCTCTAGGTGGGTGGCCTCGTGGTCAGCAATCCATGGGCGTCCTAACAAAACATGACAGTCATTCATAGGAATAACGTCGCACCAGATTTGTTCAGAATATGCCTTGATGGTGAGGGGTACCAAACAACGCCTAGACACCGTGAGTGTAGTCTTATTAGGCCATTCAAGCTGATATGGGTGAGGATGAGGCTCGGTGGTCACCATCATCCTAGTCACTGCGTTCTCAGAAATAACATTTATGAGGTAGGTGCTATCGACAACTTGCTTACACCATTTCTCACCGTGTTTAAAATTCAACGAAAATTTATTCGTCAGGTCTCGATTATGCTTTAACACCCTTACAACGTCCTTCTGTTTAGTACTAAACTTTCTTTGTTCAGAATAAAAGGTAGCAGTACGAGCATGCGCTCCTCCACGCATAAGGGGAGTAGGATTTCGGTGGGCCAGTAGATGGTCCCTAAAGGCGTGGAGCGTATTCTTAATCTCGTGCAACTGATCTTTGACCTCCTGGCAGAAGTCATAAATGGAAGTCAAATCAGGACCCTTGGGCCGTGCTGCAACTACGTGAGACAAGGCAGGGGTATACCCCGTGCCCAACCTAGTGCTCATGTGCTAGGAAAAACAATTCTGACTAGGTAATTTTATAATAACCAATTTATTTCCTGCTGAATCTAACATATGAAGATAGTATTTTTTTTATAAACTCTTGCTGGAAATAATGTCAAGATATTGCAGAAATTTTTATTTTATTTTTTTGATAAAAACTACAGATTTTAGGCCGCTATTCGCAAACCAGTTTTGTAGAAATTTCAGGTTTTAGACTATGGAACTTGCACAAACCAGTGGGGGTCGATATCTTACGACAAGAGAAGGAAAGGATGGTGTCAATTGAGGAATTGACACAACCTAGCTCTGATACCAAATTGATGTAAGCTACGACCCACGATCGCGCTCGATACGGCTAAAATAGCTAGTCCACCCAACGAACCACGAATACCATACACGTAAAAGGGAAAAGCAACAAACTACCTGCAATTTTATCAATTTTATTACGCCAGCGACGGATAGCTAACCCTCCAGAGATTGAATAGGGGCTATAGCCACTATTCGTTCAAGCTAAAGGGACCCACACGATCCGACCGAACGATGCGTTGTACTAAGGGAAACCCACTGAAATAAATCGATTTGGAAAAAGGTTGATTCCCCCCAACGAGAACAAACAAAGGTTCGCCAAACCTTACGGATCGAAAACAAATAAAGATAGACGCAAGATTCTAAGAAGAACTCAAGAAATCAAACGATTCGAGAAATCACGCAAAATCTTCCACCACAAGAACTAATCTAAGAAAGGAAATCTCTTTGAGTGGAAAGAAATCGTTACCCACACTCGTTGTGAGTGCCTCAATCCCTCGTTGAAATCTGAAGTCTTCTCCTTGAAATCCCACCGGAGATGAACCAAAGAAGCCAAACACGTTCGCCTTCGTCGTTTCACGCCACCAACGGTTACCACGAACACTCTTTGCTGGTGAGAGGGTGACCGAACTAGTGAGGAATAGGAGAGGAAGAGGGAGGAGGGCCGACCTTGGTGGTGGCCGGATTTTGCAAGGGAGAGAAAGAGAGAGAGGGGTTCGGCCAAACTAGAAAGGAGGAGGGGGAGAGAGAGGGGGGGGGGGGGGGGGTTGTAACGCCCCTGCTTTTTGTTAATTATTTACGTGGTCGTGGTGACGTAATTTTGGAGTAAGGGCGTTACGTCCGCTCGTCAGGTTAAGTTTTGAGCCGTAGTTTAGTTGAAGTATGTAATTTAGATCGAGCTGCGAGATTTCGCGTCATTTTGATTTGTAGAGAAGGTATTGTGTAGTTATTGAGAATTTAGCTTCGGGAAGCTTTTGCCCGAGTTTGGCTCATCGGAATTGAATTCTGACTTCGCCGTTGGATTCATAGCACCGTGTTTTAGTTAAGGAGCGAATTTCGTAGAAATCCGAGGTGATTTGGTCGCCCTCGCAATTTAAGTAAATTGAGGTATTATTTAATAATTAAATAATAAATTTAGGTTTTATATAAATACCTAAATTTCCTTCCCTATTCATCATCTTCTCCATCGATCCCAAATCAGCCGCCGAGCGATAAAGGCGAGAGCGGAGTGTCGTGGAGCTTCCGGCCGGCGATTCGAAGGCTGTAGTGGTTGGAATCGTGTTTGGAGAGTGGATTCGGAAAGCTCTCGGCGAGATCTTCGTCCTAGTGGTAAGCTTTTTCTGTTTAGTGGAATTTTTGGGGTTAGGGTTGTGGCCTAACCCTCCTTTTTGGTCCTCTTTGGTCCGAAAAGTTTCAGGTTGTGGTGCTTGAGTGTTTTCTTGGCGGATCCTTAGCTTTCGGAGCGGTGAAATTGGTTCTTTTGCAAGTTTTGAGGCAAGTGGCTTTCTCCTCCTTCTCATTTCCAGTTTTTTTTTCTGTATGCCTTGTTGATAGATTCTGGACGATGATGTCCTTCTTGCTGTTGTTTATTTTTACTTTCCCGAGAGATACCTTGTATTTCTCGATATAGGGTCAAAATCTGCCTGCATCCTTGGGTTTCTCGAGAAGTCAGTCCTTTTTCCTTTTAGTTCTCGAGACTTCTTCTGATTTCTGCCTGTAGCATTTCACTCTCGAGAAGTTCGGCCTTCTGATTTATTTTTGCCTGTAGCATTTAAGTTCTCGAGAGATTAGACTTCTACTTATTGCCTGTAACATTTCATTCTCGAGAAGTTCGGCCTTCCATTTATTTTTGCCTGTAGCATCGATTTCCCGAGAGATCAAACCTTCTCGAGAAAATGCAATTCTTTTCCCTTCCTTTCGGTGATCGACGAACAAAATAAATTTCGTCGATTGGTTCTTGGGTTCGTCGAACGGCGTTAGACGAATGGTTTGGTGTTCGTCGAACGACGTTCGACGAACGACATAGTCAAGCTGGGTCGACGAAAGTCCTTGTGTTCGTCGAACGGAGTTCGACGAACAGTCTTGGTTCGTCGAACTCCGTTCGACGAACAACCGTTTTTCCTTCTTCTGCTGTTTGTATTCCCGTCTGCCTATTTCTCGAGAGGTTGTCTGCTTCCTTCGAGATGTTGCCTGCTCCCTTCTAATTCTCGAGAGATGTTTGCCTGCCTTCTTTTATCTCTCGAGAGGTGATGTCTTGGCTCCCTTAAATTCTCGAGAGACTAGTGTTTTGATCCTATCCTAGTTCTCGAATTTCCCTGCTCAGATCTTTTATTTTCTTGAGAGCCCCTGTGCAGCCCTTAAAGTTCTCGAGAAATCCTTATTGTCTACTCCTATTTTCTTAAGGAACCTGTGCTGTTTCTTTTTTTTCCTCTTTCTCGTTTCTTTATGCTCTTGTGTTTGTGTGAGAACCCTGGACCCTTATGAACCGTTGCGTAGTGTTTATTTCTCGGTGACCCTATTCTTAGGGTGTTATTGGTGTTGTTATTTCGGGTTACGTCCCGTGCCTTATTAAATCTAAATTTAATTATATGTGGGTGGCAGTGGATAAAGTACCACCACCTGGTTTTGGCCTTTTGGGTGGCAGTGGATACAGTACCACCGCCCGACTTTTGGCTTTTGGGTTCGCAGAGGATAAAGTACCGCCACCTGTTTAATTGAGCTGATCAGTCTCATTACTAAATTTTACAAGATAATTGAACTATGCTTGTTCCTCTTCTTGATATTAGTGCACTCGGTGCTTGTTAGTTCTCTGTTTAGAACTTCTGTTTTAGTAAATCTGGCTCGGGTTGGTACCCCTTATGCTTATTTATTTTCTTCTGCTTATGTTTCTGCCACTTGTAATTCCTTGCTGAGGCGTTCTTTGTTTTATTGAATGCCTCAGGTTCAGAGCCGTAGTAGCTAGTGGTGTAGCCTGGAGTGCGGAGTATTAGTAGTTATTCACCCCGCTGCTGCGAGGTAGCTGTCTTTAGTTTTCTTCTTGTGATCAGACATACCAGTTGAAGCCAATGGGTTAGTGTCATTGTTGACGCCCATTGCGCCCTTTATACTATATAGTTTATTTGCCAGTTGGATGCCACTACTTTTAGATCTTGTGTTATCTTACTCTCTGGGAATGATTTATGTTAGGTGCACTATAGTTATAAATGGTTTTTCCTTCATCTTCATTGCATTCTTTTTAACTGAAACTCTTATCTTTAAAGTCGCCTAAAGGTATTTTCTATACTTATAATACGCCTAGTTATGTGCATATCATTTACTTTATGTCCTGTCATTGCATGCATTTAGGATTTCAAGTAAACTAAATCAAGTACTTTCCGCTGCAATTATATATACTTTCTCGGTGGACTAGTTGATCCACGAACTGAGAGACACAGTTCTTACCTCAAACCCTAATAAATGATTTCGAATGATGACTTATCATGTAATCATGTTTTGATTAATTAAGTAATAGGTTCCCGCCTGAGTGTCTGCAGTTGTCTCCTGTATGACGTGGCATCATGACGCGTATTTTCTCTTACTCTGATTTTCCTAAATTCGGAGAAAATGCGGGTTGTGACAGTTGGTATCAGAGCTAGGTTGTTGTTCGACAAGTCAGTCGAGCAACAAATTCTGATATAGTATAGTCTTTTTGGTTTCATTGCATACACACACCGATGTGTCATCAGTACGTCTTGACCGAAGCACGAACACTACACTCATAGCATGATAAGAAGTATACGTGGCATATTATGTAGTATGAGATGCATAATATGTGTTTGTATATGGATCCACCATAGGTGGCAACATGTGACGATTATGTAGTATGAGATGCATAACCATCATTACATGGATGCCCATTAACACGTTTTTCTTTCGTTACATGCGATATTATGTAGTATGAGATGCATAATATTTCATGTGTATGCCGCTCATAACATGCATTAAGGCCTTTATTAGAATGCATAGCACAACATACCTTACATATCATTGCATAAGCACACGTGCGAAGTTAAAAGACTTATATGATGACACATGTACACACATGATTTCAAAATGAACAGAAAAATTCATGCCCTTTGCACATGAGTCAAGAGGGACGATGTGGTATCGTTCCCAAATTTAGCATATCATCATGAAAATGTCCCAGAGAAAGGTAGTGGAAATGGCAAGTATCTGTACATGTATGTTCTGAACCAAGCAGTGTTCTAGTGTAAGGTTAAGTTTTAATTATAGGTTTATGCTTATTAGCAGAGATGTCTCGGAGGCGTGTTGCGACGAGGTTGACTCCTCAGTCGGAGGGTGAGACGTCTGGAGCGCAGAGTGAAGCGTTGATCGAGAGTCTGCGCCAGAGCAATGAGGCTCTGACTAGGCAGATGGTTGCAATGCAATCGCAGGTTGAGGCGTTGTTGTCTGCCGGTGCTAGGCAGCAACCTGCAGAGCAGGCCCCTGTAGTAGGACTGACAGTACCTACTCCTCCTGCTCCCTTGGTACCCCCCGTAGCGATACATACAGAGATGAATTTTATCTCGCACTTCCAAAGACTAGGACCCCCCACCTACGACGGGAGAGCAGATGTCATGGCATTGGACGACTGGATTATTGCCATTGAGGAAATGTTTTCTTATTATGGGATTTCTACCAACCAAAAGGTGATGGTCGCCGTGTACCAGCTGAAGGGTCTTGCGAAGAGCTGGTGGATAAGAGAGAAGGAGAACCTGACAGGTGGATGTTCATGGGAATCCTTCAAGAAGTTGTTGAAGAAATTTCTGCCGTCGGTCGAGCAAGACCGCCTGATGAACAACTTTTTGCATCTGAAGCAGAGGCAACTCACTGTTAGCGAGTATGAAGTCGAGTTTAGCAAGTTGAGCCGCTTTGCTCCTGATCTAGTCGCCTCTGAAGCAGGAAGAGTGAAGCGATTCCTTGGAGGGCTTCGCAGCGATATTCAGCAATTGACATGTGCTTATGGATCGGAGAGCTATGCTGAGGCAGTGGAAGCTGCTCTGAAGGTTGAGGCAATTGATAACGCCAAGAATCGAGGTGCTGCGATGAGAAAAGAAAAGAGGAAAGGTGTTGGGGAAGGAAGTTCCAGGGCATCTGGCCCCGCTTCAAAGAAGAGTGGTAGAGAAGCGTGTAGTTTCTGTGGGCACCCTGGCCACCCTTATGAAAAGTGTTTTAAGAGGACCGGAGCTCAGAAGCAGCAGCGGGTGCTCGCCATTCAGGGCGCACCCAAGGGAGATCAGGTGTGCTCTATCTGTGGGAAGATGGGTCATGATTCGAGCAAGTGCTGGATGAAAGACAGAGTCTGCTACCAGTGTGGGCAGAAAGGACATATGAAGTCTGCGTGTCCAAAGAACCAACCCCCATTGCAGCCCACTCCGCTTCGGGCCCTGCCGTCGCCGCAAATTATGGGTAGCGGGAAGGGAAAGCTGAACGTGATGACGAGGGAGGAAGCTCAGACCTCCACTCAAGTGATATCGGGTTAGATTCTAATCTAACTCTTAGCTTTCAGCTTTCGCCCTAATTTGTTTTCGTTCGTTTAGTTACGTACCCGCTTTTATAGGAGAGTTTAAGGTAAAGAACCGTATGGCGCGCGGTCTTTTCGATTCCGGTGCTACCCACTCGTTCGTGGCTAGGACTTTCGTAGAACATCATCGGTTGGATCTCGATCGAGTTGGTGATTCTTGTTGTGTCAAGTTTCCCTCCGGTGATTCGGTGGTGTCGAATCAGGGTATCCAGAGGTGTCCTATCCTCTTAGGCGATTTCTTAGCATTCGCTGATTTGAAGATGCTGGACCTAGAAGACTTTGATGTTATTTTGGGCATGGACTGGTTGTCCTGTTATGATGCTGTGATCCAGTGCAAGGTTAAGCGCTTGGACTTCATAATGGACAACGACCACCCCATGAGTGTGTATGGCTTTCCGCGCCAGGATTCTCCGATTATTTCCGCGGTATGTGCTTGGAGACTTATAGCTTCCGGTTGTTTTGCTTATCTTGTTTCTATTATAGAAACTGCTAGTGGTTCATCGCGTGTCGAGGATTTTGCTGTGGTGCGGGAATTTCCAGATGTTTTTCCGGTTAGTCTTCCTGGTCTCCCTCCTGAGAGAGATGTGGAGTTTGTCATCGATCTTGAGCCCGGTACTTGCCCTATTGCTAAGGCACCGTACCGTATTGCTCTGCGTGAGCTGGAGGAGTTGCGTACTCAGCTCGATGAGTTGCTCCAGTGTGGTTTTATTAGGCTAAGTTTTTCGCCCTGGGGTGCTCCAGTCTTGTTTGTGAAAAAGAAGGATGGTTCTATGAGGTTGTGCATAGACTATAGAGAGTTGAATAAGGTAACCATAAAGAACAGATATCCGTTGCCGCGAATCGACTATTTGTTTGATCAGTTGCGTGGTAGTTCGGTGTTTTCAAAGATCGATCTTCGTTCAGGTTACCATCAGTTGAGTATCCGTGAGTCGGACGTCCCTCAGACTGCCTTTCGTTCCCGATATGGTCATTTTGAATTTCTCGTGATGTCATTTGGGTTGACTAATGCACCCTCTGCGTTTATGGATATGATGAACCGTGTGTTCAAAGACTTCCTAGATCATTTCGTAGTGGTTTTCATCGACGACGTGTTGGTGTATTCAAGAAGTGTTGAGGAGCATGCTACGCATTTGCGTTTAGTATTGTCTACCTTAAGAGAGCACAAGTTGTATGCGAAGCTGAGTAAGTGCGAGTTCTGGCTTTTGCAAGTGTCTTTTCTGGGTCATGTAGCGGGCAAGGATGGAATTTCTGTAGACCCGACAAAGATCTCTGCTGTCTTGGATTGGAAGACGCCTTCAACGACTAAGGAGATAAGGAGTTTCTTAGTGTTGGCAGGTTATTATAGGAGATTCGTGCAAGGATTTTCTGTGCTGTCAGCACCTCTGACTAAGCTTACCCAAAAGAATGCACCTTTTGTTTGGAGCGATTCCTGTGAAGAAGCTTTTCAAGAATTAAAGAGGCGTTTGTGCAGTGCTCCTGTTTTGTCTTTACCGACCGAGGGAGTTGAGTTTGACGTTTATGTTGACGCATCTCACGTTGGTCTTGGTTGTGTTTTGATGCAAGAAGGAAAGGTGTTCGCGTATGGATCTGGACAACTGAAAGTTCATGAAAGGAATTACCCTACGCATGACTTAGAGTTTGCGACAGTGATTTATGTCCTAAAGCTTTGGAGACACCTTCTTTATGGAGTGTCATGCAAGATTTATACGGATCACAAGAGTTTGAAGTATGTTTTTACCCAGAAAGAGCTGAATCTGCGTCAGCGCAGGTGGTTGGAGTATGTGGCGGATTATGAAGTTGATATCCTATATCATCCGGGTAAGGCTAATGTGGTAGCCGATGCCCTAAGAAGAAAGACCGCGCATATCTTCAATCTCTCTGTGCAGTCCTTAGTAGAGGAATTTATGCTGATGGATATCTCAGTCGGTAGTAGTACCGCACCTTCGAGCTTAGAGGTTGAAGAACCATCTTTGATGACCCTCACCAGACTGCATCAGAAGGAAGATCCTGATTTGCAACATCTCCGGAATAGAACTGAAAAAGGTGAACTACCAGATTTTTCAATTGACGATAAAGATACCCTGATGTATCAAGGCATATATTGTATTCCCGCGCTTGAGGATATTCGAACCAAAATCTGTAGTGAAGCGCATGATTCTAGTGTTTCCTACCATCCTGGCTCCACAAAGATGTATAAAGACCTGAAGCAGATCGTTTGGTGGCCAGGTATGAAGAGTGATATAACCAAGTGTGTTTCTGAATGTCTAACTTGTCAGCGTGTTAAGGCAGATCATAAGAGGCCTGGTGGTAAGTTAAACCCTTTGGATATTCCAACTTGGAAGTGGGAGAGTATATCAATGGACTTCATTACCGGTTTGCCAAGATCTCCCGCAGGACACGATTCGGTATGGGTCATAGTGGACAGATTGACAAAGTGTGCCCACTTTGTTCCTTTTAAGACCGGTTTTTCTATGGAGAAGATAGCAGAGCTTTATTTGAATGAAGTCATCAGATTGCATGGTGTGCCTGTAAGTATTGTGTCAGATCGGGATTCCAGGTATATGTCTCGTTTCTGGCAGAGTTTGCAGGGAGCTTTGGGCACTGACCTCAAATACTCTACCGCTTATCACCCTCAGACTAATGGTCAGACAGAAAGGGTAAATCAAATCTTAGAAGATATGATCAGGTGTTATATTTTGGATCATGAAGGAGCTTGGGTTAAGCGTCTCGGATTGATGGAATTTGCCTACAATAACAGTTATCAGGAAAGCTTGCAAATGGCCCCCTTTGAGGCTTTGTATGGGAGGCGTTGCCGAACTCCCTTGTTTTGGGCCGAGGTTGGTGAGAGCCCTTTGTTAGACCCATAAGCTTTAGAAGAAATGAGTGTTGCTGTGACTCATATCCGCGAGAAGCTTCGTATTGCTCAGGAGCGGTATGAGAAGTATGCCAATCGGAGGAGAGTGGATCTAGAGTTTTCCGTTGGAGACTTAGTGTTCTTAAAAGTTTCTCCGATGCCAGGCGTTAAGAGATTTGGAAGGAATCACAAGTTGGACCCCTGGTATGTGGGACCTTTCAAGGTTGTAGAGCGCATCAGAGTGTCAGCTTATAGATTGGATTTGCCTGTTTCTTTCCCAAACGTTCACGATGTGTTTCATGTGAGCCAGTTGAGGAAGTGTTTGCGTAGTGGTCGGCTTGTTCTTGATTCGGTGCCCGTATTGCAGCCCAATCTTTCTTATTTTGAAGAGACTGTCCGAATCTTGGAGACTCAAGAGCGTGTGTTGCGGAGGAAGACTATCCCGATGGTTAAGGTTCTTTGGAAGAATCAGGGTGTCGAAAGCGCAACATGGGAGCTGGAGTCCGCCATGATAGAGAGTCATCCTAGCCTCTTCTCTTAGATATCGGGTAAATCTTCTGTCTGGTAACCTTTGGATTTGATTTCGTAGCTTTCTTGATCTTTGGATTTCAAGTTTCTGGACGAAACTTCTTTTTAGGGGGGAGTGACTGTAACGCCCCTGATTTTCGTTAATTATTTACGTGGCCGTGGTGATGTAATTTTGGCGTAAGAGCGTTACGTCCGCTCGCCAGGTTTAGTTTTGAGCCGTAGTTTAGTCGAAGTATGTAATTTAGATCGAGCGTGTGAGATTTCGCGTCGTTTTGATTTGTAGAAAAGGTATTGTGTAGTTATTGAGAATTTAGCTTCGGGAAGCTTTTGCCCGAGTTTGGCTCGTCGGAATTGAATTCTGACTTCGCCGTTGGATTCGTAGCACCGTGTTTCAGTTAAGGAGCGAATTTCGTAGAAATCCGAGGTGATCTGGTCGCCCTCGCAGTTTAAATAAATTGGGGTATTATTTAATAATTAAATAATAAATTTAGGTTTTATATAAATACCTAAATTTCCTTCCCTATTCATCATCTTCTCCATCGATCCCAAACCAGCCGCCGAGCGATAAAGGTGAGAGCGGAGTGTCGTGGAGCTTTCGGCCGGCGATTCGAAGGCTGTAGTGGTCGGAATCGTGTTTGGAGAGTGGATTCGGAAAGCTCTCGGCGAGATCTTCGTCCTAGTCGTAAGCTTTTTCCGTTTAGTGGAATTTTTGGGGTTAGGGTTGTGGCCTAACCCTCCTTTTTGGTCCTCTTTGGTCCGAAAAGTTTCAGGTTGTGGTGCTTGAGTGTTTCCTTGGCGGATCCTTAGCTTTCGGAGCGGTAAAATTGGTTCTTTTGCAAGTTTTGAGGCAAGTGGCTTTCTCCTCCTTCTCATTTCCAATTTTTTTTTCTGTATGCCTTGTTGATAGATTCTGGACGATGATGTCCTTGCTGTTGTTTATTTTTACTTTCCCTAGAGATACCTCGTATTTCTCGATATAGGATCAAAATCTGCCCGCATCCTTAGGTTTCTCGAGAAGTCAGTCATTTTTCCTTTTAGTTCTCGAGACTTCTTCTGATTTCTGCCTATAGCATTTCACTCTCGAGAAGTTCGGCCTTCTGATTTATTTTTGCCTGTAGCATTTAAGTTCTCGAGAGATCAGACTTCTACTTATTGCCTGTAGCTTTTCATTCTCGAGAAGTTCGGTCTTCCATTTATTTTTGCCTGTAGCATCGATTTCCCGAGAGATCAAACCTTCTCGAGAAAATGCAATTCTTTTCCCTTCCTTCCGGTGATCGACGAACAGAATAAATTTCGTCGATCGGTTCTTGGGTTCGTCGAACGGTGTTCGACAAAAGGTTTGGTGTTCGTCGAACGGCATAGTCAAGCTGGGTCGACGAAAGTCCTTGTGTTCGTCGAACGGAGTTCGACGAACAGTCTTGGTTCGTCGAACTCCGTTCGACGAACATCCGTTTTTCCTTCTTCTGCTGTTTTTATTCCCGTCTGCCTATTTCTCGAGAGGTTGCCTGCTTCCTCCGAGATGTTGCCTGCTCCCTTCTAATTCTCGAGAGATGTTTGCCTGCCTTCTTTTATCTCTCGAGAGGTGATGTCTTGGCTCCCTTAAATTCTCGAGAGACTAGTGTTTTGATCCTATCCTAGTTCTCGAATTTCCCTGCTCAGATCTTTTATTTTCTTGAGAGCCCCTGTGCATCCCTTAAAGTTCTCGAGAAATCCTTATTGTCTACTCCTATTTTCTTAAGGAACCTGTGCTGTTTCTTTTTTTTTCCTCTTACTCGTTTCTTTATGCTCTTGTGTTTGTGTGAGAACCCTGAACCCTTATGAACCGTTGCGTAGTGTTTATTTCTCGGTGACCCTATTCTTAGGGTGTTATTGGTGTTGTTATTTCGGGTTACGTCCCGCGCCTTATTAAATCTAAATTTAATTATATGTGGGTGGCAGTGGATAAAGTACCACCACCTGGTTTTGGCCTTTTGGGTGGCAGTGGATACAGTACCACCACCCGACTTTTGGCTTTTGGGTTGGCAGAGGATAAAGTACCGCCACCTGTTTAATTGAGCTGATCAGTCTCATTACTAAATTTTACAAGATAATTGAACTATGCTTGTTCCTCTTCTTGATATTAGTGCACTCGGTGCTTGTTAGTTCTCTGTTTAGAGCTTCTCTTTCAGTAAATCTGGCTCGGGTTGGTACCCCTTATGTCTTATTTATTTTCTTCTGCTTATGTTTCTGCCACTTGTAATTCCTTACTGAGGCGTTCTTTGTTTTATTGAATGCCTCAGGTTCAGAGCCGTAGCGGCTAGTGGTGTAGCCTGGAGTTCGGAGTATTAGTAGTTATTCACCCCGCTGCTGCGAGGTAGCTGTCTTTAGTTTTCTTCTTGTGATCAGACATACCAGTTGGAGCCAATGGGTTAGTGTCATGTTGTTGACGCCCATTGCGCCCTTTTATACTATATAGTTTATTTGCCAGTTGGATGCCACTACTTTTAGATCTTGTGTTATCTTACTCTCTGGGAATGATTTATGTTAGGTGCACTATAGTTATAAATGGTTTTTCGTTCATCCTCATTGTATTCTTTTTAACTGAAACTCTTATCTTTAAAGTCGCCTAAAGGTATTTTCTATACTTATAATACGCCTAGTTATGTGCATATCATTTACTTTATGTCCTGTCATTGCATACATTTAGGATTTTAAGTAAACTAAAACAAGTACTTTCCGCTGCAATTATATATACTTTCTCGGTGGACTAGTTGATCCACGAACTGAGAGACACAGTTCTTACCTCAAACCCTAATAAATGATTTCGAATGATGACTTATCATGTAATCATGTTTTGATTAATTAAGTAATAGGTTCCCGCCTGAGCGTCTGCAGTTGTTTCCTGTATGGCGTGGCATTAGGGGTGCAACTCTGATCGGTTCGGTTCGGTTCCACCCAAAACCAAGAACCGACCCATGTAGGTTCGGTTCCAAAAATTTGGAACCAGACCCGACCAAAGGTTCTAAAATATGGAACCAGATCCGCCCAATTCGGTTCGGTTCGGTTCGGTTCGGTTCGGTTCGGTTCTCGGTTCTACCCACATTTCATAATTATTGGAATAATGATTTAATTGTGCAACAACATTTATATATATCAACAACTTTAATCACAAAAGAAGTAAATTGTATTATAATATAAATAGAATCACAATTTTTTTCTAGAAATAACAACATTAAATTGAGATTGACTTAAGTCACTTAACTGTTCGTAGTTGTTGGAGAAGATGGGCTGATGTTGGAGGAGGTGGGCTGCTGTTATGAATGACAATATAGCAAACAATTGACATGCAAATGAATGACAATGTTGTTAATTCCCAATATGCTGTTATGAATTGATAGTTGACAAGCAAATGAATGATGTCATATAGCAAATAATTCATAACCCAAAATTCATGTTAAAACAACATTACCGCATGACTTAACTATAAAATTCATGTTTAATTCATAACCCAAAATAACAGAATAGGAACAAAAACATCGGAACCTGACTATGTTATGATTTGATAGTTGACTTGCTCTCAACCAATCTTTTATATTGCATTACATTCAATATTCTTTTTCATAAGCCTCTTGTTCACTACAAATAACTGATAAAAACAAAACAAAATAAAGAAATGCGAAGTACGCTAGGGCTTGTCGGCTTGGGCTGCGCGTGCCGCGTTGTTCATAAGAAATATTAAGATTTTGTTTTTATTTTTTATTTTTAATTTCTTATGCGGGTCGGTTCTCGGGTACCCGACTGTAGGAACCGAGAACCGACCCGAACCGCCGGTTCTCCTATTCCTGGAACCAGACCCGAACCGATCAACACCAAAATTGACCCGAACCGACCAATTCGGTTCGGTTTCGGTTCGGTTCTCGGTTCTTCGGTTCCTTTTGCACAGGGCTACGTGGCATCATGACACGTATTTTCTCTTACTCTGATTTTCCTAAATTCGGAGAAAATGCGGGTTGTGACAGGGGTGGAGGGGCGGCTCCAAGGGGGGGCACCGGTCTTGAGAGGGGGAAGACGTAGAGGGGGCGGCTCCAAGGGGGGCACCGATCTTGAGAGGGGGGAGACGAAGAGGGGGCGGCCAAGAGAGAAAGAGTCGAGAGATTAGATTTAGGGTTCAATTCTTATCATCCATTCCTCCTTTCTCATTACAATATATGACCTATTTATAAGCTACACCACTCCATCACCACCATTCATCCAACCCAAAATTAAGATGGCTAAATGCAGTCCATCAAAATAAAACAAAAAACTGAAATTCAAAGTCCCAAATTAAAAGCAATGCTGAAAATAAAATGCGTAAATAAAAATACATAATTATAAATATTATCCCAAGAGTTGGAAAATAATTTATAATCATATATATGCATGTATCCCAAGAAGTGGAGATGTCGGCGCGACTTCGACGGTGGTTGTCGCGGCAACGTCCGAATCCTCAAGTTGGCGGCAGCGCCCATCACAATCATTAAACTCCAAGTGGCGGACAACATCTGCATCATCAGCAACGTCATCATGAACAAGTGGTGGGACCGCAACACCATCAATCGAACGGGCTCGAGCAACACGAGCAAATGGCGGGACATCATCGCCATCAAGAATCCACGAGGAGGGGTTTCGAGCGAAACCCTAGGAGTCCACTTGAAATCCGTCGGCCTAAACGGAGAGGAAGATGGGTTGTCGACCTCTTTGGAGGAGGAAAAGCTCCTTGCTGTTGCCGGCGTTCAGAAGAGGGGAAGGAGGCGCAGAAGGGGCTCCTTGTTGCTGCCGGCGTCCAGAAGAGGGGAAGAAGAACTAGGGCAGCCTGCTGCCGATCCTTGGAGGAGAAGGGGTTGCTTCCGTTGGCCCAGAGAAGGGAAGGAGGAGGCGCAGATGCCGGCTGGAGGCGGAGCAGGCGGCGGCTGGAGGCGGAGCAGGCGGCGGCGGCGGTGTTACACGCAGGAGACGGGAGCGAGAGAGCGACCTGGGAGCGGAAACCGGAGGGCGGCTTGCATGATCCGAGCGCTGAAATGATTTTTATCGGGAGAGGGTGCTGGTCGACTGAGTTAATATGGGGGAAAACCACTTTCTTAATTACAATATTGACCTTATGTTATTATTAAGCAAATTCTCTTTTATTTTTTTCTTATTCTTTAAACATGAGTTGTTACAGCGTCATCGAATGAATTTGCAGCTGGAGGGAGGTCATCTTGGCCGAAAGTAACAACCACCCTTTCTGGAGCAAAGGTAGAAGTGGCTATTATTTCCTGTCGGAATACTCTCGCAACACTTGGCTTACGAGAAGACTCAGGCCTAGCTCCTCCATGGATGCAGTAAATATTACCGAGGGGACCATCGTCATTCACCTCGATGCATTATGTGACAGGATGAATGTCGCCATAGCAGCCGACGTTTTCCACATCCGCACACTCCCAGCTGACCTCTCCTGTCTCCTTCCCTTTTGAAGTTGATGGTTCGGTAGATATTTCTTTTCGAATCAGGCCTTGGAGTTTCCCCTCTTCCAAGAGTCTTTCAATTAACAAGCGGAGGGCTCGACAATTTTCGGTCAGATGCCCTCCTTCCTTGTGGTATTCACAGAAGAGGTTTGGGTTACGGTTCCTGACATCTGACCTCGGGGGAGCAGGTCTCTTGAAGTCAGGCCTCTTTTGTAGGATTTGAACGACTTCGTTCATGGAGATATTGAGGGGAGTGAAGGACTCTTGGGAATCATCATACTGGGTGGATGGAGCGATTGGAGGTGATGACGCAATGTATTGTGGAAGATACACAAGCATTATTTGTGGAATTGGCATGGATGGAGCGGGTGCGGCGGCCAACGGCTGTTTCTGCTCCTGAAACCGTTGATGGCCGAAAGAAGGTTGCTTATGCCTAAAATTTCTCCCCCTCTGAGCACGGGGTTCGAAATCTAGTCGAGGTGGATGGCGGTATTGCTGATGATAAGTGGAAGAAGAACCGAACTGATCTTTATCATTAAGCAGCTTCGCGACATAACCGGGGTTACTCTTTTCACCCCTGATGAACATATTCGCTAGGTTGATCATCTCCTGATAAGTTTTTGGTTCTCTGATATTAGCTTCGAACTTGAGTGTCCCTTCTCTTAGACCATGGATTAGAGCAACCCTATATAGCTCTGGATCAACGTTTTGGATCTCCATGATTCATTCTGAAATCGATCCACAAAACGAGCCCATGTCTCGTCTTCACGCTGTTTGATTTGAAATTGGGCCGTCGGGCCACTTTTCGAAGTAGAGAATCTTAGAAGGAATTCTCTGCGTAGTTCAGCGAAACAACTGATGGATTGGGGGTGCAATCCATAGAATCATTCCCTCGCTTGTCCATCAAAGGGCGTTACGAGGAGTTTACATTTAGTAGCGTCAGTGAGGGTCTTCAGAGCAACAGCCGACTCGAAGGCTTGAAGATGCGTAGCTAGATCAGATTCTCCATTGTATGTCGGCAAACGTGGTTCCCTGAAATTACTCGGAGCAGGCTCTCCCCGAACTTCGTCCACAAATGGAGAAGGTTCCTCGACATCCTCATAAAGAGAAGGAATAGGGTAATAAGTCGATGCAGTTGCGGCTACTCGCGGACAAGCCGCTGGATAGGGAAAGCAAGCTGCGGCTACCGGAGAAGCCGCTGGATAGGAGAGACGGGCTGTGTGAGAGGTTGCACCCTGGAAATCGAGAACCCGCGTTGGAATGTCCCTGGCGGTCTCTCGGTAGAGGGCATGTCGAGCTATAAAACCATCTTGGGGCGGTTGAAGGTTGGCGACTTGAGGTTGAGAATATGGAGGAGGAGGGACTGGAGTAACCGCTGGGCTAACTGCGGTTTGTTGAGAGGTTGTCGCTCGGTTAGCAAGGCTAAGGCCTGTCCGATTGCCTCCAATCGCTGATCAATTAGCTTTCGAGCCCGCTCGTCATCTTGCTTGGACTGTTCCAACGCCTCCCATAAGGAGTCATCGCTGTGGTCGGAGCGATCTCTCTGGGCAAACTGGCGGTCTGACATTTCGTCAAGGAATTCACCAACAACTTGCTATCTGAATGTCGCGTGTTTCTGTTGATGCCGAAATTGCACCTCCACGATCAACGCTAAGGAAGCGAGGGAAAAAGGAGGCTGCGAGTTGTTGGGTACTATTGACTTAGAGATTTTAGACCACCTAGACCGTTGGCAGTGGTCGAAACCAGATTTCGCCCGTCACGGCGAATGCCACTCTTGTGACGGGCTTTCCTTTGATTTAAGAAAAGCGGTTACAACGGGTTACATGGATAGAAAAATAGAAAGCCGGCTGGGTAACAAGCCACAAGGCAAGGGATTCGAGACCGCAGCTGTCACAAGCGAGCTCCTGGATTCGAATGCCGGTGTCTTGGGAACGTCGCCCCCCTATTTATAGGCTCGGGGGTCTGCCAAAACGGGCAGGGCTAAAATAACCGCCTGCCCGGATACATGAGAATCTGGCAGGGGGTGACGGGATACATAACGAGAAATAAAAAGGAAGCCGCGCGGTCTGGCGGCTTGAATCTCGGTCTGTGCTAAGCTTGGGTTGGAACAATCCAATCTCAAGAAGAGAGGCAGCCCGCACAGCCTGCAGTATGAAACCGTGACTTGCCTTCTGGACTTGATCCTTGATTATTGTCAATCCTTGATGGCGGTCTGACGATATCTAGACTGCCCGGCTTGAGTCTGATGAATCAGGAGGCTTGCATTCAAGTATCACGGATAGAGCTAGGAGGCTAAACCTGGGAAGCCGCCCGGTCTGATAGGGTCATTATATTAATAGCGGTCTTCTGGGTAAACAGATCCGATTACTCGATCCAGGGTAGACCTCGCACCAGTCCCTAAAAATCTCGACTGATAGCCGAGATCCATGCACCCGGAAGAAACTTACGAGCCCCATGACCCTTGTCATGCCCATCAAGGAGAACTGTGTAACAGGAATGCAACAGAACTTGAATATCTCCAAGGTCTCCTCAGAGGGAGGAACCCGAAAACCCCGCCTTAAGGCATCCCTTCGAGATTATATTGTAATCCTCTGGGGGAGTCTGGGCATGCTCATCTAGGAGCAGAATCTTCACCTCTAAGTTCGCAGGAATACCGAAGCGCTTTTACCACATGTCGATCCGATCGACGATCAGGGTTGAAGGCAAGCGCATGGACTTCACTGGGCAGCACGTCGAGGGGTCAGAAAAACAATGAGAACAAGTTAGCCCAAAAATTACAAAAAATCCAAAACCAAAACAAGCGTGTTGCGCATGCAGAGATCACAACCGCGAAATCCGCGTGCACGACACCAACAAAGCCCGCATGCACGGCTGGCATGCACAACAAATGCGGGCGACGATCGCGTGCGGCCAGCGCACAGAGCACCGATGCAGACGGCAAGCGCAATGCGGTGACCGGTGCGGGACTCGCACATGCAAAAACTGTGCGCGACACAACACCGAATGCGTGAGCCAGTCGCGCGACACCCCCCTCGCGCGCCTGATGCCCTTCACCACCCGCTCGTGCTCTTGCACAGTCCGCCCAGCATGCTCCCGCCTTTAAAAAATTCTCTTGATTTTCCCTAACCTCGTTCATCGGAGACATGGTGATAGAATTCTTCCTCGGCGTCGCTCTGTTTCTCCCAAAAAATCATGCAGGAAATTCAGTAATAAAAGTAATGAAGTATTTCTGCGGAAAAAGATATCGCCAAATACACGAGCCGCAAAACGGCAAGATATCCAATCCTAATTAGCACTTCGAACTTGCAATAAAGGCAGAGGATATTCTACAAATAAGCAATAAATCCTAGGGAAATTGGCAGGAAATGTTGTCACATTGCTTAACAAATAAAATATGTGACGCACTAATTTGCGTCGTGTGTGCGTCGAATTCTTATTTAAATTCCAGCTAAAAAGTATCTGATTGACATGAAAAAAAATTTATGGGCTCGTTTTTTACAAGTCGCGACCTCCGGAAATTAATGGGCATTTGATAGGGTTCTCCTAAAATCTATCTGAGTCAGATCGGCATTCCTAGATCGCGATCCCAACCAGATCGTCGAAATGGTTCGCCTCGACCACGCAATACTCTCCCCAGCCAAAGCAAGACCAGCAGCAGAAACCCATGTGCGCGCCAACTCGTACGCGCGCGCAGGCCGCAATCTGGCTGGCCGCTCTTGGGTGCACACTTTCCTCGAGGACGCATGTGCGCACGCCTTCGCGAGCCCCTCTCGCCGCCACCGTTATCGTCATCGCCATCTCGCAAGCAAACTTGTCCGGACAGCCCAGATTTCCCAGACCGCCCGGGGGGGCATGATTGTCATTTTCTAAAAATTGGTGATCCAGGTGACCGAAATCATGCGCACCTATTCGCCCGCTCAACATCTGGAAGGACGCAATTACCAGTGTGCCCCCGTGAAAAACTATAAAAGGACGCCCAGGACTTCATTTTTTAGGACAGAAAAAAAAGAGAAGAACTCTGAGGTTTTCCGGCGAAGACTTGGCTCCATGTTTACTCTCCTACTCAGCGTTAGCTCCACCTGCAACAGTTCTACTCTAGAGATCGGTCCCCCGAGCGCTGCTGAAGACTTAAACTTTTTTCTCAGGTTACTTGTAAAAGTAGCGGTGACCTGTCACCCTCCTGAGAACTCTAACTCATGCAATCGACCACAACTAATGGATTTCTATCAGAGCTGAGCATCCTGCCCCATGGTTATTTCCCTTTTCTGATTTTCTACGTAAAATATGTCGTTGTCCTGCAGTTGGTTCTCTTTTTGACTGTTTGCGCTCTAAACTCACTCTCGAGCTAAGATGGTTTGATTTCTCCGATCCGTGAGAGCGCAAGCAACACGCAACAAATAGAAGGAATTTGTTGTAATCGCCTGACAAGAGTCTCCCACTATCCTTAAATATAAAATTTCACCTGCTGAGATAATTTCTCGGTGGTCGCGTCCGGTCTATCCTCATGGATTCAAGGGGCTCTTCAACATAGATTTGCATTGATCTATCAAAGCAAGAGTAATAATAACTCGTATGTATGCTCCAAACAGTATGACTGAGAAATTATGAAGATAATAGAGGGTAAAGAGATGTTTCAGGAGGGAGAAATTAAGAAGGAAATAGAGGGAGAAGGATTCTGGGATCCAATATTATGTACTCTATTTAGCTCATCAATAAAAGAAAACTTTTACTGGTTATGACGGCCCCCCGGGACAAAAAAGCCGCAATCATAGAAAGTGTTTGGCATGGTACTGGTTATGACGGCCACCAATAAAAGAAAACTAACTTAGAATATAAAAGTGGATGAACTTCCTTTAGATGAGGTCGGGCATTCACGAACGACAATTGATAACCACAACGTTCATGACCGCCACCGCCAAATCAAACGAACCCTAAGTTATCATAATCGACAAGTAGTTGTGTAAAGATATGTAGTTCATGTAGGAAGAACATTGATTTTGCAAAATTCCTAATTTTATTCCTGACATTGTTCCTCATTTTATGCTTATTTAGCTCATCACTAGAGCGGCTTGACTTTGATTCAAGAAAATAACAAACTTATGTGTGAATATTTGTGAAAACTATGCTCTAATGAGAAAACACAAACCAAAATACATATATAACAACAAAATCCATACAATATGCGTTCATAAGTTATATTAATGCATTCATAACTTCATAATAAACCACATATGGGTATGGTTATGTTAAAAAGAAATCAGGATGGACCAATGATTCCATATAAGGGTAATAACGACCAATGTGCTCACAATGGATTTCTCTCTGATAGCAGCAACAAGCTCCAGACTTGAAATTCCATCGAATAAGATATCGTGCTTCAGAGACATCAATGAGGAGCTCGTTCTCTTTGACAAAAACTGCATCACCTCCAATCCAAAGGTCATTTCGCCCACCTAATCGGACAGAACATCCACTCAAACTAAAATAGTTGATTGAATATCTCTTGACCCAACATTCTTCCAGGATCCAAACATCAATGATGTCATTGTCGACAACCCAAAGTCCAAGTTCTCCGTTGAAATCCACCAAGTTGTCTGCAAGGTCAAGTAGCTTCTCTGACAGCGGTAAAGAAAGTAAACTATAGACCTCCGACTCTGTATCAAAGGTCATGATGGTGTTGGGTTGTTTACAGTGAGATTGCTCTTTAAATGCAAGCCAAAATAGGCATCCATTGAGATCTAGTGAATTGTGATAAAAGGACTTTGGGGGCCGGCAAGGGAGGCGGCAAGGGAGGCGTCTCCAGGACTGTTCGCCGATGACCAGAACGATAGTCACGGACACGATATCGTTCGTAACTCGTATGATACGGTATTTGGATGTGGAATGGTGGAAATAGAAGCCCAAGAATATGCCAGGGCACGGCACACGGATGGAGTAGCCTGTGAGGGGATTGATTATGTATGAGTCATAAAAGATAGCAACGTACAGGAGTCCGTCACATGAGGCTATTACTTCGTGAAAACTCATCCCGTGCAACTTGCAGAGAGTGATACCTACGTCTGTGTTGGATTCCGCAGAAGCCAAATAATATCCATATCTTTGTGTCTCTAGTCCTTCAACCATGAATGATTGGTTTGTGAAACGATTGTGTTGGGTGTGGGCGCGAATGAAGGAGAGATTAGTGGTGATGGAGAGCCATGACTTACAGACGCACCGGAACCTTCCCACGGATCTCGCCGACAGCTTCACAAGAATCTCGGAGATCACATCATCCGGGATAACAACACTCTTCTCCAGTGGATGCAACAGAACACGTGGCATCGAGATTGTTGCTATCTTGTCCTTATTTGTCGATTTCCTCTTCACAATCATATACTTTGCCATCTGTTTCATCATCCCTTCCTGTTTTCTCCTATTTCTCTTATGTGCATGCCGCATCAAAATCATCTTCAGTTTGACTGTAAGAAGCTTCATCATCTCGATTAAGTTTGAATCTTTCTTCCAAGTTACCCTGCGAATTGGTATAACAAAAATAAATGCTTCAATATGTCCGCATATCGATATAGCAAACATAGAGCAGTCATCATTAGAAGAGAAGAAGATAGTGAGATCATGCATAAATTAATGTTTTACACAAGCAAATAAAAAAGCTTCATTAGATCAATATATTAATTTTAGCTACAGTTTTCAAAAGAAAAATCCCTAATATTCCAATCAAATGCTGTAATATTCAATTAATCATTTCTTTGTTGCACTAAAATCATCAAAAAATGACCAAACTGAAAATTGTCAACCAATACATCTCTTTATAAGCAAATTGTAAACAAAAAAACTTGTGAACTAACAAAAAAACAAACATTTAATGCCATAAACTTACTAAAAAACAAAACAGAAGAACAAACAACGTTCAATATTCATATGCAAAATCAATACATCTCTTTATTTATCATTTCTTTACTGGCAGGAATGATCGTAAGGCAATAAGGGCATCAATAAGAATAGCCAACTCACTGGCCTTTTGATAAGTCATTTCCTTCGCTTGGTGATGTTACATGTCTACTGGTATTGTTTTCAAACTCTTTTATATCTCCCCCATACTAGATGGAAGATGAGAGAATATAAAAAAAAACTGCCATCTTGCCCCCTCAATGGCCTAGATACATCGATGAAGAAGGAGAACATGATAGGTAGACGCCAAATGTTTCCAGATAGGCGACGAAGCCTTTAGGGACGAAAATAAGATGATTTATTAAATTGGGTGGTCGTGATTCAAACTTTTTTGATGGTGTCGGCGTATTTTCCTTATGCTTGGTATATATATTGGTATAAATATTTATTGTATATTATATATATATATATGATTATAAACTTTCCGATTTTTTAGGCATTCTATTAGTGTAACATTTAATTCCAAAATTATGTTCTGCTAATAAAATTTAAATAAAAAAATATTTTCCTTAATAAACAATTATCTTTATAAGCAATTCTATCCATTTAGTAGATATGTCTTTGCGAGTGTTGAATATAGAAATGAGTATTCCGGAATATTGTCGAAATAAATATCATCCAATTTACTTCAATATCAAAAATACTTTCTTTAATATTCTCAAGAAAATAAGGAAAACATGGAGTAAACGAATCGTACATTTTTTTTCAAAAATTCTAATGCACTGTAAACCTCATTCCTAACTGCTTTTGGTCTCTTCCATGCCAATATCCATGATCACTTCACCAAAGACAGACACTGGTGATATAATTGGCGATGAACCAGAGTCTAATCTCTCAGTCGAAATCCACTGGGTATCGTCCAATGTTACATAGCTCCTCCGATGGCGGCAGTCGGTAGAGAAATCAAACTATAACACTAAGTTTTTTTATCAATGGTCATGACGGTGCTGAGTTGTAAAAAATTAAAATCCCTTGTGTTGCATCCCAAATTATCTTTGGAGATGTTTGAGTAGAACCTTATTTTAGAACTAAAACGGAGAAGTTATTGAGAACCCACCCCTAACTCAGAAACCATACAGTTTCTTCTCACAACCTCCTCTATTTAGTGCTTCTTTTCCTTGAAAATTCCAAACCCACGTATCTTCTTCAAAGGGGATATATATTTAGTCTGCTCAATTGAAGAAGGAGATCGCCAAGTGTAAAACATGCAGAAGATGGGGTTGACATGAGGATGGAATCCACCATGACTAATGATAATTGTAAGTGCACTAGAGGGCAGTGGATGCATGAGCATATTCCCAGGGACTAGTTGTGCAGAGAAGGCTAGATAAGCTCAGGCTCGGGCTTTATTCCAGACGAATGCCCCCTTGAAATTGGGTGTTTCAATCTGATTGGTTGAGCCAGGCCCAGTCAGCCATGTCTCTGGGCGCCGCCCGACAATAATGGTTGGGTCGCTGCGCAACACTAAAGATGGGTACCTACAAAGCATTACAGTTAGGCACAACACCCAAACTTGTACAGGTGGGCAACGCCCTGCTTCTAGGCCCTTATGGGCCGAGCCGAACACCAGGTCGGGAACAACCTAAAAATGGGGCTTGTCGAGGCCCCCTTAAGCCTAGCTTGGCCTGGGCCTCGGCCCAACCTAACAGGGTTTTAACCGGGCAGACCCAAGCCGAGTTTCCAGACTCAAGATTTTTGAACGCCTACCTATGCCTGACAATGTTGCCGGTTATTTGTTCTCCGCAACCGCTGCGCCGAAAGTTAGGAGTCTCGAGCTATAAATGCATGGCTGTCTTTAAGCGACGATTGACCATGCAGACTGTTGGGAAAAACACCCTCATGATTTACCTTACAAATTATGTAAAAGTGATTTCATTATCTAGGAATTATTACCCAGGTTGTATAATGAGGGTAAGTTGGTTTTTAGAAGTCCTAGGTTATCATATCCACCTTAGGGTGTCAAAGGCTAGTCAAAAAGAGACCAAAAATCAGTTGAGTTAAACCTGCGTCGAAAAGAAGTCGACGCAACTTCAAATAAAAGTAAATGTCTCTCAGACAGGCAGTCGACGCTTCATTTGATTGGTAGTCGACGCAACATCGACTAGGTATCGACGCAGAGACAGAAGTCTTAAGTCGATGCATTCTTCGTTTTCTTCTAAGTCAAATGACGTCGGGAAGATTGTGATATTGCATCGAGAAGGATTCGAAGTACAGATGAATGTTGAACATGACGGAACGTCGATTAGTATTCGACGCAAAAGTCAGAAATCGAAGTCTACATTCTTTCAAGAAGAATTCAACGCATAGGCCAGAAGTCAAAGTCTATGTTCATTTGTATTAATGTCGACGGATACGTCGATAAGTAGGAATCAATGCAGTGTCGATAACAAAGTTCAATTCAAAGATGAGGTTTTCTGAAGCAGATCTCAAAGCTGCTTCTAGTAGAATTCAAAGGTGCGTCGATATGAAGTCAGAAGATATTCGACGCAACGTCGAATACAGTCAAAGAATTGGAAACTTCTTGGAATGGATTCTGAGGATTATTCAGAATGTATACATGAAAGTTATTTGAATCCTAACAGTCAAAGAATGGATTCTGAGGATTATTCAAAAAGCTACTTAAACCTATTTTGGCGCGCTGCATCTATTTCTTTTCGACGTTGCTTCGAGTAAAACCCTAAACCACGACGAATCGTCTTCTAAAAGTAACACAGTCGTTAGACTTCATTGTGATTTCGAATGTTCTCCCTTGCTCTCCTGTTTTCTTGCTCCCCTCCTCTCGTCTTCTATTGTTTTTGCAGGTACTCTTGTAAGATTCAATGGCTCTTCCAAAGGTGAATTAAGGGTTCGATGTTGAAATCGAATCGTTCAATGCTGCTGCTGAAAATTTCAAAGGAATTTTGGGTCTCTTCCAAACTGCAGGACTCAAAAAACTAAATTCTACAAGGAGCAAAATATATAGTGTAGAATTAATTGACTTGAAAGACACTATCAGCATCGACAAGGATGGGTCCCGACGAGGGAAAATTTCTGCTGCCGACATCCACATCACAGAGGAATTACTGAACCTCACATTTGATTTACCAATAGGCGAGGAGTCTTCTGACATTTCAGTGCAAGAAACCCAACAAGCCCTATAAATCATGAACTTCAACAAAGAAAAAACAATTAATCTCAAGAAGAATGATCTCTCTGAGGAATATCGGTTCTTGGCCGATATAATAGGCAAACTATTATTGTGTAAGATCTCTGCTCATGATGCAATTCCAAATAAGCATCTACAAATCATGGGAATTCTGGTTCTGAATAAACGAATCAACTGGGGAATATGCCTACTAAAACTGATTGGACATAAGTATGCCCATAAAGAGAATGCGTACATGCAGATTATGAGTCAAGCGTTATATCACCACTATCCAGTGGTGTGCAGATCCAAAGGAGTGCACATTCCTCCTGGAAAAAGTATCAATATCGAGATTTTCTCAAAGTGGACTCGCCAAATTCTGAAGCCATGTTAATTTCCACCATCTCCACCCTCTTCTCCAGTTGTTGATGACCGTGCAGCATCTATACCTAATACGCCAGCTAATATTCAAACAGCTCAGACTCCTTATCAACAACCACCTTCATATACTCCTATGATATCAAAACATTTTACTGCAGCAATTCTTCCTGCTTCTCTAGAATAGGCCCATCTTCAACCAACCCCTTCTATTGATATCCCTTCTACCTCTCATACAATCCCTACTATTGATATTGAACAGGCAATCACTAAGGCAGTTGATCTGGCAACTGGAACCTTTTCTGAATTAATGCAAATACATGCCAGGAAGTTCCAACATCAATATACACAAATGGAAAATGAAATGAAGGAGACAAAGGACTCCATGTAGTCAATTAGGACACTGATTTCTTCCTCCAAGATCACTAAATCTTTCTTAACCTCACTGGCCAGTAAGGTTCAGAAGGGGGAGATTATCCAAGAGGAGGAAGTACCAGCCTCAAACATTCCAAAAATTCAAGGAATTCATTTTGCAGTGCCTGCACAAACCAAGGGGGAGTTTCCCACACCTGGTGAACAGATTCAAGAGGAAATACTTACAATTGCTCATAAAGTTGTCCTCACAGTTGAAAATATTACATCAACTCAGGTGGAGTTTCAAAAAGATGTTGGCATTGATACAGACAAGGATGCTAACAGGATTGTTGAGGAGGAGACACTCATATTTTCAAAAAGGAATGTGCCAATTGTTGGAACCAGAACTTGGCACCAACGAGGAGATCAGACCCCTTAGAGGGGGCAGGTAGCACCTACTGATCCTGCGGAAGTAACAGACCGGAGACTAAAAGCTAAACACAGACCCTTGGCTCCAGCACGGAGGTCTCACCACACACCCGGAAGATCTTAGAGCGCTTCCCCTCCCAAGCCAAAGTTGAAGTTGGGCACCTTGGAGAGCCTGACGAGCTAACCAAAGAATCTAGGGAGAAGCAAAGATCTAGCATGCCCTCCCAAGGTGCCCCAAAGGATCTATTTATAGCCTCTCTGAACTGGTCTGCTAATAGCGCAATCCCACCTTTTGGTTTTGCTATACGCACCCCAAACTGGTATGCCAACAGCCAAACTCTGCTGTTCTGGAGGGCTATTGGCAGCCCACCAGGGGTATCAGGGTAAATTCACCTGCAGACCCCTGCTGGGCGAGTGGTCCGTGAAGGCGCCACTCGCCAGCTTCTCAGCGAGCTGGGCTCGCGAGAGCTCTTCTTGCAAGTGGGGGCGAACCTCCACTCGCCACGCCCGACTGGCGCTGCGAGACCTTATCCGACTCGCTCTGGCTAAATGCACCCCAGAGCGGTCCTTTGGGACTCGTTAAACCACCGCCGCTCGTTTCTCGCGGGCGAGGTCTTTGCTCCACCTCGCCTCGCCCTGGCAGGGTACTCGCCGCGAATCGGCGAGTACTCTTCCCCTTGCTTGCGATTAGCTCCTCCGCGATTCGGTGAACACTGGGTTGTACACAGTCCCCGCTCTTCCCGAGTTTACGATAGGCTCGCGAAGAAACATCCAACCCTTCGTGTTCGCCGGACGAGGATGAGCTGGCACGAATCTTTGGTGGGTCCCATCTCCAGCGCTATAAATACCAACATCTCAGGGTGATGAGGGACCCATTCTTTCCTTCCTTCCACTCGTTATTCGCGACTGCCGTTGCTGAAAAATGCCCGTCTCGGAAGAAGCTCGAGCTCGCCTAGCGGAGTCCCGCGCGAAGGGGAATTCGGTCACAAATCGGCTTATTCCATGGGCCGCATGACGAACTTCACCTCCTCCTATGAAGAGGACTCAGGCGGTGTGGCGGAGTTTCGGGACGACCTCGTCCTCTCTCTGGGATATGCTGCATGATCCCTTACTCGCGGGACAGGTACGCAGACTCGCCTGCCTTTCCTCCCTTATCTTTGTGCTAATATTTTAATCTTCAGAGCGCGTCCCTGGGGGGAATCCTTGCGAGCGGGGCTCCAAATGATACTCGCCTCCCCACTCCTGGGGGAAATGATTCTTCGGCCGCCCACGTGGAGGTTCTCGACCTGTCGCCTTCGCCGCGACCGGGTAAGATTCCAAATTGTCTTTTTTGTGAATTCTCCCACTGAGCTTTTTCAATCTTCACAGAGGATCTCCTCGCGACTCCCGGGAGACGCGCCACCCCGCTGGGTTCGCCGCCTCCTATAGATTCTCCGCCCCCGCCGGGTTCGCAGCCCCCACTTGATTCACTACCTCCACCGAGCTCGCAACCTCTGCCGAACTCGCAGCCTCCACTGGGCTCGCAGCCCCCACCGGACGGGACAATCCTTGCCTCTGGGTTCACCCTTCTGGGCCATCGAAGCCCCGACAACTGGCCTCCCGTCGACACCCTGGTCGCGAGCAACCTCCTCCGCGTTCCTGGTCTAGGAAAATCTGTCACAATGAAGTTTTCGCAGCCCGTCAAGGGGCAACCGAGCTCTTCCCGCCAGCGACCCGGTAAAGCGGTTGCGGCCTTGTCAGGTTGGTTAGTTACAAATCAACAAAATACCTCTCGCGCTGCTTGCTAAATCTTTTCTCGCAGGTGTCCCGGAGTCCTCCACCGAGCCGGAGCTTGGAGAGGAGGAGATGTCGCCCCTACCTTCACCGGACAAAATTATTGACTTCCTCGGCGACCCTCGAGACCCTGAGGCGATGAAGCGGCGAGTTGCGGACGTGCTCGAGAAGCAAGGGTATATGCTGCAAGATCTGCGGGACAGAGCGCGCGAGGACAGAGCGAACTGCGAGGAGCGGTTCGCCACGTTCGAGGACGAGTTAGCCCGAGTTCTCGCCGAGCTGCAAACTGACGCCCGCCTCGAGGACCTCTCCCGGGGTGCACCTCTCACGGGCGGAGGACCAAATCCGGCTGCTGCTGCGCGAGCTCCGTGCGGTTCGCGCGTATCATTATCCGCGCGTGCCGCCGAGCTCGGGGGTGCGGGGACGAGCTCGATGGAGGTGGATCCGCTACTGACCTTCCTCGGACTCGCCTGGCGAACTCGCACGAATAACCTGTTCACTATTATTTTTATATTCTGTGACTTGTAAACTATGATGATATCACTTTGATGCCTCCCGCATAATCGTGAGATTTTCCTTTTATCATTACTCGCTTTATGTTGTTGCTTCTTATTGCTTTCGCTAACCCTTTCTATTCAACGCCCCTCTCTTGCGGCTTGTCGGGGACTCGCTTCACCTGACAGCGACCCATCCCCGATGTATCGCTGCGAGTTCTCTGGGAGCTGGAGGGTTTAAGTACCGAGGCGCGTTACGGCGGGATTCGGCTTTCCGCACCCCTGACGCCTCGGTTCCTCCCCGCCGCCTTTGGTTTCCTATAAATAAGCCGGCCATCAATAGTCAACCACCGCATTTAACTCCCTCGACCTCTCTTTCTTTCTCGCGAATTCTTGCCTTCTCGCTCTCGCATTTGCTTCCGACTTAACAGTTATGGGTGGTGACGGTGATACAGAGGGTCGGGCAAAGTGCGCGATCACTTTCCGCGACCATTCTTTCTTCGCTTGCTCGCTCACCGAGAGCGAGTACCATTCGGTGGTGGCCAACTATATCTCATCGGGATTTTCTGCTCGCCGCCCAACGAAGACCGAGGCCATCAACGACCTCTACTCGGAGGAGCTCGCCATCTCCGCTGCCCACTTCGATGTGGGCATGCGGCTTCCCCTATGGCCGAAGATCAGCCAGGTGTTTGCTCGCACCCCTTCCCTTCGCATTCCTTTCTCGCATCAGTTTAAGATTTCTTTCTAACTACCTTCCGCGAATCCATCAACTGTTGAATTACTACGGCGTGGTCCTGGGCCAGATGACCCACAACTCTGTCGCAGTCACGGTAGGATTCGCTTGCTACCTGCGAGAGGAGCGTATCGAGTTCAGCCTGCCGGTCTTGCGCAAGTTGTTCTCCTTCCGCGCGAACAAGGACGGCACGGCCTTCTTCGCGAGCCAGAACGCCAAAGTTCACGAGACGGTGAACAAAAGCCACTACTGGGCGCAAAAGTTCGTGTTCGTCAAGGGGCCCTTCGGCAATGTCCCCTACTCGCCCATCCAGCGGGACGAGCCCACCTACCGTTCCCTCAAGCTCTGCGGCCACGAGGCCAATCTCTTCAAATTCATGTCCACCCACTTCGATGTCGTCTACCGCGGCATGTGGACTCGCTACTCCCCGTACCGCCTGGGGCAGGTTTGACTCGCGATCTCTTTCTTTCTCTCATTATTAACACCTTATCGACTTTTCCTGACCTGCCCCTTGGTATTCGTAGGGGAGCGAGATCTTCCACTCCACCCACCTGCGAGTACTACGGTTATCTCTTCGGGCCTCCAGCTCGCTTCCGCCGCCGCCGATGCCTGCCGCGGGGCACCTCCTCCTCCAAGAAGCGACTCGCGCCCGCGGGTCGGCCCTCAATCCTCCGCCGCCAAAGAAGAAGAAGCAGCCTTCCGCCCTCGCAAAAGGGAAGGTGCTCGCCGAAAGCTCGACCGGGGCCGAACCCGCTAGGGGCAACGGAGAGTTGATGAGTATATTCCGGAATATTGTCGAAATAAATATCATCCAATTTACTTCAATATAAAAAATACTCTCTTTTTAATATTCTCAAGAAAATAAGGAAAACTTGGAGTAAACGAATCGTATATTTTTTTTCAAAAATTCTAATGCACTGTTAACCTCATTCCTAACTGCTTCTGGTCTCTTCCATGCCAATATCCATGATCACTCCACCAAAGATAGACACTAGTGATATAATTGGCGATGAACCAGAGTCTAATCTCTCTGTCAAAATCCACTGGGTATCGTCCAATGTTACATAGCTCCTCCGATGGCGGTAGTCGGTAGAGAAATCAAACTATAACACTATGTTTTTTATCAATGGTCGTGACGGTTATGAGTTGTAAAAAATTAAAATCCCTTGTGTTGCATCCCAAATTATCTTTGGAGATGTTTGAGTAGAACCTTATTTTAGAACTAAAACGGAGAAGTTATTGAGAACCCACCCCTAACTCAGAAACCATACAGTTTCTTCTCACAACCTCCTCTATTTAGTGCTTCTTTTCCTTAAAATTTCCAAACCCTCGTATCTTCTTCAAAGGAGATATATATTTAGTCTGCCCAATTGAAGGAGATCGCCGAGTGTAAAACATGCAGAAGATGGGGTTGACACGAGGATGGGATCCACCATGACTAATGATAATTGTATGTGCACTAGGGGGCAGTGGATGCATGAGCATATTCCCAAGGACTAGTTGTGCAGAGAAGGCTAGATAAGCTCAGCCTCGGGCAATATTCCAGACCAATGCCCCGTTGAAAGGGGGTGCTTGGATCTGATTGGCTGAGCCAGGCCCAGTCAGCCATGTCTCTGGGTGCTGCCCAACAATAATGGTTGGGCCGCTGCGCAACACTAAAGATGTGCCTACAAAGCTTTACAGTTAGGCACAACACCCAAACTTGTACAGGTTTACCCACCTGCTGCTAGGCCCTTATGGGCCGGGCCGAACACCAGGTCGGGAACAACCTAAAAATGGGGCTTGTCGAGGCCCCCTAGGCCTGTCTTGGCCTGGGCCTCGGCCCAACCTAACAGGGTTTTAACCGGGCAGACCTGAGCCGAGTTTCCAGACTCAAGTTCTTTGCATGCCTATCTAGGAGGACTGGCAATGTTGCCGGTTATTTGTTCTCAGCAACCGCTGCGCCAAAAGTTAAGAGTCTGGAGCTATAAGATGCATGGTTGTCTTTAAGCGACGATTGACCATGCAGACGATTGATTACATTATTGTGACGATGTTGGATGCGAGAAAGGTACGATGTATACTAGAGCTAAGTGAGGTCCCTGAGCAACGAGCACAACGACCTCAAAAAGGGAGCTATATGGCTTATATTGGCGAGAATTACTTTACATGAGCGAGGTCTACCCATCATGGACGAAGATAGAAAGAGGGATGCACTTGGTGAGAACTTCATCCTGCAGGTAAAGACGGAATGAGGATTGCTATAGGGGAGGAGATTGCATTTCGTACGCTAGAATTGAGGTAGGGTGGCCTCTAATAGTACACTTGGAGACTAATGAAGATGAACATATGAACTGGACAATAACCGGGCAACTTCCTTGCAATAGCCGTATCCAAAAAGCCCGACAGGTCAGGGCTTGGACCGGGCCTGCTGAGCCCAAGCTTTTGCCACCCGGGCTCGGACCCCCTCTCCAAGAGGGGGCCTGCCAAGGCCTGGCCCGGTTTTATTTTGTTTATTTTTTTAATAATTAAAAAAAATTGGACAGAGAGTGTGAGACAGAGAGGGGGTCGGTTGGGAAGAGAGATTGGGGGGGGGATATTTTTTTAATTTTAATTTTTTTTGGACCTAGGGCCTAGGCTGCCATAGGCAATCTGCCGCATGGCAGCGCTGCCATGCAGAAATGGCTCTAAGAGCCATTGGATGGGGGCCGGGCTTTTGCCCGGGCCCAGTCCCAGCCTGGGCTGGAAAACTGGGCTTGCCCGGGCCGGGCCGGGCAATCGCCCTATATGGGGGCCCTGTTAGACCCCCAAAGCCTGTCCCGGGACTGGGCCTAGCCAGGCTTTTTCTGGGCCGGGCCCGGCTTTTATGAACACGACTACCTTGCAATAGATGAGAGTTATAAAATTACAACATAATAATCACAATTAAGCAAGATTTCTAGTATCAAACAAGTTATGCATTACACATACGAGAAAGCTATAAAGCAAATAGTCAAGCGAACCAAGTTCGAAAAGTTCCAAGGGGTTTGGAATAATGATTACAAACTAATATTACCACAAAAAAGTGAATTTATACAAAAAATCATCATAAAGAACTTATAATCATTCAATAAACTTACAATGGCTATAAATTAGAAGGTTTAGTGGATGCTAGGTTGGGCGACGGTAGTTGGAGGGACCATGGATTGCTGAATTTGGACTGCCGGAGGGGAATAGGTGAGAATTCCAGTGGCTGGAATTGAATTCCAGTAGCAGGTTTTGTCCAGATTTACAATTCTGGACAAAAATTGGGCATCCACGGGTTGGTAGGTGATGTGGGGGAGTGGAATTGGGGCCTGGGAGTTTCAATTAGGGAAGGGGGAATGAGGGAGGGAGGGAAACTGCTGGTGGGGCTTAGACGCATTTATGGAGTAGGGAATTGATTGCTGATGAGTGTAGAATGGGGAAGTAAGCTAGTGGAGGGGATTTTCGATTTATGGGGGAACTGGGTTTGGTTGATGTCATTAAAAACATCTAAGAGATGACGAACAACAAGATGGACTGCCACAAATCTGAAGTGACTTCAACAATGTGCAAGGCAACCACTAAATAAATGTTGAAAATGTCACGACTCTCTTTCTCTCGTCACTCCTGAAGTCTCTATGTCGTGAGATGTCGACGGGCTTTGTAATACCAGTGCTAATTGATGGCTATACCCTCCCCTTATAGAATCATTGGGTTGAGTTGGGGATAATGTAACCTTGCAGCCTTTGATAAAAAATTATGCATGTGTTCGATGACCCATAACACGCCATGTCGTGATCGTAAGTCAGGGTCTCCACAAGAGTACATGAACAAATGTCCATGGGAATGATGTTACACCAGACTCTATCCTCAAATGATGCAAGACTGATCGGTACTAAGCATGTCCAAGTGATGTGGATCGCAGTCTTCTCAATCTGAATGACTCGATAAGAGTGCGGATGTGGTTCCGATTTTACTTTTGGGCCCCTTCTAAGCAATGATATTTACACAGCTACCACTATCGATAGTAGACTTGCAAGTCCCTCCCGCGCTTGGAAAATAAGTGTAAAAAAATAGTACACCTTCAGTCTTCATGTGTAACGGGAGTATGGAGAAGACGCCTAACTACTCCCATCTCTAGTGTTTTATCTGATCGCTCTCTCATCATTCCTCCACTGTAGCTATTATCTCATCGGATGTAGGCGTCTCCGCTGCCGGGACTGAGACCAGGATCCTCCTTTATAAGTAGATTTTGCGTAGGGCACTAGGCTACTACGTGTCCTCTACCCTGACAATGAAAACATTGAATCTCACTGGGTCTGGGGTCCCCTGGCTTTGTCTTTAGTGTTTGTGGGGACATGACTAGGTGTAGAGATGGGGTCCCAAATTTGGGGTGCTCTTTTAAATATCGAGCTCTCGAGTTGTGCAATCCCCCGCCTCGGACCCCTGGTCCGCAAATAGTGTTCACACTCGATGGCAAGTCAACATATCTACTCAAAAGATTCTAAAAAAATGTGTAATGAGCTCCCTACGAATCTCATGACGCAATTCAGCTCGGAAACGAGATGTGGTCGTGACGGACTCCTCTCTGATATTTGTGCCTAACAATTAACTCGTCGAGACACGTCATATATTCAACTACAGGAAGAGTTCCTTGCCGTAAAGCAGAGAATTGGTCCAGGGGGTAATTCTTGCATGAAGCAGAAAGATATTTTTGTTTAAGTCCATGCTTCGTATTTGTCCATCAGGAGATGTGATGGTACCGCACTAGCTTTAGCATCCTCTCTAAAGCTCGTTCAATAATTTTTTGCCTGACAGTGTAACTTCATCTTAGTAAAGAGAACCCTACACTCGTCCACTCAAAATATTGATCCATGTCCTGGATCCAAACAATAAATGTTTTAGGGTCATCGAAAGAAGGGCATCAATGCGGACACTGCGAGTGATGTCATCAATGTGATGTCATCAAGGTCGTCTATACCGTAGTCAAATTGTACTAGAGATACAACACAATCTCTCTGATAGGGAAATTGTGGGTGGGCTGGGAGTTGTAATCAGGCAATAACGGAATCATGACGAGTTGACGACACTCGTAAAATCGGGATCTTTATGTGCGGGAGGAAATTGTAGTGGTGCAGTAGAGTTTGTAAAGTGATAAGCATGTGTCCTTTCTAAGCTTCGGCCCACTTCAAGATGAACCTCTGTATGCCCATGTGTTGGGAAAAACCCACCTCTTGATTTGATATATAGTTTGAAGTGTGATCAAATAGGATATTACCTATGTTGTACAGAAGGGTAATTTGAGTCAAGGGCAAATCTGTGCAACTCAAGAACACATCAAAGATCTCAAAACAACATAGAATTCTCAAAATGGCGTCGAATTGTCGAAAAGTGTTCAACACAGCGTCGATAGGAATCGATGCAACGTCGAAATATACTCAGAGCAACGTCGACATCTTTCCAGAGTTACTCGGGATTCTCTTCCCTACCTCTCCAAGCTGTGTCGACTAGTACAGATCAAGCTGCGTCGATTTCTTCCCAGAGTTACTCAGGGTTCTCTTCTCTTACTTCTAAGAGCCACGTCAATTTGTGAAGTCCAAGCTGCGTCGATTAGTAAAGTTCAACATCGTCGACATCTTCCCAGAGTTACTCAGAATTCTCCTCTCCACTTCTAAAAGTTGCATCAACTTCTAAGAAACTGCGTCGAAGTCCCTTCAGTAAAAGATAAATGTTCTCCAAGATATTCACGGCCTTATCTTCTAGCCGTTACAACTCATTTCAAGAAGGAAATATTTACCTTGGGACTTGATTTGGTAAATAATATATTAAGCACAGGGAGTTAACTCCCAGCCGTCTCAAGAAAGAAATTTAAGTCCATTCGAACTTGATTTGGAAAAGCAATAATGAAAATTTTTGTCTACCAGCAATTAGGAAGATTTTTGAATATTTTCAGTCGTGCAGTCTGCCAAAAAATAGGACGGAATAAAGAAAGAAGATACAAATACAACAATATACAGAATTTAACAGTGAAGAACAAAAAATGAGATAGACAGAGCAACCAAAAAATTGATAGGCTTGCTTCTCCTCCGTCTTTGCCTCTGGAGCATTCTTCTACACTGAAGAACAACTGCAGCAAGCAAGACAGAAAAACAAGAAGTCTTCTATTCTCAGAAGACAACAAGAAGATTTTCTCTTCTCTTGAGAATCAACTCTCTCTTCCTCAATAACGAAGCTGATGTTATTCCTGCATGAATCCACATTGTTCTATCAAGATTACATCTCCAGAACCTTGTTGACAAGAGATATCTTTGTGGAAACTTCACTTCAGCCCGAACTGTACAAAGAGTCCTGAGAATCTCTCCTCAAAAGATTCAGTGGTTCTAAGAATCTCCTTATCAAAAGACTCAGTGGTTCTTGGACACCTTATCAAAAGTCCTGGTTCTATGAGTCTCCTTATCAAAAAACACAACACTAGTCATAGTGGATTCCTGCTGAAGCAGAAGAGTGGACGTACCCAATATTTGGAGAACCACTATAAAATTTGGTGTCGTCTGTGTTGTGCATTTTCTCTATGCTTTCTATTTTCTCTGTGATAAAAACTGGATTGTTGTGTGAATATGTGAAAACAGGAAAACAACCTCTTAAAATTTAAATACTCTATTCACCCCCCTCTAGAGTATTTCTCAAAAAATTACCTTCTCTTTCAATTGTCATCAGAGAGAAGATCAAAAAAAGGGTAACACATTGATCAACAAGATCCCTGAGAACTTAATCCCTTGAGAAAAAATTTATATCACAGACATGAACACGTCACAAAGCAGAGAATATGCCACAACAAGACCTCCTGTGTGTAATTTAAATAAATTTTCTTTATGAAAATCTAGAATTAAATTGTATATGGATTCTATTGATGAAGACATAATTGAATCCATTTTGACAAGTCCAGTAATTCCATCTAAGTTGGACTCTGAAGGAAAGTTGGTGCCTACACCCAAGGTTGAATGGACTTAAGCAAATAAGAAGGCTAGAGCTAACAATGTCATGCCATGAACATATTGGTCAGTACAATGTCTGATGACATTTTCCAGAAGGTTGCAGATTGACAATCTGCCAAAGAGATATGGGACTCCCTCGTAAGAATGGTAGAGGGATCCTCTGATGAAAGGAGAGATAAGAGATCTTCTCCCATTTCACAATATGAGAATTTCAAGAAAAAAAAATGAAGAAACCATAGCTGATATGTATATCAGGTTCAACATTATAGTAAGTGAACTGAAGAGCCTAGACAAGGAGATCTCAATAACTGAGATCAATGATAAGATCCCCATGTGCCTCCCAAGCTCATGAAACAACATGATCTGGGCTATAAGAGAGTCTAGAAGTCAAAGAGAGATTACTACTAAGAATCTCCTAGGTAAGTTCAAATCTTATGAACTCCTCATCAAGACCAGGGAAGCAGAAGCTGCAATGCTAAAGAGTTCCTCCTCCTCCAAGGAGAAATCTATTGTCTTAAAAGCCAACACTAAAGGAACCCCACGTATTGAGGATGAAGTGATGAGTCTTCTAGCAAGAAGATTCAAAAAGTGGATCGTCTAAAAGATCCAGAAGAAAGTTGAGAAGTCATACAATGCCAAGGTATGACAAGACTCCTAAAGATATAATCTGCTTTACTTGTGGTAAAGCAGGTCACATCTCCTCTGAGTGCACTGAGAGCACTAATGAGAAGCCAAAAAAGGATCTAAAGAAGAAAATGATCCAAAGAAAAGTACACAGAGAAGAAGGGCAAGGGTTTTATGGTCGAAACCTGGAGTAACTCTGAAGAGGACAACTCCTCGAGCTCAGAAGATGAAAAGAAGAAGGCGCATGAATGATGGACTTGATGGCCTTAGAAGATTCTGATGAATAACTCCCTCAAGTGGAAGATGAGGTAACTCTATTAGATGAAATAGATTTTACTTCAAATGAATTTAAACAATTCTTTAAGGAAATGTGTCCTGAACAAGAAATGACTGAGAAGGAGATTGTATCTCTTAAAGAAGAGATTATTGCTCTAAACCAAGAAGTATGTAAAGCAGAAAATTACAACTAAGGTGTGAGATAACCACCTTAAATAGAACAATAACAGCCCTAAAGGCAGAAAATGCTAACCTTCAGGAGTCTCTTAGAAACGCAAAAGAATTTGAGGATTGCCTTAATGGAAGAAGTAATAAGCTCAAGGATATAACTGAAAATCTCAATGTGAGATTCAAACACTTGGGCTTGGGTGCTAATGTTTTAACTGCTCAGGGTACCTCTAGCACACTTGCCTGGAAAAACCCAGTGAACTTTATTAAACCAGAAGGCAAAACTCAAGTCCCCTTAGTTGAAGACATTCCTTCAACATCAAAATCAAACAATAACGATAACAATATAAACCTTCCAAGCTCATCCAATCAGGAAGGAATCCTTGGAAGAGCTCCAAGAAATTCAGCTGGAGAAATGAATAAAAATTACAAAAATCTGAGCAATCGCAAGTATTCAGAGTATGCGTCGAATACTACTCGACGCAAATATGCCACGTCGAACTCTATTCGACGCAACTACCAAGTTCCGTCGAATAATATCTGACGCACTCATATGCGTCGAATACTATTTGATCTGATATTTTCTCTCAGACTGCTGCTTTTCTTTACAACAGATCTAATGGAATCAATCTGAGCACCTCTCACAGTCATTCTCACAACACTCACATGAAAAGAAAAATTAGATATAATAAATATGAGTGTCATTGCTGTCATAAGGTGGGACACTTTACGAAGGACTGTTGGTATAATCTACCAATAAACTCTAATCCTAAGGGATACATGAGAAATCCTTTTAATTCCAACATTAATTATTATACAAGACAAACAGGACCCAAGCTATAATTGGCTCCTTCTAACGTTTATTCTTAATACAAGTACAGACCAGTCCCTCCATAAACCAGCTGTGGAATGGACACAACTAAAAATACTCAACTGCCGGAATAATTAATGTAGAAGGACTTAGGGTATACATCACCAACAACACTCAAGCTTTTATCCAACTATAGTGGGGTCGGCTATATGGATCCTTTGTCGCCATTGTGCCCTATCTTTAGTCATAATCTCACTAATGCATAAGTACATCATGTCTTTCCTTATAGTTTCAGGCTCATTCAATCAGAGTGGTGACCGACCACCCCCTTCGCAACATTATGGAAGGAGTGGAGCACTCGGGCAGGTTGGCGAAGTGGTCGGTCGAGCTTAGCGAGTTTGATGTCACCTTCGTCCCTCGGTTATCGATGAAAGCGCAGGCGGTAGCAGACTTCCTGGCAGAGTACGTGACTGAGGTGGACAAGCAAGAGTCCCCCGGGTTGGTAGCATGGGATCTGTTCGCGGACAGGGCATCAGGAAAGAACTCCCTCGGTGGAGGGATGATCCTGGTCAGTCCACACGGGACCAGGATCGAGCAGGCGATCCACATCCGATTCCTCGTGACCAACAACCAGGCCAAGTATGAGGCAGTGGTGGCAGGGCTTCGTCTGGCAAGGGAGCTGGAAATCCGGGACGTGAAGGTTTTCACAGATTCGATGGTAGTGGCCTCCCAGGTTCGAGGAGAGTTCGAGGCGAAAGAGCCAACCCTCCAGAGGTATCTGGCGAAGGTTAGGGATCTCATCGGGTGGTTCCACACTTTCTCCATTCAACACATTCCGAGAGGGGAAAATGTCCGAGCGGATCGGTTGACGAAGTACGGCCCTCGCGCGGGAGGAACGGTGACCGAGCTGTTCCGCCCATCCATCGAGGAAGGGGAGCTGATGGAGATTGATCAAAGGGCCTCGTGGGTAGACCCAATCCTTACCTTTCTGGCCTCAGGCAAGTTCCCGGAGGGGGTCCTGGATAAGAGACGGTTCAGATACAAGACAACATACTACCTGATGCGAGAAGAAAGCTTGTATAGGAAGACCTTGACAGGGCTCCTAGCAAGGTGCGTGACGGAGGATGAAGTTCCGAGAGTCTTGGAAGAAATCCACTCCGGAGAATGCGGAAGCCAAGCCTTAGAAAAGAGAGTGCTGAGGCAGGGATACTTCTGGAAGACCCTTCGAAAGGATGTCATGGAGTTTGCAAAGAAATGTCAGAAGTGTCAGCTCTTCGCGCCGCTCCAACTGCAACCTGCGCAAAGGCTCAGAACAATCACTGCACCTTGGCCTTTCGCCATCTGGGGGATGGACTTGGTCGGTCCGTTCCCTCAGGCCAGCGGTCAGAGGAGATTCCTGTTAGTCATGATTGACTATTTATCCAAATGGGTGGAGGTTAAGGCTTTGACAAAGACAACCTCGCAGGTAATAAAGAACTTTATTTGGGGAGAAATAATTTGCAAGCACAGACTCCCCCTCGCCATAGTGATAGACAATGGGCCGCAGTTCGCTAGCGACGAACTCATTAGCTTCTGCGGTCAAGTGGGCATCGACCTCCGCTTTGCCTCTGTTCACCATCCTCGGAGCAATCAGCAGGTGGAGGCTGCAAACAAAGTCATAGTCAACTTGCTGAAGAAGGTGGAAAACTTGAAGGGGAACTGTGTGGAGCAGCTCCCCTCAGTCTTGTGGGCCTTGAGAACGACGCCCAACACGACAACGGGAGAAATGCCATTCAAACTCTCCCATGGGTCAGAAGCCGTGCTCCCAGTGGAGTTTGAGGTCAGGTCCCCCCGGGTCGTGGCTGCCAAGGAGGGAGACAAAGACTGGAGGATGGACAATGAAGAGGAGCAACGGCTCTCGCTGGATATGGTTGAGGAGCTACGGGACCTCGCAACGGTTCGACAAGAAGAATTGAAGCGTCGGATGGCTAGGTACTTCGATAAGAACATTAGAATCAAACAATTCATCCCAGGAGATCTAGTCCTCAAAAAGGTCGACGCCGCGGGAAGGTCGGCAAACGTAGGAAAGCTCCAGCCCAATTGGGAGGGGCCCTATTTATCCTGGAGGCCCTGAAGTCAGGAGGGTATCGCCTTCAAAATATTGAGGGAATCCCCCTTGGTAATACTTGGAGTGGCGGCGATCTAAAACGTTTTTATCCTTAATGTATATTGATTTTCTCTTTGGAAATACCTCTTACTCCAGCTTATGATAGTTACTCTGGCTCATGGGAGCAGAGGTTGGTAAGGTTTCAAGAAGAGGAATTGTATCGCGAAAATATCGAGCTCCTCCATCCCCCAGATGAGGTTAGTTCTTTGGGAAGGCGTTGAGTTCCTCTGCCTCCAGGCAAGCTAAGCCCCTAGGACGTGGATGGGTACTTCCGCCTCCAATTGGATTGGGAAGACGTTAAGTTCCTCTGCCCCCAGGTGAAGGTAAGCACCTAGGGCGCGGACGGGTACTCCCGCCTCCAATCGGAAAGATCCCCGACTAGAGACCACTCACCGGGCTCGGTAACGCCGGCAGATGGGAGACTCATCGGATCGACTCGCTACTTGGTAATTGGATTGGGAAGGCGTTGAGTTCCTCTACCTCCAGGTAAGCTAAGCCCCTAGGACGTGGATAGGTACTTCCGCCTCCAATTGGATTGGGAAGGCGTTAAGTTCCTCTGCCTCCAGGCAAGCTAAGCCCCTAGGACGTGGATGGGTACTTCCGCCTCCAATTGGATTGGGAAGGCGTTGAGTTCCTCTGCCCCCAGGTGAAGGTAAGCACCTAGGGCACAGACGGGTACTTCCGCCTCCAATCGGAAAGATCCCCGACTAGAGACCATTCTCCGTGCTCAATCATGCCGGCAGATGGGAGACTCATCGGGTCGACTCGCTACTTGGTAATTGGATTGGGAAGGCGTTGAGTTCCTCTGCCTCCAGGTAAGCTAAGCCCCTAGGACGTGGATGGGTACTTCCGCCTCCAATTGGATTGGGAAGGCGTTGAGTTCCTCTGCCTCCAGGCAAGCTAAGCCCCTAGGACGTGGATGGGTACTTCCGCCTCCAATTGGATTGGGAAGGCGTTGAGTTCCTCTGCCCCAGGTGAAGGTAAGCACCTAGGGCGCGGACGGGTACTTCCGCCTCCAATAGGAAAGATCCCCGACTAGAGACCATTCTCCGGGCTCAATCATGCCGGCAGATGGGAGACTCATCGGGTCGACTCGCTACTTGGTAATTGGATTGGGAAGGCATTGAGTTCCTCTGCCCCCAGGTGAAGGTAAGCACCTAGGGCGCGGACGGGTACTTCCGCCTCCAATCGGAAAGATCCCCGACTAGAGACCACTCACCGGGCTCGGTAACGCCGGCAGATGGGAGACTCATCGGGTCGACTCGCTGCAGGCAATACTTCAGAAAAGGTAATTGATTTGGTAAGATGATGAGCTTCCTCCACCTCAGGTCGAGTTTTAGATCGGCCCAAGGTGTTGAGCTTTCTCCACCTCCAGTTGAGCTCGGCTCACAGGAGGGTTGTTAAGTGGAGAAAGGTTCGCCTTCCACCTCCGGCCGAGTTCGGCTCGACTAGAGGTGTTGAGTCTTCCTCCACCTCAGGTCGAGTTTTAGCTCGGCCCAAGGTGTTGAGCTTTCTCCACCTCCAGTTGAGCTCGGCTCACAGGAGGGTTGTTAAGTGGAGAAATGTTCGCCTTCCGACTCAAGTCAGGTTCAGCTGAAAAGCTCGGCAGGAGTATCCCGTTGGCAGGGCCCTTCGCGGACTCCCCTTAGGTCCCACCTATTCGTCAAATAGGTGGGTTGGACTTTTTTTCCGAGCTTGAGACAAACTCGAAAAGAGCGGGGATTGTGTACAACCCTCATATTTTCCGAGCCGGTGTGACCCGACGTGGAGGGGGTCGTGATAGAGAGGGTGACCGTGGAGCCGTAAACCGACCCGTTGGGGGCCGTCGGGGTCAAAAAAGGAAGTCCCGGGGGGGGGGGGGGAGGAAGTGGACTGGGCGAGTGGGCCTATGGTCCACTCGCCCAGGAGTGGCGAGTGGTCCATGGTCCACTCGCCCAGGGATAGGGGCGAGTGGACCTGTGGTCCACTCGCCCCGGGCACTCGGGTGAGTGGACCGTGGGTCCACTCGCCCCTAAGGGGAGTGGACCGAGTGGTCCACTCGCCCAGCCCAGGCAGTGGACCATTCGGTCCACTCTCCCGACCCCCGGCAGGGGGGGGGGGAGTGGACGTCTCAACCTCCACTCACCTCCCTTCCTGCGTTGTTCGTTCGTGATCATGGTCGAGCTGCGGATAGTGGAATTTCGGCTATCCGCAGCCCAATTTTGGGAAGTCTATAAATAGACCCCCATGGGCACCTTGGGAAGGGTTGGTCTCTACCCCCTCCCTCACGTGTGTCTTGTGAGCAAGCACTCCCCTCCCCTGTCATCGAAGGTTGACGGTGAGGTGGTCCTTAGTGCCCTCCAAGGTGCCCAGGCTCAGCATTGGCTGGGGAGGGGAAGTTCCTTATGAGCTTCCGGGTGTGTGGTGGGACCTCCGCGCTGCGGCTTAAGGGGTCTTCTGTCTCTAGACTCAAGTGTTCTTTCAAGGGGAGGTCTTTCAGTTCATAGCTACCGGTCGAGGGTTCTAGCTCAGGTCAAGTAAGGGTTAGCTGCATCCCCCTTTCGAACGTCGAGACCAGGTTTCTGGTTTCAACAAGGCGGTGGTGAGTAGCTACAAGAAAGGGAGGGGAAGGGTTGTGGGGCTCGGTGAAGGGGAAAACTGGTTGTAGGAGGCTTGGGCAGGGGAGATTAGTACGGGAAGGATTAGGGTTGGGTGTTTGAGACCGGTAGCAGCTTGAGTGGGAAGGGGCGGCAGATCCAGGAGCGGATGGTGAAGGGTTTACGTGGGGGAAACAGGCCGTAGGGGAGGCTGAGGGAGCGTACGACCTGGGGGAAACCGCGGGCTAGCAGGTGGGGGGGGGGGGGGGGGGGGAAGAGATGGATTCACCTTGGAGTCACACCAAGGAGGAGAAGTTCTGGCGTCGCACCAGGAACTGCGACCGACGGTTGCAAGAATTGCAGCCAACCTTCGATGCCCACAAATAAGTACTTGCATCTATTTATACTCAACACAAATAGGGCACCCGGATTGAACGACTCATATTGTCCGATCCGATCGGGTGTCAAATACAACTCAAAATACATAAAATAATATATCAAAATGACTCAGAACGACCATCCGGGCACAACTGTGGACTCGGACCACCCGAACAGAAAGCGATTCACTACCTCCAATTGGAATAGACTTGTGTCGGTCGTTGCACTCCATCACAATGATTACAAACTAATAATTCACAAAATAGTGAATTTACACAAGTATTCAGTACTGAGGGGTTACAATAATTCAATGAACTTTCAATGACTATGGATCAGAAGGTTTAATGGATGCTCGTCGAGGTGTTGGTAGCTGAAGGGACCATGGATTGTTGAATTTGGACTGTCGGAGGGGAATATGGGAGGATTCCAGTGGTGGAATTGAATTCCAGCAAGAGGTTTGCTCTATATTTAAATTTTTGAATAGAAATTGGGCATCCATAGGCTAGCCAGTGATGTGAGAGAGAGAAATTGGGGACTGGGAGTTTCGAGTAAGGGAGGGGTAATTAGGAGAGAGAGGGAGACTGTTAGTGGGGCTTGAGCTCATATAGGGAGTAGTTATAATATTTTTCTCTCTTTGTAGATTTGGAGGATATGCCATCAGAAGAGGCGAACAAGAAAAACTCTCCTTTCGCGCGCTCACCATTGCCCTCGATTAGCATGTCGACTTGGGAGAATACCGGTGAGAAAGAAGAAATGATAAGAAGACGCGAGCGTGGACCGCATGATTAGAGGAGTGCGACTGAATTTTTTAGGAAGGATGTAAGGGCGGTAGATGTGGTCGGTGGTGGTTGGGAGTCAATTGGCAATGAAATGTTTTCATGAAGCTTCACGAGTGGAAGGATGGATCATGGATCCGAAGGTTTGAAGTTTCTTCGCACTCTCTCGTCAGCGTTGATTGAGCAAGACAGAGAGATGGGGATACCGCGAGATGAGTTGGAGAGGTTGCGAAATCGCAGGATTGAGAGTTGGAGTGTGACAACACCGAGAGATTGGGGTTGGATGGGGTTTTCATGTTATTTAGCAGGAGATTAAAAACTATGCGGGATATTAAGCGCGGAAATTGATCGGACAGTTCTTACGGATTTGATGGTGAAATGCATACTGATGTAGTATTTCTTTATACGAAAAAATATTGCATGAGTAATGCATTTCACCATCAAATCCATAATAACCGCCTGATCAACATTCACGTTCACTATCCTACTCACTTTCAATTAACTAAAAACCTCTCCAGACCTAATCTTTGGATGCTCATACACTTGATCCTCAATCTCATGATTTGTCCACCTCTCCTGCTCATCCTGCGATATCGCCACCTCTCTCTCTCTCCTGCCCAGCAAGGCTCGACAAGAGAGTTCGGTGAAACTTCAAACCCTTGAATTCCTCCTTCCACTTGTGAATCTTCCAAAATAAATTCGCTAACAATCGATCCCCAATTGCCGTCGATGAATCAATTCCCTCTGCTTCCCTTCCCATCCATCGCCCTTAAATTTCCAAAAAAATGGAGCACTCCTCAAAACACGCGGTCCATGCATGCCTCTTCTTATTGTCTCTTCTTCCTTACTGGTGTCCTTCCAGGTGATCGCATCTAGGGATTGTCCAACGTAATATTTTACTCCATCCCATTATCTCTTACCCAACTTCTCTATGCCCTCACTCTCTTTCATCCATGCTTCTTACTTCCTTATAAGTGCTCAAAAGTACGGGTAGAATCCTTCATACATTGCACAACAATAATCCTCAAAATGTTATGTCAAGGTTCTTTATTATACTTAGTGATGATGCACATATAGAATCAGATGCAATATATCAATATGAAATTATTGTGTACTTTCATTTTCATCATTTTTGTGCATCCTTACTGGTCGCGCTCGTGATAGAAAATATCTTTCGAATTTGTTGTTGACACTTAATCAATATTTTTAGTGGTAATGAGTAGTTTTTTTGTTGTAGGTAATCGAGACTTTTATTACATCAATATCAATATTTTGGCTTACTCTATAGAGTTTTCCAATTGTTGTTCAAAGATTTTTTTTTTCTTCTTCTCTACACCTTTACAAAAACTGCAAATGGACTTCGCTTTTAGTTATGATCTGCAAAAATGAACGGTGGTCTTTCTCTTATTTGCATTGCAAAATGTTGATCAATTACTCACGGTTACTTTTGTGATGATTCCAAGTGCACTCAATGAGAATCTTTGGGTCCTAAACAATTGAAACTTCTTACTATTCTTCTCTTTAACAACAACTTGCATATGTATGAAATGCATCGCCCCACCAATTATCATAGTTGTTACGGGATTGGGAGAAAAACAGAGTATCGCATATGGAGGTCTCACCCTTTATTTATACTAAGCATGAAGGAACATAATGTGGTGGTACAAGGTGTGAGACTAATATGTCTAATAACACTCCCCCTCAAGTTGGATCATGGGAACTTCCCAGACCCAACTTGTTACATATATAGTACATTCGAGTCCCCGTAACCCCTTTCGTAAGAATGTCTGCAACTTGATCTCCGGTCTTCACATGCTTTAGCGAAACAAGACCTTCTTCATACTTTTCTCTAACAAAGTGGCAGTCGACCTCTATGTGCTTTGTGCGTTCATGAAACACGACATTCGTGGCTATCTGGATTGCAGCTTGATTGTCACACCATAGAGGCGTGGGATCTTGAACGTGATACCCAATTTCACTGAGAATCTGCCTCATCCACATGATCTCAGCAACGGTGTGGGACATAGCCCGATATTCTGCCTCAGCACTAGATCTGGCAACTGTGGTTTGTTTCTTGCTCTTCCAGGAGATAAGATTGCCGCCCATAAAGACAGTGAATCCCGTGGTTGATTTTCGGGTGGCTAAGCATCCTGCCCAGTCAGAGTCACTGTATGCCTCTAGATCGGAATTACCTCGACTCTTGTATGATATTCCCAAACCAAGATCCTTCTTCACGTATCTGATAATCCGGAGAACGGACTCTCACTGAGACATAGTTGGAGTTGCCATGAACTGACTGACCTAACCAACCGCACAAGCAATGTCCGGACGAGTCACGGTGAGGTAGTTTAATTTTCCAACAATTTTATGGTACTTCTCTGGTGATTCAAAAGGTTTGCTTTCGGCATGAAGACTCTTTTCCCCTGGTTCCAGCGGAGAATCCATATGGCCACAGTTAGCCATCCCAAGGTCAGATAAAAGATCAAGAGCATATTTTCGTTGGCAAATAAAGAGAGAGTGATCATCATGAATCACCTCAATCCCAAGGAAATACCGCAATGGGCCTAGATCTTTTGTTTGGAAATTAGAGTGTAAGAATGCTTTGAGATTTGATATTCCTTTTGAGTTGCTGCCTATGATAACAATATCATCAACATATACCAGTAGCAGAATAGTACCAGCCGAGGAGTTCTGATAAAAGAGAGACGAGTCTTTAGTACTCTTGGTAAGCCCGAACTGGGTAACAACAGCTCGGAACCGATCAAGCCAAGCCCGAGGGGATTGTTTCAATCCATATAAGGACGCTAGGAGACGGCACACCTTGTTACGCTCCCCCTCAGCAACGAACCCAGGAGGTTGTTCCATATAAACTTCCTCATCCAGGAGCACATGGAGAAAAACATTCTTAATATCCAACTGGTGTAAGGCCCACTGGCGGAAGGCAGCAAGTGAAAGGAGTATTCGAAGAGAGGACATCTTCGCAACTGGAGCGAATGTTTCATCATAATCCACGCCATAAGTCTGAGCATAACCTTTGGAAACCAGGCGGGCTTTTAGGCGGTCCAGAGAACCATCAGCATTCACTATGACAGAATATATCCATTTGCATCCAATTGCCTTCTTGTCGGGAGGTAAGGGAACCAGGTCCCATGTACTGTTCTGTTGGAGAGCAGTCAATTCGTCATGCATGGCTGCCGCCCAGCCAGGATGAGCTTTGGCCTCCGCCACGGTCGATGGTAGATGATGTCGATCAAGAGTCGAGTTCAGCGCTCTATGAGAAGCAGACAAACCCTGGTAAGAGTTAACATAGAGCGGTTTCTCCCGACAAGTCCGAACTCCTTTCCGGACTACAATAGGAACCTCTAGGCTAGATGGCGGAATAGTAGTAGGTACAGCAGCAGGTTCTTCCGGAGGAACAGTCGTCGCATTATCAGTAACAGAGGTAGGCTGAGGTGGTGGCACCACTGTATTATCAGAAGAGCGACGGGAGTATTGCCGGTGAAATGATAGCAGGTTCATGCCTAGGGACCAATAGAGCATCAAGAGAGGGATCAAGATGAGAGGATCCAGAAGAGAGATAAGGGTCGGACTCCCGGAAGACGACATCAGAGGAAAGGATGTATCGGTGGAGATCAGGAGAGTAACACCGATATCCTTTAGTGGTCCGAGAGTAGCCGAGGAAGATACATTTCAAGGCATGAGGATCAAGTTTGGAGACAAAGGGACGAGCATCCCGAACATAGCAGACACACACAAATACCTTCAAAGGGAGGAGGGGACCGTGATGGTCAGGATAGAGAGTGTGGTAGGGTGTTTCCCCCTGAAGGATGTGAGTGGGAAGATGATTAATAAGGTGTGCAATAGTAAGTACGACATCCCCCCAGAAGTGTTTGGATGCGTGTTTGTGGTGGAGGATTGCCCGGGTGACTTCAAGGAGATGCCGATTTTTGCGTTCGGCAACACCATTTTGATGAGGGGTATCCGGGCAAGTAGTTTGGTGGATTATGCCTTTGTCAGAAAGAAAGGTAGACATAGACTGAGACAGGTATTCCCGGCCATTATCAGTGCGAAGACACTTAACACGGACAGAAAATTGAGTGAATATTTCATTTCATAAGTTTTGAAAAACAGAAGGTAGCTCAGAACGATTTTTCATTAAATAAACCCAAGTCATACGAGAAAAATAATCAATGAAAGTGACATAATACTTGTGCCTTAACAACGTAGGAACAGGACACGGTCCCCAAACATCTGAATGAAGTAAATCAAAAGGTGCAGAAGCACGAGCATCAAGACGAGGACTATAGCTAACTCTGTGGAGTTTAGTAAACAAACAAGACTCACAACTAAGAGGGGAAACTTTCCCAAGCTCAGGATACAGACGACGCATGACCTGCATAGATGGATGACCATGACGATAATGAAGATCTAGGAATTTGGTGGAGGCTGCGGTACAAGCAAGGTGGGAAACTTCGTCCAGGACATAGACGCCACCACGCAGCTTCCCTCTACCAATAATACGGCTCGTCGACTATTCCTGAAAACTGCAACCAGAAGAGGTGAATATAGCAATACAATTCAAATCATTTGTAGGCTTACTAATAGACAATAGATTGTAAGCAGACTGAGGGACATGCGCCACTAAGGAGAGTGTCATGTTAGGTGTCACATTGCAGCTACCAAACCCAACAATAAGAACCGTGGAGCCATCAACAACAGTAATTGAAGCTCCGCTATGAGGTTTGTATGAGTGTAAGATACCTGAGGAACTAGTCAGGTGATCAGAAGCACCAGAATCAGCCAGCCACTGGACCGACCTCTGTGAGGTACAAACAGGCTGAATGGTTTGAGCCACAACCGCACTATGAGTTGGTGAGTCAACCTGGAGAGCCTGCAGGCGCCGATACTCATCCTCGTATACTTCAACAGTTCTCGATCCCGGAGGTACAAAAGTAGACTAAGCCAGGTGTGCCGACCGAGGTGGAGGAGGTTTGGAGGCCCAGTCCGGCTTTCCATTAATCAGCCAACATGTATCCTTTGTATGTCCCCGGCGCCCGCAATGGGCACAATGCCTTGTGTCAGTGTCACGACCACGGCCAGAGCGCCCCCCCCGACTAGTTCCCCTTCTCCTCGTGAAGCAAGAGCTATCGACTCGCCGGAGGATGTATGTAGAGCAGATGACGAAGTATCGATGGAGCCAGCCTTAGTAAGCCGATAGTACACACTAGCAGTCTGAAGGGTAGTAGGACTCGCTAGCATTTCAGTCTTCGTTGTGGAGAAGTGTGGATCCAATCCATTCAACAGCCAAAGGAGCACCATGTATTCACGTTGAGCCTGATGGCCTTCCCTAGTAGAGGGAATTTCCCAAAGGTCTAAAATCTCATCAGCCAGAACCTTCCATTCAGCAAAGTACTCGGTAACAGGACGCGCTCCCTGTCTCAGGTCAGCTATCTTGAGGAAGAGTTCACCAAGTCGAGAGAGGTTGTTCGCCTGAGAGAACATCATGTGGAGAGTGTCCCATAGTTCTTTGGTGCTGTCGCAGTTCTTGCACATTTGCTGGACAGATGGATCCATGGAACTCAGGAGAAGAGCAAAAATATGGCAATCATCACTATACCAGTCATCATATTCGGTACTCCCCACTTCATGAGTTGGGAGACGAGTAAGGTGGTGAGTACGTCGTATGCCTGCAAGAGACATAGTAACCCCCTTCTTCCATAATTGAAAATTGGAGGAGGTAAGGATAGTAGTTGCAATCCTCGCGTTGGGAGGAAAGGTATTGGTAGAGTCCCCTGCGGAAGCAATGGTCGGAGTAGTGCTTGTCGGAGTAGTAGTAGTAACAAAGGAGCCCATGGCAACGATTAGCAAAACAGGAGGCAGTCGCAGCACTGCACCGTACGGGATCAAGATACGTCGGAGCAGGGCATCCATATTTGTCGGAGCAGCACAACAGGTATCGCCAGAGCAGCATTAGGCGTCGTCGAGGCAGACGGCAGGCGGCATCACGACGAGCCCCACCTCCGTCGATGTCACGGGAGGCACGCAGAAGCACGCAGGAGAGAGGAATGTCGCAGGCGAGGCTTTGTCGGCGGGGACGGAGCGGGCGAGAGAGATGAAGCGGGCGAGAAAACGAACGGAGCGGGCGAGAAAGAGCGGCGAACGGGAAAAAAAAACCTAACTTGGCTCTGATACCATGTTACGGGATTGGGAGAAAAACTGAGTACCTCATATGGAGGTCTCACCCTTTATTTATACTAAGCATGAAGGAACATAATGTGGTGGTACAAGGTGTGAGACTAATATTTTTAATAACAATAGTAAATACATTCTATAATTTTACCAACATTCGCTTTTTATTTTGCTTTCATTTTAAATTGAAATGTCTTTTTAAGGACTTTATGTGCACTACTTCGTGTCATGTTCGGGAGGACCATGCAGGAGTAGTTAGGTGTTTTTTTTGTTTTGCCTTTGGTACTATTCTCTTGAGGTTATCTACTCTCTATCTTTTTGATCCATCTCTTATGATGTTCAGCGTGAACGGGAAGTGTGCGGCGAAGATGTCAACACATGGGGTTTCGAAGGGGCAAGAGAGCATTAAGAGTTTGGCTTATCGTGATTTAAATTATGTGTCCAAGTAGTAATTTGTATTAAAGTTCATGCATTTACCTTTTAAGATACAACAACAACACTCAAGCCTTTATCCCACCATAGTGGGGTCGGTTATATGGATACTCTGTCGCCATTACGCACTATCTTTAATCATAGTCTCACTAATGCCTAAGTACATCATGTCTTTCCTTATAGTTTCATTCCAAGTCTTTTTTGGTTTACCCCTCCCCCGTTTAACATGTCTAGTAACTAAACTCTCACAACGCCTAACAAGTGCCTCTAATGGTCTCCTATGTACATGTCTGAACCATCTTAAATGAGCTTCTCGCATCTTCTCTACAATTTGCGCCACTCTTGTCTTATCCCTGACACATTCATTCCTCATTTTATCCAGTCTCGTGTGACCACACATCCACCTAAGCATTCTCATCTCAGCAACTCCCATTTTTTGCTCATGTACACCATTCACTGCCCAACACTCAGAACCGTAGAGCATTGCTTGCAGTACGATAAAACTTGCCTTTAACTTTTAATGGTACTTTACGATCACATAAGATCCCAGACGCGCCTCTCCACTTCAACAACCCTGCTTGGATTCTATGTATCACATCTTTATCTACACCTCCATCTTTTTGAATTATCGATCCCAGTATTTAAAGCACTCACTACGGGAAATATCTTGGTCACCCAATTTAATAACGGAGTCATCCGACCTTCTTGCACTACTAAATTTAAGCTCTATATACTCTGTCTTTGTCCTGCTCAACCTAAAACCCTTCTTTTCTAAAGTGTCTCGCCAAGATTCAAGTTTCGCGTTTACACCCTCACGCGTCTCATCGACCAAAACAATATCATCTGCAAATAATAAACACCAAGGTATTTCTTGTTGGATATGTCTGGTGAGCTCATCTAAGATAAGGGTAAAGAGATAAGGGTTTAAAGCCGACCCTTGATGTAAGCCAACAACGATAGGGAAATCCTGTGTTAATCCTCCAGATGTCCTCACCCTGGATACTGCATTTGTATACATATCTTTGATTACGTCAATGTAAGATACATTTACACCTTTCTTTTCGAAGACTCTCCACAAGACCTCTCTTGGAACCCTATCATAAGTCTTCTCCAGATCGATAAACAGCATATGGAAATCTGTTTGTCTTTCCCGATAGTTGTCAATGATACATTTACCTTTTAAGATATAACTTTATATCATTTCAACTGATTTTCACTATTTTGTTTACTCACTCTGCAAAGCTTAAAAGTCATCAAATCTTCATAAACAAGTTACTGGCAGGTCATAATATATCTACAGAAAGTAAGGTTTCTTTATTGTTACTCATTGATGTTTAGCTATACTATTATAATATATTATTAATATTGTTCTCAACATACTCAATATAGACATGATCCTTTTGTTTTCATTCTCGATATAGACATGCTCCTTCTACACTCTTAACATTGTTCCTTCTCTTTTTTGCATACTCAATATAGACATGTTTTAGTTGCTTTCCGGCATTGTACAAATGCTACTTGATTTATAATGGTTTTTCCTCTAGCTCTGCCTGATTTTTCTAAGTTATCTGCTAAAGGAACTTAAATGCTTAATATATTTACTACTATCAAGAACTTATTTTACATTTTTCATTTGTTTGGCAACCCAATGCAAGTGTTTTTCCATCTATATCCTCTGCATATATATGCATATAATGAAATAATATATTAGCTCAGTATTGATTTGGAGTTGGCAACACATGCTGTAGGGACTTGGTGCTACCAACTCTTCCAAAAGCCCGGATTGTTTGGGGAAGGCGCTACCGCTCCTTTATAGAAATGGCTACCCTAGGCAGGATCCACAGGGCGGCCAGTTAGGACCTCAGGGGACACGCCCTTCTGATTCGACTAGTGCCGCAACACCGAGGGCATTGCTGGACCATAGCCCGCAAGCCGTACCTCCCAACAATCCCCCCCCAGGAACGACCCCGGAGTTTCGAACTCGTGACCTCCTCTGATACCACTTGTAGGGACTCGGCGCTACCAACTCTCTCAAAAGCCCGGACTATTTGGGGAAGGCGTTACCGCTCCTTTATAGAGCTGGCTACCCTAGGAAGGATCCACGGGGCGGCCAGTTAGGCCCTCAGGGGACACGCCCTTCTGATTCGACTAGGGCCGCAACACTGGGGGCATTGCTGGACCATAGCCTGCAAGCCGTACCTCCCAACACATGCTTCTTCAGGTAAAGTCACTCTACAAACTAACCAATACCATAAGCTTGATGATACGATAAGACTTTTCGGGCCAGTCCTTTGTCCTCCTATCTACCTATATATCTAGTGGCATCTACGCAATTATGTATATGTCACTCCCGACTATATAAAGAATGGAGGTGAGTCTTTAGAGCATCTTGGATTATTTATCTTGTTTAGGCTCTTAGAGGAGAGAGAATCTTACAAAAATCCTGCCCTCAAGAGTTTAGATATCGAGCTTGCCTCGATATATTGTATCCTGAATTTCCTTTAAATCTATTGTATTTTATGATGTAAAGCAGACATCTCGATTTGATTTTCAATAATAAATTTGAGTTCATTTTAAAATTAATATCGAAGTTTGACTTCAAGAGTTTAGATATCGAGCTTGCCTCGATATATTGTATCCTGGATTTTCTTTAAATTTCTTGTATTTTATGATGTAAACCAGAAATCTCGATTTGATTTTCAATAATAAATTTGAGTTCATTTTAAAATTAATATCGAAGCTTGACTTCACAGCAAGGGCTGTTTTAGGGGGGGCCGTGGCGCCCCCCCCCCCCCCCCCACCCACACCCACACCCACAAAGAAAATTTAAAAAAAATACATATATTAGTTATAACTTATAAATTAAAACATAAATATTAGAAATTCCTTAACACTTGAACCAGTGAACCCTAAATCCCCTCTTTCAGTCTTTCTCGATTCCTATTTCCTAAGCAACCGTAGGTCCGCAACTCGCCACTCTCGCTCGCTTGGTGCTCGCTAGTCGCCTCCCTTCGCAGACTTCAACGATGCTCTTGCTCCCTCTGCTCGACTGCTCGGCGCCTCCGCCAACTGTCCAGCAAGCCCTCAATCCTCACGAGTCATGACCTTGCTGGATCTCTTCGTCTCTCGTCTCCAATCTCCGGCACTTGGCAGTCCAGCTGTTACTTTCTCCATCCACTGTTCGAATTTTTCTTCTAGGTCAGAGAGCTCAAATCTGATTTACTTATGGAATTATTTTCAAATCTTGTTTTTCAAAATTTTCAATTCCTGTAGAGTGTAGACTGAAGGTGCCGCATGGGGAAAAAATCCCCAAATCAGATTTCTTGTTCTTTAATCGTCTGTACAATTGCGCAAAGTGATTGGTGTTGAATATTTTGATATCAAAGCTTGATCTTTTTTTCTAAAGGCACTCAAGAAAAGATTTTGACCCTTAATTACATTGATCATGTTGCTAGTCTGCTATGAACAAATTACAATCGCAATTACTTCAAAAAAATGAAAATCACGAAATCAGGATAAATATTTTCATACATATTATTAGTGTTCTTATAGTTTTTGTTTGCATCAGCATCATTGTGACATCAAGTGGAGTAACATTAGACACATTCATAGAAACATTAGTACCATAAATTAGGAATGTTTTGGTTTCTTACTTTACATTGAAATATTGTTACTAAATTTGTATCATTTCTATTGGGAATCAGTGACGTTTTATACAAAGCACTGCAACATCAATCTAAGGATATATTAAATGCTATAAATTTAGTTTCAACAACAAAAGCTCTCATTCAGAAATTGCGAGAATCTGGCTGGGGAAAATTCTTAAAGGTTGTGAACATATTTTGTGAGAAAAATGAAGTCGAAGTTCCCGACATGAATGCTCGATTTAGTGATCGTCAGTTTCGAAGTCCACGTGATATCATTACAGTGGAACATCATTTTCAAGTGGACATTTTTAATTCCACAATAGGTTGTGTTGCAGGAGCTCAACTCTAGATTCAATGAAATTTCTATGAAACTAATTCGTCTAAGTATGACTTTAGATCCAAGTGATAAATACAAATCTTTCAATATTGATGATATATATGTCATTGCAAAGAATTTCTATCCTAAAGATTTCAACGAGCATGAAATTTATGTGTTGAATACTCAGTTGCAACATTATCAGCTTGATATTTTTCTCATAAGGACTTCAAGAATTTTGCCTACAATGTTCAAGCTTTATCAGAAATTGGTGGAAATGAAAAAATCGAAGACGTACTATCTTATTGATAAATTGATTCGACTCATTTTGACTCTTCCGGTATCAACAGCAACCACAGAAAGGTTATTTTCTGCTATGAAACTTGTTAAACGAGACTTCGCAACAAGATAGAGGACGAATTTCTTGCAAATTGCATGACTTTATACATTAAGCAAGAAATGACGGAGAAAATTGACAAAGATTGTATATGAATTTTATGAAGTGAAAAATTGTCGTGCACAATTGAAGTAACATATTTGTGGTTGTTTGTATTTTTTTTGCTTATTGAAGATCTATAATATATTTTGTCCAAAAATTGTCTATTTTTTTATATTTAAAATTTTATTTAAAAAAATTGGTTTCGCCTGGTGACTGGCCCCTTTAGTCAATATTCCTAGATCCGCCCCTGCTTCACGGACAACAAAATGAGATAATTAAATCAAAAGTCGCATATGACTCAACACGAGCCTAGCACTCGAACATAATTAACAACTTGAAATAAATCATCCACAGGTATATACCAAGACGAACAATAGAGTTTTTTTTTTTAAATCAAAGATAACAAGTAAAAATGATAGTTAAGAGGCAAGCTTGATATTTTTAAATATCTTATAAAAGTAAACATAAATTAAGCTAGCATGATTAGAGCTAGCAGAATGAAAAAGAGATATACCTTCCGGTCTGAGTGAGGAGACGTCGGAAACAGTCCCGGATCGGAATGGGAATGTGAATGAATGGACTTGGAGGATCTGGAGGTGGCGACCCAGCAGAGACACGCATGGCAGGGCTAGTATGAAGCTATCAGGTAGTGGGTGGAAGTGACGAAACTGACGAAGGCTCGTCGATTTCGTGGGGGTGACAAAGGAGAGATCTCCAGTGTTCGTGAAGGTGGTCCCCGGAAGCGGCAGCAAAATCTGGACCTGAACGACGACGGGAAGGAGTAGGGATGGGTCGCCGGAGACCGGCATGCTACCGGTGGAGGAGACGAGGATGTAGTTCGCAGGTAGGAGGGGCTGTCGGCTGGGTAACCGGGAAACTTGTCTCTGTTTCACGATTTAACCCCAAGAAGCTCTTTTTAGTAATTTTTAGGTACAAGTAGTGTGCACAGAGCTGTGCACACTACTTAACAGTTACAGCCGTAATTATGTAAATTATGGCTGTAACTTGAAATTACGGCTGTAATCTGAAATTACGGCTGTAACTACGGCTGTAACTGTTAAGTAGCGTGCACAGCTCTGTGCACGCTACTTGTACCTAAAAATTACGGAGTAATTTTTAGGTACAAGTAGCGTGCATAGAGCTGTGCACGCTACTTAACAGTTACAGCCGTAATTATGTAAATTACGGCTGTAACCTGAAATTACGACTGTAACCTGGAATTACGACTGTAACTACGGCTGTAACTGTTAAGTAGCGTGCACAGCTCTGTGCACGCTACTTGTACCTAAAAATTACTCCTTTTTACGGGTGGCTGTCGGCTATATAAATTTCCCCTTTTGCAAGTCCAACTGCTCGAGGTATTGGCAATAATGAAAATAAAAAGGTGATTGTTATCCGCACTATAGTTTTGACTATCCGCACTTTTTTTGTATGAGTTATCATACGCCTTTTGAAAATAACTCTTGTACATATATTTTGAGGAAAAATGTTCAACGCGAAAGTTGTAGATCTCGACGAGATCTACCACTTTCTTGTTCAACACTTTTCCTAAAAATTCATGTACATGGCGTATTTCCAAAATTCGTTATAGTTATGCTCATGTTTCAATCAGGGCGGCAATACGCCTTGTGCGTGCATTTTTAGGAAAATGTTCAACACGAAAGTTGTAGATCTCGACGAGATCTACAACTTTCGTGTTGATCACTTTTCCTAAAAATGCATATACAAAACATATTTCCAAAAGACGGGTAATAACTCATACAAATAAAGTACGGATAGCAAAACTGTAGTGCTGATAGCAATCACCGATAAAAATATGTCATTAATGATTGAAATTTACAGAATCTAGTGTTTAATATTAAATTAAACTTAAAATATTCATTTCATTTAGGAGTAAAGAACTAAAGATCTTAATTTATAAAAATATTTAATAAATATCTTAATTTTGCCTACAATGTTCGTTGCAGGCGGATATTGACATTCTCAAGGAGCAAACTATGAGCAAGTCGGAAGGCGCTTTTGATACCATCATAAGCAATTTGGAAGAAAGCCTCACAAGTCTCGAAATTGAAGTGGATGATGTGCGTAGGCGAGTTGTTACAAATGGTGGAAATGGTGGAATTGGTGCAGCCATGACAAATGCAAAGCTTGATGTGCCCAAACCCAAGAAGTTCGCAGGAAAGCGGGATGCATTAGAGGTGGAGAATTTCCTTTGGCACATGGAGAAATACATGGAAGGATATGACATCACAGATGAGGCACTAAAGGTACGCCATGCTGGTTATTACTCGGAAGACCTTGCTTCATTGTGGTGGAGGAAAATCCAGGCAAATATTGCAAAGGGACTCTACCGGATCGATACTTAGGAGGACTTCAAGCAGGAGTTGAGAAGGAACTTCATCCCTGAGAATGTGAAGGATGAGAACTTGCGGAAGCTCAGGGAGCTACGACAGAAGGGTGTCATTGGAGACTATGTTAAGGAGTTTACCGCTCTATCACTTCAGGTATTCGATGTCCCCGAACATATCCTTCTCTTTAACTTCATCGATGAGCTGCAAAATTGGGTGAAACAAGAGGTCAAGAGGAAGGACCCAAGAACCACCCGGGATGCTATTGCCATCGCCGGGTCTCTTATTGAGTTCCAGCGCCAACCAAATCCTATCAAGGAGAAGAAGGACAGGGTGGGCTATGGAAAAGGTGGGGTAGACCGGCGAGACAACAAGGCGGTACACTTCAAAGGATGGCCAAATACTTTTCCCGATCCAAGGAAGGAGTTCGAGGAAAGGAAGAAGAACTTCGCACCCAGAGGCGGATGTTATGTGTGCAAGGGGCCACATCTGATGAGCAAATGCCCAAAGTTGGGGTCATTATTAGCTATTGTGGAGAGTCAAAATGTCACCACATCGGAGGAAGGTACTTCTCAAATGAGTTCATTACAATTGTTAAATGCTTTGAATGTGCAGCCAACGAAAGCTACATCGAGCAAGGGGCTGATGTATGTGGTAGCTATTGTCAATGGGAAGACAACCAAGGCCTTAATCGACACTGGAGATTCACACAACTTCATGACCGAAGGAGAAGCCAAGAGATTGGTCTTACAGGTTACGAAGGGCGGAGGTTGAATCAAAACTGTGAATGTCCATGTGAGGCCACTTGAAGGATTTACGCGCAATGTGGAGTTGGCATGGGCACCTGGAAGGGCCGGGTGGACTTCTCAATCGCACCTATGGATAACGTCAAGGTCGTCCTTGGGATGGACTTTCTGGAGAAGATGCAAGCCATCGTCATGCCGACACATCGCTCAGTTTGCATCTTGGAGGAAGGAAATGCATGCATGGTTCCAACGGTACAAGGATCATCAAAGGAGGGGCCGAAACAGCTATCGGCCATGCAACTTGCAAAGGGATTCAAGAAGGGTGAACTAACTTACTTGGCCACCCTAAAGGAGGAAGACAAAGGTGACATGATGGAGGAGGTGCCTCAACTCATTGCAGATGTTCTCGTAAAGAATGAAGACATCATGCCCGCCAAATTACCTCTCAAGTTGTTGGGAATTTGACCCTCAATATTCCCTTGATTTGAAGAGGCTTCACACTCAATGATAAGTACAAAGTTGTATTTGATAAATCCCATTTCCTCCCATAGTTATGCATGGTTAGTTCATACCAGGGTATGAAGAAAGTTCAGTTGGTTTGCTGCCAAAACCGCTGAGACGAGCTCTCAGTCTCAACTTGTAACATCCTCCCCATTACATAGAATATAGTAGTAGGTCCGGCTGGGACCCCACGCTATATTAAACAAACAGAAGAGCACATTACTTAATTAGTTTCAAACAGTTATAAACATAACCATCTCAGCTCAAAGAGTTACACAACGGAAGCATTTATTAATTTAAGATAAACTCAGTTTTCAACTTGTCCACTTTACAACTAGGAATGAAAATACAATAAGGTTTGATTATTAAAATGTTTACATCGAGAGTGGCTTCCAAACATCGGCACGCATGCCGGCCACACATGAAAACTAGTAAACAAAAGCTTTGGCCTTCGAGGGCCAGCATAACACAGCAGCAGGGGCTTCAACCCGCTATTTCTCGCTAGTCTCTCCAGGATCTGTACAAACAAATCCACCAAAACAATGGGGGGAAAACAAGCAACCGGTCAGCTTTAGCTGACCAAGATATAACGACCCCACCCCTTTTTGGGGCGGTGGTACTCCATCCCTGCAAGCAAGAGTCAGCAGCATATAAACACATATATCCGCAAACAACACCAGCGTAGGCATCCACAACCATCCACTTCGTGCTCTCAAGGCACACTTTGGCATACTCCCCGAGTTACGCCTCCAAGCTAAGTCTTATTTCAACTTAGACAAACAATTTGAGCTAGGCCGTACACATGAAGTTCTGGCACTCTTCCATAGCCCGGAGCACCGAGGGGCGACCTCTTCACCACTACTATGGGCGAGTTCGGATCAGCTAGGCCCATGCTCAATAATCGCGATCAACTCTGCACGATGCAGGTAAGCTTCACCTTGTGCCCGTCACTTAAAGCTAGGCTTTTCAGGATCTTCAGCTTCTTCTGCTACGCAACCAGTCCCCAGGACTTTAGGTCACACAAGATTACACAATCTGTGTACTGGGAGCTATCGCCGGCGCTAACGCTAGCGCCCGTCGCTAGCAACAGAACCCAGTTCTGCCCGGCAATAGTAATAGAACCCTGTCCTGCTACCTATAGGTAAACACCTCCAGGAATCAACATATTAGCTCACCTGGAGCTACCGCCGACGCTAATGCTAGCGCCCGGCGCTAGTAACAGAACCCAGTTCTGCTATCATTTTTCGGGTATTTTCTGGGAAAAACCTCCAGATCACTGTGCTGTACAACACAGTACAAGAACCCGAAACACAACATATACACAGAGTCTTCTCCGGCACGCTACTAGCAATAAACATCGCCAATCCAGACAAACCTATCCAGATGGGCTTCACACAACATGCTTATGTCCGTACTTCCATTCCGGACTCTATATGCAATTTATGGGGGAATAATTACTTCAACCCACCGGAAGATCCGATCTACTAATTAGTAGGAGTCTTCCAAATCATGCAAATCAAAGGACGTACATGTTCAAGGATTAGGGAGGAGAATCGTTACCCTCGTTGCTCGTTTCGGTGCCATAGAACTAAGAGGGAATTGGCTGGAATCTGTGATGGCACAAGCACGCAGGTACTTCTTCACTAATCTCCCTTCCGGCATGACGATGGATCACCTCCAACTGATCTCCTTCCCAGCTCTCAGCACAATGCTCTTAGAAATACAGAGGTTTTCAGAGAAAATGAGAAGAAACATCGGATTTTGCTGCATATATGATTTTCCCGCTACCGCCGGCGCTAGCCACTAGTGCCTGGCGCTAGCTCAGAGTCAGTACCGCTAGGGACACTACCGCCTGTGCTAGCCCTAGAGCATGGCGCTAGCTCCCTGACTTCAAATCATTTTCATTTTTCATGCACTTGAAAATAGGGGTCTTACAATCCTTCCCCCTTAAAAGAATTTCGTCCAAGCTGGCTTGCGCAGAAGTTCTTCGGCTCAATGAATCTGCGATGATGTTTTTCTTCCCGGGAGTATAGTGTATCTCGAAAGTGTAGTCCCCCAGGAACTCCATCCACCTTCGCTGTCGCATATTGAGCTCTTTCTGATTTAGCAGATACTTTAGGCTCTTATGGTCCGTAAAGATATAAACCTTCATGCCATACAAGTAGTGTCGCCACAATTTCAGAGCGAAGATCATGGCCGCCAACTCCAAGTCATGGATCGTGTTCCGCTCATGCACTTTCAACTGGCGAGAGCCATAAGCTATCACTTGACCATTCTGAAGAAGTACGCAGCCTAAGCAGCTCCCTGACGCATCGCTGTAAATTTCATAGCCTTCTGCAACACATGGCAAACACATGATTGGTGCTGTGGTCAGACGACTCTTTAACTCCTCAAAAGCTCGTGCACACGCTGGTGACCAAACGAACTTCTGATCCTTCCTTGTTGTTGAAGTGTTGAGACTGAGCGGTCTGTCTGGAGACCGTGCGGTCTGTCTAGAGACCGGGCGGTCTGGTTGGTGACTAGGCAGTCTAGATTCCTTTCTCTCTGGCGGTCTGTTCGTTTCAGACCGCGCGGTCTCTGAGGCTTGGCGAGTTGAAGATAAAGACAGGCGGTCTAGCCCTACTTCCTGCGGTCTATCCTTTACAGAACGCTTGTTCTCTGGAGGGTTCAGGAGCGGGGTCTGTTATCTCAGACCGAGCGGTCTCAGCAGTCTCGGCGGTCTCCCTATGTCTAACCGCCAAGTTCTGTATTTTGTCCTGTATAGTGTTTAGTCTTACATTGTTTATTTGTAATCTCTTCTCTCTCCTCCATTCTATATAAATGAGGTTATACTTTTGTAATAATCAAGTTTTTTGGAAATAAAAATTGTTATTCTCCATTTTTCCGGTCTTATTTTTCCTGTTTGCATACTTGTCAAGGTTGTGAGAGGAAGAGCAATCCGCGAAAAGTTCTCCACGAAGCGCCGATAATAGCCGGGAAGTCCAAGGAAACTCATAACTTCTGCTACTGTCTTCAAAACGGGCCACTCCTGGATAGCAACTATCTTTGCCGGATCTACCGCGATACCCTCACCACTCACCACATGACCAAGGAACGCCACCGAGGTTAGCCAAAACTCACATTTGGAGAACTTGGCATACAGCTGACTTCGTCGCAGGGTCTCCAAAACTACGCGTAAATGAATCGCGTGTTCTTCTTCAGACTGAGAGTATACCAGAATATCATCAATAAAGACGATCACAAACCGGTCATGGCACTCTCTAAAGGTCCTATTCATCAGATCCATGAACACTGATGGTGCATTCATCAGTACAAACGGCATAACGGTAAACTCATAGTGACCGTAGCGGGTACTAAATGCCGTCTTGGGAATGTCGCACTCCCGAATCCGCAACTGTTAGTATCCAGACTTAAGATCCAGCTTTGAATACACCGTTGATTCGACTAGCTGATCAAACAAGTCATCGATTCGAGGAATCAGATACTTGTTCTTCTCGGTCAGCTTGTTCAATTCTCGATAGTCTATGCATAGACGCAGACTTCCGTCCTTCTTCTTCACAAAGAGGTCCGGAGCACCCCAAGGGGATGGTACTTGGGCGTATATAGCCTTGCTCTAGCAACTCCTGTAACCGAGCTTTCAACTCCGCCATCTCTTTTGGCGCAATTCGGTATAGAGAGCGTGACATAGGCTTGGTACCTGGCACCAGCTCTATAGTGAAGTCTATATCTCGCTGAGGTGGTGCCCTAGGGTGATCTTTAGGAAACACATCAGGATACTCAGAGATAACAGGAACGTCACTCAGACTGGGCTGAGGCTTTGCAACCCCCACTAGCACAAAACACAATTCTACGCCCTGCCGAACTGCCTTGACTACTTGGACAGCAGACATCAACGTCTTGCTCGATCCACGCAAACCAGCAAACGTAGTCGCACATTCGATATTCCTCCCCAGTATGACCTCCTTAGAAGTGCAATCAATGTAGGCCTGCTGCGCAGATAGCCAGTCCATACCAAAGATCACATTGAACTCCGAAAGTGGCAGTATTAGTGCTTCCAAATCGAAATCTTGACTTCCTATTTGTACCGTTACAACACAGCCTCGATCCGCATGCATAGAGCACCCATTGGGTAGCATCACATCTAACTTTCCTTTTATCAAGGATGAAGGCACTCCAAGTTGCTGTATGAAGGCCTCCGATTGAAAGGAATGCGAAGATCCCGTGTCAAATAGTGCTCTCGCCGGAGTGTTAAATATTAAGACAAAGCCTAATACACATAATGTTAACAAGCAATGCACAAGGTATGAAGTATAAAAAGCAACAAAAGTTGTATACTAACGCATACCTGTCACCACATCGATTTGTTTTATGGCCTCATGCTGGCCAAGATTGTACACCCTAGGCTGGGCTGGAGCAGCATGGGATGTAGGTGACTCTGCCGCCTTTCCTTTATCCGCTATCTTCCCTTTCTGGGAGACGCTGCGATGCTCGCGAGCATAATTCCCCAGCCTGCCATAGTTAAAATAGATGAGTGGGCCTCACCTAGTCGTCACTCCCGATGCAGCAGGTTGAGCTGACCCAGAAGGCCTCGCTCTATTCCTCCATTTGCCTTGCCCAGACTTCGCAGAGCTCGGTGCTTTGAACTCTGGCTTTACCACAGCTAGGTCCTTCCTGCTTTGGGACCGCTTCATATCCCTCTCCAAGGAACGAGCCATATTGACCAGGGTCATAAACTCCTGCTATCTGTGTTCAATGAAATGCATTCTGCATTCGACGAACGTCTTGCTCCAGTTCGACGAATTTGCCAAGTCTCAGCGTTCGACGAACTTGCCAAGTCTCAGCGTTTGACGAACTTCCCAATTCTCAGCGTTCGACGAACTATATTCTATGTTCGACGAAAGTGCTTCTCAGATCGACTAATTCAATTCTTCTAGCCAGATTAAGCAGTCTATTCTTCAGTTCAACGAACTCCAACTTGAGATCGATGAACTCCAGTCTGCGTTCGACGAATCAACAACAGAAGTTCTGTTCGACGAAACCAACATTCAGTTCGACGAACTCAACCTTCAGATCGACGAATTCTTATCTCAGCTCGACGAATTTTCTACAGATCAGTTTTATTCTATTCTTTGAACTCAGATCGACTATCAGCAATGGATCTATTCTTTGCAGTTATTTATTTTCAGATAAGACAAGAATTTAATTCCTTCTTCTATTTTATTCCTTTCCATTCTCTTCCCGAGAAAGTAGTCGTTTGGCATATTGGAAAAGGAAAAGGAATTAAAGTCTTGCTTGAAGTTCCAAGAATTAATCCTCTTGATTATTATATTCCTTATTCAAAGGATTTGAAATTAAAATCAGAGTTATATTGTCAAAGAAAGAAAGAAAGAAAGAGAGTAGTACCACATACACAATGGAAAAGTATCAGTCGACAGAGAAGATATTCTAGAGAGGAAAATACACAAGAAGTCAAAAAGATTTACAGTGTTCATCCTCAAGCAGCACATTCATTCTCTGAGAACATTAACAAGATTAATCTCTCAGATTACTACTGCAAGTCCAAATCTTCAAGAGCAACAACAAATCTGAGAAACATTGTCTCTCAGATTCATCAGCTTCAAAGAAGATTTGATTCATTCAAGTGAAAGCTCCATCACCAACTGTCAACCATTTCTATCAGACAGGGGGAGCTTTACAACAACACAATCCACTAGTCTTCTCTCAGATTTTTGACAGAGAAGAACTTCATAAACCTTCTTTTTCCCATCTTGTACAGGGTTCTAACTCCCTTCAAAAGTTAACTGTTTGGTGGCAGGGCACCTGAACAAAAACCTGTAGTTGGTGTTTTGGGCACCTGATCAAAACTCCATTGGTGGCAGGGCACCTGATCAAAAACCTGTAGTGGATTCCTACCAAGTGTGGTAGAAGAGTGGATGTACCCAGGTTGTTTGGGGAACCACTATAGATCCTTGTGTCCTCTGTGTTTGTGTTTATTCTTCTGTGCTGTGCTGTGTGATTTCTTTATTTTGTTTTTATAACTCACTTTGTTATACACTTATAAATATCACAATTTTAATTCCGCTATAGAAATAAGTTAAAAGTTTTTAATACTCTATTCACCCCCCTCTCTAGAGTAAATCTAAGATCTAACCTCATTTTCAATTGGTATCAAAGCATGTTTGGTTATACAAGAAAACATCTGATACTTTCAATTGAGGACTTTCAATTGGTATCAGAGGTTGATTGATTGTTTACAGGCTAACACCTGAATCAAAAGATAAATTAGATCTTAAGTTTTTCTAGAGTATTATTTTTCTAAAAACTCATGGCACAAAATAAAGAATACTTAAGCACAAGACCTCCTATGTGCAATCTAAATAAGTTTGCACTATGGAAGGCAAGGATCAGATTATACATGAATTCTATTGACGAAGATATTTTTAATGTTATTTTGACAGGACCTCCTGCTCCTACAGCAACAACAAGTACTGAAACAGCAGCAAACAACAATGCTGTTCCACCTCCTGAGTGGACATATGCTCAAGAGAAACAAAGAAGTGCAGATGCCAAAACAATGAATATCTTGGCACAAACAATATCTGATGACATTTTCCAAAAAGTTGTGGAATGCACTTCAGCAAGAGAAATCTGGATTTCACTCAACAATATGGTTGAAGGATCAGCAGATGAGAGAAAAGATAGAAGATCTCATCTCATCTCTCAGTATGAAAATTTCAAGAAAGGAGAATCTGAGAGTGTTGCAGATATGTACAACAGGCTCAGCCTCATAATCAATGAGCTGAAGTCTCTGGACAAAGTGATCTCTATCACTGAGATAAATGATAAGATCCTAATGTGCTTCCCCAGCACATGGGACTCTAGGATCTGGCCAATCAAGGAAGCCAGAAGCCTCAATGAGATCTCTACTGTGTAAGACCCCCCTCCCGGAACACAAAACACGGCCGAGGGAAGTCTTATGCCCAGGACAGCCGCCTTGCGGAAGCGCCAGCACACGAGCTAGCCTCCCCCACAAGATGCCTATCCTGCCGACCAAACCAACAAACAGCGCCAACCCATCAATAAAAGAAAGCATTAAAAGCCATAGATTCACAATAAGTAATAATGTCCAAACAGTAAGTACAAGAAAGACAGAAAGCTACACAAGCTCCTGCAAATCATCAGAGTATCAAGCTAAATGCCCCAAGGGCTACATCTCAAAACACTCACTCGCCTCTGTCACTGACGGTAGCCAAGGTATCATGGTCTCCGACCCTGTCATCCTGACCTGACTATCCTCCTCCAGCACCGTGCACTGCTGCTCTAAGGAACACTCCTAAAAAGAGGGACGTAGCAACCGTTAGTCATAAAGACTAAGTGGCTTCACATCCGCTCCCCCGGCGACTCCAAGGCACTGGGCGGAAGGAAAGGAAGGAAAGGAAGGACTGCCTTGGCGGAAGGAAAGGAAGGAAAGGAAGGAAAGGAAGGAAAGGAAGGAAAGGAAGGGAAGGAAGGGAAGGAAGGGAAGGAAGGGAAGGAAGGGAAGGAAGGGAAGGAAAGGAAGGGAAGGAAGGGAAGGAAGGGAAGGAAAGGAAGGGAAGGAAGGGAAGGAAAGGAAGGAAAGGAAGGAAAGGAAGGGAAGGAAAGGAAGGAAAGGAAGGGAAGGAAAGGAAGGAAAGGAAGGAAAGGAAGGAAAGGAAGGAAAGGAAGGAAAGGTGCAATATAAGCAATAATATACAAGCAGGTGACAGGAATGGTTGTATATACATGTCGGTTGTATAAGTACCCAAGTACTTGCAATGACACTAACTAAGCTGTTCATAAGTATATAAGTAGCAATGGTAATAAATGCAAGTACTAGAAACAGGTATAATAAGCACAGCTAACAAGTAGTAAGGCAATGACAGAATGTAAGCAAGTAGTGAACAAGTACATAAGTAAGAAGTTCATATCGTACCTTAACTTATATGAATTCCCATACAAACTTATAAGTTAAGGTTTCCAATTTGGGACCCATCATATAAAAGAGCCCATACTAATTTATATGATGGACCCGATGCGGTGCAATGCTATGATTATGCAGGATGAATGTAATACAATGATTATGATATGATGAACTCACCCATGCATTTTGCTATGTCGACATAGACCTTTAGTTCCCGCTTTTCGAGGATAGCTAACCACTCAGGCACCTCGCGTCGTGGCCAGATGGAGACTGTGGAATGGGCTCCTCCACAACTAGGTGGGTATGAACACTATCAGACCTAGGCCTATGTACGCCTCAATGCTAAGAACACACAGCGGAGCCCCTGCGTACTGCTCGACGCTAAGAACACACAGCGGAGCCTCCAAGGACACAGAAGGGGACTTGGGTAGGTGAGCACCAAGAGTCCAACCCAACCGGTCTAGAGTCTAACTGCCGGCTTCTGTCGGTGTCACGACTAGCAAGCCCGTAGACCCGCCACAAGTAATCCTTCAACCAGGATCACTACACCACCATGTGTGAACCATGCACCTTCATGTAATTCCCATGCATAAACCGTGCTATCAAGCACCCAAGGACTCACGAATGGAGCCTTCTTACCTTTCACATCATACCAACTCAACCGATGCTAATTAGCATCCAAGGCTCCCAACCACCGGGTCCTTAACATTTCACCATAAGATATAACCATATCTTATAATCCACACTGATCCATCAATGCTATCCATACCGAGCTATCATGACTCTATGCAGTAGCGAGTGTATATCATGGAAATTACTCTACAAGATCCTGTAGGACTACTTGTGCGTACGACGTCATATTCATATTCTACTAAATATGTAAGCCCGAACATATCACCAATATTCGATCGTTTTATGTACAAATCACAACGTGTTTCAACACGATTAAAGCTATCAACCTTATGGAGAGGTTATCACCAATCTACACCATCCAATAGATTATCAAGCGATATGAATATTAATTCATACATGTACTTTTTATGATTCCACATAAATCTACAATTGAAGGTTCATTCAAGGAGTCATCTTAACAGAAATAAATCTGAAATCATTATCACGAGCCAATGCTAGCATATACATGATTCATACAAAATTCCGGCCCAAACAGGCTTCATATTCAGCATTTATATCCCCTTCAAGTTATGAAATAACACGACAATAATTTTAATACTACTTAATCATAAATTATGAATTTCAACAGGGATGTACATATTGTTATCACAAATGTCTCTACCAATATTCATGAGCATCCAACCAATATAATGGGAGAAATCCACAAAACACTGAGATCGAAGGTATTATGACACAGTTTACTAAAACTGGATTTCTGGGTGCTACAGTTGTCCAAACATTACGATCCACCCCAATTTGGAAAGCTAACATCAAGGGCTACAACATTCCTGTTGAGTTCTAAACCCAGATCTAAGAGGGTCCTACCAAAAATCTGCTATGAAGCCAACTGCAGAAATCTGGACAGTAAAAACATCATGCACTAAACCCATTCCAGCTTTCTGGACAGTCCACTCGACTGGACCCTTAGGGAGCTACATGTCACTTCAGAAAATGGGTAACCTATCGTTGGAAAGCTCTTTCCGAGGGCTACAACATTCGTGTTGAGCCCGAAGTCTAATTCCAGTGGGACCAAGCCTAAAAAAATGGCTTGAACTCAGCTGTGCACAATTTCACCCCCTAATTGCCAAGTGAAATGTTGTAAAATAAAACAGCCCCAAGCAAGGAGCTGTTATCAACTTTATTACATATTATACCATAAAAGAAAAACCCATTTAACAGAGTATTATTTATCATCTTCCCCAAACATGAGTTGGGTCATTTCACCTTCTAAAAATCCCTGAATAAACATTCCCCTCACTCTCCCTCAACGACCATGGGTTTGCCCCAAATCAAATCCCATCCCTTCTTCTTGAAGAGAAGAAATGATTCCTAAGACCTGGCGGCGAACGATGCCCTAAATTTGAGGTTCCGGCTTGGACTTCCTAAGGAAACACCATTAAAGCTCACACGAGAAGCTCTCTTGAGCCTTCATCTCTCCTATTATGATCTAAGAGGCTAGCACCAAGGGAGAGGGGAGGAAGTCACCTTATTTTTCGGCATGGATGGAGCTCATCTTGATGGAAGCATGGTGGTGGTCGGCCAAGCTCCAAATTTCCTCCAAGCTTTGCTCCTTCAAAGATTCCCCCAACTAATTCCCTGAAGTGAGAGAAAGAAGAAGAAGGAGAGGAAGAATATGAATAGTTCTCGGATTAGGAGATCAGCCCTTTATGCGTTCTGCACTTTTGGCTTAATGGAGAATGAAGAGAGAGAGAGAACATTAATGAGCATTTAATGCAATCTCCAAGTTCCAAGACTTGTGCCAACCATCTATTGACTTTTTAATTCCACTTCTAGCTTAAAATAGAAGCATTCAGGCTTTATCGGGCGACGGGAAGAAAAACTCCCAGATTCGTCGAACGGGAACAGTAAATTTGTCGAACGCTTCAATTTTCGTCGATCGCCGTTCGGCTGTAAATTCGTCTACCGCTGAAGGATATATTTTGTCGAGCTCTTCAATTCATCGATCGCCGTTCGACTGTAAATTCATCTACCGCTGAAGGATATATTTTGTCGAGCGCTGGGATTTTCGTCGAACGGCGCTGCTAAGATTTGAGATCGACGAAATCTGGATTTTTGTCGAACGGCGGCAACAGCTATATTTCTGTTGATCTGCGGCTAATTCTAATTCGTCGAGCGCTGCCTAATATTAATTCGTCGAGCGCTGCCTAATTTAATTTGTCGAGCGCTGCATAATATTAATTCGTCGAGCGCTGCCTAATTTAATTTGTCGAGCGCTGCCTATACTTTGACTTTCGTCGAACACAGCTGCCTCTTCGACGTTCGTCGAACGAAGCTGTCCTTCGACGTTCGTCGAACGGAATCCTAAAAATAACATTGTTATTACAGCAATATTGTTATTCCATTCCCAAATTTCCTACAACAATATTGTTATTCCATTCCCAAATTTCCTACAACAATATTGTTATTCCTCTCCCCCAATTAATCCAAATCCGAGCACGCACTGGAAATACCAAAACCGGGTAGTCAAAACGTCTCCGAGTGGTCTAGCGCGAAATGGCATGTTACATACTGAGACCTTGTTAGGCAAGCTAAAATCCTATGAGCAGCTTATCAAGTCCAGAGAAGCTGAACAATCTACCTCATCTCCAGCATCCAAGAAGGAGAGAAGCATAACTTTCCAAGCTACAAAAGAGGAAGAAAAAGCTCCAGGAGAAATGGAAATTATGAGCCTACTAGCCAAGAGATTTTATAAAATGGATAAGAAGGATTTCAGAAAGAAGGACTCCAGATCAAGAGAAAAGCCAAGGTATGATAAATCCAATTCTAAAAAAATTATTTGTTATGGCTGCAGGAAACCAGAACACATTCTGCCTGAGTGTCTAGAAAATCATAAGAAGGAAAAGAGACTCCAGCAAGCCCTCCTCCCACAAACACAAACATAAAGGAAGAGGCTTTGTAGCTGAATCTTGAAGTGAGTCAGAATCAGAGTCTTCATCCAGTTCTTTCAAAGATGAAGAAGAATCAAAGGAAAAAGACCAATGCTTGATGGCCATTTATGACTCAAGCAGTGAGTCAGAAAATGCATCATCATCTAGTTCCAGTGATGATGAGGATGATGAAGAAGAAAGAAGCTTCTGCATGATGGCTATCAATGCCTCAGGACACAATTCAGATGAATCAGAATCTGAAGTTGACAGTGATCATGTAATATCTAACTTTGATTTTAATTCAAATGAATTCAAAGATGAATTCAAAAATCTTTGCTTAGACTTAATTAAATCTGAGAAGGAAATAATCTCTCTCAAAAATAAGTTGGCTGAAATGAACCAACTAAGTGAAGATAATGTCAATCTTAAGAAAGAATTGGTTGCCTCCAGAGAACATGTTGTTCTCATTGAGAACAAGTTATCTGAAGCTACGATGTTTGAAGAATCCCTCAATGGGAGAAGTATCAAACTGATGGACATCACAAGCACAGTGAATTCCAGACTCAGTGGCAGACTGGGCTTGGGTGCATCATCAAGTGAACCACATTTTCTTAAGAGAAATATGTTATCTACACCTATAAAATTCATTTCTGCCATGAGCAAAGAGGTTATAGATGCTAGTAAAAATATTTCAAGCAAGAATATTAAGAATAAAGGAATTCAACGGAATTCGTCGAACGGAGCTCGACGAAATCCCACGAATTCGCCGAACGGAGCTCGACGAAAGCTGAACTCAGAATTTCAGTACATCTATCCATCGAACGGCGCTCGACGAAAGCACTTCACTCCGTCGAACGACGATCGACGAATTCATCCAAATTCATCGAACGGAAAAATTACTAAAAATTTGAAGAATTCATATTCTCAATATACTAAAAATTCTTTCACTGAGTGGATAATTCCTCCAAGGAGATATCATCCACAAGGCTATAAGGATCAGCCTGAGATATCTTACATTTTAGATTTTTGTGGAAAGACAATAGGACCCAAGGTAGTCTGGGTCAAGAACATCTAACATATTAAATAAGGAGAGGAACACTACCTCTACTAGAGACATTTTGCAGGTACAGCACCACTATCTCAAGCAGTCATTTCTTCCAAGACATTCTTCATTTGTTTGAAGAACAACAACTTAAGAAGTTCATGACCACCATGATCAAACTCTCTTTCCTTTGATATCAGAGATTTCAACTGATATCAAAGGATTTTCAATTGGATCAAACTCCCAGTAGCAGAAATAAAGGAATGGGTTCATACCCTTAAGACAAAGAATGCAACAACATTATCAGGATAAATTTCTGGAAATAAGATTGCATCATTCCCTTCCTCCTCTTCAAATGTCCCTTCTTCTAGGGGCCTAGCTTCAGGTCTTCCTGAAACTAGGAAGGGGGAGGTGTTTCATGAAGAAGCTCCTTTTGATAGGGAAAGATGCTTTAAATGTTTCATGAAGAAGCTTTTGATAGGCTGGGGGAGATGCTTTTTGATAAGGGAAGATACTTTAGAAAGAAGCTCCATATGCTGTAGTTTCAGATGCAGTTATGATGCAGAATCAGATGCAGAATCATATGGTTGTTGTTATAGAAGAAGCTCCAGTTACAGCTCCAATTCCTATGATTGCTTTGCTAAAGAAGATTATCAATGTTTTCCAGTTACAGTTGAAGTAACAAATAAAGTTGATTTGGTGAAGTCACCTCCAGCTCAGATAAACAAAGCCAAAGCAGATGATATATATGCTCTATGTTTTTCTGTTGTTTTATTATTTGAATTTTGTTAAATAGTGTCCTAACCCAAATAGGGGGAGATTGTTGGAATAACACTATTACTGATTTGGGCTAGGATCACTATCTGATGTTTTGTTTATTTAATTGATTTTGTCAAATAGTGTCCTAACCCAAATAGGGGGAGATTATTGGAACAACGCTATTACTGATTTGGGCTAGGATCACTATCTGTTGACTAGGACTAAGTTGACCCCCATTGTATAGTCTAAGGGTCAAAGTTTTAGGCTGTTAAGTTAGCTAGAACTTAAGGAAAAGTTAGGGTTCTTCGTTCGACGAACTGCTATCTGTGTTCGACGAAATGCATTCTGCGTTCGACGAACGTCTTGCTCCAATTCGACGAACTTGCCAAGTCTCAGCGTTCGACGAACTTCCCAAGTCTCAGCGTTCGACAAACTCTATTCTGTGTTCGACGAAAGTGCTTCTTAGATCGACTAATTCAATTCTTCCAGCCAGATTAAGCAGTCTATTCTTCAGTTCGATGAACTCCAACTTGAGATTGACAAACTCCAGTCTACGTTCGATGAATCAACAACAGAAGTTTAGTTCGATGAAATAAACATTCAGTTCGATGAACTCAACCTTCAGATCGACGAATTCTTATCTCAGCTCGACAAATTTTCTACAGATCAGTTTTATTCTATTCTCTGAACTCAGATCAACTATCAGCAACGGATCTATTCTTTGCAGTTATTTATTTCCAGATAAGACAAGAATTTAATTCCTTCTTCTATTTATTCCTTTCCATTCTCTTCCCGAGAAAGTAACCGTTTGGCATATTGGAAAAGGAATTAAAGTCTTGCTTGCAGTTCCAAGAATTAATCCTCCTGATTATTATATTCCTTATTCAGAGGATTTGAAATTAAAATCAGAGTTATATTGTCAAAGAAAGAAAGAGAGTAGTACCACAGACACAATGGAGAAGTATCAGTCGACAGAGAAGATATTCTAGAGAGGAAAATACACAAAAAGTCAAAGATTTACAGTGTTCATCCTCAAGCAGCACATTCATTCTCCGAGAACATCAACAAGATTAATCTCTCAGATTACTGCTGCAAGTCCAAATCTTCAAGAACAACAACAAATCTGAGAAACATTGTCTCTCAGATTCATCAGCATCAAAGAAGATTTGATTCATTCAAGTGAAAGCTCCATCACCAACTGTCAACCATTTCTCTCGGATTTTTGACAGAGAAGAACTTCATAAACCTTCTTTTTCCCATCATATACAGGGTTCTAGCTCCCTTTAAAAGTTAACTGTTTGGTGGCAGGGCACCTGAACAAAAACCTGTAGTTGGTGTTTTGGGCACATGATCAAACCTCCATTGGTGGCAGGGCACCTGATCAAAAACCTGTAGTGGATTCCTACCAAGTGTAGTAGAAGAGTGAATGTACCCAAGTTGTTTGGGGAACCACTATAGATCCTTGTGTCCTCTGTGTTTGTGTTTATTCTTCTGTGCTGTGCTGTGTGATTTCTTTATTTTGTTTTTATAACTCACTTTGTTATACACTTATAAATATCACTATTTTAATTCTGCTATAAAAACGACCCCCACTCTAGAGTAAATCTAAGATCTAACCTCACTTTCATATAACGACCCCACACCTTTTTGGGGCGGCGGTACTCCATCCCTACAAGTAAGAGTCAACAACATATAAACACATGTATCCGCAAACAACACTAGCGTAGGCATCCACAGCCATCCGCTTCGTGCTCTCAAGGCACACTTTGGCATACTCCCCGGGTTATGCCTCCAAGCTAAGTCTTATTTCAACTTAGACAAACAACTTGAGCTAGGTTGCACACATGAAGTTTCGGCACTCTTCCATAGCCCGGTGCACCGAGGGGCGACCTCTTCACCACCACTATGGGTGGGTTCGGATCAGCTAGGCCCGTGCTCAATCATCGCGATCAACTCTGCACGATGCAGGTAAGCTTCACCTTGTGTCCGTCACTTAAACCTAGTCTTTTTAGGCCCTTCAGCTTCTTCTGCTACACAACTAGTCCCCAGGACTTTAGGTCGCACAAGATCACACAATCTACATACTGGGATCTACCGCCGGCGCTAACGCTAGCGCCCGACGCTAGCAACAGAACCTAGTTCTGCCCGACACTAGTAATAGAACCCTGTCCTTCTACCACTGGGTAAACACCTCCAGGAATCAACATATTAGCTCACCTGGAGCTACCGCCGACGCTAACACTAGCGCCTGGCGCTAGTAACAGATCCCAGTTCTGCTACCATTTTTCGGGTATTTTCTGGGAAACATCTCCAGATCACTTTGCTGTACAACACAGTACAAGAACCCAAAACACAGCATCTACACGGAGTCTTCTTCGGCACGCTACAAGCAATAAACATTGCCAATCCGGACCAACCTGTCCAGATGGGCTTCACACAGCATGCTTATGTCCGTACTTCCATTCTGGACTCTATATGCAATTTATGGGGGAATAACTTCAACCCACCGGAAGATCCGATCTACTAATTAGTAGAAGTCTTCCAAATCATGCAAATCAAAGGATGTACATGTCCAAGGATTAGGGAGGAGAATCGTTACCCTCATTGCTCGTTTCAGTGCCATAGAACTGAGAGGGAATTGGCTGGAATCTGCGATGGCACAAGCACGTAGGTACTTCTTCACTAATCTCCCTCCCGACACAACAAAGGATCACCTCCAACTGATCTCCTTCCCAGCTCTCATCCCACTGCTCTCAGAAATGCAGGGGTTTTCAGAGAAAATGAGAAGAAACGTCGGATTTTGCTGCATATATGATTTTCCAGCTACCGCCAGCGCTAGCCACTAGCGCCTGGCGCTAGCTCAAAGTCGATACCGCTTAGGGATACTTCCGCCAGCGCTAGCCCTAGTGCCTAGCGCTAGCTCCCAGACTTCAAATCATTTTCATTTTTCATGCACTTGAAAATAGGGGTCTTACATAACTAAACCGCTGAGACAAGACCAAGAGTCGCTGAGAAGGAGCCTAGGCCAGCTAAGTTGCAGATAGATAAAATTCGCTGAGATAACTGCCTGTCTTAGCGGATCCGCTGAGACAGAACACATGCAGCCACTGAGACAGGAAGCTGTCTCAGCCCATCCACTGAGACAGATTCAAATATGCAGACGAGCTTTACTTTTGGCACAAAGAGCTGTAAAGTGAAAATGATGTTCCAATCACTCCCATGCTATGTCAGGAGGATATCTGATTGCCATTGAAATTCGAGAGCATTATAAAAGAAACAATTAGGGCTTTGTAAAGTCTATCGATCACTCACAAAAAAGAAGAACATTACTGTTCCATTGCCGACAGCCAAGAAAACCTTCATTACTGTTACCTGAAGCTGCACGGAGAGAATTGATTGCTCATCTTGATCAAGTCAAGATAGGGTAAATTGATCCTCACTCTTTCTCTGAAGTCAAGGATCAGGAGAGTCAAAGTTGAGGCCATTGGACTCATCCCAGATTCAAGACTGCTTCTGCAGCTGTTCAACAATAGAAGATTAGGTGTATTCCATCTACTTTTGTTATTCATACATTGTTATTGTTGTAGGAACTTAACAGTTCTGAGTTGTAGGGCATAGTTGCCTGAGTGTAGGGTTGCCTAGCCTAAGAAGTAGAGCTGTGTGTTCAGCTTGAGTGTTGGATCATTGGATGATCTGAGGTAGGGCTGTTGAGCCTGAGGTAGGTCTGTTAAGCCTGAGGTAAGGTTTGAGAAAACCTGAGAGATCCCGAGGGATCTGTGTTGTAAGATCTTGGAACTGAGTTTAGAGGTATTGGCCTTTTCTAACTCTGTGTTAGAAAGGTGAAGGGGGAAAGAGGACTACTCAAGACACCCTATCTTGAGGAACCTCTATAAATCTTAGTGTGGTTTCTGGATGCTTGATACATAACTAACTTAAAATAAGAAAACAGCTAATTTATAGCCAAAAGAAAAAGAAACCTATTCACCCCCACTAAGACTACATCCTAAACAAACTATCGAGTGGTATCAGAGGTAGGTTGGTCAAGAAAGACATAACCGTCTGACCAAATTCTACAAAGGAATAGTCTTATCCGCATCCAATGGCTTCCACTGGAATGCAGAAGGAGATGGGCTCCAAGAAGTTGCCCATATGCAACAAAACAAATTTTGGCATATGAAAGTAGAGGGTTAGACTATTTATGGAAGCATCTGACCCTAGAATCTACATTACTGTTAAGAAAGGTCCCTTCACTTTCCAAACTGTCTCCACAATAGATCCAACTAGAAGAGTGGCCAAGCCATTTAATGAGTTAACCAAGGATGAACTTACCTTGTTCACTATGGACAAAAGAGCCCAGAACATCATAGTTAATGCTATTGATGACTCCACATTTCAGAACTTGGTGCACTATAATACAACCAAGGAAATGTGGGATACCTTAGTAGTATATATGGAAGGGACAGCTGAGGTGAGGGATGATAGAAAATTCCTAGTAAATCAGGAATATGAAGCTTTCAGGCAGCAGGGCCAAGAAAGCATCTCAATCTATTATGAAAGGTTCTTCAGCATAGTCAATGAGCTAAGAACTTATGAAAGAGTATTCACTGATTATGAGCTGAATGACAAGTTCCTTAGAACTCTAACTAGAGACTAGGACACAAAGATTTGTGCCATTAGGGAGGTGGCCAAACTAGGTGAAACTCCCACTCACACATTATTTGGGAAGCTGCTCTCTTATGAGATGCATCTATCTGCTAGAAAGGAAGATGACACCTCCTCAAGGGCTCACCCAAGGGAGAGAGCTGTTGCTCTCAAAGCTGACAGCTCCAAGAAGAGCAAAGCCAAGATGCTGTCTCCTCCAAAGAGGACTGCTGAAAGTGAAAACTCTGAGATAGCCTCCACAAACTGCTCCCCATTTGATGAGGAATTTGCTGCCTTTACAAGGCAATTCAAGAAGATGATGAGGAGGAAGCAGTGGAAGAACAAACCCTCCTCCTCCTCACACTCCAAGAAGGACCACAGTAGATCAGAAAGACAACACCCCAAGTGTGACAAGTATGAACCTAAATCTAGTAAACACGTTTCAAATAACATAATTTGCTATTGCTGCAGCAAGCCTGGACATGTCATTGCTGACTATCCAGTCAAAAGAAAAGAAAAAGGTGATAAGAAGCCACATCACCAAAAGGATAGGAAGGGGGGAAAAATCCTTCCTAGCAAAGAAAGGGAAGAGCTGGAGTGAATCTGAATCCTCAACTTCAGATTCAGATGACAAGGAAGAAGCCTACATTGGGCTATTTGCAGCTAAAAGAGATGATGAATTTCCTGCTGCTAGGTTAGGAATCAGGGCCCCTCTATCTCACTCAAACAGTGACATAGAGGATGATGATGAGGACAATATCAAATTTGGACTCATGGCCCTCACTGATGATGAAGCAAGTCAGAACAACTCTGAAAATGAATAGTTACTAATTCATATCATCTCTTCATCTGATTATGAGACAAGCCCGGAATCTGTAGCACCTTCATCATTTGGTGGAAGTAATTCAAAATCTGAGGAAGATGTCAATCAATTGATTGATAGGTATGGTGTTCTTTTGGAAGCTCTGAAGAAAAGCAAAAAGCTGGCAAAGATGCAATCCCAAGAAATTGCTTCCCTTACGATGGATAAGGAAAGGTGCACTAAACCATCTACCCTGGCGGCTCAGATGAGTAGAGAAATAAGCCATCTAAAGGGGATGACAATTATCCATCTGAGCCCCATCTATCAAAAGAACAAGGTCATCAAGGACCTTGAGGTGAATCTTCTGAAGGAAAAGAGCTTAGTGGTTCAATTCTCCAAGCCCAAATCTGTGCTTCTTATAATTGACACCTTTTCCTCTCAAACCAATAAGAGAGGACTTGGATTCAATAAAATGGAAGTGGGAGAAGGGAGTGGAGAAAAGAGCAAGGAGAAGGCTAAGCCTCAAACCACCTTTCAAAAGGTGCTGCTTCCCTCCAATAGGTATGACCATGAAAGCATGTATGTGTTAGAAAGGGGTGCGGCCCTGCCCACCTCAAGGAAGTATCCAGGCGGACCTACCTTCAACCCCTAGCCAAGGGCTGCAGCCCAACCAAGCCCAACCCCTCTCCTCCCCTGATCCCAGGAAGGTGGGTTGTTGAGGTCATCTCCCGGGATTCGATCCCATGACCTCCTTGATAAGAAGCTCTTAACACAGTCTGAAAGTGCACAGTTAACCTCACTAGAATTCTCTAGAGGGGGGGGGGGGGGGGGGGGTGAATAGAGATTTAAAATATTTTGTGCAAAGTTAATATATATATATATGTGTATGATCACAGATTAGAACTTCCCACACACCAACAAGAATTAGACAAGCAATTAAAGTAAATGCAAGAGAGAAAATCACAGCACAACACAAGAAAATATAGTGGTTCCCCAAACTTTGGGTAGTCCACTCTTCTACCCTCTTGGTAGGAATTCACTAACTTGCACTGAGTCTTTTGATAAGGAGACTCTTAGAACCACTCTGAGTCTTTTGATAAGGAGACTCTTAGAACCCACTGAGTCTTTTGAAAAGGAGACTCTTAGAACCAGTACACTGAATTTTTTGAAGAGTGATTCTAAAAACTCTTTTACAATAGTGAATAAGAATAAAGAAAGAGAAAGAAATAAAGACAAGAATGAATCTTCTTCCTAGCAAGAAGATTGGAAGCACAAGTTATGAATTAAATCTTTCTTCTATAGAGAGAAGAAGATTTGTAGCCTTTCTCTCTTTTAGTGAGAGCAAACAGATTTTGCAGCAGTGAGCAGTGAGTAAAGGAAGAAATGGTTGAATATTGCTGCAGAGCTTTTTCTCAAATATCTCTCTTTTTCTTTGGGAGCTTTTCCTCTATATCAAAATGTATGTGGTAGATCACTCAACTGCATTTCCTGCCGACTTCCTCCTTATTTTATAGCTCTGTGTCATAAGATAGCACTATAGGAGAGGAATTAATTAGCAGCCAGAGATTTAGGAAGAGAGAAATATTTCCATAGCAGATATAATCATAAATGGAAAATTTTAATTCAGATTTCAAATAATATCCAAAATAGAGTTAATCACATTAGCCAAGAATCAAATAGAAGGAAAGAATGATTCAGAACGGCTATAAAATATTAACATCATTCTATATAAATCAGATCTTCAGAAAAGAAGGAAAGAGATCTTGGCGCAGATTTAAATCTGTCATAAAGATCGACGTGCGTCGATTACTATTCGACGTAAGCGTCGAATTCATCTTAGCCCGACGTCGAGAGAGATATAAGGAATGTGCGTCGACAAAGGTGCGTCGACTTCTCTATATGCGTCGACTAGAAATCAGAGTAGCGTCGACAAACCATACGTCGAAATCTTCCTAAAGTTACTTCGACATATCCTGAAGAAAACGTCGACTATATTTCGACGTAGCGTCGAATACCATTCGACGCATATTTACTTAGTCTTGTTATTCATTCATAAAACTCATTTCTAGGGGTTAAGAGAAATCATTTTCCCAACACAGTCCTCATCACCCAGCTACGCTGCAGCGCAGTTGGGTGATGAGGGCTGTGTTAAGAGCTTCTTATCAAGGAGGTCATGGGATCGAATCCCGGGAGATGACCTCAACAACCCGCCTTCCTGGGATCAGGGGAGGAGAGGGGTTGGGCTTGGTTGGGCTGCAGCCCTTGGCTAGGGGTTGAAGGTAGGTCCGCCTGGATACTTCCTTGAGGTGGGCAGGGCTGCACCCCTTTCTAACAAAAACCGGTTTTTGTTAGAAAGGGGTGCGGCCCTGCCCACCTCAAGGAAGTATCCAGGCGGACCTACCTTCAACCCCTAGCCAAGGGCTGCAGCCCAACCAAGCCCAACCCCTCTCCTCCCCTGATCCCAGGAAGGCGGGTTGTTGAGGTCATCTCCCGGGATTCGATCCCATGACCTCCTTGATAAGAAGCTCTTAACACAGCCCTCATCACCCAACTGCGCTGCAACGTAGCTGGGTGATGAGGGCTGTGTTAAGAGCTTCTTATCAAGGAGGTCATGGGATCGAATCCCGGGAGATGACCTCAACAACCCGCCTTCCTGGGATCAGGGGAGGAGAGGGGTTGGGCTTGGTTGGGCTGCAGCCCTTGGCTAGGGGTTGAAGGTAGGTCCGCCTGGATACTTCCTTGATGTGGGCAGGGCCGCACCCCTTTCTAACAAAAAATCAGTTTTTTGTTAGAAAGGGGTGCGGCCCTGCCCACCTCAAGGAAGTATCCAGGCGGACCTACCTTCAACCCCTAGCCAAGGGCTGCAGCCCAACCAAGCCCAACCCCTCTCCTCCCCTAATCCCAGGAAGGCGGGTTGTTGAGGTCATCTCCCGGGATTCGATCCCATGACCTCCTTGATAAGAAGCTCTTAACACAGCCCTCATCACCCAACTGCGCTGCAGCGTAGCTGGGTGATGAGGGCTGTGTTAAGAGCTTCTTATCAAGGAGGTCATGGGATCGAATCCCGGGAGATGACCTCAACAACCCGCCTTCCTGGGATCAGGGGAGGAGAGGGGTTGGGCTTGGTTGGGCTGCAGCCCTTGGCTAGGGGTTGAAAGGAGGTCCGCCTGGATACTTCCTTGAGGTGGGCAGGGCCGCACCCCTTTCTAACAGTATGGTCACTAGAAGAATGGAAGCTCCTATAGGAAGGAAAACACTCCTTCCCATAGTGGAAGAAAGGGCATGGGCTTGATGTTAGAAAATGGTCTTCCGCATCTCCTAGGTTTGAGAATAACAAATCCTATGTGTATTTGATCTTGTGTGGTTAAGTGTACATGCAAACAAGTCCATACGACTCAAGGACAACACATGAAGGTTGCCCCCAACTTTGAAATCAAAAATTCCTAGATTCCCACTAGCGTCGGCGGTAGCACCTAGCGCAGGTGCTAGATTTGATTAGAGCAATTCTGGGAACATCTTTAGAAGGCGCTAGCGCCAGGCTGTAGCTGATAGCACAGGCGGTAGCGAGGAGCCCAAGAGGAAAGCCGACAATGTTTCCTTGGAAAGAAAGATACGCACACGCAGAATAATGTTATACTGGGATAGCGCCGACGGTAGCGTTAGCACAAGCGCTAGCGCTCTCTCCTATAAAAGGAGCCCTCTTCTCTCATTTTCCTTAGAGAAGTTGAAGAGAGGTTTAGTGCCATAATTCCAGAGCCTTGTTCGGCCAAGAGTTGATCTCCCACCAAAAAGCTTAGAGAGATTCTGAAGGAGGACTTCGTCACGCTATATCCGAAGGACGATCGCTTCAACCACGCTTATTCTACAGCGATCCTTCATCTCCGACTTCAGAAGTTCTTTAGAGGGAGTTTTTTATATTATTGTTGTTTATTTCACATCTTTATCCTTATAATCACTTAGTGGATTCGCCTCGTGTTGGCGACTAGGTCTGGGTAGGACTTAGGGCAGAAATTTGCCTCGTGTTGGCGACTAGATCTAGGTTAGGTCTAGGGGTGCTTGATGCAATATCCGGGGAAGGATTGGCTAGAGCGGATTGAGGCCGTATCCGGGGGAAGGATAGGCTAGGGCCACCAGTTCGTGGGGATACGAGTCATGATAGAAAACAAAAAAGAGTTTTATAATTATTCGCCTCCGATTTATAGCATTATAGAAATCTAATTTTGTAATCAATTTTATGAATAGTAATCATGTGTCTCTTTGTGTAATAAAATTGATTTTATTCTTCATTTCTCTAAAGTGTTTATTATCCTCTCTTTCATTATAAAACAATTTAGATCTTTATTTAAAAGCAGTATTTTAATATCTTATTCTTTCAAGTCATTCAAAATATAACATAAATATTTAAAACCCTTATTCACCCCCCCTCTAAGGGCGCCTACAGATCCAACAAGCGGTATCAGAGCTAGGTTATTCCAAATGGGCTTAACAACCTGGAATAATGGCGTCTCATGATCTCGCTTCTATTAGTGGGGGAAATTTTTATGAAGAAAAAAAATCTCTTGCACCACCTTTATTCGAAGGGAGAAATTATAAAGGGTGGAAATTGTTAATGGAAAAATTTATTAAAAATTTTGATATCGAAGCATGGAATATAGCAATAGTAAGACTAGTGGATGAAACAAATAAAAAAGAATGTAACCTAAATGCAAAGGCTTTAAATAGTATTTTTGTGCCTTATCTCAAGAAATTTTCAAATTGATTTATTGCTTTTCCAATGCATACAAGGTATGGAAATTTTTTGAAGAAATGTATGATTTTTCTCTTATAGGTATGGAACAAACGCAAGAATTAGAGAACACACAAGCTCGCACAGATGTTCAAGAAAGCTCCTCTCACGATGAATCAATGGAGAGCACAACAAGTGAAAAAGAAGAAATCTTATCTTTGGAAGATGAATGTCAAAAAGATAAAGATAACAAAGCAACTCTATGCTCAAATTTCACTGCAAGCGCTGTAAGGAAATCAAATTCCATCTTTTGCAATTATATTTCTGCATTACAATTGCTACAAACTACTAAGCGTAAAATTAAGAAATTAGAAAATTTAAATTCAAAATTACGCTTAGAAAATAAAAACTTAAAAGCTAAAACTAATGTAGAAACAAAGATTGATGTGTTTGATTATTCTCCACCTTGCAGTTTATTTGAAAATATAAAACCGTGTTTTGATTGAAATAATATTAATGAAAAATTCAAGGATTTTGAAAAAGAACTATTAATTGTAAAAGAACAAAATGAAAAATTATCTTTAGAAAATTCATCTTTGAGAAGTAATTGTGCTACATGCAAAAGTTATAAAATTGAAATCAAAGAGATGGATGAAACATTTGAGGAATTTAGAAATAATTATCAAACTCATATTGATTCAATTATTTCCACTCTTAAAAATAGCACAATGGCTTTTAATAAAACTAGGGATAATCTTAAGGCCAAAAATGATGAATTAAAATAAAAAATCAACTTGCTTATGAAAATTATGAATTCACAACATACAAATTTAGAATATCAAGTAATATCTAAAAGCAAGTTGAATACAAATATGAATATCTTAAATAAACCTAATAATGGGAATAAGAAACAAAAAGTTTTTGTAAATCAAAAACCAAATCATCATTATTTACAAAATCATGTTTTTCCCAACTTAAAATTGAAATTTCACAAATTTCCTATGAACGATACTTTCAATTATAATCTTCAAAATAAAGATAACCACAATAGAAATTTGATGTATAAAAATAACATTAAACCAAGATTTGAATGGAGACCCAAAATTAAAACTGAAACATTAACTTCACATGAAAGGACCCATTCATCATTATCTACCCACAAACCAATATGATATATTTGGGTACCCAAAGGAACCATCTCACATGGTAAACTTTGGATACCTAAATCTCTTATTCACTAGTATCTTTCATTTGCAAGAAGTAGAAATAAATCAAAATGAATTACAAAAATCTCTACTTCATGATATGCATAATGTTCCTTTTTATTTTCTTTGTTTTTCACCTTATTTTAAGCTATCATGTCATGGTCATCTTACATATTATTGGAAATATGATTTTATCTCTTAAAAGCTTAATGAGTTTATAAATCAAATTGATCAAAATTCAAAGTCATATTTTATTTTGGTGACCTATCTATTAATATTAAAATTATTGCCTATAATTATCATATAGTATTCATATAAATTGAACTATAAATTTGCTATAAGATATTTTAATTAAATCAAGTTATTAGGCTATTAAGCACTTTAGCCTTCATCAACAAAATTAGAGAAATAACATGATCTAAAAGAAAGTTCAAGATCTAAAAGAAAGCTCAATTTTCAATATGTTCTTTTTCTTTTTCAAAACAAAAATTGTACCTTGATTCACTCCTTGATATCAAACTTGATCTAAACCATCACTATTGTTCACCTAATAAAAATCACATATTTATTCAAAATTCATAAGTAAAAAGAAAATCACTAAAATGTATTGGAAGAATTTACCATCATATTGAATATTGAATGCACATGCACCACCATGATCTATTGAAGTCCTTTGATAAAATTCTCTAAAAACAATATATCATAATTCATATCAAAATCTTCTAAAAATAACTATTTCTATCACATTTATATGAATTATATGATGACAATTGGAATTATAAATTGCATACCATGGTTGGTGTATTATTTGTGTATTATGATTTATTCCAAGTTTAGACCTTAGAATCATCTTGATATCAATAAGAACAAATCAAATAGAATCTTCACATCATTTTAAGTCTATAAATTGAATCACTATTATACTTTGACATAACATTATTCTCAAACTTATCATACTAACATTGTCACCTAAAAGAATAATTATGTCTATGTTAGGTTTTAAATGTTTGCCAATATATACGGGTTGGATTCTTATCTAGGGCTTATCCATGCTATTCTTTGCATAAACATCATTTCATGCTAATCATTTAAATCATACTTGTTGGCTTATTCAAACATGATATCTTGTGCTTAAATTTCCTATCATTTCCAACTTACATTATATTGATAAATATAAGCCTTAGAAAAAACAAAATGAAGATATAAGAAAATATATATCATGCATTGTTAAGTCGTATAAAAAATCGCTAACGTTTCATGCAATTTACACTATCTAGACATCTCCAAAAATTTTGAAATTTCTGCATGAAACTACTCTTGGGACACTTAATCAAGATCAATAATCAGAATTTCCAAAATCTTGAAAAATAATGTACTATTTATCGCGCTAGCGCCAGCGTTAGCGCACCTCTCTGATTTTTTGTATTTTTTAATTTTTGCAAAATCCCTAAAAATATGTTATTTTATATGTACTACTTATTTTTGCATATCTGCATATTATTGGTTTTTGAAAAATTGAAATACAAAATTACAAAAGCCAAATTACAAAAAAAAATTATTCTTGTGGTCATTTGTTTGTTTTGTTTTATATGCAAACAATAAAAATCAAATACAAAAATATAAAACATATAACTCATTAAAATATTATTTGTTGAACTTCACTTTTTTATTTACATATATCTTGCGAAAGGAAGATTTGGGCTATCATCCCATCACATCTCATAGTACCGGGCGAACCCCTCATAGGGTAGCCCTCGGGAAGTCCAAGATCAATTATAAGAGTTCAAATCTTAAAACAAAATTATTTTTTCAAACTATCATAAAACTGTACAGACTTTATTGTAAAAAATCGAGCATGATTTAATATATCATTTCGACCTTCTTCAATGTTGAAATTTATCTTTTCAAACTACTTTGAATATTGTTTTTATCATGCTTTGATATATCTAATCACATGTGCATCAATTATATTGTAAAAAGTGTGTAGAACCAAGCTTAGCATGCCTCTAAGTATCAGTAAATGCTTTATGGTTGATAATGATATTTATTCACTCACTTATTTTGGCATTCTCTACATGTGCTTTTAGTCTAAGAATGCTTGTGTATGTATTGTAATAGTACAATGAATTAAAATTGCATAAGTATCTTATCTACACTACCTTTACTTGCACTCTTTAAAAATTAAGAAAAGTGGTTGTGCTTTCAAAAATCAAATTGGTTTGCATAACAAGTGTATTCAGAGAACTTTGTATAAAACAAAAATCATGAAATAAATTGACAAAGATAATTCCACCAAGCACTACTTGAACCTCTTGATAAGTCTTACTAAGCATTGTGAGGTTGAGCACCTTGGAAAGAATAATAAAGTGTCTTGTGCAAACCTTCTTACAAAAATAAAACCACTTACTCTTAAGTACACTAGATCACAAAAAAACAATATTGACAAAATAAACAGTGTGTGATCCCCAAAGCACTACTTTGCACCCTAATAAGTCTTAATGAGCATTGTGTGTGCAAAGCACCTTGGTAGTTGTACATTTTCTATGTGCATTAAAGTGTGGGCAAGTAAAACTATTTGTGTTTTATTATGCACTTTACTCTACGTATGTCTTGTATTTTTGATTAAATCATTTGTTTACTCTATTCAAAATACACTTATGTGCACATCACTATCTTCTATAACACTTCATCTCATGAGTATTGGATCCTAATGCTAATTCTATACTACTCTTTATTTATGAAATGCACTAGATAACCTAGCATGCTCTCTACAATGTTTGGTATGTCTTGAATTTATGAATTACAATAACATTGTAGTAGTCTCTTATTGATATATTCCTTTCATGCTTGGTTACTTTATTGTCAAAAGATTTTATAAGAACTTGATTTACAAAAAAACATCTTCTCTTTTTGAATTTAACTCATATTTCTTCTTATGGATAATCATGATTACAAAAAAGTTGTTTCTTGTATCTCTATAAGTCTTCCACATCATCACCATATATTTTTACCTTGCGCTTTCATGCTTATATCAAGTCTTAAATCTCAAAATTTTTTAACAAGTGGTAGACTTGCTTGGTAAAATTTATATTGGTTGTTCTAACACGCATATCATTTTTTAATGCTAAGAACTCTGATTTACTCCTATGACAATTTCAAAACTTAAAATCTTATTTATTATTATGCTTTTCATAAAGATGTTTCTTTCATTCTTCCGCAATGCTAAAAACTCTGATTCATTAATGGATTTCAAAATAGCTATGTGAGTTTTTTTGTTTAAAAATTCAAATAAAAATATAAATCCATAGGCTATGTACCTATCATTAGATTTAAAATGCTTAATGTTTCCAATAAGTATTATCCCATGATTACATATCTCACCATAGCGGGGGCGTAGGGTTGTAGGCATTAGATAATCTAACCGTTAAGTCATGTCTTGTTCTTAACCGGGGAGGGTTCCAGTGGGGCCTTGCGAGGCACTGGGGGGAGAGTGCTAGGTTGAGTATTTTCTAGTGTTTGCGTATGAGACTAACACCCCAACCTACGGCTTATTTGCAGCTCCTCATGACCATCCGTCACTTAGTATGGGTCTTGGGTGTAGACATATTGTCTGGGTAGATTAGTTACTTGGAAATCATTACCTTATTATCCTTAAAACTCATTATCATTTCATTTTCTCTAAACGCTCGATCATGCCTTATCTTTTTCAAACAAAAATCCTCTCTTTTGTGTCTGTGGATTCCTTGCCCACTTTTGCTAATAACAAAAGGGGGGAAAATTAAATGATAAATAATGTGTTATCAAATGGAAATATCAACATGATTAAACTCAAAGATTAAGTTGATAGAATTCTTTTAATGGGAGCATTCGCATAGGGGGAACACATATTTAGGGGGAGCAATTCTAACTACTAATATTGACATTTATCCTAAGTCATCTCTCACACTCACACACAAGTAGATTTTTATCATGCTTATATATTAATGCTCTGATTTATCATTAATGGATTTGTTATTATCAAAAGGGGGAATTTGTAGGAAAATGGTCTTCCGCATCTCCTAGGTTTGAGAATAACAAATCCTATGTGTATTTGTTCTTGTGTGGTTAAGTGTACATGCAAACAAGTCCATATGACTCAAGGACAACACATGAAGGTTGCCCCCAACTTAGAAGTCAAAAATTCCAAGATTCCCACTAGCGCCGGCGGTAGCACCTAGCGCAGTCGCTAGCTTTGATTAGAGTAATTCCGGGAACATCTTTAGAAGGCGCTAGCGCTAGGCGGTAGCTGATAGCGCAGGCGGTAGCGAGGAGCACAAGAGGCAAGCCGACAATGTTTCCCTGGAAAGAAAGATACGCACACGCAGAATAATGCTATACCGGGGTAGCGCTGGTGGTAGTGTTAGTGCAGGTGCTAGCGCTCTCTCCTATAAAAGGATCCCTCTTCTCTCATTTTCCTGAGAGAAGTTGAAGAGAGGTTTAGTGCCACAATTCCAGAGCCTTGTTCGGCCGAGAGTTGATCTCCCACCAAAAAGCTTAGAGAGATTCTGAAGGAGGACTTTGTCACGCTATATCCGAAGGATGATCGCTTCAACCATGCTTATTCTACAGCGATCCTTCATCTCCGAATTCAGAAGTTATTTAAAGGGAGTTTTTTTATATTATTGTTGTTTATTTCACATCTTTATCCTTGTAATCGTTTAGTGGATTTGCCTCGTGTTGGCGACTAGGTCTGGGTAGGACTCGGGGCAGAAATTCGCCTCATGTTGGCGACTAGATCTAGGTTAGGTCTAGGGGGTGCTCCAGGCCATATCCGGGGAAGGATTGTCTAGAGCAGCTTAAGGCCGTATCCGGGGAAGGATAGGCTAGGGCCACCGGTTCATGGGGATACTAGTCGGGATAAAAAACAAAAAAGAGTTTTATTATTATTCGCCTCCGATTTCTAGCGTTATAGTAATAAAATTGATTTTATTCTTCATTTCTCTAAAGTGTTTATTATCCTCTCTTTCATTATAAAACAATTTAGATCTTTATTTAAAATCATTATTTTAATCTCTTATTCTTTCAAGTCATTCAAAATATAACATATGTTTTTAAAACCCTTATTCACCCCCCTCTAAGGGCGCCTACAGATCCAACACTTGAGTGCTATGAAGGCTCCCCATGAGGAAATTCAAATGGCCCAACCTGGACCATTTGTTTTTGGTGCCCTTAGGGGGGGGGGGGGGTGAATAAGGGTTAACATTCAGCCAGATCATTACTGAAAGGAACATGAAAAATGCTGCTGCCTCCTCTCCTGAACACAAGCACATTGATGCTCTTCCTACAAGAAATGTTCAGAAAAGGAGATACAACATTCATGAGTGTTGGTGCTGTGGTAAAGTGGGACACTTTGCCATAGACTGTTGGCATAATCCCAATGTGCCTCTTGCAAATAAGAACCTTCCTGGAAGGAGTGCTGTAGGAGGAAGATAAATTCTTCATGCTAACAAGGTCCTAGGACCCAAAATTATTTGGGCTCCTAAGGGTAACTAAAGTTCTTCTTGTAGGGTAGTTCAAGTACCAGCCTCAACCAAATATGGTACTTGGACAGTGGGTGCTCAAGGCACATGATAGGAACCAAAAAACTTCTACAAGACTACAAAGTTATGAAGAATGGACCTAAAGTTATCTTTGGTGGATCTGAAAAGGGAATCACCAAAGGATATGGTATGATCTCCAATGGCATAGTTACAATCACATGGGTAGCTTATGTTGAAGGGTTGCAACACAATTTAGTAAGCATAAGTCAACTATGTGACTTAGGCTATGTCATTAAATTCCACAATGACAAGTGCTTGATCAAAAAGTCTAATGACTTAGAGACCATTCTCTCAGGCACTAGGAGTGAGAATGTTTATTGCTTAGATTTTATATGCAGTAATTCTATTTCACCTATGTGTCTTATGGCTAATGAAAATGAGTCTCTTTGTGTTCAATGGCATAAGAGACTTGCTCACATTAACTACAAGACTATGTATAGACCATTCTCTAAAAACCTTGTTAGAAATAGTCCAAATTTAAAATGTATTAAAAGTGGTCCCTATCATGCTTGCCAAATGGGCAAGCAAACTAGGACCACCTTTAAAAGTATTGGCTCCAAAGAAACTGGAAGATGTCTATATCTATTGCATATGGACTTGTTTGGTCCTTTGCCAATTCAGAGCCTAGGTGGAAAGTAGTATACTTTGGTGATTGTTGATAATCACTCAAAATATAAATGGGTATTCTTCCTTAAGAAGAAGTCAGATACCTTGAATGTCTTTATAAATCATGTCAAAGCAATTCATAATGATTTACAATGTGTTGTGGTCAGAACTAGGACTGACCATGACACAAAATTTCAATCTGAAGCCATGACAAGATTTTGTCAAGAATTTGGTATCACCCAAGAGTTCTCCTCCCCAAGGACTCCACAACAAAATGGTGTGGCTGAGAGGAGGAATAGATCCTTGATAGAAGCTGGGAGAGCATTGCTTAGTGACTCCTCACTCCCCAAATATTTCTGGGTTGAGGCAGTCAATACTGTATGTTATGTTCTCAATAGAGCTTCCATCAATAAGGTTCATGGAATAACTCCCTATGAGATTCTGAAAGGCAAACAACCTACAATTTCATATTTTAGAATCTTTGGCTCCAAATGCTACATTTTAAACAATGGAAAATCTCAACTAACCAAGTTTGCAGAGAAATGCAATGTGGGAATTCTTGTTGGCTATAACTCCCACAGTAGAGCTTATAGAGTTTATAATAAGAAAACTCATGTTATTGAAGAGTCTATGTATGTAGTATTTAATGAGACCAGCATAATCTATAAGGGCTGGTCTAGTTCTTCTATTTTGACAGGAAATGAGAAAGGAATGGAAGAAATGTCTATACAAGACATACCCAATAGCAGCAAAGCATATGCAGATGCTTCAATTCCTGAAGAGGAAGAGATCCAAGGAGCTGATGTCACTGCTGAAATAGTGGGAGCAGTACAACAAGCTCAAGACAGATTGCATCCAACTGCAAGACATCTCAGGGATTATCCAAGAGAACAAATCATTGGAGATCAAAACCAAGGAGAATTGACCAGAAGCAGAGCCCATAATAAAGCCCTATTCTTGAGCTTCCTATCACAATTGGAGCCCAAGAAATTTGAAGAAGCCAACCAAGACACCTTTTGGATTCAAGCAATGCAAGAAGAACTCCTACAATTCAAAAGATGCAAGGTTTGGAAGTTGGTGCCAAAGCCTCAAGGACACAATATAATTGGCACCAAATGGATTTACAGGAACAAATTAGATGAAACTGGAGTAATCATAAAGAACAAGGCTAGATTGGTAGCCAAGGGCTATAGACAAGAAAAGGGAATAGACTTTGATCAAACCTTTGCCCCTGTTGTAAGGTTAGAAGCAATTAGTCTATTCCTTGCCTATGCTGCCCACAAAGGGTTCAAAGTGTATCAAATGGATGTCAAGTCAGCCTTCCTCAATGGCAACTTGAAGGAAGAGGTATATGTTGATCAACCATCAGGTTTTGTGCATCCAACCCTCTCTAATCATGTGTATTTACATAGAAAAGCTCTTTATGGTCTAAAGCAAGCCCTCAGGGCTTGGTATGAGACTTTGTCTAGCTTTCTTATAAAGAACAAGTTCTTGAGGAGATAGATAGATAGTACATTATTCCTTAGGGAAACAAGGGGGAAGTGTCTCCTAGTCCAAATATATGTTGATGACATAATATTTGGGTCTACTGATGACAACCTCTGCAAAAGGTTTGCCAACCTCATGCAGGGGGAGTTTGAGATGAGCAGTATGGGAGAGCTCAAGTACTTTCTTAGCCTCCAAGTGAAATAGTCTGATGAGGGTATATTCATCTCTTAGACCAAGTACACTAGGGAGCTTATAAAGAAGTTTGGGATGAAATCTGCTTCCACCATGAAAACTCCCATGGGGTCCAACATTTCCCTAGACAAGGATGAGAAGGGCAAGGCCTTTGATGAATCCATGTACATGTGTATCATTGGATCCCTATTGTATTTAACTACTAGTAGACCAGATATTATGTATACTACATGTGTATGTGCTAGGTACCAGGCTTGCCCTAAGGAATCTCACTCCTCAGTTGCAAAGAGGATTTTGAGATACCTTAAAGACAACCTACATCTTGGCCTTTGGTACCCTAAGAATAATGATTTTGAACTAATTAGATTTTCAGATGCAGATTTTGCAGGCTACAAAGAAGACAGGAAAAGCACAAGTGGCACTTGTCAATTCCTAGGAAGAAGGTTGATCTCATGGAGCAGCAAAAAGTAGATAAGTTTGGCTATATCCACTGCTGCAGGAAGTTGTTGTGCACAACTATTATGGATTCAACATCAATTAGAGGAGTACAACCTCAAGGTAAGTAAGTCTCCTCTTTATTGTGACTCATCCAGTGTTATCTCTATTGCTAAGAATCCCGTCTCTCATAGCAGGACTAAGCACATAGAGATAAGATATCATTTCATAAGAGAACGCGTTGAATGTAAAGACATTTGCCTTGAATTTGTCCTTACTGATAGTCAAGTTGCTGATATCTTTACAAAGCCATTGGATGAAGCTAAGTTTAATTCCTTCAAGATTGAACTAGGAATGTTAAATGTTGAATAAATGCCAAACATCTTCTTATTCCAATCATCTATGATGCTAGACTATTGTCACACTTATGCACTTAAAGTATTGTGTTTATGACTCATAATTTTGTCTCATCAACAAACCTAGTGACATGGTTAGGACTTCACTCAAGCAGATCTTAAGAGGTCAAACATTCAGGTAGTTAGATCAGCTAAAACAAAAAGCCTGTTTCAGCTGAACCGCTGAGACAGCTGGGAAACATCTCAGCTGAACCGCTGAGACAGCTGGGAAACATCTCAGCTGAACCGCTGAGACTACTAAATCTGTCCCAGCGGTTGCCTGCCCCCTGTCCTAGCGGTAAAGGTAGTCGTCTCAGCGGTTCCGCTGTGATGGGTTGGTTCCTTTAAAAATATGTCAAATTGCACCCAGTTAACCTAATTCCCTACAAAATTATAAGTTCACTTATCTCTAATTATAAGGGCTAATCATGATACATAATTAGGTTATATAAATAGTCAATCTTTGTTGGGAATTGCCCTCAAATTCCCTTGATTTGAAGAGGGGTCACTATGCAATGCTAAGTACTAAATGTATTTGATAAAGCTATGTTTTGTAAGATACACAGGTTTAGGTGACTCAAAGAGAAAGGGTCAATCAGGACCTAAAATCAGGAGAAATCAACTCCTAAGAGATGAAGATTTGTCTCAGCTGAATCGCTGAGACGAAGGGTCAGATCCGCTGAGACGAGGAGCCATCTCAGCGGAAACGCTGAAAAGAAGTAGCTGTCTCAGCTTATGCCAACCGCTGAGAAGAAGACTGTCTTAGTTGTTAACCCGCTGAGACAAGGAGCCGTCTCAGCGGATCCGCTGAGACAGAATCAAGCTTATTTTCCGTTGACTGGCGCCGCCCAGAATTCGATAAAGGTGCAAGAAGTGATAAAGTAATGCCTTTATCAGCATGGGCAAGGGAGGCCGTGCTTATAGCCGTTGAAGATGTACAGTACTATAAAAGCAAAAGCTAGGGCAATAAAGAAGACACTCTCGATTATTGTATTTGCTCAAGCCATTAAGGAAACCCATCTGCAACCCCTGAAAGCTGCAACAACCTTCTTGCCTTGAACAGAAGTTGTTCGCTCTTTCAGTGATTCTTGTTTTCATCAACAAGAGAGGCAGGGGTCTTCTTTCTTCCTTCTGAAGAAGAAGACAGTGGAGCTGTTCTGAATCAACCAGGCTAGGAACAGCTCAAGATCAGCTTCTGCTGAGATTCTCTACTGATACCTCATCTGATTGAATCAGTAGTAGAAGTTATTATTTTCTTATATCTTTATTTTGTAAGAGCTATTCAGCTCTGAGAAGATTGTAAAAGGCTATTGCCTGAAGTAGGACCAGGAGGTGGTCTGAGTTGTAGGAGGTGGATTCCTCTGAGTTGTAGGGCTGCTGTGCCTGAGGTAGGAGCTGGTGATAGCTCTGAGCTATAGGGACTATTGTCCCGAGGTAGGATCATCTGTGATCTGAGAAGTTCTGAGGATCTTGTGGTGAAAGCTCTAGAAGCTGAGAAGATAACTTGGAGGAGTATCTTGATCCCTATCTAACATTGGCGTTAGAGGGTTGTAGGGGGACAGTGGACTACCCATCACTTGGGGAACCACTATAAAATCCTTTGTGTTGTGGCTGTGATTATTTGAGCTTGAGTTCATTGGTTGTGTAGGCATATTAGGCTACTAACAGCTCTAAGCCCAAAAAGAATAAGAAAAACCTATTCACCCCCCTCTAGGTGATTTAATCTAAACCCCTAAGTTCTTTCAAGTGGTATCAGAGTGAGGTTGCTTAAAAAGGCTTAACAGCCAAGCAAGATCCCAAGGGTTAGATTAAAAGCTTATTTCCATGGCTGTCTACCAAAAGGAGATGAGTTCAATGAAGCTACCAATATGTAGGAAATAGTCCCTTGGCATGTGGAAGCAAAGGGCCAGGCTGTTTATGGAAGCAACTGACCCTAGGATTTTTGTGACAGTAGTGGAAGGTCCCATTACCTTCACTAAGACTACCACTACTGAGCCAGTGGTGAAGGTGCCAAAGCCATATGCTGAACTGAACAAGGATGAGATTGTCCTGGATGGAATGGACAAGAGGGCACAAAACATTATTGTTAGTGCTATTGATGATTCCACCTTCCAAAACCTTGTCCATTGCCAAACAACCAAAGAGATGTGGGACACCCTCATTGTTTATATGGAGGGCACTGAAGAAGTTAGGGATGACAGGAAGTCACTCCTTAATCAGGAGTATGAAGCCTTTAGGCAGCTGAACATGGAGGGCATAGCTGTGTGCTATGAAAGGTTCTTTAGGATTGTCAATGAGTTAAGAACCTATCAGAAAGTGTTCAGCAATTATGAATTGAATTATAAATTCCTGAGATCTCTTACTAGAGAGTGGGACAACAAAATCTGTGCCATAAGGGAAATGGCTAAGTTGGCTGAAACTCCTCCCCATACTCTCTATGGTAAGCTGCTCTCCTATGAGATGCAGCTGAATGCCAGGAAGGAAGAAGAGCAGAATGCAAGGAGTAATACCAGGAAGAAATCCCTGGCCTTAAAGGCTGAAAACTCAAGAAGAGGAAAGGCGGAGGCTCACTCACCTCCCAGAAGATCTGCTGAACCAGAAGTTTCTGGGCCCAGCTCATCAGGTTGCTCCTCTTCTGATGAGGAAATGGCTGCCTTCACATGGCATTTCAAAAGACTGCTGAGGAGGAAGCAATGGAAGAAAAAGCCTTCCTCCTCATATCACAACAAGGAGGACAGTAAGGAGTCAAAGCATCACTCCAGGAGTGATAGGTATGGCTCCAACTCTAAATTTAATTCCTCCAAAGTTGTTTGCTATTGCTGCAGCAAACCTGGGCATGTCATTGCTGACTGCCCAGTCAAGAGAAGAGAGAGGGATGAGAAGAAGGCTTATCAGCCAAGAGGCAAGAAAGGAGAGAAAACCCTTATCTAAGAAGGAAAAGAGCTGGAGTGAATCAGACTCCAGCTCATCAGAATCTGAAAAGGAAGAAGCCCTCATTGGGCTGGCTGCTATTGAAGAACTTGCTGCTGGCAGGATTGCAATCAGGGCCCCTCCATCACACCCTGAAAGTGATGATGAGGTGGATGAAGAAGAGGAGTACAATGATCTGATGGCCATATCTGAAGGTGAGGTACCAGTTTTCATCCTATCCCATTCAAATTCTGAATATGAAACTAGCCCAGATTCTGATACATCCTCAAGGGCTGGAGGTGAGGATGGATCAAGATCAAACATAGATGTTGATCATCTGATTGACAGATATGGGGCTCTCATTGATGCCCTGAAGATGAAGAAAAAGCTTGTTAAAGAACAAGCTAAAGAGCTCAAAGAGCTAAGTCCACTTAAGGCTGAGCTACAAAGCAAGATGGACATCTTCCATCAAGATGGACAGAAGTCCATAAAGCTCCAGAAGGTGATTGATAATCTTCTTGATGAGAAACAGAAAATGTGGGTATTTATCAGGAAGCTTAACAATCAGCTTCTCAAGGAACAAAACTTAGTAGCCCAATTCTCCAAACCAAAAATTGTGCTACCCATTATTGGGACCTTCTCCTCTCAACCTGGTAAGAGGGGATTAGGTCATAATAATAAGGCAGCCAAGGATGGGAATGATAGAAAGGGCAAGTCTTTAGCTTGTCTTAATTCTACCTTTCAAAAGGTATGGCTGCCCTATAACCAGTATGACCAAGCAATCATATATGGTCAGAGGCAAAATGAAAAGGCTCCTTGCTATTTGAATGAATCAAGCATTGCAAGAAGAAAGGGACTTGGGTTGAGTTCCATGAAGGCTCCCCATGAGGAAATTTAGATGGTCCAACCAGGACCATTTGTCTTTGGTACCTCAGCACCCTCACTCAAGGGAATGGAAGCCAGCTCTTCCAAGACTGTCCCCGCTGAGAAAAATGCTGGCTGCTATAGTGGGGAAAACCCACATCAGAGCATTTCGGATGCTGTCAACAGTATGAAGATGAAAAGCTGAAAACTGTTGGTGACATGAAGAAAACCTCTCATGTGCACAAGCCCCAAACATCTACCACACCTCCTCCAGCTACAAAGCCTAAGAAGAAGGTTGTCTCCTTCTCTGAACCTAGGCAGACTTTTACTCCTTCTAGGAAGGTTCAGAAAAGGAGATACAAAATTCATGAGTGCTAGTGCTGTGGTAAAGTGGGTCACTTTGCCATAGATTGTTGGCACAATTCAAGTCCCCCAAGTGCTAGGAGTAGCTTTCCTCCTAGAAGTGCAGCCATCAGATATAATTACCTAATGACTAACTGTTTCCTAGGACCCAATCCTTACTGGGGTCCTAAGGCTTATTAACTTTGTTGTTGCAGGATAGTTCAAGTGCCAAATTAATTTGGTACTTGGAAAGTGGATGTTCCAGGCATATGACTGGAAAAAGGAAGGTACTTAAGGATTTCATTCCAGAACGCAAAGGAAGAAAGGTCATCTTTGGAGGCTCTGAACAGGGATGAATAAAAGGTTTTGGTATGATTTCTAATGGCGTAATCTCTATCACCAATATAGCTCATGTTGATGGGTTGAAACACAACCTGTTGAGCATAAGACAATTATGTGACTTAGGTCATGTGGTAGAATTCTCTAGTGAGAAGTGTCTGATAAAAGTGAAGAGTGACAACCAAGATATTCTCTCAGGCACTAGGTATGGTAATGTCTATAGCTTAGACTTCATTAATATAGATCCCTCTATGCCTTTTTGCCTTATAGCTAATGAAAGTGAGTCTCTTTTTGTCCAATGGCACAAGAGGCTAGCTCACATAAACTACAAGACAATGAACAAGCTCTTTTCAAAAAATCTTGTGAGGGACTGTCCTAAGATCAAGTGTATTAGAAGCTGCCCTTGTCATGCTTGCTAAATGGGGAAGCAAACAAGGGCCACTTTTAAAAGTATTGGTTCCAAAGATACTGAAAGGTATCTTTACCTATTGCACATGGATTTGTTTGGCCCTTTGTCAATTGAGAGCTTAAATGGGAAGAGGTATACCTTGGTGATTGTTGATGATCACTCAAAGTATACCTGCGTGCACTTCTTAAAGAAGAAGTCTGATACCTTGGATGTCTTCAAAACATTTGTCAAGGCAATTCAGAATGAATTGCTGTGCTCAGTAGTCAGAATAAGATCAGACCATGGCACAGAATTCCAGTCTGAAGCCATGACAAGGTTCTGCCAAGATCTTGGTATCACCCAAGAGTTCTCCTCTCCCAGAACTCCACAACAAAATGGAGTGGCTGAGAGAAGGAACAGAACTTTGATTGAGGCTGACAGAACATTGCTGAGTGACTCCTCTCTCCCAGAATATTTTTGGGCTGAGGCGGTCAGCTCAGCTTGCCATGTCCTCAATAGAGCCTCCATCAATAAGGCTCTTGGTATCACCCCATATGAAATTCTCAAGGGCAAACAACCAACCATCTCCTACTTTAGAATCTTTGGTTGCAAATGCTACATCCTGATCAATGGGAAACAACCCCTCACCAAGTTTGTTGAGAAGTGCAAGGTGGGTATCCTTGTTGGATACAACTCTAATAGTAGAGCCTATAAGGTCTTCAACAACACAACACATGTTGTTGAAGAAACCATGCATGTAGTCTTTGATGAATTTGACCTTGTTCATAAGGAATGGTCTAGCCAACCTTCAAATGCAGGAATTTTAGAAAAATTGCAGGAATTGAGCCTTCAGGACAGACTAAGCTCAAATCAGCCTCTAACTTTAACTGGAACTGACCATGAAGAAGATGCACAAGTTGATGATCCTCAGCTGCATGAAGTAACTGCTGCTTTGGAAGAAGTTCAGCAAGAAGTAGTGAATGAACAACAACTAGTAGTTGCCAGATTGCCTCCTATTCTAAGTGTTAACAGAGATCATCCCCTGGAGCAGATCATTGGGAATGTTCAACATGGTGTGATAACTAGGAGCAGAGCTCACAATGAGGCTTTGTTTCTCAGCTTCCTGTCACAGGAAGAGCCCAAGAAGTTTGAAGAGGCCAATATGGATCCATTCTGGATTCAGGCAATGCAGGAAGAACTCTTGCGATTCAAGAGGTGCAAAGTATGGAAATTGGTGACAAGACCACAAGGACACAATATCATAAGCACCAAATGGATCTTCAGGAATAAGATGGATGATAAAGGGACAGTCATCAAAAACAAGGCAAGGCTTGTTGCAAAGGGGTATAGGCAAGAGGAGGGAATAGACTTTGACCAAACTTTTGCCCCAGTTGCAAGGTTGGAAGCCATAAGGTTATTCCTTACCTATGCAGCCCACAAAGGCTTCAAAGTGTACCAGATGGATGTCAAATCAGCATTCCTAAATGGAAATCTGAAAGAAGAAGTATATGTAGAACAACCATTAGGTTTTGTACATCCAACTCTTACATCTCATGTTTACTTCCTTAGGAAAGCTCTTTATGGTCTCAAACAAGCCCCAAGAGCATGGTATGAGACCTTATCTAGCTTTCTCATCAAGAACAAATTCTTGAGGGGAAAGATAGATATCACATTGTTTCTTAGGGAGACAAGGGGCAAATGTCTCTTAGTCCAAATCTATGTTGATGACATAATATTTGGGTCTACTGATGACAATCTCTGCAAGAGATTTGCTAATCTAATGCAAGGGGAGTTTGAGATGAGCAGTATGGGTGAGCTCAAATATTTCCTTGGGCTCCAAGTAAAACATTCTGATGAAGGAATTTTTATTTCCCAGACTAAATACACCAAGGAGCTCATTAAGAAATTTGGGATGGAGTCAGCCTCCACCATGAGAACACCCATGGGATCTAATGTGTCACTAGAAAAGGATGAAAAGGGGAAGACCTTTGATGAATCCATGTATAGGTGAATCATTGGATCCTTGTTGTATTTAACTGCTAGTAGACCAGACATTATGTATTCTACATATGTTTGTGCTAGGTATCAGGCCTGTCCTAAGGAATCTCACTACACCTCTGTAAAGAGGATCTTGAGATACCTCAAGGGCAGCCTGAATCTTAGCCTTTGGTACCCTAGGAACAATGACTTTGAACTAAAAGGCTATTCAGATGCAGATTTTGCAGGATGCAAAGAAGACAGGAAAAGTACAAGTGGCACTTGTCAGTTCTTAGGGAGAAGGCTGATCTCTTGGAGCAGCAAAAATCAAACCAGTGTGGCCATATCCACAGCTGAGTAAGAGTACATTGCTGCAGGCAGCTGCTGTGCTCAACTTCTGTGGATCCAACATCAATTGGTGGATTACAACATCAAGGTTAGTAAATCTCCATTGTTGTGTGACTCATTCAGTGCTATTTCTATTGCCAAAAATCCTGTCTCCCATAGCAGGACCAAGCATATAGAAATTAGGTACCATTTTATTAGAGAGCATATAGAGTGTGAAGATATCAAAATTGAATATGTCCTCACAGACAATCAAGTAGCTGATATCTTCACCAAGCCACTGGATGAGGCCAAGTTCAATTCCTTCAAAATTGACTTAGGAATGCTGAATTTAGAATGAGTTCACTTATAAATATATACCCTCTATTGCATTGCTTATGTTTTCAACTGTACAATACTCTCAATATGCAATGTTATGGAAATTGAAATCTGAATTGATCAACTTTATTTAAACAATAACAATAGTCCACATGATAGGGTAGATAATCTCCCTAAAATGTCAACCCTATGAAAGACATGTTCAGGCATTCAGGTAATCCTATCTCTAATGAATTTAAAGTAGTATGATCAGCTTAACTAGAACAATCTGTTTCAGCTGAGCTTAAGGCTGCAATTTGTCAACTGGGAAAAATCTCAGTTTGACGAACTTTTACCTGGGTTCGACGAACGTTGAGCTTGAGTTTGACGAACTCTACTTTGAGTTCGACGAACTCAGTTTTGAGTTCGACGAACTCTGCCTTATGATGTAGTTCAGATGAACTCAGCTTTGAGTTCGACGAACTCAGCTTTGAGTTCGACGAACTCTACTTTGAGTTCGATGAACTCAGCTTTGAGTTTGACGAACTCTGCCTTATGATGTAGTTCAGATGAACTCAGCTTTGAGTTCGACGAACTCAGCTTTGAGTTCGACGAACTCCAGTCTGAGTTCGACGAACTCCAGTTTGAGTTCGAGGAACTCAGCCTGATGGTGTAATTTCTTTTACACTATCAATTATAAGGGCAATCAAATCTAATTACTATGTTTCATTTTACCTAAATCTTAAACCACATAAATAGCTTAATGACTGAGTAAAATATCGCACTTTCCTTTAACCTAGGCGCCGAGACGATTCACCTACTCTTCCATCCCAACGCATTCCTCCACCACTGCAATGGCTCCCAAAAGCTCCAAAGCATTGCTTGAGGGATATGAGTTTGTGAGGGATGGCTTTCTCTATGCCTCACCAGAGGTTCTCAGTGTCATCACCCTTGTCACTAAAGCTGGTTTGGAGTTTTTTCTATCTGAACCCTCTCAGATATTCAAGAATGAAGTGCTAGACTTTTATGCCAATGTCAAGCAGTCATCCTCTAAGGATGGCCTTTCTTCCAAAATTGGATAGATAAGGGTGAAGGTGACCCCTAGGAGGCTAGAAAAGGTACTGCAAATACCTAGACTGGAAGAAGAAGAGGTGTCAGAGACTGACAAGGAACAAGCCCTGAGCTGTTGTGAATACAGTGACCCCAAGACCTCATCTCTGAAAAAGAAGTTCTTCAATCAAAAGGGCAAGTTGCTCTGTGATATAGTGGGGAAAGCTCTTCTGTGTAAACCAGGCTCTCATGACACCATTTCTCAACCTATGTTTGCGCTGGTTACAAGAATCATCTTGAAGAAAAGAACAAGGTGGGGGAATGTTCTTTATCAAAGACTGAAAGAATGTCTGCAGGCCCCTAACTTAGGAAGGATCCTGTCTCTCTACCTACCGAAGGCATATCCAAGCCATTTCTCCTCCCTCAAAGGTGTCAACATCCACTACTTGAAAAGATTGGATATAAGGACATTGGATAGATCAACAAGAGTCCTCCCCATGAGCCAACCCTCTATGGTGGCTGAATGATAAGTAGGATTTATGCTTATTTTAATTATAGTATTTAGGTTAAGTTTAATATAATTTTTTAAATATTATTTATATTTTAGTTAAAAATCACTTCTTTTATAATTTTAGTTCTAAATATAATTGTATTTTTGTTTTGCAGATTTTCTGGTGTTTTTGGACAAATTCCATAGTACACGCCCTAGGTCACGCCCGTGAGCAAGGGCGTGTAACACTAAGATCAGTCCAAAAGTGTTGCCGAGCAGATTGAACTAGTCCACAGCAAGTCACGCCCCAGGTCACGCCCGTGACACCAGGTCACGCCCGTGACCAAGGGCGTGTAATCTTAGAATCTTCCCAGCTGGCTACCGACGAGACGTGGAGATGCTGTCGAGGAGTTGACCCAAGTCACGCCCGTGACCCATGAGTCACGCCCGTGACTTTTCGCGCGTGATCGCTTTTCGCTGCAGCGCCGCACTCAAGCCCATGCCGCATTGATGAAGCCACCCAGGTACACGCCCGTGACCAAAGTTACACGGGCGTGTAATGTCCTTTTTCGCGACACAGTCATGCAAGACCCACGCCGATGTCGCAGCCGTGCAGAACAAGTATTACACGCCCTAGGTCACGCCCGTGACCGAGGGCGTGTAACCTGGAAATTTTTCCTATAAATTCAGAGGTTCTCCTCCAGCATTCCATTCCCCCCCCCCTGCCCATTTGGGCTATTCTTGTACAGTTTTCCTTATTTCTTCATGTTTTAGGGTTAGCTTTAATTTCATGTAATTTTGTTATTTCTTTTTTTCATTCCTTGTAATTTTATTTCATGCAAGCTAGCTTAGTTTCAATTCCAAGCAATGTAATGTAGGTTTTATTTCATGTAATCTCTTTCTTTTATGGCAATGAAAATTTAAGCTTTCTTTTATTTTCGCAAACTCTCTTTCTTCCTCTTTCTCTCTCTTTCTTGTTTTAATTTTTTCCTTTAGCAATTATTTTGTAGTCTTGATTTTTAGCAAGCTTTGAATCAAAATCATCTCTTTCCTTATTATTTTATCTTCTCTCCTTCGATTTATTCTCGAAATATAACGATATCGAGTTCATATTCCGGTTATGAATTTCGGTATTTGTTTTCGTATTCTAGCTAGCCGAGAGGACGTGCGTACGAATCGATCACTCGAGAATAAAAAGAGTTGCACGCACCCCTCGAGAGAGGATGACGTAAATCTTCCGGATAGGAGTCAAATCCTATAGTGGGATTCACAGCGTAAAGCAAGTCTTAGGTAATCAATTATAGGACGAGAGTCCGGTTGATTTTTCCTAAGCTTAGTTGGGCATTAACCTCGAGAGAGGCATGTTCGAGCTTCGGGAATCCCCACGGTCAAGGCTTAGAGTTGAATGATAGTATTTATCTTTTAATTTCATTTCAAAGCGAGTTTTAATCAAGTTTTATTTTCTTTCTTTATTTTCGTTCTCTTTTATTTAGTAGCAATTTAGTTCTCTTTTCCGCTCTCTCTCCGATAAAATAATAGTCCGCTTTCTCGAAGTAGAAGTACTCGACAAACCCGAGTTTAATACGACCTTGGTATTTTTATAAAATATCCTATGTTATATACGATAAGGTACACTTGCCTTCATCGAATATAGTTTTGGAAAATATCATCAAACTTCTTCGCATTTTTATAAATCATAAACCCTAGAAGAAGAAGTCCAATTTTTATTATCAAGTTTTTGGCGCCGTTGCCGGGGATATTTAGTCGATATTTTGAAAAGAGAAAGCACTATTACTTTTATCAAAAAAAAATATATAATAATAATAATAAGTAACTTTTATGTTTTAATTTTGTGTTTTGTCTTATGGTTTTGAAAGAAAATTTTTGCAGGTAATCGTGATGGTCGTCCGTCTCCATCAGGGACGTACTTCTTTTCCTCTCCTTGTTCTTTTTCTTTCATAATCATGCTCTTGTATTTTCTATTTTATTATTCTCCATACTTAGCTTTCAACATTGTGGACAATGTTGAACTTTAAGTATGTGGGTGTATTTCTCTTTCTTTTAAATTATAAAATCGTAGAAAATTTCCAAAAAAAAAAAAAAATTTTTGAAAATCACAAAATTCCAAAAATATTTGTGTACATAGTTTTGTAAATAGTTTGTTTCCTTTTTATTGTCTTTTACAAAAGAAAAATTAGCTTTTTCATAAAAAAAAAAATTTAGAAAACCCAAAAAAATTAAAAAAAAATTAGATAATCAAAAATTTAAATTCTCGGAAAGGACGCCTTGGGATTGAATTCCCTTCACAGCCTCTAGTACCTTGCGAGCCCTTCACCGGGTAGACCTCGGGAAGTCCAAGAATTAACAAAAAAAAATTAGTTTTTTTTTAGTTTATGTTTAGCATTTTTAGTATTTATTTCTTATCCTAAAAAATTCCAAAAAAAAAGATAATATTAAAAATTCCAAAAAAAAAGATAATATCAAAAAAAAAAATTCCAAAAAATTATTACAAAAAACTTATAAAAAAATCCCAAAAATATAATAAGCCCTTACTTTGGTTTTTGTCATTTCCAAAATCATTTGGAGTTTATGTATAAGCATTTATACTTTTTTATTTGCTAATCATTTATTCTATCATGGTTTGCTAAATCTAATTTTTGTTTAAGTGATTTAGTGCTAAGAAATATTTTATGATTTTAATTTGATTAGAGGTATTTCTTTAGCACTTCTTCTCTTTTATTTTAAATAGTTACAAATTTTTAGTAATCTTGCTTAAACACCTTTAGATTTTAATTATTTCTACCTCAAGCTTTTAAAATCTTAGGAAAGTTTAAAGTACTAAAATTTGCTCTCAAAATAATTTAATTTATAAGCTAGAAGTCTTTTCTCTACCCTACCCCTTTGATGGCATAAAAAAAGTATTTTAAAAGATCATATGTCATGGGAATAAGAGGATAAAATTCATTAGTCCCTAAAACATATGCACCCAAAATATTTGAAAAGATTATATGGCATGGAGTAAGAGGATAAAATTCATTACTCCTAAACTATATACATTTTGGGTTGTTGTTAGAAGAGAAAAAAAAATATTTACTTAAAAAAAAAACCACTTTGGTGAAATGGAAAATCCATCACCTTCATTCAAAGATCTCTTCTTATGCCAAAATTTATGAAACCCCCCCTAACCCAATATCTTTGATCTAGATTTAAATTATGTTATGGAGAGAGCAATACTTAGTAAGTTACATTTTTCCTTTAGATTTTTCAAAGTTATGGTTTTTATAAATTTTAAATCTAATTTTGTTTACTTATTACTTAATTTTGTTAACTAGTTAATATTTTTGAGAACTCTTGGCTAAATATTTTTCTCTTATTATTTTAATTTCATAATTTAGGACTTAATTCGTCGATCCTTAAATTTTCTTTTTAGCTTACTTGTGATTCAATAAATTTTTAGTCTTAATTAAAATTTTTATTAAATGTCTTATAAATATTTCTCATACTTTTGCCCTGGAATAGCAAAAGCTTAAGTATGAGGGTATTTGATAAGTAGGATTTATGCTTATTTTAATTATAGTATTTAGGTTAAGTTTAATATAATTTTTTAAATATTATTTATATTTTAGTTAAAAATCACTTCTTTTATAATTTTAGTTCTAAATATAATTGTATTTTTGTTTTGCAGATTTTCTGGTGTTTTTGGACAAATTCCATAGTACACGCCCTAGGTCACGCCCGTGAGCAAGGGCGTGTAACACTAAGATCAGTCCAAAAGTGTTGCCGAGCAGATTGAACTAGTCCACAGCAAGTCACGCCCCAGGTCACGCCCGTGACACCAGGTCACGCCCGTGACCAAGGGCGTGTAATCTTAGAATCTTCCCAGCTGGCTACCGACGAGACGTGGAGATGCTGTCGAGGAGTTGACCCAAGTCACGCCCGTGACCCATGAGTCACGCCCGTGACTTTTCGCGCGTGATCGCTTTTCGCTGCAGCGCCGCACTCAAGCCCATGCCGCATTGATGAAGCCACCCAGGTACACGCCCGTGACCAAAGTTACACGGGCGTGTAATGTCCTTTTTCGCGACACAGTCATGCAAGACCCACGCCGATGTCGCAGCCGTGCAGAACAAGTATTACACGCCCTAGGTCACGCCCGTGACCGAGGGCGTGTAACCTGGAAATTTTTCCTATAAATTCAGAGGTTCTCCTCCAGCATTCCATTCCCTTCCCCCTGCCCATTTGGGCTATTCTTGTACAGTTTTCCTTATTTCTTCATGTTTTAGGGTTAGCTTTAATTTCATGTAATTTTGTTATTTCTTTTTTTCATTCCTTGTAATTTTATTTCATGCAAGCTAGCTTAGTTTCAATTCCAAGCAATGTAATGTAGGTTTTATTTCATGTAATCTCTTTCTTTTATGGCAATGAAAATTTAAGCTTTCTTTTATTTTCGCAAACTCTCTTTCTTCCTCTTTCTCTCTCTTTCTTGTTTTAATTTTTTCCTTTAGCAATTATTTTGTAGTCTTGATTTTTAGCAAGCTTTGAATCAAAATCATCTCTTTCCTTATTATTTTATCTTCTCTCCTTCGATTTATTCTCGAAATATAACGATATCGAGTTCATATTCCGGTTATGAATTTCGGTATTTGTTTTCGTATTCTAGCTAGCCGAGAGGACGTGCGTATGAATCGATCACTCGAGAATAAAAAGAGTTGCACGCACCCCTCGAGAGAGGATGACGTAAATCTTCCGGATAGGAGTCAAATCCTATAGTGGGATTCACAGCGTAAAGCAAGTCTTAGGTAATCAATTATAGGACGAGAGTCCGGTTGATTTTTCCTAAGCTTAGTTGGGCATTAACCTCGAGAGAGGCATGTTCGAGCTTCGGGAATCCCCACGGTCAAGGCTTAGAGTTGAATGATAGTATTTATCTTTTAATTTCATTTCAAAGCGAGTTTTAATCAAGTTTTATTTTCTTTCTTTATTTTCGTTCTCTTTTATTTAGTAGCAATTTAGTTCTCTTTTCCGCTCTCTCTCCGATAAAATAATAGTCCGCTTTCTCGAAGTAGAAGTACTCGACAAACCCGAGTTTAATACGACCTTGGTATTTTTATAAAATATCCTATGTTATATACGATAAGGTACACTTGCCTTCATCGAATATAGTTTTGGAAAATATCATCAAACTTCTTCGCATTTTTATAAATCATAAACCCTAGAAGAAGAAGTCCAATTTTTATTATCACTGAGCTGAAGGAGAAGAAAAAGGCTAAGAAGACTGAGGCAGAAGGGGCCGAGAAATCCAGCAAGGATGATGATCAATAGGAGCACATGGAAGGAGTGGAAGGTGAAGATGTCCCCAGGACAAATGTAGAGAATGTACCCCAAGTGAGAGTTGAATCTCACTCTGAGTCAACTCAAATCCATGTTGAACCAGCCGTCCCACCAACTAAGGATGAACCAAGGAATTCACATATCCCTGGTAAACCAAGGATCACAGTTAACCTACACTCCTCAGACTATAGATAAGACTAGGAATTTAACTAACACATCTTTCTCTCTTCAGGTTCCCCATGACAAAGTCCTCCACACATGGATGTTCTAGGTGAGGGGGAGCATGACTCCAGGTCTGGAGCAGTAGATGCTTCTACAAGAAGTGAGGGGGAGCAAAGCTCAAACTGTGAAGAGAAAGAAGGGGGTACTAGTGAGGGGGAGGAAGAATTAAACAAGATAATTCACAACATGGAAGTTGAATTACAGCCAAACCCTCTACGCCCCTCTGATGAGCTGCCAAGACCTGAACCTGCAGTGCAGAAGGAAATAGCCCAGGAATGGCCAGCAGCTGTGCTGGACACATCTGACCTGCTAAACGCAATAACATCCATAATTGAGGGTCAGATATTGTCTATCAAGGAGCACTTTGAAGAAAAAGTTCATGGTGCCACTGCCCAAATCAAAGATGAGCTCAATGCTACAAGGGCAACATTGACTCAGTAGATCCAAGCCAGTGATCAGAGAATGGAATCCAGGGTGGCTGCAGTAAGGACTGAGCTGAATACTCAGGTCCAAAGTGTCAAAACATCATCTGCTCATATTCTCCAGCAGATGACCAGATGGTTTGAGATGGCTAAAAGCACTGTTGCTGCCCAACACACCATACTGAAGCAAATTGCAGATAGACAAGGGGACTCCACCAGGGACATTGCCTATGTAAAAAATCAAGTCTATAAGACTGAAAATGTCTGGGAGAAGGCCGTGGCCAAAATGGTCCAAGTGACCAAAACAACCAGCATCCATGTCATGTCCCACATTGAAAAGGCCAAGGAAAATGTACTGGATGATGTGGAAAGTACTTTCCAAACTCTCTCCCAATCTATACTTGACCAACACTCTGAAATTGGAAAGAAGATATTTGAAGAGAGCAAAAAGGGGGAGGAAGAAATTGCCAAGCTAAGTATAAACCTGAAGGAGGCCCACATGAGGTTGGACACCAACCTGGAGAATGCCCATAAATAGCTAAACACTAACCAAGAAGCAGCCTAAAAGAAAGTGGTGGAAGAAGTCAACAATGTCTCAAATGAAATTCGAAATAAACTTCTAAAAGCTGTTGAGATGGTAAATAATGATCAAAGGGCCACAAGTCTGAAGGTACTACAAGGAACCTGAATTGCCTTAAATCTTCCTATGCTGAACCCAAACAGAACTGAAGATTTTGATTTTCAAAATCAATCTCAATAGATTCAAGATGAGGAGGAAGCAAAGAGGGGAAGAAGAGAGGGCATTCAGACTGCTGAAGAGTACATGGCCCAGAAGAGGATGGAAAGGGTGGATGATCCATTTGCCGAGGAAGACAATCTGGAACTGGATACCATAGTAGTCAACACTGGGGTTAGCCATGGCAATCCACTCAAGGATATTGACCATGCCTACTCATCTGCTGAATGGATCAAGCATCTTGAGAGGGAGTCTCCAAGGGAAAGAATCCACAAAGAAAATCTGGTAAGAAGGGAAATCCCTATAAGGGTACCTCCAAGATATCTTCCAAAGCCATTCATGTATTTCAAAAGGATGGAAAATATGAGGGCTGCTGCTGAAGCAAGGAAGAGGAAGTCCATGGAAATAGGAGAAATCTCCTCATCAACCCAAGGACCATCCAAGAAAATGCCTTACTTAGGAGCTCCTTAGGATGGTTGATGTAACAATATGATTTGGACTGATATTGTATATCTATTTTGGACAATTGAATGAAGTGACCTTTTATTCCCTGAAAATTATTTTGTGTCTATTGTTGCTTATGTATGTATGTTGCATGTGAATATCTATGCTCTATCTTAGTAGGTTATAAATATCCTGTGCAGTACATATAGTAATAAAGAAATGCTGAGTCATAATATAATGAACATATATGTGATGTATATTCATGAGTTGTTGATATATGTATCTAATGATGCTTGGTGTAAATAAGAAACTGATAATATCAACACATATTTACTCAAGCTACATGTGTCATGAAATGTCATAACTTTACTTAATGAATCAAATTCAGTAAACTGACATATTTCTGTTTAAAAAGGTACTGAGCATTGGCAGGTGTTTTACCCTCTTCAAATAGGGGGAGATTGTTGGGAATTGCCCTCAAATTCCCTTGATTTGAAGAGAGGTCACTATGCAATGCTAAGTACTAAATGTATTTGATAAAGCTTTGCTTTGTAAGATACAAAGGCATAGGTGACTCAATGATAAAGGGTCAATCAGGACCTACGATCAGGAGAAATCAACTCCTAAGAGATGAAGATTTGTCTCAGCTGAACCGCTGAGACGAAGGGTCAGATCCGCTGAGATGGGAGCCATCTTAGCGGAACCACTGAAAAGAAGTAGCTGTCTCAGCTTGTGCCAACCGCTGAGAAGAAGACTATCTCAGCTTTTAACCTGCTGAGACAAGGAGCCGTCTCAGCGGATCCGCTGAGACAGAATCAAGCTTATTTTCCGTTGACTGGCGCCGCCTAAAATTTGATAAAGGCGCAAGAAGTGATAAAGTAATGCCTTTATCAGCATGGGCAAGGGAGGTCGTGCTTATAGCCGTTGAAGACGTACAATACTATAAAAGCAAAAACTAGGGCAACAAAGAAGACACTCTTGATTATTGTATTTGCTCAAGCCATCAAGGAAACCCGTCTGCAACCCCTGAAAGCTGCAACAACTTTCTTGCCTTGAACAGAAGTTGTTCTCTCTTTTAGTGATTCTAGTTTTCATCAACAAGAGAGGCAGGGGTCTTCTTTCTTCCTTCTGAAGAAGAAGATAATGGAGCTGTTCTGAATCAACCAGGCCAGGAACATCTCAAGATCAGCTTCTGCTGAGATTCTCTACTGATACCTCATCTGATTGAATCAATAGTAGAAGTTATTATTCTATTATATCTTTATTTTGTAAGAGATATTCAGCTCTGAGAAGATTGTAAAAGGCTATTGCCTGAAGTAGGACCAGGAGGTGGTTTGAGTTGTAGGAGGTGGATTCCTCTGAGTTGTAGGGCTGCTGTGCCTGAGGTAGGAGCTAGTGATAGCTCTGACCTGTAGGGACTATTGTCATGAGGTAGGATCATCTGTGATCTGAGAAGTTCTGAGGAACTTGTGGTGTAAGCTTTAGAAGCTGAGAAGATAACTTGGAGGAGTATCTTGATCCCTATCTAACATTGGAGTTAGAGGGGTGTAGGGGGACAGTGGACTACCCATCACTTAGGGAACCACTATAAAATCCTTTGTGTTGTGGCTGTGATTATTTGAGCTTGAGTTCATTGGTTGTGTAGGCATATTAGGCTACTAACAGCTCTAAGCCCAAAAAGAATAAGAAAAACCTATTCACCCCCCTCTAGGTGATTTAATCTAAACCCCTAAGTTCTTTCAATCTTAATTAGTGAAAGGTACACGACCCTTCTTTCTTAGCCACCGAGATGAATCACCTACTCATCCGTCCCGGCGCATTCTTCTACCACAGAAATGGATCCCAAAAGCTCTAAGGATCTTCTTGAAGGATATGAAATAGTCAGGAATGAGTTTGCTCATGCTCCTGAAGAAATCAAGGGAGTGATTCAACTCCTTGAAGACCAAGGCCTGGAATTTCTTCTATCTGAACCAAGTACCATTCTCAGAACTGAAGTTTTGGAATGGTTTAGCAATGCCAAGTTATCCTCTTCCAAGTATTCCCTCAAGTTAAAGATAGGAGAAGATAGAATAAAGATAACCCCTACAAAGCTACAAAAAGCCTTACATCTTCCTTACTACAGTCCAAGTGAGGAGGAAGACATCTCTGAGAAAAACAAGACAAAGGCCCTGAAATGGACTGGATACAATGATGCCAAAACATGATCATTAAAGAGGAAATTCTTCAACCAAAAGGGAAAAATTCTATCAGATATTGTGGGAAAGGCTATCCTTTGCAAACCAAGGTCCCATGACACAATTTCACAGTTCATGTTTGATCTCATGATAAGGATAATTCTCAAAAGGAAAACCTCTTGGGAGTAGTCCTATTTAAAAGAATCAAGGAATGCCTTCTGGCACCCAACATGGGCAAAATTCTTTCCCTATACCTACTCCAAACCTACCCTGAAAAGTTTAGCAACTCCAAAGGATCAAACCTTCACTATCTCAAAAGAATGGATATCAAGACCCTGGACAGGTTTACCAGGGTGCTTCCAATGAGTCAGCCCACTGTGGCAAAAGAAAAGGAGAAAATGGCATCCAAATCCACTAAGAAACCTAGACTAATTATGTCAAGCTCTGAGTCTGACCACTTAGATAAAAATGAAGATGCTGGTGCTGACATAGGGTCACACAGCAACCTTGACAAAGATGCTATACAGAATGACATGTCAACTAACACTATCCATCCTCAGGTGCTGGTCCAAGTTATAACTCCTGGTAACTAATACTTCAACTCCACACTTCTCTCTTAATTACTTGATCATAACTAATCAATTAGGTAGTCATTTCTGACACTTGAATAGTGTGGACAACAGCTCCTCAAGGAATGATGAGTGCTCCATCTGAGGGGGAGAAACAACAAGAACAAGCCTCCTTAGATATAACTAATATCAATGACGATGATAAGGACAAGGAGCCTTCTCCTCAGGACTTGCAAGGTCAGATTGATAGATTTATTTTCAATCTAGAAGAAAGAATTAAGCTTAATCCTGATAATGAACCAGCCCTCTAGGATTTACCTTCACCAGGACATCCTGATGCCCCTTCTGAAGGGGAGATGCCTCAAGAGCCACCAATACATAAAGATGATGTCCTTGGAAAGCCCTTACCAAATCCATCTTTAACATTTCTAAAGTCATTAACTCTAACTCTAACTAATTGTCACAGCCTTCCTAGACTCATCTGACAAATATGCTCTCTCTGAGGGGGAGGGGCCAGCAAATGCAGCTGATGAAATAGATGATTTAGATGATGATCAAGTACATCCAGATCATATTGACAATCTGCCAAAGAGATATGGGATTCCCTCGTAAGAATGGTAGAGGGATCCTCTGATGAAAGGAGAGATACGAGATTTTCTCCCATTTCACAATATGAGAATTTCAAGAAAAAAATGAAGAATCCATAGCTGATATGTATATCAGGTTCAGCATTATAGTAAGTGAACGGAAGAGCCTAGACAAGGAGATCTCAATAACTGAGATCAATGATAAGATCCCCATGTGCCTCCCAAGCTCATAAAAAACATGATCTGGGCTATAAGAGAGTCTAGAAGTCAAAGAGAGATTACTACTAAGAATCTCCTAGGTAAGTTCAAATCTTATGAACTCCTCATCAAGACCAGGGAAGCAGAAGCTGCAATGCTAAAGAGTTCTGATGAGTCCCTATTATATACATATTTTCGGACTCATTTAGGCTAGTTTTTCTGCTTTTGTGCTTCAGTTTCGTTCATATTTCCTTTATTCATGCTTTTATTAGAAGTATATAGTTGTGCCTGTTTTTGTGTGCAATTGCGCACTTTGTTGTTGGGGGTAAGCACTTCGTGCTCCCCATTGTATTTTCTGTATCTCCGTGCTGCTGGACGTGTATTCCCAGCCGTTGATCTTGTATGCAGGTGACCTGATCGTCCCGTTTTCCCCAGAAGTCATTTCTGTGCATATCGCACGGTCGTGCGTTTCCTTGACGCACAGTCGGTTGCGGTCGTGCGTTTGTGTCTGGGCAGAAAACGGAGCCTCGGAGTTTACTCGTGCGTTTTAACGCACGGGCGGGTTCGCCCGTGCGTGAGTAAAACACACGGGCGCATTCCTTCTTCTCCTGCACGCCTGCTGCGCTTAAGTATCGCACGGTCCACGCACGGTCGTGCGTTCGACCGTGCGTGACCAAATTTCTGACGTTTTCCTATAAAAGCTGCAGCTTCGACCTAAATCGGGAGACGCCCATACGCGCCGTACAGCAGTGCGATTCCGCCATTTCCACCAGGGTTTCGTCCCTTAGGCCTCCTCCTTCATCCTAGGGCTTCAAGAGAGATCTAGACGCCATCACCTTCAAGCAAGAGGAAGCTTGCAACCTCCACCGGATCGTGAGACAAAGAAGACGGGTCCATTGGAGAGTAGTGACAGCTCTCTCTACCCCGGACGCAGTTGCTGACCAAGCTTGGACGCGGATTGACAACCAAGCGATTCCAACCGTGAATCTTCAACAAGACTTCGGATTCGATCGATTTCTTGCCTTGTACTTCTCTTATTGATGTGTAGATGTGTAGATCTCATTATTATGATGAAGTAGAGTGCATAAACTTGTTTGTATTTCTATATTTCATGTCTATGTGAAATTATTTTATGGTTTATGTTGCTTGAGGTGCGCCACATTCCATCATCCACCCCGCCATTGCGTTCGTTGCCGCACTAGCAATTGCTAGTGGCGTGCTTGTCGAAGAGGTGCTTAAGACCCTCACTCCATTTGCCTACTCGTCCATCCGCCCTTGCGACGCAGTGCGCTCAAGGCCTGCCTAGTCTCCATCCCGCCAAGCGAAGCATTGCATAGCGGCATTGCATAGGAGTAGTGTAGTATTTTCTTTTTATTTTTCACAATCCAAATCCCCCGTTTCCACATCCATCCGACGTAAAGGACTTCAATCTCAAGTCCTTCCTCGAACGTTAACTCCACCTTACTGTGTTCCTTGAGAGATTCGATACTCGGGGATTACTCCTCGTTTTATATTACTTGAACGATAAGTACACTGCCGTTTCGTGTCGCAGTCGAGCTACCGCCTATAGCGGTGTGCGAGATTTGCGCCATCAAGTTTTTGGCGCCGTTTCCGGGGAACACGGACGTGCGAGTTTTCTGGAGAGGGAGAATCTGAGATTAAAGCCCTTTCCATTTGTTTATCGCAATTTTGTTTTATTACTTCTTATTCTGTTTTACTGTTTATATTAGGCTGTTAAGTAATTTTTTGTTGGGTGTATTATTTTGCACAATAGTTTTCTACATGTTGAATCATTTTATCTTCACAAAATGTGGTCTGCGTTTAATATTCGTTGCCATTTTTGTAGAGATATCTCTCATGCTAGCGATAGATGTCCAAAGGGAGATAGTAGCCCTAGCACTACCAACCCAGCATATGGAGCACCGACTTCGTCTGGTACTCCATATGGTGCGCGGAAGTCTTATGGCTATTCTGCCACGCCTTTACCGTCAATCTTCTTTTTGGCATCAGCACACGCTGTGCCAAAGAAGCCCATTAGGCAGTGCTTGTTTTGTCAGAGCATGGATCATGCCCTGAAGGATTGTGCCGAGTATCTTCGCCAATTGGACGAGGATGACGAGCCGGATATCGGGATCGTCCTGACTCCTACCTCTGGCGGCACACCTTCGACATCTGGTTATGTGGCCATATCACCTTCATCTTATGAAGGGTATGATGTGGACACGGTCACCAAATGTGTGGCTGATCTGGGCACTGACATGGCTGAGCCCATCTCCCCTGTACACCCATCTCCTAGCATAGGTTTGATTCTTTGTGAGGAACCAGTGCGCTGGACTATTATCCAAGCACCCTTCCCCCTCCTATTGTGCATTCTAGTACATTTATTTTAGATGACATTGTCGAGGATGTGTCGCAGGATGAGGCCGGCGATCTAAGTGTGCCTGCTCCTATGGAGGAGGACAACCTTCTAGGTGAAGAGGAGCTTTTCTCAGCACCGGTGGAGGAAGTCCAAATCTTTAGCTTGGCCACTGACGATCCCGCCGAATCTTGTGGCATTGATGACAATGCCAACATTATTTTACTTTCCCAACCTGATGGGAGTGAGTCCGGGACCACTCCTCCGCCTGATTTTTATTTATGTTCTTCTTCTCTTTTATTTCTTGACCCCCCTTCTGCTATATCTGAGCCTGTGCAGGTTGAGTCTCCACAGGTACATCAGGAGGACTTGGAGCATGATGCTCAAGTCAATGATGAGAGCATCCTCTTTTGTGAGGAGGTTGATTCCCCCTCCGTAGAGGAAGCTCCACTCATTGCCTCTTTCTCCTGCCACCTCCCTGGACATGACACCTTGCTAGGCAAGGATTTATTTTGTGGTGAGATGAGTAAGGACCAGGCCTCCTCCTCTTCTTACTTCCTATTCCCGCTACCTGTGTTCAACATGTATCGTTATTTAGGTAGGGGAATAACTGTTTTATCGCCGTATCGGTACCCGCTACCGACACGCATATTAGAACAGCTGCCTGTTCACTTTTCTTTTCATAGGCCCATTAGCTAGAACTGTACAAAAGCCAAATAAGTCGTGCTGGGAGGACAATAACCCCAGTAGTTATCTTAATTTTTCATGTCTTTTAATGTATCCCCTGCAAAAACTAGCTTATTTTGTGCTATTTTAGTTTTCTTGTGCGGAGACCACCCTTTGCAGGTATTTTCTATTTGTGAAGGCGGTGGTCGTGATTCTTCGTAGAACTTCACTACAGGCTTCCAGAATGCTTACTTGCTGAGCATTGGGTACCCTTTTCCCCTAACTTTGTTTTAGAATATCTTAATGCATAGTCTAAGTCTGGGGGAGATATTTTTGTGTACCCACTCACGTGCACAATTATTTAGCATGCTAGAAGCTTCTTTATCTAAGAATCATTTTTGTTCATTTTTGTTTGCACACTTAGCACCCACTTGAGCGTGTACTTTACCTTCAGCGCGTCACGAGTATAACTCATTCCTTTTTTGCATATGAGAAAATGTTTGTGCTAGCTTTTAAATTATGTAGTGGAATAAAATGTTGGCTCCGGTGTTTCTAGTCAAGTACTCATGCGAGTATAGGGATTCATGTAGATTAGGTTTCTTCTTATACTAATAGCTTTATGCATTTTTATTAGTATAAATATTGTTTACTATACTCAAATGATGAATCCGGTGTGAATCAAACGGTAGCGTAGGGATGTGTGTAGACGTTTGCTAGATTCGTATTACTCGAGTCGGGAGAAAGGAAAATCTTTCTCGGTGGCTAGAACTTGCCCCAAGCGATTCTCGAAGCATTGACATAGGATAGTTCTAGTGCGTGAGAATGACGTAGGCCATCATTTTGGCCCGGTTGAGCTTTTTATTTCATGCCTATCATTTACCCGTGCTAGCCCCTTTGTGCCTACCCCTTCCTCTTGATTCAGCCTCACTTTTATTTCACCAAAGCCTAAAAGCCTAACCTAGTCGCACACCCAAATCTGAGCTTTAGTTATAGTTCTTTTTACATTTTGGGGGGTGTTGACGTGGTATTTTTTTTATAGTGGAAACTGTGGGTGTTTTCATTGAAAATTTTGCTGAAAAAGAAAAGAAAGAAAAAGAAAAGAAAAGAAGAAAAATGATTTGAAAAGAAAAAGAAGAATGAAAAGTAATTGAAAAATTTGTTTGAAATTTGTATTGGAGAGTGGGCAGTGCACACACCTATGTTGCAAAAGTCTAAGTCTGGGGGTGTGATGCACTTGTTTATTATAGTCGTGCGGGTAGTTTGACTTAAAGCTCATTTTGGGTTGGGTGTGCTTAGCCTCCAGGTTTACCTTTGTTTACCTCACCGTAACCCAAGCCCCGTTCTAAACCTACAAGTCCTACTGACTCACGCCTTGGGCCAATCTAGTGTAGTGGAGAGAATGTGACCGGGCAAGCCTATGGTCACCTACACCGATGGATTTCGGTGGAGTTTTTCCGGCACCCCGATCTTTAGCAATACTCGCCTCAGCGTTCAGTTTACTTTCTCCATATGCGTGACCAGATGATCCACCGTAATTCTCATTTTGAGTAGAAGTAACAATTATTTATGTTTATAGAAATTCATAAACTCTGTGTATAATTAGAAATCTTCTCTAGTTTTCTTATACGTGCATGAGCATGCGACTTCGCATGGTATTCCATTTTGTAATTTTTAGTTAGCTATCTCATATTCCCGCTTGCGTAGGAATTGTTTGCTCGGGACGCGCAAACATGTAAGTCTGGGGGTGTGATGAGTCCCTATTATATACATATTTTCGGACTCATTTAGGCTAGTTTTTCTGCTTTTGTGCTTCAGTTTCGTTCATATTTCCTTTATTCATGCTTTTATTAGAAGTATATAGTTGTGCCTGTTTTTGTGTACAATTGCGCACTTTGTTGTTAGGGGTAAGCACTTCGTGCTCCCCATTGTATTTTCTGTATCTCTTTACTGCTGGACGTGTATTCCCAGCCGTTGATCTTGTATGCAGGTGACCTGATCGTCCCGTTTTCCCCAGAAGTCATTTCTGTGCATATCGCACGGTCGTGCGTTTCCTTGACGCACGGTCGGTTGCGGTCGTGCATTTGTGTCTGGGCAGAAAACGGAGCCTCGGAGTTTACTCGTGCGTTTTAACGCACGGGTGGGTTCGCCCGTGCGTGAGTAAAACGCACGGGCGCATTCCTTCTTCTCCTGCACGCCTGCTGCGCTTAAGTATCGCACGGTCAACGCATGGTCGTGCGTTCGACCGTGCGTGACCAAATTTCTGACGTTTTCCTATAAAAGCTGCAGCTTCGACCTAAATCGGGAGACGCCCGTACGCGCCGTACAGCAGTGCGATTCCGCCATTTCCACCAGGGTTTCGTCCCTTAGGCCTCCTCCTTCATCCTAGGGCTTCAAGAGAGATCTAGACGCCATCACCTTCAAGCAAGAGGAAGCTTGCAACCTCCACCGGATCGTGAGACGAAGAAGACGGGTCCATTGGAGAGTAGTGACATCTCTCTCTACCCCGGACGCAGTTGCTGACCGAGCTTGGACGCAGATTGATAACCCAGCGATTCCAACCGTAAATCTTCAACAAGACTTCGGATTCGGTCGATTTCTTGCCTTGTACTTCTCTTATTGATGTGTAGATGTGTAGATCTCATTATTATGATGAAGTAGAGTGCATAAACTTGTTTGTATTTCTATATTTCATGTCTATGTGAAATTATTTTATGGTTTATGTTGCTTGAGGTGCGCCCCATTCCATCATCCACCCCGCCATTGCGTTCGTTGCCGCACTAGCAATTGCTAGTGGCGTGCTTGTCGAAGAGGTGCTTACGACCCTCACTCCGTTTGCCTACTCGTCCATCCGCCCTTGCGACGCAGTGCGCTCAAGGCCTGCCTAGTCTCCATCCCGCCAAGCGAAGCATTGCATAGCGGCATTGCATAGGAGTAGTGTAGAATTTTCTTTTTATTTTCCACAATCCAAATCCCCCGTTTCCACATCCATCCGACGTAAAGGACTTCAATCTCAAGTCCTTCCTCGAACGTTAACTCCACCTTACTGTGTTCCTTGAGAGATTCGATACTCGGGGATTACTCCTCATTTTATATTACTTGAATGATCGGTACACTGCCGTTTCGTGTCGCAGTCGAGCTACCGCCTATAGCGGTGTGCGAGATTTGCGCCATCAAGTTCCTCCTCCTCGAAGGAGAAATCTATTGTCTTAAAAGACAACACTAAAGGAACCCCACGTATTGAGGATGAAGTGACGAGTCTTCTAGCAAGAAGATTCAAAAAGTGGATCGTCTGAAAGATCCAGAAGAAAGGAGAGAAGTCATACAATGCCAAGGTATGACAAGACTCCTAAAGATATAATCTGCTTTACTTGTGGTAAAGCAGGTCACATATCCTCTGAGTGCACTGAGAGCACTAATGAGAAGACAAAAAAGGATCAAAAGAAGAAAATGATCCAAAGAAAAGTACACAGAGAAGAAGGGCAAGGGTTTTATGGTCGAAACCTGGAGTAACTCTAAAGAGGACAACTCCTCAAGCTTAGAAGATGAAAAGAAGAAGGCGCATGAATGATGGACTTGATTTCCTTAGAAGATTCTGATGAATAAATCCCTCAAGTGGAAGATGAGGTAACTCTATTAGATGAAATAGATTTTACATCAAATGAATTTAAACAATTCTTTAAGGAAATGTGTCTTGAACAAGAAATGACTGAGAAGGAGATTGTATCTCTTAAAGAAGAGATTATTGCTCTAAACCAAGAAGTATGTAAAGAAGAAAATTACAACTAAGGTGTGAGATAACCACCTTAAATAGAACAATAATAGCCCTAAAGGCAGAAAATGCTGACCTTCAGGAGTCTCTTAGAAATGCAAAAGAATTTGAGGATTGCCTTAATGGAAGAAGTAATAAGATCAAGGATATAACTGAAAATCTCAATGTGAGATTCAAACACTTGGGCTTGGTTGCTAATGTTTTAACTGCTCAGGGTACCTCTAGCACACCTGCCTGGAAAAACCCAGTGAACTTTATTAAACCAAAAGGCAAAAGTCAAGTCCCCTTAGTTGAAGACATTCCTTCAACATCAAAATCAAACAATAACGATAACAATATAAACCTTCCATGCTCATCCAATCAGGAAGGAATCCTTGGAAGAGCTCCAAGAAATTCAGCTGGAGAAATGAATAAAAATTACAGAAATTTGAGCAATCGCAAGTATTCAGAGTATGCGTCGAATACTACTCGACACAAATATGCCACGTCGAACTCTATTTACCGAGTTCCGTCGAATAATATCTGACGCACTCATATGCATTGAATACTATTTGATCTGATATTTTCTCTCAGACTGCTACTTTTTCTTTACAACAGATCTAATGGAATCAATCTGAGCACCTCTCACAGTCATTCTCACAACACTCACATGAAAAGAAAAATTAGATATAATAAATATGAGTGTCATTGTTGTCATAAGGTGGGACACTTTACGAAGGACTGTTGGTATAATCTACCAATAAACTCTAATCCTAAGGGATACATGAGAAATCCTTTTAATTACAACATTAATTATTATACAAGACAAACAGGACCCAAGCTATAGTTGGCTCCTTCTAACGTTTATTCTTAATACAAGTACATACCAGTCCCTCCATAAACCAGCTGTGGAATGGACACAACTAAAAATACTCAACTGCTGGAATAATTAATGTAGAAGGACTTAGGGTATACATCACCAACAACACTCAAGATTTTATCCAACTATAGTGGGGTCAGCTATATGGATCCTTTGTCACCATTGTGCCCTATCTTTAGTCATAATCTCACTAATGCATAAGTACATCATGTCTTTCCTTATAGTTTCATTTCATGTCTTTATCGGTCTACCCCTCCCACGTTTAACATGCCTAGTGACTAAACTCCACAACACCTAACAGGTGCCTCTAATGGTCTCCTTTGTACGTGTCCAAACCATCTTAGTCGTGCTTCTCGCATTTTCTCAGTAATTGGTGTCACACCTGTCTTATCTCTGATATATTCATTCCTAATTTTATCCAGCCTCATGTGTCCACACATCCACCAAAGCATTCTCATTTCTGAGACTCTCATTTTTTGCTCATGTACACAGTTCACTACCCAACACTGAAAACCATAGAGCATCGCTGGTCAAATTGTAGTACGGTAAAACTTGCCTTTAAGTTTTAATGGTACTTCACGATCACATAAGATCCCTGACGCGCCTCTCCACTTCAACCAACCTGCTTGGATTCTATTTATCACATCTTTATCAACACCTCCATCTTTTTGAACTATCGATCCAAGATATTTAAAGCACTCATAGCGGGAAATATCTTGATCACCCAATTTGATAATGAAGTCATCCGTCCTTCTTGCACTGCTAAATTTAAGCTCTATATACTCCGTCTTTGACCTGCTCAACCTAAAACCCTTCTTTTCTAAAGTATTTCGCCAAGATTCAAGTTTCTTATTTACACCCTTGCGCGTCTCATCGACCAAAACGATATCATCCGCAAACAATAAACACCAAGGTGTTACTTGTTGGATATGCCCTCCTTAATTAATAAAATATAAGACTAGGACTTTGAACCTAGGAACTGATTAATTGCATTAGGATTGTAAGCATTAAAAGATGAAAAGAACTTTACATCTCCTCGATCGTTTAAAAGGATCGTCACGTCTCTTGTAAATTCAAGAATTTTGAACACTCACATGTCGAACAGTAGCAATTTTATTTCTCCCAACTGTCTTTGGTCAAACGATTTGAATCGTCATTGCATTTAAGTAAGATAAGTCGAATGTCTTGTCTATTTAAGGACTGCTTCATATGTGCATCTCACTCCTCTTTCGTTCGTCTCATACTTCTCACTTCTTCTCTCTCAAGTTCTTGAAGACTTCAGGCAGTCGTCTCCTTCAATCAACATTCCCAACTCTTATTCCAATCTGCTCCTTCCTAGGATGGTCTTGATCTCTATCTTCAATAGAATCAAGAAGGGAGAGAATGTTGTTTCCTAGCAAGGACTATGCCGGTTCAGGAAAATGTCACATATGGTCACTGGAGTCCATTTCTTTGCATGAGGTTGATGTTAAACAACCTTTTTCTTAGAATGGCAATGCCACATATGCTTATTGGACTCTCTTCTCCAGTGAGGTATGTTGAGCTCTCGTCCAGGGGGAGGAGTACATCCCCTTTCCCAGTTCCAGGGGAAAGAGTGCATCCTCATCTACTGGTTCTCTGTATCTGGATCCTCCCCATCTTTTGCATAGGAGCTTACTGCTTAAGCTCAACAAGTGGTTGCTACCGACAAAGACGGACACAATCTAGGGGAGTGAAAGACAATTGGGACTATCATTTGATTGCATTGATTCACAGAACATGAGCAGGACAGAGCCCGGTTGTTCATCGTCTTAGAATTCCTCTTTCTCTATAAGTTTCTTTCTCTATCTCATAGTGAATTAGGTCTCATCTAAAAATGTTAAGAAAGACAGAAATCCATCAACAAAATCTCACTTGATATTGTAGAGAAACTCTACTACAAAATACATAACATCTTGATGAATGGATCATGCTCTATTTACTTTTGTTGTTTATTCTACTGTTAATGGCATCAATGTTTGTGCAATATAAAGGCTAATCTGAGAAACGTATTTTATCTCCATTGATTGCCATAATTTCTTTTACTTACGTTGAAAATCACTCAAAACTTCTTGTAAAAATTGATATATCGGAAGATTGTTGGAAAAAACTCACCTCTTGATTTGATATACAATTTGAAGAGTGATCAAATAGGATATTAAGTTGTATAGAAGGGTAATTTGAGTCAAGGGAAAATCTGTGCAACTCAAGAAAACTTCAAAGATCTCAAATCAACGTAAAAAATTCTCAAAATGATGCCGAATTGACGAAAAGTGTTCAACACAGCGTCGATAGGAATCAACTCAACGTCGAAATATACTCAGAGCAGCGTCGACATCTTTCCAGAGTTACTCAAGATTCTCTTCCCTACCTCTCCAAGCTTCGTCGACTAGTACAGATCAAGCTGCGTCGACTTCTTCCCAGAGTTACTCATGATTCTCTTCTCTTACTTCTAAGAGCCATGTCGATTTGTGAAGTTCAAGTTGCATCGATTAGTAAAGTTCAAGCAACGTCGACATCTTCCCAGAGTTACTCAGAATTCTCCTCTCCACTTCTAAAAGCGGTGTCGACTTCTAAGAAGCTGCGTCGAAGTCCCTTCAGGAAAAGACAAATCTTCTCCAATATATTCACGACCCTATCTTCTAGTCGTTACAACTCATTTCAAGAAGGAAATATTTACCTTGGGACTTGATTTGGTAAATAATATATTAAACACAGGGAATTAACTCCCAGACGTCCCAAGAAAGAAATTAAGTCCATTGGAACTTGATTTGGAATAGCAATAATAAAAATTCTATCTACCAGCAATTAGGAAGATTTTTTAGAATTTTCAGCCGTGCTGTCTGCCAGAAAATAGGAAGGGATAAAGAAAGAAGAAACAAATACAAGAATATACAGAATATAAAAAGACAACAGTGAAGAACAAAAAATGAGATAGACAGAGCAACCAAAAAAACTGATAGGCTTGTTTCTCCTCCCTCTCTACCTTTGGAGCATTTTTCTACACTGAAGAACAACTGAAGCAAGCAAGACAGAAAAACAAGAAGTCTTCTATTCTCAGAAGACAGCAAGGAGATTCTCTCTTCTCTTGAGAATCAACTCCCTCATCTTCAATAAAGAAGCTGTTGCTATTCCTGCCTGAATCCACACAGTGCTATCAAGATTACATCTACAGAGCCTTGTTGAAAGGAGATATCTTTTTGGAAACTTACTTCAACATGAACTGTACAAGGAGTCTTGAGAATCCCACATCAAAGGATTCAGTGGTTCTAAGAGTCTCATTATCAAAAAACTCAGTGATTTTTGGACACCTTATAAAAAGTCCTGGTTCTAAAAGTTTCTTTATCAAAAGACACAGTGGATCATTGGACACCTTATCAAAAGTCCTGATTGTAAGAGCCTCCTTATTAAAAGATTCAGCACTAGTGATAGTGGATTCCTGCTGAGGCAGAAGAGTGGACATACCCAACATTTGGGGAACCACTATAAAATTTGGTGTCGTCTGTGTTGTGCATTTTCTCTGTGCTTTCTTTTTTCTCTGTGATATAAACTGGATTGTTGTGTGAATTTGTGAAAACAGGAAAACAGTCTCTTAAAATTTAAATACTCTATTCGCCCCCTAGAGTACTTCTCAAGAGATTACCTTCTCTTTCATCATGTCCAGAATATGAGATGTGATATGGGCTCCTATGAGGATCTAGATTGTCGACCCGAGTAGTGATTGTCCATAATTGGTTATAAGTCATCAAAATTCAAATGCTATTGATTTTTTGTTCAGATTGCTTGACCATGAAATTTTGGAAATTGGATGTGGGCATGTCTGTGTGTGTGCTGGTTAATTGGCCATCAGTGTCAATTGAACTGGCCACCAAATTATTGAAAAGTGTTGAATAAAATATGTATGGCAAGGTCTAGCTAGAGCTCATTACTTCTTTAAGATTCACCTTAGAATGAGATTCTTGCTCATCTCTCTCTTCCTATATAAGTGTACAAATACTTGTATGTATGTGAGGAATTAATAAAATATTTGAATTATTTCTCCTTTTCCGTGTTTATCTGCATGGTATCTGAGGTGTAATTCTGTCCTTTAAATTTTTTTGGGGGATTTCTCTCTCTTCATCTCGCCCACGATCAGGCGAACTAGCGGTCTCATTGCTCAAGCCCGCCTCTCTATGTCTCTCCCCACCTATTCGTTCGTCTGTCCCCTCACCCGATGCTTTTATAGCCTTGCCTATCCGCCTCTCCGAGACCCACCAAATTGACGACGTCTGCGGCCTCTCGTGCCCTGTCCGCTTTGATCGTCGGTGCTTCTTCAGCTCACACCTTGCGTTCCTACCGTGCTTGTCGAGTTCCGGCCTGCATTTCTAACTGCAGCTTCTGTCCGAAGTAAAGTCCCTTTGTTGCGCCTCCTCAGTTTGCTGAGCTCCATTGCTGCTCACCAAACTCGCTCTGTCCGTTGTTCTTGTCTGCGAGCTCCATGAGTTCATCTCGTCTGTCCGCTCAGAGTGCCTTACGCCTGCCCGCCAGAGTTCATATCACCTCGTCTAACTGCTCAACCTCGTCTGACCGCTCAACTTCATCTTTCTTGCGAGCTCTCCTGATCACCAAGTTCTTGGCCGCTACAGCTCCCCTCTGCCAAGCTCCCCACCTATTTTTCTGCGCTCCTCGGCTGCCTGAATGGACTTGAATGATGCCCTATCTCTTTCGACCCGTGCTGAGACTCCCCAACATGAAGTTCGTGATGAGCTTCGAATCACCACTATCTCTCTTAGTGGGAAGAACTTTGTTGAGTGGGTGCACTATGTTCACCATGTTCGTCAGAAAGGCCTCCTTCATCATCTGACTAAGGCTACTCCTACTTAGCCCACCGAGTAATGGCTTCGCGATGACGATCGTGTCCAACCATGGATCCCAAACTCGATGGACAGTGAATCATATCGTATGGCCATGTATATGAAATGGCCAAGACCATGTGGGAGGAACTTCACTCCCTCTATTCTTGCAAGGACAGTTTGCAACACCTATTTTACATTATCACAGGCCTTCAATCTCTCGAATCAGGAGTGGCTGGAGACTTAACCACCTCGTTCTAGGCCTGGATTCAACATCAGCCCCCAACAACAGATCTCGTTGCCCAACGTGCTCAGAAAGAAGCGGTTGGCATCGCCATGACGATGGCCTGTGTTCCACCTCATCTCCATAGCGTCTGTGCTCAGATCCTTTCTTCCCCCACCATTCATTCTCTTTCGGATGTTTGCTCCATGCTTTTAATGGTCCCCCCTGCTCCCGTGTCTCTCTCTCCTGCTCTCCTCCAGTACTCTTCTACATCTCACCCCGCTCCTCCATCAGATCGTGGAGCTCGCACCTCTTCTCGGGGTAGGGGCGCAACGGAAGGGCTTATCCTATGTGTACTCATTGTGGTCGGAATGGTCAACTTGAGGCAACATTATATCGTAATCATGGCATGCCCCCGCAACAACATGCATCCATTGCGGTCGATACTTCTTCCACCACCAATACTGACATTGATGCCTTGCGCAACCAGCTCTAGCAACATCATGGGATGATCAGTCGTTCAACTGGCTATGTTGTGTCGATCTCCAATGAATGTATCTTTTGTCTCTCACATAGTCCAACTTGGATTGTGGACTCGGGTGCAACACATCATATTACTCCGCAGAAACCAAGTTAGTACTTAAACTCTGCGCATCCTAAGTTCATCACAGTGGCCAATGATGACACCATCCTGGTTTCTGGTTCTGCTGATGTGCCCCTCACTTCATCAATCTCTCTTCGCTCGGTTCTTCATGTTCCAGACTCTCCTTTCAACCTTCTCTTTGTTAGTAGTCTTACTCAAGACTTTGCTTGCTCTATAACCTTCTTTTCCACTTCTTTTATTGTGCAGGATTGACGGACGCAGACTATCATTGGTAAAGGGCGACTGTCCAACGGGCTCTATACTCTGGATCTTTCTCACACAGTTGCCTCCTCTGTCAATTATGTTGATCGGCACCAGCGTCTTGGGCATGCTCCTCTTCTAATTCTCAAGAAGTTCTTCCTGATCTATCCCTCGCTAACTTTACTTGTGAGTCATGTATCTTCGAAAAACAACATCGGCTTTCCTTTTTCCCTCATTGTACTTGGAGCAATGCTCCTTTTGATTTAGTGCATTCTAATATTTGGGGACCTTATAAACCAGCTAGTATTTCTGGTTACCATTACTTTCTTACATTTATTGATGATTACTCTCGCATGACATGGTTGTATTTACTTCACGATCATTCTGAACTAACTCGTGTGTTTCGTGTTTTATTGTTGAGGCTCATACACAATTTTCTAGCTCCATTAAAACACTACGAAACGACAATGCGTGTGAATACACGGGTCATATATTTACTAATTTATGCACCGAGTTTTGGATCATCCATCAAAGCACATATGCTTATACCCCCAACAAAATGGTGTGGTTGAGCGTAAGAATCGTCACCTTCATGAGGTCGCTGGCTCACTTATGTTTCAAATGAATATTCTCATGCTTTATTGGAATTTCACGGTTTCGATAGCTTACTACCTCAGCAATCGCATGTCCTCCATTCTCAATTATGCAACCCCCTTTAGTCTTCTATTTCCATCCATACCTCTCTTTACTTTCGTGCCTCGCGTCTTTGGATGTACCTGCTATGACCACTACCATGGCCCCTCCACCGACAAGCTAGCTCCTCGTGCTACTAAATATATGTTCGTTGGTTACTATCGCACTCAAAAAGGGTTTGTCTTTTATTCTCCCGGCGATCGTAAGGTTGTCACATCTGCGGATGTGACCTTCATCGAAAACCAACATTTTCACTCTTTCCATCTAGCTCCTCCAACACCTACAATCCTGCCGCACCCTACTGTTCCTGTTACATCGAATCTTCCACCATTCCTCCCAACCCGATCCCCATACCCTCCATACCACCTCTTCTTCATGTATACACTCATCGCCCTGCTCGTTCTGATTCCCTACGACAGTTACCCTCTACTAATGGCATCGCGCAGACTGAAGATCCGACAACAGCATCTACCGCTTATCCTCTGGCTAATTATGTGTCTATGCATCGCCTTTCTCCGGTGCTTCACAAATTTGCAACTTTTTTGTCGTCTATTTCCACCCCTAACTCTCTACACGAGGCCCTTCAGCATCCGGGATGGCGGGTGGTCATGGATGTGGAAATGGCTGCTCTTTGGGAAAATCAAACTTGGGATCTTGTCCCTCTTCCTCCTGGCCAAACTTGTGTGGGTTGTAAGTGGGTCTATGCCATCAAACATGGTCTGGATGGGATGGTTCAATGTCTCAAGGCTCGTCTTGTACCTCGTGGGTTTACTCAACAACCTGGCCTTGACTATGACAAGACCTTCTCACCTGTCGCAAAACTAAATATTGTTCGTGTCTTGATCTCCCATGTTGTTCATCAAAAATGGCAGTTGCATCAATTGGATGTCAAAAATATTTTCTCAATGGCGATCTACTGCAGATTGTCTATATGAAACAACCTCACGGGTTTGAGACCATGAGGGAATCCCGTGTATGTCACCTCAAAAAATCTCTTTATGGTCTCAAATAGTCTCCTCGAACATGGTTTGACAAGTTTAGTCAGGTTGTTTGTGATGTTGGGTTAGCTCGAAGCTCGCCCGACTTCTCTCTATTTACTCATCATCGTTAGATGGGCACAGTGATTCTCTTGGTTTATGTCGATGATATTTTGATTACGGGTGATGATTTAAAAGGAATACACATGATTAAGTAGCATTTGGCCTTTGTTTTTCAAGCCAAACACTTGGGAAATCTTCGGTACTTTCTTGGTCTCGAGGTAGCACGACATCCTGATGTCATTGTCCTATCTCAACGAAAGTATTGTCTTGACCTTCTTCATGATGATGGCTACTTTGGATGGAAGTCTGTTGATACACATATGGATGTCAAACACAAGCTCTGCGCTCATGCCTCCGACTCTGATCTACTCCTTCCGAACACAGAGTACTATCGTCGTCTTGTAGGGAAGCTAATTCATCTTACAGTTACAAGACCTGATATATCATTTGTTGTTGGGGTTATCAGTCGATACATGCATGCTCCACGAATCTCACCTCCAAGCAGTTGAGCGCATCCTCCAATATTTGAAGAGCGCTCATGGACAAGGACTTGTATACAATCCTTCTTTTTCCTTATCTCTTATCGCCTACTCTGATGCTGACAAAGTTGTTTCTCTGGATGATCATCGTTCCACAAGTGGATTTTGTACATACTTTGGTGGACCCCATATCACCTAGCGCAACAAAAAGCAATATGTGGTTGCTCGCTCATCTGTCGAAGCTGAGTATCGTTCAATGGCCTCTATTGTGTCTGAGTTTACATGGTTGGAAACTCTCCTCACCGGCCACTCTTTTGCGACAGTCAAGTTGTTATACATATTGCCAAGAATCCCGTATTTCATGAACGTACTAAACACATCGAAGTTGATTGTCATTTCATTCGGGAAAAGATTCAACTGAAGAAACAGGAATTAAAACTAGTTCTTGCTTCTGGGCAAGTTGCTGACATTTTCACTAAGGCCTTACCGCATCCGCTATATTATCAGTTCTTGTCCAAGCTTGGTGCTTACGATCTGTATGCCCCAGCTTGTAGGGGAGTGTTGAATAAAATATGTACAAAAGCCCATAGCAAGGCCCAACTATAGCTCATTACTTCTTTATGATTTAGTTTCACACCTTAGAATGAGATTCTTGCTCCTCTCTCTCTCTTCCTATATAAGTGTGCAAATACTTGTATGTATGCATGTGAGGAATTAATAAAATATTTGAAATATTTCTCTTTGTTCTGTGTTTATCTACAAAAAGAAAATAATTTTTTTACAAAGAAAGACAAGTAAAGAGAAAAATATTTTCCTACCTCCTGTGAGCAAGTGGCCCAAATCGTGGGCTCTAATACCAAATTAACGCATGATAGGTTCTAATGAAACAGTTGGACACTTATATATATGCACATATGAACTAGGCAATAATTTGACAACTAACTTACAATAAATGAATGTAAAATTACAACACGATAATCACAATTAAGCAAGATTTCTAATAAGGAAGCAAGTTATGGATTCAAAATTGTAAATATCATACATCGGTGACACGTCGAATTAAATTTTTAAATTCAGACATCGAAAGTTGGAGAAATGTTGGGGATAATTTAAGATATCAGATATTCATATATTATAAATAAAAAAACTTTTAATCTGGGCAATGTTATAAGCAGTCCTAAAATGGCTAATCGCAGTCCTTTGATATTTGCAGTCTAAAAAATTCATTTGCAGTCCAATATGTTGAATCGCAATCCAATGTCTTATACTAAAATAGCACATGCATAGATGGAAAAAACTGAAAAGCTACTGGGATTACAAAGTCGCACGCGACTCGAATCTGTTCTGCTCATATCCACTTTGTTGCGATTCGAATATGAGATCCAACAATGGCGGAAGCAAAATTGGATGAGGCATTACCCAAATCTTCTTCAAGAAGGCTACCAAACTTCAAGCAATCCATTAAGCAAGCCGACCTCCTCCCCCATGGCCGACGACAACCCTCTACTTTTCTGTAATTTTGTGCTCCACACTCATCGTCTTCCTCTCCACCCTCTACTTCCTCAGCCACCCCAAGTCTATTTACCTGGTCAACTTCGCCTGCTACAAGCCGGAAGAAGCCTACTTTCCACTCCAAATCTGGTCGAGCACCCCTCTCCTAACTCTAGCGAGCTCATATTCACCCCTTAGTTATTAAAGGCGCAAGGCGCACAAAGGCGCAAAAGAGTCTTGGAGCCTAGGCGTGAGGCTCAAGGCGCAGGCGCGCGCCTGACGAAGGCAATGCGTAACCACATTCATTTTTAAAAATAAGCATTAAACATCAGTTCATCTTCTTGATCAGATTTTTCATCTATTCTACTAATTAATTATTCATTACTATCATTTATATCTCTTAAAAATATAATTAATGTGGTCACTCACATCATATCTAAGTCTTAACACTCAATTATGTTTCACATACACAAAATCATGCAAATATTATTGAGTTCTTACATTATTTCTTTCTTTTTTTTTTTGAAAAAAAATGTCTGCAACAGAAATCGCACCTAGACACAGCTTTTATGCTCCAAAAGCGCAAAAAAGACGCACGAAGGTGCAAGCCTCTGAGCCTATTGAGCCTGGAGCCTTAGGCGCGCCTGAGGCACGCCTTTAACAACCCAGATTCACACTATCTTTCAAGCAAGCCGACCTCCTCCCCTATGGCCGATGACAACCCCATGACCGATGGCAGCAACTGTTGCTCCACCAAAGAGTCCGACCGGCCTCCAAATCCGGCGACTCCTCTGATGAGCAACTCTCTACTCTGGCCGACGGTCTCCAAGCAACTCCTCCATCTCCAAGCATGCTCTATTTTGGAACAGACGGCTGCATTGACAGGTGTGAATGGGAGGAGCTGGGTGAGGACTGCGATTATACACAATAAAGCGTATTAATTTAAGTATTTTATAGGACTGCGAATAGCCGATATAGGACTGCTTATAACATTGCCCTTTATTTTTATGCATATTAAGTAGAATTATATGTTCTAAGAGTTAAAAATTAACATAACAAGTAAACGAAAATGACTCATATATATCCCAAAATAAATTTGAAGTGTCCAAAATAAAATAACAGTAATATACTACAAATATTAATAATTGTAAAATATATTAATATTACATAGAAACTATATTTAAAAAACATCGAGTTTTATATCAAGAAAAGAATATTTGATAATTATATATCTTTGATTAATTATAAGTCTTTTCAAGCTTAATAAAGTTAGGTTAAAAGCATTAAAATAGTCAACTAATAAATCAGTTGAATTTCTTAGCAATATGAAATATAAAAGATATAAAATGAAATGACTAAACAAATTTAATTATAAGAATAACACATTAAAAAGAATTAAACAATAAGTCTAATCAATTTAAGCATATATAATTTAATACATATATGTGATTTAAGCATATACTACTAACATATCATAAAATAAAATAAATGATGATATGCTTAAAATTCATGTTAGACGAAAAAAAAAGATATGCTTATCTATATTTTATTAATGAACACAATTGTTTTTTGAATAAAAAAGTCATTTTGACATAAAAAAGGACATGTTAGCTGAAAGTGCACAATTAGTCCTCTGAGTATTCTCTAGAGGGGGTGAATAGAGTTTAACAACTTTTTTATAAATTATGCACAAACAATAAATTAAACTAACAACTATGCATTCAGATTTCCAATTCAGAATAAAATAAACACAGAAATGCAGAAATCAAGAATAGACAGCACAGAAATTTCACAGCACAGATTAGACAAGATATATAGTGGTTTCCCAAAATGTGGGTACTCCACTCTTCTACCATCTTGGTAGGAATACATTATCTAGTGTCTCTGTCTTTTGATAAGTAGACTCTTAGAACCATTGAGTCTTTTGATAAGGAGACTCTTAGAACCACTGAGTCTTTTGATAAGGAGACTCTTAGAACCAAGGTCTGAGTCTTTTGTTAAGGAGACTCTTAGAATCAAGTTAGATCTTTTGATAAGAAGATCTTGAACCACTGAATTCTTTAGAGAGGGATTCTAAGGACTATTTACTCAGATTACAAGGGAGAAAGAAAGAGTAAGGGAGAAGAAGAGAAATGAAAATTACTCTTCTGATTGAATCCTCCTACAACAGTCACTGAGGATTCAGGCACTTAGTGTTTTTGATGGATCTCTGTTCAGTAGATGAATCCTTGCTTAAGAGAGAGAGAGAAAGAGTAGAATGCAAGGATTGATAAGCTCTGGTCCTGATAATCTCTATATATCTGTAGGCTTCTTGCTGTGAGAGAGGAAGAAGAAGTCTTGAGTATTTTCTGTACAATGATTTGATCTGTTGTTCTATCTGAGAGAAAGCTTGAGAAAGAAGAAGACAGAATAGTAGAAATCTTATTATTCTCAATCTTTCTTTGTATACTTATTCTTCTGTCGAATAACATTTGAATTACTTTCCTCTTCTACTGTATCATAAGTAGGAATGTCTAAGGGATAATAATGTTCTCTTTTCTTTTCAGTTGATGCCCGTCAATCCCTTTTTGAATAACTTCCAAAAATATCTTTATTGTGTCTTTAGAGTCCTTCTTTCCATTATTGGTTATGAACGACCCATTAGAATTCAAAATATTTTCATTTATGACTTCTGAATCGGCTTTAAAAAAGAATACAAAAAGTATTCTAATTATGTGTTTGTATTCGACGTAGCGTCGAATTCATTTGCCTTCTTATCGACGCACCTCTGAGTTCTAATAGAAGCTGCTTCGAAATTCTCCTCAGCTTAGAAATGAACTCTGATGTCGACATTGCGACGAATACTTATCGACATATCCGTCGAGATGAAGGCCTAAACCCTAAGTCTTTTCTTCTACGTCGAATGTAATTGTAAGTTGCGTCGACTTCAATGTTGCTTTGACTGACTGTCTTCTACGTCGAGTACATTTCGACATTGCGTCAACTTCAACTGATGCATCAACTACCAGTCTGAGTTATCCTTACTTCTATTTGAAGTTACTTCGACTTGCAGTCGAAGATGCATCGACTTTTATTCGACGCAGATTTAACTCAACTAAATTTTGCACTCTTTTGGACTGGTCTTTGACACCCTAATGAGAGTGTGACATCCTAGAACATCTAATGAATAAATTACCCTCTCTATGCAAAATGGGTAATGAATCCTAAATGGTGAATCACTTTTACATCATTTATAAGATAAATTCAGAGGATATTTTTCCCAACAATCTCCCCCTATTTATCATAACAAATTTTACAAATATTTTAAGTGATTTCAATCATATTGTTAAAATAAAGTAGAGTACAGACAAATATACTTATAAACAAGACAAATTCACACATCATTTCATAAAGTCATAGACTAGAATGATATGATAAACATCCAAATGTAATAGATTAGATTGTTTACCATAGTTGTATCTCAAATGTGTTCACTGAGAACTTATAAGAGTAATTGTTTATTTGCTAATTACCTGATTTTCACTATTATTTTGGAGGGGTTTTTCTCTTCCTTGAGAAGACTTGTGGTGTCACTTTTCTTGGTGGAAATACAAGGGGGTCATCCTCCTCTTCAGCAGTCTTGTCATCTTCTTTGTGAGGCTCCTTCTGAATTAATGCAGCATCTTCAGCTATCTGGTCAGTCTCTTTAGCAATCTTGGTGTCATCTTCTATGATCTGTTCATTAGTTGTGAGGGGCTCCCCCTGGATTGATGCATAACTCTTTGGATCACTAACAATCTCATGGCAAATCTCAGGTTCTTGAGCATTCTCAGGTTCTTGTATAAGCTTTTCCTTCTCCTGGCCAATCTCCTCTTCTTGGGTAGGCATTTCCTCCTCTTGAACATTCTCCCCCTTCTGAACCTTACTAACAAGGAAGGTTAAGAAAGACTTTGTGACCATTAAGGAGGACATACAAGTATTGAGTGCCAGGATTGATTCCTTTGAATCTTGCAGTTCTGGCTCCATCTAAGAGTATTTTCTTTGGAATTTTCTTAATTGACTCTGTAGCAGGTCAGCAAAAGTCTCAGCGACCAGACTCACTGCTTTAGTAATTGCTTGATCCATGTCAAAATGATGTATAAAATGAGAGGTAGAGGGTGTCAATGAGAGGTCTTGATATGTCAATTTGAGGAGGTGATTGAGAATGGGATTGTACTAAGAGAGCAGGATGGATGACTGTGAGGTTTTCTTCACAAGGAGTGACAAATGGTGGTTGTTGTTGAGAGGAAATCTGTGTTGCAGGTTCAATTGTTGTATCTGGTAGGGTTGTCTGAAGGTCTTGACCTAGATGTTCATTTCAGACATCTGTTATAACAGTTTCACGGTCTTGAGGAGCTGGAGATGGAGGGGGAGAGGGTGGAGCTTGACCAGGCTTCAGAATTTATTTGGTCCATTTTGAGAAGATGTCTATGTTAATTCTTTTTCCAGGATGAATGAGCACTCATTTTGATCTGCACACTATTGGGTAGTGATGAAACATGACTTAGCTCATGATTCTCATGTATGCATTTTCCTTATGAGAATACTTATGACCTATCAGTTTGAGAAGACACCTCCCCCAATGTATTCTCTTATTCAGAATTAAAACTCCCACTATCTGTAGTTGTTGTTTAGGAATAACATCATGAACAGAAATTTTACATAGTAGAACTTTTCCTACTATGTCTGCCAAAAACCTATACTCTTCTGAGAAGTCATTCTTCTTTAGGTTGATGGCATTTTCTTTGTTGAACTTCATTGTCTGCAGTGTCTGTTGAGTCTCTGTCGCCGTCAGTTCATATGAATCATCACCTTCTGGTAGATCAAAGGTGGGACTCAACATCTCCTCTGTGATATCAATGTCATTTTCTGAAATTCTTCCATGAAGAGATCCATCATCTCCAATATGGATGTTGTCCTTTAGTTCTGTTAATTCGACATCATATACTTTGCATCTTGTCGAAATTTGCTTTGTCAACCCCACGGTTTGGAACAACCCCAGAATTGCCTTGAAATTTTCAGAGGTAGCATTGAATGATTCGATATCCACATCGAATCTGGAGTTAACTTTGGGAGGAGCCATTGATCCTTGCTGTAGTACCTACAGAAATAATACAAGAACGAGAGAAGGAAGCAAGAACAAGAATGCAAGAGAGAGAAAATTCGAAAGCGTAAGTTAATCTAACATCCGAGTTGCTTAAAAGAAGACGATTCATCATAGCTTAGGGTTATAATCGAAGCAACGCCGAATGGAAATAGGTTCAGCGCACCAAAACATGTCGAAAGTAGCTTCTAGAAGCAAAACTGCACCCACTTGTCATGTCGACGTTGCGTCGATTAGTACTCGACATGACTTCGAATTCATACAACAACTATTAAATCAACACATGCGTCGATATGTATTCGACGTTGCGTCGAGTGCTATTCAAATTATCTATCCCAGTCGACTCTCGGAGCTAACGTCGAGTAAAACTCAACGGTGCGTTGAATTCTTTTCGATGCAACTCCAAATCTACTGTTGTATTTCTTTAGAAAATATCTGTTGTTTTTCCCAGCAATAGTGTTTATTGAAATTAGCATTTATAAGATTATATGTATGAATTAAAATGCAACATCAAGATTTTTTAGAAAAGAAGTCACTCCCTTTGATTATTTGTAGTTCCATGTTGAAGAGTTAGTTTTTCCATGACCCTAAGTTTTCCTGCACATGTAATTCAAATATTAGAGGGTACTCAGGTTATCTTAGGCCCTTTGCTTTTACCATTATAAGGTGTTATGAAAGAATAAAGTGGTCTTTCATGATACCCTTTTGGATGACAGAAAATAGGTCTATCAGACCAATATTTATTATCTTGATACTTGAAGTTTGCATAAAATACATCTTGATATAGTAGATCTGTAGAATGCCTAATGATTTTTCTTTTAATTTTACCCTTTTGATTGTGGTTCATTGGTTTTTCTGAATTGTTCTTGCCTAGAGTGTTCTTCTCATTATTAAGATTTGCTTTATTAAATATAGAGAGATTATCAGGATGATTGTTGTTTTGTTCTCTAAATACATGACTATTCTCATTTATTTGATAGACACTAGGTCTGACAAATATAACTGAATTTTTTTAGGCTGGTTTACTGGAGATTGATGTGCTAGTTAATATATCTGCTCCTAGACAAGATATCTAGATCTCATAGAGAGATTCTGTGTGATATCCTTGAGCTTTTGACTCCTCCCATTGAGTGAGACTTCAAAGGCTTTTGCCTTTGTAAGCTTTTCTTTTAAATTTGAGTTTTCACTAGTTAGCTCATTTATTTCTGTTTCCTTTTTATATAGCTGATTACTTAAATCATAATTAATAGAATATAGATTTTCTTTCTTAAGATCTTCTAGTTCTTCCCTAACTGTTTCAGTTTTTTTTGAAGCTTAAGATAATCTTGACAAAATTCTTTAAAACAATTTTTAAAGTCTTCTGAAGAGAAATCAAATTCATCAAATTGAGATACATGGTCTTCTTCAGTTGAGTCTTCTAAAGGCATCAGACAGACTTCTTCAGCGATACATTCTCCATCACTGTCAGATGAAGAGGAACTTGACTCAGATTCTGGGTCACTCCAGGTTTCAGCTATGAAACATTTTCCCTTTTTCTTGTCCTTCTTTCTGAAGGACTTCTTTTTATGCTCCTTCTTGCTGCTGCTTCTGTACTTTTGCTCTTCAGGACATTCAGAGGCAATATGCCCTGGTTTTCTGCATGAAAAGCAAATTATCTCCTATTTTGGAGTCTTGTCAAACCTACTTGTCAAACCTAAGTTTGCTCGAGCTCCTTTCCTTCCTTCTAGAGTCTTCAGATTTGACCCATCTTCTGAATCTTCTGGCCAAGAGATTGAACATCTTTTCTTCAGATGTGGAAGAACTTCCTTCAGCAGCCTTCAGAGCTATAGTCATTTCTTTTGGGATTGAGGCTTTCTCCTTTGCCTTAGTCTCAACTCTACTTTTCAACAGTAGCTCATAGGACTTGAGTTTGCCTAGCAAAGCATCAGTGGAGATTTCTCTGTGGCATCTGGATTCTCTAATGGCCCAGATCCTTGAATCTCATGTGCTTGAGAAGCACATGAGAAGCTTATCATTGATTTCAGTTAGAGAGAACTCCTTATCCAGTCCCTTAAGCTCATTTATAATGATGTTGAATCTCTCATACATCTCAGCAACATTTTCTTCAGCCTTCTTTTAAAAGTTCACATATTGGGATATGAGAAGGGACTTCCTGTCCTTTCTTTCATCTGAGCTACCTTCTACCAATCTGGATAGTGACTCTCAGATCTCCTTTGCTGATTGGTAGTCAACCACTTTCTGGAATATGTCATCTAACATAGTTGATACCAGAATGTTCATGGCCTTGGCATCACATGCATTCAACTTCTTATCAGCATTAGTCCATTTTGCTCTAGGGACAAGTTTTTGTGACACAGTCTCGCTTGCATCTTTTCTGAATGAGATTGGAGGACCTGGTACAATGACATCAAAAAAAAATCATCAAGAGTTCATAAAAAGTTTTATTCTGGCCTTAGAGTGTAAACTTATTCAGATTACACACTGGTGGTCTTGTGGATGCATAGTCCTTAGAACTCATTTTCTGAAAATAATTTTAAAATATTAAAATTTGAGTGAGAGGATTTTTTGATCAAGGTGTTAACCTCTTTATAATCAACCTCACTCTAATACCAATTGAAATTCCACAGTGAGTCCTCTGAGTATTCTCGAGAGAGGGGGGGGGGGTGAATAGATTTTATAAACTTTTCTATAAATTATGCATAGACCATTAAATTAAACTAACTATGCATTCAGATTTCCAATCCAGAATAAAATAAACACAGAAATGCAGAAATAAAGAATGGACAACACAGAAATTTCACAGCACAGATTAGACAAGATCTATAGTGGTTCCCCAAAATGTGGGTACTCCACTCTTCTACCACCGTGATAGGAATACACTATCCAGTGCCTGAGTCTTTTGATAAGGAGACTCTTAGAACCACTGAGTCTTTTGATAAGGAGACTCTTAGAATCACTGAGTCTTTTGATAAGGAGACTCTTAGAACCAAGGTCTGAGTCTTTTGTTAATGAGACTCTTAGAACCAAGCTAGATCCTTTGATAAGGAGATTTTAAACCACTAAATCCTTTGGAGAGGGATTCTAAGGTCTCTTTACTCAGATTACAAGGGAGAAAGAAAGAGTAAAGGAGAAGAAGAGAAATAAAAATTATTCTTCTGATTCAATCCTCCTGCAGTAGTCACTGAGGATTCAGGCACTTAGTGTTTTTGATGGATCTCTGTTCAGTAGATGAATCCTTGCTTAAGAGAGATAGTAGAATGCAAGGATTGATACACTTTGATCCTGATAATCTCTGTATATCTGTAGGCTTCTTACTGTGAGAGAGAAAGAAGAAGTCTTGAGTATTTCCTGTATAAAGTTTTGATCTGTTGTTGTGTCTTAGAGAAAGCTTGAGAAAGAAGAAGACATAATAGTAGAGATCTTATTGTTCTCAATCTTCCTTTGTATACTTATTCTTCTGTCGAATAACATTTGAATTACTTTCCTTTTCTGCTATATCCTTAGTAGGAATGTCCAAGGGATAATAATGTTCTTTCTTTTTCAGTTGACAGCCCCGTCAATCCCTTATTGATTAACTTCTAAAAATGTTTTTATTGTGTCTCTGGAGTCCTTCTTTCCATTCTTGATTATGAACGACCTGTTAGAATTCAAATCATTTCCATTTTGACTTTTGAATCGGTTTTAGAAAAGAATACAGAAAGTATTCTAATTCTATGTCTGTATTCGACGTAGCGTCGAATACATTTGCCTTCTTATCGACACACCTCTGAGTTCTAATAGAAGCTGCTTCGAAATCATTCTCAGCTTAGAAATGAACTCTGATGTCGACGTTGCGTCAAATATTTATCGACGTATCCGTCGAGATGAATGCTTAAAATCTGAGCCCTTCCTTCTGCATCGAATGTAATTCTAAGTTGCGTCGACTTTAATGTTGCTTTGGATGGCTCTGTCTTCTACGTCGAGTACATTTCGACATTGCGTCGACTTCAACTGATGCATCGACTACCAGTCTAAGTTATCCTTATTTCTATTCGAAGTTACTTTGACTTGCAGTCGAAGCTGCGTCGACTTTTATTCGACGCAGATTTAACTCAACAAAATTTTGCACTCTTTTGGACTAGTCTTTGATACCCTAATGAGAGTGACATCCTAGGACATCTAATGACCAAATTACCCTCTCTATACAACATGGGTAATGAATCTTAGATGGTGAAATCACTTTTACATAATTTGTAAGATAAATTCGGAGGATGTTTTTCCCAACATTAGCAAACATATTGGACATGTTGGAAGACATTTAAAATGTTGATATGCATTGCGTGCAAGGAAGCTAGAAAAAAAATACTCAAATGACACAAGTCCGACAAATTGAACGAGGTTTAGAAACAATGTGATGCAGGGGTAGGTCGACAAGGGGCGGACACTCTAAATGCAATCCTACATACGATAGGATGTAATGTAAATGCAAGAGATTCACTTAAAAATAACAACAATAATTAACTACTATAAGACTAACAGAGGCGCAAGCATTCACAAATTTTAATTAAAGAGAGCAAACAACCAAGGCGCAAACGTTTTAAGCTCGTGCGGAATATGCCCGCAAATCATACAAAGTCCAATACTAATAGCAAACAATAATCAACATCCACTGCAAATATGGTACCAAATACTCAACGATAGAAAATAACAACTCCAAACTACAACTTACTCGTGTAGGCGACATAATAACAATGGTCAATTGTGGTCATCCAGGTTTGTTGCGATCTTGGGAGGTGTCGGACGAGTGATCCGGGGCTAGCGAGCTTGGATAGAGGAAGGAGTGGGTTCAGGATGTGGAGGGACAAGGCTACTTGTGTTGGAGGGTCACGACAAGGGGGTATAGTGGATCAGGGTGGTGGTGAGGGGCTACAGGAAGGGAAGGGGAAGGGCTTAGGCGGTGGTATGAAGCTACTTGAAGGGGAGGGGAAGGGTTGTGGGGCTCGATGAAGGGGAAAGCTGGTTGTATGAGGCTTGGGCAGGGGTGATCAGTACGGAAGGATTAGGGCTGGAAGTTTGAGACCGGTAGCAGCTTGAATGGGAGGGGGCGACAGATCCAGGAGCGGTTGGTGGAGGGTTTGTGTGGGGGAAACTGGTCGTAGGGGTGGCTGAGGGAGCGCGCGGCTTGGGGAAAACATCGGGCTAGTGATGCGCGTCGGCAAGTGCACCGGTCGCTGTCAAGTAATAATTGTGGAGAATAAATTCCCCGGATGTCGGTCTCTTGAGGAATGCAGGATGGGTGATCAAATCGTGCAGTGAATATTGTTACACAAGCGTTTCACAAACACAACAAGGGGTTTTTGGTTGGTTTTCCTAATTTTAACAACAATAAAAGAGATGCGGGTCGAGAACACCGCTTCGCAACGTGAGGTGGATGCAACGGCCGCGATGCCGTGCTTCGTGAGGCGAATGAAGTGGACTCAGGCGCGAGAGAGTGAGGGTCGCAAACACCTCTTCACAACCGTCATTAGCTCTTGCCAACACGGAGCAAACGCCTTGCGTGCGTGTGTGAGTGAGTGCGCTTGAACGTGGTGAATCACAACCAACCCATGAATAAGAACACAGAAACATTCATTCTCATCAAGTAAATATCACAATATTCATTTAGTAAAAGATTCAAAGGGGTACAATCAAGGAAAGAGGAAGGAGATAACCGGCGGTGAAGACTAGCGGCCGTTCACGGCCGGAATGGTAGGTTGTCGGGCTACCTCCGGACTCGGGCGGACGATGCTTCCGGCGTAGAGGGCTGTCACAATCTCCCTACGTGCTCCGTCGTCTTCGACTCAAGGTCTCTTCTTCTTCTCACCGGGCGGAAAGCGAAAATGATTGCTTGGAGGCTTGCGGATGATGGAGAACACTCACGGGCGATGGAGGATGTCTAGGAATGGACCGAGGAAGCTTCCCCTTGCGTAGGAGATGAAGTAGGGGCGATCCAAGGGGGCGGTCGGCGGCGTACGGAACAGAAATCCCGCTCCCGGAATGAATAATCCGCCCTAAAATCGCAACAGGCGCTTAAATAGGCGCTGGATTAAACACTGCGCACGATCATTGGCGCACGACCAGTGGTCGTGCGCACTGGAATCCTGCGATCGTGCGCACTGCCTGGACAGAACCTGCAAGAGATGAAATTATAAAATAAAATGCTCGCACGACCAGTGGCGCACGACCGTTGATCGTGCGCACTAGCGTCGGTGGTCGTGCGCAATAGGTGAGACAGAACTCATAAAATTACTATTAAGTGCGCACGGACAGTGGCGCACGACCGGTGGTCGTGCGCACTGGAGTTGATGGGCGTGCGCACTGCACCAGACAGAACTCGTAAAAAGGGGCTAAGTGCGCACGATCAGTGGCGCACGACCAGTGGTCGTGCGCACTAGAACAAGTGATCGTGCGCAGTGTTCCTGTGCAGAATTGCACCGGAAACACTTGCACGCCTCCTATTCCAGCACAAACACAGAACTAGCCACCGAAAGTGGCACTTAACAACATATGAGTACTATGAAAGGAAATAAACACGAAAACACACCAAAGTGGGCCAAAATGTGCACCTAGCATGGGTTATCAATTATAAACTATAATAAGGCTAAAGTGCGTGATATTGACTAAATAATGGACCGGATGAGTCCATGAAGGTGTATATAATCAGGACTCATCACACCCCCAGACTTAACTGTTTGCGCGTCCCGAGCAAACGAATCCGGCGGAAGTTGAAAAAGATAATTAAAATAGCGAATTACGCAGGGGAGTACAGTGCGAAGTAACATACGCATGCGAGTAGGAATTCTAGTAGAAGAAGATTCTAGCTATGCTAACTAATTTACGTAAGTACTAAAGCGTACTCAAAGATTTAATTGTACTCAGTGGGTGAATTATGAAGAATTTGACGATCATGCCCGGTATGGAAGTGACGAGACGCTGAGGCGGGTGTTGCAAAAGATCGGGGCTTAGGAATAACTCCGCTGAAATCCATCAACGTCGTGAACCATACGCTTGCCCGGTCACACTCTCTCCACGGCGCTAGCAAACTCGCAAATCAAATCAGTAGGACTTATAGGATTAAAACGGGGCTTAGGTTACGGAATGATATGCAAAGATAAACATGACGGCTACGCAACCCAAATGAGCCAACGGCACACTGCACCTTACAAAACCAAACAACTATGCTCGTGTGACACACCCCCAGACTTATCATGAAAACCAGGTGTGCACACAGCCTACTTTACAAATACCAACAGATTTTTCTCTTTAGCTTGGGAGGATTATTTTCAGGATACTCTTCTTTTTTTCTTTTATATATTTTTCTTCTTTCAAGCAACCTCCAGTTGGTTCAAAATCAGCGGATAGACAATATTTTCTCTTCAAAACACAATGATACCACACACCACACAAGTTGGAAATTATGAGCACAGTTAAAACATTTTTTTGGTTGCGGGCGTAGGATAGGCTTCAGGCTTTGGTGGATGAGGAGGAGCTGAACATAAAAATGGTAGGCACAAATTTGGCTTGCAAAGGTGAATGAAAGGGGCATGGAATAGCAAAGCTCAAACTAGCCAAATGGTGGCCTACATCATGCTTGACTCAACAAGTAGCTCTCACCCATGCTTCAAGAGTCGCTTGGGGCAAGTTCTTAGCCCACGAGAAAGATAAACCTTCCTCCCGACTCGAGCAACACACGTTTAGCGACCGCACACACACAACACCGGGTTATCATCAATTTCATTCGAATTCACCACTTGAGTACATTAAATCTAAATTTACGCAGAGATACTGCACATAAATTAAATGCATAAAGAAAATCTAATTCTACTCAGGTTCTACTATAGCATGCGAAGCGACTAGAACACTACATGAGTCGACACTGCGCTCCAAATAATAATTCCTGTGTTAATAGCCTATTTCACCTTCCGACCAGACTAGTTTAAACGGAACAACACAACAAGATAAGCACACACTCAAGTGGGTGAAGTGGTGTGTGAAGATGAACGATACTAAATAACTGAAATTAAAATACTTCTAGTATGCAAATGAGATGAGCATGTGCAGTGGGTGACAAAGAAACGGCTCTCCCCCAGACTTAATCAAAACCATACAACATAATGATATGACGGTGAAAATCAAAATTGAAAGCTAGGGAAGAAGTTACCCAATGCTCAGCACGTGAGCATACCAGAAGAATGGCGTTTAAAATCAAGACAATCCGCAGCATCCACCATCGAACACAAAACCTGCAAGCAAAACTCAAAACAACAAAAGCAAAAACAAAAACTGAACTAGGAAAGGTTAGATAAAAGGAAATATATAAAAAAAAAACCGGAAATCTGGGTTGTCTCCCAGTAGCGCTTTCATTTAACGTCCTTAAGCTGGACCAAATACCTGAATTAGCATTGTTTATAAAGAGTGCAGGAATTTAAAAAGAAAAAGTTCAGAACTAGAGTTTCACACAAAAGATAAGAGACAAGAATAGGAAATCAGCTGCCGGTGCTTGTATGAAGTCCATCTCCCAATGTCAACAACTGACGCTCCTTGTTAATAGTGGCGCCATCATATAACTTCAGCCGATGTCCATTGACCTTAAACTTGTCCCCCTTATCTCCAGATATTTCAATGGCACCAAAAGGCGAGACATCGGTCACGGAGAAAGGACCACTCCACCTCGATTTAAGCTTCCCTGGGAAGAGGCGGAGACGGGAGTTGTAGAGCAGCACCTGGTCCCCAATTTTGAACTCCTTAGGAATTATATGCTGATCATGCCATTTTTTCGTTTTCTCCTTATAGATGCGAGCGTTTTCATAAGCAAAATGACGGAGCTCCTCTAACTCGTTGAGTTGGGACCGACGCACTTCGGCCGCGGCTCCAATGTCCATGTTCAACAGTTTGGTAGCCCATAATGCTTTATGCTCCAGCTCTACAGGGAGGTGACATGCCTTGCCATAGACTAATTGAAACGGAGTCATTCCAATGGGTGTTTTGAACGCAGTCCGGTAGGCCCATAATGCGTCATCGACCTTCTTAGCCCACTCCTTCCTATTTGAATGTATTGATTTCTCAATTATTCGCTTGAGCTCGCGGTTGGAGACTTCGACTTGCCCGCATGTTTGGGGGTGGTAAGCCAAAGAAATTTTATGATGGACCCCAAACTTTTTCATGAGCTGCACAAACTGTCTATTGCAAAAATGACTCCCGCCGTCGCTGATGATAGTTCTCGGCGTCCCAAACCTGGAGAAGATGTTCTTGTGGATAAAGTGCAGCACAGTGTTGGCATCATTCGTGGCAACCGCCTCAGCTTCCACCCACTTCGAGACATAATCAACTGCCACAATAATGTAATGCTTACCATGAGACATTGGGAAAGGGCCCATGAAGTCTATTCCCCAGACGTCAAAGGGTTCGCAAACCAACATGTTATTAAGGGGCATCTCATCACGCCGGGAAATATTCCCAGTCCTTTGACATTCGTCGCACTTGGTGACATAGGCATGGGCATCCCGGAAGAGGGTCGGCCAGAACAATCCACATTGCAGGATTTTTCGTGCTGTTCGAACGGCCCCGAAGTGCCCGCCGGCCTCTCTGTCATGACAATGCTGTAATACAGACTGAAACTCAGCTTCCGGAATGCAACGCCTAATAATCCCGTCGCTGCATGTGTGGAACAAGAGCGGATCTTCCCAAAAATAGTATTTTGCGTCGGAGACAAGCTTCCGTCTTTGCTGAGGGGACAAACTCGGGGAGAGTGTTCTACAAGCCAAGTAATTAGCAATATCTGCATACCAAGGTGCGGTCGGGGAGGATGTGGTGATTGCAAATAACTTTTCATCCGGGAAATAGTCGTCAGTTTCCTCCACAACGCAATTAGGAGTGTCGTACTCCAAACGTGAGAGATGATCAGCAATCACGTTCTCCACCCCTTTCTTATCTTTGATTTCCAGATTGTATTCCTGCAAGAGTAAAATCCAACGAATCAGACGCGATTTGGATTCTTTCTTACTGAAAAGATACCTGAGAGCGGCGTGGTCCGTATACACGATCACTTCGGAGAGTACCAAGTATGAGTGAAACTTTTCAAAAGCGAAGACCACAGCTAGCATTTCTTTCTCCGTGGTGGTATAATTGGCTTGTGCACTGTTGAGAGTTCGACTGGCATACGCGATAGTGTGAAAAGTCTTGTCTTTCTTTTGACCGAGAACAGCACCTACGGCCACATCACTTGCGTCGCACATGATAATGAAAGGTAGAGTCCAGTCGGGTGCCACCAGAATTGGGGCTGAGATGAGTTGCCCCCGTAAAGTTTCGAAGGCGTGCATGCATGCTTCATCGAAATGGAATGGGACGTCCTTAACCAGCAGGCGAGATAAAGGCTTTGAGATGGAGGAGAAGTCCTTGATGAACCTTCGATAGAAGCCCACATGGCCAAGAAAACTTCGAATGCCCTTCACTGACATGGGTGGAGGGAGGTTTCTGATGACACTAACTTTCGCTTGATCCACTTCAAGCCCTTCGCAGGAAACTTTATGCCCCAAGACGATTCCTTCGCGCACCATGAAGTGGCATTTCTCCCAGTTTAAGATAAGATTGGTGTCTTCACACCGCTTCAATGTCTTGGCCAAATTTGCGAGGCAACTGTCAAAACTACTGCCAAATAGAGTGAAATCATCCATAAAGACTTCGAGGAAATCCCCTACCATGTCAGCAAAAATGGCGAGCATACAACGTTGGAAAGTTGCGGGGGCATTACACAGTCCGAATGGCATTCTTTTGAACGCGAAGGTACCGGATGGACATGTGAATGTAGTCTTGTCTTGATCAGAAGGGCCAATTAAAATCTGATTGTACCCTGAGTACCCATCCAAGAAACAGTAGTAATCCTGCCCTGCTAACTTTTCTAGCATCTGATCAATGAAGGGGAGTGGGAAATGGTCCTTGCGCGTCGCATCGTTCAGCTTGCGGTAGTCAATGCAGACTCTCCACCCAGTGATCATTCGGGTCGGTAGCAGCTCATTCTTCTCGTTGGCAACGACAGTGATCCCGCCCTTCTTTGGGACCACCTGGACTGGACTGACCCATTTGCTGTCGCTGATTGGGTAAATGATGCCAGCATCTAAAAGCTTTATCACTTCAGCCTTCACAACCTCTTGCATTTTCGGGTTCAGCCGCCTTTGGGGTTGTGCTGTCGGTTTGTACTGATCTTCAAGGAGGATCTTATGCATGCAGACCGTGGGGCTGATTCCCTTGATGTCAGCCAGAGAACGTCCGAAGACCTTGTGGTACCTTCTCAGCACGCCCACTAGTGCAGTTTCGTTGGCAGCGGAGAGGGCTGCCGAGATAATCACCGGATGCGTGTTTGTTTCTCCAAGAAAGACATACTTGAGAGAGTCCGGAAGTTGTTTGAGAGCCGAACAAGGGTCTGGATCAGCAGAAACGTTGGAGGGCTCTCCAATTGAATGTGCCAAATCGGGCTGGTTTGAGTGAACACCCTCCTCCTCCTTGTCTTTGTGCTGCCAACACACCTCGCGGTCATCCAACTCCACATCGTTCTGACCATCGAATTCTTCAAGTGCCTCTGCTGGCTCACACTCCGTTATTTCAAAGAGTTGCGAAGGGCTATGGACATTGAACGATATAGCATCCTCCCCCAGTCTTAGAGTGAGCTCCCCCTGCTCCACATTAATAATAGCACGAGCAGTAGCCAGAAAGGGCCGCCCCAAGATAATGGGTACATTTGTATCGACCTTCATGTCGAGAATGATAAAATCAGCTGGGAAAGCGAGACCGTTTACAATGATTGTGAGGTCCTCGACAATTCCTGATGGCTTCTTGATCGACCGATCAGCGAGTTGCAGCATTACCTGTGTTGGCTTCAAGATACCAGCACCAAGTTCACGAAAGATAGAGAGTGGCATCAAGTTGATTGATGCCCCCAAGTCACAGAGTGCCTGGCTGAAACGGTGCTGGCCAATCCTGCAAGGGATCGTGAAGCTGCCCGGATCCTTGCACTTTGTGGGTAAATTGGAAACAATGGCGGAGCACTCCTCGGTGAGGTCGATAGTTTTGAGACCCTCCAACTGCTTCCGCTTCGAGATCAAGTCTTTCAAAAACTTGGAGTAGCCCGGCATTTGAGAGATAGCTTCAATGAGTGGTATGCTCACTTGCACTCCTTTCATTACTTCCAAGAATCTGTGGAATTGCTTCTCGGATTTCTCGTTGCGCAGCCTGTGGGGAAATGGGGGGTGAGCAGCGCTTTTCGAGGGTTGTGCCTCACTCACGGGGTGTGGCTCGAAATGAATCTGAGTCGGCTTCTCGTGGATGTCTTCATTAGGCTTGTCAGTGGAAACCGCAAGCGGTTCCGGTCGAGGGGGATTGTCTACACTTCTCCCACTTCTCAATCGCATGGTATTTACTGACTCAGGATGCTGAATTGCAAGTCCAGAAACAACATCAGAAAGAGTCCCAATAGTAGAGCGAAGCTGTTGGATTGCGACTGATTGGTCATTTATTTTGTTCAATACCCCAACCACCAAGGTTGCTAACTGTTCTGGTTGATCAGGCGGCACCAAATTCGCTGCTCCCTTGAGCGTCACGGCATTAACTGCAGCAGTACTTGTGGAGCAAATGACATGACTCCAATGCTGACTGGTGTGAACAATATTCACGACCACTTCCCATGCGTCCTTCCCCGATTTATTAAACAGGGCCCCACCGGCTGCCACATCAAATAGAAGACGGAATTTCTCCCGCACTCCAAAATAAAAAATCTGAATTAAGAAAGCTTCCGAGAGATCACCACGGTAACAACCCCTATGCAGGGACTGGAAACGTTCCCAAGCATTGTCTAACGTCTCCTCCTTCCCTTGTTCAAAGGTCATGAGTTCCCTGTACTTATCCAAGGCTTGAGTACGATGTTGAAACTCTTGTAAAAATCTCCCTTCGAGTTGTTTCCATGTGATCACCTCTCGTTTCCGGGTATCCCAATACCAGCTTTTGGCTTTTTTGTGCAGGGAGAATGAAAATGCCAGAATCTTCTGTGGGTCATTTTCAACTCCACTGAAAATACAAGTGTAATAGATGTCTAAGAAATCCCGCATGTGTTGCCCCGCATCTTCATGCTCATCTCCGCTGAACTTGCAGTTCCCATACATGTACTCAATGACGTCGGCGGAGATCCCAAAGTCATGATTGTTCCTTTTTGCTTGATCCCTTAAATCGTTTAAGCTTCCATGGTAGATGCATTCCTGAATGGAGGTCATGCTGCGAATACAGAGGTGAACAAAAGAGGTGAAAGAAAGGGAAATTCTTGTGCAACAAAGCTTCACACAGACGAATTCATCACGTCTGCATTCCCCGGCAACGGCGCCAAAAACTTGATGCGCGTCGGCAAGTGCACCGGTCGCTGTCAAGTAATAATTGTGGAGAATAAATTCCCCGGATGTCGGTCTCTTGAGGAATGCAGGATGGGTGATCAAATCGTGCAGTGAATATTGTTACACAAGCGTTTCACAAACACAACAAGGGGTTTTTGGTTGGTTTTCCTAATTTTAACAACAATAAAAGAGATGCGGGTCGAGAACACCGCTTCGCAACGTGAGGTGGATGAAACGGCCGCGATGCCGTGCTTCGTGAGGCGAATGAAGTGGACTCAGGCGCGAGAGAGTGAGGGTCGCAAACACCTCTTCACAACCGTCATTAGCTCTTGCCAACACGGAGCAAACGCCTTGCGTGCGTGTGTGAGTGAGTGCGCTTGAACGTGGTGAATCACAACCAACCCATGAATAAGAACACAGAAACATTCATTCTCATCAAGTAAATATCACAATATTCATTTAGTAAAAGATTCAAAGGGGTACAATCAAGGAAAGAGGAAGGAGATAACCGGCGGTGAAGACTAGCGGCCGTTCACGGCCGGAATGGTAGGTTGTCGGGCTACCTCCGGACTCGGGCGGACGATGCTTCCGGCGTAGAGGGCTGTCACAATCTCCCTACGTGCTCCGTCGTCTTCGACTCAAGGTCTCTTCTTCTTCTCACCGGGCGGAAAGCGAAAATGATTGCTTGGAGGCTTGCGGATGATGGAGAACACTCACGGGCGATGGAGGATGTCTAGGAATGGACCGAGGAAGCTTCCCCTTGCGTAGGAGATGAAGTAGGGGCGATCCAAGGGGGCGGTCGGCGGCGTACGGAACAGAAATCCCGCTCCCGGAATGAATAATCCGCCCTAAAATCGCAACAGGCGCTTAAATAGGCGCTGGATTAAACACTGCGCACGATCATTGGCGCACGACCAGTGGTCGTGCGCACTGGAATCCTGCGATCGTGCGCACTGCCTGGACAGAACCTGCAAGAGATGAAATTATAAAATAAAATGCTCGCACGACCAGTGGCGCACGACCGTTGATCGTGCGCACTAGCGTCGGTGGTCGTGCGCAATAGGTGAGACAGAACTCATAAAATTACTATTAAGTGCGCACGGACAGTGGCGCACGACCGGTGGTCGTGCGCACTGGAGTTGATGGGCGTGCGCACTGCACCAGACAGAACTCGTAAAAAGGGGCTAAGTGCGCACGATCAGTGGCGCACGACCAGTGGTCGTGCGCACTAGAACAAGTGATCGTGCGCAGTGTTCCTGTGCAGAATTGCACCGGAAACACTTGCACGCCTCCTATTCCAGCACAAACACAGAACTAGCCACCGAAAGTGGCACTTAACAACATATGAGTACTATGAAAGGAAATAAACACGAAAACACACCAAAGTGGGCCAAAATGTGCACCTAGCATGGGTTATCAATTATAAACTATAATAAGGCTAAAGTGCGTGATATTGACTAAATAATGGCCCGGATGAGTCCATGAAGGTGTATATAATCAGGACTCATCAGCTAGCAGGAGGAGGGGGAAGGAGATGGGTTGACCTTGGAGTTGCACCAAGGAGGAGGAGAAGTTATGGCGTCGCACTAGGAACCGTGATCAATGGTTGCAAGAATTGCAGCCAACCTTCGATGCCCACAAATCTGTACCTTCATCTATTTATACTCATAACACAACTAGGGCACCCAAATCGAACGGCTCATATTGTCCAATCCGATCGGGTGTCAAATACAACTCAAAATACATAAAATAATTTATCAAAACGATTCGGAATGACCATCCAGGCGCAACTGTGGATTCGAATCGCCCAAACGAAAAGCAGTTCACCACCTCCTGCGAGAATAGACCTGTGTCTGTCGTTGCACTCCATCAACTCCCTCCGGCTTGAAAGCACTCATCTTCGGTGAGTGAAGACGGTCATACTCTCTGCATATCCGTGATGCAAGTCTCTCGAGCTCCTCTGATGAAATCCATGTAGCATCATGAAACGGGCAGACGCTCCAATGGACAAGATAACGCAGAGTATCTCACCCGCCTGCAGCAGTAAAGTCGTGACCAATGATCTGAAGTATGTCTCTGGTGGGAGTAAGTGCCTCTGACTGAAATGTATCTCCGTCTGACTGTTGGACCGATGAAACCATCGATGGTGCAGGGTGGCCCTCATGGAGTGACTCCTTAGGTGGAGGTAGGGATGGAAAGGTACGGACCAAAGGAGGTTGTGGCTCAGGTATGGGTGAGGAGAGAGGATCCACATACACACGCTTCGCGTAGTAAGGAGTCAGATCATCTACGTTGAATATTCAGCTAATTGCCATACCTTGAGGGATGTTGATTTCGTAAGCGTGTGTATTGATCCGCCGCACGACTGTATAGGGACCCATTTGGCGAGCGCTTAATTTCTTTGCTGGCCATAACGGGACCCTCTCAGATCGTATGTGAATCATAATTTGTTCTCCCACCTCAAAGATTTGTTCCCTCCAGTGCTGATCTCCTCGATCTTTATAATAATCATTACTATACGCAATTTTCTTACAGACCGACTCATGAAGTGCAGGCATTGCTGAATAAAGGACTCTGCAGACTCACTAGATTGGGACTCAAGAGTGACATCAATCAATTCAATAGGCTTCCTAGGTCCATACCCTAATATGATATGAAATGAGCTCAAACCTGTGGTCCTATTGACTGAACTATTATATGCAAACTCATCTATGGGTAGGGCTGAATCCAGGGTGGATGTACTATCCCCAACAAGACAACGCAAAAGGGTCTCTAGACTACGGTTGACAACCTCAGTTTTACCATCCGTCTATGGGTGGTAGGCGGAGAACTTCAAAGTCGCACTAGTCTTCTTCCATAACATTTTCCAAAAGTAACTCATGAAACGAACATCTCGGTCAGAGACTATGAAAGTGGGTAACCTGTGATACTTAAATACCTCTCTAAAGAACAGTGCAGCCACATGAGAAGCATCCGCGGTCCTATGATAAGGGATAAAGTGGGCCATTTTGGAAAAATGATCCACCATAATAAAGATCGAGTCGAGCTTCCTCGGAGTACGAGGGAGCCCGAGAACAAAATCCATACTAATATTGGCCCAGGGCCTTTGTGGAACCGGAAGTGGAGTGTATAATCTCGTGGGCTGACGAGATCCCTTCACGGTCTGGCAGACTCGACAATGCCGAACAACCTGAATAACGTCCCTCTTCAGGCTAGGATAGAAAAAACGATCCTCAACTAATCATCTTGTCTCGACCAAAGTGACATGCTGCTACGCCTGCGTGCAACTCCCAGATGAGGAAATCTCGGAGGGATGTCTGAGGAACGCAAAGGCGAGAGCCCAAGAATAAGTATCCGTTGTATAACCCTCTCGTAGGTCAGGAGGGCCCCTCGATAGCGCAACATAAATGTCACCAAAATCTAAGCACTCTGGGTAATTATAAACTAGACGCTCAACTGGTGTGCTCATGGTGTGGAGGATGCTGACTCAGCCACTCAAGGCGTCAAATGACTAGTTCTAAACACCCGCTCGGTGTTTGAGAACGTAATGATGTTCTAGCATATATTCCACCCACCACGCGTGGCAGTGGCTTAATTTCTTCTGCAAGTCGAGATACCGCAGGGTCTGTTGATCAGAATATAGAACAAACTACTTATGTAGGAGATAATGGCGCCAACAGCGAAGTGCATGTACGATGACTTAGAACTCTCGATCATAATTTGAGTACTTTTGTCGGGTGTCATTCAGTTTCTCATTGAAGTAAGCAACTGGATGACCTTCCTGACTAAATACCCCACCGATTCCAACTCCCGACGCATCACAAGCCACCTCGAAGGTCTTGGAGAAATATGGTAATCGTAGGACAGAAGCGGATGACAGTTTCTCCTTAATCTCCTCGAAGGCCCGAGTGGTCGCCTTCGTCCACAAAAAATTGCCCTTACGGAGGCAGCTCGTAAAGGGGGTCATAATAAAGCAAAAGCCACGGACAAACCTCCTATAGAAGGTGGCGAGTCCATGAAAGCTACGTGCTTCATAGATGTTCGTCAAAACGGGCCACTTACGAATGGATTTGACCTTGTCAAAGTCAACCGAGATGCCAGAAGCAGAAATTATATACCCCGAGAAGTGAACAAACAAGAACGAACACTTGTTCAAATTGATGTAAAGATGCTCCTCCCATAGGAGCTCAAAAACGAGACGAACGTGGTGCAAGTGCTCAGTGCGGCCCTAGCTATATATCAATATATCATCAAAATACATTACCAGAAATTTGCACATGTAGGGCCACAGGACCTGTGTCATCACCCTCATAAACGTGTTGGGCGCGTTCGATAATCCAAACGGAATAACTAGTGACTCATATAAGTCGTCCTTCATCTTGAAGGTCGTCTTCCACTCATCTCACCTCTTTAACTCTAATTTGATAGTACACACTACGTATGTCGATCTTTAAAAAGATCTGGGCACCGACCATCGAGTCCAGGAGGTCGTCGGGACAGGGAATGGGAAAATGATACTTCACTGTGATTTTATTGATGGTACGACTATCAATGCACTTGCGTCAGCTCCCTCTCTTCTTCAGAGTAACAAGGAACAGTACTGCACAAGGGCTCAGGCTCTCTCATATGAAATTCTTCTGAAGAAGATCATCGACGTGCAGTTTCAGCTCAGCATGCTCAGTCGGATTCAAGCGATAATGGGGTAAATTGGGCAAAGATGCCCCTGGGACCAGATCGATCGCATGTTGGATGTCTCTCAACGGTGGAAGCTCATCAGGGAGCTCCTCGGGCATAATATCTGCGTAGCCATCCAGCAACTGACGGATATCCAGATCAGTAATATCAGTGTCAGTTGTGGCCTCAAAAGTCATTGTGGTCGCCACTACAAACATAACTCCTACCTCTAAGCTCTCTCTCTCATGAAGTCACCCTTCCTCAAAATATGTAGGGGTATCGATGAACCCGCACTAAAAGATGACTCGGCCTTGCCCTTGGGAGAATCCCTGGGTTTGGTCAGGGTAAGGGTAATCTTCTGACCTTTATCGAAGAAAATGCACGTGTTGGATCGGTCATAACACGTGGCATCGCAATCATACAATAAAGGTCGTCTAAGTAAAACGTGTGTGACGTCGATCGGGATAACGTCGCACCAGACCTTGTCCTCAGTGGAAGCTAAATGAATCAACACCAGGCATCGCTGAGTAACCTTGATGGTGAATTTGTCCACCCATATGACACGTAAGGATGCGGGTGTAGCTTGGCAGTAAGCTGCATCGTCTCTAACCCTTTCTTGGCGACTGTATTCACGCAACTATCAATATCAATAGTGAGCTTGCATGGACCTCCTGCGCTCGCGAAGTACGTGAAGAAAATCGTAGTGCGACACCAATACTTCTTGGCACGTGGGGTGTGCAGAAGGCGACGGAGAACTCCCAGCTTTAGCGACCTATCAATGTCGCTCTCACATCACTCCTCAACAATGGTCATAATCACCTCGACGGTGGTATCCTCAGCCTCAGTGTTGGGCTCACCCTCTTCCTCAATCAGTAAATTCCTCGTCAGACATTGCGCCTCGAAGTGCCCTCATCCATAACATCGATAACATCGGACGTCCCCAGGTTTGGGCCCCCTGGGACAATAGATTTCCTCATCGCATCTGCGGGAGTGCAAGGAGGGCAGGGGCCGTGGTAGGAGTGGGTCTCCTATCCATAGTGGTATCAGGTCGAGAGGTGACCTGTCTCGGGCCGTTAAGATGTAAATATTGCTCGTACTCGAGCGCGAGCTGAAAAACCTGCTCAAACATCTCAATCCTATGGGGAATCGGTTCCCTTCAGAGACCGACCATGATTCCGATCCGGAACGGGATGCAGTGACAATGAGCTCCTCCAGAATATCACTTTGAATAATCAACTCGTAAAAATGTGACATGTACTCCGCAACGAAAAGGGTTCCCTGCCAGAGTGCATATAGCTAATCTAAGAGCCAGTTACAATATGAAGCAGGAAGGTATTTATCTTTTAGTCGATGTTTCATCTCGTCCCATCGGGTGATGGGCTAATATCCGTCCCGCTCAAGTGACCTCTCTAGGCTCGACCAGTAAATTTTTTCACTCATCTCACACTAGTCAAAATAGTGATCCATGTCCATAAGCCAATCGCTAAATTCCTTCGGGTCCAGGTGATCATCGAAGGATGGTGCATCAATGCGGATGCACCGAGTGATATCATCCACTTTTGGAGTCATCCCGCGGTGTGCTCACGGTAATCGTCATATCGATCATCATTGTCATAATCTTATCATGCGGGTGGTGCTCGCTCTCTATGACCAGGTGGAGGTGGGGGACGAGGTGCATTGGAAGGGTAGTGATTCCTCCCTGGGTCCTGCCGAAAATCGTAACCACGATGGTGATTCTGTCTCATGGGAAAACTGCAGGAGAATCTCGGCGAGGAATGTCTCTACCATGTCTCTCAAGTGGGGGTGTAGCATCTCGGGGATCCTCGAGAGGCTCCTCGTCAGGAGGAGGAGTCGCTCGACCTCTAGGGGTTTCTAACTGATCGACCCTTATGTTAACCCTAGCGATGTCTCCCCTAAGGACGTCGAACTAGGACCCAATCAGAACAAATCGATTGAGATAAAGTCTTTGAAATTCAGCGGACGTCGTGTCTGATTGCGAACTAGCGGCTCTATCATCGGTGAGGTTAGGGTTTAACATAGACGAACAAAATAACCTACCACTACGTAAGCATAAAATGTGGCCCAAATGTTGGGCTCTGATATCAATTTGATGCAGGGGTAGGTCGACAAGAGGCGGACACTCTAAATGCAATCCTACATGTGATGGGATGTAATGAAAATGCAAGAGGAGGTCCGATTAAAAATAGCAACAGTAATTAATTACTATAAAACTAACAGAGGCGCAATCATTCACAAATTTTAATTAAAGAGAGCAAGTTTCTGATACGGACCCTCGACTGAGACCTAATTCGGACGGGAAGAAGAGGGAAGTCCCGTAGAGGGTTGGCGTTGCGCTTTGAGATCCAATGGTATCGGGAATGGTTCCACGGGGAAGGTGGAGGTCGGAGAAGGGCGGAGATGGCAGATCGGGCGCAAGAAAGGGGGGGCGCAGACGACGCTGAAGCGGAAGCGGCGCAATCTGCGGTTCGTCGTGCGGAGCGGGATGGAGCGCTGCTGGTTTGGCTAGGTTACGGAAAGGGAATAGGAAATTTGAGAGAGAGTTAGAGAGAGAGAGAGAATTTTGGAATAATTTCTGCATGCATTCATCAACGCCTCTCAACCCAATATATGGTTGAGCCCCAAACCAAACCCAAGGTTCATGGTCTAAAATCTAAACATAAAAACATCACATAAAATAAAGATACAAAGCCACCAAAAACGGCCGACTAATCGGATCGTGCCGGTGCGTGACGCTTGTATGTTAACCCCCAACTTAGGTCCATAACATCTCCGCTGGCGTCCTCATCAAGCTTGTCCTCAAGCTTATCCTGCAGCTGTGGTGGTATGTCGACCAAGGGCTCTTGGTGGGGGGGCACCCACAAACGGTTTCAACTGGGATATGTGGAAGACATCATGGATTTTGGCTTCGACTGGCAGGTTGAGACGGTATGCCACCTCTCCAACGCGCTCTGCAACCAGGAATGGTCCATAGAACTTGGGCCCCAACTTGTTGTAGGCTCTCTGTGCGATGGACATCTGTCGGTGTGGGCGGCGTTTCAGCCATACCCAATCTCCTGGGGCAAAGAACAACTCACGGGCCTGGGCCTGGAGCAGCCTCTCCCGAGCCATCGCTAGGACCATGTCACGCGTGGCTAGCTCGGTGTCGACCGTCTGAGAACGAGCGGATGCACTGGTGTAAGTAAGGAGGCGCGGCGGTTCGCGGACGTAGATCAGACGGAATGGCGTAGTCTGCAAGGAAGAATGGTAGGACGTGTTGTAACAATACTCCATCCAAGGGAGCCATCGTACCCAATTCTTGGGGCAGTCCCCCGTGATACAGCACAAATACATCTCCATGGTCCGGTTGACCACCTCCGTTTGGCCATCTGACTGCGGGTGGTAGGCGGACGACATTGCCAACTTAGTACCGCACAGTGCAAACAGCTCCTGCCAAAATAGGGACGTAAACACCTTGTCCCTGTTGGACACGATGCTCTCCGGGATGTTGTGCAGACGGAACACCTGGTCGAAAAAGATGCGGGCAACCACATCCCCCTCCATGGGGCGGCTCATCGCCATGAAGTGAGCGGCCTTGGACAGGCGATCGACCACCACAAAAATAACTGATCGCCCCCTTGACTTGGGTAGTCCCTCAATAAAATCCATCGATATGTCGGCCCAAATCAGTGTCGGAACGGGAAGGGGCTGGAGTAAACCGGCGGGTGAGAGGTTGTCGGTCTTGCTGCGTTGGCAGACGGGGCAGAGTGCGATGAAGTCTTGTACCCCCCTTTTTAGTCCCTTCCAAAAGAACTCGGCTCGAACCCGCTGAAGGGTCTTATGAACCCCTTCATGTTTGGTGCCATGTAAACCTGTCAGAATGTCCGATATCAAGGGCGAGGAATCCGAAAGGTAGTGGCGGCCCTTGTACCAGATGAGGCTGTCCCGAACTGTCCAGTGTGAGGGTAAACTTCCCTCCTCAATACGGTGTAGTATCTCACAGAGAGCTGGTGTGTCATGGATCTCCTGCTAAAGGCGGTAGTGGATGGTCGATGTCGAGCAAGAAATGGCTAACACGGACCCCTCCTGATGGTCATGGCGGGAAAGTGCATCTGCGGCGCGATTCAAGGCGCCCGCCTTGTACTCCACACAGAAATCAAATCCCAACAGCTTGCTGATCCAACGCTGTTGCGGTGTAGTGATGAGGCGTTGCTCCAAGAGGTACTTGAGGCTGAAATGGTCGGTGCGAATAGTGAACAGGCGCTCCCATAAGTACGGTCACCAATGTTGGACCGCCTTTGCCAATCTGATAAGCTTCTGCTCAAAAGCCTGCAGCTTATGATGATGTATGGTAGTGCGCTGGCTGAAATAAGCCACTAGGTGGCCCTCCTGTTGGAGCACCGCACCGTATCCCTGGTCGGAGGCGTCACACTCTATCTGGAACTCCTGGTCAAAGTCTGGCAAACGCAGCACTGGGGCTGACACCAGTGCCTGCTGGAGAGCGTGAAAGCCCCCCGTCGCGCTGTCTCCCCACACAAAAGACTGCTTCCTCAGAAGAGAAAATAGTGGTGCGACAATGATGCTGTTTCCCTGAATGAAGCGTCTGTAATAACCCGCCAGTCCGAGGAAACCCCGCAGTTCCCGCAAGGTTTGGGGGGTAGGCCACTCCATCACGCCCTAGATCTTGAGAGGGTAGGCCCCAAGTAGGACACCTGTTCCGTGCCAAAAGAACACTTGGCATGCTTCAAGAAGAGCCTGTGTTGCCTGACTAATTGGAGAACGGCTCGGAGGTGGCCAAGATGGGCCTCCCAAGTCGCGTTGTATGCCAAAATGTCGTCAAAGAAAACAAGTACACAACGACACAAAAGGCCATGAAATACCTCATTCATAAATGCCTGGAAGGTAGTGATGGTTGGTGATCCCGAACGACATCACCAAAAACTCGAAGTGGTCGTTGTGGGTGCGGAACACCGTCTTTTCAACATCCTCGGGATCCATGCGCACCTGATGGTACCCGAAGCACAAATTTAGCTTGGAGAAAAAGCGGGAGCCATATAGCTCATCCAGGAGCTCCTCCAAAACCGGGATGGGGAACTTATCCTTCACTGTCCACACATTCAACTCGCGGTAATCGACACAGAAGCGCCATGTGTCATCCTTCTTGTTGACCAACAAGACCGGCGAGGAGAAAGGAGATACACTATGGCGGATGATGCCCTGCTGCAGCATAGCATCGCACTGACGCTCGATCTCATCCTTCTACCTGAATGGGTAGAGGTATGGGCGGACCACCACCGGGGCTGTTCCAGGAAGGAGACAAATACGGTGATCCCGCCGCCGAACAGGAGGAAGACCTGTCGGGGCTGTCGTTGTGTCACTGTACTCCTGTAGAAGAGCCTCCAAATCAGAGGATTCTATATGGTCACACAGACGAGGAAAACCTTTCGGGAGGTAGTGGTCATGCGGCCCTGCCACACCGTCTGTTGAGGGTGTCGCCCCCAGGTCATCGTCAGTGCATCGAAGTCCCACAGAAGAGGCCCCAAAGTGCGGAGCCAGCGGACTCCCAACACTGCCTCAAAGCCTCGCAAAGCTATCACGTAGAAGTCAACATGGGACTGATAGCCCTCCACGTTAATCGACACCACTCTGCAGACGCCAGTGCACAACATAGCCATGCCATTGGCAACAGAAACTCAGAGGCTCGGACGGGTAGTAACCGTTAAATGAAGCTATTGTGCGGTAATATCACTGAGGAAACTGTGTGTACTGCCCGAGTCCATAAGAGCGACTAGCGAATGGCCCGCCACCGAAATCTGTCGCTGAATCATGTCCCCAATCTGGGATGCAGTCATAGCGTGGATGGAAATCTCAGGCTCTCACGTATCCTCATCCCCTGGGTCCGCATCAGGGGGATCTTCCACCTCCAACCAAAATAGGCGCTTGCACCGATGTCCACGGGTGAAAGCCTCATCACAGTTGAAACAAAGGCTTTTGGCACGGCGATCCTCCATCTCCTGAGTGGAGAGTCACCGAATTGTAGACAGACTGTCGCCTTCCTTGCACCTGCCAGCTCCCGGGCTAAATGTAACCGGCGATAGGCCAAAATTCCTGGGGAGTCCCTCGCCAGATCGAAGACCCATGGATTGCCGGTCCATCAACAGACGTCTCTCAAAGATGCGGGATAAGCTCATAGCGGTGGAGAGTGTTGGAGTTACCATTGTGATCTAGAAATGGTCAAACATATAATCTCACTGCCAACGCGATATGAGCCTGCAGGGTCGCACATAAGAGCATGTGGAGAAGTTGGTAGATTGACTGTGTTGGTAAATGTTACCAATCACCAAATATAGAATGGGCGAAGTCCAGCAAATGTTGCTGTCTGAATTCGTCGGGTTTACACGGATAGAATTCGTCGGGATTCGTCAGATTCGTCGGGATTCGTCGGATTGTCCCGTGAACACTCAACGAATTGTTACAGAGATCATTTTCTCTGCAATCGTTGTCGTCTGATCGGATTCATCGGGATTCGTCGGATTGTCCCGTGAACACTCGACGAATTGTTACAGAGATCATTTTCTCGGCAAACGTTGCCGTCTGATCGGATTCGTCGGGATTCATCGGATTGTCCCGTGAACACTCGACGAATCGTAACAGAAATCCCAATTCTGAAGTGTGGTCTGCGGATAGCGATTATTTTAGGTCTGTTTATACTTCGGCTATAAATAGAACTTAATCTTAAGGGTTCAAAATATACGCGAATAGATTCAGCCGACGGAAGAGTTCCGTTCTCGCTCGAACCCTAGCCGACGGAAGCATTCCGCCGTCTTGTTTGCCTCCGCCGACCTCCTCTCCGGCGATCGTCGTCGGGATTGTTCTTCCTGGAGCGAACCTAGCAGTTCGTGGAAGTACAAGGTGCAGTCGTTCTTCCTTCCTAGTTGCGTGCGACGTGATTTGGTGTTCTCCCGGCTCGTGTGGACTTCTGTAGAGACGTAGACATTATTCTACGTGAGAACTCTCCATCCCGCAAAGGAATCAACTCGTGGAGCACCTAGGTTGGATTTGACCCAATCCCGCAAAGGTAATTTCATACCTAGCATTTTGGTTAACTTCTTGATTCAATATTCATGGCCCGATCAAAGTCTTTTGGGTTGTTTCTATATATTTCCGCTGTGCCTACATATGATGTATGGCTCAAGAAAAACCCAACAGTGGTATCAGAGCCAGGTTCTGGTCATGAATGTTGTTTCAGAAGTTTGGTTATTCCAGTACGTGCAAATCTAGGTATTTAGAAGCGTTCTAAATGTCAAGATTTCTTCTTGGAATATCACATTTGATGTGATTTTGTGTGGTTTCTGGTGGTGGGAGTTCAAAAATTTGGTCGGGGCTCTGCCCCGCACCCCGCAAGGGCTCTGCCCCTTGACCCCGCTCGCTGATCGGTCAGCGAGACCACCGCCAGGGGCGCTGCCCCTTGGGCCCCATTAGGGGCTCTGCCCCTAAGACCCCGCCAGGGGCGCGGCCCCTTGGAACCCCGCCAGGAACGTCTGGGATTTCGTAGTAATTTCTAATTGTTAGAAATTATTGTCTCCTTAGCAGTAACCGTCCCTCAAGTGGTTAATGAACCCTTGTTCTGTTTTGGATTTTGAATCCAACAATGAGAGACGAGCTTGTCTACTGCTTTAAGTCGAGTTGTCTTTGCCTTTGTCCAATGCATGTAAATCTGATGATTTGGAAGAGTTCTAAATGTCCAGATTTAGCCCTTTAGTCTATCAAAGGTTGATAGTCTTATGTTGTGCACATAAGGGATGCATGTGGATTTTAGAAATTTTGTTTTTCTGTTGATGTGCACTTGATCAAATGTTGATCATGGTTAAGTGTTAACCTATTATTAAAATTAAAATCCCTTCATCAAATATTAAGTGTTCGGATGCCTTCCGATGGATGACACTCTTCCTGCCTCGATCGATGAAGTGTGGGCTTGCCAAAACAAGGTGCATTAATCTATCTTGGTAAGGGTGCGAGCGGATAATTGTGATATCCCACTGTCGACATCGGGTCTAACTTAACTAGGTGACCTCAAAGGTTGAGTGCCTAGAGGCATAGGGTTGGCATGCACCATATGATGGATGCGAATAAGGAGTTATTCACCAGCCATACAAGAATTGCATGAGGATGCAATTGGCAAGCGTTGCCTACCTAAATAACCACATTATGAGAGGAATGCCAAAGCGGACTCGTGGTGTTGGTGAAATACGGATCTTGTCCACTAAGAGAGTAGCTCGCATGGACTCTCCGAATTGATTGTGAGGGCTATCAATTTGAATAAAATAGTGGGAGTATTTAATTGAAGTCCAAGTTAAAATAAATTGTATTTTGAAATTAAGGTACTGATTAAATTCTGCATGAATTCTTGTAGAATTCCATGGCAAGTGGTTCACATTCCACCTTGTCCCTGAGAGCTATCCTTGAGAAGGACAAGCTTAGTGGGTCGAACTATATGGACTGGTATAGGAACCTGAGAATTGTTCTCAGGCAAGAGCGAAAGCTCTACGTCTTGGAAGAAGAAGCCCCGAGGTGCCGACCGGGAACTCGTCCCGTGTTGATAAGGATGCTTATAAGAAGTATACCGATGACGCCTTAGACGTCGAGTGCCTTATGCTTTCCACCATGAACTCTGAGCTTCATAAGCAACATGAGAACATGGGGTGCAAGGAGATTGACGAGCACCTAAAGAAAATGTTTCAAGGGCAAGCTCGTCAAGAGAGGTTCGATGTCACGAAGGCATTAATTCAGTGCAAAATGGGAGCTCAAGACTCGGTTGGTACTCACGTACTCAAGATGATTGGGTATATAGAGAACCTGGAGAGACTGGATTTTCCTCTGGGTCAAGAGTTGGCCACAGATCTTATCCTGCAATCGTTGCCGGATAGTTATAAGCAGTTTGTCTTGAACTACAACATGAATGAAATAGACAAGACACTGCCCGAGCTCCTAGGCATGTTGCGAACTGCCGAGATAAACATGAAGAAGGCCAAGCCTGCTAGTCCCATATTGATGGTACATAAAGGCAAGGGTAAGGCCAAGGGATTCAAGAAGACGAAGGTGGGACCTAAGTCGCATCTTGAGCCCAAATCTTCTGCGCTGAAAAAGAAGAGCACCGTGAAGGAAGGGAAATGCCACCACTGTGGCAAGGATGGTCATTGGAGGAGGAATTGTCCTTCGTACATTGACGGTCTGCGGAAAATGAAGGGAGGTATGACTTCCGCTTCGAATATTTACGTTATAGAGATAAACCTTTCTGCTCCTTCATCTTGGGTATTGGATACCGGATGTGGTTCTCACATTTGTACAAATGTGCAGGAACTGGGAAGGAGGAGATTGCTGAGTAAAGGAGAGGTGGACCTACGCGTCGGCAATGGAGCAAGAGTTGCTGCTGTAGCCGTAGGGGTTTACCGTCTTTCTTTGCCCAGTGGGCTTGTAATAGAACTTGATAATTGTTATTATGTTCCGGCTATAACTAGAAACATTATATCCATTTCATGCTTGGACATGATTGGATTTTCTTTTATAATTAAGAACAATTGTTGTTCTATATTTAAGAATGATGTTTGTTATGCTGTAGCTCAATTGTTTAATGGTCTTTATGTTTTGAACCTAGACCATCCGATCTATAATGTAGATAATAATAAAAGACTAAGAACAAATGACTCAAATCCTACATATCTCTGGCATTGTCGTTTGGGCCATATAAACGAGAAACGCATATCCAAGCTCCATAAAGATGGACTATTGGACTCATTTGATTATGAATCATTTGAGCGATGCGAGTCTTGTTTATTAGGCAAAATGACTAAAGCCCCTTTCACTGGTTATACTGAGAGGGCTGAGGATCTTTTGGGTATAATACATAGTGATGTATGCGGACCCATGAGTTCTATGGCTAGAGGTGGGTATTTCTACTTCGTTACATTTACTGATGATTTCAGTAGATACAGATACGTGTATCTTATGAAGTGCAAATCCGAAACCTTTGAAAAGTTCAAAGAGTTTAAAAATGAAGTGGAGAACCAATTGGGTAAAAAGGTTAAAGCACTCCGATCTGATCGAGGTGGCGAATACCTGAGTCATGAGTTCCGTGATCATCTGAAAGAGTGTGGTATTGTATCACAGCTCACTCCACCTAGGACACCGCAGCATAATGGTGTGTCCGAGAGGAGAAATCGTACTCTGTTACACATGGTACGGTCGATGATGAGTCATGCAGACTTGCCTGTTTCCTTTTGGGGTTTTGCTTTAGAGACTGCTGCAATAACACTGAATCGCGCTCCAACGAAAATGGTTCTAAAGACACCATATGAGATATGGACTGGGAAGCGTCCTAGTATGTCATTCATTAAAATTTGGGGCTGTGAGGCATACGTACGACGTCAAATCCCTGACAAGCTGGAACCCAAATCAGATAAGTGTTATCTGGTGGGATATCCTAAGGAAACGAAAGGATATTACTTTTACCTACCGTCTGAGGGCAAAGTGTTTGTCGCAAGGACGGGTGTCTTCTTGGAGAAAGAGTTCTTGTCAAGAAAGACGCAAAAGGTAGAACTTGAAGAAGTTCAAGAACCACAAGTAGTGAATGAACCAGAGTTGGATTCTGAGCCAGGACTACAAGATGTTGTAGCTGGAGAACCTGCTCAAGAGACACGAGTCCTACGTAGATCTGGTAGACCAAGATTTGAGCCTGAGAGATATGGATTTCTCGTGTCTCAAATAGGTAATGTGTTGCTTATGGATCATGATGATGAACCAGCGACCTACCAAGAGGCTATGAATGGACCGGACTCCGACAAATGGCTTGAGGCTATGAAATCCGAAATGGACTCCATGTATACAAACCAAGTTTGGAACTTGGTGGAACCACCTGAAGGGGTACGACCCATAGGGTGCAAATGGGTCTTCAAGAAGAAGACCGACATGGATGGGAATGTACAGACATTCAAAGGGCGACTGGTGGCTAAGGGTTTCAAGCAAATTCATGGTGTTGACTATGATGAGACCTTTTCCCCTGTTGCCATGGTAAAGTCCATTAGGATATTGCTTGCTATTGCTGCGTATTATGACTACGAGATCTGGCAGATGGATGTCAAAATGGCTTTCCTAAATGGAAACCTCCTTGAGGAAGTGTACATGACACAACCCGAGGGTTTTGTATCCCCAAATGAAGCCACTAAAATATGCAAGCTGAATAGGTCCATCTATGGATTGAAACAGGCCTCTAGAAGTTGGAATCTTCGTTTTGATGAGAAAATCAAAGAGTTTGGTTTTGTCAAGAATGAAGATGAACCGTGTGTTTACAAGCGAATCAGTGGGACCATTGTTGTCTTCCTGATATTGTATGTAGATGACATACTGCTGATCGGGAATAACATACCTACCCTGAAAGTTGTTAAGAACAACCTAGGGAACTGCTTTTCTATGAAGGACTTGGGTGAAGCGACTTACATACTCGGTATTAAGATCTATAGAGATAGATCGAAGAAGTTGCTGGGTTTGACCCAGAGTACGTACATTGAGAGGGTGTTGAAGCGGTTCAACATGCTTGAGTCCAAGAAAGGATTTTTGCCCATGTCTCATGGTGTAAATCTCTCTAAGGACCAGTGTCCAAAATCTTGCGAAGATAAGGACCGCATGAAGTTGATTCCATATGCTTCGGCAATTGGGTCAATCATGTATGCAATGTTATGTACTCGACCCGATGTCTCTTTTGCTTTGAGCATGACTAGCAGGTATCAGTCTGGTCCTGGTGAATGTCACTGGATAGCCGTAAAGAATATCCTGAAGTACTTGAGAAGGACTAAGGATGTATTCTTGGTATATGGTGGAGAGGAAGAGCTCGTTGTAAGTGGTTACACGGATGCCAGCTTCCAAACTGATAGAGATGATTCGAAGTCTCAGTCAGGGTTTGTGTTTTGCCTGAATGGAGGAGCTGTGAGCTGGAAGAGTTCCAAGCAAGAGACAGTTGCTGATTCTACAACTGAGGCCGAGTATATCGCTGCAGCTAATGCAGCGAAGGAGGCTGTATGGATTAGGAAATTCATCGGCGAGCTAGATGTAGTTCCTAGCATTGTTGGTCCCGTAGTTCTCTACTGTGATAACAATGGTGCAATTGCACAATCTAAGGAACCTAGATCCCATCAGCGCTCCAAGCACATACTTCGGCGGTTCCATCTTATTCGTGAGATTGTCGAACGAGGAGATGTGAACATTTGCAGAGTGCCGACTGAGGAGAATATTGCAGATCCACTGACAAAGCCTCTCGCGCAGAGAAAGCATGATGGTCATACTAGATCAATGGGTATACGATACCTGAATGATCAACTCTAGTGGGAGTCTTGTGGGTTGCATGTAAAACATATATTCTGTTGGCTGTTTATTATTTATTCATATGATGAATTGTGTACCAATTATTTCTTTTTACGATTAATGGCAAGTTCTTTTATTACGATAAACTGTTTCTATATGATAGAATAAAATTCGTGATAAATACCCTTAGAATGTTCGCTTCCATAGGACAGCAAGTACATGACTTGAATGTGAGAGCCTATGATTTCAAAGCTTCATTCTTAAAAGGTCCCTGGTCGAGGTATCATCGTAGAAGCTAAGGGTGATGATGATACATTAAGACTAGCATGTGTGTTGACTGATGACCGGTTCTCACAGGTCATGATATTGTGATATCAAGTCATCACGTGGGTACTTGTTAGTGAACAAGTTGTACTGGACAGACCCAACCTGAGACTACTTTGTGGATTGTTACTTAAAAGTGTCATAAGTAGGTCTCATTTGACAATGGTGTTGTGGTCCTTTGACCTGAAGTCACATCATTCATCGAGTGAGGAAGAGCGTGCTTTGATGTCATCTAAAGTCTTCCTTGAAGAAGGTTGATGATAAGGGTGGTCGTTGGGTACGTTACGAATCATTTGGGTGTTTGGGTGTGAGCAGATATGGGATTTGTCCTCCTATATAACAGGAGTTGCATCCATGGGCCCCTTGATGGAATTGGACTGAGAAATGCATGGCCATGCTTGGTAGAGTCAATATGTGATATTGAGCTCACCATTCTCTGGAAGTCCGTTCTAGATCAAGAAACTTGGATTGAGCTATTATGAGGGTGACACGGTCCATGCCTCTAGTTCTTTCCGGATGTAAGGGACAAAGGGACAAAGACAACGCTGGAACATTGGTCATAAAGGCTTATGAGTTATGAACTCTTATTGCTTGGGGAGCAATGATGCATTGCTAGATGCCGCTCATTATTTGTGAGGTTTTTGGTTTGATACTTTCAAGATCAAGTGGGAGACTGTTGGAGTTACCATTGTGATCTAGAAGTGGTCAAACATATAATCTCACTGCCAACGCGATATGAGCCTGCAGGGTCGCATATAAGAGCATGTGGAGAAGTTGGTAGATTGACTGTGTTGGTAAATGTTACCAATCACCAAATATAGAATGGGGGAAGTCCAGCAAATGTTGCTGTCTGAATTCGCCGGGTTTACACAGATAGAATTCGTCGGGATTCGTCGGATTCGTCGGGATTCGTCGGATTGTCCCGTGAACACTCAACGAATTGTTACAGAGATCATTTTCTCGGCAATCGTTGTCGTCTGATCGGATTCGTCGGGATTCGTCGGATTGTCCCGTGAACACTCGACGAATTGTTACAGAGATCATTTTCTCGGCAAACGTTGTCGTCTGATCGGATTCGTCGGGATTCGTCGGATTGTCCCGTGAACACTCGACGAATCGTAACAGAAATCCCAATTCTGAAGTGTGGTCTGCGGATAGCGATTATTTTAGGTCTGTTTATACTTCGGCTATAAATAGAACTTAATCTTAAGGGTTCAAAATATACGCGAATAGAAGATTCAGCCGACGGAAGAGTTCCGTTCTCGCTCGAACCCTAGCCGACGGAAGCGTTCCGCCGTCTTGTTTGCCTCCGCCGACCTCCTCTACGACGATCGTCGTCAGGATTGTTCTTCCTGGAGCGAACCTAGCAGTTCGTGGAAGTACAAGGTGCAGTCGTTCTTCCTTCCTAGTTGCGTGCGACGTGATTTGGTGTTCTCCCGGCTCGTGTGGACTTCTGTAGAGACGTAGACATTATTCTACGTGAGAACTCTCCATCCCGCAAAGGAATCAACTCGTGGAGCATCTAGGTTGGATTTGACCCAATCCCGCAAAGGTAATTTCATACCTAGCATTTTGGTTAACTTCTTGATTCAATATTCATGGCCCGATCAAAGTCTTTTGGGTTGTTTCTATATATTTCCGCTGTGCCTACATACGATGTATGGCTCAAGAAAAAACCCAACAGAGAGGTCTACCGGGGACTGCAACTGAACGTCCATCCGCAAGCGCTCATGGAGGGCAGCTTGGAAGACTGGTACCTGTTGTGATGTGAGGAAGGTCGGAGCGCGAGCGAGAAGCACCTGAAATTGCTCGATATACTGCTCAATGGAGTCAGTCTGTCGGAGAGAGATAAGGTCACCCATGGGGTTGCTGAGAAGTGGGGGTCCAAAACGCAAGGTGCACTGAGTCTTGAAATCCTCCCAACCCAAGTGGGGTTGCTCTCGACGGAGCTGTGAGAACCACATCTGTGCCGATCTGAGAAGATGAAACGACGCAATCCCAATCCAGTCCTCTTCCGGAGTGTGTTGGGTTTCAAAGAGTTGCTCGCAATGAGTGAGCCATGTGAGTGGATCCTCTCGACCATCAAATAGAGGGAAGTCCAACTTCACAAAGCGAGGAAACCCGACTCCTTCATTTCTCGGTGCCGATGATTCGTGTACCGTTTGGGAGGAGCCCGAAGCGGCACGCGGGGCCTGGGGGGCGCATCCGGCCTAAGGGCTTCGATGAGGGCCCTATTGTTGGCCACCATCATTTGCTGAAAGGATTTCACGATCTTGGCCAAAGTAGGCCCTCCCGAGTTGCTGTCGTCCATGGGAGCGGGCCGAAAGTTAGGGTGGAGGGCCGGAGGAGTGGGAAAAATGACCGTGTTGTCCGAGAGGAGTGGAAAGTCGGAGGAGGAAGCCCCCAACAGGATCAGCGAGGGAGGATGGCGGCTGGGGCTGCCGAATCCGGGCCGCGGACTCGCCGGACGGGGCTGTGAGGGGGATGTCGGAGCGAGGACAGTGGCTACGGGCGGCGGCGAAGGTGGAGGAGGCGCCGAGGAAGAGGAGAGCTATGATACTAAGTTGATACGGCCCCTCGACTGATACCTAGTTCGGCCCGGAAGAAGAGGGAAGTCCCGTAGAGGGTTGGCGTTGCGCTTGCGAGATCCAATGGTGTCAGGAAGGGTTCCACGGGGAAGGAGGAGGTCGAAGAGGGGCGCAGATGGCAGATCGGGCGCGGGAAAGGGGGCGCAGACAGCGCTGGAGCGGAAGCAGTGTGGTCTGCGGTTCGTTGTGCGGAGCGGGATGGAGCGATGCAGGTTTGGCTAGGTTACGGAAAGGGAATAGGAAATTTGAGAAAGAGAGAGAGAGAGAATTTTGGAATAATTTCTGCATGCATTCATCAAGGCCTCTCAACCCAATATATGGTTGAGCCCCAAACCAAACCCAAGGTTCATGGTCTAAAATATAAACATAAAAACATCACATAAAATAAAGATAGAAAGCCACCAAAAACGGCCGACTAATCGGATCGTGCCGGGGCGCGGCGCTTGTATGTTAACCCCCAACGTGCGTCCGTAACAGTTTCATTCAACCAAACGACCAAGGCGCAAATGTTTTAAGCGCGTGCGGAATATGCCCCGCAAATCATACGAAGTCCAATACTAATAGCAAACAATAATAAACATCTACTGCAAATATGATGTCAAATACTCAACGATAGAAAATAACAACTCCAAACTACAGCTTAATCGTGCGAGTGGCGGAATAACAACGGTCGATTGTGGGCAACCAGGCTTACTGCGATCTCGGGACGTGTCGGACGGGTGGTTCAGGGACAGGCGAGGCTCGGGTAGAGGAAGGGGGTGGGTTTATGGTGTGGAGAGGTGGGGTTGCTTGTGCTGGATGGTCACGACAAGAGGGTATAGTGGACCAGGCGGCGGTGAGGGGCTACAGGAAGGGGAGGGAATGGGTTCAGGCATGCACAACCCTCATATTTTCTGAGCCGGTGTAACCCGACGTGGAGGGGGTCGTGATAGAGAGGGTGACCATGGCGCCGTAAACCGACCCGTTGGGGGCCGTCGGGGTCAAAAAAGGAAGTCCCGGGGGGGGGGGAGTAAGTGGACCAGACACCTAGGCGAGTGGGCCTATGGTCCACTCGCCCAGGAGTGGCGAGTGGACCATGGTCAACTCGCCCAGGGATAGGGGCGAGTGGACCGAGTGGTCCACTCCCCCAGCCCAGGCTGTGGACCATTCGGTCCACTCTCTCGACCCCCGACAGGGGGGAGTGGACGTCTCAACCTCCACTCACCTCCCTTCCTGCGTTGTTCGTTCGTGATCATGGTCAAGCTGCGGATAGTGGAATTTCGGCTATCCGCAGCCCAATTTTGGGAAGTCTATAAATAGACCCCCATGGGCATCTTGGGAAGGGTTGGTCTCTCCCCCCTCCCTCACGTGTGTCTTGTGAGCAAGCACTCCCCTCCCCTGTCATCGAAGGTTGACGGTGAGGTGGTCCTTAGTGCCCTCCAAGGTGCCCAAGCTCAGCATTGGCTGGGGAGGGGAAGTTCTTTGTGAGCTTCCGGGTGTGTGGTGGGACATCCGCGCTGCGGCTTAAGGGGTCTGTCTCTAGACTCAAGTCTTCTTTCAAGGGAAGGTTTTTCGGTTCATAGCTACCGATCGAGGGTTTTAGCTCAGGTCAAGTAAGGGTTAGCTGCATCCCTCTTTCGAATGTCGAGACCAGGTTTCTGGTTTCAACATTTTGGTGCGGTGAGCGTGGAAGCAGCTAGTTCGGAAAGTCCTGAGCGAGTATCATGGCTGGAAGCGAAGAGCCAAGGAATTAAACTCCTCCCAGCAAGTCGCATCCGTTGACGAGGGAGGACGAGGCAGAGGAGGCAGATTACGTGTTGGGCGATCAGACCAAGTTGGAGGTCGCAGAGGAAGTGAGAGAGAGAGGACGTTAGCGGCAGCGGAAGGCCGGAGAAGATACGAATCAGCTGGAGGCTGAACGAGCAGGACCAAGAGAAGATCTGAAGATGTGTTCAGCAGAATGTGGATATCTTCGCGTGGAGCGCTGTAGAGATGCCAGATGTCGATGCGAATGTGGCATGTCATCGCCTCAACCTCGATTCAAGCATCCGCCCCATTCGCCAGAAGAAGAGAAATGTGTCGTCTACCCTCGCCGGGCCAATCATAGAGGAGGTAGGGAAGCTGCTATAGGCAGGGTTCGTGGAATAAATCCAATATCCGGGATGGGTTTCTAATGTGGTAATGGTAAAGAAGGGGGATGGGAGGTGGAGAATGTGTGTGGACTTCTCTCTGTTGAACAAGGCATGTCTTAAGGACTGTTATCCGTTGCCTAGGATCGATGCATTGGTGGACTCAGCTGTCGGCTTCCCGGTGATGAGTTTCTTGGATGCGTTCTCCGGCTATCATCAAATCCGAATGCATCCGCCTGATGTCAAGGACGTCTCGTTCATCACAGACGATGGGTGTTATTGTTAAAAGATGATGCCATTTGGATTGAGGAACGCGGGAGCAACCTACCAAAGGATGATGGACCAAGTCTTTAAGGAGCAGAAAGGGCGCAATCTGAAAGTCTATGTGGATGACTTGATGGTTAAAAGCAAGGATGTAGAGTCCCACCTGCAGGATGTGGTGGATACCTTCGCTACCCTTCGAAGGTTCAAGATGAGGCTCAACCCTTCTAAATGTGTCTTCGGAGCAAGCCGGGGAAAGTTCCTAGGTCACCTGCTCACCCCGGAGGGGGTCGAACCCAATCCGGACAAGGTCAAAGCCATCCTAGAGTTGGAGTCGCCGAGGAGTGTGAAGGAGATTCAGAGGCTGACTGGGAAATTAGCAGGGTTGAGTCGGTTCCTCTCCAGAGCAGGGGAGAAGTGCTCTCCTTTCTTCAAAGCCCTGCACCAGGGTCAGAAGTTTGAATGGACATCAGAGTGCGAGAAGGCTTTTCAGGCATTGAAGGAGAAACTGATGCGAGCTCCTTTGCTCCAGGGGCCGAGAGAAGGAGAAGACCTTTTTCTCTACCTAGGGGTAGGAGTTGAGGCGGTGAGTTCGGTCCTGGTCTGGGAGGTGGGAAAGAAACAACTGTCGATCTACTATGTTAGCAGAGTCCTGAAGAAGGTAGAGCTCAGATACCTCGTCCTGGAGAAGTTGGCGTTCGCTTTGATCATCTCAGCCTGGAAACTCTGTCCCTATTTCCAGGCTCATTCAATCAGAGTGGTGACCGACCACCCCCTTCACAACATTATGGAAGGAGTGGAGCACTCGGGCAGGTTGGCGAAGTGGTCGGTCGAGCTTAGCGAGTTTGATGTCACCTTCGTCCCTCGGTTATCGATGAAAGGGCAGGCGGTAGCAGACTTCCTAGCAGAGTACGTGACTGAGGTGGACGAGCAAGAGTCCCCTGGGTTGGTAGCATGGGATCTGTTCGCGGACAGGGCATCAGGAAAGAACTCCCTCGGTGGAGGGGTGATCCTGGTCAGTCCACACGGGACCACGATCGAGCAGGCGATCCACATCCGATTCGCCGTGACCAACAACCAGGCCGAGTATGCGGCAGTGGTGGCAGGGCTTCGTCTGGCAAGGGAGCTGGAAATCCGGGACGTTAAGGTTTTCATAGATTCGATGGTAGTGGCCTCCCAGGTTTGAGGAGAGTTCGAGGCGAAAGAGCCAACCCTCCAGAGGTATCTGGCGAAGGTTAGGGATCTCATCAGGTGGTTCCACACTTTCTCCATTCAGCACATTCCGAGAGGGAAAAATGTCCGAGCGGATCGGCTGGCGAAGTACGGCCCTCGCGCGGGAGTAACTGTGACCGAGCTGTTCCGCCCATCCATCGAGGAAGGGGAGCTGATGGAGATTGATCAAAGGGCCTCGTGGGTAGACCCAATCCTTACCTTTCCGGCCTCAGGCAAGTTCCCGGAGGGGGTCCTGGATAAGAGACGGTTCAGATACAAGACACCATACTACCTGATGCGAGAAGAAACCCTGTATAGGAAGACCTAGACAGGGCTCCTAGCAAGGTGAGTGAAGGAGGATGAAGTTCCGAGAGTCTTGGAGGAAATCCACTCCGAAGAATGCAGAAGCCATTCTGGAAGCCAAACCTTAGAAAAGAGAGTGCTGAGGCAGGGATACTTCTGGCCGACCCTTCGAAAGGATGTCATGGAGTTTGCAAAGAAATGTCAGAAGTGTCAGCTCTTCGCGCCGCTCCATCTTCAACCTGTGCAAAGGCTCAGAACAATCCCTGTACCTTGTCCTTTCGCCATCTGGGGGATGGACTTGGTCGGTCTGTTCCCTCAGGCCAGTGGTCAGAGGAGATTCCTGTTAGTCATGATTGACTATTTCTCCAAATGGGTGGAGGTTAAGGTTTTGGCAAAGACAACCTCGCAGGTAATAAAGAACTTTATTTGGGGAGAAATAATTTGCAAGCACAGACTCCCCCTCGCCATAGTGATAGACAATGGGCCGCAGTTCGCTTACGACGAACTCATTAGCTTTTGCGGTCAAGTGGGCATCGACCTCCGCTTTGCCTCTGTTCACCATCCTCGGAGCAATCGGCAGGTGGAGGCTGCAAACAAAGTCATAGTTAACTTGCTGAAGAAGGTGGAGAACTTGAAGGGGAACTGGGTGGAGCAGCTCCCCTCAGTCTTGTGGGCCTTGAGAACAACGCCCAACACGGCAATGGGAGAAACGCCATTCAAACTCTCCCATGGTTCAGAAGCCGTTCTCCCTGTGGAGTTCGAGGTCAGGTCCCCCCGGGTGGTGGCTGCCGAGGAGGGGGACGAAGACTGGAGGATGGACAATGAAGAGGTGCAACGGCTCTCGCTGGATATAGTTGAGGAGCTCCGGGACCTCGCAACGGTTCTATAAGAGGAAGTGAAGCGTCGGATGGCCAGGTACTTCGATAAGAACATTAGAATCAAACAATTCGTCCCAGGAGATCTAGTCCTCAAAAAGGTCGACGCCGCGGGAAGGTCAGCAAACGTAGGAAAGATCCAGCCCAATTGGGAGGGGCCCTATGTAATCCTAGAGGCCCTGAAGTCAGGAGGGTATCTCCTTCAAAATATTGAGGGAATCCCCCTTCGTAATACTTGGAGTGGCGACAATCTTAAGCATTTTTATCCTTAATGTATATTGATTTTCTCTTTGGAAATACCTCTTACTCCAGCTTATGATAGTTACTCTGGCCCATGGGAGCAGAGGTTGGTAAGGTTTCAAGAAGAGGAATTGTATCGCGAAAATATCAAGCTCCTCCATCCCCCAGATGAGGTTAGTACTTTGGGAAGGCGTTGAGTTCCTCTGCCTCCAGGCAAGCTAAGCCCCTAGGATGTGGATGGGTACTTCCGCCTCCAATTGGATTAGGAAGATGTTAAGTTCCTCTGCCCCTAGGTGAAGGTAAGCACCTAGGGCGCAGACGGGTACTCCCGCCTCCAATCGGAAAGATCCCCGACTAGAGACTGATGCGCAAATCCTACACACCACTATAGATGGTGGCTAGACTGCGGCACGACACGGCAGTGTACCGATCGTTCAAGTAATATAAAACGAGGAGTAAATCCCCGAGTATCGATCTCGGAAGGAACACAGTAAGGTGGAGTTTACTATTGAGGCAGGACTTGAGATTGAAGTCCTTTAGTCGGATGGAACGCGAAGGGGGGGTTGTTTGGGTTATGGAAAATAAAAGTAACAAAATTAAACTACTCCTATGCAGGCCTTGAGCGCACTGCTTCGCTAGGCGGGATGGAGACTACGTAGGCCTTGAACGCACTACTTCGAAAGGGCGGATGGACGAGTAGGCTAGCGGATGGAATGGTTCGCACCGACGGAGTCGTGGTGGATTACACGGGCCGTTAGCACCGCTTAGCTTGGCGGATGGAAGAGTAGGCTCATGGAATGAAATCGATAAAATGAATGACAATAGCGCACCTCATACACATGAATAAATCAAAAGGAATTTCATAAAGATGAAATAAAAGTTACAGATCTAGATTTATCATGTTCTTCATCCGCAAAATAGAGAGTTTAGCATACAAACATCATTTCGAAAGAATAAAGAGTAAGAGATTCGACCGACTCCGAAGCCTTGCTGGGATTCACGGTTGGAATCGCTGGGTTGTCAATCCGCGTCCAAGCTCGGTCCTCAACTGCGTCCGGGGTAAAGGAGGGCTGCCACTTCCTCCCAATGGCCCGTCTTCTTCGTGTCACGACCCGGCGATGTCCAAATGCTCTTTAAACCTTCCGTGATGATGAAAGTAAGATCCAATCTCTTCCTTGAAGTCCCTAGATGAATAGAGGAGGCTTAGAACGAAAAAAACGCAAAAACGCAAAGAACGGCGCTCAAAAAGACCTAGAAACGAAGGAGTTATGGCTGTTTTCGCGGAGCAGCTATTTATACACAGGTGCAGGTTTTCAATGCGCACGATCAGTGGCGCACGACCAGTGGTCGTGCGCACTATGTCCAGTGGTCGTGCGTTAAGCCAGTCAGGCCACTTTTAGGTGGGAATTAATGCACGATCACTAGCGCACGACCAGTGGTCGTGCGCACTATGTACAGTGGTCGTGCGCAGTGTTCCTGTGCAGTTTTTGCGCCCCGGAACACTCGCACAACCCCCGTATCAACATTAAAGATCGTCAGGCCACGTAAATGGGCATTCCACACATTCTCAAATATAGAAATTGAATTGCAACATAAAGCATGAGTAAGATAAACAAGAAAATACATCGAAACAGGCCTAAAAGTGCACTTAGCTTGGAATAACAGGTAGAGAACAAATATGAGTGATTATGGATCTAAAATGTAGTGCATTGACTCAAATACCGGCCCAGATGAGTCCATAAATGTGTATATAAATGGGACTCATCAGAGACCACTCACCGGGCTCGGTAACGCCTGTAGATGGGAGACTCATCGGATCGACTCGCTACTTGGTAATTGGATTGGGAAGGCATTGAGTTCCTCTGCCTCCAGGTAAGCTAAGCCCCAAGGACGTGGATAGGTACTTCCGCCTCCAATTGGATTGGGAAGGCGTTGAGTTCCTCTGCCTCCAGGCAAGCTAAGCCCCTAGGATGTGGATGGGTACATCCGCCTCCAATTGGATTGGGAAGGCGTTGAGTTCCTCTGCCCCAAGGTGAAGGTAAGCACCTAGGGCGCAGACGGGTACTTCCGCCTCCAATCGGAAAGATCCCCGACTAGAGACCATTCTCCGAGCTCAATCATGCCGGCAGATGGGAGACTCATCGGGTCGACTCGCTACTTGGTAATTGGATTGGGAAGGCGTTGAGTTCCTCTGCCTCCAGGTAAGCTAAGCCCCTAGGACGTGGATGGGTACTTCCGCCTCCAATTGGATTGAGAAGGCGTTGAGTTCCTCTGCCTCCAGGCAAGCTAAGACCCTAGGACATGGATGGGTACTTCCGCCTCCAATTGGATTGGGAAGGCGTTGAGTTCCTCTGCCCCAGGTGAAGATAAGCACCTAGGGCACAGACGGGTACTTCCGCCTCCAATCGGAAAGATCCCCAACTAGAGACCATTCTCTGGGCTCAATCATGCCGGCAGATGGGAGACTCATCGGGTCGACTCGCTACTTGGTAATTGGATTGGGAATGCGTTGAGTTCCTCTGCCCCCAGGTGAAGGTAAGCACCTAGGGCGTGGACGGGTACTTCCGCCTCCAATCGGAAAGATCCCCGACTAGAGGCCACTCACCAGGCTCGGTAACGCCGACAGATGGGAGACTCATCGGGTCGACTCGCTGCAGGCAAGACTTCAGAAAAGGTAATTGATTTGGTAAGATGATGAGCTTCCTCCACCTCAGGTCGAGTTTTAGCTCGGCCCAAGGTGTTGAGCTTTCTCCACCTCCAGTTGAGCTCGGCTCACAGGAGGGTTGTTAAGTGGAGAAAGGTTCGCCTTACACCTCCGGTCGAGTTCGGCTCGACTAGAGGTGTTGAGTCTTCCTCCACCTCAGGTCGAGTTTTAGCTCGGCCCAAGGTGTTGAGCTTTCTCCACCTCCTGTTGCAGGAGGGTTGTTAAGTGGAGAAAGGTTCGCCTTCCGCCTCAAGTCAGGTTCAGCTGAAAAGCTCGGCAGGAGTATCCCATTGGCAGGGCCCTTCACGGACTCCCCTTAGGTCCCACCTACTCGTCAAATAGGTGGGTTGGACTTTCTTTCCGAGCATGAGACAAGCTCGAAAAGAGCGGGGATGATAGAGAGGGTGACCGTGGCACCGTAAACCGACCCGTTGGTGGCCGTCGGGGGCCGTCGGGGTCAAAAAAGGAAGTCCCGGGGGGGCGGGGGGGGGGGGGGGGGGGGGGAAGTGGACCGGACACCTGGGCGAATGGGCCTATGGTCCACTCGCCCAGGAGTGGTGAGTGGTCCATGGTCCACTCGCCCAGGGATAGGGCGAGTGGATCTGTGGTCCACTCGCCCTGGGCACTCGGGTGAGTGGACTGTGGGTCCACTCGCCCCTAAGGGGAGTGGACCGAGTGGTCCACTCGCCCAGCCCAGGCAGAGGACCATTCGGTAGACTCTCCTGACCCCCGGCAGGGGGGGGGAGTGGACGTCTCAACCTCCACTCACCTCCCTTCCCGCGTTGTTCGTTCATGATCATGGTCGAGTTGCGGATAGTGGAATTTCGGCTATTCGCAGCCCAATTTTGGGAAGTCTATAAATAGACCCCCATGGGCACCTTGGGAAGGGTTGGTCTCTACTCCCTCCCTCACGTGTGTCTTGTGAGCAAGCACTCCCCTCCCCTGTCATCGAAGGTTGACGGTGAGGTGGTCCTTAGTGCCCTCCAAGGTGCCCAGGCTCAGCATTGGCTGGGGAGGGGAAGTTCCTTATGAGCTTCCAGGTGTGTGGTGGGACCTCTGCGTTGCGGCTTAAGGGGTCTGTCTCAAGACGCAAGTGTTCTTTCAAGGGGAGGTCTTTCGGTTCATAGCTACCGGTCGAGGATTCTAGCTCAGGTCAAGTAAGGGTTAGCTGCATCCCCCTTTCGAACGTCGAGACAAGGTTTTTGGTTTCAACAAGGCGGTGGTGAGAAGCTACAAGAAAGGGAGGGGAAGGGTTTTGGGGCTCGGTGAAGGGGAAAGCTGGTTGTAGGAGGCTTGGGCAGGGGAGATCAGTACGGGAAGGAATAGGGTTGGGTGTTTGAGATCGGTAGCAGCTTGAGTGGGAAGGGGCGGCAGATCCAGGAGCGGCTGGTGAAGGGTTTACGTGGGGGAGACTGGCCGTAGGGGAGGCTGAGGGAGCGTACGGCCTGGGGGAAACTGCGGGCTAGCAGGTGGAGGGGGAAAGAGATGGATTCAACTTGGAGTCACACCAAGAAGGAGAAGTTCTGGCGTCGCACCAGGAACCGCGACCGACGGTTGCAAGAATTGCAGCCAACCTTCGATGCCCACAAATAAGTACTTGTATCTATTTATACTCAACACAAATATGGCACCCGGATTGAACGACTCATATTGTCTGATCCGATCGGGTGTCAAAATACATAAAATAATATATCAAAATGACTCGGAACGACCATCCGGGCACAACTGTGGACTCGAACCACCCGAACAGAAAGCGATTCACTACCTCCAATTGGAATAGACTTGTGTCAGTCGTTGCACTCCATCACAATGATTACAAACTAATAATTCATAAAATAGTGAATTTACACAAATATTCAGTACTGAGGGGTTACAATAATTCAATGAACTTTCAATGACTGTGGATCAGAAGGTTTAATGGATGCTCGTCGAGGTGTTGGTAGCTGAAGGGACCATGGATTGTTGAATTTGGACTGTCGGAGGGGAATATGGGAGGATTCCAGTGGTTGAATTGAATTCCAGCAAGAGGTTTGCTCTATATTTAAATTTTTGAATAGAAATTGGGCATCCATAGGCTAGCCGGTGATGTGAGAGAGAGAGAGAAATTGGGGACTGGGAGTTTCGAGTAAGGGAGGGGTAATTAGGAGAGAGAGGGAGACTGTTAGTGGGGCTTGAGCTCACATAGGGAGTAGTTATAATATTTTTCTCTCTTTGTAGATTTGGAGGATATGCCATCAGAAGAGGCGAACAAGAAAAACTCTCCTTTCGCGCGCTCACCATTGCCCTCAATTAGCATGTCGACTTGAGAGAATACCGGTGAGAAAGAAGAAATGATAAGAAGATGCGAGCGTGGACCGCATGATTAGAGGAGTGCGACAACACCGAGAGATTGGGGTTGGATGGGGTTTTCATGTTATTTAGCAGGAGATTAAAAACTATGCGGGATATTAAGCGCGGAAATTGATCGGATAGTTCTTATGGATTTGATGGTGAAATGCATATTGATGTAGTATTTCTTTATACGAAAAAATATTGCATGAGTAATGCATTTCACCATCAAATCCATAATAACCGCCTGATCAACATTCACGTTCACTATCCTACTCACTTTCAATTAACTAAAAACCTCTCTAGACCTAATCTTTGGATGCTCATACACTTCATCCTCAATCTCATGATTTGTCCACCTCTCCTGCTTATCTTGCGATATCGCCACCTCTCTCTCTCTCCTGCCCAGCAAGGCTCGACAAGAGAGTTCGGTGAAACTTTCAAACCCTTGAATTCCTCCTTCCACTTGTGAATCTTCCATAATAAATTCGCTAACAATCGATCCCCAATTGCCGTCGATGAATCAATTCCCTCTGCTTCCCTTCCCATCCATTGCCCTTAAATTTCCAAAAAAATGGAGCACTCCTCAAAACACGCGGTCCATGCCTGCCTCTTCTTATTGTCGCTTCTTCCTTACTGGTGTCCTTCCAGGTGATCGCATCTAGGGATTGTCCAACGTAATACTTTACTCCATCCCATTATCTCTTACCCAACTTCTCTATGCCCTCACTCTCTTTCATCCATGCTTCTTACTTCCTTATAAGTGCTCAAAAGTACGGGTAGAATCCTTCATACATTGCAAAACAATAATCCTCAAAATGTTATGTCAAGGTTCTTTATTATACTTAGTCATGATGCACATATAGAATCAGATGCAATATATCAATATGAAATTATTGTGTACTTTCCTTTTCATCATTTTTGTGCATCCTTACTGGCCGCGCTCGTGATAGAAAATGTCTTTCGAATTTGTTGTTGACACTTAATCAATATTTTTAGTGGTAATAAGTAGTTTTTGTTGTTGTAGGTAATCGAGACTTTTATTACATCAATATCAATATTTTGGCTTACTCTATAGAGTTTTCCAACTGTTGTTCAAAGATTTTTTTTCTTCTTCTCTACACCTTTACAAAAACTGCAAATGGACTTCGCTTTTAGTTATGATCTGTGATGGCGCAAATCTCACACACCGCTATGGGCGGTAGCTCGACTGCGACACGAAACGGCAGTGTACCGATCGTTCAAGTAATATAAAATGGGAATGAATCCCCAAGTATCGATCTCTTGAGGAACACAGTAAGGTGGAGTTATCTATCGAGGAAGGACTTGAGATCGAAGTCCTATAGTCGGATGGATGCGGAAACGGGGTTTTGGATTGTGGAAAATAAAGAGAAAATACTATAACTACTCCTATGCAATGCCGCTATGCAATGCTTCGCTTGGCGGGATGGAGACTAGGAAGGCCTTGAGCGCGCTGCGTCGCAAGGGCAGATGGACGAGTAGGCTAACGGATCGAACTATGCAGGCCTTGAGCGCGCTGCTTCGTTAGGCGAGATGGAATGCGGGCCGCGATGCCACGCTTCGGTAGGCGGATGGACGAGTAGGCTAACGGAATGAGGGTCGCAAGCACCTCTTCGACAAGCACACCACTAACAATTGTTAGGGCGGCACAACACAACCAACAATCCACACCACAAGGCACACCTCAAAATAATAAGCAAGAATACTTAAATCACATAGACATAATCAAGTATAAATGCTAATAATCAAGCACGCTTCATCATAATGTTAGATCTAACTACATATACATCAATAAGAGAAGAATAGAGCAAGAAATCGACCGAATCCGAAGGCTCGTTGTTGATTCACGGTTGGAATCGCCGGGTTGTCAATCCGCGTCCAAGCTCGGTCCGCAACTACGTCCGGGGTAGAGAGAGCTGTCACGACTCTCCAATGGACCCGTCTTCTTCGTGTCACGATCCGGTAGAGGTTGCAAACTTCCTCTTGCTTGATGGAGATGGCGGCTAGGTCTTCCTTTGAAGCTCTTGGATGAAGGAGGCGGCCGAGAGGAGACTCCGGCTCAAGATTGGCGTGAAGAGCAAGCCTGGAGCACCTCCGTATGGTGGGCGACGGTGGAGGGGCGAAGTCGGACGAAACCGGGCGGAAAACGGCGGAAGAAAGCGGGCGATATTCGGGATGATGACCTAAAATCGCGAGCAGGGAATTTATAGGCGCTGGAATTAAACAGTGCGCACGGTCAGTGGCGCACGACCAGTGGTCGTGCGCACAAGAATCCTGTGATCGTGCGCTCTGCCTGGACGGAACCTGCAAAGACAGAAGTTATAAAATAACATGTTCGCACGACCAGTGGCGCACGACCGGTGGTCGTGCGCACTGGAGTTGATGGTCGTGCGCAATACAGCAAACAGAACTCAGAATTTCAATGATAAGTGCGCACGAGCAATGGCGCACGACCGGTGGTCGTGCGCACTGGCGTTGGTGGTCGTGCGCACTGCACCAAACAGAACTCATGAAAAAGGTGTTAAGTGCACACGATCAGTGGCGCACGACCAGTGGTCGTGCGTAATAGAACCGGTGATCGTGCGCAGTGTTCCTGTGCAGAATTGCACCGGGAACACCTGCACGACTCCCATTCCAGCACAACCACCAATCTAGCCACTGAAGGTGGCACTTAACAGCGCATGAAAACAACTAAAGACAATAAGCATAAAATCATACCAAAATGGGCCTAGAAGTGCACCTAGCATGGAATATCAAATATAAACTATAACAAGGCTAAAGTGCGGTGAAATGACTGAATAAAGGCCCAGATGAGTCCATAAAAGTGTATATGATCAGGACTCATCACACCCCCAGACTTAACTGTTTGCGCGTCCCGAGCAAACAAATTCTAAGCGAACGGGGAAGGAAAAGTAGATGCCTTAAAACTACAATACAGAGTACCATGCGAAGTCGCATGCTCACGTGCATAAGAAAAATAGTAGAAAAGATTTCTGATTATAAAAACAGTTTATATATTTCTAAAAGAGTAAAAGCATATTACAACTACTCAAAATGGTGAACAACGGTGAATCATTCGGTCATGCATACGGAGAAAGTAAACTAAGCGCTGAGACGAGCATTGCCCAAGATCGGGATGCCGGACAAACTCCACCGAAATCCATCGGTGTCGGTGACCATAGGCTTGCCTGGTCACATTCTCTCCACGGCACTGGTTTGACTCAAATGCGTGAATCAATAGGACTTTAGGTTTTAAATGGGGCTTGGGTTTAGGTGAGGAGAAACAAAGATAAAAACGACGGCTAAAGCACTAAACCCAAATGAGCTAATGCAGGAAACTATCCTCATTCACCACACAAACATGCGGATGCACCACACCCCCAGACTTAGACTTAGACGCATGGGTGTGTGCACCGCCTACTCCCAAATATAAATCTCAAACAGATTTTTTTTTCAATTAAACTTTTCATTCTTCTTTTTCTTTTCAAATCTTTTTCTTCTTTTCTTTTTCTTTCTTTAACAATTTCAGCAACTTTATCAATGATGCACATCCACATTTTCACAAAAGTACCACAACATCAACAACCCAACTCATGAAAATAATAAACAGCTAAAGCTCAGATTTGGGTGTGCGACTAGGATTGGCTTTTGGGCTTTGGTGAAATAAAAGTGGGGCTGAATCAAAGAACGGGAAGGCACAACTGGGCTAGCGAGGATATAGCGGTAGGAATAGGCACAAAGGCTCAACCGGGCCAAAATGATGGCCTATATCACATTCACACAAATGACTAACCGTATACCCATGCTTCAAGAATCGCTTGGGGCAAGTTCTAGCCACCGAGAAAGATTCTCCTTTCTCCCGACTCAAGCAATACGAATCTAGCGATCATTTACACACATCCCTATGCTACCGTTTGATTCACACCGGATTCACCATTTGAGTAGAGTAAACAACATTTACACTAATAGAGAAAAATATAAAACCATAGTATAAAAAGAAATCTAATCTACACAAATCTCTATGCAACCGAGCACTCGACTAGGAGCACTACTAGAGTCAACATTTTACTCTGCTACATAGTCCTAAGCCATCACCTAGACTTTCCCAAATAAGCAGAAGAATTGAATTCACAACAGAACAAGCAAACAGATGAGTACGCGCTCAAGTGGGTGCTGTGGTGTGCAATGAAAATAAACCAAACATTTTAAATGAAATCTTCTAGTATGCAGTGCACTAGTGCACGTGAGCGGGTAAACAAAACTACTCTCCCCCAGACTTAAACTAAACAATCCACAGAATATATGACATGAAAATCAGAAAAAGCTAGGGAAAGAGAGTACCCAGTGCTCAGAAATGAGCACACCAGAAGATTGGCGTGTAAACCACGACTAAGCTGCAGCATCCGCCATCCAGAAGAAATACCTGCAGGGGTCAGCTCCGCAAAACAAAAGAAACAGAAAAAGATAAACTACAATACTACAGCTAACTAAACAGGATTGAATAAAATAAAATGCATGAAAAGTAAGATAACTACTGGGGTTATTGTCATCCCAGCACGACTTATTTAGCATTTGTACAGTTCTAGCTAATGGGCCTATGAAAAGAAAAGTGGACAGGTAACTGTTCTAATATGAGTGTAGGTAGCGGGTACCTATACGGAGAAAGAACAGTCACGCCTCTACCCGAATATAGATAAAACCTGCCCATCACAGGTAGAGGGAAAAGAAAGTAAGAAGAGGAGGAGGCCTGGTCCTCACTCATCTCACAAAAACTATCCTTGCCCAGCAAGGTATCGTCTGCAGCGGGTCCGCAGGAGGAGAAGGCAATGAGTGGAGCTTCCTCTACGGAGGGGGAATAAACCTCCTCACATGAGAGGATGCTCTCATCATTGACTTGAGCAAAACGCTCCAAGTCCTCCTGAAGTACCTGTGAAGATTCAACCTGCACAGGCTCGGGTGAAGAGGGGGGATCGAGAAATAAACAAGATGAAGAACATAAATAATCAAAAATCGGGGGAGTGGTCCCGGTCTCACTCCCATTAGGTTGGGGAAGTAAAATAATGTTTGCATTGTCATCAATGCTACAAGATTTGGCGGGATCAACGGTGGCCAGGCTTAGGATTTGGACCTCCTCCACCGGTGCTGAGGAAAATTCCTCTTCACCTAGAAGGTTGTCCTCCTCCATAGGAATAGGCACAACACTCAGATCAACCGCCTCCTCCTGCGACACATCATCAACAATGTCGTCAGAGACGAGTGTAGTATGCACAACAGGGAGAGGAGTAGTGCCCGGATAAAAGTCGAGCACCGATTCCTCACAAAGAATCGAATCCACTAGAGGTGGTGGATGCACCGGGAGAATAGGCTCAGCAATGTCGGTGCCCAGATCAGCCACACATCCAGTGACCGTGTCCATGCCATACCCTTCAAGATGTGAAGGTGACAAAGACACATAACCGGATGTTGAAGGTGTGCCGCCAGAGTTAGGATTCGGGACGATCCGGATATCCGGCTCATCATCCTCATCCAATTGGCGAAGATAAGCAACACAATCCTTCAGGGCATGATCTGTGCTCCGACAAAACTGGCACTGCCTAGCAGGCTTCTTTGGCACAGCGGGGGCTGAGGCCGAAAAGAAGTAAGACGGTAAAGGCTCAGCAGAGTAGCCATAAGACTTACGCGCACCATATGGAGTACCAGACGAAGTAGGTGCTCCATATGCTGGGCTATAAGAAGTATGCCTACTATTCTCCGTGGGGCATTCATCACTAGAGTGGGAGGTAGCTCCACACCAACGACAACGAAAATTGAGATGTGCCCACATAGTGAGAAGATAAAACGATTCAAAAAGAAGAACACTATTGTGCGAAATACTACACCTAACAGAAATTACTAAAGCAAACTAATTAAAACAGGAAAATGGAATAAAAAGAAATAAAACAAAGAAATGCAATTTACAAATGGAAGGGCTTCTCTCTCAGGTTCTCCCTCTCCAGAAAACTCACACGACTGTGTTCCCCGGCAACGGCGCCAAAAATTTGATGGCGCAAATCTCACACACCGCTATGGGCGGTAGCTCGACTGCGACACGAAACGGCAGTGTACCGATCGTTCAAGTAATATAAAATGGGAATGAATCCCCAAGTATCGATCTCTTGAGGAACACAGTAAGGTGGAGTTATCTATCGAGGAAGGACTTGAGATCGAAGTCCTATAGTCGGATGGATGCGGAAACGGGGTTTTGGATTGTGGAAAATAAAGAGAAAATACTATAACTACTCCTATGTAATGCCGCTATGCAATGCTTCGCTTGGCGGGATGGAGACTAGGCAGGCCTTGAGCGCGCTGCGTCGCAAGGGCAGATGGACGAGTAGGCTAACGGATCGAACTATGCAGGCCTTGAGCGCGCTGCTTCGTTAGGCGAGATGGAATGCGGGCCGCGATGCCACGCTTCGGTAGGCGGATGGACGAGTAGGCTAACGGAATGAGGGTCGCAAGCACCTCTTCGACAAGCACACCACTAACAATTGTTAGGGCGGCACAACACAACCAACAATCCACACCACAAGGCACACCTCAAAATAATAAGCAAGAATACTTAAATCACATAGACATAATCAAGTATAAATGCTAATAATCAAGCACGCTTCATCATAATGTTAGATCTAACTACATATACATCAATAAGAGAAGAATAGAGCAAGAAATCGACCGAATCCGAAGGCTCATTGTAGATTCACGGTTGGAATCGCCGGGTTGTCAATCCGCGTCCAAGCTCGGTCCGCAACTACGTCCGGGGTAGAGAGAGCTGTCACGACTCTCCAATGGACCCGTCTTCTTCGTGTCACGATCCGGTAGAGGTTGCAAACTTCCTCTTGCTTGATGGAGATGGCGGCTAGGTCTTCCTTTGAAGCTCTTGGATGAAGGAGGCGGCCGAGAGGAGACTCCGGCTCAAGATTGGCGTGAAGAGCAAGCCTGGAGCACCTCCGTATGGTGGGCGACGGTGGAGGGGCGAAGTCGGACGAAACCGGGCGGAAAACGGCGGAAGAAAGCGGGCGATATTCGGGATGATGACCTAAAATCGCGAGCAGGGAATTTATAGGCGCTGGAATTAAATAGTGCGCACGGTCAGTGGCGCACGACCAGTGGTCGTGCGCACAAGAATCCTGTGATCGTGCGCTCTGCCTGGACGGAACCTGCAAAGACAGAAGTTATAAAATAACATGTTCGCACGACCAGTGGCGCACGACCGGTGGTCGTGCGCACTGGAGTTGATGGTCGTGCGCAATACAGCAAACAGAACTCAGAATTTCAATGATAAGTGCGCACGAGCAGTGGCGCACGACCGGTGGTCGTGCGCACTGGCGTTGGTGGTCGTGCGCACTGCACCAAACAGAACTCATGAAAAAGGTGTTAAGTGCACACGATCAGTGGCGCACGACCAGTGGTCGTGCGCAATAGAACCGGTGATCGTGCGCAGTGTTCCTGTGCAGAATTGCACCGGGAACACCTGCACGACTCCCATTCCAGCACAACCACCAATCTAGCCACTGAAGGTGGCACTTAACAGCGCATGAAAACAACTAAAGACAATAAGCATAAAATCACACCAAAATGGGCCTAGAAGTGCACCTAGCATGGAATATCAAATATAAACTATAACAAGGCTAAAGTGCGGTGAAATGACTGAATAAAGGCCCAGATGAGTCCATAAAAGTGTATATGATCAGGACTCATCAATCTGCAAAAATGAACGGTGGTCTTTCTGTTATTTGCATTGCAAAATGTTGATCAATTACTCACGGTTACTTTTGTGATGATTCCAAGTGCACTCAATGAGAATCTTTGGGTCCTAAACAATTGAAACTTCTTACTATTCTTCTCTTTAACAACAACTTGCATATGTATGAAATGCATCGCCCCACCAATTATCATAGTTGTTATGGGATTGGGAGAAAAACTGAGTACCGCATATGGAGGTCTCACCCTTTATTTATACTAAGCATGAAGGAACATAATGTGGTGGTACAAGATGTGGGACTAATATGTCTAATAACACTCCCCCTCAAGTTAGATCATGGGAACTTCCCAGACCCAACTTGTTACATATATAGTTCATTCGAATCCCCGTTACCCCTTTCGTAAGAATGTCTGCAACTTGATCTCTGGTCTTCACATGCTTTAGCGAAACAAGACCTTCTTCATACTTTTCTCTAACAAAGTGGCAGTCGACCTCTATGTGCTTTGTGCGTTCATGAAACACGGGATTCGTGGCTATCTGGATTGCAGCTTGATTGTCACACCATAGAGGAGTGGGATCTTGAACGGGATACCAAATTTCACTGAGAATCTGCCTCATCCACAGCATCCTGCCCCGTCAGAGTCACTGTATGCCTCTAGATCGGAATTACCTCGACTCTTGTATGATATTCCCAAACCAAGATCCTTCTTCACGTATCTGATAATCCGGAGAACGGACTCCCACTGAGACATAGTTGGAGTTGCCATGAACTGACTGACCTTACCAACCGCACAAGCAATGTCCGGACGAGTCATGGTGAGGTAGTTTAATTTTCCAACAATTTTATGGTACTTCTCTGGTGATTCAAAAGGTTTGCTTTCGGCATGAAGACTCTTTTCCCCTGGTTCCAGCGGAGAATCCATATGGCCACAGTTAGCCATCCCAAGGTCAGATAGAAGATCAAGAGCATATTTTCGTTGGCAAATAAAGAGAGAGTGATTGTCATGAATCACCTTAATCTCAAGGAAATACCGCAATGGACCCAGATCTTTTGTTTGGAAATTAGAGTGTAAGAATGCTTTAAGATTTGATATTCCTTCTGAGTTGCTGCCTGTGATAACAATATCATCAACATATACCAGTAGCAGAATAGTACCAGCCGAGGAGTTCTGATAAAAGAGAGATCAGTCTTTAGTACTCTTGGTAAGCCCGAACTGGGTAACAACAGCTCGGAACCGATCAAACCAAGCCCGGGGGGATTGTTTCAATTCATATGAGGACACTAGGAGATGACACACCTTGTTATGCTCACCCTCAGCAACGAACCCAGGAGGTTGTTCCATATAAACTTCCTCATCCAGGAGCACATGGAGAAAAGCATTCTTAATATCCAACTGGTGTAAGGCCCACTGGAGGAAGGCAGCAAGTGAAAGGAGTATTCGAAGAGAGGACATCTTCGCAACTGGAGGGAATGTTTCATCATAATCCATGCCATAAGTCTGAGCAAAGCCTTTGGCAACCAGGCGGGCTTTTAGGCAGTCCAGAGAACCATCAGCATTCACTATGACAGAATATATCCATTTGCATCCAATTGCCTTCTTGTCGGGAGGTAAGGGAACCAGGTCCCATGTATTGTTCTGTTGGAGAGTAGTCAATTCATCATGTATGGCTGCCGCCTAGACAGGATGTGCTTTGGCCTCCGCCACGGTCGATGGTAGATGATGTCGATCAAGAGTCGAGTTCATCGCTCTATGAGAAGCAGACAAGCCCTGGTAAGAGTTAACATAGAGCGGTTTCTCCCGACAAGTCTGAACTCCTTTCCGGACTACAATAGGAACCTCTAGGCTAGATGGCGGAATAGTAGTAGGTACAGTAGCAGGTTCTTTCGGAGGAACAGTCGTCGCATTATCGGTAACAGAGGTAGGCTGAGGTGTTGGCACCACTGTATTATCAGAAGAGCGACGAGAGTAAACTTGCCCCCACAGGGGGGACAACAGATCAGTCGGTGAAATGATAGCAGGTTCATGCCTAGGGACCAATAGATCATCAAGAGAGGGATCAGGATGAGAGGATCCAGGAGAGAGATAAGGGTCGGACTCCCGGAAGATGACATCAGAGGAAAGGATGTATCGGTGGAGATCAGGAGAGTAACACCGATATCCTTTAGTGGTCCGAGAGTAGCCGAGGAAGATACATTTTAAGGCACGAGGATCAAATTTGGAGACAAAGGTACGAGCATCCCGAACATAGCAGACACACCCAAATACCTTCAAAGGGAGGAGGGGACCGTGATGGTCAGGATAGAGAGTGTGTTAGGGTGTCTCCACCCTGAAGGATGTGAGTGGGAAGATGATTAATAAGGTGTGCAGCAGTAAGTACGGCATCCCCCCAGAAGTGCTTGGATGCGTGTTTGTGGTGGAGGATTGCCCGTGTGACTTCAAGGAGATGCCAATTTTTGCGTTTGACAACACCATTTTGTTGAGGGGTATCTGGGCAAGTGGTTTGGTGGATTATGCCTTTGTCAGAAAGAAAGGTAGACATAGACTGAGACAGGTATTCCCGGCCATTATCAGTACGAAGACACTTAGCACGGACAGAAAATTGATTAAATATTTCATTTCATAAGTTTTGAAAAATAGAAGGTAACTCAGAACGGTTTTTCATTAAATAAACCCATGTCATACGAGAAAAATAACAATGAAAGTGACATAATACTTGTGCCTTAACAACGTAGGAACAGGACACGGTCCCCAAACATCTGAATGAAGTAAATCAAAAGGTGCAGAAGCATGAGCATCAAGACGAGGACTATAGCTAACTCTGTGGAGTTTAGTAAACAAACAAGACTCACAACTAAGAGTGGAACCTTTCCCAAGCTCAGGATACAGACGACGCTTGACCTTCATAGATGGATGACCATGACGATAATGAAGATCCAGGAATTTGGTGGAGGCTGCGGTACAAGCAAGGTGGGATACTTCGTCCAGGACATAGACGCCACCACGCAGCTTCCCTCTACCAATAATACGGCTTGTCGACTGTTCCTGAAAAATGCAACCAGAAGAGGTGAATATAGCAATACAATTCAAATCATTTGTAAGCTTACTAATAGACAATAGATTGTAAGCAGACTGAGGGACATGCGCCACTGAGGAGAGTGTCATGTTAGGTGTCACATTGTAGCTACCGAACCCAACAATAAGAACCGTAGAGCTATCAACAATAGTAATTGAAGCTCCGCTATGAGGTTTGTATGAGTGTAAGATACTTTAGGAACTAGTCAGGTGATCAGAAGCACCAGAATCAGCCAGCCACTGGACCGGCCTCTGTGAGGTACAAATAGGCTGAATGGTTTAAGCCACAACCGCACTTTGAGTTGGTGAGTCAACCTGGAGAGCCTGCAGGCGCCGATACTCATCCTCAGATACTTCAACAGTTCTCGATCCCGGAGGTACATAAGTAGACTAAGCCAGGTGTGCTGACCGAGGTGGAGGAGGTTTGGAGGCCCAGTCCGTCTTTCCATTAATCAGCCAACATGTATCCTTTGTATGTCCCCGACGACTGCAATGGGCACAATGCCTTGTGTCAGTGTCACGACCACGGCCAGAGCGCCCCCCGACTAGTTCCCCTTCTCCCCGTGAAGCAAGATCCATCGACTCGCCGGAGGATGTATGTAGAGCAGATGACGAAGTACCGATGGAGCCAGCCTTAGTAAGCCGATAGTACACACTAGTAGTCTGAAGGGTAGTAGGACTCGCTAGCATTTCAGTCTTCGTTGTGGAGAAGAGTGGATCCAATCCATTCAACAGCCAAAGGAGCACCAGGTGTTCACGTCGAGCCTGATGGCCTTCCCTAGTAGAGGGAATATCCCAAAGGTCTAAAATCTCATCAGCCAGAACCTTCCATTCAGCAAAGTACTCGGTAACAGGACGCGCTCCCTGTCTCAGGTCAGCTATCTTGGGGAAGAGTTCACCAAGTTGAGAGAGGTTGTTCACCTGAGAGAACATCATGTGGAGAGTGTCCCATAGTTCTTTGATGCTGTCGCAGTTCTTGCACATTTGCTGGATAGATGGATCCATGGAACTCAGGAGAAGAGCAAAAATATGGCAATCATCACTATACCAGTCATCATATTCGGTACTCCCCACTTCATGAGTTGGGAGACGAGTAAGGTGGTGAGTACGTCGGATGCCTGCTAGAGACATAGTAACCCCCTTCTTTCATAATTGAAAATTGGAGGAGGTAAGGATAGTAGTTGCAATCCTCGCGTTGGGAGGAAAGGTATTGGTAGAGTCCCCTGCGGAAGCAACGGTCGGAGTAGTGCTTGTCAGAGTAGTAGTAGTAGTAACAGAGGAGACCATGGCAAGGATTAGCAAATCAGGAGGCAGTCGGCACCACTGCACCGTACGGGATCAAGATCCGTCGGAGCAGGGCATCCATATTTGTCGGAGCAGCACAACAGGTATCGCCGGAGTAGCATTAGGCGTCGTCGAGGCAGACGGCAGGCAACATCACGACGAGCCCCACCTCCGTCGATGTCACGGGAGGCACGTAGAAGCACGCAGGAGAGAGGAATGTCGCAGGCGAGGCTTTGTCACCGGGGACGGAGGGGGAGAGAGAGATGAAGCGGGCGAGAAAATGAACGGAGCGGGCGAGAAAGAGCGGCGAACGGGAAAAAAAATCGAACTTGGCTCTGATACCATGTTACGGGATTGGGAGAAAAACTGAGTACCTCATATGGAGGTCTCACCCTTTATTTATACTAAGCATGAAGGAACATAATGTGGTGGTACAAGGTGTGGGACTAATAGTTCTAATAACAATAGTAAATGCATTCTATAATTTTACCAACATTCGCTTTTTATTTTGCTTTCATTTTAAATTGAAATATCTTTTTAAGGACTTTATGTGCACTACTTCGTGTCATGTTCGGGAGGACCATTCAGGAGAAGTTAGGTGATTTTTTTTATTTGCCTTTGGTACTATTCTCTTGAGGTTATCTACTCTCTATCTTTTTGATCCATCTCTTATGATGTTCAGCGTGAACGGGAAGTGTGCGGCGAAGATGTCAACACATGGGGTTTCGAAGGGGCAAGAGAGCATTAAGAGTTTGGCCTATCGTGATTTAAATTATGTGTCCAAGTAGTAATTTGTATTAAAGTTCATGCATTTACCTTTTAAGATACAACAACAACGCTCAAGCCTTTATCCCACCATAGTGGGGTCGGTTATATGGATCCTCTGTCGCCATTACGCACTATATTTAATCATAGTCTCACTAATGCCTAAGTACATCATGTCTTTCCTTATAGTTTCATTCCAAGTCTTTTTTGGTTTACCCCTCCCCCGTTTAACATGTCTAGTAACTAAACTCTCACAATGCCTAACAGGTGCCTCTAATGGTCTCCTATGTACATGTCTGAACCATCTTAAACGATCTTCTCTAAAATTGGCGCCACTCTTGTCTTATCCCTGACACATTCATTCCTCATTTTATCCAGTCTCGTGTGACCACACATCCACCTAAGCATTCTCATCTCAGAAACTCCCATTTTTGCTCATGTACACCATTCACTGCCCAACACTCAGAACCGTAGAGCATTGCTTGCAGCATGATAAAACTTGCCTTTAACTTTTAATGGTACTTTACTATCACATAAGATCCCAGACGCGCCTTGTAAGATCCCTCTCCCGCACCAGGAGAGTACCCGGATCTTATGCCCAGAACCGCCGCCTTACGGTGATGCTAACATACGAGTTAGCCATCTCCGCAAGATGCCAATCCTGCCGGCAAGAACGATCAACCAGGACAACAAGAGATAAGAAGAAATGCTAAGAAAAACAAACCAAGTCCACTATCATACATTTGTATATATATCAAAAAGAAATGTATACAAGTCCAACCATGAGTACAAAAGAAAGAGAGTAAGGGCTTATGCCCGGTACATATCCAAATAAAGTACAAAAACACTCTCACTCTACATCTATGCGGAAGCTATTGAACTTATCACCACGTATCTGTAGATGCTGCTGCAATAACGGGTAGTGGTTGTATTGCTTCATCCCGTCCTCCTGACCTGTTTCCTACTGCTCCAGCATATCGATTCCTAAAAAGATGTGGTCTACCGACCGTTAGTCAGAAGACTAAGCCAAATTCCCCATCCCCTCCCCCCGCGACTCCTAGGCACCGTGCAGGAGGAAGAAGCAGAGGACAACAAGGGGTAATGAATCAAGCAGGTGACAAATGTCTAGACTAGCAGGGTATATAAATACTAAGCAAGTAATGATAACAATTCTATACTAACAAGAGTAAGTGTGACAACAATAATTAAGAGACAATATAAGTAAAAGAGGCAGGTATAATAAATAAGAGCAGCTACGAAAATAACCTTAACTTATATGCACACACAAAAGCACATAAGCTAAGGGATCTGACACTAAGGTAAACTCATCGTATAAAAGAGCCCCTACTAATTTATACGATGAGGTCTCTGATTATGCAAGAATGCTATGCTATGATATGCAATGCAATGGTGCAACTCACGCACACGACTCTGTACGTACAGACCTTTTGTAGTTCCCTCTGTTCGAGTGTGTCAACTCAGGTACCCAGTTGAGGCAAACAGGGCAGTGGACCGGGCTGTCCACTTCTAGGTTTGTGTAACACCACCCAACCTAAACTTTACGCATGCCCCTAAGAACACACAGGGTATCCGCGTACTATCTGGTAAGCACCACCTCTAGCCCTCTATTCGAGTCTCCGCTAAGGTACCCTGTTGAGGCAAACAGGGCAGTAGACCGGGCTGTCCACTTATAAGCTTGTGTGACACCACCCAACCTAGACCTTACGTATGCCCCTAAGAACACACAGGGTATCCGCGTACTACTTGATACAATAATGCCTCTAAGTGAAACACCAAGCTCTTGGCTCGGAGGACTCGACCAGCCCTTTCTTATAACCCGAGCCTACCGCTCGCAGGACTATCCCAGTCCTTCCTTATAACCCGAGCTTACCGCTCGTAGGACTATCCCAGTCCTTCCTTATAACCCGAGCTTACCGATCGCCAAACTACACCAGTCTTATATTTCTTATAACTCGAGCCTACCGCTCGTAGGACTATCCTAGTCTTTCCTTATAACCCGAGCCTACCGCTCGCAGGACTACCCCAATCCTTCCTTATAACTCGAGCCTATCGCTCGCTGGACTACCCCAGTCCTTCTTCCATTCCTTCCCAAGTTTGGGAGGGAGATTATGTTTCAAGTTCTCCTACTTTACTACTCTTGCCTATTGTTAGTTGATCTTAGAAGCTTGGGGTGAATCCTGGACTTCCTGTGGATTACCCGGTGAAGGGCTCGCAATGGTACTAGGGAATGTGATGGTGACTGAAGCCCAAATCCCCCTTTCCAGGATATTTATTTTACTTAGTTGCTACCCATCCTCGTATGCCCATTTGCTCTCTAATTGCTCTAAAATCCTAGGGTGGATTACCATTTGACTCGAGCAGACATGTGTTGGTGTTCTATTGAACACCAAACCAAGTCATTCCTAGTGATCGACTATTTCCTCGTGTTATCTCTCAATCACAATTTTCACTTCTTGCTAAGTCATCCTTCACATCCCCTAATAGGTCCTTGTGAGATTCCTGAATTGATAATTTTGCTAAACGCACCCCGTCTTTATTTCCGATGACTGCCCTTGGTGATTATCCTTCAACCTAATGGGCATATGCAAATATCTTAGAGTTAATAAACTCTAGGGGTGGTGACCACAATGGAGGGGGTCCAAATCCATGTTTTCAGTTTTTACTATTCGCAGACCGACATGTCTTTGAGTAGAACCCCATGTATAATTATAATGCCCATGGGAGATAATTCATAAATTGTGAAGGGGCTACCCTAAATTTTCATCAAAGCTACATGAGATTATTTGTACTGATGTAGCTCAACATCAATCTACAATTTCGAGAGATTCATAATTTCTATAATTAAATTTCTCAATAAATGATTAAAATACCCATGGAAGATATTTCTTAATTTGTGAAGGGTCTATCCTAAATTTTCATCAAAATAATTTGAGATAATTACTACTGGTTTGTCACACCACAAAACTACCAAATCCAGAGGATGTTAAATTGGCAACAATTATTTTCACAATAATTAAATTAAACTCTATTTAGGGTTTTTCTAAGGTTTGTGAAGGATCTATCATATAACATCAACCATATGTCTTGATGCGCAAAACTATGCTTGCAAACGACAACGACAAGTGTACCGTATCGAATGTAGTATAGGTTATAAGAAACCAAGGTCGTATTAGACTCGGGGCGGTTGAGTACTCTTACTTCAAGAAAATCTATATTATTCTATCAATTAAAACTCTGGGTTGATTTTGCAAAAAGAAAATAAAAATAAGATTAAAACGATGAGTAAAAAGACTAGCACTCGAACTTGAATAACCATGGAAAATAAATATAAAAAGAACAACTTCTAATTCTCTTAAGAAATTACTTGACCGTGGAGGTTCCCGATTTATGAACATACCTCTCTCGAGGATACGCTCAACTGAGTTTAGGTTGATCAATCGAACTCTCGTTCTAGAATCGAAACCCCTAAAACTCGCCTTATCGAAGTGAACCCCGCTATTGGATATGACTCCAATCTGGGAGATTTATGTCATCCTCTCTCGAGGAGTGCATTCAAATCTCTTTATCCTTGAAATGATCAATTCGAATTCAAAACCTCTCGGTTATTAGACTACGAAAACAAGAATGAGAATTATATATCGAAAATATAATCTCAATTCAATAAAGTTCAAGGATAAATCTTAAGCATTCTAAGGAAGAGAAAGAGAGGCTAACGATTAAATCATGAATTATATTTTCCTTGGATCATCTCGACCGAGTGATAATAGAATTTTAGCTACTGATGGATATGGAGGAATCGAAGAAAATAAAAGGATACATGGAAGAAAGCAGAAGAGAAATGAGAGAATAAGAAGAACTATTTTATTAATTGCAAAAGAAAGTTACAACTAGGAATTGAAAGCTACAACTATTTAATTGAAAATATAAATTGCAAGAGGAAGGATTACAAGACTACTAAAAAATAAAAATAAAGACATGAAATGAAAATGGCTAATCCTAAAATTCGTCTCCAAAATTCCTCCTTTAACATTTGCTGAAGCTGGCTTTAAATAGGCAGAAGTTTGGTGTTACACGCCCTTGGTCACGCCCGTGACCAAGGGCGTGTAAGGGGCGTGATCAGTGCTGGTGCGGAGAGGGCGCGTTCTGGCTTCAATGCAGGCATTTCGGGCGCGTCATGCCCTAGGTCACACCCGTGACCTGGGGCGTGTAATCTTAAAATCTGGTTTTGGCGGGAAACTTCGGCGGGAAAGAGCGTTGTTGAACATTCGTCGGTCTCTGCCATTTCGTCGATCTCAGCGTGTTCGTCGAATGCAGCAATTTCGTCGAACGAAGGAGCCATTTCGTCGAACGCAGGAGCCATTTCGTCAAGCTCAGTGTGTTCGTCGAACGCAGCAATTCGTCGAACGAAGGAGCCATTTCGTCGAACGCAGGAGCCATTTCGTCGAGATCAGTGTTTTCATCGAACGTAGCCTTTTCGTCGAACGCAGTAGCCATGCGCAGTTCGTCGAGCTCCGCGGGTCGCGGCCGTGACATTGGGTCACCCCATTGGTCACGCCCGTGACCTAGGGCGTGTACTTGGCGAATTCTTCACGGAACGCCCCCTGGTGGCGGAATTGGGTCTGGAACACATCTAGGCTGTCACATACAGACCTTTTGTAGTTCCCTATGTTCGAGTGTGTCAACTCAGGTACCCAGTTGAGGCAAATAGGGCAGTGGACCGGGCTGTCCACTTCTAGGTTTGTGTAACACCACCCAACCTAGACCTTACGTACGCCCCTAAGAACACATAGGGTAGCCGCGTATTATCTGGTAAGCACCACCTCTAGCCCTCTATTCGAGTCTCCGCTCAGGTACCCTGTTGAGGCAAACAGGGCAGTAGACGGGGCTGTCCACTTCTAGGCTTGTGTGACACCACCCAACCTAGACCTTACGTACGCCCCTAAGAACACACAGGGTATCCGCGTACTACTTGATACAATAATGCTTCTAAGTGAAACACCAAGCTCTTGGCTCGGAGGACTCGACCAGTCCTTTCTTATAACCCGAGCCTACCGCTCGCAGGACTATCCTAGTCCTTCCTTATAACCCGAGCCTACCGCTCGCAGGACTATCCCAGTCCTTCCTTATAACCCGAGCCTACCGCTCGCCAGACTACACCAGTCTTATATTTCTTTTAACTCGAGCCTACCGCTTGCAGGACTATCCTAGTCCTTCCTTATAACCTGAGCCTACTGCTCGCAGGACTACCCCAGTCCTTCCTTATAACACGAGCCTACCGCTCGTTGGACTACCACAGTCCTTCTTCCATTCCTTCCCAAGTTTGGGAGGGAGATTATGTTTCAAGTTCTCTTACTTTACTACTCTTGCCTATTGTTAGTTGATCTTAGAAGCTTGGGGTGAAACCTGGACTTCCTGTGGATTACCCGGTGAAGGGCTCGCTTTGGGCTTGAATTCCCATCTTAGCCTCTAGTACCTTGCGAGCCCTTCACCGGGTTGACCTTGGGAAGTCCGGGACTAATTTAACCCGCTTTTTGAAAAAACATTTATATAATAATTTTTTTTTAAAATTCCATTCATTTGAGTAAAGGTTATTCCCCTCTTTTTAATATTATTATGAAAGAATCTGAATTGGCCGTTAAGGTTGCCGAGCTTCGAAACCAACTTTATCTCTTACAAGCCGCGCGAGAACGCCAATTTAGTTGTTTTTATTATGGTGCGCCTCATCAAAGTGAAGAATGTTATTTACATTCTTATTCTCAAAATAATTATTATGAAAATAATTATCCTCAATATTATGCAAATAATTCTGATAATAATTATGATTATAATTTTTCATCTTTTAATGAAAATAATTTTTCAAACTTTGATGAAAATAATTTTTCTAATTTTAATGAGAATAATTTTTTGGCATTTAATAATTGTTCTTCTAGCTCCGAAGTAGATTATTCCTCGTGGCAAGCTCACCCGGATAGTTCTCGGAGCAATGAAGATAAATCTTTAGATCTGAATTTTTGTTTTTCATCTTGTACACTGCAATTTTCGTTCTCTAATTTTGGGGAAATTCCGCCAATTCATATAGATACTACCCCCCAAAATTTAGAGGAAAATATTTTTTTTCTAATTTTCAGGAGAATAATTTTTCGGTGTTTAATAATTGTTCTTCTACCTCCGAAGTAGATTATTCTTGGTGGCAAGGTCACCCGGATAATTTTCGGGGCAATGAAGATAAATCGTTAGATCCGAATTTTTGTTCTTCTACTTTTGCGCCGCAATTATCTTTCTCTAATTTTGGGGAATCTCCACCAAATCAATTTGATACTTCCCCCCAAAAATTAGAGGAGAATTTTATTTCTTCTAGTATTTTTTCTCCATCTTTGGATAATTTAGTTATGGAGGAACATGTGGTTTCATGTAATCCCATAACTTCTTTTACCGAAGATGAAGAAAAATTACTTTACCAAGAATTTCTTAAAGTTATGGGCACCCCGGATGAAATAGAAGAAGAACAAGTTTCTTCCCCTACTCCACCCGGATTTTATTTTCTTTGTCATGATTATTCGCGAATTTCTTCTATCCAACCAAAAATTCATGAAAGTTTTGTGTCCGAAAATTTTATTCCGCTTTGCACTAGATTTGTCTAAAGAAAATTTAATTTTAGAAAAGGAACAACCAGAGCTTAATCATTTATTTTCGCAAGCGCCTCCTCCTTGCGAAAAATTATCTAACACGTTTAATTGTGATTCTCTCTATACTAATAATTTTCAGGTTGAAGATGAGCCGTTGCTACCCCACTCAATTGATGATCCATATGCCGCTCATCTTTATAAATTCAAATCACCTCAGGTATGTATATCTGATTTAGATTTGCATATTCAAAATCATGGAAAAATGGAGAATCACATGTTAAGCAGAGGAGTAGCCGGGCGACTGACACCGGCATATTCACCTACGTGTGAATTAGGGGAGTTGCCTGTTCACTTCTCTTTTAATTTTCCTTTTTCCTAACAATAACCGTCAAGCTTAAGGACGGGAAAAAGAAAGCGCTCTTGGGAGGCACCACTTGCTTATCCTTAATTTTTAGTATTTTTCTTTTAAAGTTCGTTTTCTTTCAAACGTTCTTCATACTTAGTTTTAAACATTGGGGACAATGTTTAATTTTAAGTATGGGGGTGTAGCTTCGCATTCATTGTATCTTTATTTGAAAAAAAATATATATAAAAATTATAAAAATCTAATTTCTTGGAAAGGGCGCTTTGGGCTTGAACTCCCATCACAGCTCCTAGTACCTTGCGAGCCCTTCACCGGGTAGCCTTTAGGAAGTCCAAGAAATATTTTATTTAAAAAAAATAATAATAAATATGCCTAGCCTTATTGTTTTTATTCTTCTAGAAATTTAGTTTGAGATTTGATTATAAGTATTCTTACATTTTTGATTTAGCTAATATTTTGTTTTATCAGAATTTGTTAAATTTAAATTTGAAGTAATTTGGTTTTAAGAAATATTTTATGTTTTTAATTTGATTAGAGAATCTATTTAGCACTACTTCTCCTTTTAATTTTAAATAGCTTCACTTTGTGGTAAATTGGCTAAACATCTCTAGATTTCTATTATATTCTCTTTTAACTTTAAGATCTTAGGAAATTTCATTCCACTAAAAAGTTGCTCTCAAAATAGTATAATTTATAAACTAGAAGTATTTCTTTACCCTTGGTAAACATATGTATTTTTTTCTTTTCCCCTATTGATAGATCATATGTCATGGGAATAAGGAGATGTTAGTTCTTTATTCTCTGGTAAACATATGCAACCCAAAAATAAAAATGAAGAGAGAAAAAAATGTGTATGTCGTGGAAATGATAGGATAATAGTCTATCATTCTCTGGTATTACATATACTAAAAAAATGAAAAAAAGGGGTTGAGAGGATAAAATTCATCACCCCAATCAAAAACCTCTTCATATCCTTTGTCTTCATTTTGCCATTCCGTTTAAACCCATCCCTAGCCAATTTCATTGTTTCTAGTCCTAAACTAAATTATTAAGAGAGCAATAATTTGGTAGGTGTCTTTTCCTTAAGATTCTTTTATGTTAGAGTGTCTATAATTTCAATTTAATTTTGTTTGAAAATTTCTATAATTTCGATTGCTAAATAGTTATCTTGAGAAGTAGTTAGCTTAACAAATTTCTCTTTTTAAATTATCAACATGACTTATGACTTAATTCTTGAATTCCTAAAATTTGCTTTTGACTTATTCATGGTTTAATAAAATTTTAGTCAATTAAAAATAATATCGATGTCTTGTAATTCTTTCCTCACTCTTTTGCTCTGGAAAAACAAAAGCTCAAGTATGGGGGTGTTTGATGAGTACTTTTTGTACTCATCTTTTAGTATAATTTTAATATAGTTTTAATATGAATTTAAATAAATTATATGTATTACCTTATCTAATTCATTCCTTTTTATTTTTACCACTAATTTAAGCTTAGTTTATGTTTTTCAGGTTTTCTGGATACTTTGAGCAAAAATGTCAAGTACACGCCCCAGGTCACGGGCATGACCAAGGGGCGTGACAGTCTAGACGTGTTCCAGACCCAATTCCGCCATCCCGGGAGCATTCTGTGAAGTTTCGCCAAGTACACGCCCCAGGTCACGGGCGTGACCAAGGGCGTGACATCCAAGTCACGGCCGGGACCCCGCCACCAGCTGCTAGCACGCCTGCCACATCATTTAAAGTTACACGCCCCAGGTCATGGACGTGACCAAGGGCGTGACATCCAGGTCACGGGCGTGACTCGCCCCGCGCTCCTTCCCGCCGAAGATTCCCTCCAGAAGCCAAATTTTAAGATTACACGCCCCAGGTCACGGGCGTGACCAAGGGCGTGACATGGCTGGAACGCCCGCATTTACTCCAGAAGACGCCCTCTCCGCTGCTGCTTCGATCACGCCCCGTACACAGCCTTGGTCACGGGCGTGACCAAGGGCGTGTAACCTCAAATTTTCAGCTATATAAAGCCAGCTCCAGCAGATGTTTAAGAACGTATTTTTAGGATTAGACATTTTCAATTCATGTTTTATTTTCATGTTTTAGTAGTTCTTATGCTCCTCTTTTATTCCTTGCAAATGTACTTTCAATTCAATAGTTGTAATTTCTTTTCATTTAATAAAATAGTTCTTTTGTTTTCTCATTCTCTTCTTTCTCCTTCATGAACCTTTTTTTATTTCTTTTGATACCAACTCCAAAGTTTTAATTGATAGAATGAAAGTAGAGTGTTTTAGTTCTTATTTACTTTATTAAAAGATCTTAATTAAGTTTTGGTTTCAAAACTTAATGACATGTATATTTATATGTGTTTGTTTTATGAATGATTAACACAAGCAGTGAAAGTGCATATCACAAATAAAACATAAAACAATGAACAAACCAAAACGACCCAAATGACACAGAGAAATATTGTAGTTCCCCTCAACTGGGTACATCTACTCTTCTACCGACTGGTAGGAATCCACTAGGAGGTTGTTGATAAGGTGCCCTCTCACCAGGTGAGCTGTTGATAAGGTGCTCTAACCAAACTGCAGGTTTTTGCTAAGGTGCCCTGTCACCGAGATTAACTTTTGAAGGGAGTTATAACCCTGTACAAGAGAGGAAGGAAAAAGAGTAATGAAAAACAGAAAATATAATGTTCTTCTCTGTATGAGAAGACTCTTGAAGATCCTGATATGGTGTTGAATGGATCTGAATATTATGTTGAAGAGCTCCCCCTGTCTGATATAGAAGGATGACAGTTCTGGAGGTCTCTCCTTTTGATTGTACACAGTTTCTTTCCTTTTGTGCAGCGATGATCCTGAGCAAGTAGTTGTGATTTGTGTCTCAGGATGTATGTAATCTGCAGGAAAGTGTTAGCAAAGAAAAGAATAGATTTTTTCTCTCTGTGTTTCGGTTGTGTGTGTACTTCATATCCTATTCTTTCTCCTTTTTCTTCTTCTTTTTATAATCTGAGGACCCTTGTCCATAATTTGAATTCTTCTCTCGGGAAGAAGGAAAGAGCTTAGGTCTCCATCAATGATTTGACTCCTCGAGAAGATAACCTGCCGTTTCTGTTCATTAAAGCTGATCTGCAACGGCTATAGTATTTATTGATCTGCAACAGCTAAGTTAAATATTATAAAGAAAGATAGCAAAATAAAATATTAGTCGAGCTCTGGCTAGAATTTGTCGAGCACTGAACGACATTTGTCGAGCGCCTTTCTGAAGATTTGTCGAGCGCCTTTTGATGTGCTGAGCAATTATCTTCACTTGTCGACCGCTGAGACTGGCTGGATTGAGTTTGTCGAGTGCCGTTCAGAGAATGCCTGCCCGCTCCAATTGTTCTGACTGGATTCGTCGAGCACCATTCGCTATTTGTCGAACGCTGTTCTAATGAATATTTGTCGAGCGCTGTCTGGCTATTTGTCGAGCGCCGTTCGACATTTGTCGAACGTAGAGAACTTATGTTATTTGCTTAAGTATATTCTCCGATTCGATCGCATCATATTTAATTTGTGTTAATTTAGATTGATCTAAATTATTAGATTTAACAAAAGGATGGATCCTAACTCAAATCAAAAGCTATGGTTCCAACAATCTCCCCCTATTTGAGTTGGGATCAAATCAAAACTAGTGACCTGGTAATCTTAAAATGGTTTTTAGAATTTTCAGTTGTAGCAGCTCATTTCTTGAAGTTAAATTTTTTAATTTCAGCCTATTTAAAATTTTTAATTGCAGCAACCTTTATACAGATTTAAGTTTTGTTTGAGATTTGTGTTTCTCATTTTCTCTCTCACTTGGCTTCAGTTTTCAATTTTCTTCTGTAGACTCTTTAAATTATTTTATTTAAGCAACTTATTTGATCTAGTTTTGAGTTAATATGTTTTTAATATCTTGAATTGCTACAGCTATTAATGGATTTTAAGGAATGCTTTAGATTATAAAAACATTGCAGACATTTTCTTTCTCATAGAATCCCCTTATCAGAAGAGACTCACACTCAGTGCTATGATCAATACTGATCAATGCAGCTACAGTAGAATGCTCAAACTGACTTGGAGAAGTCTGTAAGAATACAAAGTTGTCTTAACATAGTTTTTATGATGGAAACAATCCATGTAAATTTTAGATTTGCTGTTTGAATTGGGATGGAGTTTAATGGTGAGAAATTTATTAATTAGAAAACTTCTTTGAATTTTATTAGAGTTGAAAGGTTTAGCATTTGAAATATATTAGCCTTTTTATTTCATTAAAATATAAATTTGATTTTTTAAGAATTTGTTCAAACCTTTTGGCTTGCATTTTGAGATTTCTCCCATTAGTTGTGCTTGTCATGAGAGATTTGTTTAAAATTTTTATTTCTGTTATTTCTTTTAAGATTTCTTTTTCAGAAATGGTTATTTTAAAATTAGATTTGAAAGTAATAGAGGTAGAGTTGGGAGTTAATTTTACCTCATTTACCTTTTCTGATTTAGCTTCTGCATCGGGGATTTGATGTGAACCACCATATATGGCCATCATGCATAAAGCTCTAGCTCTAAATTCTTCTTCTTCTTCTTCTTCACTTAGGTTTGTTGATGGTTCTGTATCAAAAATACAATTAGTTGAAGAGATGAAAGAAGGTTTATTTACCATCCTGGAGAGGGAGGTCCAGATTCCTCTTGCAGAGGTGCAGTCTTCAAGCTTTTGAAGAATGTCTTTTGACACTGACTGAGCCAAGATCTGCATGGCTTTGGCATCTGCTTCTGAGGATGGAGAAGGTTCTGTAGATGGGGAAGGTTCTTTATGTTTATCAGTCCGCCCATCATCAGTACCAGCTTTGAATTTATCTGGCTTCATTTTGCAAACACGGGCAGTGACATCAGTTTCTCTGTTGCCACGTTTTATTTCGGTAGTTTTCTTTGAAGAAGATATATCAGCGCCAACATAAACAGGCCCTGTCAAGATAGATTTGTAAATTTCTTCATCTATGGCATTCATATATAACTTAATTCTGACTTGCCATAAAGAAAAATTATCCAAATTAAGTATAGGTGGATCTGAAAACAGAAATTTTACTTGTATCATTAAAAAAAACTTTTTAGAGCAGATTTAAGAACTAAGTGATCTTTGTGATTTCAGGTGTTAACCTGTGTGACAAATCAACTTCTCTAATACTGATTGAAACATGAGTTTTTAATTGAAAGCATTAGATACTAGAAATTGAAATGGTAAAATCAACACCCTCTGATACCAATTGAAAGTGGAGTGTTTTAGTTCTTATTTACTTTATTAAAAGATCTTGATTAAGTTTTGGTTTCAAAACTTAATGACATGTATATTTATATGTGTTTGTTTTATGAATGATTAACACAAGCAGTGAAAGTGCATAGCACAAATAAAACATAAAACAATGAACAAACCAAAACAACCCAAATGATACAGAGAAATATAGTAGTTCCCCTCAACTGGGTACATCTACTCTTCTACCCACTGGTAGAAATCCACTAGGAGGTTGTTGATAAGGTGCCCTCTCACCAGGTGAGCTGTTGATAAGGTGCTCTAACCAAACTGCAGGTTTTTGCTAAGGTGCCCTGTCACCGAGATTAACTTTTGAAGGGAGTTATAACCCTGTACAAGAGAGGAAGGAAAAAGAGTAATGAAAAACAGAAAAAATAATGTTCTTCTCTGTATGAGAAGACTCTTGAAGATCCTGATATGGTGTTGAATGGATCTGAATATTATGTTGAAGAGCTCCCCCTGTCTGATATAGAAGGATGACAGTTCTGGAGGTCTCTCCTTTTGATTGTACACAGTTTCTTTCCTTTTGTGCAGTGATGATCCTGAGCAAGTAGTTGTGATTTTAGTCTCATGATGTATGTAATCTGCAGGAAAGTGTTAGCAAAGAAAAGAATAGATTTTTGCTCTCTGTGTTTCGGTTGTGTGTGTACTTCATATCCTATTCTTTCTCCTTTTTCTTCTTCTTTTTATAATCTGAGGACCCTTGTCCTTAATTTGAATTCTTCTCTCGGGAAGAAGGAAAGGGCTTAGGTCTCCATCAATGATTTGACTCCTCGAGAAGATAACCTGCCGTTTCTGTTCATTAAAGCTGATCTACAACGGCTATAGTATTTATTGATCTGCAACGGCTAAGTTAAATATTATAAAGAAAGATAGCAAAATAAAATATTAGTCGAGCTCTGGCTAGAATTTGTCGAGCACTGAACGACATTTGTCGAGCGCCTTTCTGAAGATTTGTCGAGCGCCTTTTGATGTGCTGAGCAATTGTCTTCACTTGTCGACCGCTGAGACTGGCTGGATTGAGTTTGTCGAGTGCCGTTCAGAGAATGCCTGCCCGCTCCAATTGTTCTGACTGGATTCGTCGAGCGCCGTTCGCTATTTGTCGAACGCTGTTCTGATGAATATTTGTCGAGCGCTGTCTGGCTATTTTTCGAGCGTCGTTCGACATTTGTCGAACGTAGAGAACTTATGTTATTTGCTTAAGTATATTCTCCGATTCGATCTCATCATATTTAATTTGTGTTAATTTAGATTGATCTAAATTATTAGATTTAACAAAAGGATGGATCCTAACTCAAATCAAAAGCTATGGTTCCAACATAGAATAATAGAGATTTTCTTAAAGTAAGAGTACTCAACCGCCCCGAGTCTAATACAACCTTGGTTTTTATAACCTATACTACATTCGATACGGTGCACTTGCCGTTATCGTTTGCGGATATATCTTTGCGCATCACATAGCCCGCATGTCGTACCTCCTAATAATCCCCCACCCCCCCAGAAACAACCCCGGAGTTTCGAACTCGTGACCTCCTCTGATACCACTTGTAGGGACTCGGCGCTACCAACTCTCTCAAAAGCCCAGACTATTTGGGGAAGGCGTTACCGCTCCTTTATAGAGCTGGATACCCTAGGAAGGATCCACGGGGCGGCCAGTTAGGCCCTCAGGGGACACGCCCTTTTGATTCGACTAGGGCCGCAACACTGGGGGCATTGCTGGACCATAGCCTGCAAGCCGTACCTCCCAACACATGCTTCTTCAAGTAAAGTCACTCTACCAACTAACCAATACCATAAGCTTGATGATACGATAAGACTTTTCGGGCCAGTCCTTTGTCCTCCTATCTATCTATATATCTAGTGGCATCTACGCAATTAGGTATATGTCACTCCCGACTATATAAAGAACGGAGGTGAGTCTTTAGAGCATCTTGGATTATTTATCTTGTTTAGGCTCTCAGAGGAGAGAGAATCTTACAAGAATCCTGCCCTCAAGAGTTTAGATATCGAGCTTGCCTCGATATATTGTATCCTGAATTTCCTTTAAATCTATTGTATTTTATGATGTAAAGCAGAAGTCTCGATTTGATTTTCAATAATAAATTTGAGTTCATTTTAAAATTAATATCGAAGCTTGACTTCACAGCAGGGGCGGTTTTAGGGGGGCCGTGGCGACCCCCGCCCCCCACCCCACACACCCACATAAAGAAAATTTTAAAAAAATACATATATTAGTTATAACTTATAAATTAAAACATAAATATTAGAAATTCCTTAATACTTGAACCAGTGAACCCTAAATCCCCTCTTCAGTCTTTCTCGATTCCTATTTCCTAAGGAACCGTAGGTCCGCAAATCGCCACTCTCGCTCGCTTGGTGCTCGCCAGTCGCCTCCCCTCGCAGACTTCAACGATCATATAATTAAACCAAAAGTCGACTCATTTTGACTCTTCCGGTATCAACAACAACCACAGAAAAGTTATTTTCTGCTATGAAACTTGTTAAAACGAGACTTCGCAACAAGATAGAGGACGAATTTCTTGCAAATTGCATGACTTTATACATTAAGCAAGAAATGGCGGAGAAAATTGACAAAGATTGAATCATAGATGAATTTTACGAAGTGAAAAATTATCGTGCACAATTGAAGTAACATGTTTGTGGTTGTTTGTATTTTTTTTGCTTATTGAAGATATATAATATATTTTGTACAAAAATTGTCTATTTTTTTATATTTAAAATTTTATTTTAAAAAAATTGGTTTCGCCTGGTCACTGGGCCCCCATATTCAATATTCCTAGATCCGCCCCTGCTTCACGGACAACAAAATGAGATAATTAAACCAAAAGTCGCATATGACTCAACACGAGCCTAGCACTCGAACATAATTAACAACTTGAAATAAATCATCCACAGGTATATACGAAGACGAACAATAGAGTTTTTTTAAATTAAAGATAACAAGTAAAAATGATAGTTAAGAGGCAAGCTCTGATTTTTTTAAAGATCTTATACAAGTAAACATAAATTAAGCTAGCATGATTAGAGCTAGCAGAATGAAAAAGAGATATACCTTCCGGTCTGAGTGAGGAGACGTCGGAATCAGTCCCAGATCGGAATGGGAATGTGAATGAATGGACTTGGAGGATCTGGAGGTGGCGACCCAGCAGAGACGCGCATGACAGGGCTGGTATGAAGCTATCGGGTAGTGGGTGGAAGTGACGGAATTGACGAAGGCTCGTCGATTCCGTTGGGGGTGACAAAGGAGAGATCTCCAGTGTTCGTGAAGGTGGTCCCCGGAAGCGGCAGCGACAGCGAAATATGGACCTGAACGACGACGGGAAGGAGTAGGGAAGGGTCGCCGGAGCCGGCAGGCTACCGGTGGAGGAGACGAGGATGTAGTTCGCAGGTAGGAGGGGCTGTCGGCTGGGTAACCGGGAAACTTGTCTCTGTTTCACGATTTAACCCCAAGAAGCTCTTTTTACGGGTGGCTGTCGGCTATATAAATTTCCCCTTTTGCAAGTCCAACTGCTCGAGGTATTGGCAATAATGGAAATAAAAATGTGATTGTTATCCGCACTACAGTTTTGACTATCCGCACTTTTTTGTATGAGTTATTATACGCCTTTTAAAAATACATCTTGTACATATATTTTGAGGAAACATTTTCAACGCGAAAGTTGTAGATATCGACGAGATCTACAACTTTCTTGTTCAACACTTTTCCTAAAAATTCATGTACATGGCGTATTTCCAAAATTCGTTATAGTTACGCTCATGTTTCAATCAGGGCGGCAATATGTCTTGTGCGTGCATTTTTAGGAAAATGTTCAACACGAAAGTTGTAGATCTCAACGAGATCTACAACTTTCGTGTTGATCACTTTTCCTAAAAATGCATATACAAAGCATATTTCCAAAGACGGGTAATAACTCATACAAATAAAGTACGGATAGCAAAACTGTAGTGCTGATATCAATCACCAATAAAAATATGTCATTAATAATTGAAATTTACAGAATCTAGTGTTTAATATTAAATTAAACTTAAAATATTCATTTCATTTAGGAGTAAAGAACTAAAGATCTTAATTTATAAAAATATTTAATTTTAAAATTTAATTTCCTGCTTGCCTTAATTATGAGATTAATTAATTTGAAGAATTGTTTTATTTATGGTCCTATTGATTCGACAGCAAATAAGTAGTAAGCGTGTTGTCACGACTTGGGGTTAGCCTCCGGAGATTTCTAGAGAAATCTAGGATTTTGGGGTATATTCTTATACATAGAGTTCTAGAGATTAGTCTAGAAGATTCTTGAAAGATGTAGAGAGTTAGAAAAGTCTAGATCCTTCCATCTTTTGGAGGGAAACCCCTTTGGGGGCCTATATAAGGGGGAGAACCCCTCATTTGTAAATCATCCAAGAATTTAAGCAATTTAAGCATTCGTGCTTTCTTCACTCTTGTTCTCTTGCTCTCTCTTTCAAGTGCTCACTTACTCATCTTCATTTTGCCACGATTAGTGTTGGAGAAGGCTGACTTAGCTAACTGTGAAGGGCGTGGAAAGGAGTTAAGACCGCACACGACATGGTCAAGGGGACAAGTCTGTGACAGTTGGTATCAGAGCAGGTTCGACTCGAGTTCGTGGTTCGTGCTGAGTAAGATGGCTTTGGATGGGAACAACAACTCAAGCGTTATTGACGAGAGCGGCAGAGCAGTGATGAGTCCCAATTATATACACATATATGGACTCATCTGGGCCGTTTATCTAGTCATTCCACTGCACTTTAGCCTTGTTTTAGCTCATATTTGTCATTCTATGCTAGGTGCACCTTTTGGCCTAATTTGGTGTGTTTTTATGTTTATTCTCTTTTGATAGCCTTATCGTGTTGTTGAGTGCCACTTTCAGTGGCCTGATTAGCATTTCTGTAGGAACAGGAGTCGTGCAGGTGTCCCCGGTACAATTCTGTACAGGAACACTGCGCACGATCACTGGTTCTATTGCGCCCGACCACTGGTCGTGCGCCGCTGATCGTGCGCACTTAACCCCCATTTTATGAGTTCTGTTTCGACCAGTGCGCACGACCACTTACTATAATGCGCACGACCACTAGTCGTGCGCCACTGGTCATGCGCCACTGGTCGTGCGAACTTTATATTTTATAAATTTCTTACATTGCAGGCTCCGCCCAGGCAGGCGCACGATCACAGGATTCTAGTGCGCACGACCACTGGTCGTGCGCCATCGATCATGCGCACTGTTTATTCCAGCGCCTATAAATCGACCTGTGTAACACCCCAAAAATTATAGTTCAGCGAGGTAGGCGGGGTGGTAGTGCTGCGCTCGGGATAGGCGAGGAATTCCATAGCAGTACAGTGCGCACGACCAGTGTCCTCTTCACGCACGACCAGCGACCGTGCGCATGTGATCGTGCGCTAGTCGCTAGGATTCGGAGTTCTGTCTCGAGCAGTGCGCACGACCAGTGTCCTCTTCACGCACGACCAGCGACCGTGCGCATGTGATCGTGCGCTAGTCGCTAGGATTCGGAGTTCTGTCTCGAACAGTGCGCACGACCAGTGTCCTCTTCGCGCACGACCAGTGACCATGCGCATGTGATCGTGCGCCCTGTTTATTCTGCTCCGCGATTTTGAGCGGAGAAGGAGATCGGTCCGTCCAAATCTATTGGAATTTGATCCAACGGCTGCGATGGATGGCTGGGGGGGGGGGGGGGGGGTTTAGGGCTTAGTAGAGGAGTTAAACCCTCATATTTTCCAAGTCTTTCTCTCTCTTAGGTTGGAGAAAGGAGGAGGAGGCAAGGAGGAAGAAGAAGGGGATTCCTCCATTGCCGGAGCTTCGGAGCTCCGTTCGCCGATCCGAGACCGGCAGTGCGTAGAGGGCATCAAGGTGCTTCTTCTCCACCGTGTGGTTGCAAGCTTCTCATGGCTAGGAGGAGATCTCAAAAGGTAACGACGTTTCTCCTCCCGGTCTTTAGGATGCGTGTTTGGCATCTCTTCTTTTCCTGCATTTTGGCACCGGATCCGTCGAGTGAGAGGGATCCGGGTCGCCTTGGTTCAAGAGAAACCACCGGGTTGATTGTGTCCGTCCCCGACATGTTTTGCACTAGAGATCCGCTCCGTTAGCGGATTAGGCATTGTGGGTGAAGCCGGATTTGTGGCCGTTGGTCCGATCCGGTGATGTTGATTTATGCGCATTTTAGGGGTTTTGTTAGAAATCTGATTACGACGAACTCGTCGTTGTGATGCCCTTGTAGCTTCGTATGGTAACGAATGTTGGGTTTAGGGCGGAGAATTAATGTGCGGATTATGGGGCTTGTGATGCCTAGTGTTGTGCGAAGGCGCGATTGGTCTTTGTGGTCGGCTGGCTATCCCGTGAACACTGAGATTCACGTGTGGAGAGTGTCCCGGCAAGATTAGTCCCTTCGAGTGTTGACTGACGAGAATGTCTGTGCTACGGTTGAGTCCGTTGACGGTCGCCAGGCGAGGCAATCGGTGGACGTTGTCCCGAGAGTAAGCCCAGGGCCTTGGGACGTTTTGATTGGCCAGAATTCTTAGAATCGGTCTTGGTGCGTTGTTGGCGGCTCGAGCGTGTGAGCTGTCAGACAAGCCCGATGGCATGGAAGGCCAGGCGAGGTGAGTCTCAGCGAGAGCGCTTGGCCTTGGGTTTTGATGCCCTTGTGGGGAAGTAATGAGTACCCTTGTGTTGGTAATGTATGATGATGTGTTAGATTCATACGCTTTAGGGCGCCTTGGGTGAAACCCGGGCTTGCACTCATTTTGCATTGTTAGGCCCCTTTTATTACATGCTCAACATAGAAACGTGGATGATACTTGTGACACTCATGCCAGTATTTATGTTGCTTTCCTTTATGTACATTTGCATACGAAGTGCTGACTTGCAGGGTGAAGTAGTTCCCCGGGGTCCGCTAGGACGGCCGGGAGGAGGGATGTTGTTACACCGCTTGTGGTCAGCCATAGCTGACCCTCGTTTTCCGCTCTTTGTGATTTGGTTGCAGGGCACGAATCGCAGGCTGGACCCAGCGCGCCGGCCAAAAGGGCCTAAAGCCTCATGAAGTGCTTAGTTGATTTCCTGCATTACTTTCTTCGTACCTTGTTATATCCGGCTTGCATGCCGAGGTAGTTTAGGGAAAAACTATCTTTCCCCTTTTGTTGGGATGTCTTTCATTATGGAATGTTGGATGTTTTGGACTTTGTTTTGTAAGGCCTTAAGGCCAGTTGGACTCCTTTGTAGTGGACAATCTCTGTGGCTTAGTTTGTTTCCGCTGTGTTGTCTGAGTTTTGAGATTGGGTGGTTAATATCATCTTTTAATACTAAAGCTGTGGCGGTTATATGCTGTGGGGTCCCGGCCGGACCCATATTATATGGTCATTACAGGGGAGGTGTTACAATTTGGTATCAAAGCGAGGTTTAGTATTCTTGCGAGGTCTAGTGTATTTGGATCGCGTAAGAGATTGTCCACATAGGAGTATTGTGCGGGATTATGAGTATCCCTGTGTTTGAGTCTTGCGAATAGAGACTGATGAGTCTTTTTCCTTGCTTATGCTAGGATGTTGGCGACGATGCGGGGACATCGAGGAGGCAAGAGGAGCCTTCGGGGAGTAGTGCTACTGCTCCAGGCCTCATGAATGTGGGCATGTCCCCGGCTGATTTCTGCCGCATGCTAGCGGAGGCAATGGTGGCGGCTCAAGCTGGAGCGATGCCACGGGTTCCCACGCCGGTGGTGCATGTTGCGACCCCTGTCACTCCGGCGGCTACGCCGGATACACCGGATGTCGAAGTAAGGCAAGAAGAGCCTCTAGCGGAGAGAGTTATTCCGATGGGTGATCGATTCATGAAGTATTTCTTGAGTTTCCACCCTCCGACATTCAAGGGAGTGGGCACTCCAACGGATGCCGAGGATTGGCTTTCGAGGATCCGGGAGCTCTTGAAGGCAGCTGAGACCCCAGCTGAGAGGCAGTCTCACTTTGCGAGCTTCATGTTAGAGGGCGATGCGAAGTTGTGGTGGGTGAACCATAACGGTCGACATTTTGTTGGGCGTGTTCCGTACATGGAGGAGTTCGGAAACGCTTTTCTAAAGCGTTACATTCCAGTTTCAACTAGGTTAGCACTGCAGCGGCAGTTTCTGCATTTGGTGCAGCGGGAGAAGACGGTGGATGAATATCTGCAAGAGTTCACTCGGTTGGGTCGGTATGCGGGCACGACAATGGCAGATGATGAAGAGAGAGATAACCTCTTTTATCAAGGGTTGAGGGAAAATTTAAGGCAACCACTCATAGCCTTGAAGAATGCGGGATTCAATGAAATGGTCGAAGCCGCTCGCACGCTGGAGAGCGACTTGGAGCGAACTCAGCGGCGAAAGGGTGTTGCGGCAAGGCAAGGAGAAGGAAAGCCTTCTCAGTCTCAGTCCCAGTGGAAGTCCGAGGGCAGCCGATGGAAGAATAAGCCCCGTCCTAATAGGCCTGGGGAGAGAAGTGGCGCACCTTCGGGAGATTTCCGTTCCAAAGGTCCGGTTACTTGTTACCACATTAGTCGTTTTTGTACCGAGGGCGGAGCTGGGCCAGAGCCGAGACAAGAACAATCGGTGCGTTCGGGTCCCAGTGTTGCAGAGAAGGGGAAAGCGGCGGAGTCGAGTGCTTCGCGGTTCCCTCCAGTGCAGCCTAGGGCCTACAACCTTGGGCAACAGGAAGCGATACGTCAACCCGATGTGGTGACAGGTATGAAAAGTTTAAGTTTTCGGTTGTTACTATAATGTAGGTTGCGACCTTTCATGTTTGTTTTGCACGTGGTTAGGTTTCGTGCTAGTTTCGGGCTACCCCTCGCGAGTGTTGTTCGACACGGGGGCGTCACACTCTTTTCTTGCGGAAAGTTTTATCCGGAAGATTGGTGCTGAGCCCGTAGTGGCAGGGGTGGAGCTGAGTGTGCGTATGCCGAATGGGTCTTTCATGACTACCATGAGGAAGGGACGCATTGTAATGCAAATTGGCAATTGTGATTTCGTGTTGGTAGCAGCGATTCTGCCACTAGCCGAATTCGATGATATCTTGGGGATGGACTGGCTTGCGGAGCAGCGAGCTAGTATCGACTGCCAGTTGAAGGTGGTAACCCTGAGAGGTGAAGGTAGAGCAGAGGTCAAGTTCGAAGGCCTAAGCGGAGTGGCTTACTCCCTGATTTCCGCTATGCAAATGAGGCGTGCGGTAAACCAAGGAGGCGAGGCGTTCTTAGCTTTGTTGGAGACTCACTCCACAAAGTTGGCTATTAGAGAAGTTCCGGTGGTGGAAGAATTTGAGGATGTATTCCCCGAGGAGCTTCCGGGAGCACCTCCTCAGCGTGAAATTGATTTCTCGATAGAGTTGGTACCGGGTGCGAGGCCAGTGTCGCGCCCTCCGTTTAGGATGGCACCGAAGGAACTGGCCGAGTTAAAGGTTCAGTTGCAGGAGTTGTTAGAGCAAGGGTACATTAGGCCCAGCTCTTCGCCGTGGAGTGCGCCGGTTTTGTTTGTGAAGAAGAAAGACGGAAGTATGCGGTTGTGTACCGATTACCGTGAATTGAATAAATTGACCGTTAAGAATAAATATCCGATTCCCCGAATCGATGACTTGTTCGACCAGTTAGTGGGGTCGGTGGTGTACTCCAAGTTGGATTTGAAATCGGGGTACTACCAGTTGAAGATTCGAGAAGAGGACGTTGCCAAGACAGCGTTTGGGACTCGTTATGGCCACTACGAGTTTTCGGTGATGCCGTTTGGTTTGACGAACGCGCCATATGTATTCATGGATTTGATGAACAGGGTTTTTCGCCCGTTCTTAGATTCGTTCGTGGTGGTGTTTATTGATGATACTTTGGTATATTCAAAATCGGAGGCAGAGCATGAGTCTCACTTGAGGCAAGTATTGCAGACTCTAAGGGAGAATCAGCTTTATGCTAAGTTCTCAAAATGCGAGTTTTGGATCGAGAAGGTGGCTTTCTTAGGTCACGTAATTAGTGGAGATGGGGTGGCGGTAGATCCAGTGAAGATTGAAGCCATTAGAGATTGGCCTGTCTTGAGGACCGTGGCGGAAGTCCGGAGTTTCCTTGGACTAGCCGGTTATTATAGAAGGTTCGTGGAGAACTTTTCGCGGATGGCGTTGCCCCTCACCACACTCACTCGCAAGGACCAGAGGTTTGTTTGGACACCAGAGTGTGCCCGGGCATTCGAGAATTTGAAGGAAAGATTGATGTCTGCTCCAATCCTTAGTCTTCCTAGTGGGACGGAAGGATTTTAGATTTTCAGCGACGCGTCAGGTTGCGGGTTGGGTTGCGTGCTGGTGCAGCACGGCAAGGTGATCGCTTATGGGTCAAGGCAGTTAAAGACTCATGAGAAGAATTACCCCGTCCACGATCTGGAGTTGGCGGCGGTAATCTTTGCGCTAAAGTTGTGGCGGCACTACGTTTATGGTGCGAAGGTGGAGATCTTCACGGATCACAAAAGCTTGAGGTATCTTCTAGACCAAAAGGATCTGAATATGCGGCAGCGTAGGTGGGTCGAGTTCCTTGGGGACTACGACGTGGAGATTCAATATACGCCGGGTAAAGCCAACGCGGTGGCGGATGCTTTGAGTAGGAAGTACTCCGGGCAAGGTAATTGGATGGAGGCGCATAACGAGCGTTTGATTCGAGACTTGGAGTCTCTTGATATCTCTTGTGTGGCTAGAGGTGAATCTAGCGTAGCTCGTTTGAATTGGATTGAAATGCAATGTGACATAACGGATCGAATCCGAGAGGCGACCAGTGCGGACGAGGAGTGCCAACAGTTGGTGTTGGAGGCTCAACAAAGCGAGGGCACTGCTTTGGAGATGGTTGGTGGGATCTTAAAAAGGGATGGAAGGGTTTGTGTTCCGCGCTTTGGCAAGCTCCGCGAGGAGTTGATGTTTGAGGCTCACTTTACGAAGTACTCCGTTCATCCAGGAAGTACAAAGATGTACGCGGATTTGAAGAAATCTTTTTGGTGGCCTGGGATGAAGCGGGATGTAGCCGAGTACGTGAGTCGATGTCAGACTTGTGCCTTGGTGAAGGCTGAGTGCCAAAGGCCCGGCGGGTTCTTGAAGCCTCTTCCCATCCCCGAATGGAAATTTGATGACATCTCTATGGATTTTGTGCATGGTTTGCCTCGATCGCAGCAGGGTAACGATGCGATTTGGGTGATAGTAGATCGCCTGACGAAGGTGGCCCACTTCATTCCGAACCAGAAGGGTGATGGCGTGGAAAAGCTCGTGGAGCTTTATGTTCGAAACGTTGTGCAGTTGCACGGGATTCCGAAGAGCATCGTTAGTGATCGCGATGGGCGATTCACATCGAAGGACTGGAGATTAGTCCAGAAAAGTCTAGGCACGAAGCTCAAGTTTAGTACCGCGTTCCATCCGCAGACCGATGGTCAGACGGAGCGAACGAACCGTACGTTGGAAGACATGTTGAGGATGTGTGCTCTCGACTTTGGCAAAGGTTGGGAGGACCACCTTTTCATGGTGGAGTTCGCCTATAATAATAGCTTCCAGGCGAGTATCAAGATGGCGCCATACAAAACCTTGTATGGAAGGAAGTGTCGAACGCCGATGTCTTGGGCAGAGGTGGGAGACACTAAGATTTTGGGAAAGCAAGTGGTGGAAGATGCTTGCGAGATTGTGCGGACGATTCAGGAGCGCATGAAGGTTGCTCAGGATCGACAAGCAAAGTATTTTAATGCACGCCACAGAAATGTGGAGTTTGCAGTGGGCGACATGGTCTATTTGAAGATCAAGCCGTTCAAGGGTGTTTCGCGGGTGCGGCGACTCAAGAAGTTGAGTCCGAGATATTTGGGTCCGTTCGAGGTTACGGAGCGTATAGGCGAAGCAGCCTATCGTTTGGCGTTGTCCGCAGAGCTGAGTGGATTACATGACGATTTCCATGTCTCCGTGCTGAGGAAAGCTTTGGTAGAGCCGAGTGTCGTGGTCGAAGCGGCGGCGGTGCCGGTGATGGAGAACTTGGGGGCGAGGGTTCGCCCGGTGTGCGTGGAGGATTCAGAAGTCCGGCAGTTGCGTAACAAGCAAGTCAAACTTGTAAAGGTGCGATGGGACAACTGCGGGCGAGACGAATTCTCTTGGGAGCATGAGCAAGCGATGCGGGAGGATTTCCCGGAACTTTTCGCTCCAGGTATGCGTTATGAATTTCCTGTTTAGATTCTGAAATTTCGAGGACGAAATTCTTTTAAGGGGGGTGGAGTTGTAACACCCCAAAAATCGTAGTTCAGCGAGGTAGGCGGGGTGGTAGTGCTGCGCTCGGGATAGGCGAGGAATTCCATAGCAGTACAGTGCGCACGACCAGTGTCCTCTTCACGCACGACCAGCGACCGTGCGCATGTGATCGTGCGCTAGTCGCTAGGATTCGGAGTTCTGTCTCGAGCAGTGCGCACGACCAGTGTCCTCTTCGCGCACGACCAGCGACCGTGCGCATGTGATCGTGCGCTAGTCGCTAGAATTCGGAGTTCTGTCTCGAATAGTGCGCACGACCAGTGTCCTCTTCGCGCACGACCAGTGACCGTGCGCCCTGTTTATTCTGCTCCGCGATTTTGAGCGGAGAAGGAGATCGGTCTGTCCAAATCTATTGGAATTTGATCCAACGGCTGCGATGGATGGCTGGGGGGGGGGGGTTTAGGGCTTAGTAGAGGAGTTAAACCCTCATATTTTCCAAGTCTTTCTCTCTCTTAGGTTGGAGAAAGGAGGAGGAGGCAAGGAGGAAGAAGAAGGGGATTCCGCCATTGCCGGAGCTTCGGAGCTCCGTTCGCCGATCCGAGACCGGCAGTGCGTAGAGGGCATCAAGGTGCTTCTTCTCCACCGTGTGGTTGCAAGCTTCTCATGGCTAGGAGGAGATCTCAAAAGGTAACGACGTTTCTCCTCCCGGTCTTTAGGATGCGTGTTTGGCATCTCTTCTTTTCCTGCATTTTGGCACCGGATCCGTCGAGTGAGAGGGATCCGGGTCGCCTTGGTTCAAGAGAAACCACCGGGTTGATTGTGTCCGTCCCCGGCATGTTTTGCACTAGAGATCCGCTCCGTTAGCGGATTAGGCATTGTGGGTGAAGCCGGATTTGTGGCCGTTGGTCCGATCCGGTGATGTTGATTTACGCGCATTTTAGGGGTTTTGTTAGAAATCCGATTACGGCGAACTCGTCGTTGTAATGCCCTTGTAGCTTCGTATGGTAACGAATGTTGGGTTTAGGGCAGAGAATTAATGTGCGGATTATGGGGCTTGTGATGCCTAGTGTTGTGCGAAGGCGCGATTGGTCTTTGTGGTCGGCTGGCTATCCCGTGAAGACTGAGATTCACGTGTGGAGAGTGTCCCGGCAAGATTAGTCCCTTCGAGTGTTGACTGACGAGAATGTCTGTGCTACGGTTGAGTCCGTTGACGGTCGCCAGGCGAGGCAATCGGTGGACGTTGTCCCGAGAGTAAGCCCAGGGCCTTGGGACGTTTTGATTGGCCAGAATTCTTAGAATCGGTCTTGGTGCGTTGTTGGCGGCCCGAGCGTGTGAGCTGTCAGACAAGCCCGATGGCATGGAAGGCCAGGCGAGGTGAGTCTCAGCGAGAGCGCTTGGCCTTGGGTTTTGATGCCCTTGTGGGGAAGTAATGAGTACCCTTGTGTTGGTAATGTATGATGATGTGTTAGATTCATACGCTTTAGGGCGCCTTGGGTGAAACCCGGGCTTGCACTCATTTTGCATTGTTAGGCCCCTTTTATTACATGCTCAACATAGAAACGTGGATGATACTTGTGACACTCATGCCAGTATTTATGTTGCTTTCCTTTATGTACATTTGCATACGAAGTGCTGACTTGCAGGGTGAAGTAGTTCCCCGGGGTCCGCTAGGACGGCCGGGAGGAGGGATGTTGTTACACCGCTTGTGGTCAGCCATAGCTGACCCTCGTTTTCCGCTCTTTGTGATTTGGTTGCAGGGCACGAATCGCAGGCTGGACCCAGCGCGCCGGCCAAAAGGGCCTAAAGCCTCATGAAGTGCTTAGTTGATTTCCTGCATTACTTTCTTCGTACCTTGTTATATCCGGCTTGCATGCCGAGGTAGTTTAGGGAAAAACTATCTTTCCCCTTTTGTTGGGATGTCTTTCATTATGGAATGTTGGATGTTTTGGACTTTGTTTTGTAAGGCCTTAAGGCCAGTTGGACTCCTTTGTAGTGGACAATCTCTGTGGCTTAGTTTGTTTCCGCTGTGTTGTCTGAGTTTTGAGATTGGGTGGTTAATATCATCTTTTAATACTAAAGCTGTGGCGGTTATATGCTGTGGGGTCCCGGCCGGACCCATATTATATGGTCATTACAGGGGAGGTGTTACAACCTGCTCGCGAATTAGGTCGGGAGTTGATTCCAGTCTGCCGTTTTCTCGCTCCAGAGCCCCGATTTCTCCCCTCCATCGCCGCCCACCATCTGGAGATGCTCCGGGTTTGTTCTTCACGCCAATCTTGAGCCGGAGCTTCCTCTCGGCCTCCTCCTTCAACCTAGCGCTTTAAAGGGAGATCTAGCCACCATCGCCATCAAGCAAGAGGAAGTTTGCAACCTCTACCGGATCGTGAGACGAAGAAGACGGGCTCATTGGAGAGTAGTGACAGCTCTCTCAACCCCGGACGTAGTTGTGGACCGAGCTTGGACGCGGATTGACAACCCGGTGATTTCAACCGTGAATCTACAATGAGCCTTCGGATTTGGTCGATTTCTTGCCTTGTTCTTCTCTTATTGATGTGTGTATGTAGTTAGATCTATGTATTAAGATGAAGTTGCACTTAAACTTGATTGTATTTCTATATATTTCATTTCTATGTGAAATACTTTTGTGGTTTATGTGATTTGAGGAGCGCCCCATTCCATTCTCCATCCCGCCGTCACGTTCGTGTGCCGCACTAGCAATTGCTAGTGGCGTGCTTGTCGACGAGGTGCTTGCGACCCTCATCCGTATGCCTACTCTTCCATCCGCCTAGCGAAGCGTGGCATAGCGGCCCGTGTAATCCATTCCGACTCCGCCGGTGCGAACCATTCCATCCGCTAGCCTTCTCGTCCATCCGCCTAGTGAAGCGTGGCATAGCGGCCCGTGTAATCCATTCGCCTAACGAAGCAGTGCGCTCAGGGCCTGCACAGTTCAATTCCGCTTGCTTACTCGTCCATCCGCCCTTGCAACGCAGCGCGCTCAAGGCCTGCCTAGTCTCCATCCCGCCAAGCGAAGCATTGCATAGCGGCATTGCATAGGAGTAGTTGTAGTTGTTTTCTTTTATTTTCCAAAAGCCAAACCAACTCTCCCGCATTCCATCTGACCTTTAGGACTTCGATCTCAAGTCCTTCCTTGAAAGTTAACTCCACCTTACTGTGTTCCTTCGAGATTCGATACTCGGGGATTACTCCTTGTTTTATATTACTTGAACGATCGGTACACTGCCGTTTCGTGCCGCAGTCGAGCTACCGCCTATAACGGTGTGCGAGATTTGCGCCATCAAGCTTTTGGCGCCGTTGCCGGGGAACACAGACGTGTGAGTTTTCTGGAGAGGGAGAGCTGTAAGATAGAAGCCCTTTTCCCTTTGTTTATACCATTTCTTTTGTTTATTTTAGTGTTAAAATTTGATATTTCTATTTCATTTCCTCCTTTATCTAGTTTTGGCTTTTCTATAGCAGGTGTTCATTTAATTCTGGTTGCGTGTAGTTTTATTTTGCAAGGAATTGGTTATTTTTTTATCCACATATTTCTGCGATGTTTTCTGAAGCCGAGTGTCGCCTCTATGACACTTTGCGTCGATACATCGACGCCAGTGCTGCTTTAAACGATGAGCATCGTATTAGGTGCTTGCTATGTCAAGGTGTAGGTCATATGGTGAAGGATTGCCCTCGTCTGTGCGATCCTTCCCCCTCTGAGGATGTGTACGCAGCATCCCCCCGTTTACGGGAGACTACTGCAGACAGGCCCACCAGAGTGTTGCCTGGCCCCTACACTGACATCGCACATCATGCTCGATCTTTGCCCTTGGAGATTACTGAGGAATCTCTCGCCGCGTACAGCTCTTTCATGGGTCCCTCAATCCCCTTTTATGAGCTTCCCTTGAGTGACGATGTGCACTCATTCGATGGTCAACAGGGACAGGAGTGGGAACTCATGGATGCACCAGTACGGTGTGCAGATTCTGGTTCTTCCTGCGGGGAGGCGTCTGTGGATATTTTCGCGGAGGCGACTGCTCATTTATTTTCTGATCATGAGAGCAGTCCGGTTCCTCCACATTCCTTGCAGAATTCATCTACTTATATATTTAGTGAGTCGGCTGATGATGTCGTGCGGGTGGTTTATTCGGCGCCTGAGGTTGCGCCAAAGTGGGAAGAGGATTTCATTCTCTCTGATGGGGAGTGTGATACCTTTGAACACGATGACGCATCGCGGTGGGATGAGGAGGATTCTCTTTCCGAGGAGGTATTTACTTACTTCTTGGCTGGGGGCATCCAGCTCACCACCGAGGACCCCGAGCTCCTAGGTTCCCCTCGTTACAACTCATATGATACCGACAGTGATCTGTCCTTGGATCCTGCTGGGAGTGAGACCGGGACCACTCCCCCGTTTTTTATTTATTTATGTCATTCTTCTCTTTTATTTCCTGACCCTCCTTCTTCATCTGAGCCTGTGTAGGTTGAGTCTTCACAGGTACATCAGGAGGACTTGGAGCATGATGCTCAAGTCAATGATGAGTGTATCCTCATATGTGAGGAGGTTGACCCCTCCTCCATAGAGGAAGCCTCATTCATTGCCTTCTCCCCCTGCCGCCTCCCTGAAGATGACACCTTGCTCGGCAAGGATTTTTTTTTGTGAGATGAGTGAGGACCAGGCCTCCTCCTTTTCTTACATTATCTACCCTCTACCTGTGAGGAGCAGGTATCTATATTTAGGTAGAGGGGTGACTGCTCTGTCTCCGTATCGGTACCCGCTACCGATGCGCATATTAGAACAGTTACCTGTGCATTTTCTTTTTCATAGGCCTATAAGCTAGAACTGTACAAAACCTGAATAAGTCATGCTGGGATGACAATAACCCCAGTAGTTATCTTACTTTTATTGCACTTTCATTTTACTAGTTAGAGTAATTAGTTAATTTCTGTTCAGTTTTAGCATTTCTGCTCTCTTTTGTTTTTGTGGAGCTCACCCCTGCAGGTACTTATTGCAAATTCTGAATGGCGGGTTTGCTTCAGTTTTTTCACGCGTCTTCTGGTATGCTCACTTCTGAGCATTGGGTAATCTCTTTCCCTAGACTTCATTTTCAATTTTCATGGTTACATCATTTATGTCTATTGCTTAGATTTAGTCTGGGGGAGAGCCGCTATATGTTACCTACTGCACGTGCACATCTCATTTGCATACTAGAAGTATTTTAATTTCAGTTATTTAATTATGTTCAATTGCATTGCACACCACTACACCCACTCGAGCGTGCACTTAGATGTTGGCACGTCTTGAGTTGAACTCATTTCTTTTTGTGTGATTTGGAAAATCATTGTGCTGGCTTAGGATTGTGAGTCGGAGTAAAATATTGACTTCTATAGTGCTCCTAGTCGAGTGCTCATGTCTCACTTAGAAATTCGTGTAGATTCAATTTCTTTTTATGCTTTTAGTTTATATTTTTCTATTAGCGTAAATATTGTTTACTACACCCAAAAATTGGTGAATCCGGTGTGAATCAAACGGTAGCATAGGGATGTGTGTAGACATTCGTTAGCCTCGTATTGCCCGAGTCGGGAGAAAGGATTATCTTTCTCGGTGGCTAAGAACTTGCCCCAAGCGATTCTTGAAGCATGGGTATACGGTTAGTCAATTGCGTGAATGTGATATAGGCCATCATTTTGGCCCGGTTGAGCCTTTGTGCCGTTCCTATCTTCATTTCCTCGTTAGCCCAGTTGTGCCTACCCCATTATTTTGGTTCAGCTCCACTATTGTTCACCAAAGCCTAAACTCCAATCCTAGTCGCACACCCAAAATGTAAGCATTGTGTTTAAATTTTAAATTGGTGGTGTTGATTGTGGAAGTACAATGTGAAAATGTGGATGTGCATCAAAATTTGCTGAAATTGCTAAAGAAAGAAAAAGAAAAGAAGAAAAAGATTTGAAAAGCAAAAAGAAGAATGAAAAGTTTAATTGAAAAAAATCTGTTTGAGATTTATATTTGGGAGTAGGCGGTGCACACACCCATGCGTCTAAGTCTAAGTCTGGGGGTGTGGTGCATCCGCGTGTTTTATGGCTACTTGGATAGTGTTATGCTTTTGCTCATTTGGGTTTTTGTGTTCTAAGCCTTCATGTTTATATTTGTTTGCCTCACCTAACCCCAAGCCCCATTTAAAACCTAAAGTCCTATTGATTCACACATTTGAGTCAAACCAGTGCCGTGGAGAGAGTGCGAACGGGCAAGCTTATGGTCACCGACATTGATGGATTTCAATGGAGTTGTCTCGAGCCCCGATCTTTGGCAATGCTCGCCTCAGCGTTCAGTTTATTTTCTTCCTATGTACAACCTTATGATTCACCGTGATTCACTTTTTGAGTAAATGTAATATATAAATACGTTCCTAGGAAATTGTAAACTAATATGCATAATTAGGAATTTTATCTATTGTATTTCTACGTGCGTGAGCATGCGACTTCGCATGGTACTCCGCTTGATAATTTCTTTGTCAGCTATGTTTTCCTGTCCGCGAGAGATGGTTTGCTTGGGATGCGCAAACAGTTAAGTCTGGGGGTGTGATGAGTCCCAATTATATACACATATGTGGACTCATCTGGGCCGTTTATCTAGTCATTCCACTGCACTTTAGCCTTGTTTTAGCTCATATTTGTCATTCTATGCTAGGTGCACCTTTTGGCCTAATTTAGTGTGTTTTTATGTTTATTCTCTTTTGATAGCCTTATCGTGTTGTTGAGTGCCACTTTCAGTGGCCTGATTAGTATTTCTGTAGGAACAGGAGTCGTGCAAGTGTCCCCGGTACAATTCTGTACAGGAACACTGCGCACGATCACTGGTTCTATTGCGCACGACCACTGGTCGTGCGCCGCTGATCGTGCGCACTTAACCCCCATTTTATGAGTTCTGTTTCGACCAGTGCGCACGACCACTTACTATAATGTGCACGACCACTGGTCGTGCGAACTTTATATTTTATAACTTTCTTACATTGCAGGCTCCGCCCAGGCAAGCGCACGATCACAGGATTCTAGTGCGCACGACCACTGGTCGTGCGCCACCGATCGTGCGCACTGTTTATTCCAGTGCCTATAAATCGACCTGCTCGCGAATTAGGTCGGGAGTTGATTCTAGTCCGCCGTTTTCTCGCTCCAGAGCCCCGATTTCGCCCCTCCATCGCCGCCCACCATCTAGAGATGCTCCAGGCTTGTTCTTCACGCCAATCTTGAGCCGAAGCTTCCTCTCGGCCTCCTCCTTCATCCTAGCGCTTTAAAGAGAGATCTAGCCACCATCACCATCAAGCAAGAGGAAGTTTGCAACCTCTACCGGATCGTGAGACGAAGAAGATGGGCTCATTGGAGAGTAGTGACAGCTCTCTCAACCCCAGACGTAGTTGCGGACCGAGCTTGGACGCGGATTGACAACCCGGCGATTTCAACCGTGAATCTACAATGAGCCTTCAGATTCGGTCGATTTCTTGCCTTGTTCTTCTCTTATTGATGTGTGTATGTAGTTAGATCTATGTATTAAGATGAAGTTGCACTTAAACTTGCTTGTATTTCTATATATTTCATTTCTATGTGAAATACTTTTGTGGTTTATGTGATTTGAGGAGCGCCCCATTCCATTCTCCATCCCGCCGTCACGTTCGTGTGCCGCACTAGCAATTGCTAGTGGCGTGCTTATCGACGAGGTGCTTGCGACCCTCATCCGTATGCCTACTCTTCCATCCGCCTAGCGAAGCGTGGAATAGCGGCCCGTGTAATCCATTCCGACTCCGCCGGTGCGAACCATTCCATCCGCTAGCCTTCTCGTCCATCCGCCTAGTGAAGCGTGGCATAGCGGCCCGTGTAATCCATTCGCCTAACGAAGCAGTGCGCTCAAGGCCTGCACAGTTCGATTCCGCTTGCCTACTCGTCCATCCGCCCTTGCGACGCAGCGCGCTCAAGGCCTGCCTAGTCTCCATCCCGCCAAGCGAAGCATTGCATAGCGACATTGCATAGGAGTAGTTGTAGTGGTTTTCTTTTATTTTCCAAAAGCCAAACCAACTCTCCCGCATTCCATCCGACCTTTAGGACTTCGATCTCAAGTCCTTCCTTGAAAGTTAACTCCACCTTACTGTGTTCCTTCGAGATTCGATACTCGGGGATTACTCCTCATTTTATATTACTTGAACGATCGGTACACTGCCGTTTCGTGCCGCAGTCGAGCTACCGCCTATAGCGGTGTGCGAGATTTGCGCCATCAAGCAGCTAGGAGAAAAGAGATAGAAGGAATAAGGGGGACCAAAGCAAGGGTCGGGATGGTTCCAGCATGGAGCAGAACATGGTTGACCCAGCTGAATTTGAAGCTTTACAAGAGGTGCATCTTACCCTTCATCGGAAATTGGATCAAATATGTAAGTACTTTGACACTTTTCATGTTGAACAAGAGAAGTTGCAGGCGGATATTGACCTTCTCAAGGAGCAAACTATGGGCAAGTCGGAAGGTGCTTTTGATACCATCATAAGCGACTTGGAAGAAAGCCTCACAAGTCTCGAAACTGAAGTGGATGATGTGTGTAGGCGAGTTGTTACAAATGGTGGAAATGGTGGAATTGGTGCAGCCATGGCAAATGCAAAGCTTGATGTGCCCAAACCCAAGAAGTTCGCAGGAAAGCGGGATGCATTAGAGGTGGAAAATTTCCTTTGGCACATGGAGAAATACATGGAAGGATATGACATCACAGATGAGGCACTAAAGGTATGCCATGCTGGTTATTACTTGTAAGACCTTGCTTCATTGTGGTGGAGGAAAATCCAGGTAAATATTGCAAAGGGACTCTACCGGATCGATACTTAGGAGGACTTCAAACAGGAGTTGAGAAGGAATTTCAACCCTGAGAATGTGAAGGATGAGAACTTGCGGAAGCTCAGGGAGCTACGACAGAAGGGTGTCATTGGAGACTATGTTAAGGAGTTTACCGCTCTATCACTTCAGGTATTCGATGTCCCCGAACATATCCTTCTCTTTAACTTCATCGATGAGCTGCAAAATTGGGTGAAACAAGAGGTCAAGAGGAAGGACCCAAGAACCACCCGGGATTCTATTGCCATCGCCGAGTCTCTTATTGAGTTCCAGCGCCAACCAAATCCTATCAAGGTGAAGAAGGACAGGGTGGGCTATGGAAAAGGTGGGGGAGACCGGCTAGACAACAAGGCGACGCACTTCAAAGGATGGTCAAATACTTTTCCCGATCCAAGGAAGGAGTTCGAGGAAAGGAAGAAGAACTTCGCACCCAGAGGCGGATGTTATGTGTGCAAGGGGCCACATCTGATGAGCAAATGCCCAAAGTTGGGGTCATTATCAGCTATTGTGGAGAGTCAAAATGTCACCACATCGGAGGAAGGTACTTCTCAAATGAGTTCATTACAATTGTTAAATGCTTTGAATGTGCAGCCAACAAAAGCTACATCGAGCAAGGGGCTGGTGTATGTGGTAGCTATTGTCAATGGGAAGACAACCAAGGCCTTAATCGACACTGTAGATTCACACAACTTTATGACCGAAGGAGAAGCCAAGAGATTGGGCTTACAGGTTACGAAGGGCGGAGGTTGGATCAAATCTGTGAATGTCCATGTGAGGCCACTTGACGGATTTACGCGCAATGTGGAGTTGCGCATGGGCACCTGGAAGGGCCGGGTGGACTTCTCAATCACACCTATGGATAACGTCAAGGTCGTCCTTGGGATGGACTTTCTGGAGAAGATGCAAGCACATCGCTCAGTTTGCATCTTGGAGGAAGGAAATGCATGCATGGTTCCAACGGTACAAGGACCATCAAAGGAGGGGCCGAAACAGCTATCGGCCATGCAACTTGCAAAGGGATTCAAGAAGGGTGAACCAACTTACTTGGCCACCCTAAAGGAGGAAGACAAAGGTGACATGATGAAGGAGGTGCCTCAACTCATTGCAGATGTTCTCGTAAAGAATGAAGACATCATGCCCGCCGAATTACCTCTCAAGCTATTGAAATTTGACCCTCAATATTCCCTTGATTTGAAGAGGCTTCACACTCAATGATAAGTACAAAGTTGTATTTGATAAATCCCATTTCCTCCCATATTTATGCAGGGTTAGTTCATACCAGGGTATGAAGAAAGTTCAGTTGATTTGCTGCCAAAACCGCTGAGACGAGCTCTCAGTCTCAACTTGTAACATCCTCCCTATTACATAGAATATAGCAGTAGGTCCGGCTGGGACCCCACGCCATATTAAACAAATAGAAGAGCGCATTACTTAATTAGTTTCAAACAGTTATAAACATAACCATCTCAGCTCAAAGAGTTACACAACGGAAGCATTTATTAATTTAAGATAAACTCAGTTTTCAACTTGTCCACTTTACAACTAGGAATGAAAATACAATAAGGTTTGATTATAAAAATGTTTACATCGAGAGTGGCTTCCAAACATCGGCACGCAGGCCGGCCACACATGAAAAATAGTAAACAAACGTTTTGGCCTTCGAGGGCCAGCATAACACAGCAGCAGGGGCTTCAACCCGCTATTTCTCGCTAGTCTCTCCAGGATCTGTACAAACAAATCCACCAAAACAATGGGGGGAAAACAAGCAACCGGTCAGCTTTAGCTGACCAAGATATAACGACCCCACCCCTTTTTGGGGCGGTGGTACTCCATCCCTGCAAGCAAGAGTCAGCAACATATAAAGACATATATCCGCAAACAACACCAGCGTAGGCATCCACAGCCATCCGCTTCGTGCTCTCAAGGCACACTTTGGCATACTCCCCGAGTTACGCCTCCAAGCTATGTCTTATTTCAACTTAGACAAACAATTTGAGCTAGGCCGTACACATGATGTTCTGGCACTCTTCCATAGCCCGGTGCACCGAGGGGCAACCTCTTCACCACCACTATGGGCGATTTCGGATCAGCTAGGCCCGTGCTCAATAATCACGATCAACTCTGCATGATGCAGGTAAGCTTCACCTTGTGCCCGTCACTTAAAGCTAGGCTTTTCAGGACCTTCAGCTTCTTCTGCTACGCAACTAGACCCCAGGACTTTAGGTCACATAGGATTACACAATCTGTGTACTAGGAGCTATCGCCGGCGCTAGCAACAGAACCCAGTTCCGCCCGGCACTAGTAACAGAACCCTGTCCTGCTACCTATAGGTAAACACCTCTAGGAATCAACATATTAGCTCACCTGGAGCTACCGCTGGCGCTAATGCTAGCGCCCGACGCTAGTAACAGAACCCAGTTCTGCTACCATTTTTTGGGTATTTTCTGGGAAAAACCTCCAGATCACTTTGGTGTACAACACAGTACAAGAACCCGAAACACGACATATACACAGAGTCTTCTCCGGCACGCTACAAGCAATAAACATCGCCAATCCAGACCAACCTGTCCAGATGGGCTTCACACAGCATTCCTATGTCCGTACTTCCATTCCGGACTCTATATGCAATTTATGGGGAAATAACTTCAACCCACCGGAAGATCCGATCTACTAATTAGTAGGAGTCTTCCAAATCATGCAAATCAAAGGACGTACATGTCCAAGGATTAGGGAGGAGAATCGTTACACTCGTTGCTCATTTCGGTGCCATAGAACTAAGAGGGAATTGGCTGGAATCTATGATGGCACAAGCACGCAGGTACTTCTTCACTAATCTCCCTCCCGACATGACGAAGGATCACCTCCAACTGATCTCCTTCCCAGCTCTCAGCCCACTGCTCTCAGAAATACAGAGGTTTTCAGAGAAAATGAGAAGAAACGTCGGATTTTGCTGCATATATGATTTTCCCTCTACCGCCGGCGCTAGCCTCTAGCGCCTGACGCTAGCTCAGAGTCAGTACCGCTTAGGGACACTACCGCCGACGCTATCCCTAGAGCCTGGCGCTAGCTCCCTGACTTCAAATCATTTTCATTTTTCATGCACTTGAAAATAGGGGTCTTACAATCCTTTCCCCTTAAAAGAATTTCGTCCCGAAATTCTAACAGTGCAAATAATCAAAAAGATACAAAATATGACTTGTACCTCAATGGAACAGCTCGGGGAACTCCTCACGCATGGTTTGCTCATGCTCCCATGCAAATAGGCATGACCATCGTCTTCAACCCATCATCGACCAAAACTTGACTAGCCACAAGTACTTTGCTAGGCTCTGGTACAGCTTTCCTCAGCACCGATATGTGGAACACATCGTGCAAACTGCTCAACTCTGTCGAAAGAGCGAGCCGATAGGCAGCTTCACCAACACGATCCAGTATCTCAAACGGTCCAAGGTATCTCAGACTCAGCTTTTTCAAGCGTCGAATCCTGGACACACCCTTGAAAGGTTTGATCTTGAGATATACTCAGTCGCTCATGGCGAACTCAACATTCCTGTGCTTGGCATTGTAGTATTTTGCTTGCCTATCCTGCGCCACCAACAATCGCTCCCGGATTGTTTGAATAGTCGAATTTGCATCTTCGACTTCCTTCCGCTTAAACAGCTTTGTCTCTCCAGTCTCTGCCCAAGCCAAGGGAGTACGACAAGCTCTACCATAGAGGGCCTCGAAGGGTGTCATCTTTATACTTGCCTGGTAGCTGTTATTATAAGCGAACTCGATCTTGAAAAGATGATCTTCCCACTTCTTACCGAAGTCAAGGACGCACATTCGGACCATATCCTCCAAAGACCTGTTAGTACGTTTAGTCTGTCCATCCATTTGAGGGTGAAAGGCAGTACTAAACTTTAATTTTGTACCTAACAACTGGTGGATTAGCCTCCAATCTTTCGAAGTAAAGCGCCCATCTCGGTCACTTACGATGCTACGGGGCACACCGTGTAATCGTACAATGCTATCAACATATATCTTGGCTAATTTTCCACCGAATCGTCCCGCCGGTTCGGAATAAAGTGGGCTACTTTTGTCAAGCGATCCATGATCACCCAAATAGCATCTTCATTTCTTGGTACATTTTTGTGCTCCCCGGGTGAATTGAGTATTTTGAGAAATGTGCTTCGTACATCAATTCCTCCCGCAATTTGCCCACATTTGGGATGCACAACTGACCGTCTTTCCATATAAGACTGCCGTCCAATACAAACTCTGCAGCAGACCCATCCCCAGTCTCTGCTAAGTAGCGCTGCATGCTCAAATCAAGCTCTAGGGCCTGTCGTATCATATCCGCGAGGTCGTATTGCACCTCCGTCCATTTCAAGAACACACTTGCACTAGAACTTCTCTCCACACAGGAGATCTCTAAAGCTTCCAAGTCATTTATCAGACGCGAGTCATACATCTGAATCCAGCTGGCTTGCGCATAAGTTCTTCGGCTCAAAGCATCTGCGATGACATTTTCCTTCCCAGGAGTATAGTGTATCTCGAAAGTGTATTCCCCCAGGAACTCCATCCACCTTTGCTATCTCATATTGAGCTCTTTCTGATTTAGCAGATACTTTAGGCTCTTATGGTCCGTAAAGATATAAACCTTTACGCCATACAAGTAGTGTCGCCACAATTTCAGAGCGAAGATCCTGGCCGCCAAGTCCAAGTCATGGATCTGGTAATTCCGCTCATGCACTTTCAACTGGCGAGAGCCATAAGCTATCACTTGACCATTCTGAAGAAGTACGCAGCCTAAGCCGCTTCCTGACGCATCGCTGTAAATTTCATAGCCTTCTGCACCATATGGCAAACACAAGATTGGTGTTGTGGTCAGACGACTCTTTAACTCCTCAAAAGCTCGTGCACACGCTGGTGACCAAACGAACTTCTGATCCTTCCTTGTTGTTGAAGTGTTGAGATTGAGCGGTCTGTCTGGAGACCGGGCGGTCTGGTTGGTGACCGGGCGGTCTGGATTCCTTTCTCTCTGGCGATCTATTCGTTTCAGACTGCGCGCTCTCTGAGGCTTGGCGAGTTGAAGATGAAGACAGCGGTCTAGCCCTGCTTCCTGCGGTATGTCCTTTACAGACCGCTTGTTCTCTAGAGGGTTTGGGAGCGAGGTCTGTTATTTCAGACCGAGCGGTCTCAGCAGTCTCGGCGGTCTCCATATGTCTGACCGCCCAGTTCTGTATTTTGTCCTGTATAGTGTTTAGTTCCACATTGTTTATTTTTAATCTCTTCTCTCTCCTCCATTCTATATAAAGGAGGTTATACCTTTGTAATAATAAAGTTTTTTGGAAATAAAAATTGTTATTCTCCATTTTTTCGGTCTTATTTTTCCTGTTTGCATACTTGTCAAGGTTGTGAGAGGAAGGCAATCCGCGAAAAGTTCTCCACGAAGTGTCGATAATAGCCAGCAAGTCCAAGGAAACTCTTGACTTCCGCTACTGTCTTCAAAACGGGCCACTCCTAGATAGCAACTATCTTTCCCGGATCTACCACGATACCCTCACCACTCACCACATGACCAAGGAACACCACCGAGCTTAGCCAAAACTCACATTTGGAGAACTTGTCATACAGCTGACTTCGTCGCAGGGTCTCCAAAACTACGCGTAAATGAATCGCGTGTTCTTCTTCAGACTGAGAGTATACCAGAATATCATCAATAAAGACGATCACAAACCGGTCAAGGCACTCTCTACAGGTCCTATTCATCAGATCCATGAACACTGATGGTGCATTCATCAGTACAAACGGCATAACGGTAAACTCATAGTGACCGTAGCGGGTACTAAATGCCGTCTTGGGAATGTCGCACTCCCGAATCCGCAACTGTTAGTATCCAAACTTAAGATCCAGCTTTGAATACACCGTTGATCCGACTAGCTGATCAAACAAGTCGTCGATTCGAGGAATCAAATACTTGTTCTTCTCGGTCAGCTTGTTCAATTCTCGATAGTCTATGCATAGACGCAGACTTCCGTCCTTTTTCTTCACAAAGAGGACCGGAGCTCCCCAAGGGGATGTACTTGGGCGTATATAGCCTTGCTCTAGCAACTCCTGTAACCGAGCTTTCAACTCCGCCATCTATTTTGGCACAATTCGGTACAGAGAGCGTGACATAGGCTTGGTACCTGGAACCAGCTCTATAGTGAAGTCTATATATCGCTGAGGTGGCGCCCCAGGGTGATCTTTAGGAAACACATCAGGATACTCAGAGATAACAGGAACGTCACTCAGACTGGGTTGAGGCTTTGCAGCCCCCCACTAACACAAAACACAATTCTACGCCCTGCCGAACTGCCTTGACTACTTGGACAGCAGACATCAACGTCTTGCTCGATCCACGCAAACTAGCAAACGTAGTCGCACATTCGATATTCCTCCCCAGTATGACCTCCTTAGAAGTGCAATCAATGTAGGCCTGCTGCGCAGACAACCATTCCATACCAAAGATCATATTGAACTCCGAAAGTGGTAGTATTAGTACTTCCAAATCGAAATCTTGACTTCCTATTTGTACCTTTACAACACCGCCTTGATCCGCATGCATAGAGCACCCATTGGGTAGCATCACATCTAACTTTCCTTTTATCAAGGACGAAGGCACTCCAAGTTGCTATATGAAGGCCTCCGATTGAAAGGAATGTGAAGATCCCGTGACAAATAGTGCTCTCGTCGGAGTGTTAAATATTAAGACAAAGCCTAATACACATAATGTTAACAAGCAATGCACAAGGTATGGAGTATAAAAAGCAACAAAAGTTGTATACTAACGCATACCTGTCACCACATCGCTTTGTTTTATGGCCTCCTGCTGGCCAAGATTGTACACCCTAGGCTGGGCTGGAGCAGCATGGGATACGGTTGACTCTGCCGCCTTTCCTTTATCCGCTATCTTCCCTTTCTGGGAGTCGCTGCGACGCTCGCGAGCATACTGCCCCAGCCTGCCATAGTTAAAATAGATGAGTGGGCCTCGCCCAGTCGTTACTCCCGATGCAGCAAATTGAGCTGACCCAGAAGGTCTCGCTCTATTCCTCCATTTGCCTTGCCCAAACTTTGCAGAGCTCGGTGCTTTGAACTCTGGCTTTACCACAGCTAGGTCCTTCCTTCTTTGGGACCGCTTCATATCCCTCTCCAAGGAACGAGCCATATTGACCCGGGTCATAAACCCCTGCGTCAATGGCCCCGACAGAAGGAACCGCAACTCTTCCCGCAGACCTTCGTAGAACCGATTGGTCTTACGAGCTTCATCTGCAAAAGTCGTGCCTGGGTACCTCCCCAACCGAGTAAACTAGTGCAAATAGTCATCGATCATCCTATCGCCTTGAGTTAGTGTTGGAGTTACCATTGTGATCTAGAAGTGGTCAAACATGTAATGTCACTGCCAACGCGATATGAGCCTGCAGGGTCGCACATAAGAGCATGTGGAGAAGTTGGAAGATTGACTATGTTGGTAAAGGTTACCAATCACCATAAAGAATGGGGGAAGTCCAGCAAATGTTGCTGTCTGAATTCGTCGGGTTTACATGGATAGAATTCGTCGGGATTCGTCGGATTCGTCGGGATTCGTCGGATTGTCCCGTGAACACTCGACGAATTGTTACAGAGTCCCTTTACTCGGCAAGTGTTGCCGTCTGATCGGATTCGTCGGATTCGTCGGGATTCGTCGGGTTGTTCCGTGGAATCTCGACGAATTATCACAGAGAGCATTAACTCGGCAAATGTTGCCGTCTGATGTGATTCGTCGGAATTCGTCGGATTGTCCCGTGAAAACTCGACGAATGCCGTTCCGTGGAATCCCGACGAATTGTAACAGAAGCCCCTATTCTGCTGGGTGGTCTGCGTATAGCGATTCTTCTTGAAGCTGTTTATCCTTTGGGTATAAATAGGACTTCTTTAGGGTTCTCATAACTAACGACAAGTTGAGCCGACGGAAGTGTTCCGCCTCACGAACCCTAGCCGACGGAAGTGTTCCGCCGTCTCGTTCGCCTCCGCCGACCTCCTCTTCGGCGATCGTCGCCGTGATTGTTCTTCCTGGAGCGAACCTAGCAGTTCGTGGAAGTGCAAGGTGCAGTCGTTCTTCTCCCGGCTCGTGTGGATCACTGTAGAGACGTAGACATTATTCTACGTGAGGACTCGCATAGCCGACGACAGGAATCAACTCGTGGAGCATCTAGGTTGGATTTGATCCAATCCCGCAAAGGTAATTTCATACCTAGCATTTTGTTAACTTCTTGATTCAATGTTCATGGCCGATCCAAGTCTTTTTGGGTTGTTTCTCTTCATTTCCGCTGCGCCTACATTTCATGTATGGTTCTAGAATAACCCAACAGTGGTATCAGAGCGAGGTTCTGGTCATGAATGTTGTTTCAGAAGTTAGGTTATTCCAATACGTGCAAATCTAGGTATTTGGAAGCGTTCTAAATGTCAAGATTTCTTCTTGGAATATCATAAGGCCGTTAGGCGCTGCCCCTTGGACCCCGTTAGGGGCTCTGCCCCTAAGACCCCGCCAGGGGCGCGGCCCCTTGGAACCCCGCCAGGAACGTATGGAATTTCGTGGTTATTTCTAATTGTTAGAAATTGTTGTCTCCTTAGCAGTAACCGTCCCTCAAGTGGTTAATGAACCCTTGTATTGTTTTGGATTTTGAATCCAACAATGAGAGACGAGCTTGTCTACTGCTTTAAGTCGAGTTGTCTTTGCCTTTGTCCAATGCATGTAAATCTGAAGATTTGGAAGAGTTCTAAATGTCCAGATTTAGCCCTTTCGTCTATCAAAGGTTGATAGTCTTATGTTGTGCACATAAGGGATGCATGTGGATTTTAGAAATTTTATTTCTCTGTTGATGTGCACTTTGATCAAATGTTGATCATGGTTAAATGTTAACCTATTATTTAAAATTAAAATCCCTTCATCAAATATTAAGTGTTCGGATGCCTTCCGATGGATGACACTCTTCCTGCCTCGATCGATGAAGTGTGGGCTTGCCAAAGCAAGGTGCATTAATCTATCTTGGTAAGGGTGCGAGCGGATAATTGTGATATCCCACTGTCGACATCGGGTCTAACTTAACTAGGTGACCTCAAAGGTTGAGTGCCTAGAGGCATAGGGTTGGCATGCACCATATGATGGATGCGAATAAGGAGTTATTCACCAGCCATACAAGAGTTGCATGAGGATGCAATTGGCAAGCGTTGCCTACCTAAATAACCGCATTATGAGAGGAACGCCAAAGCGGACTCGTGGTGTTGGTGAAATACGGATCTTGTCCACTAAGAGAGTAGCTCGCATGGACTCTCCGAATTGATAGTGAGGGCCATCAATTTGAATAAAATAGTGGGAGTATTTAATTGAAGTCCAAATTAAAATAAGTTGTATTTAGAAATTTTGGTACTGATTAAATTCTGCATGAATTCTTGTAGAATTCCATGGCAAGTGGTTCACATTCCACCTTGTCCCTGAGAGCTATCCTTGAGAAGGACAAGCTAAGTGGGACGAATTACATGGACTGGTATAGAAACCTGAGAATTGTTCTCAGGCAAGAGCGAAAGCTCTACGTCTTGGAAGAAGAAGCCCCCGAGGTGCCGACCGGGAACTCGTCCCGTGTTGATAAGGATGCTTATAAGAAGTATACCGATGACGCCTTAGACGTCGAGTGCCTTATGCTTGCCACCATGAACTCTGAGCTTCAGAAGCAACACGAGAACATGGGGTGCAAGGAGATTGACGAGCACCTAAAGAAAATGTTTCAAGGGCAAGCTCGTCAAGAGAGGTTCGATGTCACAAAGGCCTTATTTCAGTGCAAAATGGGAGCTCGAGACTCAGTTGGTACTCACGTACTCAAGATGATTGGGTATATAGAGAACCTGGAGAGACTGGGTTTTCCTCTGGGTCAAGAGTTGGCCACAGATCTTATCCTGCAATCGTTGCCGGATAGTTATGAGCAGTTTGTCTTGAACTACAACATGAATGAAATAGACAAGACACTGCCCGAGCTCCTAGGCATGTTGCGAACTGCCGAGATAAACATGAAGAAGGCCAAACCTGCTAGTCCCATTTTGATGGTACATAAAGGCAAGGGTAAGGCAAAGGGCTTCAAGAAGACGAAGGTGGGACCTAAGTCACATCTTGAGCCCAAATCTTCTGCGCTGAAAAAGAAGAGCACCGTGAAGGAAGGGAAATGCCACCACTGTGGCAAGGCTGGTCATTGGAGGAGGAATTGTCCTTCGTACATTGACGGTCTGCGGAAAATGAAGGGAGGTATGACTTCCGCTTCGAATATTTACGTTATAGAGATAAACCTTTCTGCTCCTTCATCTTGGGTATTGGATTCCGGATGTGGTTCTCACATTTGTACAAATGTGCAGGAACTGGGAAGGAGGAGATTGCTGAGTAAAGGAGAGGTGGACCTGCACGTCGGCAATGGAGCAAGAGTTGCTGCTGTAGCCGTAGGGGTTTACCGTCTTTCTTTGCCCAGTGGGCTTGTAATAGAACTTGATAATTGTTATTATGTTCCGGCCATAACTAGAAACATTATATCCATTTCATGCTTAGACATGATTGGATTTTCTTTTATAATTAAGAACAATTGTTGTTCTATATTTAAGAAGGATGTTTGTTATGCTGTAGCTCAATTGTTTAATGGTCTTTATGTTTTGAACCTAGGCCATCCGATCTATAATGTAGATAATAATAAAAGACTAAGAACAAATGACTCAAATCCTACATATCTCTGGCATTGTCGTTTGGGTCATATAAACGAGAAGCGCATATCCAAGCTCCATAAAGATGGACTATTGGACTCATTTGATTATGAATCATTTGAGCGATGCGAGTCTTGTTTGTTAGGCAAGATGACTAAAGCCCCCTTCACTGGTTATACTGAGAGGGTTGGGGATCTCTTGGGTGTTGTACATAGTGATGTATGCAGACCCATGAGTTCTATCGCTAGAGGTGGGTATTTCTACTTCGTTACATTTACTGATGATTTCAGTAGATACGGATATGTGTATCTTATGAAGTGCAAATCCGAAACTTTTGAAAAGTTCAAAGAGTTTAAAAATGAAGTGGAGAACCAATTGGGTAAAAAGGTTAAAGCACTCCGATCTGATCGAGGTGGCGAATACCTGAGTCATGAGTTCCGTGATCATCTGAAAGAGTGTGGTATTGTATCACAGCTCACTCCACCTAGGACACCGCAGCATAATGGTGTGTCTGAGAGGAGAAATCGTACTCTGTTAGACATGGTACGGTCGATGATGAGTCATGCAGACTTGCCTGTTTCCTTTTGGGGTTTTGCTTTAGAGACTGCTGCAATGACACTGAATCTCGCTCCGACGAAAACGGTTCTAAAGACACCATATGAGATATGGACTGGGAAGCGTCCTAGTATGTCATTCATTAAAATTTGGGGTTGTGAGGCATACGTACGACGTCAAATACCTGACAAGCTGGAACCCAAATCAGATAAGTGTTATCTGGTGGGATATCCTAAGGAAACGAAAGGATATTACTTTTACCTACCGTCTGAGGGCAAAGTGTTTGTCGCAAGGACGGGTGTCTTCTTGGAGATAGAGTTCTTGTCAAGAAAGACGCAAAAGGTAGAACTTGAAGAAGTTCAAGAACCACAAGTAGTGAATGAACCAGAGTTGGATTCTGAGCCAGGACTATAAGATGTTGTAGCTGGAGAACCTGCTCAAGAGACACAAGTCCTACGTAGATCTGGTAGACCAAGATTTGAGCCTGAGAGATATGGATTTCTCGTGTCTCAAATAGGTAATGTGTTGCTTATGGATCATGATGATGAACCAGCAACCTACCAAGAGGCTATGAATGGACCGGACTCCGACAAATGGCTTGAGGCTATGAAATCCGAAATGGACTCCATGTATACAAACCAAGTTTGGAACTTGGTGGAACCACCTAAAGGGGTACGACCCATAGGGTGCATGTAAGACCCCTTTTTTTTTTTTGCAAAAACCACCGGGTCTTAGGCCCAGAACCGCCGTTTTGCGGTGACACCTTCGCTCGGGAAGGTCGCCACTACAAAACGCCGATCCTGCCGGCCAAATCGATCACAAGAAAAGTAAGCTAAACTGAATAGTAGATCAAACTAAGTCCACATCACATGTATAAGTAAATCATCAGAAGATGTCCACAATGTAACTGAAAGGAAGGAAACAAGATAACTAGGGCCTTGCCCAATACATCAAAGCCTCACTACATGGTTCACTCGCGGAAGCAAAACAACTAAATCAACACTCACGGATCCTGTTATCTGAGCCCCTGAGCTAGACTGCCCCGCCTCCATTTGCACCGGCCTCCGGTGCTGCTCCGTCGCCGCGGTCTCCTAAAATGATAAGGTCCACCGACCGTCAGTCATAAAGACTCAGCCAATTCCCCACCCCTCCCCCCAAGGCTCCTAGGCACCGCATGGAGAGGAGGAAGCGGAGGACAACAAGGGGTAATAACAAATGCAGGTGACAAGGTAATATCTACGCTACACAGGTGATATACATATATAAATGAAACAAGAAATAGAAACAACAGGGTAATATATAGGAAAGGCAGTAAGAAACAAAAGTAGAGGCAAGTAAGATAAAGTAAACCATTGATTTATAGGAATGCCCATGCAAACCTATAGACCAAGGGGTCGTTTAGCAGAGCCTATCGTATAAAAAGTCCCATACCAATTTATACGATAGGTGTCGGGGTTAAATGTAATGATTATGCTATGTCATGCAAGTATGATGTTATGCGGTGATCAAACAAGTGCAACTCACCCACTACGACTCTATGCGCATAGACCTTTAGTTCCCCCTTTTTGGAGCGAGCTAGACTCCCCGGATACTCCCGTAGTGGCAAACGGAAGCGGTGGGTTGGGCCTCGCCCACCTCTAGGTTGGTATATGCACTACCCGACCTAGACCTATCGTACGCCTCCACAAAACCCGTGGAGCGTCTGCGTACTCTTACTGACTGGACCGCCAGATTTCATGGCTAAGTGCAAATACCGCACTAGCCGAGCCCAAGTATCAACGTCGGTGCAACGACTGTCAACACGAAGGACCCACCACCTTATGCACATGCAAGATATTCTACTTCCTATCTCTGAGCCATAAGCTCCCCGGGCTAACCTGCCCGCCATCAATAACCTTCCGAGCCAAAAGCTCCCCGGGCTAACCTGCCCGTCATCAATAACCTTCCGAGCCATAAGCTCACCAGACTAACTAGTCTGCTACAACAACCACCGAGCCCACCGCTCGGACAACCAATCCAACTAAACATCCAAAACCACAGGGTATGGATGAGTGTGTTATTAGTTAATCTTGTACAATGTCTCACTCCTATGAGTTAGGGTTAGTCTTGGACTCCCCGAGGGTTACCCTGTGAGGGGCTTGCTACGGTACTAGGAACCACTATGGGATGACACCCCAGAGTCCCCATTCCCAAGACACTTAATGTTATTAGTTACTACCCATAAGAAACCCTCTTAACAATTCACCTGGTCTAAAACCAAGAGCTTTTTAGGCCTTAGGGGAAAAGACGATCTTTCGCCAAATCCCAAGATGACCTACCCCACAGGAGGCACCCCACCACCCTAGGACTCATCAACCTTAACTCTCTCCAGGGGTCCCCTCATACCATACAATCACTATTCAATTCCCACATCTCCCATCAATGAATTCCAAATTGGCCTGTAATTCCAAAACTGCCAATTTACTAAACGCAGACCACCCTTAACGCTTTGATCCTCATGAAGGGAAGTACATTAAATAATCAACTCTATGGCTCAAGGGATTTACTGGGAGTCCATGTTACCTGATTTAGATCAAATCTAGAGTTTCATAATTTTTCCAATAATTATAGTATTTTAAATAATTTCCCAAAAGGCCATTTTACCAAGGTTTGAACTACAAGTGTACTTTTCTGACCTCCAATGCCTACTCCAATTTTTACACAAACCAATAGTACCTAATAAACAGTAGGTATAAAAATTTAGGAAAAACCAGCAAGATTTTCTATTTTTAGAAATTCCAAAACCCAATTATTTCCAATAAATTACAAAGGAGGTACCCTCATATGATCTCTAAACCTCTTGCAAATTAGTACAGTGGTGCTTCATAATATAATATTCAGTCCTACAAAGTTTGACCCTGTTCCACAGAGGGCATATTTGTAATTACATCCAAGGATATATTTGCAATTTATTCCAACATGAACTAGAGGTACCAAGAATATTGCTCCATAAATTATGGGAAAATTACAGTGGTAACATATTGTTATGAAAAGACAACCAGCAAAGTTTCATGTAATTACAGTAAATTAACATCATAAATTTGGCCAACCCAACAATTGCCAACAATGAGGAATATTACAATTTGGACCTCCAAGGGTTAACTCATGTCCTAACCAATATTTTCAGAGATTAATATCATTAAAACCATGTTTATGACAGAAGATGGTAAAGTGATAAGTACTATTTCTCCCTAAAACCCCAAACCCTAATTATTTACAAATCTACCCAAGGGTTTATTGCCTATGATGGGCAACTCCAACTCCCTCCAAATTCTCACAGTACCATTCCCTAGTCACTAAGGCCACATCCCCAAAATTTCAAGTCAAACCATTGAGGTTTGACCCCTCTTCCTTCATTAGCTTCTAATTGCACCCCATTAGGGTTTAGCCTAGGGTTAGGGTCTAACCTTCTTCAATAGCTCTAGTAGGAACTTCAGAGATTCATAACCTCAAAAACAAGTGGGTGACAGAAGGTGATGATTCCCTAAGTGTTATTTCTTCCTAGAACTCCAAATTCCAAATATTTACAAATCTACCCAAGGATTTATTACCTAGGTTAGACAACTCCAAACCTCTTCAAATTCACAAGGGAGTCTTCTCTGGTTACTATGACCTACCCACCAAAACTTTAGGTCAAACCACTAGTGTTTGACCCTACTCCCTTCATTGACCTCTATTTGCACCCCATTAGGGTTTAACCTAGGGTTAGGGTCTAAACTTCTTCAAATCCACCCAAACTTCTTGTGAGGGTGTTATATCACCTAAAAAGGTCAGAGGAGTCCAACACACCCCTCTCCAAGGACAACCACACCTATGTCCTTTACAACCCCAAATTCCACCCCATAGGGATCAACCCTATGACCTTGAGCAAAAACAACTTCAAAGCTCACCAAACTCCTCATGGGGCCTCAACTTCATCCCACTGACCTTCCTAAGAAGTCTCAAGTCTCAAAGAACCTAATTTGGCCAATGATTCTTCACTTGGCTATTTGCACCCCAAAGTACTCCTACCCCAAATCCTAGGGCAAACCCACTCCCCATGGCTCCATAATACTCTTGGAGGTGATTTGGGGTGGGGTTAGGGTAGTGGACATAATATCTCTCCAATAGGAGGTGGTTTGGCTATGAGAAGCCCTAAGTGTCCCCTTAGCACAATTTTCCCCTTAAAGGGCAAAACTTGGGCCCAAAGATTACCTAGTCAAAAGATCTCCAAATGAGATGAAATTTTAACCAGGGGTTTATCATGACCCTAATGGTACCCCACCAAAATTTGGTGGAGATTGGAGGTCATTTGGCCCTCCAATTAATTTGTGTAAGGATTATTAAATTTCTACAAAAACTTTAGGAAAAGTAACTCCTAAAAATCTGATACTCAAACCTAACCTAGGTATAGGACATATGGATGCTTAGCCAAAATATCAACTACATCAGATTAGCCATTTAAAAGTTATACTAGTTTTAAGGTCTGGTTTGAGTTTTGACCAGCCTCACTAGGATGAGTGCTGTGGGTCCAATACTTAACCAAATAGCTTGATTCCACTCCCATTAGAAAGTAGACACCAAGGCCTACAAAAGTTATCTCTGAGCATTTTTCGAGTTATGGCCCCTAAGGGCCTTGAAATCGGGTCACAAAATCTGTCACAATGTGTGACAGATAATCAAATTAAATGAAATAATCATTTCATGCCTGCGAATAGCAAAAGGCGGCCAATCGGACGGCTCACAGCCTTCGTCCCCGATGAGCCAACGGCCAGGATTTGCTGCGCCTGGGCCGACTTGATCTTGGATTTCCCGGCCACCTGAGCGCCGCCCCGGCCGACCAACGCCACCACCACCTCCGTTGAGGTGGGGGCCGGCGATGAGCGGTGTTTGATCGGCCGGAGGTGGCCGGAATCGTGTTCTGTAGGAGGATACCCAACCCGATCAACGGAGGGCTTGGCCGGCTCGATTCACGGCCGATTGACCACGATTCGAGTCGCCGTCGATTGAGATCTAATCCTTAGGGTTCAGGGAGGAGAATAGGACCTGCTGGAGGGCTTGCCGTCGGGTCAACCTCGAGTACACCATTGGAGCTTGAGTTGGTTGTGAAGCCATGCCAATTCCTTCCTACAGCACCCGAAATCCTCTGGTAACTTGGGGGGTTTCTCTCCTCTCAGGTCTCTGAAGGTGAAGGGGGTTTCGAATGGGGGTGGTGGTGGCTTTAAGCTTCATTGCCATTAATGGCTCCTTCGGTTTCTTCAAAGGCCGGCCCCTCTTCCTCTCCTTTGCCTTAATCCTCCTTAGTAACTGATGGAAACTCCCCCTAATCGGCTGAGGAGTTGAATGGAGGCATCAATTGGGGAGGCCAAGAGGTACAACTTCTTAATGGCCATGAATGGCCTCTTCTCTCTCTTCAAAAAATGGTGAAACCCCCATTTTCTCTCTCCTAATCACCATAGTGGGTTTCTATACTCTCTCCTGAGTTTAATGAGGGTCCACATGGGCTGGTTGATCATCCAATTGAGTTAGCCCAAAGAGATTAGGTTAGGTTTGAGTATTTTGACCTAAATTGGGCAATTTTGACTTTTGGTCAAATTGGTCAATTGGGGAACCCTAGGATGGGTCTTTTGGGTTCAATAGGTTCTAAATTAAGTTTAGGAACTAATGGTGGAGGCAATTTGGTCAATTGGTTCTTGGTTGACCCAATCTAAGTTGATTTGACCAAAATGGGCTAATTTGACTTTGGTCAAATTGAGCCCTAGGGTTGACTTGGTCATGGGGCTTTTTGGTCCACTAGCTCCCTTATGACATGATAGCCCTATGGGTGAGGTCAATTTAATGTGGTGAAGGTCAATTGGGGTACTTTGAGAAGGAAAGTCATTTTGACCTAAAAAGGGCATTTTGGTCAATTTGCACCCCTGGGGGTCCCATGATGGGGCTTTTGGGTCCACTAGGTCTATAATGGTATTCTAAACCTAGGGGTGTGATCAATTTGACATGGTGAGGGTTGATTGCCTCTAAATGGGCTACTTTGACCAATTTGAGGGTTTATGTTGACTTTGGTCAAATTGGTCCCTTAGGTTGTCTTCAATGGGCCCTTGGTGCCCTAAGGGGACCCCTAAAGGGTTAGGGACACTATGGTGGGGTCCAAGGGTTAAGTTGAAGCCCTAAATTCCAATCCCAAGCTTGGAAGATGGGAATTGCTATTTGCAGACCAAGGTGGCTTCTTCCTCCTTTCCTAAGCTCTCAAGGTCAAAAGGTTCTTCCTATGGTTTTGTCATGACCCAGTCATGACAAAACCAACTTAGGGGTCTAGCAGTTTGGGGGATGTTAGAGTGCAAGTGGGTCTTCAAGAAGAAGACCGACATGGATGGGAATGTGCAGACATTCAAAGGGCGACTGGTGGCTAAAGGTTTCAAGCAAATTCATGGTGTTGACTATGATGAGACTTTTTCCCCTGTTGCCATGGTAAAGTCCATTAGGATATTGCTTGCTATTGCTGCGTATTATGACTACGAGATCTGGCAGATGGATGTCAAAACGGCTTTCCTAAATGGAAACCTCCTTGAGGAAGTGTACATGACACAACCCGAGGGTTTTGTATCCCCAAATGAAGCCACTAAAATATGCAAGCTGAATAGGTCCATCTATGGATTGAAACATGCCTCTAGAAGTTGGAATCTTCGTTTTGATGAGAAGATCAAAGAGTTTGGTTTTGTCAAGAATGAAGATGAACCGTGTGTTTACAAGCGAGTCAGTGGGAGCATTGTTGTCTTCCTGATATTGTATGTAGATGACATACTGTTGACCGGGAATGACATACCTACCCTGAAAGTTGTTAAGAACAACCTAGGGAACTGCTTTTCTATGAAGGACTTGGGTGAAACGACTTACATACTCTGTATTAAGATCTATAGAGATAGATCAAAGAAGTTGCTGGGTTTGACCCAGAGTACGTACATTGAGAAGGTGTTGAAGCGGTTCAACATGCTTGAGTCCAAGAAAGGATTTTTGCCCATGTCTCATGGTGTGAATCTCTCTAAGGACCAGTGTCCAAAATCTTGTGAAGATAAGGACCGCATGAAGTTGATTCCATATGCTTCGACAATTGGGTCAATCATGTACGCAATGTTATGTACTCGACCCGATGTCTCTTTTGCTTTGAGCATGACTAGCAGGTATCAGTCTGATCCTGGTGAGTGTCACTGGATAGCCGTAAAGAATATCCTGAAGTACTTGAGAAGGACTAAGGATGTATTCTTGGTGTATGGTGGAGAGGAAGAGCTCGTTGTAAGTGGTTACACGGATGCCAACTTCCAAACTGATAGGGATGATTCGAAGTCTCAATCAGGGTTTGTGTTTTGCCTGAATGGAGGAGCTGTGAGCTGGAAGAGTTCCAAGCAAGAGACAGTTGCTGATTCTACAACTGAGGCCGAGTATATCGCTGCGGCAAACGCAGCGAAGGAGGCTGTATGGATTAGGAAATTCATCGGCGAGCTAGATGTAGTTCCTAGCATTGTTGGTCCCGTAGTTCTCTACTGTGATAACAATGGTGCAATTGCACAATCTAAGGAACCTAGATCCCATCAGCGCTCCAAGCACATACTTCGGCGGTTCCATCTTATTCATGAGATTGTCGAACGAGGAGATGTGAACATTTGCAGAGTGCCGACTGAGGAGAATATTGCAGATCCACTGACAAAGCCTCTCGCGCAGAGAAAGCATGATGGTCATACTAGGTCAATGGGTATACGATACCTGAATGATCAACTCTAGTGGGAGTCTTGTGGGTTGCATGTAAAATAAATATTCTGTTGGCTGTTTAAAATTTATTCATATGATGAATTGTGTACCAATTATTTCTTTTTACGATTAATGGCAAGTTCTTTTATTACGATATACTGTTTCTATGTGATAGAATAAAATTCGTGATAAATACCCTTAGAATGTCCGCTTCCATAGGACATCAAGTACGTGACTTGAATGTGAGAGCCTATGATTTCGAAGCTTCATTCTTAAAAGGTCCCTGGTCGAGGTATCATCGTAGAAGCTAAGGGTGACGATGATACATTAAGACTAGCATGTGTGTTGACTGATGACCGGTTCTCACAGGTCATGATATTGTGATATCAAGTCATCATGTGGGTACTTGTTAGTGAACAAGTTGTACTGGACAGACCCAACCTGAGACTACTTTGTGGATTGTTACTTAAAAGTGTCACAAGTAGGTCTCATTTGACAATGGTGTTGTGGTCCTTTGACCTGAAGTCACATCATTCATCGAGTGAGGAAGAGCGTGCTTTGATGTCATCTAAAGTCTTCCTTGAAGAAGGTTGATGATAAGGGTGGTCGTTGGGTACGTTACGAATCATTTGGGTGTTTGGGTGTGAGCAGATATGGGATTTGTCCTCCTTTATAACAGGAGTTGCATCCATGGGCCCCTTGATGGAATTGGACTGAGAAATGCATGGCCATGCTTGGTAGAGTCAATATGTGATATTGAGCTCACCATTCCATGGAAGTCCGTTCTAGATCAAGAAACTTGGATTGAGCTATTAAGAGGGTGACACGGTCCATGCCTCTAGTTCTTTCCGGATGTAAGGGACAAAGGGACAAAGACAACGCTGGAACATTGGTCATAAAGGCTTATGAGTTATGAACTCTTATTGCTTGGGGAGCAATGATGCATTGCTAGATGCCGCTCATTGTTTGTGAGGTTTTTGTTTGATACTTTCAAGATCAAGTGGGAGACTGTTGGAGTTACCATTGTGATCTAGAAGTGGTCAAACATGTAATGTCACTGCCAACGCGATATGAGCCTGCAGGGTCGCACATAAGAGCATGTGGAGAAGTTGGAAGATTGACTATGTTGGTAAAGGTTACCAATCACCATAAAGAATGGGGGAAGTCCAGCAAATGTTGCTGTCTGAATTCGTCGGGTTTACATGGATAGAATTCGTCGGGATTCGTCGGATTCGTCGGGATTCGTCGGATTGTCCCGTGAACACTCGACGAATTGTTACAGAGTCCCTTTACTCGGCAAGTGTTGCCGTCTGATCGGATTCGTCGGATTCGTCGGGATTCGTCGGGTTGTTCCGTGGAATCTCGACGAATTATCACAGAGAGCATTAACTCGGCAAATGTTGCCGTCTGATGTGATTCGTCGGAATTCGTCGGATTGTCCCGTGAAAACTCGACGAATGCTGTTCCGTGGAATCCTGACGAATTGTAACAGAAGCCCCTATTCTGCTGGGTGGTCTGCGGATAGCGATTCTTCTTGAAGCTGTTTATCCTTTGGGTATAAATAGGACTTCTTTAGGGTTCTCATAACTAATGACAAGTTGAGCCGACGGAAGTGTTCCGCCTCACGAACCCTAGCCGACGGAAGTGTTCCGCCGTCTCGTTCGCCTCCGCCGACCTCCTCTTCGGCGATCGTCGCCGTGATTGTTCTTCCTGGAGCGAACCTAACAGTTCGTGGAAGTGCAAGGTGCAGTCGTTCTTCTCCCGGCTCGTGTGGATCACTGTAGAGACGTAGACATTATTTTACGTGAGGACTCGCATAGCCGACGACAGGAATCAACTCGTGGAGCATCTAGGTTGGATTTGATCCAATCTCGCAAAGGTAATTTCATACCTAGCATTTTGTTAACTTCTTGATTCAATGTTCATGACCGATCCAAGTCTTTTTGGGTTGTTTCTCTTCATTTCCGCTGCGCCTACATTTGATGTATGGTTCTAGAATAACCCAACAGTTAGATGGTTGAACTGATTCTCCATCTCAATTTGTTGAGCAGGTGGGAGATACCGCGCTAAGAAAATCCTCGAAAACTCTTCGAAAGAGATGCTTGTCAGCAGCCTTCCCGCTAGCTAATGTAACTCTAACCCGTCCCACCAAAACTTCCTCCCCATCAAGAAGGAAGGTTGCTAATATAACCTTCTGACCTTCCTCCGTATCAGTGGCCTTCAAGATTTTTCTCACCCTCGATAGCCAATTCTCAGCTTGTGTTGGGTTTCCTGCCCCTGTGTACGTCGGAGGATGGAAACTCAGAAAGTACTGCAAATTGTTCGTCTGGAGCTCTTCGTGCCCTCACCGGCACTGGTCTTTCGACCACATGTTCAGCTGCCATAACAGGCACCTGAGCCACCCCGAGGGTAGGAGGCTGTCCAGGGATATGCCCTCCTGGTTGTGCAGTGAACATAGCAAACACCGCTTCAGCTATCATCCTCACTGTCTTAGTAGAAGGAGGAGTATGCACCTCAGTAGGTGCACTACTTGCAGATGAATGCAAGGGTTGAGATGGACCTGCTCCACTGCCAGCTGCCTAAACATGTGTACAAAACACAATTAGCGACTAAGAGATAACATGGATCAAAAAAGGAACACATAAGTTCCATCACATTGCTATTATCATACTTATAATTCATTCTTTAAGTAGACAGTTACTGGTTATTTACATGTCTTAATGACGACGCACACACGTGCTCACCACCCCTTAAAAGAATTCGACCACGAATTCAGATAGAAAGGGATCGAGACCCGTAGTTGATACCAATTTGTAACATCCTCCTTGTTACATAGAATATAAGAGTAGGTCCGGTCGGGACCCCACGCCATATTAAACGAACAGAAGAGGGCATTTCTTAATTAGTTTCAAACAGTTATAAACATAACCATCTCAGCTCAACGAGTTACACAACGGAAGCATTTATTAATTTAAGGTAATCTGAGTTTTCAACTTGTCCACTTTACAACTAGGAATGAAAATACAACAAGGTTTGATTATTAAAATGTTTACATCGAGAGTGGCTTCCAAACATCGGCACGCAGGCCGGCCACAGATGAAAAACAGTAAACAAAAGCTTTGGCCTTCGAGGGCCAGCATAAAATAGCAACAGGGGCTTTAGCCCGCTATTTCCCGCTAGTCTCTCCAGGACCTGTACAAACAAATCCACCAAAACAGTTGGGGGAAAATAAGCAACCGGTAAGCTTTAGCTGACCAAGATATAATGTTGGAACAACCCTAATACTGATTTGGGCTAGGATCACTATCTGTTGATTAGGACTAAGTTGACCCCCATTGTATAGTCTAAGGGTCAAAGTTTTAGGCTGTTAAGTTAGCTACAACTTAAGGAAAAGTTAAGGTTCTGCGTTCGACGAACTGCTATCTGTGTTCGATGAAATGCATTCTGTATTCGACGAACGTCTTGCTCCAGTTCGACGAACTTGCCAACTCTCAGCGTTCGACAAACTTGCCAAGTCTCAGCATTCGACGAACTTCCCAAGTCTCAGCGTTCGACGAACTATATTCTATGTTCGACAAAAGTGCTTCTCAGATCGACTAATTCAATTCTTCCAGCCAGATTAAGCAGTCTATTCTTCAGTTCAACGAACTCCAACTTGAGATCGACGAACTCCAGTCTGCGTTCGACGAATCAACAACATAATTTCAGTTCGACGAAATCAACATTCAGTTCGACGAACTCAACCGTCAGATCGACGAATTCTTATCTCAGCTCGATGAATTTTCTATAGAACAGTTTTATTCTATTCTCTGAACTCAGATCGACTATCAGCAATGGATCTATTCTTTGCAGTTATTTATTTTCAGATAAGACAAGAATTTAATTCCTTCTTCTATTTTATTCCTTTCCATTCTCTTCCCGAGAAAGTAGTCCTTTGGCATATTGGAAAAGGAAAAGGAATTAAAGTCTTGCTTGAAGTTCCAAAAATTAATCCTCTTGATTATTATATTCCTTATTCAGAGGATTTAAAATTAAAATCAGAGTTATATTGTCAAAAAAAGAAAGAGAGTAGTACCACAGACACAATGGAGAAGTATCAGTCGACAGAGAAGATATTCTAGAGAGGAAAATACACAAGAAGTCAAAAAGATTTACAGTGTTCATCCTCAAGCAGCACATTCATTCTCTGAGAACATCAACAAGATTTATCTCTCAGATTACTGCTGCAAGTCCAAATCTTCAAGAGCAACAACAAATCTGAGAAACATTGTCTCTCAGATTCATCAGCTTCAAAGAAGATTTGATTCATTCAAGTGAAAGCTCCATCACCAACTGTCAACCATTTATATCAGACAGGGGGAGATTTACAACAACACAATCCACTAGTCTTCTCTCAGATTTTTGACAGAGAAGAACTTCATAAACCTTCTTTTTTCCATCTTGTACAAGGTTCTAACTCCCTTCAAAAGTTAACTGTTTGGTGGCAGGGCACCTGAACAAAAACCTGTAGTTGGTGTTTTGGGCACCTGATCAAAACTCCATTGGTGGCAGGGCACCTGATCAAAAACCTGTAGTGGATTCCTACCAAGTGTGGTAGAAGAGTGGATGTACCCAGGTTGTTTGGTGAGCCACTATAGATCCTTGTGTCCTCTGTGTTTGTGTTTATTCTTCTGTGCTGTGCTGTGTGATTTCTTTATTTTGTTTTTATAACTCACTTTGTTATACACTTATAAATATCAAAATTTTAATTCCGCTATAAAAATAAGTTAAAAGTTTTTAATACTCTATTCACCCCCTCTAGAGTAAATCTAAGATCTAACCTCACTTTCAATTGGTATCAAAGCAGGTTTGGTTATACAAGAAAACATCTGATACTTTCAATTGAGGACTTTCAATTGGTATCAGAGGTTTGTTGATTGTTTACAGGCTATCACCTGAATCAAAAGATAAATTAGATCTTAAGTTTTTCTAGAGTTTTATTTTTCTAAAAACTCATGACACAAAATAAAGAATACTTAAGCACAAGACCTCCAATGTGCAATCTAAATAAGTTTGCACTATGGAAGGCAAGGATCAAATTATACATGAATTCTATTGACGAAGATATTTTTAACATTATTTTGACAGGACCTCCTGCTCCTACAACAACAAGTACTGAAGCAGCAACAAACAACAATGATGTTCCACCTCCTGAGTGGACAAATGCTCAAAAGAAACAAAGAAGTGCAGATGTCAAAACAATTAATATCTTGGCACAAATAATATCTGATGACATTTTCCAAAAAGTTGTGGAATGCACTTCAGCAATAGAAATATGGATTTCACTCAACAATATGGTTGAAGGATCAGCAGATGAGAGAAAAGATAGAAGATTTCATCTCATCTCTCAGTATGAAAATTTCAAGAAAGGAGAATCTGAGAGTGTTGCAGATATGTACAACAGGCGCAGCCTAATAATAAATGAGCTGAAGTCTCTGGACAAAGTGATCTCTATCACTGAGATAAATGATAAGATCCTAATGTGCTTCCCCAGCACATGGGACTCTAGGATCTGGCCAATCAAGGAAGCCAGAAGCCTTAATGAGATCTCTACTGAGACCTTGTTAGGCAAGCTAAAATCCTATGAGCAGCTTATCAAGTCCAGAGAAGCTGAACAATCTACCTCATCTCCAGCATCCAAGAAGGAGAGAAGCATAGCTTTCCAAGCTACAGAAGAGGAAGAAAAAGCTCCAGGAGAAATGGAAATTATGAGCCTACTAGCCAAGAGATTTTATAAAATGGATAAGAAGGATTTCAGAAAGAAGGACTCCAGATCAAGAGAAAAGCGAAGGTATGATAAATCCAATTCTAAAGAAATTATTTGTTATGGCTGCAGGAAACCAGGACACATTCTGCCTGAGTGTCTAGAAAATCAAAAGAAGGAAAAGATAAAAGATAAAGAAGAGAAAAGACACTCTAGCAAGCCCTCCTCCCACAAACACAAACATAAAGGAAGAGGCTTTGTAGCTGAATCTTGAAGTGAGATAGAATCAGAGTCTTCATCCAGTTCTTCTGAAGATGAAGAAGAATCAAAGGAAAAAGACCAATGCTTGATGGCCATTTATGACTCATGCAGTGAGTCCGAAAATGCATCATCATCCAGTTCCAGTGATGATGAGGATGATGAAGAAGAAAGAAGCTTATGCATGATGGCTATTAATGCCTCAGGATACAATTCAGATGAATCAGAATCTGAAGCTGACAGTGATCAGGTAATATCTAACTTTGATTTCAATTCAAATGAATTCAAAGATGAATTCAAAAGTCTTTGCTTAGACTTAATTAAATCTAAGAAGGAAATAATCTCTCTCAAAAATAAGTTGGCCTAAATGAACCAACTAAGTGAAGATAATGTCAATCTTAAGAAAGAATTGGTTGCCTCCAGAGAACACGTTGTTCTCATTAAGAACAAGTTATCTGAAGCTAAGAAGTTTGAAGAATCCCTCAATGGGAGAAGTATCAAACTGATGGACATCACAAGCACAGTGAATGCCAGACTCAGTGGCAGACTGGGCTTTGGTGCATCATCAAGTGAACCACATTTTCTTAAGAGAAATATGTTATCTACACCTATAAAATTCATTTCTGCCAAGAGCAAAGAGGTTATAGATGCTAGTAAAAATATTTCAAGCAAGAATATTAAGAATAAAGGAATTCAACGGAATTCATCGAACGGAGCTCGACAAAATCCCACGAATTCGTCGAACGGAGCTCGACGAAAGCTGAACTCAGAATTTTAGTACATCTATCCATCGAACGGCGCTCGACGAAAGCACTTCACTTCGTCGAACGACGATCGACGAATTCATCCAAATTCGTCGAACGAAAAAATTACTGAAAATCTGAAGAATTCATATTCTCAATATACCCTTAAGACAAAGAATGCAACAACATTATCAGGATAAATTTCTGGAAATAAGATTGCATCATTCCCTTCCTCCTCTTCAAATGTCCCTTCTTCTAGGGGCCTAGCTTCAGGTCTTCCTGAAACTAGGAAGGGGGAGGTGTTTCATGAAGAAGCTCCTTTTGATAAGGAAAGATGCTTTAAATGTTTCATGAAGAAGCTTTTGATAGGCTGGGGGAGATGCTTTTTGATAAGGGAAGATACTTTAGAAAGAAGCTCCATATGCTGTAGTTTCAGATGCAGTTATGATGCAGAATCAGATGCAGAATCATATGGTTGTTGATATAGAAGAAGCTCCAGTTACAGCTCCAATTCCTATGATTGCTTTGCTAAAGAAGATTATCAATGTTTTCCAGTAACAGTTGAAGTAACAAATAAAGTTGATTTGGTGAAGTCACCTCCAGCTCAGATAAACAAAGCCAAAGCAGACGATATATATGCTCTATGTTTTTCTGTTGTTTTATTATTTGAATTTTGTTAAATAGTGTCCTAACCCAAATAGGGGGAGATTGTTGGAATAACCCTATTACTGATTTGGGCTAGGATCACTATCTGATGTTTTGTTTATTTAATTGATTTTGTCAAATAGTGTCTTAACCCAAATAGGGGGAGATTGTTGGACCAAAGCTATTACTGATTTGGGCTAGGATCACTATCTGTTGACTAGGATTAAGTTGACCCCCATTGTATAGTCTAAGGGTCAAAGGTTTAGGCTGTTAAGTTAGCTAGAACTTAAGGAAAAGTTAGGGTTCTTCGTTCGACGAACTGCTATCTGTGTTCGACGAAATGCATTCTGCGTTCGACGAACGTCTTGCTCCAATTCGACGAACTTGCCAAGTCTCAGCGTTCGACGAACTTCCCAAGTCTCAGCGTTCGACAAACTCTATTCTGTGTTCGACGAAAGTGCTTCTTAGATAGACTAATTCAATTCTTCCAGCCAGATTAAGCAGTCTATTCTTCAGTTCGATGAACTCCAACTTGAGATTGACAAACTCCAGTCTACGTTCGATGAATCAACAACAGAAGTTTAGTTCGATGAAATAAACATTCAGTTCGATGAACTCAACCTTCAGATCGACGAATTCTTATCTCAGCTCGACAAATTTTCTACAGATCAGTTTTATTCTATTCTCTGAACTCAGATCCCAGTTCTGCTACCATTTTTCGGGTATTTTCTGGGAAACACCTCCAGATCACTTTGATGTACAACACAGTACAAGAACCCGAAACACAACATATACACGAAGTCTTCTCCGGCACGCTACAAGCAATAAACATCGCCAATCCGGACCAACCTATCCAGATGGGCTTCACACAGCATGCCTATGTCTGTACTTCCATTCTAGATTCTATATGCAATTTATGGGGGAATAACTTCAACCCACCGGAAGATCCGATCTACTAATTAGTAGAAGTCTTCCAAATCATGCAAATCAAAGGACGTACATGTCCAAGGATTAGGGAGGAGAATCGTTACCCTCATTGCTCGTTTCAGTGCCATAGAATTGAGAGGGAATTGGCTGGAATCTGCGATGGCACAAGCACGTAGGTACTTCTTCACTAATCTCCCTCCCGGCAAAACAAAGGATCACCTCCAACTGATCTCCTTCCCAGCTCTCAGCCCACTTCTCTCAGAAATGCAGAGATTTTCAGAGAAAATGAGAAGAAACATCGGATTTTGCTGCATATATGATTTTCCAGCTACCGCCGGCGCTAGCCACTAGCGCCTAGCGCTAGCTCATAGTCGATACCGCTCAGGGATACTTCTGCTAGCGCTAGCCCTAGTGCTTAGCGGTAGCTCCCTGACTTCAAATCATTTTCATTTTTCATGTACTTGAAAATAGGGGTCTTACACAACTAAACCGCTGAGACAAGACCAAGAGTCGCTGAGAAGGAGCCTAGGCCAGCTAAGCGCAAATAGATAAAATCCGCTGAGATAACTGCCTGTCTTAGCGGATCTACTGAGACAGAACACATGCAGCCGCTGAGACAGGAAGCTGTCTCAGCCCATCCACTGAGACAGATTCAAATATGCAGGCGAGCTTTACTTTTGGCACAAAGAGCTGTAAAGTGAAAATGATGTTCCAATCACTCCCATGCTATGTCAGGAGGATATCTGATTGCCATTGAAAGTCAAGAGTGTACAACCCTCATTCTCCGAGGGTGGACCCCCCCAAGGCCACGTAGGCAGAAGTCAAAGGTCAAAGAGGTCAAACGCAGAGCCCGGCAGTTCAAGGCAGAAGTAGAGAAGACCTCGGCGAGTATGCAGGCAATACTCGCCAGGTTGGCGAGTATGGAACAGAAGACCTAGCGAGTATTGGCCCGGCGTGTGCGAACAGCCCCCAATACTCGCCAGATGGGCGACTATGGCGTGATACTCGCCGAGTAACCCATAGTCGCCAGGTTGGGGGCTGGGCTATAAAAGGCCCCCTACCCTTTGGTTTTCCTATAAATAGGACCCCAGGGGTACTTGGATTGGCACCTGGACTTGAGCTCTCGAAACCCTGCTCTTGCATTCTGGAATCTGTCGCATTTGGCCGCTACTCCTGGTACTAGCCAAGTCGGTGCCTTCCTCGTACCCTGCTCGGCCATTCTTTGGTCTTGGAGGGGAAGTCTCTTCGGAGCTTCTGGGTACGTGGTGGGACCTCCCTGCCGCAGCACCTGGGGTCCTGTTTGTTGTTCTTCTAGCTTCTTCGTCGTTGCCAGCCAAGCCATCTCGTCGGGCTGCTGGGCGAGTAGCCTCCGGCTGCATCGGTCCGAATCTTGAGGTCAGGATTTTCCTGGCGTCAACACTTTGGTGCGGTGAGCGTGGATCGTAGTCGGAGAAGGAAAGTTCAGCAAGAAGCCGAGATGGTCGTAGGTGGCGACCATGAGGAGGTAGTCGGCAACTCGACCGCGAGTGGCGAGTTCGTGACACTAGCGGTTCTCGAAGCCTTCGCGCAGCGCATGGAGGGAGCCTTCGCGCAGCGCATGGAGGGAGCCTTCGCGCAGCGCATGATGGGGATCTTGCAAACAGCGCTTCAGCCGCGCGCCGAGGTCACGGCGACCTCGCCGCATCGCCCAACTCCATCCGAGGGAGGGAGTCCCCCTCGGCGAGCAGGAAAGGAGCACGTGGAGGATGAAATCGAGCGGCCAAGGAGGTCGCAATTCTACCAGCCAACCTCGCAAGGCATTCGCTTCCGCGAGCTGTGCGAGCAGGGGAGATACCAGGATACTCGCCCATATGGCGAGTATGGAGGTGATACTCGCCAAGTTGAGGATCGTCGCCGGGCAGGAGGGAGGAGCCCCTTCTGCGAGGAGATCCTTGCCGCGCCAGTGTCAGAGGGGTTCAGGGACCCCGCCTTGAATTACTATTCGGGGAAGGAGGACCCCGTCAGGCACATCCAATGGTTCGAGGATATTGTCTCTATCCGAACCATGTCGGACGCCTTCAAATGCAGGTTGTTTGCCATCACCTTCCGTGCAAAGGCCTGTGACTGGTTCCATCAGTTGCCCGCCGGCTCGATCTACTGCTTTGAAGACCTGTGCCGTGGGCTGACAACCCGTTTCGACACGGCCCGGAAGCTGAAGAAGGAGGCAACGGCCTTGTTTTATCTGGTGCAAAAGCCAGATGAGGCATTGGGACCTTACATCGAGCGCTTTCAGGAGGAGGTTCTGCAAATCCAGGAGGTGGATAGCAACATCCTGTTGCTAGCCTTGACGTTCGGCATAAGTCAAGGCCTCTTCAAGTTGGAGCTCAGTGAGAATCCCCCCTACTCCTACGACAACCTTATTCAGAGGGACAATAAGTTTGTCCGGGGAGAGGCCTCCAACCCTGACTTCCTGGCAAGGTTGGCACGGGTGACCAGAGGTGACTGTGGAGAGAGGGATGGAATCCCTGAGAAGAGGAAGAGAGAAGAGCCCCGGAGGGAGGAAAGGAAGAGACCGGAGCGGCAAGAAGAAAGGGGAAGAGCAGAGAAGAAGAGGGAGGAGCTTTGGAGGAAGGAAACCAGGAGGAGTGTGGAGAGAAGGCCCGTCGAGTCCCCTGAGCGTCAGGAAGAGGGAAGGCGCTACCAGGTCCCCGTCAACCGGCCACCTTGGAGGCCGGCTGGACGGCCCCAGCGTCGGGATCAAAGGAGGAGATCCCCGGAGAGAAGGCCCTTTCGCCAGCCAGAAAGGCGTCAGGAGAGAAGAAGAGATGAAGCGATGGCGGTAGCCGGGCGTGGCCGCCGTCAAGGAAGGAAGAAGCAGAAGCCGAGGAGACAGCAAACAGAAGAGGTTCCCCTCTACTGTGACTTCCACCAGGTGGGGGGACATGCCATGGCTGCCTGCCCAGACTTTTGGGAAGCCCGGAGGAGGCTAGCAGCAGGAGAAGGTGGAGGGGAGCAGTGGAGGGTAGAGGCCCCTGCCGAGCCTCAGGCAGGGCAGGCTGCCGTCGTTCGAAGGAGGAACGAGGACCGGGTCGACCTGGGAGGTCGGGGAGACCTGGGCCAGGGAGGCAGAGTTGGAGTAATCCATGGGGGAGCAGGGCTGGAAGCTTCCCGCAAGGGAAGCCTCCATCAGATCTACCGCAGGAGTGTCGCCTCGACCTCACAAGCACCACCCCCGATGGAGGAGATCACCTTCTACGAAGAGGACATGCTAGGGAATGAGAATCCCTTCCATGATGCTCTCGTCATCCAGGAAGCAGTGGAAGACTTCACCGTTGATCGAATTTTGGTCGACAGCGGTAGCTCCGTGAACGTCATCTTCAAGGGGACGTTCGATGGACTGGGAGTCAGACCCGACAGAGTTCGAGCATCAGATGGCGCCCTCTTCGGCTTCTCCGGAGAGAAGAAGAAAGTGGAGGGAGGAGCAGATCTCCTGGTAACACTCGGTGGCACCTCCATCAGCTGTCGATTTGTTATCGTCGACGCCCCGAGCTGCTACAGGGCTATCTTTGGGAGGCCGCTTCTCAACGCCTTCAAAGCCGTCCCATCCTCCTACCATCAGTGCTTGAAGTACTGTAAAGGAGACGTCCAGGTGAGGATCAGGAGCGATCCAAGAGCCGCTAGGGAGTGCTATCTTAGCGCCGTTAGTACCATCAGCTGGATGGCTGACGCGGAGGAGTTCGGGAGAGTGCTGGAGAGCCCGGCCAGGCTGGAGGTGGCCGAAGAGGTGGAAGAAATCGAGGTACTCTCCGCAGCAGGAGTGCCTGGGTTGCTGAAGATTGGCGGGTCGCTGAAGACCGAAGAGAAGATCGAGATGGCGGTGTGTCTGCAGAAGAACGTCGACATCTTTGCTTGGAGCGCAGCCGAGATGCCAGGAGTCGACCCCGAGGTTGCATGTCATCGCCTCAACCTGGATCCCGCTGTCCAGCCCGTCCGCCAGAAGAAGAGGAGGACCGCCACCATCCTTGCCAAGCCAATTCGGGAGGAAGTTAAGAAACTGCTAGATGCGGGTTTTGTATCAGAGATCCAGTACCCAGGCTGGGTCTCCAATGTTGTAATGGTGACAAAGGCGGGGGGTAGCTGGAGAATGTGTGTGGATTTTTCCTTGATGAATAAAAGCTGCCCGAAGGATTGTTATCCCTTGCCTCGAATCGACGCGCTGGTTGATTCAGCCGTCGGTTTTTCTGTGATGAGTTTCCTTGATGCGTTTTCAGGATATCACCAGATCCGGATGCATCCCCCTGATTGCCGCGATGTCTCCTTCATCACCGATGATGGCTGCTACAGCTACAAAATGATGCCCTTCGGTTTGAAGAATGCGGGAGCCACCTACCAGCGGATGATGGACCATATTTTCAAAGGGCAAAAGGGAAGGAATCTGGAAGTGTACGTGGACGACCTCTTGATCAAAAGCAAGAGCGTCCAGGAACACATTGCCGATCTGGTGGAGACCTTCGCGACGCTGAGGAGATTCAAGATGAGGCTCAATCCGACGAAGTGCATCTTCGGAGCGGGCAGGGGAAAGTTCCTGGGACATCTCCTTACTCCGAGGGGAGTAGAGCCTAACCCCGACAAGGTTAAGGCGATCCTAGAGATGCCATCCCCAAAAATGATGAAAGAAGTCCAAAGGTTGACAGGCAGGCTGGCGGGTCTTAGCCGCTTCCTCTCAAAGGCCGGAGATAAGTGCTCTCCATTCTTCAAAACGCTCTGCAAAACAGAAAGCTTCGAGTGGACCGAAGGATGTGAGATAGCATTCGGAAGGCTGAAGGAGCAGTTGACTCAGACACCTCTCCTTCAGAGCCCGAAGGAAGGCGAAGACCTGCTCATCTACCTAGGAGTAGGAGCGGAGGCAGTTAGCTCCATCTTGGTCTGGGAAGAAGGGAGGAGGCAGCTACCTATCTACTATGTCAGCCGGGTGCTGAAGAAGGCGGAGCTGAAGTATCCAATCCTTGAGAAGCTTGCCTTCGCCTTGGTGGTGTCGGCACGGAAGCTCTGGCCTTATTTTCAGGCTCACTCCATCCGAGTGGTAACTGATCATCCCCTCCGCAATATCCTGGAGGGAGTGGAGCACTTAGGGAGGTTGGCGAAATGGTCGGTAGAACTCAGCGAGTTCGACATTTCCTTCTCCCCCCGAGTGGCGATTAAGGCCCAGGCAGTAGCAGACTTCCTGGCTGACTTCTCGGTGGAAGCGGAGCCAGGAGAAGAGGTGCTCAACCCGATTCCTTGGAAGATGTTTGTTGATGGAGCTTCGGGCAAAAGTTCAGTGGGGGTGGGCATCGTACTCGTCAGTCCGCAGGGAACAAGGATCGAGCAAGCAGTCGAGATCCTCTTCCCCGTCACGAACAACCAGGCAGAGTACGAGGCCATAGTGGCAGGCTTGCGCCTTGCCAAGGAGCCGGGGATCCGTGATGTCCGGGCTTTCACGGATTCAATGGTGGTCGCGTCGCAGATTCGAGGCGAGTTCGAGGTGCGCGACACCATCTTGCAAAAGTACTTGGTAAAAGTGAAAGGACTGATTGGAGGCTTCCAGTCCTTCTTCGTCGAGCATGTGCCAAGGGAGGAGAACTCGGCAGCAGATCGACTCGCCAAGTATGGGCCGAGGGCTGGAGGAACTATCACCGAGCTATTCCACCCGTCCATTGAAGAGGGAGAGATGATGGAGATCGAGCAACGCCCCTCGTGGATGGATCCCTTGGTGGCATTCCTGGCCAGCGGCCAGCTCCCAGCGGACGGAGGGGATCAGAGAAGATTTCGGTACAAGGCGGCATACTACCTCCTGCAAGATGGGGAGCTGTACCGCAAGACCATCTCGGCCCCCCTGGCCAGATGTGTTTCTGAAGACAAAGTACCTCGAGTGTTGGAAGAGATCCACTCGGGAGAGTGTGGAAGTCATTCTGGGACTCGCACTTTGGAGCAGAGGGTCTTGAGGCATGGTTACTTCTGGCCTACTATCCGGAAGGATGCTGAGATCTTCTCGAAGAAGTGCCAGAAATGCCAACTCTTTGCCCCCCTTCAGTTGCAGCCGGCCCAACAGCTCCGATCGATCATCTCCCCATGGCCGTTTGCCATCTGGGGAATGGACTTGATCGGCCCCTTCCCTCAAGCAAGTGGCCAGAGGAAGTTCGTTCTCGTCATGATCGACTACTTCTCCAAGTGGATCGAGGCCAAAGCTCTAGCCAAGACCACCTCTCAAGTCGTGAAGAACTTCATCTAGGGAGAGATCGTCTGCAGATTCGGGATCCCTCTCGCCATCATCACCGACAATGGTCCCCAGTTTGCCAGCCTAGAGCTAGAGGATTTTTGCAGGCAACTAGGAACCGACCTTCGATTCGCTTCCGTGCATCACCCAAGGAGCAATGGCCAGGTAGAGGCCGCCAACAAACTGATCATCAACCTACTGAAGAAGAAGGTGGAGAACCTAAGAGGTAATTGGGCGGACCAGCTCCCCTCGGTCCTGTGGGCTCTGAGAACCACTCCTAGCTCAGCCACAGGGGAAACGCCGTTCAAACTCTCTCACGGGTCGGAAGCTCTCATTCCAGTAGAGTTTGAAGTCAGAAGCCCCAGGGTGATAGCCGCGGAAGACGGAAGCGAAGAATGGCGACTAGAGAACGAAGAGGTTCAGAAGCTATCTCTCGACTACATCGAGGAACTCCGAGATTTAGCTTCAGTCAGGCAAGAGGAGATCAAGCGCCAGATGACAAAACATTTTGACAAAAATGTCCGCCTCAAACACTTCCAAACAGGTGACCTAGACCTGAAGAAAGTGGATGCGGCAGGAAGATCAGCAGCCGTCGGGAAGCTCAACCCGAACTGGGAAGGACCTTTCATCATCCAGGAAGCACTCCTGACAGGAGGATACCGCTTGCAGAACCAGGAAGGCGAGCTGCTAGGGAGCACCTGGAACGGCGATGACCTGAAAAGGTTTTATCCCTAAGGGGGAATGTGTATATCCCATCCTTGTAAATTCATTTCTTTGAATAAAATTTACATCTCCCTGAAACATGGGACGAGGCAGCTTCCTTCACATCAACAAAGTTTTCAAAATAAGGAAGCCAGGTGAAGTCAATCTCCACGCTAGGTTGGGAAATGAGCCTCCAACTTAACCCTCGTAAAAACTCAGAACGGATGATGGGACAGTGCCTCGGGTGTGCGTTCCCTTAAGACCAAGCCTCTGCAATGACGACCGAGATCAGCTCCCCCCTTGCATGTTGGCCGCGGTTCCCACCGACTGCATTTCTCATCCGACTGTAGAGATTACCAGGAAAAAGTCTGGACGCCGACCTTCCGATTCGGCGAAGAGATGATCGATTTCACTAGCTCAGGGGACCCTTGAAAAAAGGCGTCATGTACCCTCGAGAGCTGAAAAGCTCGCAGCAAATCATTTCTTTTTTTAAAATTATTGTGTCAGATCACATGAGTTAGTGTGCCTGAAGTGTGCTTAACTCCCTGCTAAATTCGTTGAGCAACAGGAAGCAGGTCCGATCCACATCCAGCATCCAAGTGGGATGGAGGCCTCGGGATGGTATGTCCCTTTGGAACTCCCCGACTGCCACTCCCTGCTTGACGTCGTCCTGCATCAACATTCACCGTAGCAGGTTGGAACACGAGCCTCCGACCACACCCTCGTAAAAACTCAGAATGGATGATGGGACAGTGCCTCGGTAGTGCGTTCTCCTAATGCCAAACCTCTGCACTGATGGTCGAGATCAGCTCCCCCATTGCATATTGGTTGGTCGAGTTACCCTCCGACCGCATTTCTCATCCGACTGTAGAGATTACCAGGGGAAAGTCCGGAAACCGACATTCCAACTTGGGAAGGGGCAAGACCGATTCGACCGACCGATGAGTGGAGACACTCTGGCACCCAAGTACGATGGAGACCTCGGGACGGTGTGTCCCTTTGGGCCTCCCCGACTGTCGTTCCCTACTTGACGTCATTCTTCGTCGACATCTGGAATCCAAGTAGGATGAAGGCTTTGGGATGAGGTTGTAACATCCCGACTTTGAAAAGGGGTCTAGCCGGTTCAGTTGAACCCTTGGAGGAATCTAGGCCGGGTCATCAGGCAATCACGACCCGACCTTCACCACCTAGAGGTGGTCAGTTAGAGAAATGACTGTTTTGGGTAGCATCGTGCTTCGCCACGACGTCAAAGTTATTTATTGAACATACGTACTCTGAATCGACTTCCGTCAGTTACGTTAGACTCGTATAGTTGACACGAGTGCAACGGAACTCGTTTCGTTTCAATCAGAGGTCATTTGGTGAAAGTGACCGTTTTGAGTATCGCAGCGCGTCACGACGACGCAATTTTAGAATATGGAGCATACGTGCTCCGAATCGACTTCCGTCAGTTACGTTAGACTCGTATAGCTGACACGAGTGCAACGGAACTCGTTTCGTTTCAATCAGAGGTCATTTGGTGAAAGTGACCGTTTTGAGTATCGCAGCGCGCCACGACGACGCAATTTTAGAATATGGAGCATACATGCTCCAAATCGATTTCCGTCAGTTACGTTAGACTCGTATGGTCAATACGAGTGCAACGGAATTCGTTTCGTTCCGATCCGAGGTCATTTGAAGAAAACCACTATTTTGAGTAACGTCGAGCGCCACAACAACGCCAGTTTAAAATATTGAATGAACGGACTCGGAATCAACTTTAGATAATTCCGTTAGCTTCATATGGTTGACACGAACACGACGACACCCTCTGCGCATTTTCCCCGCACTTATCTTAAGAGTTGTTAGCGCATAATATATATATATGTATATAAAGATATGTATATATATATATTTGTATATATAAATATACATATATATATATATTAAAAATCTAAACCTAAACCAGCGATGAAATGAGGGAGGTGGGCTAAACCAGGGGCGGAAAAACCGTGGGCGAAAACCATGGGCGAGCTCGCTGGGGGCGTCGGATTGGTCGACCATGGCTATACAAGGGCTGGGCGGCAAGGTCACTTCTCGCCCTCCTCTCTTCCTTCCTCCTCCTCTTCCCCTCCCCGAAGCTCTGTCCTGGCAGAGGGTTTCACGGCAAGGGCTGCTATGTTGATTCTTGTTGGTATGCTGTTAGTTGGGCTGCTCCTGATTTGATCTTGTGGCAAAGATCTGGGTTCTTACCCTTGATTTATACGTTTGATTCTTACAAAATCGGGAGGGGCAAATATTGCTTTATTATGCTAGCAAATGTTGGATGGTTCATTACTTGCACTGATAGCTGCTATGAGGTTGCCTTCCCGATTTTCGTCCAGGCTTTGTGTTGAATTTTTTTGGAAATTTATGCTGGTGGCGAGTTGCTTGTGCAGGAAATTTCTTCTCCTCCTTTTCTTTCTTCCTCTTTAGCTGATTCACCACTCCTCTCTGGTTTGCAAAAAGTCTGGGTTTATTTAGACTAAATTGGCGAGCTTCCGGGTCGATCTCGTGGTAGAAAGTTGGGCTTTTATCCTTGATTTATATGCTCGATTCTTGCATAAGAAATTGAGAGTCATGCTCTAGGTTCTAACAAAAATTCTGGATTTGCTTATTCTTGGTTGTGCTTGCTAAATCTTGGATGCATGAACTTGATTTTCTTTTCAAAAATCTGGGCTTATACTCATTCTTTTTGTCAATTGGGCTGAGTTGGTTGGTTCTGGATAAAAGCTATAGCCAAATTAGGGCTCTTGGCTGATTTTGATTTCTTTCTATCATATTGAATGTTGATTCAGAACCTTGTTTCCTAAGTTGGGCTAAACCGGCTTGTTCTGGGTGAGGCTTATGACAATCCTGCTCATCCTAATTAAGAGACCCGACCGCCTTATTTTTATGATGCTATTGATAAATCCTACACTTGTTATTAGTAGGAGTTTGGTGGTTGGTTTACCCCTTCTAGAGATTCATTTCTATAATTATGCTCAGGTGGGGTGGCTTCTTGCTTTGTTCTTTCCTTGTTGACTTGGGGGCTGCTCCTTGTTGTTAATGTGGGTCTGCTCCTTCCCTTGTTGGTTTGGGGGCTGCTCCTTGTTGAATTGGACTGCAGGTTGTTGTTTTGGGGCTGCTCCTTCCCTTGTTGGTTTGGGGGCTGCTCCTTGTTGAATTGGACTGCAGGTTGTTGTTTTGGGGCTGCTCCTTCCCTTGTTGGTTTGGGGGCTGCTCCTCGTTGAATTGGACTGCAGGTTGTTGTTTTGGGGCTGCTCCTTCCCTTGTTGTTTTGGGGGCTGCTCCTTGTTGAATTGGACTGCAGGTTGTTGTTTTGGGGCTGCTCCTTCCCTTGTTGTTTTGGGGGCTGCTTATACATTTCTTAGACTAAATTGGGCTGCTTCTCATATCATTGTTTGGTTGGGCTACCTTATTTTCATGTTTAATCGGAGGGGGCTGCTAGTATTGAACTGCTACTGTCCTTCTCATTTGGGGGCTCCTCCTTGCTGATAATGGGGCTGCCTTTTAGTATTGCATTTGGGGGCTGCCTTTTAGTATTGCATTTGGGGGCTGCCTTTTTTGTATTGCAATTGGGGGCTGCTCCTTGTTGAGTTGGACTGCAGGTTTGTTGAAATGGGGCTGCTCCTTTCCTTGTTGGTTTGGGGGCTGCTCCTTGTTGAGTTGGACTGCAGGTTTGTTGAAATGGGGCTGCTCCTTTCCTTGTTGGTTTGGGTGCTGCTCCTTGTTGAATTGGGCTGCAGGTCTGTTTGCTTTGAGCTGCTCTTACTTTGTTGAAATGGGGCTGCTCCTTTCCTTGTTGGTTTGGGTGCTGCTCCTTGTTGAATTGGGCTGCAGGTTTGTTGCTTTGGGTTGCTCCTTTCCTTGTTGGTGTGGGGGCTGCTTCTTGCTAGCTTGGACTGCAGGTTTAATAGTTGGAGCTGCTCCTTTCCTTGTTAGTTTGGGGGCTGCTCCTTGTTGTTTTGGGGCTGCTCCTTGTTAACTTGGACTGCAGGTTTGTTGCTTTGAACTGCTCTTTACCTTATTGATTTGGGGCTGTTTTGCTGGGGCTGCTCTTACCTTGTTGATTTGGGGCTGTTTGCTTTGAGCTGCTCTTTACCTTGTTGATTTGGGGCTGTTTGCTTTGAGCTGCTCTTACCTTGTTGATTTGGGGCTGTTTGCTTTGAGCTGCTCTTTACCTTGTTGATTTGGGGCTGTTTGCTTTGAGCTGCCCCTTTACCTTATTGATTTGGGGCTGCTCTTGTCCCCTCTTGGTCTAATGGGGGCTGCTGCTGTATTTTTAATAAGGGGGTTGCCCTTCATAGCTCACGACAAGGTATGATAGCTTCACTCTCTCTTCCTCCTCCTCCTACCTCAATTCTCCCTCCCATGGCAGGAATCTGCCACTTATTAGTTTTCCTTGTCGTTCCGATTTGGTGAGGAATGGAGTCGTGCTACTCCGAATTGGTAGAGATTAGGAATGCGATCATATGCCTAGGCATGAAATTTATGGGGGACTCTCACACCATAAGCATCACCCAAGAGGAACCCCTTCTCCGCCTCTTACTTGAGCCTATCTTCATCTGGTTTGGTATCCGATTGAGGGAGCTTCATCTCTTCCTCCTCCGACAAATGGTAGACTCAAAACCTTATCTATTTTCGTCTACTCTTCATCTTATTTCTCTCTTTCACACTACTGTGCTACTTCTTGTGCCTATAAAGCTTATGGGTGTCTTGGGCTTGATTACCAAGCATTCAAGTGATTGACGGAAGTTTACATAAATACAAGCGGGTCTTATGTGGATGACTGGGGATTGATCGCCAAGCACCGAAATGATCGACGAAGGTCTACATGAATGCAATTGTGCCCTATGTGGGCAGGTTGGATTTGTTTGCCAGCCGAGTTAAATTAGTGGTACCTTCTCGGATAGAGATATGCTAAGCTTATAAAGAGTTCGTCTTCTCTCCTTCTACAAAACTACGGGTGGATATTTTGTTAAGCTTTGAGAGAGTTTTCTTAATTTCTACGGGAATGAAAGGTTGCCTTCGAGAAAGTAATTCCTACGGGAATGAAATGTTGCCTTCGAGAAAGTAATTCCTACGGGAATGAAATGTTGCCTTCGAGAAAGTAATTCCTACGGGAATGAAATGTTGCCTTCGAGAAAGTAATTCCTACGGGAATGAAATGTTGCCTTCGAGAAAGTAATTCCTACGGGAATGAAAGGTTGCCTTCGAGAAAGTAATTCCTACGGGAATGAAATGTTGCCTTCGAGAAAGTAATTCCTACGGGAATGAAATGTTGCCTTCGAGAAAGTAATTCCTACGGGGAATAAGTTGTGCCTTCGGGAAATATTCCTACGGGAATATATCGTGCCTTGGGATAAAATCGGATGGCCTATGAGTTTTACTCTAAGGCAACCCGCGCGATGGACGGTCTGGGAGGGCAACCCGTGCGAAACTAATAGAACTACGTGGGTCTGAGGCCGTATGCAGGATGATACGGAGTACGTAGGCGGTGGTCGTGGGAAGACCGCCTCGGCCCAATAAGAGTCCAGATATCCCCTTCCTTATAATTGTTATATTATGTTTGGGTGTTAGTAGGAGTTGGATTCTGTTTGTAGTTCTAATAACTTGTCTTTAGCACAGGTGACAGGTGCGGATGAGTGACAGCACCTATGTGTGGATGAAGCCACGGATCAGGCTACGTCAGGTATAAAGTTTTATTAAGCCGCATCTCCTTTTGTTGCGCCCTATCTCAGGGTATACATATATGATGCAATGAAGCCTTGATGGATAGGATTCATTGCGGCGGCGAAATCAATATTACTCATACAGGTTTTGAAATTATGGTTTCTGTGATATTTAATCTTCCGCTATAAATAATGTCTTCCGCTAAGGGTAACAAAGCGCACTCTTTAATAATGTCTTCCGCTAAGGGTAACAAAGCGCACTCTTTAATAATGTCTTCCGCTAAAATACTGCTTCCTTACTCTGTTGGTGTGTAGTGACTTTCGCTTAACACCACCCCTAGGCGTGACTTCGGAGTGTTCAAGGAAAAGGGTTGGAGAAGCTTGGCCTTCACCCTTCGGAGTCGCTTCGGCGTCGTGCTAAAGGGTGGTGTGCGATAAGATCCCCCGGTCGGACCGTCGATTTGGGAGGGGGGGTCTTACAAATGGTATCAGAGCTAGGTCTTACAAATGTCCCGAACCACGCTTACAAATGGATCAGAGCGTAACCGATCTTTCGACCTATTCATGATCACAGAAACACCTATTGTTTCGCTAATCGCTGTAGCGTGGTTCGGGACGAACCACTGCAGCGGAAGCGGTGGTGGACCTAAAAGATAAAAGTTGGCAACAAACTTAGCATATATATGAACATTTTCACTCGAACTTATCAAATTCAGTTTTAGTCATGCAAAATATTTTTATGACTCAAGTCGACACTTAAATGTCCTTTACTACGTCTAATCTCGAACGATCTTCTATCTTATTCCCATAAAACACTCACTTTAAAACCCTACAAACATCCACTTCAAATTTTGAACCCCGGGTTTAAGCCTCTTTGTTTTATTGGGGTTAAATTTTCGTTTTCAAAATTCCATTCGAGGTAAACTAATGGTATGAAATTAGGTGTACAATGTAAGCATTCTATTACTAATTTCAATCCCAAGTTTAGGCCTATTTGTTTTATTGGGATTAAAATTCTCGTTTTCAAAATTTCATTTGAGGTGAGCTAATCAAATGAAATTTTGCGTGTATATAGAGAATTGCTCTAACAATTGCAAATATGAAGTATGATTTGACTTGATCAATTTGACGATCTGTTGAAAATAAAGTCGTGCAATCGTAAAAGAGCTATGATAAAATGTTAGTCTTTTCAATAACGTTAATATTTCAGGAAATGATTACTGAGGCGACGTACTGGATTGAAGTAAACTTGTGGCAAATTTATAAAAGCTTGTATATAAACCATCCTAAAAAGTACATTGTTAGCATTCGCAGGACTTGCGATGGTTGCATACTCAGCCAGCCGGGAAGCCTCGTTAAAAAGGGTAAGCCACTGAGGACCCGAAGGTGATGGTTACCTATTTTATTGCTTGCTTGCTTTGGGAAAAGTGGCGGGTCGGTCATGCCCGTAGACCGTACGTACCGGTGCGGGAAGGTTGACGACTCTAGGCGACAGGGAGGTGTGCACCCCGGGAGCTCGGTTGTATCTTATATGCCCCGCTGGGTCCCTCCGCTGGTTGGCCAAATTCAGTTATTACCGGATGTCTCCTACGTCCGAGGGTACACGGGGTTGTACGTTGGGGCCTGGGTAGTGCGGTACATCCACACCCAGAAGTGGCAGGACCGGCCACTGTCACCGACGGCCACATCGGTGAGGCCCGCGGGGTTCGCTACCCTGCAAAAAGAAGCGGTCAAAATATTTCAACGTAAAGAGCAAACTGGTAAAACATTATATGTGATTACCGTGGCGGGTCAGTCGTGCCCAAGGACCGTTCATACAGGAATGGGAAGGTTAACGACTCATGAGGTACTAGGGAGTGCGTGAACCCCGGGAGGTTATTTATTATTTCCCCGCAGGGTCCCTCTGCTGGATAGCCGAATTTTGTAATTGACGGATGTTGCTCACATCCAAGAGTACACTGGGTTGTGCATTAGGGCCTGGGTAGTGCGGTACGTCCACACCCAGAAGTGGCAGGACCGGCCACTGTCACCGACGGCCACATCGGTGAGGCCCGCGGGGGTCGCAACCCTGCTGGAAGAAAAGCGGTCAAACTGTTTCAACATTGTGTGTTGTGATTGAGTCGTGAGTACTCGTTATGCATGGCTTGCATATGCATCAAAACATACATATTTGCATACGCATCATTTGCATCAAAACATACATATCTGCATATACCATTAACATATAACCTTCGTATGGGAGTTGGTTATATGTTTATGGATTTTTACTGCTTATTTGCAATTTTATCTGTACCATTAACATATAACCTTCGTATGGGAGTTGGTTATATGTTCATGGATTTACTCTGCTTATTTACAATTTTCATCTGTTCCACCAACATATAACCTTCGTATGGGAGTCGGTCATATGTTGATAGGTGTTACAAAAGCTTATGCAAGTTATAACTTTTATATGTTCCACTGACACGTAGCCCCGTAAGAGAATTAACTATATGTTGATGGATTTTTACTATATGCCTTTCAAACATAACTCATAAATTTTGCAAGGTGTTGAGTTGCCTCTACTTTCAGTTGAGCTCGGCTCCCTGGAAGGTGTTAAGTTGACTCCGCTTCCAGCTGAGCTCGGCTCCTGGAAGGTGTTGAGTTGCCTTCGTCTCCCGTTAAGCTCGGTTCACGGGAGGGGTATCAAGCGATGAAGGGTTTCTTGTTTCTCACGATTAGATCAATTTAAATCGTTCAAGCTACCCCGTAGTTCACGTAAGCTACTTGTATAGTACACGGCGGGAGCCGTCTACATAGCTCGTTAGGTAAACCAAACCTAGAGACCCTTAAAATTTGGGATCATTCGACACCTCTAGTGGTCTGCAATACGACCTGTTTTGAATCTCCACGACCCACTCGTATTTTCGGGGACGAAAATTTTCTTTGTTTTATTGGATTGTAACATCCCGACTTTGAAAAGGGGTCTAGCCGGTTCAGTTGAACTCTTGGAGGAATCTAGGCCGGGTCATCAGGCAATCACGACCCGACCTTCACCACCTAGAGGTGGTCAGTTAGAGAAATGACTGTTTTGGGTAGCATCGTGCTTCGCCACGACGTCAAAGTTATTTATTGAACATACGTACTCTGAATCGACTTCCGTCAGTTACGTTAGACTCGTATAGTTGACACAAGTGCAACGGAACTCGTTTCGTTTCAATCAGAGGTCATTTGGTGAAAGTGACCGTTTTGAGTATCGCAGCGCGTCACGACGACGCAATTTTAGAATATGGAGCATACGTGCTCCGAATCGACTTCCGTCAGTTACGTTAGACTCGTATAGCTGACACGAGTGCAACGGAACTCGTTTCGTTTCAATCAGAGGTCATTTGGTGAAAGTGACCGTTTTGAGTATCGCAGCGCGCCACGACGACGCAATTTTAGAATATGGAGCATACATGCTCCAAATCGATTTCCGTCAGTTACGTTAGACTCGTATGGTCAATACGAGTGCAACGGAATTCGTTTCGTTCCGATCCGAGGTCATTTGAAGAAAACCACTATTTTGAGTAACGTCGAGCGCCACAACAACGCCAGTTTAAAATATTGAATGAACGGACTCGGAATCAACTTTAGATAATTCCGTTAGCTTCGTATGGTTGACACGAACACGACGACACCCTCTGCGCATTTTCCCCGCACTTATCTTAAGAGTTGTTAGCGCATAATATATATATATGTATATAAAGATATGTATATATATATATTTGTATATATAAATATACATATATATATATATTAAAAATCTAAACCTAAACCAGCGATGAAATGAGGGAGGTGGGCTAAACCAGGGGCGGAAAAACCGTGGGCGAAAACCATGGGCGAGCTCGCTGGGGGCGTCAGATTGGTCGACCATGGCTATACAAGGGCTGGGCGGCAAGGTCACTTCTCGCCCTCCTCTCTTCCTTCCTCCTCCTCTTCCCCTCCCCGAAGCTCTGTCCTGGCAGAGGGTTTCACGGCAAGGGCTGCTATGTTGATTCTTGTTGGTATGCTGTTAGTTGGGCTGCTCCTGATTTGATCTTGTGGCAAAGATCTGGGTTCTTACCCTTGATTTATACGTTTGATTCTTACAAAATCGGGAGGGGCAAATATTGCTTTATTATGCTAGCAAATGTTGGATGGTTCATTACTTGCACTGATAGCTGCTATGAGGTTGCCTTCCCGATTTTCGTCCAGGCTTTGTGTTGATTTTTTTTGGAAATTTATGCTGGTGGCGAGTTGCTTGTGCAGGAAATTTCTTCTCCTCCTTTTCTTTCTTCCTCTTTAGCTGATTCACCACTCCTCTCTGGTTTGCAAAAAGTCTGGGTTTATTTAGACTAAATTGGCGAGCTTCCGGGTCGATCTCGTGGTAGAAAGTTGGGCTTTTATCCTTGATTTATATGCTCGATTCTTGCATAAGAAATTGAGAGTCATGCTCTAGGTTCTAACAAAAATTCTGGATTTGCTTATTCTTGGTTGTGCTTGCTAAATCTTGGATGCATGAACTTGATTTTCTTTTCAAAAATCTGGGCTTATACTCATTCTTTTTGTCAATTGGGCTGAGTTGGTTGGTTCTGGATAAAAGCTATAGCCAAATTAGGGCTCTTGGCTGATTTTGATTTCTTTCTATCATATTGAATGTTGATTCAGAACCTTGTTTCCTAAGTTGGGCTAAACCGGCTTGTTCTGGGTGAGGCTTATGACAATCCTGCTCATCCTAATTAAGAGACCCGACCGCCTTATTTTTATGATGCTATTGATAAATCCTACACTTGTTATTAGTAGGAGTTTGGTGGTTGGTTTACCCCTTCTAGAGATTCATTTCTATAATTATGCTCAGGTGGGGTGGCTTCTTGCTTTGTTCTTTCCTTGTTGACTTGGGGGCTGCTCCTTGTTGTTAATGTGGGTCTGCTCCTTCCCTTGTTGGTTTGGGGGCTGCTCCTTGTTGAATTGGACTGCAGGTTGTTGTTTTGGGGCTGCTCCTTCCCTTGTTGGTTTGGGGGATGCTCCTTGTTGAATTGGACTGCAGGTTGTTGTTTTGGGGCTGCTCCTTCCCTTGTTGGTTTGGGGGCTGCTCCTCGTTGAATTGGACTGCAGGTTGTTGTTTTGGGGCTGCTCCTTCCCTTGTTGTTTTGGGGGCTGCTCCTTGTTGAATTGGACTGCAGGTTGTTATTTTGGGGCTGCTCCTTCCCTTGTTATTTTGGGGGCTGCTTATACATTTCTTGGACTAAATTGGGCTGCTTCTCATATCATTGTTTGGTTGGGCTACCTTATTTTCATGTTTAATCGGAGGGGGCTGCTAGTATTGAACTGCTACTGTCCTTCTCATTTGGGGGCTGCTCCTTGCTGATAATGGGGCTGCCTTTTAGTATTGCATTTGGGGGCTGCCTTTTAGTATTGCATTTGGGGGCTGCCTTTTTTGTATTGCAATTGGGGGCTGCTCCTTGTTGAGTTGGACTGCAGGTTTGTTGAAATGGGGCTGCTCCTTTCCTTGTTGGTTTGGGGGCTGCTCCTTGTTGAGTTGGACTGCAGGTTTGTTGAAATGGGGCTGCTCCTTTCCTTGTTGGTTTGGGTGCTGCTCCTTGTTGAATTGGGCTGCAGGTCTGTTTGCTTTGAGCTGCTCTTACTTTGTTGAAATGGGGCTGCTCCTTTCCTTGTTGGTTTGGGTGCTGCTCCTTGTTGAATTGGGCTGCAGGTTTGTTGCTTTGGGTTGCTCCTTTCCTTGTTGGTGTGGGGGCTGCTTCTTGCTAGCTTGGACTGCAGGTTTAATAGTTGGGGCTGCTCCTTTCCTTGTTAGTTTGGGGGCTGCTCCTTGTTGTTTTGGGGCTGCTCCTTGTTAACTTGGACTGCAGGTTTGTTGCTTTGAACTGCTCTTTACCTTATTGATTTGGGGCTGTTTTGCTGGGGCTGCTCTTACCTTGTTGATTTGGGGCTGTTTGCTTTGAGCTGCTCTTTACCTTGTTGATTTGGGGCTGTTTGCTTTGAGCTGCTCTTACCTTGTTGATTTGGGGCTGTTTGCTTTGAGCTGCTCTTTACCTTGTTGATTTGGGGCTGTTTGCTTTGAGCTGCCCCTTTACCTTATTGATTTGGGGCTGCTCTTGTCCCCTCTTGGTCTAATGGGGGCTGCTGCTGTATTTTTAATAAGGGGGTTGCCCTTCATAGCTCACGACAAGGTATGATAGCTTCACTCTCTCTTCCTCCTCCTCCTACCTCAATTCTCCCTCCCATGGCAGGAATCTGCCACTTATTAGTTTTCCTTGTCGTTCCGATTTGGTGAGGAATGGAGTCGTGCTACTCCGAATTGGTAGAAATTAGGAATGCGATCATATGCCTAGGCATGAAATTTATGGGGGACTCTCACACCATAAGCATCACCCAAGAGGAACCCCTTCTCCGCCTCTTACTTGAGCCTATCTTCATCTGGTTTGGTATCCGATTGAGGGAGCTTCATCTCTTCCTCCTCCGACAAATGGTAGACTCTAAACCTTATCTATTTTCGTCTACTCTTCATCTTATTTCTCTCTTTCACACTACTGTGCTACTTCTTGTGCCTATAAAGCTTATGGGTGTCTTGGGCTTGATTACCAAGCATTCAAGTGATTGACGGAAGTTTACATAAATACAAGCGGGTCTTATGTGGATGACTGGGGATTGATCGCCAAGCACCGAAATGATCGACGAAGGTCTACATGAATGCAATTGTGCCCTATGTGGGCAGGTTGGATTTGTTTGCCAGCCGAGTTAAATTAGTGGTACCTTCTCGGATAGAGATATGCTAAGCTTATAAAGAGTTCGTCTTCTCTCCTTCTACAAAACTACGGGTGGATATTTTGTTAAGCTTTGAGAGAGTTTTCTTAATTTCTACGGGAATGAAAGGTTGCCTTCGAGAAAGTAATTCCTACGGGAATGAAATGTTGCCTTCGAGAAAGTAATTCCTACGGGAATGAAATGTTGCCTTCGAGAAAGTAATTCCTACGGGAATGAAATGTTGCCTTCGAGAAAGTAATTCCTACGGGAATGAAATGTTGCCTTCGAGAAAGTAATTCCTACGGGAATGAAAGGTTGCCTTCGAGAAAGTAATTCCTACGGGAATGAAATGTTGCCTTCGAGAAAGTAATTCCTACGGGAATGAAATGTTGCCTTCGAGAAAGTAATTCCTACGGGGAATAAGTTGTGCCTTCGGGAAATATTCCTACGGGAATATATCGTGCCTTGGGATAAAATCGGATGGCCTATGAGTTTTACTCTAAGGCAACCCGCGCGATGGACGGTCTGGGAGGGCAACCCGTGCGAAACTAATAGAACTACGTGGGTCTGAGGCCGTATGCAGGATGATACGGAGTACGTAGGCGGTGGTCGTGGGAAGACCGCCTCGGCCCAATAAGAGTCCAGATATCCCCTTCCTTATAATTGTTATATTATGTTTGGGTGTTAGTAGGAGTTGGATTCTGTTTGTAGTTCTAATAACTTGTCTTTAGCACAGGTGACAGGTGCGGATGAGTGACAGCACCTATGTGTGGATGAAGCCACGGATCAGGCTACGTCAGGTATAAAGTTTTATTAAGCCGCATCTCCTTTTGTTGCGCCCTATCTCAGGGTATACATATATGATGCAATGAAGCCTTGATGGATAGGATTCATTGCGGCGGCGAAATCAATATTACTCATACAGGTTTTGAAATTATGGTTTCTGTGATATTTAATCTTCCGCTATAAATAATGTCTTCCGCTAAGGGTAACAAAGCGCACTCTTTAATAATGTCTTCCGCTAAGGGTAACAAAGCGCACTCTTTAATAATGTCTTCCGCTAAAATACTGCTTCCTTACTCTGTTGGTGTGTAGTGACTTTCGCTTAACACCACCCCTAGGCGTGACTTCGGAGTGTTCAAGGAAAAGGGTTGGAGAAGCTTGGGCCTTCACCCTTCGGAGTCGCTTCGGCGTCGTGCTAAAGGGTGGTGTGCGATAAGATCCCCCGGTCGGACCGTCGATTTGGGAGGGGGGGTCTTACAGAGGTGTCCCTCCGGACCTCCCCGACTGCCGTTCCCTACCCCCTCTCTCATAAACAAACTCCCTTAAATAATTTTAATGGGCTCTTCACCAGGTATAAAGCGAGGCCTTGAGTTGAGCATATGTCCCTCGGGATCCTCCAAGTACCCCCCCTCCCCCACGACTCGACTCCACCAAGGGAAACATTGAAGAAGGCGAGTATGGCTGTGCGAGTATACAGTGGCGAGTATGAAGAAGCACTCGCTCCCGCCTCGATCCTAAGAGCCTAGCGAGCACTCACCCTCGCCCCGAGTCTAGGAGCCTAAGCGGCATTCAAAAAAGAAAGCAAGCACCAAAGAAACAGGCGAGCAAAAGCTTTGACTTTTTTCATTTATAAACATTTGATGTACGGAAAAATCTTCAAGGGGTTTACAAAAGGTCGCCGGGCGAGCAAAAAAAAGGGTGCCCAGGCGACTAGGCGACATCCTCGCCTTAAATATCTACGTTGGCATCATCACCATCGTCACCATCATCGTCATCACCATCGTCATCCTCGTCCTCGGAATCGTCATCCGCAGCACCACTGGACGGCGGCGAGGATGCTCGCAAGGGGGAGGTGGACTCCTCGGCGAGCAGCGCCGGGATAATGTCCTCCACGGTCAGCTCCATCGCCGCCGACTTCAGAAGATCGTCCGCCTTCAGCTGGCTCAGGATGACGATCCCAGTAGCTCGCGCGATCTCTCGGCGAACGCGTGGCATATTGTCGCCATGCATCCGGATCTGCTTGCCGATCCTAGAAGGGCCCGCCACCGCTGGCTGTTGCTCGGCAGGCCGAGTTTCCAGCTCAGCGATGCGAACTTGGGCGGCCTCCAAGGCCAGCCGAGTGTCATCCAGCTCCTTCTCCAGCTGGGACACCTTTGTCGCCATCTCCACCTCAGCGACCTGCAAAAACAAGAAGACACACAAAGTCAGCAAGTTATTCGGCAAAGTGGCGACTATCCTGAAGGCGAGTATCATAGAGAAGCGAGTACCTCATGCTCCTTCGCCTTGAGCCCCATGGCGATCATTTTCTTTGTGCTGACCCGTATCACCTCCTCATACTCCAGCAACCTCCTCGCCGTCATGTGCGCTAGCTCGGCGGACCGCAGCAGAGATCGCGAGGTCTGGTGCGCCAGGTACTCGGAAGGCTCCTCTCGCAGCCTCTCGGCGTCCTCACGACCATAGATGACATGAAGCACATCAAAGGCCTCGCCCTGATCCTCCCAGTCCTTTGACCAGGGCGGAAGGTTGGAGCTCAGAGACACCACATGGTCGCTCTCCGACCAGGCGACTAGGCGGCGACCATAGGCGTCCTCACCATGAACACCCAAGTTGAAATTAGGGTAGGTATAGGGCTCGCCGACCTCAGATGGGTCTGCCTTCTTGCCAAGGTCCCGGTAAGCGACTTCCTTCTTCTTCCTCGAGGGCTAAGAGGGCTCGCCCCTCTCCTTCCGCTTCTTCGAAGGCCCAGATCCTTCGCCGACGATCAAGGGCTCGTCGCCTCCTGGCGACAAGTCTATGGGCGAGTAGACCCCATCCCCGCGAGCAGAGGTCCCCGCACCTCCCTGTGTGGAAGCCGTCGCCTTCACCACCACGGGAAGAAGCTCACGCGGCATAACCTGGACCGCTGCAACAAGAGGAGTGATAATTCCGGTTAGTCACCAAAGTTGAAGACGAAGAGCGAGTATTGCGAATACTCGCGCAGTAGATTACCTTCGCATGCGAAGACCTCAGCGAGTTCATCCACTCTCCTCCTCCAGAGCACCACATCAAGGCGGCGATTCTTGAAGGATTCGAGCAGTTTCTCGCCACCCTCATTCAGAAAGGAAACCCCGAAGACGCTCTCCGGCGGTTGGAAGGACCTTTCGGGGATCGCTTGGAAGTCGCCAGCAATGACGACTAGTCGCTCTCCCCAGCGGTGGTTCTTCTTCGCCGTGCCGACCAGTGTGCAGACGTGGCTGCAGAGGAAGACGACGCCCTCGCCAGTCGCCATAAAGTGGAATACTCGCCTAAAGACCGACAAGTCGAAGGCTATTCCCTGGTCGCGCAGGTAGCACAGGTATCCCACGATCATCGCCACCCCATTGGGGTTGATCTGAGCAGGGACTATCCCAAAGTAACGGATTATCTGGGAGAACTCCGTCCACAGTGGTAGTCGCAAGCCCACCTCGAAATGGCGAGTAGGGAATACCCGCTCATTGGTCAAGAAGGTGTTTAGTCGCTCACCCTGTCGAGGAAGCCTAGCGACAAACCCTGGCGGGAGGTACTTCGCCTTGATGACCTCCAACTCCTTCTCAGTCATGATAGACTTCTTGAAGGTGGTCGCCGCAAAGTTCCTGGCGTGATGGGCACGCCGGATGGTCGCCTCGTCGGCCATCTTGGAGGAAAGGAGGAAAGAGAGGCGAGTATCAAAGAAGACAAGAAGAGAAGAGAAGACAGAAGATACTCGCGCGAGAATTAGAAAATCGCCAAAGCGTAATTAAGACTCACCCACCCCCCCCTATTTATAGTGGTCGGATAACTTGGCTTATCGAGCACGACGGCGCGACCAGGAATAAGGGGGTGGCGAGTATTAAGTTGAAGTCGCCAACTCAACAACGCGCGTCAGCAGGAAGTCGACCTCCAAGGCGAGAAGACCTGCAAGAATTAAACATGAACGAAGGTCGCCATGCATAGGCGACACGCAGACAATACTTGCCAAAATGAAAGAAGATAGAAAAAATCAAGACAAAAAATCCATCACAGAAAAAGAAAGCAGAGCAAGTAATGGAGGGCGAGCTTCCAATACTCGCCTAAATAATTTTACATCAAATCAAAAATGTTTCAGAGTTACAAAGGTACTCGCTAAGGGCGACATAACATGGAAAGAAGAAAATAAAGAAGGACAACATCTAAGGAGGCGCCTGAAGATTCGCCTGAAAATCCGGAGGCTGAGGATGTCGCCCAACAAAGCCCATGCTGCGAGCACGCTTGAAGTGCTCAAAGGCCAGAGACATCGCGTCCTCACCCTGCCGCAGCTGGTCTTCGATCCTCGCCAGCCGACCGACCGAGCCCATGCTCGCGCGCATCCCCACCAACTCGTCATGATGAAGCTGCTGGCGATGCTCGATCCTCGCAACTCTATGCTCCAGATCGCTGACGGTATGAAGGCGAGATTCTGCACCAGCCAGGCGAGTATCGAACTCCTCCAGCCGTGATACTCGCACCTCCAGCTCGGTCAAACGACGATGAGCGTCCGTGCTCGCCAGGCGCTCAACTCGCGATTCAACCTCGGATAGGCGGCGATGAGGCTCGCAGATCGCCAAGCGCTCCAGCTTGGACTCCAGCTCCAGGATCGCGCGAGTAGCCCTCTCCTGGTACTCGCGAGAAGGAAGCCCGACCGCGTCGATCAAAGCTCCTATGGGAGTATGAGCGCGAGCTGCGAAAAAGGTTTGAGTGTTAGAAATTAACAAAAACAGCAAAGTAAAGACAATAACGACTATTGAAGACGGCGACTAACAAACCTGGTCGAGGACTGCGAGAATGACGGCGAGGAGAGACCCGTGTCCGGCGAGGAGATGCGCTGCGATGATGGTCGCCTCGCCGCGAAGGGCCACCAATTGCTGGATCCCGGCTGGGAGGCGCGTTCCCCAAACCGCGATTATCGACTGGTCGTCCTCCTCCCCTTGCAGGAAAAAAGCCCGAGGAGCCCCCAGTCCTGCCACGGCGCGAGGACTCGCCCTGATGAGTCGAAGGTGCAGTAGAGGTCGAAGGGCGCTGATAGCCCTGAGGAGTAGCAGAAGGAGGGAACGGAGGAGGTGGCGGGAAGCCCACCTGCGGGCAGCTGCAAACTACTCTCCGTTCCCATGGAATGAAGAGGCGGAGGAGGCGGAGGCACGATGCTCGCCAATGGATCACGTTGCCCGCTCATCGGCCTCTTCTCCAGCGAGGAGCTGTGGAGAACTCGCCCTGAGTGACCTCCACCCCGAGGCGAGACCATAGGCGATGACCTCAGCGGAGGCACGGCCAGAGGCTCCTCCTGAACTCCAATGGTGGACGAATCTGCGAAACATAAAAGAAATATTCAGCATCTCGGCCCAAGTCGGGATCAATCAAAGAAGGTGGCGAGTAGGTAGCTCCCACCTCGCGCAGGAGCGAGATTCTCCGGTTGATTCTGGGTCGAGGTCCCAGGCATGCTCACTTCCTCGGCGACATTTGGGGCAGGAGGATCAGCGGCCGGCGAGTCGCCCTCGTTGGAGAGCCCCAGGTCGTCCAGCAGCTGCTGGTGTTGGTCGCACGGAGGAGCGGTGACCTCACCCTCAGCAGCTTTCTTCTTCTCCTGCTTCTTTTTCTTCTGGGCAAGCCTCTTCCTCTTCTTGGAAGAGGGAAGGTCGCCAGATGCGAGATCCGGGCGAGCAGGAAGCGAAGAGCCATCAAATAGGCCCACAAGACCAGCCATAGCCGCCTTAGCCTCGACAGCATAGTCGCGCACCATCTTGAGCGAGTTCAGAAAAGACGTGCCATCAGAGACCCCTACCCCTCTATTTATAGAGTTCGAACGACAGCCAGCGAGAGGGCGAATATAAGACGATAGTCGCCGGCAGGAGAGCTCGTCGAATGAAGGTTGGATGATTCTTTCTGAGCAACTGCGTTACTCGCAAAGAGCGGGGATTGTGTACAACCCTCATTCTCCGAGGGTGGACCCCCCCAAGGCCACGTAGGCAGAAGTCAAAGGTCAAAGAGGTCAAACGCAGAGCCCGGCAGTTCAAGGCAGAAGTAGAGAAGACCTCGGCGAGTATGCAGGCAATACTCGCCAGGTTGGCGAGTATGGAACAGAAGACCTAGCGAGTATTGACCAGGCGTGTGCGAACAGCCCCCAATACTCGCCAGATGGGCGACTATGGCGTGATACTCGCCGAGTAACCCATAGTCGCTAGGTTGGGGGCTGGGCTATACAAGGCCCCCCTACCCTTTGGTTTTCCTATAAATAGGCCCCCAAGGGTACTTGGATTGGCACCTGGACTTGAGCTCTCGAAACCCTGCTCTTGCATTCTGGAATCTGTCGCATTTGGCCGCTACTCCCGGTACTAGCCAAGTCGGTGCCTTCCTCGTACCCTGCTCGGCCATTCTTTGGTCTTGGAGGGGAAGTCTCTTCGGAGCTTCTAGGTACGTGGTGGGACCTCCCTGCCGCAGCACCTGGGGTCCTGTTTGTTGCTCTTCTAGCTTCTTCGTCGTTGCCAGCCAAGCCATCTCGCCGGGCTGCTGGGCGAGTAGCCTCCGGCTGCATCGATCCGAATCTTGAGGTCAGGATTTTCCTGGCGTCAACAGAGAGCATTATAAAAGAAACAATTAGGGCTTTGTAAAGTCTCTCGATCACTCACAAAAAAGAAGAACATTACTGTTCCATTGCCGACAGCCAAGAAAACCTTCATTACTGTTACTTGAAGCTGCAAGGAGAGAATTTATTGCTCATCTTGATCAAGTCAAGATAGGGCAAATTTGTAACATCCCGTTTCGCGCTAGACCCATCAGAGACATTTTGACTACCCGATTTTGGGTTTTCCAGTGCGTGCACGGTTTTGGATTAATTGGGGGAAAGGATTAACAAATTCTTGGATATATATATATATGCTTGGTTCATTGGGCTAGTTCCTAATCATTTCAGTTGGCTGACCTTGCATATTTTATGAGCAGAGATCTGTTGGATAAAATATATATGTATATATATGTATGAATATTTTGTGAATTTCATTTGTAATCTGGATAGATAAAATATACATGTATATGTATGTTTATTCTGTTCATTTCAATAACAAATTACTGGTTGGATATAATAAGCATGTTAATGTCTGCATTATTAGAAATCTCCGTCCGTTCAGAGAAATTGCCGTCGACTAATTTACTGTTCCCATTTGACTAAATTGCCTCCATTAGTCGATCAAAGAAATTGCCGCTGTTAGTCGATCGAAGAGGGAGCTGCGTTCGACGAAAGTCGAAGGGGGTAGAGTTCGACGAAAGTCGAAGGGATAGAGGCGTTCGGCGAAGTAAAGGAGGTTGTGTTCAACGAAACATTGCTGCAGCCGCGATCGAAGAAGGATGCCAGCGTTGGACGAAAGTTCGTCGAACGGTGTTCGACGAAAGTTTGTCGAACGGCGTTCGACGAAATATCATCGAACGACGTTCGACGAATGACGTTCGACTAAGGTTCTGCGTTCGACGAAGTATCATGGAACAGCATTCGGCGAATCATGTGTTTCGGCGGTAGACGAATTAGGCAGCGCTCGACGAAGGTTTTGCCAGCTGCGGTCGACGAATTGACTTCCGTTCGACGAAAGTCGAACGATCCGTTCGACGAAACGTGTCCCGTTCGACGAAAACTGGGCAGAATTCGAAGAACATATCTTTTAGGCGGATGTCAAATCTGGAGTTCCAATGTTTACCATGGGGAGTGGGAGCATTTAATGCTAACCCTCTTTTTCCACTACTCTATCTCTCTCCTCTTAAACCAAAGGAGATGAGAGCATTCTCATCATTTCATCTCTCCCGAGCTATTCATCATCTTCTTACCCTCCATTTTCTTCCTCTCCCTCTCCTTTCTCTCTCCTCATTTCCTCTCCCACATAAGAGTTTGGCCAAGGATCCGTGAAGGGTTTTCTCTCCGTGGAGCTTGGAGGAGTGGAGCTCGGAGAAAAGATGGAGCTCGAACCGCGACCAAAAAATGAGGTGACTTCCGACCCCTCTCCCTTGGTGCTAGTTTTCTTAGATCCATTAGGCGAGGCATCGACTCAATTGAGTCGATTTGGGAGCGAAATGAAGTTCCGTAGGTTGAGGCCGCGTTAGGGTTTTTTCGCCGTAGGGCGTCATTCACCGCGAAAATGCCCCCAACCGACTCCCCGCTTCAATACGAACGTGGGACGTTGGTTTCGTGATAATCGGAGGCCTTGTGAGGGTGCATGGGAGGAGAGAAGGTGGCTGCCCTAAATTTCATATGGGATTTCAATAATTAGTTCCCTGTCATGGGATTTCAAATATATAAACACATATATATATATGTTCATTTAGTGCTTGTGAATTGAGGAAAAGTTCTCTGTTATTAGGATTGTAGTTATATTATTTGATAAATGTGATGAAAGCTCCCTGTTGAATCAGATTCAATTCATAACTTGTACTTGGTTATTAAGAAATTGTGCGCAGCTGGGTTCGAGCCAATTTTTAGGCTTGACCCCGCTGGAACTAGACTTCGGGCTCAACATGAATTTTGTAGCCCTCGGAAAGAGCTTTCCGACGATAGGTTACCCGTTTCCTGAAGTGATCTGTAGCTCCCTAAGGTCCAGTCGAGTGGACTGTCCAGAAAGCGGGAAATTGTTTAAGTGCGTGCTGATTTTGCTGTCCAGGTTTCTGCAGTTGACTTTGGAGTAGATTTTAGGTAGGATCCACTTGGATGTGGGTTTAGGACTCAACATGAATGTTGTAGACCTTGGAGAGAGCTTTCCAAAATGGGGTGGCACCTAATTGGGGGTGGAGTAGAACTCCCAGAATCTCAGTTTTATTAATCAGCGTCGTTGTAGTTTGAATTGCGGTAATCTTTGGGGATATCTTTTATAATACTTGTCTGACGCTCTTAATAATTGGTAGAAATCGAATTGATGATATTGTGCTGACCTTTGTTGAATTTCATGAGTTGTGGGAGGGTACTTGTTGTGATTTCGCCAACCGTAGTTCGTTTTCGCTTCGCCCTGGGAATAATAACTAGGAATGCCGACGTGGCTATTGATGGGAGAGAAATCTATATTCTCCAATTTAATGAGGAAATGAGTGCCCAGATTTACGGGTCAATTGGGCGGAGCATGGGCGAATGGCATGATGTATGGAATGAAGCATTGCGATGAATAATCGAATAAAGACTTTGACGACATGTTTATAATAATGCGCACATCGATCGATCACCCAGTGAAGAGTGTGGTTTGGTGATAACCCCTCAAATGCGATAAACATCTCATTGTGATAGAGTGAGCCGTAAATTGAGTGCGAGAGGTGAATGTCGATGACATGTGAGATATGCTTGGAAATCCCGAACGTTATCTTGGGGACTCTTGGCGCATGTTTGGAAGACGTGCTTCTATGAATGATCGCCTCGCTAGATAAACAACGAGATGATGCGTATTGGTAGTAAACTCTCAAGAATGTGAATAGTTCACCTAGGTTGAACTTGTGGCGAATGGAGCCTACGGGCAGAACGTGTTAATATGATGAGTGCTTGTGAGCACCGGTTGTGAATGGGCCTACGGGCAGGGCGTGATAGTATGATTGTGCAGGTTTTCACACATGGTGGTGTAGTGATCCTCGGTAGAGGATAGTTGGTGGCGGGTCTACGGGCTCGCCGATCGTCACACCGACGGGAGCTGGCAGTCAGACTCGGACTGGAAGGGCTCGTCTGCTTGGTGCTCATCTCCCAAAGCCCCCCTCCACTCCTGAAGACTCTGCAGAAATGCGAGCAGTACGCAGGGCTCCGCTATGAGCAAAGAGCGTTGAGGCGTACCGAGGCCTAGGACTGGTAGTGTGCATACCTTCCTAGTAGTGGCGAGGCCCGTGCCACTGCCACCGTCTGGCCACGACGGGGGGTGCCTGAGTGGTTAGCTACCCTCGAAAAGTGGGAACTAAAGGTCTGTGTCGACATAGCAAATGCGCATGGAGAAGTCATCATATCATAATCATTGCACCGCATTCATATCATAATCATTGCACCGCATTCATATCATAATCATTGCATTGCACAGCAATGGATACTCATCATATAAACTTGTATGGGCATCTTTATATGATGAGTTACCTTTATATGCAGACCCTTAACTTATAAGCTTGTATGGGCATCCTTATAAGTTAAGTTCAATTCAGCTCTGTGATACTTTATCTATGTCCTGTTACTAGTACGATTTTGATACCCTGCTTATGCTTTCTGTTTCCAGTACTTGCATTTATAACTGCTGCTACTTATATATACTTATGAACAGCTTGTTAGTGCCATTGCAAGTACTTGGGTACTTATACAACCGACACATATGAACAACCCTTCCTGTCACCTGTTTTGTATACTATTGCTAATATTGCAGCTTTCTTTCAATTCTACCGCCCGGTGCCTTGGAGTCGCTGGGGGAGCGGATGTGAAGCCACTTAGTCTTTATGACTAACGGTTGCTACGTCCCTCTTTTTAGGAGTGCGCCCTGGAGCCGCAGCGCACGGCGCAGGAGGAGGACAGTCAGGTCAGGACGACAGGGCCGGAGACAGCGATACCCTCAGTACCGGCAGTGGCTGACGTGAGTAGTAGTTTTGAGATGTAGCCCCTTTGGGCATCTTTTGCGATACTCTGATATATTTTGCAGGAGCTCGTGGAGCTACCTTTTTTGTATAATTATGGACTCTTCTCATGCGAATTTTATATATCTATATGTGGCTTCTTGTTTTAGTTTATTGATGGGTTGGCGCTGTTGAGTTGGTTTAGCCGGCGGGATAGGCGTCTTGTGGAGGTGGCTAACCCGTGAGCTGGCGCTTCCGCAAGGCGGCTGTCCTGGGCATAAGACTCCCCTCGGCCGTGTTTTGTGTTCCGGGAGGGGGGTCTTACAAATGGTATCAGCTTGCAACGATCCTGAGATAAAGAAGTCCATTAGACCACTAGGCTACCCCGGCTAGCTAGATCAGTTTGAGGACAAACTGATGCAGCGGAAGCGGTGGTGTGCCTATGTGTAATTCGTATTAAGTATGTCCATTTTTTCCCTTTAAGTAGCCAACCTAACCCAAAAATCTACCTCATATGTAGATTTCGGTACGTTCGGAGCCAGTAGCTGGCACCCCAGTACCTCGAGGACCTACCTTGTTCCAGCAGTCGGAGCTCGGCCAGACGTTAGCGGCAATCCTGGATGCCTCTAGGTCTCTTCTCGTCTTGGCTGCCGCGAGCTTAGCGGAAGCAGGACCCAGTGCCAGGAGCGAGAGGACCACTAGGGGTGTGATGGAGTCAAGACGCAGCTTCGCGAGGAGGAAGAACATCATGGATACAGGAGGTGGTGGGCATTTTCGCCCTAACTTTCGTGTGGAGCAGCCTGCTCGACCGCTACCGTTGCCCCCACCGCGCCAGGATCAAGCGCCTCTGCCGCAAATAGGTGTCAGACTTTGCTATTATTGCCAACAGCCCGGCCATATTCGGGCCAACTGCCCACAGCGGCGAGGAAACGCTCTGAATCGCCCCATGGCTCCTCCGGGAGCGCAGCAAGGTCGAGGACAAGAACGACAGGGCCAGGCTCCGAAGCGTCCAAGAGCGCCTCTCCGAGCGATTTGTTATCATTGCGACCAGTCGGGCCACATTCGGCGTTATTGTGCGCAGCGTCAAAGGGACGCTCAGAATCATCCCATAGCTCAGGAGAGGGACCCGCAAGAGGCCATTGCAGGTACCCATGCATTTTAGTTACGTCTTTTATGGCTATTATACCTTAGTAGGCTTAACTAGTCATTTGCATGGTCTAGCCTTAGTACGCACAATTTAAAATCCGCGGCACCGTGCTAGGTTGTATTAGGTCCGACCTTCACTTGTGATGTGAGTGCTACTTATTCAATTGTGTCAGAAGAGTTTGTAGATGATTGGGGCGGGATGTAACATTTCACTGGAGTCATCAGAAGGATGCTCCTTCGGGATGGCTCAGAGTTTAGCGTGAGTGTAAGTGCAAGGACTCACACTCCAAGGTCTCTACCTCGGATAATGGAGTAATGATGTCACCCCTACCCAAATATTAGGGAAATTGCGATGACATTGGTGTCGGTCGCCAGTTATCAGCTTAGTAAAAGACCGCTAAGCATGTACGGTGTCAATAAGTCTTAGGAGATGGCCATACATGTACATGGATGCGAGGGGTTGTAGTAGAAAACCAAGTCATAGATGTGTGTCTTGAGGATTGTGTGCATTCATGGGGTGAATGTACCGTATTGGCGATGGAAGAAACTCAGCCGGGAGGTATGGGGGCTGATCTTGTTTCTTCGTTTATTGGGACTAGTGGATGTCGACTTGGTTCGTCCTAGAGTTCAGAAACCTTCACAAATTGCTTCACTTAGCTGTGTTGCGGTGAGCCTGTCCCCAAATGAGTCGTCAGAATGCTTCGACACTTAGAGTTGATGACTCTGAGGATTTACTTCATCTTGAGCGGTACGGCTTGTATCGTCAGACCTTGAGCGATGGGCAATTTCATTAGTAAAACGGGAGAAAGGAATATCTTGGAAATGATAACCTTATGGCAGGGAGTAGAAGAGATCTTGTATGTGCACGACTATAATGACGACGAACCGTTCCCATGAAGTTTGAAAGACTCGGGTGAGTATTTTCCATATAGGCTTGGAGGATTTCCCTTCCCTAAAGTTTGGTGGATATATGCCGATGATATTGAGATCACCCCAAATGAAATTTATGAATTGGGTTGTATATTTATGGTAATAATGGGTGAGACTTAAATTTGGCGGAAATGTTCAGAGGGGGATTATTTGTTGTGATAAAAATTTGGGAGGTTTTTGCTCGAAATAATCCCCTGATTCAATAATTCCTTATAAATGGTTACGCGAATACGATTACTTGGGGAATGAGCCTATGATAATGATAGTTGATGTAAGCCTACCGTTGAAGTCGCCCTTGTCGTGTAGAACTGTTAGATGCGCATTTCGGTTGAAAGAGATGTAGGCGATTATTATGATGAATAAAAATTTGGATGAGTATTCGAACATAGATTGAAGAAGCCATGAACGTAGTATCTACGGGAAAAAGAAAAATCAGCCGAAGAGATATGGGGGCTTATCTCTTCGTTTATTGGGCTAGAGAGGTACCGTCTTGGAATTCTTTGAGGATTTTAAATCCTTGTAATTTTAACCTCGGAAGCTTGTGATCTCTGAATAATTAACTCGCCGTAAGCAAGATGGTTGAAAATCATGAACACTATATTGGGAACTCTTGACGTATGTTTTTGGAAGATATGAATACATCCTGATGTGAGGGTAAGTACTTGAGACTGGCAGTCCTTGAGTGCGGCTATGCACTAGTCAGATCCTGGCAAGTGTGTGGATGACATAAGGACTCGGTGGTAGTCCTTAGGTCCTGATAGCATGAGTTCCATCATTAGAACCTCATGGGGATTAATAAGTGGAAACTTGAACTCTCTTGATAGTGTTGTAGTGCCTCTCAATGATCAATGGTTGGTCAGACGACTGCGTGATAAATTTTGGGGGACGCCTTGAAATTTGTTGAGTGGGAGTCGTATTCGATTATTGATCAAAGAGTTGTGCTTAAAGTGACATATTTAGGATAATTAGTTTAAAACGTAGCACTCATAGTGCTAAGGTTTTGCAACGTGGTGGTTAAATGAAGATGTTGGGAGATTTGTTATATTACTGCTCGCATCGCTAGATGACCAACTGGATGGTCCGGGCCCTTTGGTGTTAATTCCCAAGGCCGCCATCCGGGCTATTGTTTGGTGATCATTCACGAAGCCGCCACCTAGGCTGTGTCAAGCATGTGCGTGACCCCATACCTTACCTGGTAGACTACCCGCCTGACTTTGAGGCGGATTTCTTTGAAAGCTAAATTATTGAATACATTCAAGTGATGACGATAAGGGTGCTGCACGTTATTTGGATAACGAAGCCTGAGATTGGAAGAATCAACTTACTCTTGCAAATCTAAAACACATGACTCCTTGAGAGGAGGAATCTGGATTTGGTGCGGGAGCACGAGTGGTAAACTCGTGCGTAACAGGTTCACTGAACCTAGAATGATTCAGATCCAAGGTGCGATGAATGTTGATTCGTTGAGGTTGAGAAAACTTGGGATACCAAGTGCGTGGAGTATGACGAGAGCACACCGGGGAGAAATTGAGGTGAGGTAGGAAGGACGAGTTGTGGCCCTCACCTGAGACGGGTAAGATTCGGTGTGTGCTCGGAAGAACAATTTTCGTAATCCGATCTTCGGTCCCCATAAGCCCAACTTAAATTTCGGGGACGAAATTGTTTCTTCGTTTATTGGATTTGTAACATCCCGTTTCGCGCTAGACCCATCAGAGACGTTTTGACTACCCGATTTTGGGTTTTCCAGTGCGTGTACGGTTTTGGATTAATTGGGGGAAAGGATTAACAAATTCTTGGATATATATATATGCTTGGTTCATTGGGCTAGTTCCTAATCATTTCAGTTGGCTGACCTTGCATATTTTATGAGCAGAGATCTGTTGGATAAAATATATATGTATATATATGTATGAATATTTTGTGAATTTCATTTGTAATCTGGATAGATAAAATATACATGTATATGTATGTTTATTCTGTTCATTTCAATAACAAATTACTGGTTGGATATAATAAGCATGTTAATGTCTGCATTATTAGAAATCTCCGTCCGTTCAGAGAAATTGCCGTCGACTAATTTACTGTTCCCATTCGACTAAATTGCCTCCATTAGTCGATCAAAGAAATTGCCGCTGTTAGTCGATCGAAGAGGGAGCTGCGTTCGACGAAAGTCGAAGGGGGTAGAGTTCAACGAAAGTCGAAGGGATAGAGGCGTTCGGCGAAGTAAAGGAGGTTGTGTTCAACGAAACATTGCTGCAGCCGCGATCGAAGAAGGATGCCAGCGTTTGACGAAAGTTCGTCGAACGGCGTTCGACGAAAGTTTGTCGAACGGCGTTCGACGAAATATCATCGAACGACGTTCGACGAATGACGTTCGACTAAGGTTCTGCGTTCGACGAAGTATCGTGGAACAGCGTTCGGCGAATCATGTGTTTCGGCGGTAGACGAATTAGGCAGCGCTCGACGAAGGTTTTGCCAGCTGCGGTCGACGAATTGACTTCCGTTCGACGAAAGTCGAACGATCCGTTCGACGAAACGTGTCCCGTTCGACGAAAACTGGGCAGAATTCGAAGAACATATCTTTTAGGCGGATGTCAAATCTGGAGTTCCAATGTTTACCATGGGGAGTGGGAGCATTTAATGCTAACCCTCTTTTTCCACTACTCTATCTCTCTCCTCTTAAACCAAAGGAGATGAGAGCATTCTCATCATTTCATCTCTCCCGAGCTATTCATCATCTTCTTACCCTCCATTTTCTTCCTCTCCCTCTCCTTTCTCTCTCCTCATTTCCTCTCCCACATAAGAGTTTGGCCAAGGATCCGTGAAGGGTTTTCTCTCCGTGGAGCTTGGAGGAGTGGAGCTCGGAGAAAAGATGGAGCTCGAACCGCGACCAAAAAATGAGGTGACTTCCGACCCCTCTCCCTTGGTGCTAGTTTTCTTAGATCCATTAGGCGAGGCATCGACTCAATTGAGTCGATTTGGGAGCGAAATGAAGTTCCGTAGGTTGAGGCCGCGTTAGGGTTTTTTCGCCGTAGGGCGTCGTTCGCCGCGAAAATGCCCCCAACCGACTCCCCGCTTCAATACGAACGTGGGACGTTGGTTTCATGATAATCGGAGGCCTTGTGAGGGTGCATGGGAGGAGAGAAGGTGGCTGCCCTAAATTTCATATGGGATTTCAATAATTAGTTCCCTGTCATGGGATTTCAAATATATAAACACATATATATATGTTCATTTAGTGCTTGTGAATTGAGGAAAAGTTCTCTGTTATTAGGATTGTAGTTATATTATTTGATAAATGTGATGAAAGCTCCCTGTTGAATCAGATTCAATTCATAACTTGTACTTGGTTATTAAGAAATTGTGCGCAGCTGGATTCGAGCCAATTTTTAGGCTTGACCCCGCTGGAACTAGACTTCAGGCTCAACATGAATTTTGTAGCCCTCGGAAAGAGCTTTCCGACGATAGGTTACCCGTTTCCTGAAGTGATCTGTAGCTCCCTAAGGTCCAGTCGAGTGGACTGTCCAGAAAGCGGGAAATTGTTTAAGTGCGTGCTGATTTTGCTGTCCAGGTTTCTGCAGTTGACTTTGGAGTAGATTTTAGGTAGGATCCACTTGGATGTGGGTTTAGGACTCAACATGAATGTTGTAGACCTTGGAGAGAGCTTTCCAAAATGGGGTGGCACCTAATTGGGGGTGGAGTAGAACTCCCAGAATCTCAGTTTTATTAATCAGCGTCGTTGTAGTTTGAATTGCGGTAATCTTTGGGGATATCTTTTATAATACTTGTCTGACGCTCTTAATAATTGGTAGAAATCGAATTGATGATATTGTGCTGACCTTTGTTGAATTTCATGAGTTGTGGGAGGGTACTTGTTGTGATTTCGCCAACCGTAGTTCGTTTTCGCTTCGCCCTGGGAATAATAACTAGGAATGCCGACGTGGCTATTGATGGGAGAGAAATCTATATTCTCCAATTTAATGAGGAAATGAGTGCCCAGATTTACGGGTCAATTGGGCGGAGCATGGGCGAATGGCATGATGTATGGAATGAAGCATTGCGATGAATAATCGAATAAAGACTTTGACGACATGTTTATAATAATGCGCACATCGATCGATCACCCAGTGAAGAGTGTGGTTTGGTGATAACCCCTCAAATGCGATAAACATCTCATTGTGATAGAGTGAGCCGTAAATTGAGTGCGAGAGGTGAATGTCGATGACATGTGAGATATGCTTGGAAATCCCGAACGTTATCTTGGGGACTCTTGGCGCATGTTTGGAAGACGTGCTTCTATGAATGATCGCCTCGCTAGATAAACAACGAGATGATGCGTATTGGTAGTAAACTCTCAAGAATGTGAATAGTTCACCTAGGTTGAACTTGTGGCGAATGGAGCCTACGGGCAGAACGTGTTAATATGATGAGTGCTTGTGAGCACCGGTTGTGAATGGGCCTACGGGCAGGGCGTGATAGTATGATTGTGCAGGTTTTCACACATGGTGGTGTAGTGATCCTCGGTAGAGGATAGTTGGTGGCGGGTCTACGGGCTCGCCGATCGTCACACCGACGGGAGCTGGCAGTCAGACTCGGACTGGAAGGGCTCGTCTTCTTGGTGCTGATCTCCCAAAGCCCCCTTCCACTCCTGAAGACTCTGCAGAAATGCGAGCAGTACGCAGGGCTCCGCTATGAGCAAAGAGCGTTGAGGCGTACCGAGGCCTAGGACTGGTAGTGTGCATACCTTCCTAGTAGTGGCGAGGCCCGTGCCACTGCCACCGTCTGGCCACGACGGGGGGTGCCTGAGTGGTTAGCTACCCTCGAAAAGTGGGAACTAAAGGTCTGTGTCGACATAGCAAATGCGCATGGAGAAGTCATCATATCATAATCATTGCACCGCATTCATATCATAATCATTGCACCGCATTCATATCATAATCATTGCATTGCACAGCAATGGATACTCATCATATAAACTTGTATGGGCATCTTTATATGATGAGTTACCTTTATATGCAGACCCTTAACTTATAAGCTTGTATGGGCATCCTTATAAGTTAAGTTCAATTCAGCTCTGTGATACTTTATCTATGTCCTGTTACTAGTACGATTTTGATACCCTGCTTATGCTTTCTGTTTCCAGTACTTGCATTTATAACTGCTGCTACTTATATATACTTATGAACAGCTTGTTAGTGCCATTGCAAGTACTTGGGTACTTATACAACCGACACATATGAACAACCCTTCCTGTCACCTGTTTTGTATACTATTGCTAATATTGCAGCTTTCTTTCAATTCTACCGCCCGGTGCCTTGGAGTCGCCGGGGGAGCGGATGTGAAGCCACTTAGTCTTTATGACTAACGGTTGCTACGTCCCTCTTTTTAGGAGTGCGCCCTGGAGCCGCAGCGCACGGCGCAGGAGGAGGACAGTCAGGTCAGGACGACAGGGCCGGAGACAGCGATACCCTCAGTACCGGCAGTGGCTGACGTGAGTAGTAGTTTTGAGATGTAGCCCCTTTGGGCATCTTTTGCGATACTCTGATATATTTTGCAGGAGCTCATGGAGCTACCTTTTTTTGTATAATTATGGACTCTTCTCATGCGAATTTTATATATCTATATGTGGCTTCTTGTTTTAGTTTATTGATGGGTTGGCACTGTTGAGTTGGTTTAGCCGGCGGGATAGGCGTCTTGTGGAGGTGGCTAACCCGTGAGCTGGCGCTTCCGCAAGGCGGCTGTCCTGGGCATAAGACTCCCCTCGGCCGTGTTTTGTGTTCCGGGAGGGGGGTCTTACAAAATTGATCCTCACTCTTTCTCTGAAGTCAAGGATCAGAAGAATCAAAGTTGAGGCCATTGGACTCATCCCAGATTCAAGACTTCTTCTGCAGCTGTTCAACAATAGAAGATTAGGTGTATTCCATCTACTTTTGTTATTCATACATTGTTATTGTTATAGGAACTTAACAGTTCTGAGTTGTAGGGCATAGTTGCCTGGGTGTTGGGTTGCCTAGCCTAAGAAGTAGAGTTGTGTGTTCAGCTTGAATGTAGGATCATTGGATGATCTGAGGTAGGGCTGTTGAGCCTGAGGTAGGGCTGTTTAGCCTGAAGTAAGGTTTGAGAAAACCTGAGAGATCCTGAGGGATCTGTGTTGTAAGCTCTTGGAACTGAGTTTGGAGGTATTGGCCTTTTCTAACTCTGTGTTAGAAAGGTGAAGGGGGAAAGAGGACTACTCAAGACACCCTGTCTTGAGGAACCTCTATAAATCTTAGTGTGGTTTCTGGATGCTTGATACATAACTAACTTAAAATCAGAAAAATATCTAATTTATATCCAAAAGAAAAAGAAACCTATTCACCCCCCCTTTAGGTGACTAAGACTACATCCTAAACAAACTATCGAGTGGTATCAGAGGTAGGTTGGTCAAGAAAGACATAACTGTCTGACCAAATTCTACAAAGGAATAGTCTTATCTGCATCCAATGGCTTCCACTGGAATGCAGAAGGAGATGGGCTCCAAGAAGTTGCCCATATGCAACAAAACAAATTTTGGCATATGAAAGTAGAGGGTTAGACTATTTATGGAAGCATCTGACCCTAGAATCTACATTACTATTAAGAAAGGTCCCTTCACTTTCCAAACTGTCTCCACAATAGATCCAACTAGAAGAGTTGCCAAGCCATTTAATGGGTTAACCAAGGATGAACTTACCTTGTTCACTATCGACAAAAGAGCCCAGAACATCATAGTTAATGCTATTGATGACTCCACATTTCAGAACTTGGTGCACTGCAATACAACCAAGGAAATGTGGGATACCTCAGTAGTATATTTGGAAGGGACAGCTGAGGTGAGGGATGATAGAAAATTCCTACTAAATCAGGAATATGAAGCTTTCAGGCAGCAGGGCCAAGAAAGCATCTCAATCTGTTATGAAAGGTTCTTCAGGATAGTCAATGAGCTAAGATCTTATGAAAGAGTATTCACTGATTATGAGCTGAATGACAAGTTCCTTAGAACTCTAACTAGAGATTGGGACACAAAGATTTGTGCCATTAGGGAGGTGGCCAAACTAGGTGAAACTCCCACTCACACATTATTTGGGAAGCTGCTCTCTTATGAGATGCAATTATTTGCTTGAAAGGAAGAGGACACCTCCTCAAGGGCTCACCCAAGGGAGAGAGATGTTGCTCTCAAAGCTGACAGCTCCAAGAAGAGCAAAGCCAAGATGCTTTCTCCTCCAAAGAGGACTGCTGAAAGTAAAAACTCTGAGATGGCCTCGACAAACTGCTCCCCATTTGATGAGGAATTTGCTGCCTTCACAAGGCAATTCAAGAAGATGATAAGGAGGAAGCAGTGGAAGAACAAACCCTCCTCCTCCTCACACTCCAAGAAGGATCACAGTAGATCGGAAAGGCAGCACCCTAAGTGTGACAGGTATGAACCTAAATCTAGTAAACATGTTTCAAATAACATAATTTGCTATTGCTGCAGCAAGCCTGGACATGTCATTGCTGACTATCCAGTCAAAAGAAAAGAAAAAGGTGATAAGAAGACACATCACCAAAAGGATAGGAAGGGGGTAAAATCCTTCCTAGCAAAGAAAGGGAAGAGCTGGAGTGAATCTTAATCCTCAACTTCAGATTCAGATGACAAAGAAGAAGCCTACATTGGGCTATTTGCAGCTAAAAGAGATGATGACTTTCCTGCAGCTAGGTTAGGAATCAGGGCCCCTCTATCTCACTCAAACAATGACATAGAGGAGGATGACGAGGACAATATCAAATTTGGACTCATGGCCCTCACTGATGATGAAGCAAGTCAGAACAACTCTGAAAATGAATAGGTACTAATTCATATCATCTCTTCATTTGATTATGAGACAAGCCCGGAATCTGAAGCACCTTCATCAATTGGTGGAAGTAATTCAAAATCTGAGGAAGATGTCAATCAATTGATTGATAGGTATGGTGTTCTTTTGGAAGCTCTAAAGAAGAGCAAAAAGCTGGCAAAGATACACGCCCAAGAAATTGCTTCCCTTACGATGGATATGGAAAGGTGCACTAAACCATCTACCCCGGCGGCTCAGATGAGTAGAGAAATAAGCCATCTAAAGGGGATGATAATTATCCATCTGATCCCCATCTATCAAAAGAACAAGGTCATCAAGGACCTTGAGGTGAAGCTTCTGAAGGAAAAGAGCTTAGTGGCTCAATTCTCTAAGCCCAAATCTGTGCTTCTTATAATTGACACCTTTTCCTCTCAAACCTATAGGAGAGGACTAGGATTCAATAAAATGGAAGTGGGAGAAGGGAGTGGAGAAAAGAGCAAGGAGAAGGCTAAGCCTCAAACCACCTTTCAAAAGGTGCTGCTTCCCTCCAACAGGTATGACCATGAAAGCATGTATGGTCACTGGAAGAATGGAAGCTCCTATAGGAAGGAAAACACTCCTTCCCATAGTGGAAGAAAAGGCATGGGCTTGATGTTAGAAAATGGTCTTCCGCATCTCCTAGGTTTGAGAATAACAAATCCTATGTGTATTTGATCTTGTGTGGTTAAGTGTACAGACAAACAAGTCCATACGACTCAAGGACAACATATGAAGGTTGGCCCCAACTTTGAAGTCAAAAATTCCAAGATTCCCACTAGCGTCGGCGGTAGCACCTAGCGCAGGTGCTAGATTTGATTAGAGCAATTCTGGGAACATCTTTAGAAGGCGCTAGCGCCAGGCGGTAGATGACAGCACAGGCGGTAGCGAGGAGCACAAGAGGCAAGCCGACAATGTTTCCCTTGAAAGAAAGATACGCACACGCAGAATAATGCTATACTGGAATAGCGCCGGCGGTAGTGTTAGCACAGGCGCTAGCGCTCTCTCCAATAAAAGGAGCCCTCTTCTCTCATTTTCCTTAGAGAAGTTGAAGAGAGGTTTAGTGCCATAATTCCAGAGCCTTGTTCGGCCAAGAGTTGATCTCCCACCAAAAAGCTTAGAGAGATTCTGAAGGAGGACTTCGTCACGCTATATCCGAAGGACGATCGCTTCAACCACTCTTATTCTACATCGATCCTTCATCTCCAACTTCAAAAGTTCTTTAGAGGGAGTTTTTTATATTATTGTTGTTTATTTCACATCTTTATCCTTATAATCACTTAGTGGATTCGCCTCGTGTTGGCAACTAGGTCTGGGTAGGACTTAGGGAAGAAACTTGCCTCGTGTTGGCGACTAGATCTAGGTTAGGTCTAGGGGGTGCTCGAGGCCATATCCGGGGAAGGATTGGCTAGAGCAGATTGAGGCCATGTCCGGGGAAGGATAGGCTAGGGCTACCAGTTCGTGGGGATACGAGTCAGGATAGAAAACAAAAAAGAGTGTTATTATTATTCGCCTCCGATTTCTAGCATTATAGAAATCTAGTTTTGTAATCGATTTTATAAATAGTAATCATATGTCTCTTTGTGTAATAAAATTGATTTTATTCTTCATTTCTCTAAAGTGTTTATTACCTCACTTTCATTATAAAACAATTTAGATCTTTATTTAAAAGCACTATTTTAATATCTTATTCTTTCAAGTCATTCGAAATATAACATAAATTTTTAAAACCCTTATTCACCCCCCTCTAAGGGCGCCTACAGATCCAACAAGTGGTATCAGAGATAGGTTATTCCAAATGGCGTCTCATGATCTCGCTTCTATTAGTGGGGGAAATTTTTATGAAGAAAAAAAATCTCTTGCACCACCTTTATTCGAAGGGAGAAATTATAAAGGGTGGAAATTGTTAATTGAAAAATTTATTAAAAATTTAGATATCAAAGCATGGAATATAGCAATAGTAAGACCAGCGGATGAAACAAATAAAAAATAATGTAACCTAAATGCAAAGGCTTTAAATAGTATTTTTGTGCCTTATCTCAAGAAATTTTCAAATTGATTTATTGCTTTTCCAGTGCATACAAGGTATGGAAATTTCTTGAAGAAATGTATGATTTTTCTCTTATAGGTATGTAACAAATGCAAGAATTAGAGAACACATAAGCTTGCACAGATGTTCAAGAAAGCTCCTCTCACGATGAATCAATGGAGAGCACATCAAGTGGAAAAGAAGAAATCTTATCTTTGGAAGATGAATGTCAAAAAGATAAAGATAACAAAGCAACTCTATGCTCAAATTTCACCGCATCCAAAAGCGCTGTAAGGAAATCAAATTCCATCTTTTGCAATTCTATTTTTTCATTACAATTGCTACAAACTACTAAGCGTAAAATTAAGAAATTAGAAAATGTAAATTCAAAATTATGCATAGAAAATAAAAACTTAAAAGCTAAAATTAATGTAGAAACAAAGATTGATGTGTTTGATTATTCTCCACCTTGCAGTTTATTTGAAAATATAAAACTGTGTTTTGATTGTAATAATATTAATGAAAAATTCAAGGATTTTGAAAAAGAACTATTAATTGTAAAAGAACAAAATGAAAAATTATCTTTAGAAAATTCATCTTTGAGAAGTAATTATGCTACATGCAAAAGTTATAAAATTGAAATCAAAGAGATGGATGAAACATTTGAGGAATTTAGAAATAATTATCAAACTTATATTGATTCAATTGTTTCCACTCTTAAAAATAGTACAATAGCTTATAATAAAACTAGGGATAATCTTAAGGCCAAAAATGATGAATTAAAATCCAAAATCAACTTGCTTATGAAAATTATGAATTCACAACATACAAATTTAGAATATCAAGTAATATCTAAAAGCAAGTTGAATACAAATATGAATCTCTTAAATAAACCTAATAATGGGAATAAGAAACAAAAAGTTTTTGTAAATCAAAAACCAAATCATCATTATTTATAAAATCATGTTTTTCCCAACTTAAAATTGAAATTTCACAAATTTCCTATGAACGATACTTTCAATTATAATCTTCAAAATAAAGATAACCACAAAAGAAATTTGATGTATAAAAATAACATTAAACCAAGATTTGAATGGAGGCCCAAAATTAAAACTGAAACATTAGCTTCACATGAAAGGACCCATTCATCATTATCTACCCACAAACCAATATGATATATTTGGGTACCCAAAGGAACCATCTCATATGGTCAACTTTAGATACCTAAATCTCTTATTCACTAGTATCTTTCATTTGCATGAAGTAGAAATAAATCAAAATGAATTACAAAAAACTCTACTTCATGATATGCCTAATGTTCCTTTTTATTTTCTTTGTGTTTCACCTTATTTTAAGCTATCATGTCATGGAAATCTTACATATTGTTGGAAATATGATTTTATCACTTAAAAGCATAATGAGTTTATAAATCAAATTGATCAAAATTCAAAGTCATATTTTATTTTGGTGACCTATCTATTAATATTAAAATTATTGCCTATAATTATCATATAGTATTCATATAAATTGAACTATAAATTTGCTATAAGATATTATAATTAAATCAAGTTTTTAGGCTATTTAGCACTTTAGCCTTCATCAACAAAATTAGAGAAATAACATGATCTAAAAGAAAGTTCAAGATCTAAAAGAAAGATCAATTTTCAATATGTTCTTTTTCTTTTTCAAAACAAAAAATGTACCTTGATTCACTCCTTGATATCAAACTTGATCTACACCATCACTATTGTTCACCTATCAAAAATCACATATTTATTCAAAATTCATAAGTAAAAAGAAAATCACTAAAATGCATTGGAAGAATTTACCATCATATTGAATATTGAATGCACATGCACCACCATGATTTATTGATGTCCTTTGATAAAATTCTCTAAAAACCATATATCATAATTCATATCAAAATCTTCTAAAAATAACTATTTCTATCACATTTATATGAATTATATGATGACAATTAGAATTATAAATTGCATACCATGGTTGGTGTATTATGTGTGTATTGTGATTTATTCCAAGTTTAGACCTTAGAATCATCTTGATATCAATAAGAACAAATCAAATAGAATCTTCACATCATTTTAAGTCTATAAATTGAATCACTATTATACTTTGACATAGCATTAATCTCAAACTTATCATACTAACATTGTCACCTAAAAGAATAATTATGTCTCTGTTAGGTTTTATATGTTTGCCAAGATATACAGGTTGGATTCTTATCTAGGGCTTATCCATGCTATTCTTTGCATAAAAATCATTTCATGCTAATCATTTAAATCATACTTGTTGGCTTATTCGAACATGATATCTTGTGCTTACATTTCCTATCATTTCCAACTTACATAATATTGATAAATATAAGCCTTAGAAAAAACAAAATGAAGATATAAGAAATATATATCATGCATTGTCAAGTCGTATAAAAAATCGCTAACATTTCATGCAATTTACACTATCTAGACATCTCCAAAAATTCTGAAATTTCCGCATGAAACTACTCATGGAACACTTAATCAAGATCAATAATCAAAATTTCCAAAATCTTGAAAAATAATGTACTGTTTGTCGTGCTAGCGCCAGCGTTAGCGCACCTCTCTGATTTTTTGTATTTTTTATTTTTTGCAAAATCCCTAAAAATATGTTATTTTATATGTACTACTTATTTTTGCATATCTGCATATTATTGATTTTTGAAAAATTGAAATAAAAATTTACAAAAGCCAAATTACAAAAAAAAATTATTTTTGTGGTCATTTGTTTGTTTTGTTTTATATGCAAACAACAAAAATCATATACAAAAATATAAAACATAAAACTCATTAAAATATTATTTGTTGAACTTCACTTTTTTATTTACATATATCTTGCGAAAGGGAGATTTGGGCTATCATCCCATCACATCTCCTAGTACTGGGCGAACCCCTCGTAGGGTAGCCCTCGGGAAGTCCAAGATCAATTACAAGAGTTCAAATCTTAAAACAAAATTATTTTTTCAAACTATCATAAAACTATACGGTCTTTATTGTAAAAAATCGAGCATGATTTAATATATCATTTCGACCTTCTTCAATGTTGAAATTTATCTTTTCAAACTACTTTGAATATTGTTTTTATCATGCTTTGATATATCTAATCACATGTGCATCAATTATATTGTAAAAGGTGTGTAGAACCAAGCTTAGCATGCCTCTAAGTATCAGTAAATGTTTATGGTTGATAATGATATTTATTCACTCACTTATTTTGGCTTTGTCTACATGTGTTTTATTCTAAGAATGCTTGTGTATGTATTGTAATAGTACAATGAATTAAAATTGCATAAGTATCTTACCTACACTACCTTTACTTGCACTCATTAAAAATTAAGAAAAGTGGTTGTGCTTTCAAAAATCAAATTGGTTTACATAACAAGTGTATTCGAAGAACTTTGTATAAAACAAAAATCATGAAATAAATTGACAAAGATAACTCCACCAAGCACTACTTGAACCTCCTGATAAGTCTTAATAAGCATTGTGAGGTTGAGCACCTTGGAAAGAATAATAAAGTGTCTTGTGCAAACCTTCTTAAAAAAATAAAACCACTCACTCTTAAGTACACTAGATCACAACAAAAACAATATTGACAAAATAAACAGTGTGTGATCCCCAAAGCACTACTTTGCACCCTGATAAGTCTTAATGAGCATTGTGTGTGCAAAGCACCTTGGTAGTTGTACATTTTCTGTGCGCATTAAAGTGTGTGCAAGTAAAACTATTTATGTTTTATTATGCACTTTACTCTACGTATGTCTTGTATTTTTGATTAAATCATTTGTTTACTATATTCAAAATACACTTATGTGCACATCACTATCTTCTATAACACTTCTTCTCATGAGTATTGGATCCTAATGCTAATTCTATACTACTCTTTATTTATGAAATGCACTAGATAACCTAGCATGCTCTCTACAATGTTTGGTATGTCTTGAATTTATGGATTACAATAACATTATAGTAGTCTCTTATTGATATACTCCTTTCATGCTTGGTTACTTTATTGTCAAAAGATTTTATAAGAACTTGATTTACAAAAAACATCTTCTCTTTTTGAATTTAACTCACATTTCTTCTTATGGATAATCATGATTACAAAAAAAGTTGTTTCTTGTATCTCTATAAGTCTTCCACATCATCACCATATATTTTTACCTTGCGCTTTCATGCTTATATCATGTCTTAAATCTCAAAAATTTTTAACAAGTGGTAGACTTGCTTGGTAAAATTTATATTGGTTGTTCTAACATGCATATCATTTTTTAATGCTAAGAACTCTGATTTACTCCTATGATAATTTCAAAACTTAAACTCTTATTTGTTATTATGCTTTTCATAAAGATGTTTCTTTCATTCTTCCGCAATGCTAAAAACTCTGATTCATTAATGGATTTCAAAATAGCTATGTGAGTTTTTTTGTTTAAAAATTCAAATAAAAATATAAATCCATAGGATATGTACCTATCATTAGATTTAAATTGCTTAATGTTTCCAATAAGTATTATCCCATGATTACATATCTCACCATAGCGGGGGCGTAGGGTTGTAGGCATTAGATAATCTAACCGTTAAGTCATGTCTTGTTCTTAACCGGGGAGGGTTCCAGTGGGGCCTTGTGAGGCACTAGGGGGAGAGTGCTAGGTTGAGTATTTTCTAGTGTTTGCGTATGGGACTAACACCCCAACCTATGGCTTATTTGCAGCTCCTCATGACCATCCGTCACTTAGTATGGGGCTAGTGTGTAGACATATTGTCTGGGTAGATTAGTTACTTGGAAATCACTACCTTATTATCCTTAAAACTCCTTATCATTTCATTTTCTCTAAACGCTCGATCATGCCTTATCTTTTTCAAACAAAAATCCTCTCTTTTGTGTCTGTGGCTTCCTTGCCCACTTTTGCTAATAACAAAAGGGGGAAAACTAAATGATAAATAATGTGTTATCAAATGGAAATATCAACATGATTAAATTCAAAGATTAAGTTGATAGCATTCTTTTAAGGGGAGCATTCGCATAGGGGGAACACGTATTTAGGGGGAGCAATTCTAACTACTAATATTAACATTTATCCTAAGTCATCTCTCACACTCACACACAAGTAGATTTTTATCATGCTTATATATTAATGCTCTGATTTATCATTAATGGATTTGTTATTATCAAAAGGGGGAGTTTGTTGGAAAATGGTCTTCCGCATCTCCTAGGGTTGAGAATAACAAATCCTATGTGTATTTGATCTTGTGTGGTTAAGTGTACACGCAAACAAGTCCACATGACTCAAGGACAACACATGAAGGTTACCCCAAACTTCGAAGTCAAAAATTCCAAGATTCCCACTAGCGCCGGCGGTAGCACCTAGCGCAGTCACTAGATTTGATTAGAGCAATTCTGGGAACATCTTTAGAAGGCGCTAGCGCTAGGAGGTAGCTGATAGTGTAGGCGGTAGAGAGGAGCACAAGAGGCAAGCTGACAATGTTTCCCTGGAAAGAAAGATACGCACACGCAGAATAATGCTATACCGGGGTAGCGCTGGTGGTAGCGTTAGCGCATGCGCTACCGCTCTCTCCTATAAAAGGAGCCCTCTTCTCTCATTTTCCTGAGAGAAGTTGAAGAGAGGTTTAGTGCCACAATTCTAGAGCCTTGTTCGGCCAAGAGTTGATCTCCCACCAAAAAGCTTAGAGAGATTCTGAAGGAGGACTTCGTCACGCTATATCCGAAGGATGATCGCTTCAACCATGCTTATTCTACATCGATCCTTCATCTCCGAATTCAGAAGTTCTTTAGAGGGAGTTTTTTATATTATTGTTGTTTATTTCAAATCTTTATCCTTGTAATCGTTTAGTGGATTTGCCTCGTGTTGGCGACTAGGTCTGGGTAGGAATCAGGGCAGAAATTTGCCTCATGTTGGTGACTAGATCTAGGCTAGGTCTAGGGGGTGCTCCAGGCCATATCCGGGGAAGGATTGGCTAGAGCAGCTTGAGGCCGTATCTGGGGAAGGATAGGCTAGGGCCACCAGTTCATGGGGATACGAGTGGGGATAGAAAACAAAAAAGAGTTTAATTATTATTCGCCTCCGATTTCTAGTGTTATAGAAATCTAGTTTTGTAATCAATTTTATGAATAATAATCATGTCTCTCTTTGTGTAATAAAATTGATTTTATTCTTCATTTCTCTAAAGTGTTTATTATCCTCTCTTTCATTATAAAACAATTTAGATCTTTATTTAAAATCACTATTTTAATCTCTTATTCTTTCAAGTCATTCAAAATATAACATAAGTTTTTAAAACCCTTATTCACCCCCCCTCTAAGGGCGCCTACAGATACAACACTTGAGTGCTATGAAGGCTCCCCATGAGGAAATTCAAATGGCCCAACCTGGATCATTTGTATTTGGTGCTTCAGCCCCATCACTCAAGAGTAAGGAAGCCAGCTCTTCCAATTCTATTCCAGCTAAGAACATGGTTGCTGTCAAACCTGTAGACATGTCCTATTGCTCAGTATATAATGCCATCCAATCATGTCTGGCCCCCAAGCTAAGGCAAGCTGATGCCATTAAGACAATGTGCACCAAGGCTGTACAGAGGTTAACATTCAGCGAGATCATTACTAAAAGGAACATGAAAAATGCTGCTGCCTCCTCTCCTGAACACAAACACATTGATGTTCTTCCTACAAGAAATGTTCAGAAAAGGAGATACAACATTCATGAGTGTTGGTGCTGTGGTAAAGTGGGACACTTTTTCATAGACTGTTGGCATAATCCCAATGTGCCTCTTGTAAATAAGAACCTTCCTGGAAGGAGTGCTGTAGGAGGAAGATAAATTCTTTATGCTGACAAGGTCTTAGGACCCAAAATTATTTGGGCTCCTAAGGGTAACTAAAGTTCTTCTTGTAGGGTAGTTCAAGTACCAGCCTCAACCAAATATGGTACTTGGACAGTGGGTGCTCAAGGTGCATGACAGGAACGAAAAATCTTCTACAGGACTACAAAGTTATGAAGAATGGACCTAAAGTTATCTTTGGTGGATCTGAAAAGGGAATCACCAAAGGATATCGTATGATCTCCAATGGCATAGTTACAATCACAAGGGTAGCTTATGTTGAAGGGTTGCAACACAATTTAGTAAGCATAAGTCAACTATGTGACTTAGGCTATGTCATTAAATTCCACAATGACAAGTGCTTGATCAAAAAGTCTAATGACTTAGAGACCATTCTCTCAGGCACTAGGAGTGAGAATGTTTATTGCTTAGATTTTATATGCAGTAATTCTATTTCACCTATGTGTCTTATGGCTAATGAAAATGAGTCTCTTTGTGTTCAATGGCATAAGAGACGTGCTCACATTAACTACAAGACTATGTATAGACTATTCTCTAAAAACCTTGTTAGAAATAGTCCAAATTTAAAATGTATTAAAAGTGGTCCCTATCATGCTTGCCAAATGGGCAAGCAAACTAGGACCACCTTTAAAAGTATTGTCTCCAAAGAAACTGGAAGATGTCTATATCTATTGCATATGGACTTGTTTGGTCCTTTGCCAATTCAGAGCCTAGGTGGGAAGTAGTATACTTTGGTGATTGTTGATAATCACTCAAAATATAAATGGGTATTCTTCCTTAAGAAGAAGTCAGATACCTTGAATGTCTTTATAAATCATGTCAAAGCAATTCAGAATGATTTACAATATGTTGTGGTCAGAACTAGGACTAACCATAGCACAGAATTTCAATCTGAAGCCATGACAAGATTTTGTCAAGAATTTGGTATCACCCAAGAGTTCTCCTCCCCAAGGACTCCACAACAAAATGGTGTGGCTGAGAGGAGGAATAGTACCTTGATAGAAGCTGGGAGAATATTGCTTAGTGACTCCTCACTCCCCAAATATTTCTGGGCTGAGGCAGTCAATACTGTATGTTATGTTCTCAATAGAGCTTCCATCAATAAGGTTCATGGAATAACTCCTTATGAGATTCTGAAAGGCAAACAATCTACAATTTCATATTTTAGGATCTTTGGCTCCAAATGCTACATTTTAAATAATGGAAAATCTCAACTAACCAAGTTTGCAGAGAAATGCTATGTGGGAATTCTTGTTGGCTATAACTCCCACAGTAGATCTTATAGAGTGTATAACAAGAAAACTCATGTTGTTGAAGAGTCTATGTATGTAGTATTTGATGAGACCAGCCTAATCTATAAGGGCTGGTCTAGTTCTTCTGTTTTGACAGGAAATGAGAAAGGAATGGAAGAAATGTCTATACAAGACATACCTAATAGCAGCAAAGCATATGCAGATGCTGCAATTCCTGAAGAGGAAGAGATCCAGGGAGCTGATGCCACTGCTGAAATAGTGGGAGCAGTACAGCAAGCTCAGGACAAATTGCATCCAGCTGCAAGACATCTCAGGGATCATCCAAGAGAACAAATCATTGGAGATCAGAACCAAGGAGAATTGACCAGAAGCAGGGCCCATAATGAAGCCCTATTATTGAGCTTCCTATCACAATTGGAGCCCAAGAAATTTGAAGAAGCCAACCAAGACACCTTTTGGATTCAAGCAATGCAAGAAGAACTCCTACAATTCAAAAGATGCAAGGTTTGGAAGTTGGTGCCAAAGCCTTAAGGACACAATATAATTGGCACCAAATGGATTTACAGGAACAAATTAGATGAAACTGGAGTAATCATAATGAACAAGGCTAGATTGGTAGCCAAGGGCTATAGACAAGAAGAGGGAATAGACTTTGATCAAACCTTTGCCCCTGTTGTAAGGTTAGAAGCAATTAGTCTATTCCTTGCCTATGCTGCCCACAAAGGGTTCAAAGTGTATCAAATGGATGTCAAGTCAGCCTTCCAAAATGGCAACTTGAAGGAAGAGGTATATGTTGATCAACCATCAGGTTTTGTGCATCCAACCCTCTCTAATCATGTGTATTTACATAGAAAAGCTCTTTATGGTCTAAAGCAAGCCCTCAAGGCTTGGTATGAGACTTTGTCTAGCTTTCTCATCAAGAACAAGTTCTTGAGGAGATAGATAGATAGTACATTGTTCCTTAGAGAAACAAGGGGGAAGTGTCTCCTAGTCCAAATATATGTTGATGACATAATATTTTGGTCTACTGATGACAATCTCTGCAAAAGGTTTGCCAACCTCATGCAGGGGGAGTTTGAGATGAGCAGTATGGGAGAGCTCAAGTACTTTCTTGGCCTCTAAGTGAAATAGTCTGATGAGGGTATATTCATCTCTTAGACCAAGTACACTGGGGAGCTAATAAAGAAGTTTGGGATGGAATATGCTTCCACCATGAAAACTCCCATGGGGTCCAACATTTCCCTAGACAAGGATGAGAAGGGCAAGGCCTTTGATGAATCCATGTACATGTGTATCATTGGATCCCTATTGTGTTTAACTACTAGTAGACCAGATATTATGTATACTACATGTGTATGTGCTAGGTACCAGGCTTGTCCTAAGGAATCTCACTACTCAGCTGCAAAGAGGATTTTGAGATACCTTAAAGGCAACCTACATCTTGGCCTTTGGTACCCTAAGAATAATGATTTTGAACTAATTAGATTTTCAGATGCAAATTTTGCAGGCTACAAAGAAGACAGGAAAATCACAAGTGACACTTGTCAATTCCTAGGAAGAAGGTTGATCTCATGGAGCAGCAAAAAGTAGATAAGTGTGGCTATATCCACTGCTGAGTCTGAATACATTGCTGCAGGAAGTTGTTGTGCACAGCTATTATGGATTCAACATCAATTAGAGGACTACAACCTCAAGGAAAGTAAGTCTCCTCTTTATTGTGACTCATCCAGTGTTATCTCTATTGCTAAGAATCCCGTCTCTCATAGCAGGACTAAGCACATAGAGATAAGATATCATTTCATAAGAGAACATGTTGAATGTAAAGACATCTGCCTTGAATTTGTCCTTACTGATAGTCAAGTTGCTGATATCTTTACAAAGCCATTGGATGAAGCTAAGTTTAATTCCTTCAAGATTGAACTAGGAATGTTAAACGTTTAATAAATGCTAAACATCTTCTTATTCCAATCATCTGTGATGCTAGACTATTGTCACACTTATGCACTTAAAGTATTGTATTTATGACTCATAATTTTGTCTCATCAACAAACCTAGTGACATGGTTAGGACTTCACTCAAGCAGATCTTAAAAGGTCAAACATTCAGGTAGTTAGATCAGCTAAAACAAAAAGCCTGTTTCAGCTGAACCGCTGAGATAGCTGGGAAACATCTCAGCTGAACCGCCGAGACTACTAAATCTGTCCCAGCGGTTGCCTGCCCCCTATCCCAGTGGTAAAGGTAGTCGTCTCAGCGGTTCCGCTGAGATGGGTTGGTGCCTTTAAAAATATGTCAAATTGCACCCAGTTAACCTAATTCCCCACAAAATTATAAGTTCACTTATCTCTAATTATAAGGGCTAATCATGATACAGAATTAGGTAATATAAATAGTCAATCTTTGTTGGGAATTGCCCTCAAATTCCATTGATTTGAAGAGGGGTCACTATGCAATGCTAAGTACTAAATGTATTTGATAAAGCTATGTTTTGTAAGATACACAGACTTAGGTGACTCAAAGAGAAAGGGTCAATCAGGACCTAAGATCAGGAGAAATCAACTCCTAAGAGATGAAGATTTGTCTCAGCTGAACCGCTAAGACGAAGGGTCAGATCCGCTGAGACGAGGACCCATCTCAGCGGAATCGCTGAAAAGAAGTAGCTGTCTCAGCTTATGCCAACCGCTGAGAAGAAGACTGTCTCAGCTGTTAACCCGCTGAGACAAGGAGCCGTCTCAGCGGATCCGCTGAGACAGAATCAAGCTTATTTTCCGTTGACTGGCGCCGCCCAGAATTTGATAAAGGTGCAAGAAGTGATAAAGTAATGCCTTTATCAGCATGGGCAAGGGAGGTAGTGCTTATAGCTGTTGAAGATGTACAGTACTATAAAAGCAAAAGTTAGGGCAACAAAGAAGACACTCTCGATTATTGTATTTGCTCAAGCCGTTAAGGAAACCCATCTGCAACCCCTGAAAGCTGTAACAGCCTTCTTGCCTTGAACAGAAGTTGTTCTCTCTTTCAGTGATTCTAGTTTTCATCAACAAGAGAGGCAGGGGTCTTCTTTCTTCCTTCTGAAGAAGAAGATAGTGGAGCTGTTCTGAATCAACCAGGCTAGGAACAACTCAAGATCAGCTTCTGCTGAGATTCTCTACTGATACCTCATCTGATTGAATCAGTAGTAGAAGTTATTATTCTCTTATATCTTTATTTTGTAAGAGCTATTCAGCTTTGAGAAGATTGTAAAAGGCTATTGCCTGAAGTAGGACCAGGAGGTGGTCTGAGTTGTAGGAGGTGGATTCCTCTGAGTTGTAGGGCTGCTGTGCCTGAGGTAGGAGCTGGTGATAGCTATGAGCTATATGGACTATTGTCCTGAGGTAGGATCATCTGTGATCTGAGAAGTTCCGAGGAACTTGTGGTGTAAGCTCTAGAAGCTGAGAAGATAACTTGGAGGAGTATCTTGATCCCTATCTTACATTGGAGTTAGAGGGGTGTAGGGGGACAGTAGACTACCCATCACTTGGGGAACCAATATAAAATCCTTTGTGTTATGGTTGTGATTATTTGAGCTTGAGTTCATTGGTTGTGTAGGCATATTAGGCTACTAACAGATCTAAGCCCAAAAAGAATAAGAAAAACCTACTCACCCCCTCTAGGTGATTTAATCTAAACCCCTAAGTTATTTCAAGTGGTATCAGAGCGAGGTTGCTTAAAAAGGCTTAACAGTCAAGCAAGATCCCAAGGTTTAGATTAAAAGCTTATTTCCATGGCTGTCTACCAAAAGGAGATGAGTTCAATGAAGCTACCAATATGTAGGAAAGAGTCCTTTGGCATGTGGATGCAAAGGGTCAGGCTGTTTATGGAAGCAACTGACCCTAGGATTTTTGTGACAGTAGTGGAAGGTCCCATAACCTTCACTAAGACTACCACTAATTAGCCAGTGGTGCAGGTGCCAAAGCCATATGCTGAACTGAACAAGGATCAGATTGTCCTGGCTGGAATGGACAAGAGGGCACAAAACATTATTGTTAGTGCTATTGATGATTCCACCTTCCAAAACCTTGTCCATTGCCAAACAACCAAAGAGATGTGGGGCACCCACATTGTCTATATGGAGGGCACTGAAGAAGTTAGGGATGACAGGAAGTCACTCCTTAACCAGGAGTATGAAGCCTTTAGGCAGCTGAACATGGAGGGCATAGCTGTGTGCTATGAAAGGTTCTTTAGGATTGTCAATGAGTTAAGAACCTATCAGAAAGTGTTCAGCAATTATGAACTGAATGATAAGTTCCTGAGATCTCTTACTAGAGAGTGGGACAACAAAATCTGTGCCATAAAGGAAATGGCTAAGTTGGCTGAAACTCCTCCCCATACTCTCTATGGTAAGCTGCTCTCCTATGAGATGCAGCTGACTGCCAGGAAGGAAGAAGTGCAAAATGCAAGGAGTAATACCAGGGAGAAATCCCTGGCCTTCAAGGCTGAAAACTCAAGAAGAGGAAAGGAGGAGGCTCACTCACCTCCCAGAAGATCTGCTGAACCAGAAGTTTCTGCGCCCAGCTCATCAGGTTGCTCCTCTTCTGATGAGGAAATGGCTGCCTTCACAAGGCATTTCAAAAGACTGCTGAGGAGGAAGCAATGGAAGAAAAAGCCTTCCTCCTCATATCACAACAAGGAGGACAGCAAGGAGTCAAAACATCACTCCAGGAGTGATAGGTATGGCTCCAACTCTAAATTTAATTCCTCCAAAGTTGTTTGCTATTGCTGCAGCAAACCTGGGCATGTCATTGATGACTGCCCAGTCAAGAGAAGAGAGAGGGATGAGAAGAAGGCTTATCAGCCAAGAGGCAAGAAAGGAGAGAAAACCCTTCTAGCTAAGAAGGAAAAGAGCTAGAGTGAATCAGACTCCAGCTCATCAGAATCTGAAAAGGAAGAAGCCCTCATTGGGCTGGCTGCTATTGAAGAACTTGCTGCTGGCAGGATTGCAATCAGGGCCCCTCCATCACACCCTGAAAGTGATGATGAGGTGGATGAAGAAGAGGAGTACAATGATCTGATGGCCATATCTGAAGGCTCCTCAAGCAGAGTATCAGATGCTGATGAGGTACTAGTTTTCAACCTATCCCATTCAAATTCTGAATATGAAACTAGCCCAGATTCTGATACATCCTCAAGGGCTGGAGGTGAGGATGGATCAAGATCAAACATAGATGTTGATCATCTGATTGACAGATATGGGGCTCTCATTGATGCCCTGAAGATGAAGAAAAAGCTTGTTAAAGAACAAGCTAAAGAGATCAAAGAGCTAAGGCCACTTAAGGCTGAGCTACAAAGCAAGATGGACATATTCCATCAAGATGGACAAAAGTCCATAAAGATCTAGAAGATGATTGATAATCTTCTTGAAGACAAATAGAAAATGTGGGTGTTTATCAGGAAGCTTAACAATCAGCTTCTCAAGGAACAAAACTTAGTAGCCCAATTCTCCAAACCAAAAACTTGTGAAATTTTCCAAGATCTAGGAGTGAGCAGGAATAGAATAACTAAAAGTTCAAGCCAAACAACCAGAAGCACATGAAGCAAACACAATCTCTATTGATAAGCAAAATTCTTCTATACAGGGCGAGGTATACATGGCGAGACATGATTTCGCCAGTACACAAAAACAGAAGAGAAAAATAGCTGAAAGGAAAACCAGCGGTCTGACAAACTGAGATCGCCTGACCGCTCGACCTCACAGTCCGCCCAGCTAGAAAACCAGGTCGCCCAAACTGCCTGCCTGCGCCTTGAACAACACCAACTGAGAACCACGCAAACTCCCGAACTCCACTGATCCTCCCGAACTCCAGCAACCCGCATTGCAAGCCGCGAGACCGCCCGAACACCTTCAGAAGAGGAGGTGACCGCTGCTACTCGCACAATCCACAGAAGCTGCACAAAACAAGTTCGATCAGCTAGCTGGACGGTTATAAAAAACAGACCGCAAGAACAGGTCGCGAGCTTAGCTTACACTTGGTGCTATATTTTTGCTGCTACAGTGGCTTCTATTTATAGGCGTGAGACCTGATCCAGTCACCACCCTATGAGATAGGATCACCACCCCTTGACCGCGCGACCAGACCGGTCAACCCGCGTGATCAGCAAAAGATGCTCCTGCTTAGTGAGCTCGCCGACTTCAACATAAGCCGCACGATCATGACAACTCGCCCGGTCATGATGCTCACCATCTGTGTTCGCCACCCGACCTCCTCTAGAGACCGTGAACACACCAGACCGACTAGGGCAACAACCCGCCAAGTCGATCAACCACCTGTGACCGCATATGCCAGCAGATCACTGAAGGACCCGCCATGCGAACACAAACCGGAGACCGCGCGACAAAGAAAACCTTAGTCCACGCGCACCGCAAGAACCCGGACAGCCACCAGACCGGGCTGCCCACACCACGCGGTCATAAGCACCAGACCGCGCGATTGCTCCAGCTCGCCACGCGGTCACATGACCAGACCGCACGACCTCACCCCAGCACCTAGAGATAGAAGAACGACGGTCACGCCGGGAAGCCCGCGGCTAGACCAGAGAGGTCAGACCGCCAGAGGAGACCGCAAGACCGAGCGGTCAGACCAGACCGCGCGGTCTCCTCCCCAGACTGCCAACTTCACAAACTTCCACTTCAACATTTTCAACACTCCCCCTTGAAGTGGGAAGTTGAAAACAGCCCAAGTAAACTCCTTAGCCGAGTAAACGGCCCTTTCGCCAGCGCCTTTGTGAATATGCCAGCAATGTTGTCCTGACTTCGAACATGCATGACCAAAAGAGACCCCTCCAGCACCTTCTCATGAATAAAATGATGCTCGATCTCGATATGCTTGGTCCTCGCATGACAAACTGGATTAGTAACCAGTTTGAGAGCACTCTCATTGTCGCCGCGGAGCAAAGTTGGACCCTGAACCTCCTTATGGACATCTCCAACCAACCTCCTAAGCCAGATGGCTTCTTGAGCTGCCAAGGCCGAAGCCTTGTATTCCACTTCCGTGGTTGAGACCGATACGGAATCCTGCTTCTTGCTGCACCATGATATAGCCGTGGGGCCCGTCATGAAGATGTATCCAGACATCGACTTCTGATCATCCGAATCTCCCCCGTAATCAGCATCCATGTACCCATGCACCTCGAAGCCCGCATCCCTCCTGTACAGGAGACCCATATCCGAAGTCGCCTTGACATACTTCAATATATTCTTGGCCGCTAGAAGATGAGGCATCCGTGGTTCTGCCATATACCGACTCACCCTGCCAACTGCATACACAATATCCGGCCTGGTAATCGTCAGATAGATCATGCTCCCAACCAGAGCCCAGAACACCAACGGATCTTCCAGAATCCTCCCCTCATCCTTGCGAAGTTTAGTGGCCTTCTCCAGAGATGTAGAAATGCACTTCCCTTCCTTCATGCCGAACCGCTCCACGATTCGCTCCGCATATCCAGCCTGGGACACCAACACTCCACTCTCCTTCCTCTGCACCTCGAGTCCAAGGAAATGGTGAAGCTCACCCAGATCCTTCATCTCAAATCTGATAGATAGCTCTACCCAAAGCTGCGCTACCTCCTCCTTCGAATTCCCCATCACGATCATATCGTCGACGTAAAGCAGCACGATGACTTGAAGCTCCCCGCTCTTCTTGAAGAACAAGCTTGAGTCTGAGTATGAAGCACCAAACCCGCAGAATAAGAGATACTCTGCTATCTTTCCATACCACGCCCTCGGTGCTTACTTCAACCCATACAGGGCCTTCTTCAGCTTGCAGACATGCTCCGGAAAATCTTCAGATATGAAGCCTGACGGCTGGACCTTGAAGATGTCCTTGTCAATCCCGTCGTACAAGAACACATTCTTTACATCGAGCTGCCAAATCTCCCACCCCCATCACACCGCCAAGGCAATCACAACCCGAACTGAAGTCATTTTTGCCACCGGACTGAATGTCTCTTCATAGTCTTCACCGTATTGCTGCGAGAACCCCTGAGAGACAAGGCGAGCCTTGTATCGCTCGATACTACCGTCAGCATTCTTCTTAAGCTTGTAGACCCACTTGCTTGTCACAGGGGTGATACCCTTGGGCTTGGGCACCAGAGACCAAGTCTCATTCTTCTCATGAGCACTCATTTCTTCTTGCATCGCTGAATTCCACTGTTCCGCGCCTTTGGCCTTTTCAATGCTCTACGGCTCCCTCTCATCCAAGGGACCAGCAAAGAAACACAAGAAAAAGCTCACCATGTTTCCTCCAGTATAGCGATCAGGGGCAATGATAGTTTGCTTCGATCTCCACAACGCCTTTCCCTGACTCGCAGTATCCTCAGCTGCTTCTTCCCTAGCTCCCCTTCCAGACGTACTAGAAGCATCACTCCCCCTGCTTCCTGAACCAGAAGCCTCCGCCTCAGAACTAGATATTGATGGACCACCTGGTGACACAGGTAGCTCCACCTGAAGATTTTCCGCAGCTTTCTCTGGTTCCTCCACCCTGCTTTCTGGTAGCTCAACACCAGAACTTCCCTTGTAAGACGTCACTTCGCCGAACACGACGTCGCGAGACACAACAAATCTCCACGTCTCAGGATCCATGCACTTCCAGCCCTTCTTCCGGTCATCATAACCCACAAAGACTAGCTTCCTTGCTTTCGCATCTAGCTTCGTCCGAAGCGCATCTGAAACGTGCACATAGCAGGTGGAACCAAACACCCGAAGGTGCGCCACGCTTGGCTTTTCCTTGAACATCAATTCATGCGGGGTCTTCATATTGATGGGACTAAGAGGCATCCGGTTGATGACGTAGGCAGCACAAAACATTCCCTCCGCCCAGAAGGACTTTGGGATACTCTTGGCATGCAGCCAACACTTGCAGGTATCCGTCAGATGACGGATCTTCCGCTCTGCAACTCCGTTTTGCTGTGGAGTATGTGCACAAGTAAGCTCCCTCCGGATGCCTGCCTTCTTGCAAAAAAGTAGAGAAGTCACAAGAGGTGAACTCCCCTCCGTTGTCAGTCCTCAACTTCATAACCCGCAGACCAAGTCGACCCTCCACGAGCTCCTTGAACTCCACGAACTTGGCAACCGCCTCCGCCTTCTCCTTCAAGAAATATACCCAGACATATCTGGTGTAATCATCGATCAACACCAGCATATATCTGCTGTCTCTGAGGCTTGGGGTAGCAGTCGGTCCCATCAAGTCACCGTGGATGCACTCCAACGACACACTACTCCCTGTCTGCGACTTGTCAAACGGTAGTCGATGAGACTTGCCGAACTGACATCCCACGCACACATGACCATCTCCGTAGGAAGATAGACTAGGCAGGCCCTTGACCAGACCTCTCACCGCCATAGAATTCAGCTTGTCCATCCCTACATGCCCCAACCTCTCATGCCATATTACGACATTATCATTCGTCCTCATCTTGTCAACATAAGAACTTGTCGATAAAACGAACAAGTCTTTTGTAACACCCCAAATTTCTTAGTTCAGCGAATCAGGCGGAGTGGTGGTGCTGCGCTCGGGATAGGCTGGAAATTTCATAGCAGCTATTCGCGCACGACCACTGTCCCTCTTCGCGCACGACCAGTGATCGTGCGCCAGCGATCGTGCGTTAATTCGCAAGGATTCAGAGTTCTGTTGCGGTAAGTGCGCACGATCAGGGGAAGTGCTTGCGCACGACCACTGACCGTGCGCCGATGCTCGTGCGCCCTGTTTATTCTGTTCCGCGATTTTGAGCGGAGAAGGTGATCGGTCCGTCCAAATCTTTTGGAATCCGATCCAACGGCTAGGATTAGATGCTGGAGGTTATTAGGGCTTATGAGAGGGGTTTAATCCTCATTATTTCATAGCCATTCTCTCTCCAAACCTAGAGGAAGAAGAAGGAGGCAAGGAAGAAGAAGGAGAGATCCCGCCATTGACGGAGCTCCGGAGCTCCGTTTCGCGAGCCGTTTCCAGATCTAGAGAGTGCAGCCCGGTGCGGTCGTTTCCCTCTGTCTAGAATCTCGGATCCATGGCGAAGAAGAACGCTCCTAGGGTAATGATTCTTCCTCCTGATTTTTGGACTTGTCATTTGTCCTCTCTTTCATGTCTGAGGAATCCCTTTCACCAAATAGGTGAAGTGTAGGATTTTCCTCAAGTTCTTCGGAACTCCGGGTCGATTGTGTCCGTCCCCGGCATATTGCATGTAGAAAATCCGGTTGTCACGCGGATGTAGGCATTGTGTGTGAAGCCTATTCGTGGCCGTGAGCCCGAATCGGTGATGCTTGATTTGCGACGTTGCATTTAGGTTAGGCCTAGAATGCGTGCCGGAGAATGACTCCGTGAAATCATCTATAGTATTGCGGGAATTAAGTGTAGGCGTCTTGTGATGATCCTAACGAAAGCCCCATGCTTTGAGATTGGATGAAGGCAAACCTTCACCACGAAATTGATGCTGAGCGTTTTATACCTCCTTCGTTGAGTATTTGTGAAGCCTAGATCCTTGTGAAGGGGTTAGGTGTGTAGCTTATAAATTGTGTAGCACAGGAAAGTGCTAAACCCTTACGGGCCGAGGTGAAGCCGTACCCGCGTCGTGCGATAGATCGCGACGATTAGAGCACGGGCAAAGCTAAACCGAACCCGTTTCCATGCAGATCGGTAAGAGGTCCCTACCTCATGTAGCCGTGTGATCATGGGAGAGGTCGTGGAAGGTGATTCACCTAGACCGACCAAAAGCTCTTTTTCCCACATAAGGCAATGGCCCTTACGGTGGAGTGTTTTGTGGAATGGATGTTATGTTAGCCTCATGCGATTGCTTAGGCGGTTGTGGGGAACCTTCGGGTGAACCCAACCAACATCATATGCATACCTAGGTTCCCTTCTTTTTGATGCTCAACCTAGAAGATTGATTGTGCTTGAAACCTCACCTTGTGTAGTTGCACTTTCTTTATTTTAGTACTTGTGCTAGTATGGCTTGCTTGCAGGGTAGAAGCTCCGCCACCCCCGGAAAGGGGTGGGGTCGTTATAATTTGGTCAGCTTTGCTGACTGTTACCTTGTTTGCTACCGCTTGGTGGAATGTTCTTATGCAGGTGCAGGTGAGCCTAGCGGAAAATAGCGGGTGGTGGCCCTTATGCTGAGTTGGCCCTCGAAGGACAGCCTCTTTTCTGTTTCTTGTATTGCCGGCCTGCGTGCCGATGTTTGTTTGGAATTTTTATCACTTTTGGTAAATGTAAGGCCTTAAGGCCGTAACTCAATATTATGGTTTTATTCCTATGATAGTGGACAGTTCTAATTGAAATGGTTTTTAATCAAATGCTTCCTCTTACGTTTTGTACTCTCGTGTAGTTGTATTCTTTTCTATTATCACCTTTTAACTCCTAGCTAGTGTGGTTTGTATGGCGTGGGGTCCCGGCCGGACCCGCTGTTATACTTTTCGTACTGGCAGGGTGTTACATCTTTAGCTCTCCTCCCCACATGAACGACCTCCGCCTTCACTGCTTCAACATTCCGAAGAAACTTCATTCCTAAGAAAATGTTTTTCCTCATTCCAGGCACATGATAGACACTCTTCAACGTAAGCGTCCCTCTATCACTGCCCAAGGAAACAACCCCCACCTTCTCGACAACATGCACAGTATTGTCAGCAGTAATAATGGCATCATTACCTGAGTAGGGCTGCGCTGAAGAAAGCTTTGACTCGTCCCCGGTGAGGTGATGACCACACCCCGAGTACACGATCCAGTCCTCCTGATAGTTGATAGGAGCCTCAGCTCCAACAGAAGCCGAGAAGGCTCCTCCCCATCCTCCATCAATCTGCCTGGCTTCAGCTTCCTCCTTTCCTGCAGCAGCATGCCCCGGCTGAAGATTCACCCGGCAATCCTTCCTGATGTGACCAAGCTTCCCGCACTTGAAGCACTTGGGACCTTCTCCCTTCTTCCTCCCTTCAGCCTTAGGAGCATAGCCCCTCTCCTGCTGTCCAGAAGTTGAAGGCCCATTGCCTCCTCCAGCGGTCTTCTTCTTATCCCACTTCTTCTTCTTTCCCGTGAAGAGAACTTCGCCATCCCCCCCAGACACTGACACCCCCGCCATCTGCCTTGCCAGACTCTCCTGCGAAGCAAGCAGATTTTCCAGCTCCAGCAGAGACAACTGATTTGCCCAACCCTACACCGACGTCACAAAGGCAACATATTCCTTCTGCAATCCACAGATGATGTGCCTCTTCAACTTCGCCTCAGAAATTGGCTCATCAGGATCCAACGCTGAAATCTCGGCGCACATGTTCTTCATCTTCATGAAGAACGTAGAGATAGAAAGGTCACCTTGAGCCGATCTGACCAGCTCATTCTCCAGGAATTGAAGTCTTGCCACATTTTTCTTGATAAACAGCCCATCCAGGGCTCTCCAGATCTCTGCAGCCGATCCACACCCCAAGATATGATCAAACAGGTCAGGTGATATTGCCCTCTTCAGGGCGAACTCTGCTTTGGCATTAATTCGCCTCCAGTTCCTCACCTCATGACCACTATCCCCAATCAGAATAACTTCCTCCATGCTCTCTCCTCCAACCACCTCTCAGAGGTCCTCACCCAGAAGATAACTTTGCATACGCGACTTCCACTTCTTGAAGTTAGTCTATGTAAGCATCTCAATTCCAAGACCCCTCGCTTCCATGGCTCAACCACTGGTTCCTTCTTTACAAAGGCGATGGCAACTTTTAGTTATTCACTGCTCTATCCACTCCAACCTCGCTCTGATACTATGTGAAATTTTCCAAGATCTAGGAGTGAGCAGGAATAGAATAACTAAAGGTTCAAGCCAAACAACCAGAAGCACATGAAGCAAACACAATCTTTATTGATAAGCAAAATTCTTCTTTACAGGGCGAGGTATACATGGCGAGACATGAATTCGCCAGTACACAAAAACAGAAGAGAAAACATCTGAATGGAAAACCAGCCGTCTGACAAACTGAGACCGCCTGACCACTCGACATCACAGTCCGCCCGGCTAGAAAACCAGGTCGCCCGAACTGCCTGCCTGCACCTTGAACAACACCAACTGAGAACCACGCGAACTCCCGAACTCCACTGATCCTCCCGAACTCCAGCAACCCGCACTGCAAGCCGCGAGACCGCCCGAACACCTTCAGAAGAGGAGGTGACCGCTGTTATTCGCACAATCCGCAGAAGCTGCGCAAAACAAGTTCGATCAGCTAGCCGACCGGTTACAAAAAACAGACCGCAAGAATAGGTCGCGAGCTCAGCTTACACTTGGTGCTAAATTTTTGCTACTACAGTGGCTCCTATTTATAGTCCTAAGACCTGATCCAGTCACCACCCTATGAGATAGGATCACCACCCCTTGACCGCGCGACCAGACCGATCAACCTGCGCGATCAACAAAAGATCCTCCTGCTTAGTGAGCTCGCCGACATCAACATAAGCCGCGCGATCATGACAACTCGCCCGGTCATGATTCTCACCACATGTGTTCGCCACTCAAACTCCTCCAGAGACCACGAACACACCAGACCGACTAGGGCAACAGCCCACCAAGTCGATCAACCACCTATGACCGCATATGCCAGCAGATCGCCGAAGGACCCGCCATGCGAACACAAATCGGAGACCGCGCGACTAAGAAAACCTTAGTCCACGCGCACCGCAAGAACCCGGACAGCCACTAGACCTGGCTGCCCGCACTACATGGTCACAAGCACCAGACCGCGCGATAGCTTCAGCTCACCACGCGGTCACATGACTAGACCGCGCGGCCTCACCTCGGCACCGCGCGGCCTCACCTCGTCACTTTGCGATAGATTGTTGGCACAACTCAAGTCCCCCAAGTTCTAGGAGTAGCTTTCCTCCTAGAAGTGCAGCCATCAGATATAAATACCTAATGAATAACTATTTCCTAGGACCCAATCCTTACTAGGGTCCTAAGGCTTATTTACTTTGTGGTTGCAGGATTGTTCAAGTGCCAAATTTATTTGGTACTTGGACAGTGGATGTTCCAGGCATATGACTGGAAAAAGGAAGGTACTTAAGGATTTCATTCCAGAACCCAAAGGAAGAAAGGTCATCTTTGGAGGCTCTGTACAGGGATGAATAAAAGGTTTTGGTATGATTTCTAATGGCCTAATCTCTATCACCAATATAGCTTATGTTGATGGGTTGAAACACAACCTGTTGAGCATAAGACAATTATGTGACTTAGGTCATGTGGTAGAATTCTCTAGTGAGAAGTGTCTGATAAAAGGGAAGAGTGACAACCAAGTTATTCTCTCAGGCACTAGGTATAGTAATGTCTATAACTTAGACTTCATTAATTTAGATTCCTCTATGCCTGTTTGCCTTGTAGCTAATGAAAGTGAGTCTCTTTGTGTCCAATGGCACAAGAGTCTAGCTCACATAAACTACAAGACAATGAACAGGCAACTCTTACATCTCATGTTTACTTCCTTAGGAAAGCTCTTTATGGTCTCAAACAAGCCCCAAGAGCATGGTATGAGACCTTGTCTAGCTTTCTCATCAAGAACAAATTCTTGAGGGGAAAGATAGATAGCACATTGTTTCTTAGGGAAACAAGGGGCAAATATCTCTTAGTCCAAATCTATGTTGATGACATAATATTTGGGTCTACTGATGACAATCTCTGCATGAGATTTGCTAATCTAATGCAGGGGGAGTTTGAGATGAGCAGTTTGGGTGAGCTCAAATATTTCCTTGGGCTCCAAGTAAAACAGTCTGATGAAGGAATTTTTATTTCCCAGACTAAATACACCAAGGAGCTCATCAAGAAATTTGGGATGGAGTCATCCTCCACCATGAGAACACCCATGGGATCTAATGTCACTAGACAAGGATGAAAAGGGGAAGGCCTTTGATGAATCCATGTACAGGTGTATCATTGGATCCTTGTTGTATTTAACTGCTAGTAGACCAGACATTATGTATTCTACATATGTTTGTACTAGGTATCAGGCCTGTCCTAAGGAATCTCACTACACCTCTGTAAAGAGGATCTTGAGATACCTCAAGGGCAGCCTGAATCTTGGCCTTTGGTACCCTAGGAACAATGACTTTGAACTAATAGGCTATTCAGATGCAGATTTTGCAGGATGCAAAGAAGACAGGAAAAGTACAAGTGGCACTTGTCAATTCCTAGGGAGAAGGCTGATCTCTTGGAGCAGCAAAAAGCAAACCAGTGTGGCCATATCCATAGCTGAGTCAGAGTACATTGCTGCAGGCAGCTACTGTGCTCAACTTCTATGGATTCAACATCAATTGGTGGATTACAACATCAAGGTTAGTAAATCTCCATTGTTGTGTGACTCATCCAGTGCTATTTCTATTGCCAAAAATCCTGTCTCCCATAGCAGGACCAAGCATATAGAAATTAGGTACCATTTTATTAGAGAGCATGTAGAGTGTGAAGATATCAAAATTGAATATGAACCCACAGACAATCATGTAGCTGATATCTTCACCAAGCCACTGGATGAGGGCAAGTTCAATTCCTTCAAAATTGACTTAGGAATGTTGAATTTAGAATGAGTTCACTTATAAATATGTACCCTCTGTTGCATTGCTTATGTTTTCAACTGTATAATACTCTCAATATGCAATGTTATGGAAATTGAAATCTGAATTGATCAACTTTATTTAAAAAGTAGCAATAGTCCACATGATAGGGTAGATAATCTCCCTAAAATGTCAACCTTATGAAAGACATGATCATGCATTCAGGTAATCCTATCTCTAATGAAATTAAAGTAGTATGATCAGCTTAACTAGAACAATCTGTTTCAGCTGAGCTTAAGGCTGCAATTTGTCAACTGGGAAAAATCTCAGTTTGACGAACTTTTACCTGGGTTCGACAAACGTTGAGCTTGAGTTTGACGAACTCTACTTTGAGTTCGACGAACTCAGCTTTGAGTTCGACAAACTCTGCCTTATGATGTAGTTCAGATGAACTCAGCTTTGAGTTTGACGAACTCAGCTTTGAGTTCGACGAACTCTACTTTGAGTTTGATGAACTCAGCTTTGAGTTTGACGAACTCTGCCTTATGATGTTCAGATGAACTCAGCTTTGAGTTCGACGAACTCCATTCTGAGTTCGACGAACTCCAGTTTGAGTTTGACGAACTCAGCCTGATGGTGTAATTTCTTTTACACTATCAATTATAAGGGCAATCAAATCTAATTACTATGTTTCATTTTACCTAAATCTTAAACCACATAAATAGCTCAATGACTGAGTAAAATATCGCACTTTCCTTTAACCTAGCCGCCAAGACGATTCACCTACTCTTCCATCCCAGCGCATTCCTCCACCACTACAATGGCTCCCAAAAGCTCTAAAGAGTTGCTTGAGGGATATGAGTTGGTGAGGGATGGCTTTCTCCGTGCCTCACCAGAGGTTCTCAGTGTCATCACCCTCGTCACTAAAGCTGGTTTGGAGTTCTTGCTATCTGAACCCTTGATGCGTGTCGGCAAGTGCACGGTCGCTGTCAAGTAATAAATGTGGAGAGTGGAATCCCCGAGTGTCGGTCTCTTGAGGAATGCAGATTGGGTGAACGAAATGCGTTGTATGACTCTTGTTACACAAGCGCAACACACATAAAAAAAGGGGGTTTTTGGTTGGTTGTTCCTAATCTTAACAACAATAAAAGAAATGCGGGTCGAAAGCACCGCTTCGCGAGGCGAGATGGATGCAACGGCCGCAATGCCGTGCTTCGTGAGGTGGATGGTGTGTGCTCTAGTGCGAGAAGGTGAGGGTCGCAAACACCACTTCACAACCGCCGTTAGCTCTTGCTAACGCGGATCAAACACCTTGAGGGCGTGAGTGAGAGAGTGGAAACGGAGTGATTCACAAGCACGCTCTGAAGAAGGGCAAAGAAACATTCATTGCAAACAAACCAAACATCACAATATTCCAGTTTACACAATTCAACGAGTACAATGAAGGAAAGAAGAAAGAGATAACCGATGGGTGAAGACTAGCGGCCGTTCACGGCCGGAATGGTAGGTTGTCGGGCTACCTCCGGACTTGGGCGGACGATGCTTCCGGCGCAAAGAGCTGTCACGATCTCTCTACGTAGCTCCGTCGTCTTCGACTTCAGATTTCCTCTTCTTCTCACCGGGCCGGAGTGGGAAAATAGCTGCTTGGAGGCTTGCGGATGGTGGAGAACGCACCCGGACAATGGAGGAAGGCTTGGAATGGATGGAGAAGACTTCCCCCTTGCGTAGGAGATGAAGTGGAGGCGTCCCAGGATGGTGGTCGGCGGCGTACGGATCAGAAAATCTGCTCCCCCAGGATCAATCTGACCTAAAATCGGAACATGCATTTATATAGGCGCTGGAATTAATACTGCGCACGGTCATTGGCGCACGACCAGTGGTCGTGCGCACTATCGTCGGTGGTCGTGCGCACTGGTCGAGACAGAACTCATAAATTAATGATAAGTGCGCACGGATAGTGGCACACGACCGGTGGTCGTGCGCACTATCGTAGGTGGTCGTGCGCACTGCACCAAACAGAACTCATGAAAAAAGTGTTAAGTGCACACGATCAGTGGCGCACGACCAGTGGTCGTGCGCAATAGAACCGGTGATCGTGCGCAGTGTTCCTGTGCAGAATTGCACCGGGAACACCTGCACGACTCCAATTCCAGCACAACCACGAATCCAGCCACTGGAAGTGGCACCTAACAGCGTATGAAAACTACTAATGAAGAAAAACAATGAAATCACACCAAAATGGGCCTAGAAGTGCACCTAGCATGAAATATCAAATATAAACTATAACAAGGCTAACGTGCGGTGAAATGACTGAATAAAGGCCCAGATGAGTCCATAAAAGTGTATATGATCAGGACTCATCACACCCCCAGACTTAACTGTTTGCGCGTCCCGAGCAAACGAATCCGGCGGAGTGTGAAAACGAGAGTTAACATAGAGAATTACACAAAGGAGTACGGTGCGAAGTAACATACGCATGCGAGTAGAGATTCTAGTAGAAGGAGATTCTAACTATGCTAACTAATTTACAAAAGTATTAAAGCGTAAGTAAAGATTTAGTTATACTCAGTTGGTGAATTATGAAGAATTTGAACGATCATGCCCGGTATGAAAGTGACACGACACTGAGGCGGGTGTTGCAGAAGATCGGGGCTTAGGAATAACTCCGCTGAAATACATCAACGTCGTGAACCATACGCTCGCCCGGTCACACTCTCTCCACGGCGCTAGCAAACTCGCAAGTCAAATCAATAGGACTTATAGGATTAAGTTGGGGCTTAGGTTACGGTATGGTATTCAAATTTAAACATGATGGCTACGCAACCCAAGTGAGCTAACGGAACGCTGCACCACAAAGAACAAAATACAACGCTTGTGTGACACACCCCCAGACTTATCATGAAAACTAGGTGTGCACACAGCCTACTTCACAATCACCAACAAATTTTCTATTTAGCTTAGGAGGATTTCTTTTCAAAAAAAAACTTTTTCCAGATTTTTTTTTCTTCTTTTAGCAACATACTTTACTTCTTTTACTTATCCTCCGGTTGGTACAAATTCAGCAAAATGGTGTTTAATTCCCCTTCTCATCACAATGATTCCATACATCACACCAAATCTAGAAAATGAGTGCAGATAACAACTATTTGGTTGCGGGTGTAGGATAAGCTTCGGGATTTGGTGGATGAAGAGGAGCTGAACAAAGGAATGGTAGGCACAAATTTGGCTTTCAAAGGTGAGCGAAAAGGACATGGAATAACAAAGCTCAAACTAGCCAAAGGGTGGCCTACATCATGTTTAACTCGACGAGTCGCACTCACCCATGCTTCAAGAGTCGCTTGGGGCAAGTTCTTAGACCACGAGAAAGGTAAACCTTCCTCCCGACTCGAGCAACACACGACTAGCACTCGTACACACACTACACCGGGTTATCGTCAATTTCATTCAAATTCACCACTTGAGTATAACAAATCTAAATTTACGCAGAAATACTAACATAAATTAGATGCATAGAGACAATCTAGTTCTACTCAAATTCTACCATATCATACGAAGTGACTAGAACACTACACGAGTCAACATCGCACTCCAAATAATAATTTCTAAGTTAACAACCTATTTCACATTCCAACCAAAATAGTTTAACCGGAACAACAACAAAAAGATAAGCGCGCACTCAAGTGGGTGAAGTGGTGTGTGAGCATGAAAATAATGATAATGACAAGGATAAATAAAGAACAAACTCCTAGTATGCAGTGCAACTCGTGCACAGTGGATGACAACATACGCTCCCGCAGACATAGTCTAAACAATACATCCAGAAATTGGAAGCAAAAAGAGGGGAGGAAGTGTTACCCAATGCTCAGAATTGAGCATACCGGACGATTGGCGTTTATGATCAAGAGCAGTCCGCAGCATCCGCACCAAAGAACAAGACCTGCAAGCACAAAACTAAAAACAGCAAAAGCGAATATAAAAACCGAACTAAGCATGTTAGAAAGAAAATAAAATCAGGAAAATCTGGGTTGTCTCCCAGTAGCTCTTTTATTTAATGTCCTTAAGCTGGATCAAATACCTGTATTAGAATGTTCAAAAAGTGCAAGAATTAACTAAAAGGAGTTCACAAAAGCAGTTTCAAAAACTCAGATCACACAAATCAGCTAAAAGCGCTCTTATGGTGCGTGTCCCCCGTAGCGCGTAGGCGGGAGGTGAAGGCTTTAGGGCCAACACTGGTGTTACCCAGTGCTCCCCTAACCTCCGCCCTCTTGCCACGGAGAGCGGCATCGCGAGCATCGTGCAGAAGTTTCTCCTGTTTAAGTCTCATGACAGTCGGGGACTGCCACCGTTGAGAGTTTTCAGATTTTTCCGCCTTAGTGGCGGGTGGCGTCACTTCCGGCATCGTGGTGACTACCGGATCGGCCCAGGAGATGGAGCGCTTAGATAGTTTATTACAGGAATCACAATAAGAGGATAATGGGACATTGTCCCGAACCTAATTCACGTCAAAGTTTTTCGAATTGCAGTCTTCTTCCGTTTCGGAACCGAACTCTCGCCGAAGATCAACTTCTTCTTCCTCACTAGACAGGTGCTCCTCCTTTTCCCCTTCCATTGATTCTTTAACTTCTTCATGCTCTGCACAGCTCAATGATTCATCAAAATTAAAAAGAGGGGGAGGAGTGGATGTTTCAGCTGTAGCTTCGGGGCAAGTGGGCTGCTGCACCTTATTGGGCAGGAAAACGCACCCCGTAGCGAAATCAAGGGTGGCACCGCTCTCTTTCAAGAACGGCACGCCCAGGATAGGGATAGAATGATTTTCCTGGGGGCCCAACACCTGAAAATCAGCAACTACACTTGTCCCCTCAACTATCACCTCTACATTTTTCACTTCCCCCTCGGATTGTATAACAGTCCCATTAGCAAGCACAAGGGATTTCCTTTCTTCCGTGTTCATCTCCAATTGTAATTTAGCTACATCTTGCAACGCAATGATGTTGCGGGAGGAACCAGAGTCACACAAAGCTTTCATTTCAAACTTGTTGATGGAACAGGAAATTACCAGCTCACTCGGATCAGCCTCTACCACATCCCCAAGACTCTTCCCTTGATCAATTGGGTTCTTTTCCGTGTTGCTGGGAAGGGTCCCCTGCGATCGCTCGGTTAGCACTTGGGCCAATTGGCCCAACCGCGTTTCCAAGTTTCGCATGGATGCGATCTGGTTCACCATATTCGAATTAGCTACTTGCATGAATTTCTCCATCATCTCTTCTAGATTACTCTTTTTTTGGGTAGGGGCGCTTGGTTATAATCCGGGTGTGGTGGCCTCGGTTGGCTCCCGGAGGCGTAAGCATCGTTTTGATGCTTCCCCGGTGCCCATCGTTGGCCAGGCGTGTTTGGATTCCAAGAGAAGTTCGGGTGACTTCTCGCTCCCGGATTATAAGCATTATTGAAAGGCGCCCCCTTAGGCTGATTTCCTACATAATTAACAGATTCATTCAAGGTCAAGTGTGCGAAGTCACCTGCCACGCTGTTCCCCGAACATTCATATGCGTGGTGGCCTCCGCCTCCACATCCCTCGCAGGTAATTATAGCAGCAGGCGCGGGTGTAGAAGGGAGTGAGTCGACCATAAAGAGACCACGGCCGCTTCTTGGAGCATTTCTCCCTGCAGTCCAGAATGTACTGTGGGAGGCAGTGTCGCGCAGAATCCGAAGAGCTTCCTCAGGAGTGTGGTTCATCAAAGTACCACCCGCCGCAGCATCGATCATTGCCCTGTAGTTGGGCTCGATTGCAAAGTAAAATGTTTCGACCACATTCCACGGTTGCAGCTCGTGGTTCGGGCAACGGCGAAGGAGATCACTAAGGTGCTCCCACGCCTCAGCAAGGGTTTCCTGATCAAGTTGACGAAAGGTGGCGATTTCCCGCCACAAGCTCACGATCTTATCCACTGGGTGGAATTTAGCAAGGAACTTAGATGCGAGGGCATCCCAAGTTGCAGCAGTCCCGGGCGGAATGGAGTGGAGCCACACCTTGGCTTTGTCGCGGAGTGAGAAGGGAAACAGTCTAAGCTTGACCGTGTCGTCAGTAATCCCTGCATAGCGGAAGGTTCCGCAAATATCAGAAAACTCCGCCAGATGCAGATGCGGATCTTCGCTGGCCAAACACGAGAACTGAGCGTTGTTCCGGATGATGTTCAAGATCGCAGGCTTGATCTCAAACTGATTGATCATAATATTGGGCCCAAACCCCGGATACACACTCCCAGCAGTTGGAGTGGTGTAGTCTCTCATCATGCGGGGCCGAGGCCTAACCGCCTCCTGCTCATCTCCAGGCTGATGCTGCACCTCGTCGGGCACTCTCGCATCAGCATCATTTGGGTTCACCTGATCACCCATTGCCGCTTGTACGGCAGCAGCGCGCCTTCGTGCGCGAGCGGTCCGTTCGATTTCTGGGTCAAAGGGCACGAGCTCCCCTGCGGCTTGTCTCTGCATGCACTATCACTAACAATCAAAAAGAAAACAAAGAGAATCAAAAACAACTGCTCGTATAACGAGAGTCACAACACAAGACGTTACACGCCTGCGTTCCCCGGCAACGGCGCCAAAAACTTGATGCGTGTCGGCAAGTGCACCGGTCGCTGTCAAGTAATAAATGTGGAGAGTGGAATCCCCAAGTGTCGGTCTCTTGAGGAATGCAGATTGGGTGAACGAAACGCGTTGTATGACTGTTGTTACACAAGCGCAACACACATAAAAAAGGGGGTTTTTGGTTGGTTGTTCCTAATCTTAACAACAATAAAAGAAATGCGGGTCGAAAGCACCGCTTCGCGAGGCGAGATGGATGCAACGGCCGCGATGCCGTGCTTCGTGAGGTGGATGGTGTGTGCTCTAGTGCGAGAAGGTGAGGGTCGCAAACACCACTTCACAACCGTCGTTAGCTCTTGCTAATGCGGATCAAACACCTTGAGGGCGTGAGTGAGAGAGTGGAAACGGAGTGATTCACAAGCACGCTCTGAAGAAGGGCAAAGAAACATTCATTGCAAACAAACCAAACATCACAATATTCCAGTTTACGCAATTCAACGAGTACAATGAAGGAAAGAAGAAAGAGATAACCGATGGGTGAAGACTAGCGGCCGTTCACGGCCGGAATGGTAGGTTGTCGGGCTACCTCCGGACTCGGGCGGACGATGCTTCCGGCGCAAAGAGCTGTCACGATCTCTCTACGTAGCTCCGTCGTCTTCGACTTCAGATTTCCTCTTCTTCTCACTGGGCCGGAGTGGGAAAATAGCTGCTTGGAGGCTTGCGGATGGTGGAGAACGCTCCCGAACAATGGAGGAAGGCTTGGAATGGATGGAGAAGACTTCCCCCTTGCGTAGGAGATGAAGTGGAGGCGTCCCAGGATGGTGGTCGGCGGCGTACGGATCAGGAAATCCGCTCCCCCAGGATCAATCTGACCTAAAATCGGAACAGGCATTTATATAGGCGCTGGAATTAATACTGCGCACGGTCATTGGCGCACGACCAGTGGTCGTGCGCACTATCGTCGGTGGTCGTGCGCACTGGTCGAGACAGAACTCATAAAATTAATGATAAGTGCGCACGAACAGTGGCGCACGACCGGTGGTCGTGCGCACTATCGTAGGTGGTCGTGCGCACTGCACCAAACAGAACTCATGAAAAAAGTGTTAAGTGCACACGATCAGTGGCGCACGACCAGTGGTCGTGCGCAATTGAACCGGTGATCGTGCGCAATGTTCCTGTGCAGAATTGCACCAGGAACACCTGCACGACTCCAATTCCAGCACAACCACGAATCCAGCCACTGGAAGTGGCACCTAACAGCGCATGAAAACTACTAATGAAGAAAAGCAATGAAATCACACCAAAATGGGCCTAGAAGTGCACCTAGCATGGAATATCAAATATAAACTATAACAAGGCTAACGTGCGGTGAAATGACTGAATAAAGGCCCAGATGAGTCCATAAAAGTGTATATGATCAGGACTCATCAACCCTCTCAGATATTCAAGAATGAATTGCTAGACTTTTATGCCAATGTCAAGCAGTCATCCTCTAAGGATGGTCTGTCTTCCAAAATTGGAGAGATAAGGGTGAAGGTGACCCCTAGGAGGCTAGAAAAGGTATTGCAATTACCTAGACTAGAAGAAGAAGAGGTGTCAAAGACTGACAAGGAACAAGCCCTGAGCTGTTGTGAATACAGTGACCCCAAGACCTCATCTCTGAAAAAGAAGTTCTTCAATCAAAAGGGCAAGTTGCTCTGTGATATAGTGGGGACATCTCTTCTGTGTAAACCAGGCTCTCATGACACCATTTCTCAACCTATGTTTGCGCTGGTTACAAGAATCATCTTGACGAAAAGAATAAGGTGGGGGAATGTTCTTTATCAAAGACTGAAAGAATGTCTGCAGGCCCCTAACTTAAGAAGGATCCTGTCTCTCTACCTACTGAAGGCATATCCAAGCCATTTCTCCTCCCTCAAAGGTGTCAACATCCGCTACTTAAAAAGATTGGATATAAGGACATTGGATAGATCAACAAGAGTCCTCCCCATGAGCCAACCCTCTATGGTGGCTGAGCTGAAGGAGAAGAAAAAGGCTAAGAAGACTGAGGCAGAAGGGGCCGAGAAATCCAGCAAGGATGATGATCAATAGGAGAACATGGAAGGGGTGGAAGGTGAAGATGTCCCCAGGACAAATGTAGAGAATGTACCCCAAGTGAGAGTTGAATCTCACTCCGAGTCAACTCAAATCCATGTTGAACCAGCTGTCTCACCAATTGAGGATGAACCAAGGAATTCACCTATCCCTGGTAAACCGATGATCATAGTTAACCAAAACTCCTCAGACTATAGATAAGACTAGGAATTTAACTAACACATCATTCTCTCTTCAGGTTCCCCAAGACAAAGTCCTCCACACATGGATGTTCTAGGTGAGGGGGAGCATGACTACAGGTCTGGAGCGGTACATGCTTCTATAAGAAGTGAGGGGGAGCAAAGCTCAAATTGTGAAGAGAAAGAAGGGGGTACTAGTGAGGGGGAGGAAGAATTAAACAAGATAATTCACAACATGAAAGTTGAATTACAGCCAAACCCTCTACCCCCCTCTGATGAGCTGCCAAGACCTGAACCTGTAGTGTAGAAGGAAATAGTCCAAGAATGGCCAGCAGCTGTGCTGGACACATCTGACCTGCTAAACTCAATAACATCCATAATTGAGGGTCAGATGTTGTCTATCAAGGAGCACATTGAAGAAAAAGTTCATGGTGCCACTGCCCAAATCAAATATGAGCTCAATGCTACAAGGGCAGCATTGACTCAGCAGATCCAAGCCAGTGATCAGAGAATGGAATCCAGGGTGGATGCAGTAAGGACTGAGCTGAATACTCAGGTCCAAAGTGTCAAAACATCATTTGCTCATATTCTCCAGCAGATGACCAGATGGTTTGAGATGGCTAAAAGCACTGTTGCTGCCCAACACACCATACTGAAGCAAATTGCAGACAGACAAGGGGACTCCACCAGGGACATTGCCTATGTAAAAAATCAAGTCTATAAGACTGAAAATGTCTGGGAGAAGGCAATGGCCAAAATGGTCCAAGTGACCAAAACAACCAGCAACCATGTCATGTCCCACATTGACAAGGCCAAGGAAAATGTACTGGATGATGTGGACTGTACTTTCCAAACTCTCTCCCAATCTATACTTGACCAACACTCTGAAATTGGAAAGAAGATATTTGAAGAGAGCAAAAAGGGGGAGGAAGAAATTGCCAAGCTAAGTATAAACCTGAAGGAGGCCCACATGAGGTTGGACACCAACCTGGAGAATGCCCATCAACAGCTAAACACTCACAAAGAAGCAGCCTACAAGAAAGTGGTGGAAGAAGTCAACAATGTCTTAAATGAATGATGAATAGTAAAATATATGTATTTTTAGTATAGTTATTAGTATAGTTTTAAATAATATTGTAAATTTTCTATGTAAATTAATGAATAAATTGCTTGTTTTATTATTTTCCTTACTAACTTGTTTTATTTTTGTTTTTGCAGATTTTGGCAATTTTTGTCAAGTCACGCCCTGAGTCACGCCCATGACAACTTGTCACGCCCGTGACCCAAGGGCGTGTAAGCTGCGTTCGACGAAAGCCAAGCTGCGTTCGACGAAAGCGCTCTGCCCTGTGTTCGACGAAAGCTCTCCGAGCTGCGTTCGACGAAAGCTTTCCAAGCTGCGTTCGACGAACTCCCTCCGCCCCAGCGTTCGACAAATGACGTCCAGCATTCGACGAATCCTTCTCAGCGTCCAGCGTTCGACGAACGTCGATCTGAGTTCGACGAACTCTCTCTGTCCAGACGTTCGAAGAATCCAGCGCACACGCCAGCCGTCACGCCATAGTTAAAGCAGTTATGTGCCGCCCACTGTCGCGCCCGTGACACTGCAGGTCACGCCCGTGTGCAGCCATGTTTGACGGCCAAACCTTCCAGAAGACGGCGGATGCGACCCCTAAAGCATGCGCAAATGTCATGCCCTATGTCACGGTCGTGACATCCAAGTCACGCCCGTGACCTAGGGCGTGTAAAAATAAAATTTTGACTATAAATAGAGGGGCTCGGCTGAAGCATTTCCCATCCAAATTTTGAATGTTTTTAATGTTATTCTGAGTTCTTTGAGTGATTGTGAGTTTTCTTTACGCAATTATGTTTATGTTCGTTTGTAATTTTCGCCTTTTAGAACTAAAATGTTGTTTCTCATTTGGATCATCTTCCTTTTTCATTTATGTTAGTGCGTGTGTGTGTATGAGAATAGTTTTATAGCTTTCATAACTTAGTTTATTGCTTTCATAATTTAGGTTTCTTGCTTTCATAAAAATAGTTTATCGCTTTCTTTAACGCTTTATTTAATGCTTTCGTTTTATCGCTTTCTTTCGATTCAGTCATTTTATTACAAGTAGAGTGCGTGCGTATATGAGATAATGTTTTTCTTTTTTATAACTTAGCTTTATTTCAGTCCTTATATAACTGCTTATACCACCCCCATCCCGGATGAGAGGCTAAGTTTCTTTAGCGCTTGATTAAGACGGTTGGGACGGATATTATTACTGCTTTTATATAAGTCTTTTTATTTCCCTTTTATCCGCTTATATCCGCTTAAGTTATTAAACATGTATTTTCTTAATTATGCCGTTTCCATTCCGATGAGTGGCTAATTTCCTTTAGTGCACGAAGTCGAAGAGCATTGAGACACAAAAATAGTTTTTCTAAAAATAAAACATCTCTTTCTAAAATAATTAACGCTTAAGGTTTACCCGAGAATCACGTTGAGTGAAGCCACATAATTGATTTGTGGTTTTCATTTCCGTCTCCGTACACTAGTTAGCCGAGAGGCTCGTGCGTACGGACTGATCGCTCACGGGTAAAGATAAGTGCGCTCTACCCTCGAGAGAGGATGAGGTAAGTCTCCCGAATTGGAAGTAAAAACCCAATAGCGGGGTTCACAACATAAAGCGAGTATTAAGAAGATTCGATGGTCGAAAATTCATAATCTCAGGTGGGCGTACCCTCGAGAGAGGAGCGTTCATAATTATGGAACCTCCATGGCCAAGCCATTTTAATGTTTTAAAAAGTCATCACTCTTACTTCTAAAAAGGACTATTTTCGTCTCAAGGTAATTCGACATCGGGCGCTATTATTATCATCGTTTAGAACTCTAGTTATACGCTTATTATCATTTTCTTTTAAAAACCCACACTAATAACTTATTCCGATAAAATAATAGTTCGTTCCTCAAAGTTGGTTAATCAACACGATCCGCGGAAATATACGACCTCGATATTTTCTAAAACAAAATATCCTGTATTCCTCACGATAAGGTATACTTACCTTTATTATATGATTAGTTCGGATTAAAATTTAAACAAAAACTATTGAAACCAAATTAGTGCAAAACTCTCCTTTTCTATTTTAAAAATCAATAGAATTCGGCGTTGTAGCCGAGGCGTAATCGTCAATATTTCAAAAGCAGAAAAAGACCGTTACTTCTATCTTTCGATAGGATAACGGTTAATTTCTCAAAGTAGGAGTACTTGCGAGACTCTCTGGAGACACCCGCCTAACTCTAATCTCGCCATATAAAGGTTGCGCAAACCAAATCAATATAAAAAAATAATCCGAATTTTAACCATCAAGTTTTTGGCGCCGTTGCCGGGGAATCTTAGTGTTGTTATTTGAAACAAGGAATTACTATTACTTTTATCATATATATTAAAAATATATACAAAAAAATTATATACAAAAAATATATATATATATATATAAAAGAAAAAAAAATTATTACAAAAAGCAAAAAAAAATATTTATCATTTTTATTATTAGTATATGACCCAAGGAAACTCCTCGGACGACTCGATTATTCCTTTTGACCCTGAAATCGAGCGCACTCTTCACAAGCTCCTCCGACTTCGTGATCAAAACTTACTCGAATTTCCCGAAGAGTCAGTCGGAGATACTTACACTGAACCTATGGCCAATCAAATTCCAGATGTGGCCCCGCCACGGACCATGGCATATTATGCCAGGCCAAATCTGGAAGATACCGGATCGAGCATAACGCGCCCAACAGTGGCTAATAATAATTTTGAAATAAAATCTAGCATCATTCAAATGGTACAACAGTCAGTCCAATTTGACGGTTTGCCAGATGAGGATCCCAACTTCATCTTTCTAACTTTTTAGAAATATGTAATACATTTAAAATTAATGGCGTTACTGACGACGCCATTCGTTTACGCTTATTTCCATTTTCGCTGCGGACGAAGGCAAAAGCGTGGTTAACTTCTCTTCCTAGAGGATCCATAACCACGTGGGCCCAATTGACGGAACACTTTTTAACTAAATATTTCCCCACGTCAAAAATCGCTAAGTTACGTACGGATATCGCCTCTTTCATTCAATACGATTCTGAGTCTCTCTATGAGACTTGGGGGAGCGTTTTAAAGAGTTCCCGCATAGATGTCCTCATCATGCGCTGCCGTCGTGGCTACAGGTCCAGACGTTTTATAATGGCCTAAATTTTTCCACGCGACAAATGATCGATGCAGCCGTCGGGGGAACGTTAAACAACAAAACCCCGACAGCCGCCCAAGCTCTGTTCGAGGAAATGGCCATGAACGCCTATCAATGGAATGCGCCTAGATCTCGCTCTGCCAAACCGGCCGGGATTTATGAAGTGGATGCCACTACTCACCTAGCCTCGCAAGTGGAGCAGCTAAGTAAGCAAGTGGCGGAGATGACTGCTTCCTCCTCCACTCCCGCTTCGGCTCCTAATAATAATAATAATAATAATAATAATACTTTTGTCGATGAAACTGTAGATTACCTAGGCAACCCAGTTAGGCCCCCCTTCAACCCTAATAACAATCCGTATAGTAATAACTATAATCCGGGTTGGAGGAACCACCTAAATTTTTCCTAGAGCAATCCTAATAATGCTCAGAGGCCCCCAAATGTGAACCCGCAAGGATTTCCGCAATGATTTCTAAACGGATTTCAGCCTCCACCTCCAAAACCTTCACCGCTCGAAGATATTTTTGCTAAATACGTTGCGTCCACTGAGTCAAATATCCGGAATATCACCAGATCGATTAAAAACTTGGAAAATCAGGTGGGACAGCTAGCAAAGATGGTCTCCGAGCGGCCATATGGAGCTCTACCAGGGAACACGGAGCCAAACCCCCGAGAAAATGCCAACGCCATAAACCTTCGCAGCGGCAAGGAGGTACCTCCCCAAAACGAGTTGAGCCCAAGGTACATGTTTCGACACCGACCCCTCCACCCCTCTCTCGATAGATAATACAACGAGTATTCCGACTGTGCCAAACATTTTTAGCCCATCCCTTCCTTATCCCTCGAAAATAAACAACGAGCGGAAGGACGAGCATTATAAAAAATTTCTACAAATTTTAAAATATATCCATATAAACGTTCCTTTCTGCGAGGCACTCTCCCAAATGCCGAAATACGCAAAATATCTTAAAGAGTTGCTTTCTAATAAAAAGCGACTCGAAGATGTTTCGCGTGTTTCTCTTAACGCGGAATGCTCGGCTGTCCTCCTTAACAAATTGCCGCCAAAACTGAATGACCCAGGACGATTCTCCATCTCATGCCTCTTCGGCAATATGTTAATAAAGTACGCTCTAGCAGACTTGGGAGCTAGCATCAACTTGATGCCTTTCTCCCTTTTCAAAAAACTTGATTTGGGCATCCCAAGCCCGACTAAGATGAGCATCCAACTCGCGGATCGCTCGTTAAAGTACCCGATAGGGGTAGTGGAGGATGTTCTGGTCAAGGTCGACAAGCTTATCTTCCCGGTAGACTTTGTCATCCTGGACATCGAGGAGGACGCTGAGGTGCCTATCATTCTCGGTCGCCCGTTCCTCGCAACCTCCCGCGCATTAATCGATGTTAGTAATGGTCGCCTCCTCCTTCGGGTCGGAGACGACGAAGTCACTTTGCATATCAACCCCTCCATGCAGAACTCACTATCGAATGATGATTCTTGCTTTAATTTAGAATCCGCGTTTGAGGATGAGTGTTCTTCTCTTTCAGAATTGTTATCTTTAATGAATTGCTGCCAAATTCGCCCTTCGAGCCTTTCGATTCGAAAGAGTTAAAAATCTCCACATCCTATGAACAACCCCCAATCTTGGAGCTTAAGCAACTCCCCGACCATTTAAAATATGCTTTTCTAGCCGCGAACTTAAAACTTCCGGTTATAATATCATCTACTTTAACCGATTCAGAAACATCCGAATTGATTGAGGTTTTGTCTAAACATCGCCGTGCAATTGCATGAAAAATTTCTGATATCAGGGGAATTAACCCCTCATTCTGTTCCCACAAAATTTTTCTCGAAAAAAACCCCCACAAAACTATTCAGCCTCAACGACGACTTAACCCGAATGTGCGTTAAGTCGTTAAAACTAAAATTATTAAACTACTCGATGCGGGGATTATCTATCCTATATCCGACAGTACGTGGGTAAGCCCCGTACATGTCATCCCTAAAAAAGGCGGTATAACGGTCGTGGCAAACACGAATAACGAATTAATCCCAACTCGTACTGTTACGGGTTGGAGGGTGTGCATCGATTACAGAAATCTAAATGATGCCACCAGAAAAGACCACTTCCCATTGCCGTTTATTGATCAAATCCTATAGCGTCTCTCTGGTCATCCTTTTTACTGCTTTCTTGATGGTCTCTCGGGATTTTTCCAAATCCCTATTTCCCCCGAGGACCAAGAAAAAATGACTTTTACTTGCCCTTTCGGCACCTTCGCATATCGAAGGATGCCGTTTGGCCTCTGTAACGCGCCAGCTACATTCCAAAGATGTATGCTGGCGATATTTGGCGAGCTAGTAGAATACATAATGGAAGTCTTCATGGATGACTTCTCCGTCTTTGGAAGCTCTTTTAAAAATTGTCTAAAAAATTTAGATAGAGTCCTCCAGCGGTGCGAAGAGATGAATTTAGTCTTGAACTAGGAGAAATGCAACTTCATGGTCCGAGAGGGTTTAGTCCTCGGCCATAAAATTTCTTCCAAGGAGATGGAGGTCGATAAGGCCAAAGTCGCTATAATTGAACAACTTCCTGTTCCTTCGAACGTAAAATCTATTAGAAGTTTTCTCGGCCACACAAGTTTTTATCGGCGGTTTATTCAAGATTTTTCAAAAAATAACCAAACCACTAACTCACCTCCTGGAAAAGGATTCCCCATTTATTTTTGACACGGCCTGCGTAGAGGCATTCAATTTTATAAAAAAGCAACTTATCAATTCTCCAATTCTGGTGGCGCCAGATTGGTCCCTTCCGTTCGAGATTATGTGCGACGCGAGCGATATCGCGGTAGGAGCCGTTTTAGGCCAACGCGTAAATAAATATTTTCATCCAATATATTACGCTTCTCGCACACACAATGCCGCACAGGCTAACTATACAACGATGGAAAAGGAACTTCTTGCCGTTGTCTTTGCTTTTGATAAATTCAGGCCTTACGTAACACTTTCACACGTAATCGTTTTCACTGATCACTCCGCCCTAAAATATCTTTTGGCCAAAGTTGATGCCAAACCCCGCTTGCTTCGATGGATCCTCCTTTTACAGGAAATTGCTTAGAGATCCGGGATAAGAAGGGGGCTGAAAATTTAGCAGCCGACCACCTCCACGTTTAGAACAACCCTTCGCAGAAGCGCTCGTCGAACCCGAAATAGACGATAGATTTCCGGAGGACCGCCTCTTAATTTTAAATAATATAAAAACTTCTTCCACCCCTTGGTTCGCAGATTATGCAAACTATCTAGTCATACGGGTCCTTCCAAAAGATTTTTCGACTCAGCAAAAGAAGAAATTCTTTTCTGATTTGAAAAACTACTTTTGGGAGGACCCCTTTCTCTTTCGAGTCTGCGCAGACCAAGTGGTGCGAAGATGTGTTTTAAGCCAGGAGGGTGCGCAATTTTTGCGACACTGCCACGAGGGGCCGGCTGGAGGGCATTATCAAGCCAACCGGACCACGCGGAAAGCTTTAGAGTCGGGCTTTTATTGGCCCACTCTCTTTAAGGATGCTCACACTTTTGTGAGTAAATGCGATAGCTGCCAGCGGTCGGGTAACATCTCTCGTCGTGACGAGATGCTCCAAAACCTTTTTCTCGAGTGCGAAATCTTCGATCTGTGGGGCATAGATTTTGTAGGCCCCCTACCTTCTTCTTTTAATAATCGCTATATTTTAGTGGCGGTCGACTACATCTCTAGGTGGGCGGAAGCGCAAGCTCTGCCCACCAATGATGCGCGAGTCATCATCCATTTTCTAAAAAAATTATTTTCTCGCTTTGGCACGCCCCATGCAATAGTTAGTGATAGAGGTACGCACTTCTGCAATGCCCAGATTTCAAAAAATTTATGTAAATGTGGTGTCACGCACAAGCTCGCCAACGCCTATCACCCCCGAACGAGCGGCCAAGTAGAAGTAGTAAATCGCGAGATTAAACGCATTTTGGAGAAAACCGTTTCTTTAAATAGGAAAGATTGGTCCGTCAAACTCGACGACGCGTTGTGGGTATATCGTACGGCATACAAGACCGCTATCGATTGTACGCCCTATCGATAAGTCTACGACAAGGCGTGCCATTTCCCTGTAGAGTTAGAGCACCGCGCTTTTTGGGCGTTAAAATTTTTAAATCTCGATTCGAACTTAGCCTCCGAGAATAGGAAATTCCAACTAAATGAACTCGATGAATGGCGTGCGAACGCTTATGAGAGTAATAAATTTTATAAGGAGCGTTCTAAGTTCTACCATGATCGTTAAATAAAATTTCCCAAAACATTTGCGCCGGGCGATCTTGTTCTTCTTTATAATTCACGCCTTCGTCTTTTTTCGGATAAGTTGAAATCCCGATGGTCCGGCCCCTTTAAGTTTAAAGAGGTTTGGACGTATGGGACCGTTCTTATCGCTCACCCTGAAAGAGGCGAATTTAAAGTAAATGGGCATCTTTTAAAACTTTACCTTGTGGGCGATCCAATGGACGAAAATATCGAATCCTTAACCCTCCCCAACTTATAATCTCACCACGCCAAATGCGTCAAGCTACACGATGGTAAACAAAGCGCTCGTGGGAGGCACCCCATATTTATCCAACCTTTTATTATGCTTTGTTCTTTTTTCTTTTGCAGGGTTTCTTGCGGCCCCGCCAACTTTAATTCAGGGAAGCCTTTTTGCTCCCTCTTTCCTTTTGTATATATTGCAATGTTATTTTCTCTTCTTCATACTTACATTACAACATTGAGGACAATGTTGAGTTTTAAGAATGGGGGTGTTTTACCGTTTTCATTTAAACAAACAAAAATTTTTCATTTTGCTTCCTTTTGTAAATATAAGCTTTAACCAAACAAAAATTTTTCAAAAAATGTTTTATTTCATCTTGCCTACTTTTGTAAATATAAGCTAAAAAAAACAAAACAAAAAAAGTTTAAAACCAAAAAAAACTTGTCATAATAAAAGAAATTCACAAAAAAAAACAAAAAAACAAAAAAAAATAAAAAAAAAAGATAAAACCCCAAAAATATAATAAAAACCCCTGTTTAGCTTTGTATATTTCAAACTTAGTTTGAGTTTATTTATAAGCATTTTTCATTATTTTTGATTTGCCAAAACCTTTATTTGTATCACAGTTTGTAAGACTTAGATCTATGGAATTTTAGTTGTAAAGAATATATTGTGATTCTAATTTAATTTGAGATAAAACTTTTTAGCACTACTTCTTGTTTACCCTAAAATAGCTTCTTGTTGTATCATTTTGGCAGACCGTCTTTAGACTTTAATTATTCCTACTTCTAACTTGTGAAATTTTAGGAATGTTTTAAACCTACTAAAATTTGCTCTAAAAAAATTTCTTACTTTATAAAATCTAGAAATTTCTAAACCCTTTACCTATTACTTTATTTCCTTGGTAATTTCGTTTAACAGATCTTATGTCAATGGGAATAAGATTTCATTCCGTAAACATAGGCACCCAATTAATTACAGGAAAAGATCTTATGTCAATGAGAATAAGATTTCGTTCCGTAAACATAGGCATTGGGTATTTTTGGGAAGAAAAAAAATATATATTTGGGAATAAGATTTCGTTCCCTTCTCTATCCAAGCAAAAAAAATTGAGTGGGGTGAGAGGATAAAATTCATCACCCCCAATCAAAATTCTCTTCTCCTACCAAGTTTCCCCTACCCCTTAGCCACTACAATTGAAACCTAGATATAAATTAAAGATTTTTGAGAGAGCATAATTAGTAAGTTTTAATTATTCTTAAATATTTTCTTTTAAAAGTTAAAGTTCTTATAATCATATTCTAATCATGGTGCTAAATGATTTCAATAATTTAGGTCGCTACTTAGCTAACTTCAGAAGTCTTGTTAGCTAAAACTTTTTCGCTCTTTTTAAATCATTATAACGATATAGTACTTGCCTCTTTAAATAACCTAAATTTATTTCAAACTTACTTATCATAAAAAAAATTGGCAAATTAAAAATTCTATTAGTGTCTTATAGATTTCTCTTACTTTTGCTCTGGAATAGCAAAAAGCTTAAGTATGGGGGTATTTGATGAATAGTAAAATATATGTATTTTTAGTATAGTTATTAGTATAGTTTTAATTAATATTGTAAATTTTCTATGTAAATTAATGAATAAATTGCTTGTTTTATTATTTTCCTTACTAACTTAGTTTTATTTTTTTTTTGCAGATTTTGGCTATTTTTGTCATGTCACGCCCTGAGTCACGCCCGTGACAACATGTCACGCCCGTGACCCAAGGGCGTGTAAGCTGCGTTCGACGAAAGCCAAGCCGCGCTCGACGAAAGCGCTCTACCCTGCGTTCGACGAAAGCTCTCTGAGCTGCGCTCGACGAAAGCTTTCCAAGCTGCGTTCGATGAACTCCCTCTGCCCCAACGTTCGACAAACGACGTCCAGCATTTGACGAATCCTTCTCAGCGTCCAGCGTTCGATGAACGTCGATTTGAGTTCGACGAACTCTCTCTGTCCAGACGTTCGAAGAATCCAGCGCACACTCCAGCCGTCACGCCCCAGTTAAAGCAGATATGTGCCGCCCACTGTCACGCCCGTGACACTGCAGGTCACGCTCGTGTGTAGCCATGTTTGATGGCCAAACCTTCCAGAAGACGGCGGATGCGACCCTTAAAGCACGCGCAAATGTCACGTCCTATGTCACGACTATGACATCCAAGTCACGCCCGTGACCTAGGGCGTGTAAAAATAAAATTTTTGCCTATAAATAGAGGGGCTCGGCTGAAGCATTTCCCATCCAAATTTTGAGTGTTTGTAATGTTATTCTGAGTTCTTTGAGTGATTGTGAGTTTTCTTTATGCAATTAAGTTTATGTTCGTTTGTAATTTTCGCCTTTTAGAAATAAAATGTTGTTTTCTCATTTGGATCATCTTCCTTTTTCATTTATGTTAGTGTGTGTGTGTGTATGAGAATAGTTTTATAGCTTTCATAACTTAGTTTATTGCTTTCATAATTTAGGTTAATTGCTTTCATAAAAATAGTTTATCGCTTTCTTTAACGCTTTATTTATCGCTTTCGTTTTATCGCTTTCTTTCGATTCAGTCATTTTATTACAAGTAGAGTGCGTGCGTATATGAGATAATGTTTTTCTTTTTTATAACTTAGCTTTATTTCAGTCCTTATATAACTGCTTATACCACCCCCGTCCCAGATGAGAGGCTAAGCTTCTTTAGCGCTTGAATAAGACGGTTGAGACGGATATTATTACTGCTTTTATATAAGTCTTTTTATTTCCCTTTTATCCGCTTATATCCGCTTAAGTTATTAAAATGTATTTTCTTAATTATGCCGTTTCCATTCTGATGAGTGGCTAATTTCCTTTAGCGCACGATGTCGAAGAGCATTGGGACACAAAAATAGTTTTTCTAAAAATAAAACATCTTTTTCTAAAATAATTAACGCTTAAGGTTTACCCGAGAATAACGTTGAGTGAAGCCACATAATCGATTTGTGGTTTTCATTTCAGTCTCCGTACACTAGTTAGCTGAGAGGCTCGTGTGTACGGACTTATCGCTCATGGGTAAAGAGAAGTGCGCTCTACCCTCGAGAGAGGATGAGGTAAGTCTCTCGAATTGGAAGTAAAAACCCAATAACGGGGTTCACAACATAAAGCGAGTATTAAGAAGATTCGATGGTCGAAAATTCATAATCTCAGGTGGGCATACCCTCGAGAGAGGAGCGTTCATAATTATGGAACCTCCACGGCCAAGCCGTTTTAATGTTTTAAAAAGTCATCACTTTTACTTCTAAAAAAGACTATTTTCGTCTCAAGGTAATTCGACATCGGGCGCTATTATTATCATCGTTTAGAACTCTAGTTATACGCTTATTATCATTTTCTTGTAAAAACCCACACTAAAAACTTATTCTGAAAAAATAATAGTTCGTTCCTCAAAGTAGGTTAATCAACATGATCCGCGGAAATATATGACCTCGATATTTTCTAAAACAAAATATCCTGTATTACCACGATAAGGTATACTTGCCTTTATTATATGATCAGTTCGGATTAAAATTTAAACAAAAACTGTTCAAACCAAATTAGTGCAAAACTCTCCTTTTCTATTTTAAAAATCAATAGAATTCGGCATTGTAGCCGAGGCATAATCGCCAATATTTCGAAAGCAGAAAAATACCATTACTTCTATCTTTCGATAGGATAACGGTTAATTTCTCAAAGTAGGAGTACTTGCGAGACTCTTTGGAAACACCCGCCTAACTCTAATCTCGCCATATAAAGGTTGCGCAAACCAAATCAATATAAAAAAAATAATCCGAATTTTAACCATCAATGAAATTCAAAATAAACTTCTAAAAGTTGTTGAGATAGTAAATCATGACCAAAGGGCCACAAGTCTGAAGGTGCTACAAGGAACCTGAATTGCCTTAAATCTTCCTATGCTGAACCCAAACAGAACTGAAGATTTTGATTTTCAAAATCAATCTCAACAGATTCAAGATGAGGAGGAAGCAAAGAGGAGAAGAAGAGATGTCATTCAGACTGCTGAAGAGTACATGGCCCAAAAGAGGTTGGAAAGGGTGGATGATCCATTTGCTGAGGAAGACAATCTGGAACTGGATACCATAGTAGTCAACACCTGGGTTAGCCATGGAAATCCACTCAAGGATATTGACCATGTCTACTCATCTGCTGAATGGATCAAGCATCTTGAGAGGGAGTATCTAAGGGAAAGAATTCACAAAGAAAATCTGGTAAGAAGGGAAATCCCTATAAGGGTACCCCCAAGATATCTTCCAAAGCCATTCATGTACTTCAAAAGGATGGAAAATATGAGGGCTGCTGCTGAAGCAAGGAAGAGGAAGTCCATGGAAATAGGAGAAAGCTCCTCATCAACCTAAGGACCATCCAAGAAAATGCCTTACTTAGGAGCTCCTTAGGATGGTTGATGTAACAATATGATTTGAACTGATATTGTATATCTATTTTGGACAATTGAATGAAGTGACCTTTTATTCCCTGAAAATTATTTTGTGTCTATTGTTGCTTATGTATGTATGTTGCATGTGAATATCTATGCTCTATCTTAGTAGGTTCTAAATATCCTGTGCAGAACATATAGTAATAAAGAAATGCTGAGTCATAATATAATGAACATATATGTGATGTATATTCATGAGTTGTTGATATATGTATCTAATGATGCTTGGTGTAAATAAGAAACTGATAATATCAACACATATTTACTCAAGCTACATGTGTCATGAAATGTCATAACTTGACTTAATGAATCAAATTCAGTAAACTGACATATTTCTGTTTAAAAAGGTATTGAGCATTGGCAGGTGTTGTACCCTCTTCAAATAGGGGGAGATTGTTGGGAATTGCCCTCAAATTCCCTTGATTTGAAGAGGGGTCACTATGCAATGCTAAGTACTAAATGTATTTGATAAAGCTATGTTTTGTAAGATACACATGCTTAGGTGACTCAAAAAGAAAGGGTCAATCAGGACCTAAGATCAGGAGAAATCAACTCCTAAGAGATGAAGATTTGTCTCAGCTGAACCGCTGAGACGAAGGGTCAGATCCGCTGAGATGGGAGCCATCTCAGTGGAACCGCTGAAAAGAAGTAGCTGTCTCAGCTTGTGCCAACCGCTGAGAAGAAGACTGTCTCAGCTGTTAACCTGCTGAGACAAGGAGCCGTCTCAGCGAATCTGCTGAGACAGAATCAAGCTTATTTTCCGTTGACTGGCGTCGCCTAGAATTTGATAAAGGCGCAAGAAGTGATAAAGTAATGCCTTTATCGGCATGGGCAAGGGAGGTCGTGCTTATAGCCGTTGAAGACGTACAGTACTATAAAAGCAAAAGCTAGGGCAACAAAGAAGACACTCTCGATTATTGTATTTGCTCAAGCCATCAAGGAAACCTGTCTGCAACCACTGAAAGCTGCAACAACCTTCTTGCCTTGAACCGAAGTTGTTCTCTCTTTCAGTGATTCTAGTTTTCATCAACAAGAGAGGCAGGGGTCTTCTTTCTTCCTTCTGAAGAAGAAGATAGTGGAGCTGTTCTGAATCAACCAGGCCAGGAACATCTCAAGATCAGCTTCTGCTGAGATTCTCTACTGATACCTCATCTGATTGAATCAGTAGTAGAAGTTATTATTCTATTATATCTTTATTTTGTAAGAGCTATTCAGCTCTGAGAAGATTGTAAAAGGCTATTGCCTGAAGTAGGACCAGGAGGTGGTCTGAGTTGTAGGAGGTGGATTCATCTGAGTTATAGGGCTGCTGTGCCTGAGGTAGGAGCTGGTGATAGCTCTGACCTGTAGGGACTATTGTCCTGAGGTAGGATCATCTGTGATCTGAGAAGTTCTTAGGAACTTGTGATGTAAGCTCTAGAAGCTGAGAAGATAACTTGGAGGAGTATCTTGATCCCTATCTAACATTGGAGTTAGAGGGGTGTAGGGGGACAGTGGACATCCCATCACTTAGGGAACCACTATAAAATTCTTTGTGTTGTGGCTGTGATTATTTGAGCTTGAGTTCATTGGTTGTGTAGGCATATTAGGCTACTAACCACTATAAGCCCAAAAAGAATAAGAAAAACCTATTCACCCCCCCCCCCCCCTCTAGGTGATTTAATCTAAACCCCTAAGTTCTTTCAATCTTAATTAGTGAAAGGTACACGACCCTTCTTTCTTAGCCACCGAGATGAATCACCTACTCATCCATCCCAGCGCATTCTTCTACCACAGAAATGGATCCCAAAAGCTCTAAGAATCTTCTTGAAGGATATGAAATAGTCAGGAATGGATTTGCCCATGCTCCTGAAGAAATCAAGGGAGTGATTGAACTCCTTGAAGACCAAGGCCTAGAATTTCTTCTATCTGAACCAAGTACCACTCTCAGAACTGAAGTTCTGGAATGGTTTAGCAATGCCAAGTTATCCTCTTCCAAGTCTTCCCTCAAGGTAAAGATAGGAGAAGATAGAATAAAGATAACCCCTACAAAGCAACAAAAAGCCTTACATCTTCCTTACTGCAGTCCAAGTGAGGAGGAAGACATCTCTGAGAAAGACAAGACAAAGGCCCTGAAATGGACTGGATACAATGATGCCAAAACAGGATCATTAATGAGGAAATTCTTCAACCAAAAGGGAAAACTTCTATCAGATATTGTGGGAAAGGCTATCCTTTGCAAACCAGGGTCCCATGACACAATTTCACAGTTCATGTTTGATCTCATGATAAGGATAATTCTCAAAAGAAAAACCTCTTGGGGAGTAGTCCTATTTCAAAGAATCAAGGAATGCCTTCTGGAACCCAACATGGGCAGAATTCTTTCCCTATACCTACTCCAAACCTACCTTGAGAAGTTTAACAACTCCAAAGGATCAAACCTTCACTATCTCAAAAGAATGGATATCAAGACCCTGGACAGGTTTACCAGGGTGCTTCCAATGAGTCAGCCCACTGTGGCAAAAGAAAAGGAGAAAATGGCATCCAAATCCACTAAGAAACCTAGACTAATTATGTCAAGCTCTGAGCCTGACCACTCAGATAAAAATGAAGATGCTGGTGCTGACATAGGGTCACGCAGCAACCTTGACAAAGATGCTATACAGAATGACATTTCAACTGACACTATCCATCCTCAGGTGCCGGTCCAATTTATAACTCCTGGTAACTAATACTTCAACTCCACACTTCTCTCTTAATTACTTGATCGTAGCTAATCAATTAGGTAGTCATTTCTGACACTTGAATAATGTGGACAACAACTCCTAAAGGAATGATGAGTGCTCCATCTGAGGGGGAGAAACAACAAGAACAAGCCTCCTTAGATATAACTAATATCAATGCCGATGATAAGGACAAGGAGCCTTCTCCTCAGGACTTGCAAGGTCAGATTGATAGATTTATTTTCAATCTAGGAGAAAGAATTAAGCTTAATCCTGATAATGAACCAACCCTCTTGGATTTACCTTCACCAGGACATACTGATGCCCCTTCTAAAGGGGACAAGCCTCAAGAGCCACCAATACATAAATATGATGTCCTTGGAAAGCCCTACCAAACCCATCTTTAACATTTCTAAAGTCATTAACTCTAACTCTAACTAATTGTCACAGCCTTCCTAGACTCATCTGACAAATATGCTCTCTCTGAGGGGGAGGAGCCATCAAATGCATCTGATGAAATAGATGATTTAGATGATGATCAAGTACATCCAGATCATATTGATGATATAGCTTCCCTTGCTATGAAGATGGATGCTTCTGCTGCAGTATTGCCTGAACCTGCAGTTCAAATTGTTCTCTACATAGTCAACCCTCCAAGTTCACCAAGGCCCCCAACCCCAATGATCACTGAGCAACAAGCCTCCACTTCCACTTCATCAAATGAGCATATTCTCAATACCATCAACCTGATGCTTCAAACTCATCTCACCTCTATGACAACTTATGTTGACCAATCAATTACATCAGTCAAAAACTATATTGATCAGTCCATCATGAATGTGAAGACTGAAGTCATGTCTGAGGTCAAGGAAATCAAGGAGAACACTGGAATGCTCAACATGCAAATGACCAATGTACAAGATGGTGTTCTCCTGGCTATTCGCAAGAGCCCTAAATGATCAGGAGAGTTTTGGGCGAGACCTCGGCAGGACAGGTCGGGACGAGCTCGCCAAGACAATGCGATCTCGCGAGGAATATAAGAGGAGAGTTCTCGCAGGCTGCCTCTCTAGGGGATGGTCGGAGTTCAGCGAAATCTGGGCGAGATCTCGCCGTCTCAGCGGTCGACGATCTCGCCGACTCAGCGGTCGACAATCTCGCCGTCTCAGCGGTCGACGATCTGGATCTCTCAGCAGTCAACGATCTTACCATCTCAGCGATCGACGAATAAGCAACAAATCTTCCGTTCGACGAAGTTGCCTGTCAGCTCGATGAACTCAATCCTTCCAGCCAGATTCAAACAGATTACCTGAGTTCAATGAAACCCGAGATCTTGGCAAGGCGAGCCTGAATGAGCTCACCGAGCCAACCCGATCTCGCAGAGGTGGGTAGGATCCTTGCGTAAGGGTTGGCGAGGATGGAGAAGAGGGGAGTTCTCGCAAACCTCTCTTCCAGGGGTCCAGGAGTTGGAATTACCCTTCTGCCCCTGGTGGTCTGTCAATAGCCCCTCAGAACAGCGGAGTTTGGCTGTTAGCAGACCAAATTGGGGTGCATATAGAAAAATCAAGAGGCGGAATCCCGCTATCAGCAGACCAATTCAGGAAAACTATAAATAAGACCTAAAGGGCATCTTTGGAGTGGACTTCTCTTTAGCTTCTCTCTCCTCAAGTCATCCTTGGTTAGCATTCTCAGAGCTCTCCAGGGTGCCCGGGCCTCAGCTTTGGCTTTGGAGGGGAAGCGCTCAAAAGATCTTCTGGGTGTGTGGTGGGTCCTCCCTGCTGAGTCTAAGGGTCAGTGTATAGTTCTGAGGCTTCAGTCTATTTCCCTCAAGGTATAAGTAAGTGCTAGCTGCCCCCCAACCTATTGGGGGCCCTGAACTCCACAGAGACCATTTATTGGTTTCAACATTCTTGGTGAGGTGAGCGTGGAGTGTAGCTAGTTCAAGAAAACCCTGAGGAGGACACATGGCAGGAGAGGATGAGCAAGATGCGGGATTCGGAGGCTCGCAACCCACGGGAACACTGGCGACCGTAGAGATGTTGGCAAACCTCAGGAGGGATCTGCTTGGAGCTTTTCAGAGCACTCTCGCCATGGCGCTAGGTGGTCTCGCGACCCCAGCCCTCTAGATGGCTCCTCCGTCTGGAGTTGGCGAGAACGCCCCAGCACAACGAGCAGGAAAGGAGGCGGTAACTGTTGGAGTTTCTGAGGTGATCTCAAAGCAATCAACAGTTAGTCTTACTGCCAACGCAATATGAGCCTATAGGGTCACACATAAAAGCGTTTGGAGAAATTGGAGAAAGGATTGTCTTGGCCTTACTCATATTGGATATGAGTGGAGGACCAATCCTATGACTGCTTGGAATTAAGTTGAGAATGTCTCAATGGAAAATCGTTTTAAGGGTTTAAACGAATGGTATTTACTTGACAAATTCGGCTAAAGGGTTTAACCGAACTGCGTCAAATTCGGCTAATGGGTTTAACCGAATTAGCTTGATTCGACTAATGAGATTCGGCTAATGTGATTAACCGAAATTGTAACAGATTCGACTAAAGGGTTTAGCCGGATCATGTCAGTTCGACGAAATGGTTTCGACGAATTGATATAGCCGAATTTATATAGACGAATTCGTCGAAATGGTTTCGCCGAATCTGAGTCGAATTCAGTTATATTGTTTAGTCGAATTCGACGAATGTAAATCTGGACAGAAATGTTCTGTTTTTCTTCTGGTCTGCGGATAGCCAATTTTATACCTTGCGTATAAAAGGAACGTGATTAGGGCTTCGAACATATACGGTTTTAGATCGAGCCTTTTCGCGATTTCTGGAGAGCCGAAGACGAAAGTGTTCCGATCGCTCTCATTCCGTCCGCCGACCTAATCGCCACTGACAGTCGACGCCTCCCCTTCAACGGATCTAGCAGTTCATGGGGACGCAGAGGACGTTCTTTCTCTGACCTATTCCTTGTTTGACAAGGCTTTGGGGTTCTCCATCGTTTGTGCGGATCGCTGTTTAGGAGCCGAAACATTTTGGTTCTTGGAACTCAGATTTTGTCTACCCGATTTCATCTTGGAGCACCTTGGTTGAGCATTGACTCAATCCAGTGAAGGTACATTGCATTTGCTTTCCTAATCTCTTGATTCATGAGATCTGCAAGTTCCTTTACTCTTTGGGTTGTTCTAGTATTTCTTCCGCTGCGCACATTTGATGTGTTCATGTCATTATGAATGGCATTTAGAAAAACCCAACAGTAACCCAGGGGGCCGGGCGAGACCTCACCGGGCGAGAACTCTTCCCCAGTCCGGCGGGGGCGAGCGAGGTCCTGGCAAGGGTTGTCTCGGCAGAAGGGATCCCAACGAGCGGCCCCTTGGCGAGCCCGAGGTCAGCAAGAGCAGGGTCGCCAGGAGAGCTCGCAGGGAGAGTGGAGCAGGTCCAGAGGGTGAGTGGAGGAAGCCCCTTTTGTGAGTTGGTGCTCTCGGCACCATTCCCCAAAGGGTTCAGGGAGCCGGCTATGACGTTGTATACCTGCAAGGATGTCCCCGTTCCACACTTGCAGTGGTTCGAGGATATGGTCTCGATCAGACCTATTTCGGACGCCTTCATGGGCCGACTCTTCGCCACCACCCTGAAGGAGAAGGCGAGGGACTGGTTTTACCAGTTTCCCTCGGGATCGATCTACGCCTTTGAATATTTGCGTCGAGGTTTTCTGTTGCACTTCTCTACCTTGAAGAAGAGGAAGAAAGATCCCGAGTCACTCTTCAGTATTAGGCAGAAGCCAGGAGAGTCGCTTGCCCACTATCTAGAGCAGTTCAGGGAGGAGGTCCTCCTCATCCAAGAGGTACCAGAGCATACCCTCCAGCTAGCCTTCACGGTGGGGCTACAAGAGGGTTTCTTCAAGATGGACCTTAAGAGGAGGGCTCCTCTATCCTATGAGGAGATGGACGGGGAGGCAGCAAACCCCAAGTTCACGAAGTGGTTAGTACGACTGAGCGAGCCGGAGGGCAGGCAACCGGAAGCGAGGAGAAGGGAGGAAGCCAGGACCTCGGAGTTGGGGTGGAGGCAGCAAGGTGGGGGGATGCAGGGACAAGGAAGGGGGTTCCCCCATGGAGGAGGCAACTACCAAGGGGGCAGGGAAGGCCTCATCAGCTGGGGTGGAGGCAAGGCCCGAGGCCACCTCCTCCCCCGCCTCAGCAAGCGATGGAGATTGGTAGAGGAAGAGTAGGAGGAGGAAGAGGGACAGGAGCCGGAGGAGCCGGTCTCAGGATGAGAAACAGGAGAGTAGGAGGTGAGGAGGGGGGGGGGGGGGGGGGGGGGCGACGTTGCCTTGTTGTGACTTCCATCAGGAGGAATGTCACGCAATGGCGACCTGCCTAGAGTTTTTGGAGATAAGAGGAGCCAGGGTCCCAGCACCGCAGCCGCATCATCGCCCGGTGAGGATTGAGGAAGTCCTATCCCAGGAGGATGAGGAGGAAAGGTGTGAAGACCGGGTGGACGTAGGGACCCGAGAGGGGATCGGGGTGATCCATAGGGGGGGTAGGGATCGAGGAAACCCAAAAGGCGAGCCTCCTTGCCATGTATCGTCGAAGCGTAGTTTCGACATCCCAAGCCCCACCCCTAGCAGAGAAGATCACCTTTTCCCAGAGGGACATGCCGGGTCATGAAGATCCGTTCTGCGATGCGCTGGTCATCCAGACCACCATCGAGAACTTCACCGTCTCACGGATCCTAGTGGATAATGGGAGTTCGGTCAACGTCATCTTCAAGAAGGCGTTCGACGAGATGAAGGTGGAGGCCAGGAGGGTGTAGGCCTCAGATGGCCCACTGTTTGGTTTTTCAGGGGAGAGGAAGGAAGTAGAGGGTGGAGTGGGGATCCATGTGACCCTCGGAGGGCAGTCCCGGAACTACTGCTTCGTGATAGTGGATGCCCCAAGCAGCTATAGCGCCATCTTTAGACGACCTCTCATTAGCGCGTCCTGATGCAATCAGTCCACCTTCCACCAGTGTATTAAATTCAACACGGGTGGAATCCAGGTCCGGGTCCGGGGAGATCCCAAGGTGATGAGAAAGTGCTACGTGACGGCTGTCAACACCACTCCTGGATGGGGGAAGCAGAGGAGTGGGATAAAGTGATGGAGGAGGCGGCCGAGGCCTGAGAGGAGGAGGGACTAGAAGAGAGGATGGATGAAGGGGAAGTTCATACCCAGGAAGGGGTCGCTGAGGGATTCAGGGCGGAGAGAGGAGAAGAGGAGGAAAGAGAAGAGAAGGCCAAGGAAGGAGGGGCGGAGGAGTTAATGGTATTAGGGAAGGAGGAGACGGAGGAAGGAGCCCAAGCACTCGCTTGTGGCGTAGAGGAGGAGAGTGCCTGGGGAGAGCAATCCCGGCTGGAGGCCGTGGATGAGGTCATGGAGCTTGAGGTCACCACACGGCTTGGGGTGGTGGAGAAGGTCTGAATCAGTGGAGAGCTCAGTCCAAAGGAGCAGGCTGAGATCCTAGCCTGCGTGCAGAAGAATGTGGATGTCTTCGCTTGGAGAGCGGCAGAGATGCCCGGGATCGATGCGGACGTGGATTACCACCATATCAATCTCGACCCTGGTACCCGCCCCATCCGCCAAAAGAGGAGGGATGCAACAGACAAGCTGGTGGGACCTATCCGAGAGGAGGTGGGTAAGCTCCTACAGACGGGTTTTGTGTCGGAGATCCAGTATCCAGGCTGGGTCTCCAACGTGGTCATGCTGAAAAAGGGAGGAGGTAAATGGAGGATGTGTATCGACTTTTCTTTGCTTAATAAATCATGCCCTAAAGATTGCTACCCCTTGTCTAGAATCGACGCGCTGGTTGACTCAGCCGTTAGTTTCCCTGTAATATCTTTTTAGATGCTTTTTCAGGTTATCATCAGATTCGCATGCACCCCCCCCCCCCCCCCCCCCCCCCCCCCGACATCATGGATGTCTCCTTCATCACAGGGGATGGATGTTATTGTTATAAGATGATGCCCTTCGGGCTCAAGAATGCAGGGGCCACATACCAACGAATGATGGACAGGGTCTTTTGAGAGCAGAAGGGAAGAAACCTGGAAGTCTACATTGATGATCTCATGGTCAAGAGTCGGGACCTCAAGTCCCACCTCCGGGACCTCGGGGAGACCTTCCGGACCTTGTGGAAGTATAAGATGAGGCTTAACCCCCTGAAGTGTGTCTTCAGGGCCAATCAGGGGAAGTTCTTGGGTCACTTGCTCACCCCAGCAGGGGTGGAGCCTAATCCAGATAAATTCAAGGCGATCCTTGAGCTAGTGAAAGGTTAACTCCTTGATTGGTTAAAAAGCAGCAATCATGTACCCCCTTGGTAGTCCACTCTTTGAGTAGTCCACTCTTCTACCCCCTTGGTAGGAATTCACTATCTTGTACTGAGTCTTTTGATAAGGAGACTCTTAGAACCACCCTGAGTCTTTTGACAAGGAGACTCTTAGAACCAACTGAGTCTTTTGACAAGGAGGCTCTTAGAACCAGTACACTGAATTTTTTGAAGAGAGATTCTAAAAACTCTTTTACAATGTCTTAAGCAAGGATAAGAAGGAAGAAAGAAAGAAATAAGAACAATAATGAATCTTCTTCCTAGCAAGAAGATTGGAAGCACAAGAAGTGAATTAAATCTTTCTTCTTTAGAGAGAAGAAGATTTGTAGTTTTTCTCTCTTATGTGAGAGCTATCAGAATTTGCAGCAGGGTGACTTCAGAAGCAGAGGAAGAAGAATGCTTGAATATTGCTGCAGGACTATTTCTCAATTCTCTCTTTTTCACTTGGGAGCTTTTCCTCTTTTCAAATGTAAAAATGGTGAATCACTTCTCAGGTTTCTCTGCCGACCTCCTTGGTTATTTATAGCTCTGTTCATTAAGATAACACTATAGGAGAGTAATCAATTAGCAGGCAGAGTATTAGAAAGAAAGAGAAATTCCCATAACAATTATATCCATAGAAGGAAAGTATTCATTCTAATTTCAAATAATGTCCATAATGAATTTTATCAAATTAGCCAAGAATCTAATAGAGGAAAGAAAAGATTCAGAACGGCTATAAGACATAAATTGATTCCATATAAATCAGATCTATAATATAAGGAAAGAGATCTGGCGATTTTGAATTCTTTCATAAGAATCGACGCGCGTCGATTACTATTCGACGCAAGCGTCGAATACATCCTGTCTGGACGTCGAGAGGAGTGCGTCGACAAAGGTGCGTCGACTACATTAGATGCGTCGACTAGAAATCAGAGTAACGTCGACAACACATACGTCGAAATCTTCCTAGAGTTACTTCGGCGCAATCTGAAGGAAACGTCGACTACATTTCGACGTTGCGTCGAATACTATTCGACGCATATTTACTTAGCCTTATTTTTCATTCTTAGAATTCTTCTTTAACTCATTTCTAGGGGTTAAGAGAAATCATTTTCCCAACAATCTCCCCCTATTTGTCTTAACCCTATTTAGAGGGAAATTGTACTAGCATATAATTAACCCAGCACAGCATTTGTAAGGATAAGAAAATATATTAAATAATTAGAAGAGAAAGTGGAATAAGAAAGCATATGACAAGTATTTGTCTTTCACAAAAAAAAATTTAAACCAGAAACTTCTTTTTGTACATGAAGTTAACAAAAGCAGAATAGAGTTTCCTAGATAAGTTTTCAATAACATCAAGAATGTATCCCCTGACTCTATCAGGTCTTTCCTGGACATTCCTGATGATTGTATGCAGTTTTTCCAATAGTTTATCACCATCAGGGATTGTGTCATCTATGGAGTAGCCTTTGCTAATGATGATTGTTGCTTTTTCATAAATCATCTCAATTGTAATGTTTTGAACTTTCTTTTCAGTAGGCTTGATCTCAGGTGGTCCCTTGTTATCAACCTTGGGCCTATATATTGTTTTCTTTTCTGATTGCTGCTTCTCTGGAATGTCAGCCATTTTTCCTTTCCCTTTCCAGGGTGAGGCATGCCACTTGTCTAATTTTATAGGTCTGTTGGGCTTCTTGTAGGGAATGTAAGTATCTTTTGTACACCCTACACCTTTCTTGTCTTTTTGACCTTTATCTAGGATGATCCCTGCCTGAGGGTTTTTCTTTTGATAAGCTTCAATATCAAACAATTTCTTTGGAATTCTGATAGAAGATTCATCAAGAATTTGTTCTTTAGTCATTCCCTTGTTGATCTTTTCCATCCAGGCAATCCTTTTATCTTCCACTTCTTTCCTAGCTGCTTCATATTCATACAGTTCTCTTTCTCTTATCTCTTCATGCCTCTTTTCCATGTCAGGGTCATGGTACTCCTTCATAGGGCTGTTAGGAGTGATAATAGGCATCTTTTCAAATCTTTTTATTTGCTCACATGCTTTTCTATACTTCCTTTCTTTTGCATACTCTCTCCTTTCTTCTTTGGAGAAGTTTTGCCAGTAGGGAATGACTTTTCTTTTCCTTTTCATCTGTCCTCCTGAACTTTGCCTAGGTTGGATTTGTTTGGAGAAGCTTGCCACTTGTGGAGGTAGAGGTAGCAGAGGAGGTAGAGAAGAAGGTTGAAGTGGAGGTAGAGGTAGAGGTGGAGATGAAGGAGAGTGAGTTTTCTCTTTGGGTGGAGAGGGAACAATATCAAGAAGAGGAGTCTGTTCTGCAATAGAAGGCAGAATGACTTCAGGTAGAATGATCTCTGCTGAGGGATGATTGTCTCCTCCAAGCTCTTTTGTAGGGATGTCCTCAAGTAGAGGTGTCTTCAGCTTGATGTAATTGGCAGAGAAGCCAGGGGAGTGATGTTGAAGTTCCTCCTCACATAAGGGTGCATCAATCCATATCTGTCCATTCCAATCATCAGAGGTGACTGCTTCTTCCTCCCCCTGGATTTCTGGGTTCTTTACTACAGGAATCTCCCCTGGTTATATGGATTATCAATTCTGAATTCTGAATCCACGACATGCTCCCCTTCAGTGTTGTAAGAGGAGGATTCACCAAAGTGTTTGATGAAGGTGTAGTCAGAGTGATTTGAGAGGAGTGGAGCCTATAAGGAATTGGAGTAATAGTTAGAGAGAATACTTAGAGTTGGAGAGAAGAGAGTTAAACCTGAGCTTTAAGTGAGATCAAAGACCTGGCAAGAGGGGTTTCTGGAGCAACTCTCCCCCTGGTTTATATCTTTCAGGAAGGATGTACACCTTTGTGGCGACAGAGGTTCTTCTCGAAGAAGAGCATGAAGCTCAGGAAGAGAGGCAGATAGGGTGGACAATTTGGCTTCACATGTGGTGATCATATTGGCACATTCATTGGAGAAGTTGGTTAGTCGTGTCTGGAAGTCGGTGAGAATATTTTCCAGAGCATCGTTCATCGCTTTGATAAGGGCAGTTTGAACAGGAGTAGCCGCCATTGATGCAGAAGGAGAGAGAGGTGGAAGACAGAGTTTTGGCGGGTTCAAAAAGGTATATGTTATGAAATAAGAAGTATTATTTAAAGAAGATGAAACGTCGAGAAAGGAAACAGAAATCAAGGTAATCCAATCGTCAGAAGAGGAAGTAAGGATTTGATTCTAATTTTAACCTGAAGTCATCGTTACGTCGAATGGATGTCGACATTTGCGTCGATATAGAGTTGTCACTCCATGGAGATCGGCCAGCCTGGAGCTCTATCGCGTGATCATAGTAATGCGTCGATATGAATTCGACGATGCGTTGATAAAGATCGACGTAACTTTGTCTAGTGGAAATTGGTGCCAGCGTCGAGTTTGTCTCGACGGAGCGTCGATATGTATTCGACGCATCTGCAAGAAGTTTTCTTAGATTGTCTGATTCCTTTAGAGTTCCCTAACAATGGTGTTTACAAGCTTCCATCAAGCATTCCTAAGGTGTTTATGAAGTAGTTGTGCTTGGTTTCATCCAAGGGTTTTGTAAAAATGTCTGCTCTTTGACTTTCTGTGGGTATATATTCTAAGGTTATCTTACCTTTTTCAACATTGTCTCTAAGGAAGTAATGTCTGATCTCTATGTGTTTGGTTCTACTATGAAGGACTGGGTTAGATGCTATAGATATATCACTAGAGCTATCACAATAAATCTTAGAGTTATTGACTTCCAGTTTGTAGTCAAGAAGCTGATTTTGCATCCACAAGATTTGTGAACAACAGCTCCCAACAGCTATATATTCATCCTCTGCTGTTGAGGTTGAGACTGAGGTTTGTTTCTTACTAAACCAAGAGATTAATCTGTCACCTAGGAATTGGCAAGTGCCAGATGTGTTTTTTCTATCAACCCTACATCCAGCATAGTCTGCATCTGAGAAACCTATTAATTCAAAGTTGGTTTCTGCTGAATACCATAGACCTAGTTCAGGAGTTCCCTTTAGGTATCTAAGAATCCTTTTACAGAGGTGAGATGGGATTCCTTTGGTTCAACCTGAAATCTAGCACATATGCAAGTTGCAAACATAATGTCAGGTCTGCTAGCAGTGAGATATAGAAGGGATCCTATGATTGCCCTATATGTCTTTTGATCTATTGATTTTCCCTTGTCATCTTTTTCTATAATGGCATTTGTTGCCATGGGAGTTTTCATAGAGGAGGCTGATTCCATACCAAACTTTTTGATTAGCTCTTTAGTGTACTTTGATTGTGAGATAAAGATTCCTTCACTACTTTGTTTTACTTGTAATCCTAAGAAATATGAGAGTTCTCCCATACTACTCATTTCAAATTTAGATTGCATGAGATTAGCAAATATTTTACATAGTTTAGGATGTGTTGAGCTAAAGATGATATCATCTACATATATTTGAACAAGGAGGAGTTGGTTTTTATGGGTTCTCGTAAAGAGTGTCTTGTCTACTTTTCCTCTTTCAAAGGAATTTTCTAGAAGAAAATTTGAGAGAGTTTCATACCAAGCTCTAGGTGCTTGCTTAAGACCATATAGAGCTTTGTTAAGTCTATAAACAAAGTTAGGAGAAGAGGGATTAACAAAACCTGATGGTTGCTCCACATATACTTCTTCTTGAAGATCACCATTTAGAAAAGCACTCTTGACATCCATTTGGTAGACTTTCATCTTCATGAAGGCTGCATAGGCAAGAAAGAGCCTGATTGCCTCTAATCTGGCTACTGGAGCAAAGGTTTGGTTGTAGTCTATCCCTTCTTCTTGTCTATATCCTTGTGCTACAAGTCTTGCCTTGTTCCTGATAATTACTCCAGTGGAATCTAATTTGTTTCTATATACCCATTTTGTGCCAATCACTGGGTAGTTTCTTGGTCTTTCCACTAAATTCCATACTTTGTTTCTTTCAAATTGGCCTAGTTCTTCTTGCATGGCCATAATCCAGTGAGGATCACAATTTGCTTCCTCAAACTTCTTTGGTTCAACTTGTGATAGGAAGCATTGGAGCACCATCCCAGTGGAGACCTTGTGTCTTGTTCTTACTCCTGTATTGGGGTCTCCAATTACTTGAGTTTGTGGATGATCCTTTAAATTGATCCCTGTTCTGCTTGAACTTGTCAGTTGTTCTTCTTCTTCATTCTCAATGAGATCATTGTTCAATTGTTCTTCCTGAACCATGTTCTCTTGTGGAAATGGGTCTTGAATGCTCTTTTCTGAGGTTTCTTGTTCAGACTCCTCACTTGGTTCCTCTAACTGGTTTTCCTCTCCATTATCTGTGTTCTCTAGAGCTAGTTGCTCAAGCTGGGTTTCTATGCTGTTGTTTTCCTGTGGAAAGGAACTGGTGGGAGTCTCCTCCCCCTTAAGTAGCATGTTAGTTTCATCAAATACAATGTGCATGGATTCTTCAATTTTAAGAGTTATTCTATTGTAGCACCTATAGGCTTTACTAGATGATGAGTATCCCAGAAATATTCCATCATCAGACTTCTTGTCAAATTTAGCAAGATGATCTTTCCCATTGTTTAGAATAAAGCAAGCACATCCAAAATTTTTAAAATATTTAACAGTGGGTGTTTTATTTTTCAGGAGCTCATATGGAGTCTTTGATTTAGTTTTGTGTATGAGGCTTCTATTTAGAACATAGTTTGCAGTGTTGACTGCTTCAGCCCAAAAGGTTTTTGGTAATCCTGATTCTGCAAGCAGGGTCCTTCCTGATTCTATTAAGGTTCTATTCTTCCTCTCAGCAACTCCATTTTGTTGAGGAGTTCTAGGTGCTGAGAAGCTTTGCTTAATACCTTTTTCCTCGCAGAGACTACAAATCATCTGATTCTCAAATTCAGTCCCATGGTCACTTCTTATAATTGAAACATTGGAGTTGAACTCAGATTGAATTTGTTTTATGAATTTTGAGAGAATTTTATGGGTTTCAGATTTAACCCTTAGAAAGGATACCCAGCTAAACCTAGAATAATCATCAACAATAACCAAGGTGTAGGATTTTCCACCTAAGCTCTGAGTGGATATGGGACCAAAGAGATCCATGTGTAGTAAGTATAGGGCCCTGGGAGAGTCATCCTTACCAATGGGTTTGAAAGATGATTTGGTCTATTTTCCCAGTTAGCAAGGTCTGCATGGAGAATCCTTAGAGTACCTACCCTTTGGTAAACCTCTGACTAGGTTATTCTTTGCTAGTTTACTAATGGTTTTGTAGTTTAGATGACCTAGTCTCCTATGCCATAGTTCATTTTTATCTATGATATTGTTGAATAAGCATACTTCTGTGGGTGAAGAGCTAAAGTCCAATATATATACTTTTCCTTTTCTAGTTCCATTTAGTACTGTAGCACCAGTCTTGATATCAATAATATGGCAGAATAGTGTGGTGAATTTTACCTCATACCTACCATTTTCACATATCTGACTTATACTTATCAGATTGTGCTTTAGTCCTTTGACTACCGCCACATTCTTGAAGGTGACTTTCCCTTCTTTGAAATCTCCAAAGCCCTTGGTTTGGCCACAGCTAGAATCTCCAAAGGTTACTGATGGTCCAAGTCTATCCTCAAAGTTGATTAATAGGTTTTTGCATCCTGTCATGTGCATGGAGCATCCACTGTCCAAGTACCACACCATCCTGGAGATTTGATACATCTGCACATAGAATTTTAAACATTAGTTTGGACCCTGCTGAGCTGGGGTCCCTTCCTCTCATTAGTAAAAGATTTAATAAAAGAATAAGTGGGTTTTTCAGGATATCCTTCCTTCTTATGGGGTACTGGCTTATCATACCAATCTTCTTGGATGATATCACAGAAATAATGTTCATAATAGAAGGACATGGATTGAGAGACCTGTTTGGAAACAGAAAATTTTCTGTCTGAATTATTGCGTCGATAGGGATTCGACGTAGACTTATGATTGCGTCGATATGAATTCGACGTAGGTTTCTGGTTGCGTCGATATGGAGTCGACGCTTTCTTCATTCTGAGTCTACTTTCAGTCGAAGCATGAGAGAGGTTGCGTTGAGTAGAAGTCGACGCATTTTGGTATAAGCGTCGATTAGTACTCGACGCACGTTGGTAAGAATTCGATGCATGTTCAAATTTTTTCTGAGGATATTTTCCTAAGATTCCTTTATCTGTAATGGGATTAGGTTTATTAAAAACAGTGGTTATTTCAGGACTTTCTTGTGATCTTTCTCCTGTTAAATAATTCTCCCTAGTGAAGTGAATTGGATGTTTCCAGATAGATTTATTGGAAGTTTGAGGTTTAGATGCTTCATTAGTATTCTGATTTAGCTGTCTAAATCTATTAGTGAGATTCTCAGAAATGTTTTTGAGCTTCTGACCTTTCCCATTTAGAGAGTCTTCAAAGACTTTAACCTTTGCAAGCTCCTTTCTTAGTGTTAGATTTTCTGAATAGATTTTGTCTAATTCCTCTTCTGAGAGTTCTAGATTGAGCTTATAATTTTTATGATGTGTATTTACCTGTTTGAGATTTTTTAATTCAATTCTTAATTCTTTTACTTCTTTTTCAGATTTGATTAGATCTAAACAGAATTCTTTGAAACTTTGTTTGAAGTCAGTAGAAGAGAAATTTATATTATCAAGTATATTTACCATGGATGTATCATCAAGCTTCTCAGTGGCCATCAGACAGGTTTCCTCTTGCTTGACCTCTTGTTGATCATCATCTGATGAGGTACTTTCTTCAGATTCTGAATCACTCCAAGATTGAGCAATGAATCCTTTTGCTTTCTTCTTCTTCTTTAGATCTGTTCTTTTTAGATCCTTCTTATTGTTGATCTCTTTAGGACAATCAGGTGCAATGTGTCCAGGTTTCCTGCAAGAGTAGCATATAATTTCTTTAGTAGGTGTTTTATTATACCTGGTTTTTGAATCTCTTCCTCTGGATCCTTCTGTTTTGATCCACTTCTTGAACCTTCTGGCCAGTAGACTGATCAGCTCCTCATCACTTGTAGAGGGTACTCCTTCAACAACTTTCAAAGCAATACTCTTTTCTTTTGGGAGTGGAGAATCCTTTTCTTTTTCTTCTTTCTCAGCCCTTGTTTTCAACAGTTGTTCATAGGATTTTATTTTACCCAATAGGACATCTGTTGAGATTTCTTTTTGACTTCTGGAGTGTTTGATTGGCCAGATTCTTGAATCCCAAGAGCTAGGGAAGCAAGTCAGCAATTTGTCATTTATCTCAGTAAGAGATATGTCCTTCTCAAGTGTTCTCAATTCATTGACTATGAGGCTGAATCTTGAATACATGTCAGCAACACTTTCACTTTCTTTCTTTTGGAAGTTTTGATATTGGGAGATGAGTAGTGCCTTTCTGTCCTTTTTCTCCTCAGCACTTCCCTCAACCATTTTGGTGAGAGCTTCCCATACTTCCTTAGCTGACTCACACTCAACAATCTTTTGGAAGATTTCATCTGAGAGAGTTGAAACTAGGATATTCATAGCCTTGGCATCATATGCTTGGGCTTTCTTTTCCTCTTCTGTCCATTCAGCCTTTGGAGCAAGTGTTTCAGTTGCTTTTCCACTTGAATCCTTTTTGAATGGCTTGGGGGACCTGTCATGACAACATTAAATAATTCATCATCAATAGAGTTTAAATAGATTCTAATTCTTGTTTTCCAAAGTGCAAAATTTTCAAGGTTGCAAGTTGGTGGTCTAGTGGAAGCATAATCTTTGATTTGTGCCATGAAAATAATTTTGTAGAAATATATATATATATATATATATATATATATATATATATATATATATATAAGGTAGGACCTTTTTGATCAAGGAGTTAACCTTTTTAGATCAACCTACCTCTGATACCAATTGAAAGTGCACAGTTAACCTCACTAGAATTCTCTAGAGGGGGGGGGGGGGGGGGGGGTGAATAGAGATTAAAAAATATTTTGTGCAATGTTAATATATATATATATGTGTATGATCACAGATTATAGCTTCCCACACACCAACAAGAATTAAACAAGTAAAGAAAGTAAATGCAAGAAAAGAAATCACAGCACAACACAAGAAAATATAGTGGTTCCCCAAACTTTTGGTAGTCCACTCTTCTACCCCCTTGGTAGGAATTCACTATCTTGTACTGAGTCTTTTGATAAGGAGACTCTTAGAACCACCCTGAGTCTTTTGACAAGGAGACTCTTAGAACCAACCGAGTCTTTTGACAAGGAGACTCTTAGAACCAGTACACTGAATTTTTTGAAGAGAGATTCTAAAAACTCTTGTACAATGTTTTAAGCAAGAATAAGAAGGAAGAAAGAAAGAAATAAGAACAATAATGAATCTTCTTCCTAGCAAGAAGATTGGAAGCACAAGAAGTGAATTAAATCTTTCTTCTATAGAGAGAAGAAGATTTGTAGCTTTTCTCTCTTATGTGAGAGCTATCAGAATTTGCAGCAGGGTGACTTCAGAAGCAGAGGAAGAAGAATGCTTGAATATTGATGCATGACTATTTCTCAATTCTCTCTTTTTCACTTGGGAGCTTTTCCTCTTTTCAAATGTAAAAATGGTGAATCACTTCTCAGGTTTCTCTGCTGACCTCCTTGGTTATTTATAGCTCTGTTCATTAAGATAACACTATAGGAGAGTAATCAATTAGCAGACAGAGTATTAGAAAGAAAGAGAAATTCCCATAACAATTATATCCATAGAAGGAAAGTATTCATTCTAATTTCAAATAATGTCCATAATGAATTTTATCAAATTAGCCAAGAATCTAATAAAGGAAAGAAAAGATTCAGAACGGCTATAAGACATAAATTGATTCCATATAAATCAGATCTATAAGATAAGGAAAGAGATCTGGCGATTTTGAATTCTGTCATAAGAATCGACGTGCGTCGATTACTATTCGACGCAAGCGTCGAATACATCCTGTCTGGACGTCGAGAGGAGAATAAGGAAGGTGCGTCGACAAAGGTGCGTCGACTACATTAGATGCGTCGACTAGAAATCAGAGTAACGTCGACAACACATACGTCAAAATCTTCCTAGAGTTACTTCGACGCAATCTGAAGGAAACGTCGACTACATTTCGACGTTGCGTCGAATACTATTCGACGCATATTTACTTAGCCTTATTTTTCATTCTTAGAATTCTTCTTTAACTCATTTCTAGGGGTTAAGAGAAATCATTTTCCCAACAGCTAGGATATCCAAGGAACGCGAAGGAGGTTCATCGTCTAACGGGGAAGCTGGCCGGGTTGAGTAGATTTCTTTCAAAGGCAGGAGAAAAGTGTTCTTCTCTATTCAAGGTGCTGCGGGGGAACCAGAAGTTTGAATGGACCCCTAAGTGCGAGAAAGCCTTTCAAGCATTGAAGGAACAACTAACCCAGGCCCCACTGCTGCAAGGGCCGAGGCAAGGGGAGGACTGATGCGTGCTCGGCAAGTGCACTGGTCGCACAAGTAATAAAGTTGGGAGCACGTCCCCGAATATCGTCTCTCAAGGAATGCGCGTGGTTAGTTTGACTCTTCAGATTAAGAAAATAATTACAAGAGTAAATTAAAGGAAAAATAGGGGCTTTGATTTTGGTTTCCTAAATTACTACACAGAAATGAGATGCGGGTCAAAACTCCGCTTCGCAAGGCGGGATGGATGCAACGGCCGCTATGCCGTACTTCAGAAAGCGCATGGACGAGAATGCACGTGGATGGGCGATCACAAGGGTGGAAGTGTTGAGGGTCGAGAGAACCTCTTCGCAAATGCTAATAGCACTTTTGCTATAGCGTGGATTGTGAACGTGAATGAAACGGAACGATTGTCACAATGAGATCATCAACTAATAACATAACGAGACATGATTATATTATCACAACTAATTGTTCAATACATCAAAATCTCAGAAATTACACAACAAATAATAATATGAAAATGAGAGATAGAGGTTTCGTCACCAAAGGATGAAGACTCGCCGTCGTTCACGGCCAGAATTCCGGGTTGTCAATCCGGATTCGGGCTCGGCTTCGGCTAACGTCCGGGATACTCGAAGGGTTGTCAATCCTCCGCTAACGTCCCGACTTCTTCACTTGAAACTCTGAGCTGGCACCGAATTCCTACATCTTCTTCTTCTTTTCACAAAAATAGTGTTGCGTGGTTGAGAACTCGCCGGAGTGGAGGCAGCGGAGCGTTTGGATGATGAATCGATGCCCGGATCTTGAACGGAGGATGGATGGACGAAGGGAGGCGAATGGGGGGAGAGAAGCTCCCAAAATCCGTGGATGGGCGGCTACGGGGCGGAATGAATACCCTAAAATCACGGAACAGGGTATTAAATAGGCGCTGGCAAAATAGTGCGCACGACCAGTGGCGCACGACCAGTGGTCGTGCGCACTAGAAGTTTGGCGCTCGTGCGCACTATCCCAGCGGAACCTGCGACAAAAACTTTATAAAATATAAAGATCGCACGACCGAACGCACGACCGTGCGTAAGGACGCACGACCAAATTCATAATGCAACATTGGGATGCAAATGAACGCGCACGATCGGCGGCGCACGATCAGTGGTCGTGCGCGGTATAACCAGTGATCGTGCACAGTGTTCCTGTACAGATTTGTACCGGGAACACCTGCACGACCCCTGTTCCAGCATAAACACAAATCAAAACCACTAAAAGTGGCACATAACACAGCATGAAAGACATTAAGAGTGATAATCAAGAAAATACATCACATTGGTCTAGAAGTGCACTTCATGTGAGAATTGTGACTAAATGAAATATAAGCATTAATACACAAAAAGTGAAGTGCAAGTGCGTGAAAACTAGCCCAGATGAGTCCATAAAAGTGTATATAAATGGGACTCATCACACCCCCAAACTTACTCGTTTGCATGTCTCGGGCAAACACTCAATCCCATGATAGAAAAAATGATGTTAAAGAAGCAACTGTGCAGGCAAAACATGATGAGAAGTAAAGAACTAACGAGCGTAAAAATAAAGTAGAAAAGATTTTAAAACAAAGACTATATTTTAAGAACTTCTACAAGTGTAAAATACAAAATACTACTACTCTGAGGTGAATCACTGGTGAATTGAACAGTCGCACCCTAGGGAAAATAGCGTGAACTGCTGAGGTGAGCGTTGCTCAAATTGGATCTCAAGGAAGAGCTCTCCAAGAAATCCATCAAGGTCGGTGGTCATACGCTTGCCCTTTTGCACCTTCTCCACTGCATGAGACGATTTTATCAAGAATCAGTAGGGCTTTTAGGTTAGTCTTAGGGCTTGGGTTGAGGTACGATAATGAATTAGAAGAACGTAGGCTAAACGCACTCATCCTCCGGTAAATAAACAAACTTCAACCTCAACATCTTCACCTTGAAGCTCACTCCCACAGACTTCATTTAAGCACGATGATGTGCGCGAGACTACCACACTTGTGGTTATATTCTTTGTAGAGTTCTTTTACCCTTTTTTTCTAGATCCATAGAAACATAAGTTAGGATCAATCAAAATTTTAACTCATTCTCTTTTTTTTTCTCCGCACCGCACAATCATCATAAATATGTATATATTTCAAAGCTTGACTCAAGTGCACTTTAGGTTAGGAGATGTGGCCTTGGTGAAAGTTTAGTAGAGTTTAACAAATAGGAGAGGTAAGGCTCAACGAGGCTAGCAAAGGATGACGTTAGGTTGGGAAATCAAAGCTCAATCGGACCAAATGATGGCCTACGTCATGCTCACAACAAGATCATTCAACGCACTCATTTTGAAAATAGCTTGGGGCAAGTTCTTAACCACCGAGCGAGGTCTCCTCTCCTTCCAACTCAAACAACACGAGGCTAACAGCTCTTCCACACTCGACCTAGGGCTACCGCTAGATTCACCAAATTCACCGTTTGAGTAGAGTATTAAGTAATTACACAAATGAAGTAAATAAAACTATAACTTTGTAATTAAATCTATTCTACGTGAATTTTTATGCTGCATGAGCGCTCTACTAGTAGCACCGCACGGGTCATATCCTGTTCCGCCACACAATCCTACACTAACAATCAAACTTCTAAACATATACATCAAGCACTTACACGATAATTGCGCACGAGTAAAAAAATAAAACACGTGTGGTGTGTGTTATGCAATGAGACAATCAATATAAATTTCCTAACACAACATTCTAGCATGTATGTGCGTGTAGCGTAAGCAAAGGCCCGCTCCCCCCGAACTTGATTTGAAAAAAAAAACAAATCAAATATAAACTTTCGAAGCAAATTAAGAGCTGGGTTAAGAGTACCTATGCTCCTAAGAGCATGCCAGAAGAGCGGTATTATCCTTCTTTAAAGATCTCCTCCTCTTCATCAAATCGAGTTCACACCTGCATTGTTAGCACCAAAGCAAAAACAAACAAAACATAATAGAAATTAAAGCAAGCAAACGGAACCGGGTGGTTCCCATGGGTTGTCTCCCAAGAAGCCCTTTTGTTTACCGTCCTTAAGGTGGACTAAATACCTGTATTAAGCAGATTATAAAATTGTTCACACAAAATTAAAGAGAGGAGGTCATCCCAGTCTACGTAGTATTATTACACAACCATACAGAGAAATCAACTATACGTTGATTTAAAATAGTAACTGCAGAGAGAAGAAAAAGGTCCGGAGACCCACAATTGACGGAAACGAAGTAAGAGGTTTAGCCTCCATCCCCAAGTCTCCTCTTTTTTTTGCTCTGTTTCTCTCTTCCAAGAGTATTTCTTCAAAGAAAAATCGCTTTCCCCCCTGCAGCCAGTCCTTTAGGGGAAGCACATGCGGTGACGCTGGAGTGGACAAAGCAATATCGTCTGCCACTGCAACATGCTTATCCGGCCAGGAATGCCTCATCCGACTGCCCAAAAATGGGTCAGCATATTCCAAATTCTGCGGGGGCACAAATGAAACGATGTTAGAAATAACAGGAAGAGATGGAGCGAGAGTATACTCAACATCCGTAGGAGCAAAGCAGGAGGATGAAATGTCACAAGTGACATCCTCCCGCGAGAGATGATCAGATTCTACCTGGATGACCAACACTAACTCTTCCCGTTGAATTGTAACCAATGAAAGAGGGTCAAGAAACAAAGTAGATGAAGAACATAAAGAATCATTAGTCGAGGGAGTGATCCCAGTTTCACTCCCTGTAGGTTCTGATTGTACCACTATCACATCATGAGGAGGTTCTTGCAACATGGCCGAGGCAAGAGACACCAAAGTCTCAACCTGCATAGTCAATCTATCAATATACTCTTGCTGCGTTTCAAGGCCTTGAATTATAATTTGAGCAAATTTGAAGAATTTCTCCTCCAAATAGGTTGTATTCTCATCATGTTGTGACAGAGGAAATAAAGAACATGACATCGCTCCTGCCTACACACAACCCGAAAACAATAGAAAAAAAAACAACAACTCCTGTAACTATTAACTCAAACACCAAAATCAAACTACGCCTGCATTCCCCGGCAGCGGCGCCAAAAACTTGATGCGTGCTCGGCAAGTGCACCGGTCACACAAGTAATAAAGTTGGGAGTACGTCCCCGAATATCGTCTCTCAAGGAATGCGCGTGGTTAGTTTGACTCTTCGGATTGAGAAAATAATTACAAGAGTAAATTAAAGGAAAAATAGGGGCTTTGATTTTGGTTTCCTAAATTACTACACAGAAATGAGATGCGAGTCAAAACTTCGCTTCGCAAGGCGGGATGGATGCAACGGCCACGATGCCGTACTTTGGAAAGCGCATGGACGAGAAGGCACGCGGATGGGCGATCGCAAGGGTGGAAGTGTTGAGGGTCGAGAGCACCTCTTCGCAAATGCTAATAGCACTTTTGCTATAGCGTGGATTATGAACGTGAATGAAACGGAATGATTGTCACAACGAGATCATCAACCAATAACATAACGAGACATGATTATATTATCGCAACTAATTGTTCAATACATCAAAATCTCAGAAATTACACAACAAATTATAATATGAAAATGAAAGATAGAGGTTTCGTCACCAAAGGATGAAGACTCGCCGTCGTTCACGGCCGGAATTCCGGGTTGTCAATTCGGGCTCGGCTTTGGCTAACGTCCGGGATACTCGAAGGGTTGTCAATCCTCCGCTAACGTCCCGTCTTCTTCACTTGAACCTATGAGCTGGCACTGAATCCCTGCATCTTCTTCTTCTTTTCACAAAAATAGTGTTGCGTGGTTGAGAACTCGTCGGAGTGATAGCAGTGGAGCATTTGGATGATGAATCGATGCCCGGATCTTGAACGGAGGATGGATGGATGAAGGGAGGCGAATGGGGGGAGAGAAGCTCCCAAAATCCGTGGATGGGCGTCTACGGGGCGGAATGAATACCCTAAAATCGCGGAACAAGGCATTAAATAGGCGCTGGCAAAATAGTGCGCACGACCAGTGGCACACGACCAGTGGTCGTGCGCACTAGAAGTTTGGCGCTCGTGCGCACTATCCCAGCGGAACCTGAGACAAAAACTTTATAAAATATAAAGATCGCACGACCATGCGTAAGGACGCACGACCAAATTCAGAATGCAACATTGGGCTGCAAATGAACGCACACGATCGGCGACGCACGATCAGTGGTCGTGCGCGGTATAACCAGTGATCGTGCGCAGTGTTCCTGTACAGATTTGTACCGGGAACACCTGCACGACCCCTGTTCCAGCATAAACACAAATCAAAACCACTGAAAGTGGCACATAACACAACATGAAAGACATTAAGAGTGATAATCAATAAAATACACCACATCGGGCCTAGAAGTGCACTTCATGTGAGAATTGTGACTAAATGAAATATAAGCATTAATACACAAAAAGTGAAGTGCAAGTGCGTGAAAACTAGCCCAGATGAGTCCATAAATGTGTATATAAATGGGACTCATCAAGGACTTATCCCTATATCTGGGGGTAGGGTTGGAAGCGGTGAGCTCGGTGTTGGTCCGAGAAGAAGGGAAGAAGCAACTAGCAATTTATTATGTAAGCAGGGTATTGAGGAATGCCGAGCTCAGGTATCCAATTCTAGAGAAGCTTGCCTTCGCCCTGGTGGTGTCGGCCCGGATGCTCCGGCCCTACTTCCAGGCACACTCCATCAAAGTGGTGACCGAACACCCCCTTTGCAACGTCATGGAGGGAGTAGAGCACTCTGGAAGACTGTCCAAGTGGTCGGTGGAGTTAAGTGAATTCAACATCTCCGACGTGCCCAGAGTGTCCATAAAGGCACAAGCAGTGGCAGATTTCATGGTCGACTATATGACCGAGGTAGAGGAAGCTGAACTACCCCGTCCAGTGGCCTGGAAGATGCTAGTTGATGGCGCATAAGGAAGGCACTCTTTGGGGGGGGGGGGGGGGGTAGTCTTGGTAAGCCCTCACGGGACGAGGATAGAACAAGCAATCAACATTCACTTCCCTCTCACCAACAACCAGGCAGAGTATGAGGTAGTGATAGCAGGCCTTCGCTTAGCCCGGGAGTTGGGGGTATAGGACGTGGAGGTCTCGACAGACTCCATGGTTGTTGCTTGCAAAATCAAGGGAGAGTTCGAGGTCAAGGAGCCAACACTCCAACGGTACTTGGAGAAGGTCAAGGTGGTGATCGGGCAGTTACGGACTTTCTCCATCAAGCATATCCCAAGGGAGAAAAGCACCCAGGCGGACCTCCTAGCCAAGTTTGGTCCCCAGGATGGGGGAACGGTGTCGGAACTCTTCTGACCCTCCATCGAGGAGGGGGAGCTGATGGAGGTGGATCAGCGGGTGTCGTGGATGGATCCCTTCATCACATTCTTGACCTCAGGGAAGTTATACGAGGGGGGGGGGGTGGGGGGGGGGGGGGTTAGACAAGCGATGACTCAGGTTTAAATCAGCATACTACTCCTTGCATGCAGGGTTGCTGTATAGAAAGACCCTCTCGGGGCTCCTAGCCTGTTGTGTCTCGGAGGAGGAGGCCCCAAGGGTCCTGGAAGAGATTCATTTGGGAGAGTGCGGAAGTCACTCGGGGAGCAGGAACTTGGAAGGACGAGTTCTGAGGCAGGGCTACTTCTGGCCCACCCTCAGCAAGGATGCGGCGGAGTTCTCCAGGAGATGCTCCAAGTGTCAACTCTACGCCCCTCTCCAACTCCTTCCAGCCCAGAGGCTCCGAACGATCACAACCCTCTGGCCATTTGCAATATGGGGGTTGGACCTGGTGGGACCTTTCCCCCAGGCAAGCGGCCAAAGGAACTTCCTGATGGTAATGATAGACTACATCTCCAATTGGATCGAGGTGAAGGCGTTGGCCAAGGTAACCTCCCAAGTAGAAAAGAATTTTGTTTGGGGTGAGATCATTTGCAGGTATGGTATTCCACTGGCCATTGTCATGGACAATGGTCCACAGTTTTCTAGCGATGAATTCGTTGGCTTCTGCACTCATCTTGGCATAGACCTTCGGTTCGCCTCAGTCCACCACCCTAGGAGTAATGGGCAGGTGGAGGCCGCGAACAAAATCATTGTGAACCTATTGAAGAAGAAGGTCGAGAACCTTAGAGGGAGCTGGGTTGAGCAGTTACCTTCGGTCCTCTGGGCCCTGAGGACCACCCCAAACACGGCCACTGGAGAGACCCCCTTCAAGCTATCTCACAGGTCCGAGGCCGTCCTCCTAGTTGAATTCGAGGTCAAGTCTCCTAGGGTGGCCGCTACAGTGGAAGGAGATAAAGAATGGAGGGCAAACAACGAAGAAGGGCAAAGGTTGTCCTTGGATCTGGTAGAAGAGCTCCGAGACCTGGCCACCATTAGGCAGGAGGAAATCAAACGGTGGATGGCTCGGTACTTTGACAAGCACATCCGGGTGAAGCACTTCCAGAAGGGGGATCTGGTCCTGAAGAAGGTCGATGCAGCCAGAAGAGGAGCTACAGTGGGTAAGCTCAACCCCAACTGGGAGGGTCCGTACATTGTAAGCGAAGTGCTCAAGTCAGGAGGGTACCACCTCCGGGATGTGGAAGGTGTACCCCTCGGCCAAGCCAGGAGTGGGGATGACTTCAAGTGTTTCTATCCTTGAGTTTTTATAGAAATCTATTTGCATGTGCAACTCTTCATATATTGTTTTCTATACTAACCATGGGTCCTCAACGAAAGTATTGGTGCTGGAGTGCCCCAGATCGATTCCGCTGCCGGGCTCTCATAGACGGTGGGTCAGGTTGATCTCTGGAGAGGCTGATAAGGTGATAAGTATTGGAGCTAGAGTGCCCCAGATCGATTCCGCTGCCGGGCTCTCATAGACGGTGGGTCAGGTTGATCTCTGGAGAGGCTGGCAAGGTGACAAGTGTTGGTGTTGGAGTGTCCCAAATCGATTCCGCTGCTAGGCTCTCATAAACGGTGGGTCAGGTTGATCTCTGGAGAGGCTGGCAAGGTGACAAGTGTTGGTGCTGGCCCCAGATCAATTCCGCTGCTGGGATCTCATAGAAGGTGGGTCAGGTTGATCTCTGGAGAGGCTGGCAAGGTGACAAGTGTTGGTGATGGAGTGCCCCAGATCGATTCCGCTGCCGGGCTCTCATAGACGATTGGTCAGGTTGATCTCTGGAGAGGCTGGTTGAATCTGGAATTAGAAGTCTTCTCGCTCTGCGAGGAGGGAAGTTCTCGCATGAAACAAGATGTAAAAATGAAAATGAGTTACCATCTTCAGGAATCCTCAGAAGATGGAACTAGAAGTCTTCTCGCTCGGCGAGAAGAGAGGTTCTCGCATGGAACAAGAAGGGTAAAGTGAAAACGAGTTACAATCTTCAGGGTTCCCCAAACCCTGGAACTAGAAGTCTTCTCGCTCAGCGAGAAGCGGAGTTCTCGGCATGGAACAAGAAGGGTAAAGTGAAAATGAGTTACAATCTTCAGGGTTCCCCAAAACCTGGAACTAGAGGTCTTCTCGCTCGGCGAGAAGCGGAGTTCTCACGTGAAATGAGAAGTACAGTCGCCAACTTAGGAAGGAGGCGAATACTCACTGACACCAAACTAAGTGAGAAATCCTAGAGGGATCTCGCCCGCTGAAGTTGAAAAGGAGGAGGAATGATCACTCCTCCCTTGGCTTGGGGGGAAAAGGAGATCCCAAAGAAGGCGAGAATAAGAGGATAATAAATCCGACAAACCAACATGTGTCCTATGCCGAGATCGGGCAATTACGCGTTAGGCGAGATCAAACGCGATGAAGACAATAAAGAATAAGCGAGAACAAATTTGAACTTAGAAAATTAATGACAAGAAAGGTGAAAATAGTGCACAAAAATCTTCATTCATATTTTACTGTTTAGTTACATGTTGTGGCGATCTCTCCAGTCAAAAGAGCTACAAAACAAAAATTAAGAACAAAGTACAAGTTTTCAATGGTCGCTCGTAGACTCTTCGTCGTCGCTGCTCACAACTGGCGGGAGCGGGATGAAGAGCTCAGGAACGATATCCACAATGCTCAGGTCTTTGGCCTCGGCAGACAGCAGGACGGCCCCTTTCATTGCCTGGAAGATGTAGTGAATGGCGTTGGTAGATTCCTCGCGGATCTCCTCGCCTCAGGCTCGCCGCTCTTCCTTCAAGTGACGAGGAGAAGGGGGGACGGTAGCGCAGGTCAACTCGCGGTTATGGGCCTTCAACGGCGAGACCTCGCCCTCCAAGCTGAGGTGCGAGCGTCAGCTCGCCCGGCCGCCTCAGCATCCTACAAAAGAGAAAAAGATGAGACAAAAAACAAGTTGGAAGGGAGAGAGGTAGTGAGGGCCAAAGGACTCACCACACCACCTTCGGCGGCGAACAACTTTTCGTTTAGTTAGGCAATCTCGGCCTGGGAGCCCCGGTAGGCTTTAGTGAGCTCCACGTTTTGGCGCTCCAGCTGCAAGCACCTCCTCCCCATCATGTGCGCGAGCTCTACAGAGCGCAACTGGGATCTCGCGCTCTCATAGGCGAGGGTCCTCGCGGTCTCTTCCTTATAGACCGCGACATCCTCGCGGCCGTAGAGGCAGAAGGAGAAGTTGAATGCGTGACCACTGACGGTCGACTTCTCCACCCAAGTAGGGAGGATGGTGGAGATGTCGGCCCTGTTGATCTCCGGCTTCTAGCGCAACATGAGCTCGCCGGTTTCATCTCGGTTTCGCTGGCCGAGGCCAAAGTTTCAGTGGTTAATTGGAATCGACGGGTCTGAGGTCTCGGCAGCGACCTAAACCGGATCATCAGCCTCCCCCTCCTCAGGGATGCTGGAGAGGTCGATCTCGCAGAGGGAGGGCTCGACATGCTGCTTCCCCTTCTTAGAAGGGAGCGAGCCCTCGCATTTCTTTTGTTTCTTTTTTGAAGGTGGGTTGGGGCCTTTGCTGCCGGAAGCCTCCGGTATTTTCTTGGAAGTCGGGGGGGGGGGGGGTCGCAGCGAGGGTCTCGCTGCAGGCCTCTGCCCCAATTGTTGCGAGAGTGAGGGTAGAGGAGGGTTTCCTATTGCTCGCGTAGGGGGGTTGAGAGGTACATCTCGCTCACCTGATAAAGTTTCGGTTAGAAAGATTGAAGGATAAAGGAAAGCAAATTAGCGATCAAGATTCTTACCCTCCCCAGGGAATACTGGGGGTAGCGAATTGATGTTTCGACGGAGGTGGACCACCTCGAAGTTCTTCTTTAGGAAGAACTGGAGCAGGTCGGCGTCATGGATGCCGAGGGCTGGGGGGCGATAGGTGCTCTCGCCATGTTGAATAGGCGAGAACGGGATATTGCCGAAGCTCCCCTTCACGATGAGGAACTTCTGGGCCCAATAGTGGGTCTTGTTCACGGTCTCGGCGACCTTGACCCCAGACCCCACGAAGTAAGGGGTGCCTTCCTTGTAGGCCCGGAAGGAAAAAAGTTTCCGGAAGACCGACAAACTGAATTTGATGCGCTCTTCTCGCATGTAGCACGCGAACGCGACAATGACGACCATGACGTTGGGGGTGAGTTGAGCAGGAACCACGCCATTGTGCATGAACACCTACCGAACAATACATAGAAAGATAAAAATCTCACGAGCGAGATTAATCTCGCAAGAAAAGAAAAGAAAGCGAGACAATTGGTACCTGGCGAAGTTCTGGCCAAAGGGGCAGTCGCAGGCTGACTGCGAAGTGTGCTGTGGAGATTGAGAGCTCATCAGCGAGGGGTGCATTTATCACTTCCTCCTCGCTAGGGCGGCGAGCTGTGAACCCAGGAGGGACGAAGTTGGCGAGGGCGGTAAGGTACTCCTCCTCCGTCAAGTTGCAACAGAAGAAGGAATGGTCGGTGAAGGCCCAAGAACACTTCAGGCGACCCTCAGCCTCGCTAGAATCACCACCCATCTTGGAAAATCTGCGAAGAGAAGAGAAGATTGCGAGAAAGACGCTGCGAGAGCTCCCGCGCAGAGGAAGAGGAAGGGTCGATGATTAATGCGGTAGGTGAAAACTGGTTATGAACGGCTATTTATAGAAAAACAAAAAAGGCGGGAAGATGCCCAAGCGTCAGGGGTGTAGCTAGCCAAAACGTCACATGGTGACGGCGCACGAGAACACAAATTATTTCGCAAATAATATGCGAGCGAGATTATCCTGCGAGACTAGTATAAGCAGATATTTTGCGAGGATCACGTAACACATAGCGAGAATAAAATAAGCAAAGGGCAGTATTATGGGAATCGCGAGCGAGAACCCATAAATAATTGTTAATAGCTCCTAGCGAGCGAGAATCAATACAAGTCGCAATAACCGCGAGATTGTCCAAATTAATAACAAATAAAATCATAAACGGAAGGAGTTCGCAGAGTGGAAGCTAGTTTCGTGAGACTAATGGGGCAGCCATTTCCATCTGCCGCCACCTCGCGATCCTAACCTCGGTGGTACCCTGGAATTATAATAATCAATGGCAGCACGGGCCTCGTGATCAACCAGATGGGCATAATCCTTAATCCTCGCTATATGCGCATCCGGTGAGGTCGCAGTCTCGTCGGGATCGTGAGGTATCATGGCACGAAGTCTCACACACTCATCCATTAGGGCGGCATGCCTCTCCTCGGCAGCCTCTCTGTCTCTTCTCGCCTAAAGGATGAGGTCCAGCAACATCCGACCTTGCTTCTGGAACAACTCGGCAGTTCGCCGCTTCATAGCTTCGGGGTCTCGTGGATCACCCAAGAAGTCTTCCACCTGCTTTGGGAAGGGGGACATCTCTTCATCCCCAAACTCGGAGTCGGTGTGCGGGGTCTCAGAATTCTCTGCGAAATGCCACGAGTAGTGATGAATAGAAAATATTACATATTTTTAGTATAATTTGTAGCTTAATTTTGGGTAATTTTGTACATATTTCAGATAATTTATTGAATAAATAACTTGTTTTTTTTCTAATGTATATAAATATATATATCTTTAAAAAAGGAAGAGTTATTTAAGTATGAAACAAAATTAGAAAAATTTGTATAAATATTCTTTGTAAATATATTTATATAAGAATAAAATTTTGAATTTATTTATTTCTTTGTACATATTATGCAGAATAAATAATATAGTTATAAATAAATATATATGTAAATAATATAGTTATATGTATGTAAATAAAATAAATAATCATATATTTATATGTAAATACAAATGAAAACATGGTAATAATAATGTATATATTATTAAATATATTGAAATATAAATATATATGATATAAATGTAAAATAATAATAGTATATAAAATAATATATATATAATAAATAATAACAGAGTATATATATTAAATATAATCATATAAATAATTATGTAAATTAAAAGAAAATTAAATAAAAAAAATTTAAACTAAAATAAAATAAATTAAAATAATAATAGATTCGTCGAACGCTGCTATGCATTCGTCGAACGCTGCTATGCGCTCGACGAACGCGCAACGCTATGCGTTCGACGAACGCGCAACGCCAGGCGTTCAACGCTCTCATAATATTATATATATTATTATATATGATATATATATCTGCCAGGAGCTCGACGAACTCCCAGCTGCTATGCATTCGTCGAACGCTGCTATGCGATAGACGAACGCGCAGTGCTATGCGTTCGACGAACGCGCAACGCTATGTGTTCGACGAACGCGCAGCGCCAGGCGTTCGACGTTCTCATAAAATTATATTTATTATTATATATGATATATATATCTGCCAGGAGCTCGACGAACTCCCAGCTGCTAAGCGTTCGTCGAACGCTGCTATGAGCTGCTATGCATTCGTCGAACGCTGCTATGATCTCTATGTTTCGTATATTATATTATATATTATATATACTATATATATATCTGAAGCCGCTCGACGAAATCAAGGCGTTCGACGAACTCCACCTCCCAGCGTTCGACGAATTCCTCACAGCCATCCCAGTTCGACGAACTCTCCCCTCTCCCGTTCGACGAACTAAATTTTAATATATATTTAATTGTATGTTTCTGAAGGTGTTCGACGAACTCGTCCCTGCGTTCGACGAATTCCCTTACATCCAACCCAGCTCTCCTTCCAGCATGTTGTCCTGCCAGCTCTCTCCTTCTAGAACCTGCCAGCTTCTATCCGCACCCCAACTCAAGTCAAATTTGCCTTCCTCACCAGTCTAACCACCAGCTGCTGTTTTTCCTCTTTTTCTTTTTTGCTAATTGCAGCCCTCTTTTGCCTATAAATAAAGGGTGTTGGCTGATGTTTTGGGGGTTCACAAATTCGGATGTTTTTGGTATTTGTGTTCCACTTTTGTTTTTCTCTCTCTTTGTTTCCCTCTGTCTCCTCCCTAGTTTTTTAATATTTTATTTTCTTAATGAAATAGATAAGTTTTTCTTCATGTTCTTGTTCTTTTTTTTTAATTTCTGTTGTGTGTGTGTGTATGAGATTAATTTTAAAGCTTTTTCATAGTTTAGTTTTTATAGCTTTCATAAATAGATTTACCACTTTCATAGTATAGCTTTTATCGCTTTCATAAATAGATTTACCGCTTTCATAGATAGTTTTACCGCTTTCATAGCTAGATTTTCTGCATTTTTACTGTTTTCATAGCTAGATTTTCCGCATTCTTTATCGCTTTCATAGCTAGATTTTCTGCATTCTTTACAGCTTTCATAAACTAGATTTTCTGCTTTATTTACAGCTTTCATAACTTAGAATTTCTGCTTTTCTATCGCTTTTCTTGTTTTTGCTAAACGCACACCAAGCCCGCGATTTTCGTCATTTCTGCTTTTAAATTAATGCAATTATTTTTTTCATCGATAAGATAATAGCGCGTCCCTAAAGTAGAAATAATCAACACGGCCTCGGATAAATACGACCGCGATATCATTTTCTAAAAAAATTATATCCTGTACTATAAAACGATAAGGTGCACTTGCCTTTATCGCAAGATAAGTTGGATAAATTACATTCAAAAACTCTATGTGAGACCCTCTTTTATAAAATTAATTAACCAAAAAAGAATTCCGGCCCCATCGCCGCGGTTTTTACCCCTGATATTCCGAAAGCGGGAGCGACCATTACTTCCATCACCTCGACAGGTGGGATAACGGTTTAGCTCCTCGAAGTACGAGTACTCGCCGGACTCCATGAAAACGCCGGCCGGAATCTAACCGAACCCAGGCTCCGCAGGAATTTAATTCCTACCCATCAAGTTTTTGGCGTCGTTGCCGGGGAGTTCGTGTCGTTATTTTAATACAGGGAATCGCTATTAATTTTATCATATATATATAAATATCAATTTTTCCTCTCCCCTTAAAAGCTAAAAAAATACAGAAACTAAAAATCACAATATATATATAGATGAATAATATATCTTTGTGAATAGTTTTTTCTCTTTCTGCTAAAAGAAAAATAATAATAAAATCAGTCAAAAAAAATATTATTACTTCTTTTTTTCTCTCTCTCGTATATACCGTTTCATCTAAAAAAAAACCTCTAAAAAAATTGATTAATTAAATAATTGAGGATATTATAAGTTTATCTCTCTTTCTAAAATGCCCTAAAACAAAAAAAATATATTTCCTTTCTATTTCCTTCTTCCTCTTTTTATTTTATATATATATTCTCATTCAAAAAAACACCCTAAAAACCCCAAAAAAAATTACAATTTTTTTTTATATATAAGAAAATATGGCAGTTATAGATCCAAATGCCAGACCGAATTTGGAAGATACTGGGTCGAGTGTCACTCGTTCCGTTATTGCTAATAATAATTTTCAAAAAAAACCAGCACTATCCAAATGGTACAACAGTCATGTCAATTTGACGGCTTGCCAGGTGAGGACCCTAACCTTCACCTCCAAAACTTTTTAGAAATATGCGATACGTTTAAAAGTAATGGCGTCAACGATGACGCCATTCGCTTGCGTTTATTTCCATTTTCTTTGCGGACGAAGGCTAAATCGTGGTTAACTTCTCTTCCGAGAGGGGTCATAACCACCTGGGCCTCTTTTATACAATTCGATTCCGAGTCTCTTTACGAGACTTGGGAACGTTTTAAAGATTGCTTGCGCAGGTGTCCTCATCACGCGCTACCACCATGGCTACAGGTCCAGACGTTTTACAATGGCTTAAATTTCCAAACTCGATAAGTAATCGATTCGGCCGCCGGGGGGGGGGGGGGGGGGGGGGGACGTTAAACAACAAAACCCCTGAGGAGTGCCAAAAATTGTTTGAGGAAATGGCCATGAACGCCTACCAATGGAATGTGCCCAGGGCGCGTCCTTCTAAACCGGCTGGGCTTTATGAAGTGGATGCCACTTCTCACTTAGCCTCGCAGGTAGAGCGGCTAAGTAAGCAAGTGGCGGAGATGACTGCTTCCTCCTCCACCCCAGCTTGGGCGAGTGCCGCTAATAATAATGCCAATAATAACTATAATAATAATAATAATAATAATAATAATAATAATAGTAATAATTTAATGGAGGAAACAGTGGATTTCCTCGGCAATTCGGTTCGGGGCCCCTTCAACCCTAATAACAACCCATATAGTAATAACTATAATCCGGGTTGGAGGAACCACGCTAACTTCTCCTGGAGCAACCATAATAATGAGCAACGGGTCCCCAAGGCTATCCGCAAGGGTTCCCCCAAGGACTTCAGCAGGGGTATCAACCTTCTCCTCCTCTAAAACCTTCCCCGCTCGAGGAAGTTTTCTAAAAATACGTAACGTCCAACGAAATAAATATCCGGAATATAACCAGATCGCTAAAAAATTTGGAAATGCAGATTGGACAACTTGCGGAAATGGTCTCTGAGCGGCCACTTGGAGCACTGCCAAGGAACACAGAATGCTCGAGGTTATTTCGTGTGTTTCTCTTATTGCGGAATGCTCGGCGGTCCTACTTAACAAATTGCTGCCCAAATTAAATGACATCCCATTTTTTTGGCAATTTGTTAATAAAATACGCCCTAGCGGACCTAGGAGCGAGTAAAACACTAAATCAGTCAAGTTACGCGACGGTAAACAAAACGCTCGTGGGAGACACCCCATATTTATCTAATATTTTTTTTACCTTTGTCTACTTTATTTTTGCAGGGTTTTCATGCCTTTTCTCGTCTATAATATTTTTACAAACTAGATTTTCTTTCCTCCTTCATACTTAAATTACAACATTGGGGACAATGTTGGGTTTTAAGTATAGGGGCGTCTTTTTCCGTCCTTCAAAACCTTGTAAATATTTAGAAAAATCCAAAAAAAAAATTTCTAAAAACCCTAAAAATAAAAAAAATAAAATTATTTCATACTTTGTAAATATTTAGAAAAATCCAAAAAAAAATTCTAAAAACCCCCAAAAAAAAAAAAAAATTTACCTCATACTTTGTAAATATTTAGAAAAATCCAAACAAAAATTCTAAAAACCCCAAAAAATCAAAAAAATTATTTCACACTTTGTACATATTTAGAAAAATCCAAAAAAATTCTAAAACCCCAAAATCCAAAAAAATTAAAAAACCCTAAAACCAAAAATTTATTAATATTATAATTTTTTTCATATCTTAAATAACTTAGAAAATCTATAAAAACAAAAAAATCTAAAAAAACAAAAAATATAGCAACCCATACTTAGCTTTTTGTTATTTTCAAAATTAAATTGAGTTTATTTATAAGCATTTTTCATTATTTTGATTTGCAAAAATATTTATTTGTATCATAGTTCGTAAAATTTAGATCTAAGGAATTTTAGTTTTAAGGAACACATTGTGATATTAAATTTAATTTGAGATAAAACTTTTTAGCACTACTTCAAGTTTAACCTAAGTAGCTTCTTTTTGTATTATTGGCAGACCGTCTTTAGACTTTAATTATTCCTACTTTAAACTTGTGAAACTTTAGGAATGTTCTAAACCTACTAAAACTTGTTTTAAAATTTTTTTTCTTAATTTATAAATTCTAGAAATTTCTAAACCCCCCTTACCTATTATTCAAATTACTTGGTAATTTCGTTTAAAAGAAATCCTATGTCAATGGGAATAAGATTTCAATCCATAAACATAGGCACCCAATTATTTAAAAGAAATCCCGTGTCAATGGGAACAAGATTTCGTTCCGTAAACATAGGCATTGGATTTTTTTGAGAAGAAAAATAAAATTATATTTGGGAATAAGATTTCACTCCCTTCTCCTTCTAAGCAAAACAAATTGAGTGGGGTGAGAGGATAAAATTCATCACCCCGAAATCAAAATTCTCTTCTCCTACCAAGTTTCCCCAACCCCTTAGCCACTACAATTGAAAACTAGATATAAATTCAAAAATTTTGAGAGAGCATAATTAGTAAGTTTTAATTATTCATAAAAACTTTCTTTTAAAAGTTAAAGTTCTTATAATTACATTCTAATCACGATGCTAAATAATTTCAATTATTTAGGTCGCTACTTAGCTAACTCCAGAAGTCTTGTTGGCTAAAACTTTTTCGCTCTTTTTAAATAATTATAACAATGTAGGACTTACCTCTTTAAATATCCTAAATTTATTTCAAGCTTACTAAATGATTAAATAAAATTTTGGTAAATTAAAAATTCTATTAAATGTCTTATAGGTATCTCTTACTTTTGCCTTGGAATAACAAAAGCTTAAGTATGGGGGCATTTGATGAATATAAAATATTATATATTTTTATTATAATTTTTAGCCTAATTTTGGGTAATTTTGTACATATGTCAGATAATTTTTTGAATAAATAACTTGTTTTTTTTCTAATGTATAAAATATATATATCTTTAAAAAAAGAAGAGTTATTTAAGTATGAAACAAAATTAGAAAAATTTGTATAAATATTCTTTGTAAATATATTTATATAAGAATAAAATTTAGAATTTATTTATTTCTTTGTACATATTATGCAAAATAAATAATATAGTTATAAATAAATATATATGTAAATAATATAGTTATATGTATGTAAATAAAATAAATAATCATATATTTATATGTAAATACAAATGAAAACATAGTAATAATAATGTATATATTATTAAATATATTGAAATATAAATATATATATAATAAATGTAAAATAATAATAGTATATAAAATAATATATATATATATAAATAATAAATAGTAACAGAGTATATATATTAAATATAATCATATAAATAATTATGTAAATTAAAAGAAAATTAAAAAAAAAATTTAAACTAAAATAAATTAAAATAATAATAGATTCGTCGAACGCTGCTATGCGTTTGTCGAACATTGCTATGCGCTCGACGAACGCGCAACGCTATGCGTTCGACGAACGCGCAGCGCCAGGCGTTCGACGTTCTCATAATATTATATATATTATTATATATGATATATATATTTGCCATGAGCTCGACGAACTCCCAGCTGCTATGCGTTCGTCGAACGCTGCTATGCGCTCGACGAACGTGCAACGCTATGCGTTCGACGAACGCGCAGCGCCAGGCGTTCGACGTTCTCATAATATTATATATATTATTATATATGATATATATATCTGCCAGGAGCTCGACGAACTCCCAGCTGCTATGCGTTCGTTGAACGCTTCTATGAGCTCGATGAACGCACAGCGCTCTGTGTTCGACAAACGCGCCAGGCGTTCGACGATCTCTAAGTTTCGTATATTATATTATATATTATATATACTATATATATATATATATATATATATATATATATATATATATATATATATATATGAAGCCGCTCGACGAAATCAAGACGTTTGACGAACTCCACCTCCCAGTGTTCGACGAATTCCTCACAGCCATCCCAGTTCGACGAACTCTCCCCTCTCCCGTTCGACGAACTAAATTTTAATATATATAATTGTATGTTTCTGCAGATGTTCGACGAACTCGTCCCTGCGTTCGACGAATTCCCTTCCAGCCATCCCAACTCTCCTTCCAGCAAGCTGTCCTGCCAGCTCTCTCCTTCTAGAACCTGCCAGCTTCTATCCGCACCCCAACTCAAGTCAAATTTGCCTTCCTCACCAGTCAAACCGCCAGCTGCTGTTTTTCCTCTTTTTCTTTTTTGCTAATTGCAGCCCTCTTTTGCCTATAAATAAAGGGTGTTGGCTGATGTTTTGGGGTTCACAAATTCTGATGTTTTTGGGATTTGTGTTCCACTTTTGTTTTTCTCTCTTTTTGTTTCCCTCTGTCTCCTCCCTAGTTTTGTAATATTTTATTTTCTTAATGAAATAGATAAGTTTTTCTTCATGTTCTTGTTCTTTATTTTAATTTCTGTTGTGTGTGTGTGCATGAGATTAATTTTAAAGCTTTCATAGTATAGTTTTTATAGCTTTCATAAATAGATTTACCTCTATCATAGTATAGCTTTTATCGCTTTCATAAATAGATTTACCGCTTTCATAGCTAGTTTTACCGCTTTCATAGATAGATTTTCTGCATTTTTACTGCTTTCATAGCTAGATTTTCCGCATTCTTTCTCGCTTTCATAGCTAGATTTTCTGCATTCTTTACAGCTTTCATAAACTAGATTTTCCGCTTTATTTACAGCTTTCATAACTTAGAATTTCTGCTTTTCTATCGCTTTTCTTGGTTTTGTTGAAAATGTTGAAGTGGAAGTTGTGAAGTTGGCGGTCTGGGGGGAGACCGCGCGGTCTTGTCTGACCGCACGGTCTTGCGGTCTCCTCTGGTGGTCTGACCTTCTTGGTCTAGCCGCGGGCTTCTCGGCGTGACCGCCATTCTTCTCTCCATGGGTGCCGAGGTGAGGCCGCGCGGTCTGGTCATGTGACCGCATGGCGATCTGGAGTTATCTCGCTGTCTGGTGCTTGTGATCGCGTGGCGGGGGGCAGTCAATCTGATGGCTGTCTAGTTTCTTTGTGGTGCGTGTGGACTAAGGTCCTCTTAGTCGCGCGGTCTCCTTTTCTGAGTTCACATAAGCTGGTCCTTGGCGATCTGCTGGTATATGCGGTCTCCGGTTTGTGTTTGCATGGCGGGTCCTTCGGCGATCAGCTAGCATATGAGGTCACAGGTGGTTGATCGACTTGGCGGGCTGTTGCCCTAGTCGGTCTGGTGTGTTCGCGGTCTTTGGAGGAGGTCGGGTGGCGAACACATGTGGTGAGCATCATGACTGGGCGAGTTGAAGTCGGCGAGCTCACTAAGTAAAAGGATCTTTTGCTGATCGCGCGGGTTGACCGGTCTGGTCGCGCGGTCAAGGGGTGGTGATCCTATCTCATTGGGTGATGACTGGATCAGGTCTCATGCCTATAAATAGGAGCCACTGTAGCAGCAAAAATATCGAAACCAAGTGTAAGCAGAACTTGCGGCTAGTTCTTGCGGTCTCAATTCTTGTGACCGGTCGGTCTTGCTGATTGAACTTCTTTTGTGCAACTTCTGCGGATTGTGCGGGCAGTAGCGGTCATCTCCTCTTCTAAAGGTGTTCGGACGGTCTCGCGGCTTGTAGTGCGGGTTGCTGGAGTTTGGGAGAATCAGTGGGAGTTCGCGGTGTTCTCAGTTGGTGTTGTTCAAGTCGCTGGCAGGCAGTTTGGGCGACCTGGTTTTCTAGCCGGGCAGACTGTGAGGTCGAGCGGTCAGGTGGTCTCAGTTTGTCAGACCGATGGTTTTTCTTTCAGCTGTTGTTCTCTTCTGTTTTTTGTGTACTGGCGAAATCATGTCTCGTCATGTATACCTCGCCCTGTAAAGAAGAATCTTGCTTATCAATAAAGATTGTGTTTGCTTCATGTGCTTCTGGTTGTTTGGCTTGAACTTTTAGTTATTCTATTCCTGCTCACTCCTAGATCTTGGAAAATTTCACATGGTATCAGAGCCAGGTTAGAGTGGATAGAGCAGTGAATAACTAAAAGTTGCCATCGCCTTTGTGAAGAAGGAACCAGTGGTAGAGCCATGGAAGCGAGGGGTCTTGGAATTGAGATGCTTACGTCGAATAACTTCAAGAAGTGGAAGTCGTGTATAGAAAATTATCTTCTGGGTGAGGACCTCTGGGAGGTAGTTGGAGGAGAGAGCATGGAGGAAGTTTTTCTGGTTGGAGATAACCATCATGAGGTGAGGAACTGGAGGTGGATTAATGCCAAAGCAGAGTTCGCCCTGAAGAGGGCAATATCACCTGACCTGTTTGATCACATCTTGGGGTGTGCATCAGCTGCAGAGATCTGGAGAGCCCTGGATGGGCTGTTTAACAAAAAGAATGTGGCACGACTTCAATTCCTGGAGAATGAGCTAGCCAGATCGGCTCAAGGTGACCTTTCTATCTCTACGTTCTTCTTGAAGATGAAGAACTTGTGCGCCGAGATTTCAGCGCTGGATCCTGATGAGCTAATTTCTGAGGCGAAGCTGAAGAGGCACATCATCCGTGGTTTGCGGAAGGAATATATTGCCTTTGTGATGTCGGTGCAGGGTTGGGCAAATCACCTGTCTCTGCTGGAGCTGGAAAATCTGCTTGCTCCGTAGGAGAGTCTGGCAAGGCAGATGGCGGGGGTGTCAGTGTCTGGGGGAGATGGCAAAGTTCTCTTCACGGGAAAGAAGAAGAAGTGGGATAAGAAGAAGACCGCTGGAGGAGGCAATGGGCCTTCAACTTCTAGACAGCAGGAGAGGGGCTATGCTCCTAAGGCGGAAGGGATGAAGAAGGGAGAAGGTCCCAAGTGCTTCAGGTGCGGAAAGGTTGGTCCCATCAGGAAGGATTGCCGGGTGAATCTTCAGCCGGGGCATGCTGCTGCAGGAAAGGGGGAAGATGAAGCCAGGCAGATTGATGGAGGATGGGGAGGAGCCTTCTCGGCTTCTGTTGGAGCTGAGGCTCCTATCAACTATCAGGAGGACTGTATCATGGACTCGGGGTGTGGTCATCACCTCACCGGGGACGAGTCAAAGCTTTCTTTAGTGCAGCCTTATTTAGGTAATGATGCCATTATTACTGCTGATAATATCGTGCATGCTGTCGAGAAGGTGGGGGTTGTTTCCTTGGGCAGTGATAGAGGGCCGCTTACATTGAGGAGTGTCTATCATGTGCCTGGTATGAGGAAAAACCTCTTCTCCATGACCAATGCTGTAGACGCTGGGTATCACGTTCTGTTTGGCCCAACAGAAGTGAAGTTTCTTCGGAATGTCGAAGCGGTGAAGGAGGAGGTCGTTCATGTGGGGAGGAGAGCTAAAGACTTGTTCATTTTATCGACCAGTTCTTATATTGACAAGATGCGGACGAATGATAGTGCTGTCATATGGCATGAGAGGTTGGGGCATGTAGGGATGGATAAGTTGAAGGCTATGGCGGTGAGAGGTCTAGTCATGAGCCTGCCTAGTCTATCTTCCTACGGAGACGGTCATGTGTGCGCGGGATGTCAGTTCGGCAAGTCTCATCGACTACCGTTTAACAAGTCGCAGACAAGGAGTAGTGTGCCGTTGGAGTGCATCAACGGTGACTTGATGGGACCGACTGCTACCCCAAGCCTCAGAGGCAGCAAATATATGTTGGTGTTGATTGATGATTACACCAGATATGTCTGGGTATATTTCTTGAAGGAGAAGGCGGAGGCGTTTGCCAAGTTTGTGGAGTTCAAGGAACTCGTGGAGGGTCGGCTTGGTCTGCGAGTTAAGAAGCTGAGGACTGACAACGGAGGGGAGTTCACCTCTGGTGAGTTCTCTACTTTTTGCAGGAAGGCAGGCATCCGGAGGGAGCTTATTTGTGCACATACTCCACAGCAAAACGGAGTTGCAGAGCAGAAGATCCGTCATCTGACGGAAACCTGCAAGTGTTGGCTGCATGCCAGGAGAATCCCAAAGTCCTTCTGGGCGGAGGGAATGTCTTGTGCCGCCTACGTCATCAACAGGATGCCTCTTAGTCCCATCAATATGAAGACCCCGCATGAATTGATGTTCAAGGAAAAGCCAAGCGTGGCGCACCTTCGGGTGTTTGGATCCACCTGCTATGTGCACGTTCCAGTTGCGCTTCGGACGAAGCTAGATACGAAGGCAAGGAAGCTAGTCTTCGTGGGTTATGATGACCAGAATAAGGGCTGGAAGTGCATGGACCCAGACACGCGGAGATTTGTCGTATCTCGCGACGTCTTGTTTGACGAGGTGACATCCTACAAGGGGAGTTCTGGTGTTGAGCTACCAGAAAGCAGGGTGGAGGAGCCGGAGAAAGCTGTGGAAAATCTTCAGGTGGAGCTGCCTGTGTCACCAGGTGGTCCATCAATATCTAGTTCTGAGACGGAGGCTTCTGGTTCAGGAAGCAGGGGGAGCGATGCTCTGAGTACGTCTGGAAGAGGAGCTAGGCAAGAAGCAACTGAGGATACTGCGAGTCAGGGGAAGGCATTGTGGAGATCGAAGCGAACTATCATTCCCCCTGATCGCTATACAGGAGGAAACATGGTGAGCTTTGTCTCGTGTTTCTTTGCTGGTCCCTTGGATGAGAGGGAGCCGTCGAGCTTTGAAAAGGCCAAAGGCATGGAACAGTGGGATTCAGCTGTGCAGGAAGAGATGAGTGCTCTTGAGAAGAATGAGACTTGGTCTCTGGTGCCCAAGCCCAAGGGTATCACCCCTGTGACATGCAAGTGGGTCTATAAGCTCAAGAAGAAGGCTGACGGTAGTATCGAGCGATACAAGGCTCGGCTTGAGGCTCGGGGATTCTCGCAGCAATACGGTGGAGACAATGAAGAGACATTTAGTCCGGTGGCTAAAATGACTACAGTTCGGGTTGTGATTGCCTTGGCGGCATGTTGGGGGTGGCAGATTTGGCAGCTCGACGTAAAGAATGCATTTTTGTACGGCGAGATTGACAAGGACATCTTCATGGTCCAGCCGCCAGGCTTTGTATCTGATGATTTTCCGGAGCATGTCTGCAAGCTGAAGAAGGCCCTGTTTGGGTTGAAGCAAGCGCCGAGGGCGTGGTATGGAAAGATTGCAGAATATCTCTTATTCTGCGGGTTTGGTGCTTCATACTCAGACTCAAGCTTGTTCGTCAAGAAGAGCGGGGAGCTTCAAGTCATCGTGCTGCTTTACGTCGACGATATGATCGTGACGGGGAATTCGAAGGAGGAGGTAGCGCAGCTTCGGGCAGAGCTATCTATCAGATTTGAGATGAATGATCTGGGTGAGCTTCACCATTTCCTTGGACTCGAGGTGCAGAGGAAGGAGAGTGGAGTGCTGGTGTCCCAGGTTGGATATGCGAAGGGAATCGTGGAGCGGTTCGGCATGAAGGAAGGGAAGTGCATTTCCACACCTCTGGAGAAGGCCATAAAACTTCGCAAGGATGAGGGGAGGATTCTGGAAGATCCGTTGGTGTTCCGGGCTCTAGTTGGGAGCTTGATCTATCTGACGATTACCAGGCCGGATATTGCGTATGCAGTTGGCAGGGTGAGCAGGTATATGGCGGAACCATGGATTCCTCATCTTCTAGCGGCCAAGAATATATTGAAGTATGTCAAGGCGACTTCGGATATGGGTCTCCTTTACAGGAGGGATGCGGGCTTCGAGGTGCATGGGTACATGGATGCTGATTACTGGGGAGATTCAGATGATCGGAAGTCGACGTCTGGATACGTCTTCATGGCGGGCCCCACGGCTATATCATGGTGCAGTAAGAAGCAGGATTCCGTGTCGGTCTCAACCACGGAAGTGGAATACAAGGCTTCGGCCTTGGCAGCTCAAGAAGCCATCTGACTTAGGAGGTTGGTTGGAGACGTCCATAAGGAGGTTCGGTGTCCTACTCTGCTCTGTGGCGATAATGAGAGTGCTCTCAAACTGGTTACTAATCCAGTTTGTCACGCGAGGACCAAGCATATCGAGATTGAGCATCATTTCATTCGTGAGAAGGTGCTGGAGGGGTCCCTTTCGGTCGAGCATGTTCGGAGTCAGGACAACATTGCTGACATCTTCACAAAGGCACTGGCTAAGTGGACGTTTACTCGGCTAAGGAGTTTACTGGGGCTGTTTTCAACTTCCCACTTCAAGGGGGAGTGTTGAAAATGTTGAAGTGGAAGTTGTGAAGTTGGCAGTCTGGGGGGAGACCGCGCGGTCTGGTCTGACCGCACGGTCTTGCGGTGTCCTCTAGCAGTCTGACCTTCTTGGTCTAGCCGCGGGCTTCTTGGCATGACTGCCGTTCATTCTCCATGGGTGCCGAGGTGAGGCCGCGAGGTCTGGTCATGTGACCGCGTGGCGAGCTGGAGTTATCTCGCGGTTTGGTGCTTGTGATCGCGTGGCGGGGGGCAGCCGGTCTAATGGCTGTCCGGTTTATTTGTAGTGCGCATGGACTAAGGTCCTCTTAGTCGCGCGGTCTCCTTTTCTGAGTTTGCATAAGCTGGTCCTTGGCGATCTGCTGGTATCTGCGGTCTCCGGTTTGTGTTCGCATGGAGGGTCCTTCGGCGATCAGCTGGCATATGCGGTCACAGGTGGTTGATAGACATGGCGGGCTGTTGCCCTAGTCGGTCTGGTGTGTTCGTAGTCTCTGGAGGAGGTCGGGTGGCGAACACAGGTGGTGAGCATCATGACCGGGCGAGTTGTCATGATCGCGCGGCTTATGTTGAAGTCGGCGAGCTCACTAAGCAGGAGGATCTTTTGATGATCGCGCGGGTTGACTGGTCTTGTCGCGCGGTCAAGGGGTGGTGATCCTATATCATAGGGTGGTGACTTGATCAGGTCTCATGCCTATAAATAGGAGCCACTATAGCAGCAAAAATATCGCACCAAGTGTAAGCAGAACTCACGGCTAGTTCTTGCAGTCTCAATTCTTGTGACCGGTCGATCTTGCTGATTGAACTTCCTTTGTGTAGCTTCTGCGGATTGTGCGGGCAGCAGTGGTCATCTCCTTTTCTGAAGGTGTTCGTGCGGTCTCGCGGCTTGCAGTGCGGGTTGCTGGAGTTCGGGAGAATCAGTGGGAGTTCGCGGGGTTCTCAGTTGGTGTTGTTTAAGTCGCTGGCAGGCAGTTCGGGCGACCTGGTTTTCTAGCCGGGCGGACTGTGAGGATGAGAAGTCAGGCGGTCTCAGTTTGTCAGACCGCTGATTTTTCTTTCAGCTGTTGTTCTCTTCTGTTTTTTGTGTACTGGCGAAATCATGTCTCGCCATGTATACCTCGCCCTGTAAAGAAGAATCTTGCTTATCAATAAAGATTGTGTTTGCTTCATGTGCTTCTGGTTGTCTGGCTTGAACTTTTAGTTATTCTATTCCTGCTCACTCCTAGATCTTGGAAAATTTCACAGGTTTTTGCTAAACGCACACCAAGCCCGCGATTTTCGTCATTTCTGCTTTTAAATTAATGCAATCACTTTTTCATCGATAAGATAATAGCGCATCCCTAAAGTAGAAATAATCAACACGGCCTCGGATAAATACGACCGCGATATCATTTTCTAAAAAAATTATATCCTATACTATAAAACGATAAGGTGCACTTGCCTTTATCGCAAGATAAGTTGGATAAATTACATTCAAAAACTCTGCGTGAGACCCTCTTTTATAAAATTAATTAACCAAAAAAGAATTCCGGCCCCATCGCCGCGGTTTTTACCCCCGATATTCCGAAAGCGGGAGCGACCTTTACTTCCATCACCTCGACAGGTAGGATAACAGTTTAGCTCCTCGAAGTACGAGTACTCGCCGGACTCTGCGAAAACGCCGGCCAGAATCTAACCAAACCCAGGCTCCGCAGGAATTTAATTCCTACCCATCAGGTAGCTTTAACAGTTTGGAGAAATCGTGGTGTATATTATAGGCATAAGAAACCTTACCCGGAGGAAGGCGAGAATGTCCGGGCCGACCCTCAAAAATGGTGTCGTAGTGGGGGAAGAGGGATTTTCCCAAACCAGGACGGTATTTCTCATTGCTTACAGGAGGAACGTTTGTCGGTTGCGAGCCGCCAGAGCCCTCGCTACCCAGGAGGTTGAACTTCGGCATTGGTAGGACTGTATTGGGGAGGCCCGGTGACAGAGGTCGCAGATCCTGGCGCCTCGGGGTCGCGTGGGGAGAAACTACGAAAACCAAGAAGCGAGAAGCCATTAGCCAGAAAATGAATATAAGCGAGCGAGAATAGGTAACGTACCCGCAATATTCTCGCCAGCGAGATCTGTGTTCGCTGGGGGAATGTTGAGGGACTCATTTATTAGCTCGCCAACATCCTTGTTGGCTGTAAGATCCTGCGATCAAGCGAGATTCAGAGATGTTAATCAAATAGTTTTGCGAGAAGGATAATTCTTACCTTCCCGGGGGACCTGCTGTTTGGAGAAGACTCCAATAAAACGGTTTTGTCCTCTGGTCGGCGGACCGCTTTCGCCTTCTTTGTCTTCAGCAAGGGAGCTGGAGGCGGGCAATTCATCCATGCGGGGTGTTTCGCCATGGCCGACATCTCGCTAGCCTTGGAGGCCCTCAGACGAGCTTCAAGCTCATTGGAGAGCGGCTTTTGGGCAGCTACAGTAAAGGTGGAAAGAAAGAGAAAAAGAAAATGAGGGTGCGCGTCACCGGGAGCTTGGGTGATATTTATAGCCCGTGGGTGGGACCCACGAAAGATTCCTGATAGGACATTAGTCGTCGGCGAACACTCAGGGTTGGATGATTCTTTGCGAGCATAAGACAACCTCATAAAGAGCGGGGATTGTGTACAACCTGGTGTTCGCCTGGCTGTTCGCAAGAGCCCTAAATGATCAGGAGAGTTTTGGGTGAGGCCTCGGCAGGACAGGTCAGGGCGAGCTCGCCAAGACAATACGATCTCGCGAGGAATATAAGAGGAGAGTTCTCGCAGACTGCCTCTCTCGGGGACGGTCGAAGTTCAGCGAACTCTGGGCGAGATCTCGCCGTCTCAGCGGTCGACGATCTCGCCATCTCAGCAGTCGACGATCTCACCGTCTCAGCGGTCGACGATCTGGATCTCTCAGCGGTCGACGATCTCACCGTCTCAGCGATCGACAAATAAGCGACAGATCTTCCGTTCGACGAAGTTGCCTCTCAGGTCGACGAACTCAATCCTTCCAGCCAGATTCAAGCAGATTACCTGAGTTCAAAGAAACCCGAGATCTCGGCAGGGCGAGCCAGAACGAGCTCGCCAAGCCAAGCCGATCTCGCAGAGGCGGGTAGGATCCTCGCGTAAGGGTTCGCGAGGATGGATAAGAGGGGACTTCTCGCAAACCTCTCTTCCAGGGGTCCAGGAGTTGGAATTACCCTTATGCCCTTGTGTTGGGTCCAGCGTTCCTTCACTTGACCCATAACGCCTTTCCGTTGATATAAAGATCATGTTGCGCCTTCACCAAAAGTCCGGGCTTTTGGTGTAGTTGGTTGCGCTGGGTCCTCTCAATTGGTATCAAAGCAGGTTGCGGGTTCGAGACCGGGGGGGCGCTGATAATTCCTGAAATTCTCTCTACCTGTGTGGGTCCTGGCGGGTCAGGCGGCCGGAGCCATGTGTCAAGCCACCTCTGAGCTTGTGGGCCATGTGGAGAACCTCTGAGCTTGCGGGTCGTGCTGGACGCTGAGGGGGGGGGGGGGGATTGTTGGGTCCAGCGTTCCTTCACTTGACCCGTAGCGCCTTTCCGTTGATATAAAGATCAAGTTGCGCCTTCACCAAAAGTCCGGGATTTTGGTGTAGTTGGTTGCGCTGGGTCCTCTCACCTTGGTGGTCTGTCAATAGCCCCTCAGAACAACGGAGTTTGGCTGTTAGCAGACCAAATTGGGGTGCATATAGCAAAATCAAGAGGCGGAATCCCGCTATCAGCAGACCAATTCAGGAAAACTATAAATAAGACCCAAAGGGCACCTTTGGAGAGGACTTCTCTTTAGCTTCTCTCTCCTCAGGTCATCCTTGGTTAGCATTCTCAGAGCTCTCCAGTGTGCCCGGGCCTCAGCTTTGGCTTTGGAGGGGAAGTGCTCAAAAGATCTTCCGGGTGTGTGGTGGGTCTTCCCTGCTGAGTCTAAGGGTCAGTGTCTAGTTCTGAGGCTTCAGTCTGTTTCCCTCAAGTGATAAGTAAGTGCTAGCTGCCCCCCAACCTGTTGGGGGCCCCGAACTCCACAGAGACCATTTATTGGTTTCAACAACCAAATGATTTGACTGAGCAGAAAAGATAGTGATTTCTCAGAATAAAATTCTCGGATCCATGGACAAACAGCTCAGACTCTCTGAACAAGATTTGTCATATGCCAAAAATTATCTCAGCAAGACAGATGAGGTGATAGCACAATCAACCAATCATCTCCAAGATTATGTCTACTCCACTGCCATGCAGTCGCATCAAGAAGCTGACAGGAACAAGGAAGAGCTGAAAACAGACATAGCTAATGTTTTCCACTCTATTGCTGACTCAGTCACTGCTTCCCAATTAAATTCTGAGGTAGTCAAACTGCAAGAGGTGCTGTAAGCTGATGTTGAGAATGTTTTCCAAACCCTGTCTGGCTCAATCTATACAGCTAAACAAGATCTACATCAACAAGTATTTGAAGAAGCCAGAAAGGGGGAGGATACAAATGCTATCATAAATGCTGACTTAACTCTCAATATACTGCAAGGTACTAGGCTTGCTCTGAATCTTCCTCTCTTAAATATAAATAAGGCAGAAGATTAGGACTTCCCAAGTCAAGAAGCAATAGCCCAAATTGAAAATTTGAAGAAGAAAAGAGAAAGATAAAAGACATTGCTGGCAGAAGAATTCATGCCCAAGCAAAGGGAGGTTCAGCACAGAGATCCAGATTATGAATATTGGATTGATGACTCCAAAGAAATCATTTTAAATGCCTGACTAAGCCATGGTCAAATTGGAAAAGACATTGATAAGCTCTATCCATCTGAAGAGTGGATAAAGCATTTAGAAAGAAACATAAAGAGAGACAGGGTTTTCAAAGCTAACATAGTAAGAAAAGACAACCCAAGAAAAATGCCTTCTAGATATATCCCAAATCCATATCTGTATTTCCAAAGGCAAGAGAACAAAAAGAGAATAGCTGAGATTGAGGCTGTAAATGCTGAAAAAGACTCAGCTACTAATCTTCCTGAAAACATGATAGTAGCTGTTGAAGATAAGGAGCTCCCAGCTCAAGAAGAAGTGGTTGCTGAGAACATGGATGCTGTAGTAGACCAATTGACCTCAGACAAAGGAAAAGAAGTTGCCGATGACACTCCTGAGAGGTCTTCTGCTTCTAAGAAAAGAAAGGTCTAAATAAATGTATAAATGTCTGGATGTAAATTGAACTATAATTTATCTGAAATGTTTTAGAATTGAAATATGATTCATTATCTTTTATGAATTTCAAATGAATGAATGGTTAAATTAGTCACTTTATAACCAAAGCTAATCTAAGCCTTAGCTTAATATTACCCTATATTGTTGGTTAAATTTGTCTGTGCTGCATTGTCATATTTATCTAATCACACTGTTGGATTGTTAAACTCTGTGGTTATATGTCTTTCATATTCATTATCTGCTATGATATTTCTAATGCAATGAGTATGATATGATAATCTCTTAGTAGTGAAGCTACATGTTAAGAATTTATGGATTATGTACCTTAGCATTGAGGGTGTCTACCTTCTTCAAATAGGGGGAGATTGTTGGGAATTTAACCCTTAATATTCCCTTGATTTGAAGAGGCTTCACACTCAATGATAAGTACAAAGTTGTATTTGATAAACCCCATTTCCTCTCATAGTTATGCAGGGTTAGGTCATACCAGGGTATGAAGAAAGTTCAGTTGGTTTGCTGCCAAAACTGCTGAGATGAGCTCTTAGTCTTAGCTGAATCGCTCAGATAAGACCAAGAGCCGCTGAGAAGGAGACTGGGCTAGCTAAGCTGCAGATAGAAAAAATCCACTGAGATAACTGCCTATCTCAGCTGATCCGCTGAGACGGAACACATGCATCCGCTGAGACAGGAAGCTGTCTCAGCCCATCCACTGAGACAGATTCAAATATGTAGACGGGCTTTACTTTTGGCACAAAGAGCTGTAAAGTGAAAAGGATGTTCCAATCACTCCCATGCTGTGTCAGGAGGACATATGATAGCCATTGAAAGTCGAGAGCATTATAAAAGAAACAATTAGGGCTTGGTAAAGTCTCTCGATCACTCAAAAAAAAGAACATTACTGTTCCATTACCGGCAGCCAAGAAAACCTTCATTCCTGTTACCTGAAGCTGCAAGGAGAGAATAGATTGCTCATCTTGATCATGTCAAGATAGGGCAATTCAATCCTCACTATTTCTCTGAAGTCAAGGATCAAAAGAATCAAAGTTGAGGCCACTGGACTCATCCCAGATTCAAGACTGCTTCTACAGCTGTTCAACAACAGAAGATTAGGTGTATTCCATCTACTTTTGTTATTCATACATTGTTATTGTTGTAGGAACTTAACAATTCTGAGTTGTAGGGCATAATTGCCTGAGTGTAGGGCTGTCTAGCCTGAGAAGTAGAGCTATGTGTTCAGCTTGAGTGTAGGATCATTGGATGATCTGAGGTAGGGCTGTTGAACCTGAGGTAGGGCTATAAAGCCTGAGGTAAGGTTTGAGAAAACCTGAGAGATCCTGAGGGATCTGTGTTGTAAGCTCTTGGAGCTGAGTTTGGAGGTGTTGGCCTTTTCTAACTTTGTGTTAGAAAGGTAAAGGGGAAAGAGGACTACTCAAGACACCCTGTCTTGAGGAACCTCTATAAATCTTGGTGTGGTTTCTGGATGCTTGATACATAACTAACTTAAAATCAGAAAACAACTAATTTATAGCCAAAAGAAAAAGAAACCTATTCACCCCTCCCCTCTAGGTGACTAAGACTACATCCTAAAAAAACTATCACAAGCTACCACCTCAGAGGGAGGTGGACCACAAGATCGAGCTGGAGCCAGGGACAAAGACACCCGCCAAGGCAGCATATAGAATGGCTCCCCTGAATTGGAGGAGTTGAGGAAGAAACTTCAAGTTCTACTTGAGTCAGGGATGATTAGGCCATCAAAGACGCCATTTGGTGCCCCGGTGCTTTTCCAAAAGAAGAAGGATGGAACGTTGCATCTTTGCATGGACTACCGAGAACTAAACAAGGTGATAATCAAGAACAAGTATCTTATCCCTCTCAATGTGGATCTCTTTGACATGCTTGGGAAGGCAAGGATGTACGTCAAGTTGGATTTGAAAAAGGGATATCATCAAGTGCGGATTGTAGAGGGGGACGAGACTAAGACCACTTGCATCACAAGGTACGGATCATTCGAATGGTTGGTAATGCCTTTCGGTTTAACCAATGCACCGACAACTTTCTGCACTTTGATGAACCAAATATTCCACCCATACTTGGATAAATTTGTGGTGGTATACTTGGATGACATAGTGGTGTACAACGACACCATAGAGGAGCATGCCAAGCACCTTGGCTTGGTGTTCCCAGCATTACGGGAGAATGAGCTATATGTGAAGAGGTCTAAATGCTCATTTGGACAAGAGGAGATACAATTTTTGGGACATGTCATTGGACATGGCCAACTACGGATGGACATGGAAAAGATCAAGGCAATTGATGAATGGGAACCGCCAACGAAGGTACCGGACTTACGATCATTTTTGGTCCTGGTGAACTACTATCGCAGGTTCATCAAGGATTACTCGAGGAGGGCAGTGTCGTTGACGAACCTGTTGAAGAAGAGCAAGGTTTGGCTTTGGATGGAGGAATGCCAAAGCGCTTTCAAAGACTTGAAGACAACGATTTGTACAGAATTGGTGCTTGCTTTGCCATACTTTAGTAAGAGGTTCGAGCTGCATATGAATGCATCAGACTGTGCGATTGGAGGAGTGCTAATGCAAGATGGTCACACCTTAGCTTTTGAAAGTTGGAAACTCAACGAGGCAGAACAGAGATACACCGTTCAAGAGAAAGAGATGACGGCCGTCATCCATTGCTTGCAAGTATGGAGGCATTATCTACTTGGGGGGCAGTTCACTATCAAGACGGATAATATGGCAATTACTTACTTCCAGACGCAGAAGAAATTGGCCGCTAAGCAAGCAAGATGGCAAGATTTCTTGTCAGAGTTTGACTTTGTGTTGGAGCATATGGCAGGGAAGACCAACGTTGTGGCTGATGCACTAAGCCGCAAAGCTGAGCTAGCCGCAATGTCCACAACTAATGGAGAATTGTTGGGCAAAATTAGGCAAGGGTTGAAGGAGGATCCTCTTGCCGTGCAACTCATGGGGTTGGCCAAGGAGGGCCAAGCTAGAAGATTTTGGGTAGAGTATAAGCTACTCTACACCAAAGGGAGGCGATTGTACATCCCAAAGTGGGAAAACCTGCGGAGGGATCTCATCAAGGAGTGTCATGACACCAAGTGGTCTGGACATCCAGGATAGAAACGCACTTTGGCTTTGATGGAGGAGTCATATTTCTGGCCACGGATGAGGGATGAAGTGGAGCTATACGTGAAGACTTGTCTTGTTTGACAACAAGACAAGGTGGACAACAAGTAGCCCGCGGGATTATTGGAGCCTTTACTCATTGCAGAGCATCCTTAGGAGTCGGTGACACTTGACTTCATCAATGCTTTGCCAAAATCTGAATGATGTGGGTCAATCTTAGTGGTAGTAGATCAATTCTCCAAGTATGAAACATTTATCCCTAGCATAAGAGACACTACCGCAAAAGAGACAGCGTGTCTTTTCTTCAAGAATGTGGTGAAGTATTGGGGGTTGCTGAAGACGATTATCAGCGACCGAGACCCAAGATTCACAAGAAAATTTTGGAAGGAGTTGTTCAAGTTGTTGGGATCTGAACTGAACTTCTCCATTAGCTTCCACCCTCAAACTGATGGGCAAACTGAGAGGGTGAATGCTCTACTCGAATGCTATTTATGACACTTTGTAAGTGCTAATCAACAAGACTGGGCCAAGTTGATCGATGTAGAACAATTCTCCTACAATCTACAATGGAGTAAGGCAACTGGAAGAAGTCCATTTGAGCTTGCAACGGGAAGACAGTCACTTACTCCGCACACTTTGGAGACTACAACAAATGAAGGAAGAAGCCCGGTAACATGGAAAATGGCTAAGTCATGGGAGGAACAAGCGTGCATAGCTAGGGCATGTTTGGAGAAAGCGCGCAAACGAATGAAGAAGTGGGCTGATTCAAAGCGACGGATGGTGGAGTTTTCAGTTGGCGACAACATCATGGTAAAACTTCTACCTCAACAATTCAAGGCCTTGCGTAGTTTACACAAGGGTTTGGTTAGAAGATATAAAGGCCCATTTCCGGTGATTGCTAAGGTGGGTAACGTTTCCTACTGCCTCGACCTACCCGACTCTTTGAAGATACATCCAGTGTTTCATGCAAGCATGTTAAAGCCTTATCATGAAGACCATGAAGACCTTCAAAGAGGAGCATCTCATAGAGCACCACCAGTGATGACCAAGTCTTTTGATAAAGAGGTGGAAGATGTGCTCACAAAAAAGATTGTGCAGCGAAGAGGTGTGTAACCTAGCATACAATATTTGATCAAGTGGAAAGGAAAGCCAGAGTTCGAAGCTACATGGGAATCCATAGAAGATCTCTAGTAGTTTAAGGACATCATCCAGCAGTACGAGGTGACGAGGGCATCGCCAGGCTAGGTGGGGGAGGATGTCACGACTTGGGGTTAGCCTCCGGAGATTTCTAGAGAAATCTAGGATCTTGGAGTATATTCTTGTACATTGAGTTCTAGAGATTAGTCTAGAAGATTCTTGAAAGATGTAGATACAAGAAAGAGGTAGAAAAGTCTAGATCCTTCCATCTTTTGGAGGGAAACCCCTTTGGGGGCCTATATAAGGGGGAGAACCCCTCATTTGTAAATCATCCAAGAATTCAAGTAATTTAATAGTTTTTCAAATTCGGTCTGCTAATAGCGGGATTCCGCCTTACTCTTTTACTATACGCAGCCCAAAATGGTCTGCCAATAGCCAAACTCCGCTGTTTGGAGGGGCTAACTTCAGACCACCAGGGGCTTTTAGGTAAAAATGACCGAGAGGTTTGGCTCGCCCGCCTCCCTGCGATTAACCGATAAGGCTCTTGGCCCGCTCGCCCTCCTGCAAGCGATCGGTGAGAGCCCGGCTCACCCAGCACTCTGGCTCGCTAGCCTTCTTACTCCTTTCTCCTAACGGATCCTTTATCTCTACTCACCCCCTGGCGGACACCGGGGTTGTACACAATCCCCGCTCTCCGTGAGGCTACTTTAGGCTCGCGAAGACACATCCAACCCCTGGTGTTTGCCGGCCTCTTGGTGACGTGGTGAAACCAGGACTTGGCTTCTTTGTGGAACTCGGGCCCTCAAGGATGAGGGGCAGCTAGCACTTACTTATTCCTTGTAAGGAACCTACCGGAGACTCGGAACTAAACACAGACCCTTGGCCGCAACGAGGAGGTCCCACCATACACCCGAAAGATCTTTGAGCGCTTCCCCTCCCAGGCCAAAGCTGAGACTGCGCACCTTGGAGAGCCTGAGAGCTAAGCCAAGATAACCTAGGGAGGAAGAAGCTCAGAAATCTGAGATCGGAATGCTCTCCCCAGGTGCTATTCAAGGTCTATATATAGTTTTTCAAATCCGGTCTGCTAATAACGGGATTTCGCCTTACTCTTTTATTATATGCAGCCCAAAATGGTCTGCCAACAGCCAAACTCCGTTGTTTGGAGGGGCTAACTGCAGACCACCAGGGGTTTTTAGGTAAAAATGACCATGGACCCTTCCTGGGCGAGCCGCCCATAAGAATCTCTCTTGCGAACCGAGAGGTTCCGTTCGCCCGCCTCCCTGCGAGTAACCGAAAAAGCTCTTGGCCCGCCCGCCCTCCTGCGAGCGACCGGCTAGAGCCCGGCTCGCCCGGCACTCTGGCTCGCTAGCCTTCTTACTCCTTTCTCCTGACGGTTCTTTGTCTCTGCTCACCCCCTGGCGGACACCGGGGTTGTACATGTCACACCTATTATGTATAAAGACCTATTTTCTATAGAAAATTATTGCTGAGAAAAACGGCAAGGATTTTAAAGAAAAACATAACTGTTTAATCAGAGCTGCGTCGAACTCAAATCGACATAATGTCGACTTCTACTCAACGTCAGCTTCGAGAGCATCTTGGGAAGGATCATGCGAATAGAACTCGACGTAACGTCGAATACTTATCGACGCTCATGTTGACATCATCATTGATGATTATATTTCGAAGCCACGTCGCCTGCAGCTTGACGCTCCATCGATTTGGCAGATCGCGTGCATTGACATGTTTTGGCGCGCTGAATTCCGCTCTATTCGATGTTGCTTTGAATAAAACCCTAAGTTGTGACGATTCCTCTACTCAAAGCAACTTATGCGTATACTTTTATTGTGATATTCGAATTTTCTCCCTCGTGCTCTCCCCATCTTCCCTTTCTCATCTCTTTCTTTGTTTTGTGCAGGTACTCGCAGCATAGCAATGTCATCTCTTCAAGACGTTGCTGACGCAGTTGATCAAGCCATGGAAACTCTTCTCTCAGAGTTCAGCTCTCTATATCTGGACTTCTCAAAGGGTTGCTATCGCAAGCTCTGCTCCCAACACAAAAATTGAAAAACCTTAACTTTGAAATCAAGGCTCTTGACACGGAGATCAGATCGTCGGTTGTGCCTGCCGATGTCTTTATATCTCTCATTAGAGATATAAAGTAGGGGGTGAAGGGTATCAGCAGGCAGCCTCTCCCAGACTCAGTATATACAACAACAATTCATACTTCCCTTATTTCTAAAGGGGAGTGATGCGCAAATCTAGCACACCGCTATAGGCGGTAGCGAGACTGCGGCATGGAACGACAGTGTACCGATCGTTAAAGTAATATAAAATATGGGAGTGAATCCCCAAGTATCGAATCTCAAAGGAACACAGTAAGGTGGAGTTATTTATTGAGGAAGGACTTGAGGATGAAGTCCTTTCGAGCGGATGGATTGCGGAAAAGGGGGGTTTTGGTTTATGGAAAATAAATGAAAATAACTATAACTACTCCTATGCAATGCCGCTATGCAATGCTTTGCCAGGCGAGATGGAAAACTACGTTGGCCTTGAACGCACTACTTCGCAAGGGCGTATGGACGAGAAGGCTTGCGGATGGAATGGTTGGTGGAGTGGATTTGGTGGCACACCTCAAATACACATATAAACGAAATACTTTCACAAAAAAGATAAAATTAGAATTAACAAAAGTTTATATTGTACATCATCACTAAAATGAGGATTACATTCATATACATCTACGCAAGTAAGAGAAAAGGCAAGAGATACGACCAAATCCGGAGGCTCATTGTAGATTCTCGATAGGAATCGTCGGGTTGTCAATCCGCATCCTAGCTCGGTCCCAACTATCTTCCGGGGTAGAGGAGGGATGGCACTTCCTCCCAATGGACCCGTCTTCTCCGGTAAACTACAATCTGGCCATGTCTGATGCGAAGAACTCTTTGCTTGGCGATGAAGATGAGGGTGGAATCCTCTCCTTAAAGAGCTTGGATGATGAAGGCGGCCGAGAGGATACTCCAGCTCAAGATTTGAGCCAAGAATGTGTCTGGAGCACCACCAAATGGTGGGTGGTGATGGAACGGCGGACTGGAACAGAGATGGAACCCTTAGGCGCGGGAAAGAAGATCGATCCAGATTAGGGCAGAAATCTGCGCTTTTATAGGAAACAATCAGAAATTTGGTCACGCACTGTCAAACACACGAACGTGCGTGAACCATGCGATATTAATTAAGAAGAAATGCCTTGAGGAAGAAGCAGCAGCGACCGTGCGTTTTACTCACGCACGGACGAAGCCACCCGTGCGTAAAAACGCATGACCAATTCCATATGGCCTCAAAACCAGGCATAACAGGCGATCGTGCCATTTCTTCTCGCACGGGCAACTGCCCGTGCGTAAAGACGCACGATCAAAGACAGAACATCATTTTCTACCCCCGATGAGGGCGCACGATCGCAACCGACCGTGCGCCAAGGAAACGCACGGCGGTGCGATTCATGCAGACATGAAATCTGGGTAAAATTGGATGAACCGTCCACCTGCATAAATATCAACACAGCTGGGAATACCCCTCCAGCTCAATACAAATATAGAATAAAAGGTTAGGGAGCACTATGCGCTTACCTCCAACAACAAGAAGCACACAAGCATACCAAGACGGGCCTAAAAGTGCACTTATTATGGAATGAAGTATAGAGAACAAATATGAGTGATTATGGATCTAAAATGTAGTGCTTTGACTAAAGTACTAGCCCGAATGAGTCCAAAAATGTGTATAAAAATGGTACTCATCACACCCCCAGACATAACCGTTTGCTCGTCCCGAGCAAATCATCCCTTAAGCGGACAAGAAAAACACAAGCTGTCATAGAAATTGTAAAGGCAGAGTACCATGCGAAGTCGCAGGCTCACACTCATAAAAATTCAGTAGAAGAAATATTTAATTATATATACTAGTCTATTATTTTCTAGGGGCATAATTATATAATACATTTACTCAAAAATTGAATCACGGTGAATCATCCGGTCATGCATAGGAAGAAAGTAGACTGAACGCTAAGGTGAGCATTGCCAAAGATCGGGGCTCGGGACAACCTCCAAAGAAATCCATCTATATCGGTGACCATAAGCTTGCCCGTTCACAGTCTCTCCATGGAACTGGTTTGACTCAAACGCGCGAATCAGTAGGACTTTAGGTTAGAGATGGGGCTTGGGTTTAGGCGAGGTATACAATGATAAACAAGAGGGCTAAAGCACAAAACCCAAATGAGCCAGCACAACAAAATTATCCTCAAGCACCACACAAATACACAGGTACACCACACCCTCAGACTTGGACATGATAACATGGGTGTGTGCATCGCCTACTCCCAGACAAAAACATAAACATAAATATTTTCAATTAAGCTCTTCTTCTTTTTCTTTTCACTTCTTTTTCTTTTTTCTTTTCTTTTTTCTTTTCAAAACATCTTCAGCAAATTGAGCAATGAAGCGCATCCATAATTTCACAAAAATTATCACAACATCATCATCCCAAACATGAAAATAGAATTCACACTTCAGCTCAAATTTGGGTGTGCGATTAGGGTTTGCTTTAAGGGTTTGGTGAGATAGAAATGGGGCTGAATCAATGAACGGGTAGGCACAACGGGGCTAGCAAGGATAGAGCGATAGGAATGGGCACAAAGGCTCAACCTGTAACACCCTGCCAGTACAAATAATATAACAGTAGGTCCGGCCGGGACCCCACGCCATACTATACACACTAGCTAGGCATTATAAGGTGATAAACAGAAAAGAACAACAACTACACGAGAGTATAAAAAAAATGTAAGGGGAAGCATTTGGATTAAACATCTTTTAGAATTGTCCACTATCCCAGGAATAAAACAAATAGAGTTATGGCCTTAAGGCCTTATATTTAACAAATGTATAGAAACTCAAAACATACATCGGCACGCAGGCCGACAGTACATGTAAGGCAGGAAAGAGGTTGGCCTTCAAGGGCCAACACAGCAAAAGGGCCACCTCCGGCTATTTCCCGCTAGGCTCACCTGCACCTGCAACCAACATCCAATAAGAGGTAAACGAGGGTCAGCTATGAGCTGGCCACAAACCGCGTAACGATCCCACCCCCCCCCCCCCCCGGCCATCTAGCCGGCTCAGGGGGGTGTCACCGCTAACCTGCAAGCAAGCCGTACATGCAACATGTAATAATATAAAGAAAGTGCAAACTACACTACACAAGGTGAGGTTTCAAGCACAATAAATCTTCTAGGTTGAGCATCAAGTAAAAGGGAACCTAGGTATGCACATGATGTTGGTTTGGTTCACCCGAAGGTTCCCCACAACCGCCTAAGCAACCGCGTGAGGCTAACATAACATCAATTCATCACAAACACTCCACCCTAAGGACATAGCCTTAGGTGGGGAAAAAGAGCTTTTGGTCGGTCTAGGTAAGACACCTTCCACGACCTCTCCCATGATCACACGACTTACATGAGGTATGGACCTCTCACCGATCTGCATGGAAATGGGTTCGGTTCAGCTTTGCCTGTGCTCTAATCGTCGCGATCTATCACACGATGCAGGTACGGCTTCACCTCGGCCCGTAAGGGTTTAGCACATCAAGTGCCCACATAAGTAAGCTACGCATCTAATCCTTTCACGCGGACTTAGACTTCGCAAATAACAACCAAGAAGGAGGTCCAAGACCACTCCTCTTCAAATCTAGTGGTGAAGGTTTGCATTCAACCACCCAAGCAAGGGGCTTCCGTTAGGCTCTCAAAAGGCACTAAAACTCAAGTCCCGCAACACGATAGAAAATCTCACGAAGACATTCTCCGGCACGCATTCTAGGCTTAACCTAAATGCAACGTCACAATCCAAGCATCACCGATCCGCGCTCACGGCCACGAATAGGCTTCACACAAAATGCCTAAATCCGCACGACTACCGGATTTCTAAATGCAATATGCCGGGGACGGACACAATCGACCCAAAGTTCCGAAAAACTGGAGGAAATCCTACACTTCACCCATTTGGTGAAAGGGATTCCTCATGCAACATAGAAAAAGGAATGAGAGGACAAAACACGTTCTAAGACCGGGAGGAAGGATCGTTACCCTTGGAGCTTCCTCCTTTGCCATAGATCTGAGATTTCACTCGGATAGAAAGAACCGCAATGGGCTGCTCTTTCCAGATCTGAAAACGGCTCGCGATTCGGAGCTCCGGCAATGGCAGAAAACATCTCTTTCTTCTTCCTCGATGTCGCTGTTTTTCCTCGGCTCCCGTCTTTTTCACGCTGGAAGAAGATAAGACTTAAGATAAAGAGGATATTTATATATATACCCCTCTGGACAAACCCTAAGATAACCTAGAAATAAATCCCAGTCCTTGGATTTAAAGCCCTGGATTTGACGGCCACGATCAAGAAGTCAGGGGTCTGTTAATTCGCAAATCACTGATTCTGTCTTCGTTCGACGAATGGCAGTAAAGCTACGTTCGACCAATGCTAAAAAGCTTGTGTTCGACGAACAACTAATAAACCTGCGTTCGACGAACGGCTGAAATGCTGCGTTTGACGAACGACTGCTAAACCTGCGTTCGATGAACGGCTGCCTGCGTTCGACGAACGGCGTCCTGCGTTCGATGAACGGCTGCTAAACCTGCGTTCGACGAACGGCTGCCTGCGTTCGACAAACGGCGGACTGCGTTCGATGAATGGTTGCTAAGCCTGCGTTCGACGAACAGCTGCCTGCGTTCGACGAACGGCGGCCTTCGTTCGACGAACGGCTGCTAAACCTGCGTTCGGCGAACGACTGCCTGCGTTCGACGAATGACAGCCTGCGTTCGACGAACGGTTGCTTGAAGGCATTGCTTGTTTCCCGAGAACCGACACTGCCTGCCCTTAAGATTTCTCGAGAAGTTTAATTTCTGCATATTAATTTCTTGAGAGCTTAACTTCTGCCTAATTGATTTCTCGGGAAGTTTAATTTCTCAAGAAATCAATTCTTCTGCTTATTTGATTTCTCGAGAAGTATATTCCTGACTATTTGATTTCTCGAGAAATCAATCCTCTGCTATTTAAATTTCGAGAAGTATATTCCTGCCCATTTGATTTCTCGAGAAATCAATCCTCTTGCCCTTATGATTTCTCGAGAAATGCATTTCCTGAATTTGGGGTGTTACAAATCTCCCCTCATTTAAGGAATTTCGTCCCGAAATTACGAAAATAGCAGCAACAGAATTAAACTATACCTGAGAGAAAATGCTCGGGGTACTCCGCAAGCATTGTTTGCTCTCTTTCCCAAGAGAGTTCCTCTCTTCCGCAATTATTCCAACGGACCTTGACCCTCCGAATGGATTTGATCCGCAACTGCTTTACTTCTGTGTCTTCGATGCGAATGGGCTTGACTTCCATTGTTAGCCCACCATCTACCAACACTTCACTGACCACAACAACAAGACTAGGCTCTTTGACAGCCTTCCGCAACACAGAGATATGAAATACATCATGCAACCCACTCAGCTCCGAAGATAGAGCAAGCTGGTAGGCAACTTCACCAATGCGCTCCAAGATCTCGAACGGTCCTAAGTACTCCGGACTTAGCTTTTTCAAATGTCGGATCCTCGATACTCCTTTGAACGGTTTGATCTTCAGGTAAACCCAATCACCAACGGCGAACACGACGTCCCGGTGATTTGCATTGTAGTACTTTGCCTGCCTATCCTGGTCAATGAGCAACCGCTCTCATATTGTCCGCATTGATGTATTTGCTTCATCCACGTCCTAGCATTTCAATAACTTCGTGTCGCCCGTTTCAGCCCAAGCCAACGGTGTACGACATTTTCTACCATAAAGAGCCTCGAAAGGTGCCATCTTTATACTAGCTTGGTAGCTGTTGTTGTAAGCAAACTCAATCATATAGAGATGATCTTCCCATTTCTTTCCGAAGTCCAGGGCGCACATCCTTAGCATGTCTTCCATCTTCCTATTGGTCCTTTCGGTCTGTCCATCCGTTTGCGAGTGGAAGGTCGTGCTAAATTTTAGCTTGGTACCCAATAATTGATGAATCAGCCTCCAATCATTTTATGTGAACCGCCCATCATGATCGCTCACGATGCTACGGGGAACCCCGTGCAACCGCACGATATTATCAATGTACAACTTTGCTAGCTTTTCCACGGAGTCGTCTTTCCGGTTCGGAATAAAGTGCGAAACTTTTGTCAATCGATCTACAATCACCCAGATGGCGTCGTTTCCATGTTGCGATTTCGGCAATCCGTGCACGAAATCCATCGAAATATCGTCGAACTTCCATTCCGGGATCGGTAAAGACTTTAGAAACCCACCAGGTCTTTGACATTCAGCCTTCACCAACGCGCAAGTGTGACACTTGGCCACGTTGAGTGCAATGTCTTTCTTCATTCCTGGCCATCAAAAGAGCTTCTTCATATCCATGTACATCTTTGTGCTCCCAGGGTGGATCGAGTACTTGGTATAGTGAGCCTCGTACATCAATTCCGCCCGCAATGTACCAACATTTGGGACGCACAATCTGCCATTTTTCCACATAAGATCATCTTCGAAGGAGGAATCAACGTTTGACCCATCCATGGTCTCCGCTTTATATCGCTTCATGCTCGAATCCAGCTCCAAAGCTTGTCGAACTCGGTCAGCCAGGTCGTATTGAACCTCCGTCCTGTTCAAACATGCTGAAGGAGACGCTCTTCTATCGACACAAATGATATCCAAGGCTTCTAGCTCCCGGATTAAACGCTCATCATTCATCAAAATCCAGTTTGCCTGTGCAGGAGCCCGATGACTCAACGCGTCCGCAACCACATTTCCTTTCCCAGAAGTGTATCGAATGTCGAAGGTGTAGTCCCCAAGGAACTCCATCCACCTCCTTTGTCGCATATTCAACTCCTTCTGATCAAGCAGGTACTTGAGGCTTTTGTGGTCCGTAAAGATGTCGATCTTCACGCCATACAAGTAGTGCCTCCAAAGTTTAAGAGAAAATACCGTGGCCGCTAGCTCCAAAGCATGGACCGGGTAGTTCCTTTCATGTACCTTTAACTGACGGGAGCCATAGGCAATTACATTTCCAAACTGCACCAGAACGCAAGCCAAGCCACTCCCCGAGGCGTCGCTATATATTTCGTAACCTTCTGTTCCACATGGCGAGCATAGAATGGGCGCCGTGGCCAGACGGCTCTTCAGCTCTTCAAAAGCTCGTGCGCACTCAGGAGACCAAACGAACTTATGATCTTTCCTAGTCAGTTTAGTGAGAGGAAGTGCAATCCTCGAGAAGTTTTCCACAAAGCGCCTATAATAGCCGGCAAGTCCTAAGAAACTTCGGACTTCCGATACATTTTTCAACACAGACCATGCTTGGATTACTTCTATCTTCAAAGGATCGACTGTGATTCGTTCTCCACTAACAACATGACCAAGGAATGCTACTGACGATAGCCAAAACTCGCACTTGGAGAACTTGGCATATAGCTTATTCCTCCTCAAGGTGCTCGAAACTACGCGCAGATGCTCTGCATGCTCCTCTTCTGACTGAGAGTATACCAAAATGTCGTCGATGAAGACGATCACAAATTGATCCAAATACTCTCCGAACGTTCTTTTCATTAAGTCCATGAATACCGACCGTGCATTAGACAAACCGAACGGCATAACCGTGAACTCATAGTGCCCAAAGTGGGTACTGAACGCTGTCTTTGGGATGTCACACTCCCGAATACGAAGCTGATAGTAGTCGGACCTTAAGTCTAGCTTAGAGTATACCGTCGACCCAACCAGTTTGTCGAATAAGTCGTCGATTCTCGAAATCGGGTAACGGTTCTTCTCGGTCAGCTTATTCAGCTCTCGATAGTCAATACATAGACGCAAGCTCCCGTCCTTCTTTTTCACAAAGAGGACCGGTGCACTCCAAGGTGAAGAACTTGGATGTACATAGCCTTGCTCTAGCAGCTCTTGCAACTGAACCTTCAGCTCTGCCAATTCCTTTGGCGCTATTCGGTACGGTGAGCGTGCTACAGGCTTGGCACCTGGCACCAGCTCAATACAGAAATCAATCTCTCACTGAGGCGGAGCCCCAGGGAGTTCGTTAGGAAACACATCGGCATACTCCGCTACAACTGGGACATCTCTTAAACTGCGCTTTGGCTCCGAAGCCTCCAACAAAGTGAAGAACAACTCCGCGCCCTTTCTCACCGCCTTAACCACCTGGAGAGTAGACATCAGCGTCTTGCTCGCTCCTCGCATACCCGCGAACGTGGTTTCGTCTCCGGTGTTCTTTCTCAGAGTGATCTACTTTGAATTACAATCAATGCATGCTATCTGCTCCGAGAGCCAGTCCATGCCGAAGATCACGTCAAATTCAGCTAGCGGTAATAACGATGCTTCCAAGTCAAAGTCTTGATTTCCAATCCGCACCTTCACACGACTCTTCCTATCCGCACCCATGCGAGATCCATTGGGTAGCACTACTTCCAATCTATCCTCTACTAAGGTAGACGGCACTCCGATTCGTACCACGAAGTCCTCAAACAGAAAAGAGTGCGATGCACCAGTATCAAATAGAGCTCTCGCCGGATAGTTGAAAATTAGGACGAAACCTAATTGCACACAAATCAAACATAAAGTCGCACAACAGTATCAATCATAAATAGCTGTAAACGCTAACTTCTAATCCATACCTGTGACGACATCAGTTTGTCGTATGGCCTCTTGCTGGCCAAGCGAGTAAACTCTCGATTGGGTCGGAATGTGCTGGGAAGCAGAAGACTCCGCGGCTTTTCCCTTTTCCGCATGACCCGCAGCACGAGCATAGTCCATCGCTCGGTTCTCTGGCCTCGGGGGACCACTGCGACACACGCGTGCTTTGTGTCCCACCTTTCCGCAAGTGAAACATGTAATTTGACCACGTGCAGTCGTAGCTCCCAACACATTTGAGCAAGTTGGTTCTGCAGACTTGAACTTCCTTTTGTTCCTCCTGAAGTCAGATTTGGATTGAGAGGTCGGCGCATGAAATTCAGGTTTCTTTGACACGCCCTTTGCTTGCACTCTCTTCATGTCCAACTCCAGTGATCTGGCGCTTTGCACCATCACATGGAAGCCAAACGTCATTGGGCCTGCAAGGAGAAGCCTCAACTCATCCCGAAGACCTTCATAAAACTTGTTAGTCTTCATTTCCTCATCTTCCACCAAAAACCCCGCATAGCGGCCCAATCTAGTGAACTCGTGCAAGTACTCGTCCACCGAGCTATCTCCTTGAGTTAACTTCAAGAACTGGTTATGCAACGCAATGCGTTGGGCAGAGGGAATATATCTCTGAAGAAACGACTTTGAGAACTCCGCCAAAGTGATCTCGGTAATATCCTTACCTTCAAACTTATGTGCTTCCTATTCGGCCCACCAAAGCTCTGCTTCTCCATTAAGGAGAAAGGTGGCTAGGGTGACCATCATAGCTTCTTCCATTGTTGTCGCCTTTAGAGTTTTTCTAACTGTTGACAGCCAGTCCTCCGCCTTCGTTGGGGATCCAGTCCCCGAAAAGGTTGGAGTATGGAATCTTAGAAAGTGCTGAAGTTGTTGATCACGCGCTCGTGCAACAACTACTCGCTCTACTCGACATTCCACCCTTAACTCCACCGCAGGTTCCACTGCAGCCATTGGTACAGGGATCTGCACCCTCGGTTCCACTGCAGGTTCCACTGCGGCAGCTGCCACCGGGACAACATTCGGAGTAGGCATAGCAGGCTTTGCAAGCCTTTGAGGTTGAGTGTTGATCATCGCTAAGACCGCTTCAGCGATTAACCTGATCATCTCAGCAGGAGGAGTGGTCGCTGGCACCTCAACAGACGCAGACTGCCCCGCAGCACTCCTAGTCATCTATAATCGTGCAATACATAATTTAGTGACCGAAAACATAGCAAACAACAATCATGGGATGCTCAAGTTCCGCAAACAAGTATGTTTTTCCATTCCTAAGTGGACATTCTTATTAGTTTTTTGTCGTTTTAGGTGAATGCACATCCCGTGTACACCACCCCTTAAAAGGAATTCGTCCTGAATCCGCTAAACTACAGATCGACGCCCTAAGTCCGATACCAAATTGTAACACCCTGCCAGTACAAATAATATAACAGTAGGTCCGGCCGGGACCCCACGCCATACTATACACACTAGCTAGGCATTATAAGGTGATAAACAGAAAAGAACAACAACTACACGAGAGTATAAAAAAAACGTAAGCGGAAGCATTTGGATTAAACATCTTTTAGAATTGTCCACTATCCCAGGAATGAAACAAATAGAGTTACGGCCTTAAGGCCTTACATTTAACAAATGTATAGAAACTCAAAACATACATCGGCACGCAGGCTGGCAATACATGTAAGGCAGGAAAGAGGCTGGCCTTCAAGGGCCAACACAGCAAAAGAACCACCGCCCGCTATTTCCCGCTAGGCTCACCTGCACCTGCAACCAACATCCAATAAGAGGTAAACGAGGGTCAGCTATGAGCTGACCACAAACCGCGTAACGATCCCACCCCCCCCCCCCCCCCCCCCCCCCCCCCCCCCGCCCCCGGCCATCTAGCCGGCTCAGGGGCGTGTCACCGCTAACCTGCAAGCAAGCCGTACATGCAACATGTAATAATATAAAGAAAGTGCAAACTACACTACACAAGGTGAGGTTTCAAGCACAATCAATCTTCTAAGTTGAGCATCAAGTAAAAGGGAAACTAGGTATGCACATGATGTTGGTTGGGTTCACCCGAAGGTTCCCCACAACCGCCTAAGCAACCGCATGAGGCTAACATAACATCAATTCATCACAAACACTCCACCCTAAGGACATAGCCTTAGGTGGGGAAAAAGAGCTTTTGGTCGGTCTAGGTAAGACACCTTCCACGACCTCTCCCATGATCACACGGCTTACATGAGGTATGGACCTCTCACCGATCTGCATGGAAACGGGTTCGGTTCAGCTTTGCCCGTTCTCTAATCACCGCGGTCTATCGCAGGACGCGGGTACGGCTTCACCTCGGCCCGTAATGGTTTAGCACATCAAGTTCCCACATAAATAAGCTACGCATCTAATCCTTTCACGCGGACTTAGACTTCGATAATAACAACCAAGAAGGAGGTCCAAAACCACTCCTCTTCAAATCTAGTGGTAAAGGATTGCATTCAACCACCCAAGCAAGGGGCTTCCGTTAGGCTCTCAAAAGGCACCTAAAACTCAAGTCCCGCAACACGATAGAAAATCTCACGAAGACATTCTCCGGCACGCATTCTAGGCTTAACCTAAATGCAACGTCACAATCCAAGCATCACCGATCCGGGCTCACGGCCACGAATAGGCTTCACACAAAATGCCTAAATCCGCACGACTACCGGATTTCTAAATGCAATATGCCGGGGACGGACACAATCGACCCGAAGTTCCGAAAAACTGGAGGAAATCCTACATTTCACCCATTTGGTGAAAGGGATTCCTCATGCAACATAGAAAAAGGAATGAGAGGACAAAACACGTCCTAAGACTGGGAGGAAGGATCGTTACCCTTGGAGCTTTCTTCTTTGCCATAGATCTGAGATTTCACTCGGATAGAAAGAACCGCAACGGGCTGCTCTTTCCAGATCTGAAAACGGCTCGCGATTCGGAGCTCCAATGCTCCGACAATGGCATAAAATGTCTCTTTCTTCTTCCTCGCTATCGCTGTTTTTCCTCGGCTCCCGTCTTTTTCACACTGGAAGAACATAAGACTTAAGATAAAGAGGATATTTATATATATACCCCTCTGGACAAGCCCTAAGATAACCCAGAAATAAATCCCAGCCCTTGGATTTACAGCCCTGGATTTGATGGCCACAATCAAGAAGTCACGGGTCTGTTAATTCGCAAATCGCTGATTCTGTCCGCGTTCGACGAATAGCTTTAAGACTGCGTTCGATGAATGACAGTAAAGTTGCGTTCGACGAATGCTAAAAAACTTGCGTTCGACGAACAGCTAATAAACCTGAGTTCTACGAACGGCTGAAATGCTGCGTTCGATGAACGGCTGCTAAACCTGCATTCGACGAACGGCTGCATGCATTCGATGAACGGCGGCCTGCGTTCGACTAATGACTGCTAAACCTGCATTCGACGAACGGCTGCCTGCATTCGACGAAGCGTTCGACAAACGACTGCTAAGCCTGCGTTCGACGAATGGCTTCCTGCGTTCGACGAACGGCGGCCTGCGTTCAACGAACGACTGCTAAACCTGCGTTCGACGAACGGCTGCCTGCGTTCGACGAACGGCGACTTACGTTCGACGAACGGCTGCTTGAAGGCATTGCTTGTTTCCCGAGAACCGGCACTGCCTGCCCTTATGATTTCTTGAGAAGTTTAGTTTCTGCATATTAATTTTTCGAGAGCTTAACTTCTGCCTAATTGATTTCTCGAGAAGTTTAATTTCTCGAGAAATCAATTCTTCTGCCTATTTGATTTCTCGAGAAGTATATTCCTGACTATTTGATTTCTCGAGAAATCAATCCTCTGCTATTTAAATTTCGAGAAGTATATTCCTGCCCATTTGATTTCTGGAGAAATAAATCCTCTTGCCCTTATGATTTCTCGAGAAATGCATTTCCGGAATTTGGGGTGTTACACAACCGGGTCAAAACTGATGGCCTACATCACATTCACGCGATTTACTAACCGTATACCCATGCTTCAAGAATCGCTTGGGGCAAGTTCTTAGTCACCGAGAAAGATCATCCTTCCTCCCGACTCAAGCAATACGAGGCTAACGAACGTCTACACACATTCCTACGCTACCGTTTGACTCATACCGAATTCACAAATTTTTGAGTATTGTAAACAATATCTACGCTAATAGAAAGGTATAAACTACAAGCATAAAGAGATATTGAATCTACACAAATTTCTATACGATAAACAAGCACTCGACTAGGAGCACTATAGAAGTCAACATTTTACTCCGTCTCACAATCCTAAGCCAGCACAAAGATTTTCCAATCACACAAAAGAAATGAGTTAAACTCGTAACGCGCCTGCGGCTAAGTGCGCGCTCAAATGGGTGTAGTGGTGTGCGGTGCATATGAAACAACAATTATAAAACTAAATAAAAACACTTCTAGCATGCAATAAGAATGTGTGCGCGTGCAATGGGTAACAAATACAACAGCTCTCCCCCAGACATAATCTAAACAATCCAACACAAGATATAACCATGAAATTCAAAATGAAGTCTAGAGAAAGAGAGCTCCCAATGCTCAGAAGTGAGCATACCAGAAGATTGGCGTGTAAACCAAGAAAAAGCTGCAGCATCCTCCATCCAGAAGAAGGACCTGCAGGGGTGAGCTCTGCAAAAACAAAAGAAAATATACAATCTAAAATAAAGTAAAACTAACTAAACAAACTAGATAAACTAAAATTGCAAGAAAAGTAAGATAACTACTGTGGTTATTGTCTTCCCAGCACGACTTATTCAGAACTTTAAGAGTTCTAGCTAATGGGTCTATGAAAAGAAAAATGCACAGGTAACTGTTCTAATATGCGTGTCGGTAGCGGGTACCGATATGGTGATAAAACAGTTACGTCTCTACCCGAATATAAATAATACCTGCTCGTCACAGGTAGAGGGAATAAAAAGTAAGAAGAGGAGGAATCCTCACCCAACTCACCAAAACTATCCTTGCCCAGCAAGGTGTCGTCTTCGTGGAGGTGGCTGGAGGAAAAGGTAATGAGTGGGGTTTCCACTATGGAGGAGGGGTTAACCTCCTCACATATGAGGATACGCTCCTCATTGACTTGAGCAAAATGCTCCAAGTCCTCCTGAAGTACCTATAAAGATTCAACCAACACAGGCTCAGATGAAGAAGGGGGTTCAAGAAATAAAAGAGAGGAATGACATAAATAATCAAAAATTGGGGGAGTGGTCCCGGTCTCACCCCCAGCAGGATCCAAACATAGATCACTGTCGGTATCATATGAGTCATAGCGAGGGGAGTCTGAAATCTCAAGGTCCTCGGTGTTGAGTTGGACCTCCTCATCCGATAAGGAAATGCAAACCTCCTCATCAAAAAGGGTTTCCTCCTCATCAAAAAGGGTTTCCTCCTCATCAAAAAGGGTTTCCTCCTCATCCCAACTCAGTGCGTCATCGTGTTCCAAGGAGTCACACTCCCCATCAGAGAGAATAACATCCTCATCCCACTTTGGCGCATCCTCAGGCTTCGAATGAACTTCCTGCCTAACATCATCAACCAACTCACAAAAAATAGGTGCAGAGAGTTCTTGCAAAGAAAGCGGAGGAACAGAGGTAATAACATCATCAGAGAAAATGTGCACAGGTTCCTCTGGGGGTGAATCCAAAAGGAGTGACAAATGCACCGGGAGAGAAGTCTCCACCATGTCGTCACACCGATCAGCAGAAAGTCTGATGGAGATATCCGCAGCAGTCCCCCATAGACAAGGTGGTACTGTGAAAATATCATCAGAATCAGAATGAGCACCCAAATGAGAGGTGGATGGAATGATACGAACATCAGTTTCATCATCCTCCTCCATCTGGCGCTGAAATTCTACACAACCTTTCAATGCGTGCTCGGTGCTATGACAACACAAACACCGTTTTCCATTATTCCTTGGTCCAGACTGGGCCGGAGAGGAATATGAAAACGGTAAATGGGGTGAAGAAGAGTGACCATAAGACTTGGGTACGTCGTATGAAGTACCGTAAGAGAACGGTGCTCCATATAACGGTGCTCTAGAATTATGCTCACCATCTCCAGTGAGGCATTTATCACTAGAATGATTATGATTTCCACACCATCTACATTAGATATTGAAAGCAGAATACATGGTGTAGCGGGGGAGAATTCACCAAAAAATAAAATTGCTTTGCAAGAATTAACTACACAAAAGAAATAAAAAAAAATTGAATGCCTGCTTCAGATAAATCACAAAATAGATAAGGAATAAATAAATTTAAAACGACAAATTCTAAGAACTAAAACAAAGAAGAAAATGGTATAAACAAATGGAAAAGGGCTTATATCTCTTGTCACTCTCTCTCAAGCAACTCACACGACTGTGTTCCCCGGCAATGGCACCAAAAACTTGATGCGCAATTCTAGCACACCGTTATAGGCGGTAGCGAGACTGCGGCACGAAACGACAGTGTATCGATCGTTCAAGTAATATAAAATGTGGGAGTGAATCCCCAAGTATCGAATTTCAACGGAACACAGTAAGGTGGAGTTATCTATTGAGGAAGGACTTAAGATTGAAGTCCTTTCGAGCGGATGGATTGCGGAAAAGGGGGGTTTTGGTTTATGGAAAATAAAAGAAAATAACTACAACTACTCCTATGCAATGCCGCTATGCAATGCTTCGCCAGGAAGGATGGAAAACTACGTAGGACTTGAATGCACTACTTCGCAAGGGTGGATGGACGAGAAGGCTTGTGGATGGAATGGTTGGTGGAGTAGATTTGGTGGCGCGCCTCAAATACCCATATAAATGAAATACTTTCACAAAAAAGATGAAATAAGAATTAACACAAGTTTATATTGTACATCATCACTAAAATGAGGATTCCATTCATATACATCTACACAAGTAAGAGAAAAGGCAAGAGATACGACCAAATCAGGAGGCTCATTGTAGATTCTCGGTAGGAATTGCCGGGTTGTCAATCCGCGTCCTAGCTCGGTCCCAACTATCTTCCGGGGTAGAGGAGGGCTGTCACTTCCGCCCAATGGACCCGTCTTCTCCGGTAAACTACAATCCGGCCACGTCTGATGCAAAGAACTCTTTGCTTGGCGATGAAGATGAGGGTGGAATCCTCTCCTTGAAGAGCTTGGATGATGAAGGCGGCCTAGAGGATACTCCGGCTCAAGATTTGAGCCAAGAATGTGTCCGGAGCACCTCCAAATGGTGGGCGGTGATGGAACGACGGACTGGAATGGAGTTGGAACCCTTAGGCGCAGGAAAGAAGATCGATCCGGATTAGGGTGGAAATCTGCGCTTTATAGAAGACAATCAGAAATTTGGTCACGCACGGTCGAACACACGACCGTGCGTGAACCGTGCGATATTAATTAAGAAGAAATGCCTTGAGGAAGAAGCAGCAGCGACCGTGCATTTTACTCACGCACGGACGAAGCCGCCCATGCGTAAAAATGCATGACCAATTCCAGATTGCCTCAAAACCAGGCATAACAGGCGATCGTGCAATTTCTTCTCGCACGGGCAACTGCTCATGCGTAAAAACGCACGATCAAAGACAGAACATCATTTTCTACCCCCGATGAGGGCGCACGATCGTAGCCGACCGTGCATCAAGGAAATGCACGACTATACGATTCATGTAGACATGAAATCTGGGTAAAATTGGATGAACCGTCCACCTGTATAAATATCAACACAGCTGGGAATACCCCTTCAGCTCAATACAAATACAGAATAAAAGGTTAGGGAGCACCATGTGCTTACCCCCAACAACAAGAAGCACAAAAGCATACCAAGACGGGCCTAAAAGTGCACTTAACATGGAATGAAGTATAGAGAACAAATATGAGTGATTATGGATCTAAAATGTAGTGCTTTGACTAAAATACTGGCCCAGATGAGTCCAGAAATGTGTATAAAAATGGCACTCATCAAGGAGCCAGTTATTTCTTCCAAACTACAGCTTCAAGATTCTGCCACTCAGGGGGAGGAAATCCTTCCAAGGATCCTGCCCTTTGCTCAGTGGGAGTCATCAATTAAGGGGGAGATCCCTTTAATCTCAGATGATCAGATTTACTTAAAGACTATGCAGGAGTTACAGGTAGACACTGAAATACCCATCTGTGATGCACTTGCATTCAGGGTGTCCTCTGAAGATTCCACAATAGCACCCTCACCTGTCAAGTTGACTAACCAGGATCTTGCTTCACCTAATCCAGCTCCAGATCAGCTGTTTCCGTCAGCTCATTTTCCACCCTCAGCACAGCTGCCATCTATACCTCCAACTTAGCTTCCATCTCCTCCTACTCCAACTCATAAATCAATTCTTCCAACACCTATCTTCAGAGGGAGACCTCCATACAGAGGTAGAGGAAGAGGAAGATTGCCTATTTGGGAGAGGTACTCAAAAGAACAAAGGAGTACAGGAAAGATAAATCCTATTACAAAAAGTATGAAAGGATTGAAATTGCAGAGAACACAATGAAAACTTACACTAATCCAGAGCTCGACAGAGTTTTAGAAAAGATTGGTGATAGAGAAAGATATGAATATGAGGCAGCCCAAAAGGATCTTGAAGATAAAAAATAGGTTCATTGATATCCTGAAAAGAGGAAAAGATGTTATTGAAAAGGAAGAGTTGGCCAAAGAAGTTCCAATTAAATCTACTCTATTTGATCATACAATGTATACTGCAAAAAATCCCCAAGCCAAAAATGTTAGAGGGAGTAGGTCAACTCCACAGAGGAGGCATTGGGTGCAATCCAGAGGATGCAATATAGCTTCCTCAGAAAAGAAAGAAAGGAGAAAAGTCACCTGAAGAGGAGAAGAAGAAAAAGAAGATTATGTTCACAAAAGCTTCAGCCTCTGGGAAAGCACAAGCAACTGCTGCTGAATCAAACCCTGATGGAGAATCTGATTCAGGTGATTTAAATCTTGAAATCATAAATTTGATGACAACAAAAGTTTTTGGTCTTGGTTTCACACTCAAGGATGTTCATCCTAATACTGAAGTGGATTTGGATAAACTGTTCAAAGGTCATGAAAGAATACCGAAGAATCCATAGAGAGACACTCCTGCAAATTTCAGATATATGGAAAGGAAATTTAGGATGGTCTATGAGGACCTATCTACTTTTCTTAAAGGAAGGAAGTAGTTTTTTTTTCGGGGTAATACTCTGATAAACACTTATTGATAATTAATAATATGTTTCTTATTTGCCAGTCTACTCAGCTGTTTGTTTTGGTATATCTTATGTCTATATTGTCTTGTTTGTATTTTTTGTTTATATAAAAGGAATGTGTAAAATCACATTAATCAATCTGTAAAATTTGTTAAGATAAATATGGGGAGATTGTTGGGAAAAACTCATTTGATTTAACTTAACAAATTATCTAAAAAGTGATTTTATCTCTTAGGTTGTATTACCCACTGTATAGTGAGGGTAATCTGGTCATTAGATGTCTTAGGACGTCACACTCAACCTAGGGTGTCAAGACCATATCAAGAGAAGCAAAATTTGGGTAGATTTAACAGTTGCGTCGAATGGAAATCGGCGCAACATCGAGTTATTGTCGATGCTACTCTGACTAAAAGTCCAAGCAACTCACTCCTTCTGTCGAAGTAGATCAAGTCGACGCTACGTCGAATAGATATCAACGTAGAGGCCATGGACTTGTCTAAGTACCTAGAGAAGTCGACGCAACTTCTACTTCAACTCAACGTAGAAGAAAGACTCTGTCGAAGCCATCTGAAGTCGGCACAACGTCAATTACAATTTGACACAGATGATGAAGTTCAGAGTTAAGCTTTCAACTTGACGGTTACATCGATAAGATATCGATGCAACATCGACAAACTGACTTGAATCAGAGCAAGAATGAATTCGAAGCTTCTCTTACAAGGAATCGAAGGTGCGTCGATAAGAGAGGAAGAGAACTCGACGCTACGTCGAATACAGTCTGAAAAGGAAACCTTTTTAGCTATCATTTTGGACCCTCTCTTATGGCCCACAATACTGAAGACCGTTCTCCAACGGCTCATTAATTTCCTCAAATAGAAAGAAGAATTAAAGGTGGACAGAAAAGCTTTCTTGGAAACAAGCTTACAGTTGGTTGACAGGTCGTGAATTAAAGAAGGAAAGGAAGAGAAAATGTCCAGTGCAAAATACCTTTTTAGGACCTACCAGTAAAGGAAATTAATTCAAATTAAAGAGGGACAATAAAAAGGAGAAACAGAAAGAAAAATATGGAGCATTCATTACAATTGGCTAAACTTTTTGAATTAGGGTTTTCCTCTTCATCTTCCTCTAGGAACCCTAATAGATAAAATACAGAGAAGAAAGAACAACTGCTATCCCTCTCTTACTACAGAACAACAGAAGGTTGCTCATCATCAATATTACATAGCAGCCAAAGTTCAATCAGAATGAAGAAAAAGGATCTGACAATCATAACTCCTGCAAAACATCACAATCATAAGCAGGAGTTCATCATCAACAGATCTAGTGAAAGAATATAGAAGTTGTTCTTGATACAGGCTTCATAAGAATTCTGAGAATAGAATTCTTCTTCCTCCCCCTTCTTCTTTCTCCTTCTTATTCCCAACTGTAATAGAGTTTTGAGAATCCCTCTTCCAAAGGATTCAGTGGTTCAAGATCTCCTTATAAAAAGATCTGGTTGGTTCAAGATCTCCTTCTTAAAAGATCATGTTGGTTCATGATCTCCTTATCAAAAGATCTGTGGTTCTGAGAGTATCATTGTGAAAAGGCTCAGGCACAGGTGGTGCATTCCTACCAAGTGGTAGAAGAGAGGACTACACCACATTTTGGGGAACCTCGATAAAATCTTTGTGTCTGCTGGTTGCTTATTTTCTGTGCTTTCCCATATTGTTTACTTTTTCTATTACTGTTTTTCTTGCTTTACTTAAACAGCTTGTGTTTTATACTGTGTGTGGAATTGTGGAGCATAAAACTTAGTGTTTTTATTGTATTTGCACAAATATGATAGAAATATTTTTAAATCTCTATTCACCCCCCCCCCCCCCCTCTATAGTATATCTCATGGGCACACTTTGCACTTTCATATCTTATCCTTGCTTATTTCAAAGCTAGGAGGTGGCTTATACCAATAAGACGATGACACATGGATGGACTGTCCAATCCAAAGCATGGGAAATGTTTTTCCCATTAATTCTAGTCAAATTTGACTCCATTTTCCCTCTCCTCCCTAAACCTTGAACTTCACCCCTCATCCAAAGGCTGATAATTCTTCTTCTTCCTCTTCCTCACACCTCAAGAAACTAACCAGCAACCTTCTTGAAGGAACAAGATAAGAGAGAAGGGTTGGATCTTGGCCGACCATCACCATGCCGCCAAGAAGACAAACCCTCTCCCGGCCATGGACGAATACATGGTGAC